>CM060417.1:104134960-105472376 GCA_030545235.1 Helianthus tuberosus
AGGAAAAAAGCAAGTAAAAGGGGAAGGCCAACTAAAAGGGGAAGGCCAACTAAGAGGGGAAGGCCAACAGAGAAGGCTGCAGTTAGTTAATCTGTTATGAATGGTTAATCTTTTGTTGGTTGTGTAATGACTGTGTAAACTTAAGACTATGTAAACTTATGACTGTTGTGCTGAATCTTTTGAATGGTTGTGTAATGACTATGTAAACTTATGACTATGTATGGTCACAGGGGTAGAATGGTCATTCTGCATATCTATGTTAAACAGGTCTGCACATGTATGGTCACAGGGGTAGAATGGTCATTCTGCACACTTGTATGTTAAACAGGTCTGCATATATGGTCACAGGGGTAAAATGGTCATTCTGCACACTTGTATGTTAAACAGGTCTGCACATTATTTGGTCACAGGGTTAGAATGGTCATTCTGCATATCTATGTTAAACAGGTCTGCACATGTAAGGTCACAGGGGTAGAATGGTCATTCTGCACACTTGTATGTTAAACAGGTCTGCATATATGGTCACAGGGGTAGAATGGTCATTCTGCACACTTGTTTTGGTCTGCATAATATGGTAGTTGTTTCAAAGGGCAGTTTCAAATGGTCTGCACACTTGTTTGGTCTGCATATATAGTAGTTGTGGTTTCAAAGTCAAAGTCTCTTGTGGTCACAGGGGTTTTGGTCTGCACATGTGGTTTCTATGGTCTGCACAATGGTAGTTATTGACTTGTTTTCAAAGTCAAAGTCCCTTGTGGTCACATGGGTTTTGGTCTGCAAATGGTCTAATGGTCTGCACATATGGTACTCAATCCATTCATGTGTTTGAAATAAAGACTACATTCATTCATTCATGTGTTCAAAGAACGTACAATCAAAAACAAGTTATATTCGATACACTACGTAAAACAACATGCCAATGATTACAAACAAACTAAAGACAAACTGCTGCTTCAACATGAATTCTTTCGCACAAATTTGACGTTTCAACATATTGTTCTCTTGAGATAGCAAGTTGTTCCGCAATTGCAAATTATATTCATTGCCCGGTCATAGCATCACTTCTTGTAACTGCACTTGAGCTGCAAGTTGAATGAACTTCGAATAATTTGTCGAAATCTTTTTTCCACATAAAGAACTTGCAGTCGTCTCGCTACAAACCACATCATGTCGTCAGTTCAAAAACATGTTAAATTCAATACACAGGACTTACCGGCCATTGTGAGCAACCGTAAAATTCAGCACCACATCGAACACTTCTCCTTCCCGCTACGCGAATAACAGCTCTGATTTCGTGATGACAATACAACTTCCCATCCATGTCCACCTTGAATATTTTAGGGATTCGGTTCGTATTACATGAAGAGTTGGAAGAAGTAGCCATGTCGATCAGCCAATAAGTTGAAGAACAGCTCTGAACTCGTGATGAGCAAATTAGGGTTTGAATTTGGGTCGATTCATGCGTTAGAGCCAATTAGGGTTTCCCAATTGTTTGTGCAGGGGTATCGAAGTAGAAGATGAGTTTTATAACCATGAAGTGCCACATCTGCAAAAATAGTCCACGTAGGATGCCACCTAGGATTGAAAACTAACTCAGTTACTGATTTTTTAACTGAGTGGTGAAATGACAAACGAAATTAAAAGTTTGGGGTGTCACAGATCAAAGTGTTAGTTGCGGGTGTTATCGGCCAACTCTTCAAAGTAAAGTGTTAAAATCCAATTGGCCGTTGTAAATTTGCAATGCTCCATTTGAAAATAAAATCATTTTTAAATATCACTAGTTTTTTTATATCGCGCGTTGCGACGAAACCGAGCAAATGATAATGTAAAACAAACGTGATTTGAAAATAAAGCATGTTGTTTAGAAAGTCAAACCATTAGAACGATTTAGTTTATCATCGTACCGTTTTGTGATACCAAATAAATACTTTATTTTTGATTATAACATCGTTTTAACAAAACTTATAACGGAATGTCAGGGAAATAAATCAAGCACAACTACGTACTTAAGTTTTTTAGAAAAAAATTATAAACGTAACTTATTAAAAAAGTATCAAATTAATCGATAAATTAATATATGTTAAAAAAAGAAAAAAAACAATTATTAAAAAAAAGGTAAAGGAAATAGATGTTTAAAAAAAAGAAAAATATGTTATTAAAAGTAAATATAATAATAAACTATTTAATATATTAAATAATAAAATAATAAAAAGCTATATATTATCATAAAAATAAAGTTTACTATTCATCATCTCTCAAAATCAATATATATATATATAGGGAGGAGATCATGCGAGAACCACCCTTATTGTGAGAACCGCGAGAACCAATGTGAACACAACCTAAAATAGCTAAAAAAAAACCTTAAAAAAACCTAACCCCCCCCCCCCACCCCAAAATCTAAACCCCAACCCCCCCCCCCCCCCTCAAGCTAAATGCTAAAAACTAAAACCCCAAAAAAACCTTAAAAAAAACCTAACCCCCCCCCCCCCCCCCCAAAAGAAAAAACCTAAACCCCCCCCCCCCCCAAGCTAAAATGCTAAAAACTAAACCCCCAAAAAACCTAAAAAAATCTAAAAAAAAATCTAAAATATTTTTTTTTTAATATTTTTTATGCTCAAATCGGTACTTTTAGTTGCAAAAAAAAAATATTATTTTTTTTTTTGCTTCGAAAAGTAGCGATTTTTAGAGTTAAATGCCATTTTAGTCCCTGTGGTTTGGGCTATTTTGCCAGTTTAGTCCAAAGGTTTCATTTTTAAACCTGTGGGTCCAAAAAGGTTTCACAGTTGCCATTTTAGTCCACTTGGTTAACTTCATCCATTTTTTCTGTTAACGAGAAGGCCAATTTGGTCATTTTTGTATGTAATTCTGTTAACTAAAAGGGCAATTCAGCCATATAAAATGACTGAATTGGCCTTTTCGTTAACAGAAAAAATGGATGAAGTTAACCCAGTGGACTAAATGGCAACTGTGAAACCTTTTTGGACCCACAGGTTAAAAATGAAACCTTTAGACTAAACTGGCAAAATGGTCCAAACCACAGGGACTAAAATGGCATTTAACTCCGATTTTTATATAAAAAATATTAAAAAAAAAAAAAAATTTTGGTTGTGTTCACATTGGTTCTCGCGGTTCTCGCAATAAGAGGTGGTTCTCGCATGATCTTCTCCCGCAATAAGAGGTGGTTCTCGCATGATCTTCTCCCTATATATATATAGGGAGAAGATCATGCGAGAACCACCTCTTATTGCGAGAACCGCGAGAACCAATGTGAACACAACCAAAAATGCCTAAAAATAGCTAAAAATCACACAATTTTTTATATAAAAATCGCTACTTTTCGAAGCAAAAAAAAAATTAATTTTAAAAAAAAAAAAAAAAAAAAAAAAAATTTTGCCACTAAAAGTAGCGATTTGAGCATAAAAAATATTAAAAAAAAAATTTTAGATTTTTTTTAAGATTTTTTGGGGGTTTAGTTTTTAGCATTTTAGCTTGGGGGGGGGGGGGGGGGGGGGAGGTGTTTAGGTTTTTGGGGGGGTGGGGGAGGGGGGTTTAGGTTTGGGGGGGGGGGTTAGGTTTTTTTTAGCTATTTTAGGTTGTGTTCACATTGGTTCCCGCGGTTCTCCCAATAAGGGTGGTTCTCGCATGAGCCCCTCCCTATATATATATATAGGGGAAGGTTCATTGGGGAACACTAAAAAAGTGGGGAACAGCGGGGAACCGACTCAAACGAACTCCGATTGGACTCATTCCGGCGGCGTTGGAACCGGCTCGTCGAACCCTAACTAAGATCTTTTAACCCTAAACCCTAAATCCTAACTCCTAAACTCTAAACCCTAAAGCTAAAAAAATAAGGCTAAAACCTAAGCTAAACCGTAAAATCTAAACTATAAACCCTAAAAGCTAAACCCGAAAGGCTAAACCTAAAGCTAAACCCTAAACCCTAAAGTTAAACCCTAAGGCTAAACCCTAATATATTTTGGGTTTAGGGGTTATGATTTAGGGTTTAGGGTTAAGAGATCCTAGCTAGGGTTCGACGATACGGTTCCAACGCCGCTGGAATGAGTCCAATCAGAGTCCGTTTGAGTCGGTTCCCCACTGTTCCCCACTTTTTTAGTGTTCCCCAATGAAACTCACACTATATATATATATAGGGTAAGGTTCATGCGAGAACCACCTTTATTGGAGAACCGCGAGAACCAATGTGAACACAACCTAAAATAGCTAAAGAACCTAAAAAAAACCTAACCCCCCCCCCCCCCAAGCTAAATGCTAAAAACTAAAACCCCCAAAAAACCTAAAAAAAACCTAACTCCCCCCCCCCCCCAAGCTAAAATACTAAAAACTAAACCCCCAAAAAACCTAAAAAAATCAAAAAAAAAATTCTAAATTTTTTTTTTTGAATATTTTTTATGTTAAAATCACTACTCCCCCCCCCCCCCCCAAGCTAAAATACTAAAAACTAAACCCCCAAAAAACCTAAAAAAATCAAAAAAAAAATTCTAAATTTTTTTTTTTGAATATTTTTTATGTTAAAATCACTACTTTTAGTAGCAAAAAAAAAATAAATTTTTTTTTTTTTTTTGCTACGAAAAGTAGCGATTTTTTTATAAAAAATATTTAAAAAAAATTTGTGTGATTTTTAGCTATTTTTAGGCATTTTTAGTTGTGTTCACATTGGTTCTCACGGTTCTCGCAATAAGGGGTGGTTCCTAACGAATCTTTGTCCTATATATATATAACTAGTTGTCTTAAATTTTACATTTGATTAAATATCTTTTAGTATTTTATTTATTTCACATATAATTTCTAAATCAACCTAGCTTTCTCATGAATCGCAATGCAAATAGGCCGGGTATAGGCCGGGTATAGGTCGGGTATGACTAATCCCATACCCGTAGCCGGTTGCAAAATCGAATCCTATACCCAGCCCATTACCTGTTAGATATCAGGCATACTCGTGGATACTGGATTTATAGTTGGGATTTACATGTATATAGATTTTTTTTACTTTCCTTTAGAAGTTTATGTTTTAAAAATCTATATGAGATATTCAATTATGATAAATAACATACATATCATTATCACCCCGATAAATAACGTACATATCATTATTATAGTAATAATATTTTGATATATTTAATATATATATGTATATATATATATATTTAAAAAAGTCTATTTTTTCAAATAATAAAGCTACAAGAATGAAGCATTCTAACAAATATAAATAATTAAAAGTTTTCGGGTATATATTTCCGGTAAACGGGTGTATAGTTTCGGGTAATCGGGTCGGAAATCATCTAATCCCATACATGTCCCATGCCCGCAAAATATTTTGTTTCCATACATATATCTGGCCCAATACCGGCCGGGTATCGGGTATACTCATCCCAAATGCTTCAGGTTTCAGGTATACCCCGTTAGGCTCTTGTCATTCCTACTCATGAATGAGTAAATTTTTATTTTGAAAATTATTAAAATAACTAGATATATGTATTTCTAAATTATATAGTATAAGCTAGTTATTGTGATATATATTTTTTGAGGGACAGAGAGTATTTAATATAAGTAACTGATGAGTCAATGTGCAATAATAATACTACCATGGCAAAGCAACATAAATGAGAAGTAGTGCTATTTTCACGATAAGAATGTCTTTTTCAACATGCAAAAATAAATTCAATTACGTTACTGAATTCATTTTAAAAATATAGAACTTATGTCTACATACAGTGAATTCTTTTTAAAAATATAGAACTTACGTCTACACACATTTTTTAAATCTCTTAAATTATCTTCAGAATAGTAAATTCTCAGTTGAAAAGGAATACCGAAGCAAAACTCAAAATCAAAAGACATGACCAACTAGGGATATTGGATTTAAGTAATCACAACATTCACCAATTGACCGATAACATTTCCAACTTTTGATTTGAACCACAACACTCTCACCTTTCAATATATTTTCCCTTTGGCATTCTCAAACTAACTGAACCCTAACCCAGTTAGTTTTTTTTAAGCATGACTGTATGTGTGATTGTGATTTTGATAGTTTTTTTAAAGCATGATTGTATGCGTGATTGTGATTTTGATAGTGATACATGACCCAACAAACAGGGCGATATGTGTAACACCCCGAAAATATAAAACTTTATACTAAAATTATAAAGTATTAAATAGACAAGAACATACTAACTAGGACGAAATAACCCAGTTAGTTATAAGTCTTGTGTTAACTCAAAAGTGGGTTAAAAAGGCACCTAAATATGAACTAAAAGAAATTAGAGGGACTAAAAGTGTTTAAATGGAAACTAATTATAATAAAAACAATTTATTAAACATAAAACACACATTTGTGTGTGTACTGGAAATCGATCAAACACAGGGGGCGACCCAAGCTTCCCCATAACCCTAGTTCTTGTCAAATCCTCCAAATTGAAGGTCCAAATCGAGTCCAAAACGAAATCTGAGCTTGTATTAGTGATCCCCATTGTGAGGAGATCATAAGGTATGTGAAATTTGATGAAAATTCTCTACTTGAAATTCTCATGAATTTAGGAAATTCGAAATCTGATGATGCATGTGTGTTGTATAGATAAAATAAGAACATTGTAGTGTCTAAGAGTAAACCCTAGGCAAGTACATGTTGAAATCATGCTTAATCCTAGCAAAATCCAGGGACACCATTGTAGGTGATTAGTGGGTTATGTAGAACTTGATAAACACTAGGAAATTTGGGGTTGTTCTAGTGTAATTTGACATATGTGAGGCTATTTCAGAATTTTAGAGGCTAATATTTATGTTAAATAGTTTGATTGATGAAAATTTGGGCTATATGACAAGTTATGAACTTGTTAATAAATCATGTAAAATTCTGCCCTTAAAGTGTTCGTAGAAATGCCTCAAAGAAGGCTCAAAATTGAAATTTAAAGTTAAAACGCATAACTGTGATGTTTTGACAAACTATGCGATATATGATTGAAAAGAGTTCTAAACGCGTCATGATTGAACTCTATAGGAAAAGATGCCGGAGCGTCGAGTGGACAAGCCGGTGGCGACTTGCGTTTGAATGGCGTGCTTTGAAGGTATATAACTTGATTCGTTACATTAAGTGACTTGTTATTAAATTATGTAGAGTAGATGATGCGTTGATTATAGCGACCATGTTCGTTACTTGAATCAATAGGTTAAGAAGTGGCAAGAAATCGTTTGGTAGTCATTATATTGGAGGATTCCATAAGATGAGCCAACGGGTCGAATAGTGGAGTAAATTGTAGTGCTAGTGTTTTAATAGTTAGCGATGGCGATAACAATCACAAGAGCATTAAGCCAGGAGATTGGTAAGGAAATGCGGGTGATGATAAGCCCCGGATGTTGGGTATAAGGCGCCATAGGCTTACTAGTGAAACGGTAGCAAAATGAGTGAAGCTAGAGTGGGTCGAATAATTGCTTAGTGATTTTTAGTCGTTCGGCCCATAAATCAAATTTTCGGTGTGGTAATTATAATAGGCACGTCAGTAATGAATTTACAGACGTATAGGAAAAAGAATCACCTAAAACGGACTTACGAGTCAAAAGTTATGATAGTTTAAAGTTTATAAGTGGAAATTAGTGATGCTGGGCTGATATACAGCAATCAGCAACAAACCTACTGTCCAAAACAAGTGCTCGCGCCACGCCACGATGAAGCACCGTCACCGTTGCGAGACGCGATGGCCATGGCGGGCCTCGACGGATGACTCTAACTCGGTCGCGGGGCGCGACCGCCCCACTTCGCTGAGATTTTTGTTTGTTTCTTATTTTTAAACATGGAACTTGTTTATATTTGATTATAAGGTGTCAAAACTAATCTTTTGTGTGGTTTTGACCATAGGTGATGATGGACTAAATCCGGATGGCGATCAAGCATAATTCCAAGAACCGAACACAATCTTTTGAAGCTTCCGCGATTACTTAAATATGTTCAAATCAATGTCTATGTAGTTAACACTTAAATACTTGTTTTGTTTGGGATTCTTAAACTAGTAGTACTTGTTTAAGATGTTATCTTGGCTAAAATTTTCTCATGTCTGATATGAAAATCAAGGTTTTGGTTTACTAAGGCTTTGTTTATAATAAAATATTATAAAAAAAACGAGTAGAGTGTTACAGTATGCTACTTCTATAATGCTATATATGTTAAGGTAGGATTATTCAAGTTAATGATAGATAGCATGCATATATTGTGTCCTAGCATGTATAACAAATAGCATAACAAGTAGCATATTGATGGAATGAGTGTTTGTTTAAGCATGGTTGTATGTGTGATTGTGATTTTGATAGTAATACATGTTGCAACTCAAAGTGTATTTAAAACGTAAAATGGGTCAAGTATACTCACGGTTTGCGTATGCTTTCCACAAAGGTGAGTTGATTGATTTTGGAGGGTGGAGCACTGAAGTTATCCTAAAAGGATAAACAAAGGTGTGTAAGTTCTTGGGAGTCGATAATAGGAATGCATTTGGGATTTCATATACGAAAATACATAAAATATATCTTGTTTAGATACCCATTTGGACACCATTTTTGTTAGTGTTTTTCATGAGTGCTATCCTCATTCGAAGTCCATAATGAAGATGCTAAATCTAAGATAGGTTCCACCTTACAACAACATTCAACCATTATTTTGGTTGGTATCATGGTTTGGTTTCGGATTAGATAGAATACTTATATGCATATAGTTATGTTTTGTGTCTAAGTCATTGATTGTCAAGTACGGTCATGAATGGGTTGGATGAATCCATTAACCCTATAATTCACTACTGCACAAATCATCACTTGGATGATCATGAATATAAGTATGTAAAGCATAACAGAGTTGTACTTTCGTGATCTTCTATTATTCGCACACTATTTGTTATAAGAAAACTAGGAGTTGTAGGAAAAAAAAAAGCCATTCCGCCTAGTTTTGACCTATTACCCAACCCATCCGACCCACCCATCTTGCCATCTCCACTAAGCTTAGATACCTGCATAAACTCATATGTCAAACTAGATAAAAAAGCCTTTTCATGAAATACTTACAATAAGAATGTGTCAAGCTGGATAAACTTTGTCAGGATCGATTTCTCACAATACAACTATATCAATTATCAAACAATATTGAAGAACAAAACATAATTACATAAACATGAACATAATCAAACAAGAATAAACAGAATTCTCCAAATTATTTTAATAAGTTATCACTTATCGAATGTCTTCCAAAGATGCACAATTAATTAGGCAAACCCTTGACCCATTTTATACCATGATATATTCTAGCCTTCTAGGATGATTACATGATAATGCTAGCAACTTAGACGATTCTGTCCTTGGTCAGATCTCTTAAGTTATCACATCAATGCTCTATCTTGATTTTATTCATGTAACTTCCCGAACAACCATTGCTGATGCTCGGTAGCAACAGGGCTGCTACTTTGCTACTACATATGTTTTGTAGTAATTATACCATAACTGCAGTGGGAGTTCGGTAGCAACTGAGTCATAAAGAAGGTTGGTAGCAACTAAGTTGTAACCGCCACCTGTATAACCTGTTGGCCCAGACGGTTCAAACAATCGTATCAACAAACACGAACACATTCAATAAACACGAACACGAGATATTGGGTGGACAAACCCGCGACTCTTTCTATTCAATCAAACGAACATAGGAACTTATAAAGAAAATGGACAAATAAAAACAATAACCTAGACCCTTGTTTATAGTACTACTAAACTTGCTCTCCAAGAAAATTACCTAAAAAAACAATCTTTAATAAAAACAAATGTTGGATCTGAGTTTGTTTCTGATTGTATTTTGTGTTTGTAATTAAAATGAAAATGGTTGAGTGTGCAGCGGAATTATAATGAAAACAAACTTTGCATACAATCAAACGAGAGTAGTACTTTGATCAAACATCTTTCCTCAATGAATCGGAAGATTGAATTTATTTCAATAACGATTACAATGATTGATGAATGAATGCAAACTCCCCCTCAGCCAGAGCTCAGTTGTTTGTTCGTGCAAAGAAGACGATGATGCCAAAGAGCTGATAGAACAGTACCAAGTACTGAGCTATTTATAGGCACTTGCAAACCACTGAGCATCTTAGCTGACGTCACCATGAAAGTGACATCTAACCTCCTAACAAACTCTAACATCTTATCAATACAAACACTGCTATGCTAACTACTGCTATTACATTACATTTCATAAAGACAATTATACTACTGCTGCAACCTTCTAACAATCTTTAATAAAAACAAATGTTGGATCTGAGTTTGTTTCTGATTGTATTTTGTGTTTGTAATTAAAATGAAAATGGTTGAGTGTGCAGCGGAATTATAATGAAAACAAACTTTGCATACAATCAAACGAGAGTAGTACTTTGATCAAACATCTTTCCTCAATGAATCGGAAGATTGAATTTATTTCAATAACGATTACAATGATTGATGAATGAATGCAAACTCCCCCTCAGCCAGAGCTCAGTTGTTTGTTCGTGCAAAGAAGACGATGATGCCAAAGAGCTGATAGAACAGTACCAAGTACTGAGCTATTTATAGGCACTTGCAAACCACTGAGCATCTTAGCTGACGTCACCATGAAAGTGACATCTAACCTCCTAACAAACTCTAACATCTTATCAATACAAACACTGCTATGCTAACTACTGCTATTACATTACATTTCATAAAGACAATTATACTACTGCTGCAACCTTCCACTGCTGTGAATCCAGCAGCACTTGTCCGGATCAGCAGTACTTGACTCAAGACAGTAGATTGAATCAGCAGAGCTTTGGTCTTCCATCAGTCTTTAACTTTGGGCAGTAGTTGTAAGGCAGCACTTTGCAAGATCAGTAGATAGGAGGTCAGCAGATGTTGAAGTTCACTTTCAAGGGGAGAGACTTGATCATATCATATTGTAAACGTCTGCTTATTCTGGATCCACTGCTCTGATCCAGTTTTGGCTTTAATTATCTGTTCCTCTTGATAGGGTTCAATCCCAACAATCTCCCCCTGGAACAGATAATGCCAAAACTCTTCATTATTGTGGAGTGTTTATTGCCTCATCAGCAGTTCCCTTATCTGACCTTTGAATTGTAGTTCAAAGTCTAGGGCATCTGTGTCTTCATCATCCCTGCTAAGTGGAAGATCAAGGAGATCCTGCAAATCTTCAAGACTCAGGCCAAGAGCTTGTTCCCTTGATATTTTCTTCACTTCTCCACCAGACCTGAGCAAAGTCAATACGCAGGTCTGTTTGTCAGTTTCCCACTTTAGTATTTTTGAGTCTGGTGGGTTTCTTGGGAGATGTTTATTTGCAGAGGTATTTGGTGAGGCTGGCCTATTCATAACTGGCTGAGCAGTACTTGCAATTTGATCCAAACCAAGAGTTTCTATGATCATTTTCTTTATGCCTTCTTTTACAAGATCATCTCCTTTTAACAACTCTTGGATGGTTTCACCTCCCAACTGTTTGTGTGTCCTTCTTTTATAGATGGCAGCACCAGTTGGGGCAGTGGCTCTCCTGATTTGCAGCTTTGTTGGTCTTTTTGAAACCTCTGCTTCTGGATAGTCAGGCTTTTGAGGAACATTTGGATCTTTCTTTCTTAGTTCCTCCAACCTTTTGTAGGTGGCCCTGACCACATCTTCTTTCCATCTAGCAATTTGTCTTTTGTTTCCATATTCAGCAGCAACCAGTTCCTCTTTCATTCTTTTCAGTTCTACCTGTTTGTCAGGTACATTCTTTCTAAACTTTGCCCAATCAGGAGGAGTGTGAGTGACCTTCCTTTTTATCATGTCTTGAATTCTTGCTGCTTCATCTTCAAGCTCAGGAACAGTCCACTCTTTGTACATGTATCTCTCTCATTTGTACTTCTTGTGAGCCATGATGCTTTCAATGTAGTCTTTCTTTAAAGTTTCAGCTGCTCTTTCTGAAATTTGTTGACTGACATTTTTTGCAAATTGTTCTAGGGATCTGACCTGTGTGAGCAGATATTGATAGTTTCTTGAAATTTCTTTGTCAGATTTCCCTTGTGTGTTTCTTTTTGAGATATCCTCTGCTTGCTTGGCCTTGATTTTCAAATATTCATCAACATTTTTAGGCCAGGAATATCCTTTGATTGATGGCAAACTCCTTTTGGCAGGGTCATCTTCATAGTAAAAGGATTTTATTTCTTCTCTAACAGCTGCTAGTTCAAGAGGAAATTGAACACCTGCAGGAGGTAAGGGCTTGTACATTTGAACTGAAGAGAGAGGAACAGGTTTTGGTATTGTGACAAGAGCTAAAGATTTTGAAGATGTTTGTGGTGGTGAAGTGTCATCATCTTTGAGAATTAGCCTTCTCCTCTTTGTTTGAGGAGGGGCTGATGATGTTTTGGATGGAACAGTGGTGGTGTATGTAGTGGCAGTGGTTTGTGATTGACTAACAGTTGTTGAACCAACTGGTGTTCCAACCACTGTCGTCTTTACAGCAGATGTTATAACAACTGCTGTCTTCTGCCTTTTGGCAGGAGGTGATTTTGTTTTTGGTGGTGATGGTGGTAAAGCAGTGACTGTAGTGTGTGTTGAAGTGGTGTGTGTTGAAGTGAGAGCAGATGTTGAAACCACTGAAGTACCAACAGTAGTGGGTACAACAGGAGTTACAACAGCTGTTTTAGGTGGTGGTTTTGGAACAGACTTTGAACGTCTGGTTGGAATGGATTTGGGTAGCCTTACTCTTCTTGTAGGCTTCTTCTTTTCATCAACAAGATTTTCATCATCTTTTGACCCTGAAGTACCCTGATCCGGATAATCCACCCTGGCTTTCCTTTTGGCCTCTCTATCCCTTTTTACACTTGCAACTGCTTCTGCCAGTGCATTTGTGGTCACATCAATTTTCTTGCTTCCATCTAGCAAAGGGATCTGTTTGGTCATGTTTGCATTTTCTGGTTCAATGTAGAGACCATCCTCTATTCCCTTCTTTTTCCACTCCTGAATTTTCTCCCCCTTTTTGGCATTATCTGGGGGAAGTTGATCAATGAAGAGAACTGTTGGAGGAGCAGTGCCAGTGGTGTGCAGGATCTGAGTTTTGAGAGCCTTTAGATCAGCCTGAGTGTTCTTGAACCTTGACTCCATTGCATTTCTCAGCTGTAGAACATGTTTTTCATGTTGCTGATCTGCTATTTGTGCTTGTTGATGGAGAAAAGATTGAAATAGATTCCAGAGCTCATTTGTAGCAGGTGCCTGTTGTGGAGCAGGTGCTTGAGGTGGAACAACAGTGGATTGCATCTTTTGAGTTTTCAACACCTGCTGTAGCATGTTTTTAAGATCTGCAACAGATGTATCCAACTTTTCAATTCGTTCCGTCAAATCCTGATATTTTAAATCATCACCCAATTTAATGGGATCATCTGATTTCCCACTAACAGTGGTTTTATCAGTGGTTGAGGTAGGGAGTGTACTCCAAACACTAACCACTGATGCCCCTTTTTCTTGGTACTGGGGTCTTCTTCCTTCAACACTTGACAACCTTTTGATGTTGCCAGTAGGATAAATAAATCCACTGGTGGTTGGCAGAGGTGCTATGTAAGGAATTGCCTCCAAGGAAGTCTTATTAATGTAACCACTGACCAACTGTAAACCAATGGGTTCAACAGTTGTAGTGGCTGCTTCACTTGGACTACCACCAAGAGTTACTTGTAACTCAAGGGGTCTAACCTCCTCAGGTTTTGTTGGTGGGTTAGCAAAGATTGATACATCAGACCCAGTCAGTTGTTGAGGTATATTCTCATTGATAGGTGATTGAGAAGGACTGGTTAGTGCCTGGTTCAAATCAATTGCATCCAACAGCAGTTTAGTTGGTGGGGGAATTGTGAATGTGATGTTTGGTGAAGAAAGAGGATTTGCTCCGGGAATTGAGCTGTGGATGATGGAAACGAGTGTTTCCAGAGCATCATGATGTGGTGTCCCAATGTGTACAACCTGATCTTTTTGTGAAGAAGCAGGAGGAGTTTTGGTTATGGGTTGAGATATTTGTACCAACTGCTGTGAGGAAGTAGCAGCAGTGGTTTCTTGTGACATTTGTGCTGTCACAGGCAGTAGCTCTGGTATCTCATCCTCCAGAGTTGCCTTTTTGATAGGTTTGGGGGGTTTTTGATTTTGCTTTTTGTATGGCTTTTTGTGGATTGTAGGTGTGGGTTTCAAAACAGTTGGTCTGCTGCTTTGATCACCTTGAGCAGTGGGCTCAGCAGCAGATACCTGAGGAGCAGTGGTAGCTGCTAAAATCTGCTCAGGCACCTCTGTTTGTGTTTTGCAAGGTGTTAACATTCTTGAAAAAGTTTCAGTTGTTAAACTGTTTATTTGAGTATAATCACCTTGGTTTATTGCAGCTAAATCATTCTTACTGAATTTCTTTTCAAAATAGTAACTTAAAAACCTTGGAAACAGTAAGAATGATTTTGTTTCAACATTATTAACCAAATCATTAAAAATTTCCCGAGAATAGTTAAAATTTTCTTCTTGAAGAATTGCATATCCCAGATTTTGAATCTTTAAAGGGATTTCATTGAAAGAAGTGGTTTTATTTGAAACACGTAGTAGGAGGGTATGAAATAAAAATCTGGTTGCAGAAGGAAAATAACCTTTTTGTAAGGTAAGTTTCTTCATCATTGTGGCTTCATACCCTCTCTCAATGAAGTCAGTTTGTAACTCGTTTTTAGTGAAAGAAATTTTACCTTCCTGATCACCAAGTTGAAAGACCTCTGAAATGGATTGTGGCGTGATTTGGACAGCTTTACCCTTTATAGAAGAGTGTATGGTGGTTGCAGTGTCTCCTTGTTTTTCAAGGGTTGCATTCTTCCAGAACTCTCTTTGGGTCGCCAAATAGATTGGTGCATCGGCGGTGAACAAAGTTTTGTACTTTGATTTTGCCATGGTGTCAATGATGGAATCGAAAACTTTGGTGGTTCCTGGTTTTGTGAGAAGACCCAGGAGATTGTGAGATGGTTTATATGGGATTTCAGTGGAGATTGCCTTTTGAGAGGCTGTTTTCGATGAGGATTTGGAAGTGGGTTTTGCAGATGGCTTCGATTTTGTCATTTTGAAGATGATAATCGAAGAAATTTGTGAAGGATGAGATGAGAAATTGCTTTGAGAAGAGAATTTTTAAGAATTCAATTCGACAGTAAAACCCTCTTTTGGTGGTGAGTGGGGGTTTTTATAGGGAAGAAAGTGAATGCTGACGTGGCAGCCGTTACAAAAGGTCTGACCACTATGTACTGCCCACGTGACAACCCCTGGTGAAAGTGAAGGACAGTACTTGTATGAAAGTGACTGATGAAGGCAGTGGTATTAAAGCAGTGGATGATTTTTACTATCAGAGGATAGCATATCAGTGGATAAGACACTGCTTTTTAACAACAGATTTTATCAAGGAAATGAGAGAGCAGAGGATGGCTTTCAGCAGTGGACAGACTTTGAAGCAGAGCAGACTTTTGAACAAACAGTGGATAATGGCAGACTTTTAAGGATTTTAATGAAAAATTTCATTTTTAGCTATTTTTAAGGATGGATTTTTGATTTTCTGAAAACATTTTAGTGCTTTTATTTATGGAAAAACAAGATGTTGCTTGTTATTCCATGTTTAGCATCCCAATTCTAGAGACCAAGCTTTCAAAAGTGGCTGTATCAAGTGCTTTTGTGAGCACATCTGCCAACTGGTCTTTAGTTGGGACATGATGCAGAGAAATCAAACCTTTTTCATAGCAATCCTTCACAAAGTGATGTCTGAAGTCGATGTGTTTGGTGGTTGAATGGGAAACTGGATTTTTGATGATATTTTCTGCTGCCTGGCTGTCCAACATGAGTGATGTCTTTAAGGCAGTGATACCAAAATCCAGTAACTGATTTTGAAGCCACAGGAGTTGGGTTGTACAGCTTGCAGCAGCAATGTATTCAGCTTCAGCGGTGGATGTTGAAACTGCTGCTTGCTTTTTGCTTTGCCAAGAAACCAAGCAATCACCTAGAAACTGGCACCCTCCTGATGTGGACTTCCTTGTGGTGTGACATCCAGCAAAGTCACTGTCTGAAAAACCTGAAAGCTTGATGTTCCCATTAGCTGGATACCAGATACCAAGTGTGGGAGCACCTTTTATGTATCTGAAGATCCTTTTTACAGCAATGAGATTTGATTTTCTGGGAGCTGATTGACTTCTTGCACAGACACATGTTGCAAACATGATGTCTGGTCTAGATGCAGTTAGGTACAATAAAGACCCAATCATGCTTCTATAAAGTGTTTGGTCAATCAGCTCATCTTTTTCATCAGACATGACCAGCTTATTTGTTGCCATGGGTGTGCTGCATGGTTTACAATCATTCATATCAAATTTGGTCAAAAGTTCTTTAGCATATTTACTTTGATGAATGAAAGTTCCATTTTGCATTTGTTGTACTTGGAGACCAAGAAAGCATTGCAGCTCACCCATTGCACTCATTTCAAACTCAGCTGTCATGAGTTCTCTAAACTCTTCACACATTGTGTTACATGTGCTTCCAAAAATAATGTCATCCACATAAATTTGGACAATCATTAAATCCTTCCCTCTCCATTTTAGAAACAGTGTTTTATCAATGGTACCTCTTTTGAAACCATTTGAGAGTAGGAAGTTGGAAAGAGTTTCATACCAGGCCCTTGGTGCTTGTTTCAGGCCATACAGGGCTTTGTTCAGCCTGTAGACATGATCTGGATAAAATGGATCCTCAAAACCTGGAAGTTGACAAACATACACCTCTTCTTGAATTGTACCATAGAGGAAAGCACTTTTGATATCCATTTGAAACACCTTCATATTGTGGTTGACAGCAAAGGCCAGGAACAGTCTAATGGCTTCCAATCTTGCAACAGGGGCGAATGTTTCATCATAATCAATCCCCTCTTCCTGTCTGTAACCTTGAACCACAAGCCTGGCTTTATTCTTGACAACAATACCCCTTTCATCAGTTTTGTTCTTAAAGACCCACTTTGTGCCAATGGGACTAACCTCTTTTGGCAGTGGTACAAGCTACCATACTTGTTGTCTTTTAAACTGTTGGAGCTCCTCTTGCATGGATTCTACCCAGCTGTTGTCTTTCAGTGCCTCTTGGTACTTGACAGGCTGATGGAGTGATAGAAAACCAACAAAAAGACAAATGTTTTGGGTTTGGCTTCTTGTGAGCACCCCTTCATTTATGTTGCCAATGATTTGATCAGGTGGATGAGATCTCAAGAAGATTAAATCTCCTTGGTATGGTATGATGGCATTTGTTGGTGAAGGCTGCAAATGTGTATCATCTGAGCTAACCACTGCTGGGGACTTTGATGATCCAGCAGTGGCTTCAAAAGGTGGTGGAATAGGAGGTAATGAAGTGGACAACTGCTGACTTTTATCCACTGTTTGAGGACTTCAGAAGTGTTTAAGGATGTGGAAGCAGTGGTTGATGGGCTACTTTGGTCAACAACTGTTGAGGTAGCAGTGGTTGAGCTTTGACAACTGTTTTCAACAGCTGATGCTTTTCCCTTTGTGGCAGACCTTTGAGGGATGATGATTTCATACCCATAGTCTGGTGTTGTATCCTCTGATGGACCTGCACTGTTAGTCTTGACAGCAGTATTTTCAAAAGTAAATTTTTCAAGATCAAACAGATCTGCAGGATTTGCTGGGATTTTCATTGATGAAAGTTCATTGAAATTTACATTCAAAGTTTCCTCCACTGCTTTGGTCCGTGTATTGAACACTTTGTAGGCCTTGGCAGTGATTGAGTATCCCAGATGATAACCACAATCAATTTTGGCTGCAAATTTTGAAATGGAATCTTTTAAGTTCAAAATAAAGCATGGGCAGCCAAACACCTTGAAGTATGAGATCAGTGGTTTGATTTTATACAGAATTTCATAAGCAGTCTTTTTGTGCCTGGGGTTTATTAAAACTCTGTTCTGGACATAGCAAGCAGTGTTTACTGCCTCTGCCCAGAAAGTTAATGGCAAACCTGAATCAGCAAGCATGGTTCTGGCAGCCTCAATCAAAGTTCTGTTCTTCCTTTCCACTACCTCATTCTGCTCTGGTGTTCTAGGGATACTGTACTGCCTTACAATCCCTTTCTTCACACAGAAGGCATCCAACTCCTTATTTTTGAATTCTGTGCCATTGTCACTCCTGAAGCTTTTCACTGGAAGGTCAAATTGCTTTTCAACCTGTGTCACAAAGTCTTGCAAAATGCCTGCAGTCTCATCTTTTGAGTGTAAAAAGAAAGTCTATGTAAACCTAGAAAAGTCATCAACAATAACCAAACAATATCTTTTCTTTTTGAGGCTCATGACTTGAACTGGGCCAAACAAGTCCATGTGTAGCATCTGCAAACACTGGGTTGTTTTGGACTCTTCAATGGACTTGTAAGAACTTTTATGCTGTTTTCCTTTTAAACAGGAAATGCAATGTTCAGGACATGAAAACAATTTTTTGTGGTAGGCCTCTCACCAAACCATTTTTTGAAATTTTAGTGATTGTCTTAAGATTTGTGTGCCCCAGCCTTCTGTGCCAAAGTTCAGTCTCTTTGTTAGAGGCAGCTGAGAACAGACAGGCATCAGCTCTGGGACACTCTTTTGACATGTCAACAACATAAACATTGCCACTTCTTTGAGCAACAAGTTTAGTTTGACCATTTTTGATTATTGCTTCAATCTTCTTGACCATTTCTGGTCCAACAATCCTACAACAGTCTTTTGTGAAGAATGACCCAAATCCCTTGTCACTCATTTGGGACACACTCAGAAGGTTGAATTTTAGATTGTCTATCAGATTGACATTTTCAAATTTTACATTTCCAGACTGCACTGTACCAGACCCCAGAACTTTCCCTTTACTATTATTCCCAAAGGATATATCACCCCCTCCATGGATTTTAAAGTCTTTGAGGAGGGCTTTACATCCTGTCATGTGCCTGGAGCCTCCACTATCTACATACCAAAGACTATCAAAGCATGCAGAAGCTCCCTGCACATGAAGTAAAAGGATTAGTTCATTAGGGTCTCCAAAGCCAGCAGGGCTTTGGATGGGGTCTCAACAGTGTCTGGGATGGATGCAGAATGATGGACAGTGGTTAGGTCAGGGGTTTGGACTGTTTTAGGACAGTGTTTCTCTAACCACTGTTGTGGGTCCTGACCAATCACCTGCTGGTAACCAAAAGGATGCCTGTTCACTCTGGGTTTAGAGGGCCTTTTGTAGGCCTCATAAACGTGTGGAATCCTTTGGTAAGACTGTTTTTCCTTGCCTTTTCTGAATTGATTGGCAGGGGGTGCATCAGTAACCTGAACATCTCTTTTGACAGATGTTTGGTTCAGCTGTTTTGTGACAGCTGTTTGAACTGGCACAAACAATGGTTGTTTCTTGGTGAATTTGACAGATGTTGATGATGATGATGGACTCAAGGATGTTTTAGCAATGTACTCATTCTTTTTCACATCAAAGTTTTTGAGATACACACATGCTTGAGTTTTGTGGTTTGTTTTACCACAAACAATGCAACTTTCAGCTGAAACAATGACACTTGTTCTGTTTAAATCATAAGCTTTTAAGTGGAAACAGTCTTTTGTTAGATGATTCCTTTTCTCACAGAATTCACAAAACAAGTTATCAATTTTTTCTTTCTTCTTTCTCTTTTTAGACTCCTTTGCAGCAGAGGTTTTAACCACTGCTGGGATGTCCTTGAGAGGTATGACTTTAGCTTTTGGAGCTTTAACACCATCAGTTGATGTAAAGTCCATTGGCTTGAAATTTTCAAGAATATCACACTCATCAGACCATTTTGGTTTAAACTGATAATCTTCAAGCTCCTCAAAAGTAGAGGATCCCGTTGGTCTGTCAAGTGTGATTTTGTTACCAAGTTTGTCAGTGATTTTCACTTCTTGGCCATTCTTGTTTGTGGGGATGAACTCAGTGGTTACATCAGTGGTTTGAACAGATTTTCCAAAAGCAGTGGTTTCATCATCATGTTTTCTATAACCAACACCAAATTTCACATTGCTTTTTATCTGTTTTTCAAGCATAACCTCATACCCTTTGCATGATTCCACCCATCTCTCACATGTGATCTGGGTGGACTCTAACTCCTTTTTACAACTTTGGTATTTTTCTACCATAGTTTGGAGTTGAGTTTTGGTTATGCTCTGCTCTTCTTTCATGCTGCTAATCTCTTTCTCTTTTTCAGCCAATTTGTTTTTAAGTTCTTTTAGAGATCTTTCAAATTTGACTTCATCAGTTAAGATTTTATCCCGAAGGTTTTCATTCACCTCTTTGATGTTAGCAAAAGCAATAATGCAATTGTCAGAACACAGTTTTTCAAGAACTTGAGGTGATACCTTGGCAGCAGCCATCATTGCACAATCACATTGAAAATTTTCTTCATCATCAGCTCTTTCTTCTTTCTCACCTGCTTTTTCTTCTTTCTTTTCTTCCTTGTTCTCTTCGGACCATGGGTCTGTCAGTGGTTCAATCAGGGTACCTGAACTTTCTCCCAGCAGTAGTTCACCAGTCATAGTGGTAATCACTGCTTCAGTCACCTCACCCACTGTTTTATCACTTAGCTGTTCACCTTCAGTTTCAACCCCCTCTGTGATTGACTCTAATGCCATCAAACAAAATTCATCATTAGAAGGTTCATTAAAAGCATAGAGTGCAAAGTTTTCATCACTAAGGTCATCAGGCATACTGCTCCAGTCAACAAACCCTTGAGTGAAAAAGCTTTGTTGATCTGGTTGTACTGCTGCTGGAGCAGTGGTTTGAGGTGCAACTGGTTGCACTTGTACCTGTGGAGCAGGGGTTTGAACATACTGAATTTGTGGAACAGTAGTTTGGACATAATGCACTGGCACAGGGGCAGCAGCATAGTGAGCAGCGTTCACTTGAGCTGCAGGGGTATATTGGGTATAGTGCACAGTGCTTTGACTTTGTGGTCTAGGGTTAGAGCTAGGATGAGTGACTATCGGTCCAGTGTTTTGACTTCTACATTCCCTAGCAAAGTGCCCTAACCTATTGCACTTGTAACACTTGATTTTCGATTTATCCAACCCAACCCTCAAATTCCCATGAAGTCCTGGGAATTTTCTCCCTGTTCTTTTATAGAATTTGCTAGTTCTAACACTAAGCAAAGCCAACTGGTGCAGAATATCCATCTCTTCTAAGTCAGTGGGATCAAAATGTTGTAAATCATTGAGTTCAAAGCTTAGATTGTCTGACATCTGGTTTTCGTTTGCAGTGAATGCATAACTTGCAGAGTGAGGATCAGGGTTGTTAAAATTTGCCCCAGCAGTTATGTCAATGAAGTGATCATAACCCTGATCCTTACTACTGCTCCCAGATTCTTCTTGACCCAGAAGAGCAGTGTTACCGAATGTATAATCATCAACGGCTTTTCCTGACTCTTGTAACTTCCTTTTCTGGTTCAACTCCCTTTCGTAGGTCAGGAGTCGACCATGGAGTTGGGTCAAGGTCAGATCCTTGAACTCAGGTGAGTTTCGGGTGACAAAAGCTATGGTGTCCCATTTTTCCGGCAGTGATCTGAGGAACCTGCTATTTTGAGTTGAGTTTGTAAAAGTGGTGTTAACAAGCCTCAGTTCACTGATGAGACAACTGAAACGCTCAAATTGTTGCGTCAGTGATTCACCTCTAACATGAAAAAATGTTTCGTACTGTTGGTTCAGGATTTCCCTATTGTTTTCTATGACTTCTTCGGTCCCCCCAAACTGTTCCTTAAGTGCGTCCCATAACTCTTTGGCACTGTTACAGTGCAACAGTCCAGCATATATCTCATTGGGCAGCGCTGATGCTATGATGCTAAACGCTTTAGCATCTAGTTCGAACTTTTGGTAGTCGGTTTCGGTATAATTTTCAACTGGTTTTGGAACGAACTTTTTAGCATCTTCAGCGCTTGGCACTGTGGGAACGTGGGGACCAAAGACGACAGACCTCCAACAACCTGTGCTTTGTTGAGCAAGGATGTGACCCATCCTCCTCTGCCAGATGTTGTACTCATTTCTTTTTAGCATAGGTGGTTTAAAAAGAGAGCCGATGTTGTTTTTATCGTCCTGAGATTGTGACGTCATTCTTGTTGTTTTACAGACACTGAGAAATCAACTTTAATGGTGATTAATCCTTGCTCTGTTTTTCAACAAACGAACAAACGATCAGTATCAACTGTTATGAGCCGAACTATTTACATCAAAATGATTGTTAAATCAAATTTGACTGTCCAGGCTCTGATACCAATTGTTGGATCTGAGTTTGTTTCTGATTGTATTTTGTGTTTGTAATTAAAATGAAAATGGTTGAGTGTGCAGCGGAATTATAATGAAAACAAACTTTGCATACAATCAAACGAGAGTAGTACTTTGATCAAACATCTTTCCTCAATGAATCGGAAGATTGAATTTATTTCAATAACGATTACAATGATTGATGAATGAATGCAAACTCCCCCTCAGCCAGAGCTCAGTTGTTTGTTCGTGCAAAGAAGACGATGATGCCAAAGAGCTGATAGAACAGTACCAAGTACTGAGCTATTTATAGGCACCTGCAAACCACTGAGCATCTTAGCTGACGTCACCATGAAAGTGACATCTAACCTCCTAACAAACTCTAACCTCTGATCAATACAAACACTGTTATGCTAACTACTGCTATTACATTACATTTCATAAAGACAATTATACTATTGCTGCAACCTTCCACTGCTGTGAATCCAGCAGCACTTGTCCGGATCAGCAGTACTTGACTCAAGACAGTAGATTGAATCAGCAGAGCTTTGGTCTTCCATCAGTCTTTAACTTTGGGCAGTAGTTGTAAGGCAGCACTTTGCAAGATCAGTAGATAGGAGGTCAGCAGATTTTGAAGTTCACTTTCAAGGGGAGAGACTTGATCATATCATATTGTAAATGTCTGCTTATTCTGGATCCACTGCTCTGATCCAGTTTTGGCTTTAATTATCTGTTCCTCTTGATAGGGTTCAATCCCAACAACTAATTATATCAATCTTTCACTTTGGCCCTTCAACGTTCAACTTATACGAGTTTTAGGATTAACTTTCAACATTCCCCCTTAATCCAAAAACTCGGCCCAAACTTTCTTAACTTTGTACCACCAAGGTCTTGAATCCCAAATAGCACTCTCAATTCTTCAATTTCTATCATTGATCTGTTTTTATTCTTTCTTTTCAGTTGTTTGTAACGAACCTGTTTAATAGGTTCTTCACGCTCATCATTCAAACCATCCACCCTACTCTTAGATGCAAATGCATTCATCACTTTCTTTTTTTGAAATTTTCTATCTTCAAATATTTGCTGCATCACTTGTTCAATTGACAAGTTCTTTTTCCTCACTTTTCTTTTCTTTCTTTGCTTATCCAAACATTTTTGGTCATCTGACTTTGACCCAAAACTAGCAGTCGGCTTAGTATAACACCTCGTAGAATCACATCCAATAATGTGTTGACACGTGTAATAAACCCTAATAAAGTCAAACGTTGACTATGAAGGACTAATTTCGTCAAAAAACGAAAACTATGAATGTGGAAGGACCAAAATGTGTCAACATGCCAAACTTGTGCCTCTAATTGACCTCATATGATGTTCGTATTCTTTATTGAATAAATTGTCGGACACCAGAAGCCGTTTGTGCTTAAAACCAAAAATTTACAAACCACAGGGGTTAAAAATGTCAACATGTTAATTCTTACCTTTGAATGACCTTTTTACAATCCTGAGGCTTTGTAGAATCTTTTCTACTCTCACGATTGTCGGATAATGATTTCGTGGAGTTTCGATGCAAATAAACGATTTAAATTGCAAATATCAAGAAGATGGGTTAAAAGCGTCAACATGTTCAAATTAACCTCTGAGTGACCTTTTAACAAACCCCAAAGCATCGTAATGTTCATTATTACTCTCGAGGATGCCTAATATGGATAACATAGGGCTTTGACGCGATAAAATGATAATGCACGCGAGTTGTGCATTAAAGGGGCCAAAAGCGTCAAACTATAAAACTACACCTTGGAGTGACCAAGTAAGCGAACAAGAGTAAACTGAAGTGTCGTAATATCCCATCATACTCTTGGGAATGCTTATTTTTTATCTTGAAAGGCTCTTATGCCATTTCGCGTTAAAACGCACAAGTTCGCAAATTAAAGGGTTAAAAGCGTCAGCGAGCAGAAACTAGTGTTTTCAGTAATCATTTAATGAAACCGGACCTAACGGTGTTTGGTTATACTCCCTAGATCATTTACAAACTAACAATAAGGGCCTATTGTGCCTAAAATGAAAGTTACTAAGCTTATAAAGGTGCAGGGACTAAAAGTGACAAGTTCAAAACTTGTTTGCTGAGATATGGGGTGGTGGCGCGACGCCATAGCCTACCCCTTTTGCCGTGGTGTGCGGCGACGGCCTAATTTTGACAGAATGTTACCTCTAGCTGCAGGTTCTTCACACTTGTTCCCCACACTTGGTTTTAAAAACCATTTGATCAATTCCATGGGAGTTAACTGATTTAGAAACCTGGTATTACACATGTTATGATCTTGTTATCCCTCTCAAACACTTATCAACATCCTAGCAATCCTCAATCACTATATATAGAAGTGTCCATCCAACTTTTTCATTCACACCATTTCTTGATTTCTTGCTCTCTCTCTCTCTCAAATCTGAGAATCCTGAACATTTGGAACCTCCTCTGAGTTATATTCAGTCCATAGGACCTTATGTAAGTGTCCTTTCATGACTAATTGATTTTATTTGGCTTTTAAAGCCGAAAAGTCAAGCGTTTTTGATAAACGCTTTGACTTTTTAGCTAGACCATAAACGGCCAAGCCATTGTTCGCAACGAACATGGCTACGTGATCGTAATTAGGTAGGTATTAAACCCTCAAAATGGCACCTCCTAATTATCATGTTTACTTAGTTAATTGTAGGGTCAAAGTAACTAAAATAAAAGTCACACGGGGTCAGTTTTTAAATAAAATTCATAACTGACAATGTAGAAGCTATAAAATCAGTTTTATCACTTTAATAACTTGGTAAATATAAATTGAACATGTCTAGGCATGTTCAACCCGACAATTCTGAGTATTAGGCTCGGTTCGCAACCAAAAGTCGCAAAAGTAGACTTTTGCTTTGACTTTCAGTTCTGACCCGAATTAGCTTATTTTAGTTATGCCTTGGGGTTCCTTTGTGACCATATTATATGTAAGTATAACCCTCTGAGGTTATACAACATGGTCCCATAGAAATCATAGTTCATTGCATGTTTCCGTTAAATGCTTAAATGTGACAATTAGGCCCTTATGTTATAAAAACGAGATTTTGAAAATGTGAGAGGACAAAAAGCTTTATTACTGATTTATAAGTATGTCATAAAAATTTGACATCCGTTTCTGGTCTCAAATAAAAGTTATGCAAGATATCGTAAAAATGAAACTTTTTGTTAATTAAATGGCATTTTCCGCATAAATCATATTTAAACCCAATTTTTGGCACCAAACTTGCTACTCACCGTTATGATATAATATTTAGGGAATTTTAGAAATTTTTGTCGAATTTTAGAAATTTTGTCAAATTTTATACTGATCATAACATAGAATTCTTGTGCAAATTTGGTAAATGACGGTAATGCCCCTTTTGTTAATAAAATGAGTTTAACATATGATTTGCATACCAAACCTTTTCCTACTGATATTGTAACACCCCAAAAAGATTTATTATGTATATAAGTTAAATTAAATAAAAAAAATAACTAAGTTAGTAAATATGTTGAAATACTACGTTAATGATGGAGAATGTCTAAAATAAAACAAATCAAATACTAGAAGGGTTAAATATGATAGAAATTGAAGTTAAAGTATTAAAGTGAATGAAACCCAAAAACACACACATATGTGTGTGTCTGGGAACGACCAGAGCAGAAGAACCAGGGAAGAACCCTAGTTTTCTAAAATACAATCAATTGGAAAGGAATTACAAGGCTAATCAACTGCATGAACTCCAATTCTTGATTTTCTAAGCTTGTTTATCGAAGTGGTAAGTCGAATTGTATGATTTGATGATCTTTGGTGAAGTGGGTTATATTTAATCCGTGAAATTATGTGAAATTAGGTATGAGTATTGGTTAGAATCATCATATAGAAGATGAATTATGTTTAATTTTGGTCATTTGAATGATTTGAAGTAAGACCCACTTGGTGTAGAACTATATTGAAACATGATGATCGTGAAGGCAAAATTTGATGTAATGTTGATGTATGTAGTTATATGTATTGAGTATTTGTTGAATGAATTAGATGTAGAATGAAAGACATGTGAGTTTAGTTGAATTTTTATTATCCATGACATGAACTAGTAGGAATAGGCATAGGATACTTGTACTATGTGCTTAGTATGTTGTATGCACACCAAGTGTTTGATGAAATGTCTAGGTGAAGTTAGAATGTGAGATTATTAGAAAATATTTGATAAAACTAAATCTGTCCAGAAAGTTACAGCCGCCTTTAATCGGCTGTAACTGTAACATCCCGAAAACGGGTTTGGTAATCAAACTCCGTTAATACTAAAAGACGGGTAACGTACCGTTAGTAGTAAAAATAACCCGGTAAATATTTGGATTTAAATAAGAAATCCTAATATTAAATAAAAACGAATCAAAGTTCTAAGAAATTAAATTTCTTAAAGAGCCCGAGTTAAAGGGACTTAAAATAAAACGTGTTATAACTCCCGGGACCCACCAAGTAACTAGGAATCTTAACCTAGTTAGTTAGTATCTAGACATAATAGAACAAATATGGTTAAAATACCCTTTAAATAACTTGGTAAAGTATAGGGACCAAAGGTGACAAACTTGAAACAAGTTTGTATTAAATAAAACATTCAAACACCAAAACACACACTCTAAGTGTGTGTTCTGGTCGTAAATCACAGAGGAGCCAGGGGACTCCATGCTCAAACCCTAACTAGCAAAAATCAAGCAATTGAGAAGCCAAATCGACTCCAAATCGAAATCTAAGTTTAGATTAGTGATCACCTCAGTGAAAGGATCACAAGGTATGTCAAATTTCATCTCCTAGTTACATCTCGAAATTTTGATGAGACATATGAAATCGAAATCTTGGCTTGCATGAATGTTGTTTGGATGAAATTAGAATAAAATAGTGTCTAGGAATAAACCCTAGCCATTAGATTGTTGAAATTATGCTCAATACTTGAGAATTCCATAATCACCATTGAAGGTGCTAAGTCGGTTTTATGACAAAATGATGAACACTTAATTTAGAGTGTTGAGTTGATGAATATTGTTGTTATGATACAAGTTTTGGGTGTAGTTCATGAACACTAGACATAGAGATTGATTTTTGATGTTAAAACTTGATTAAAAGTGAGATATGAACTTGACAAAAGAAGTATATGAATCTCGCCCGCAAGGTGTTTGTTAAAATGCCTAAACGAATGTTATATGTCAAAATCATGAACGAAACGCATAATTGCCTAATTTGATTAACTAGGGATGATATGTGAAAATACGGATTCTAATCAGGAAGTAGATTTTAACTAATTTCACATATCATAAGATTTAGAGTAAATGACTTTTATAAGTCAAGTTAACCAATGATGAAGTCGAATAGAAGTTTCGACATAGAATTCGTAAGATGGAATAGTCGTACGTGATAATGACTAATCTAACCGTCTTACGAATTATGGTGATAGTTTGACGCTTAATGAGCTAGGTGGGAGCTCGGGAAGGAAGCGGATCAAACAAGTTAAACATGAAGAAAAGCATAACCGGATGCAAGGTAAGTAAAGCTTACGCCCCTTTTCATTATTTACAAATTACATGATTGCAAGTATAGTATATGAATGCTACTAAGTGGTGGGCATAGGATGTTCCGACACGATTCAATGAGAGTCGAAACGAGGGGAAAATGGGAAGAAATCATAAGTTATGGACAAAAGGGAAAAATGGTAAATTAGTCATGTAATGACGAACAAACAAAAACGGTTTTTAAGCAAAACGAGTTCAAGGAAAACCGGGATATGTTTAAAGGGGATGAAATGGTACTTAAATACCATCTCATACGGACAAATGGTCAATTAGACTAAATAGGTCAATTGGTGTGGGTAACGCCATTTGACAATAACATTTGACAATCGCTTGTTGAGTTTTGTAATCACAGGAAATAACATAAGCTTGCGTTGCTTTAACTATAAAGATTTAAAGCAAAAGTTAAGTAAACGGGTCAATACTTTGACCCGAGCCAGGTACGTATAACTAAGCTTTTTGGTTAAACATACAATTTTGGTCAAAATATTTAGCGAAAGTCCTTCGTCGTAAAGTGAGGGACTAAAGTTGACCAAAACACCCTTGAAGGGTATATTGGGCAAACGACTCATAGGGGTCGTTTAGGAACTTGCATAAAGATTATGGAATCATTAGACATGAATAAAGGTCATAGGAATACACATTCGCGGGTCAAATGCTCAAAAATGGTCATTTGCGAAAAATGACCAACCGATGGGTAAAATTGGGAAAAAGTGGTTCATTATGATAAATCCACCACAAGATAGTTGTGGTGGAATATTTGTAGTTAATTAGATATGGAACTTTTGTAGCGACAAAAGAAATGCACAAGTTCTAGACTAAAATGCATAAATACCCTTAACGGGTCAAAATATGCATTTAAGCGTAAACGGGATTTTATTACTTAAGAAACCCGTGATTTGAGATTAATATAATAGGAGATATTGAAATAATGATTTTTATGAGTTTAACGATCAAATAAACTTGTTGGTGTGATAAAATTATGAACGGGTCAATATTTGGTAAAAAGGGTAGTAAGCCGAAGACTTAAAAGTCTGATATTATATTAATCCGGATGTCGGATTTTAACTCCATAAGATGGAGAATTAAATTACGGACGCGTAGGAAAAAGAATCGGGTAAAACGGATTAAAAACGAGAGAGTTATGCTCGTTTCCGTGAAATCGGGTGATGCTGGGAATGTACAGCAGCTGTTAAGCAACAGCCTGTGAAAACAGGGGCTAGGCGTCACGCGACGGCCCTAGGCGTCACGCGACGGCCCTAGGCGTCACGCGACGCCCCTGTTCCGGAAACAAATTATTTTGTTATTGTTTGACCCATGTAACTTGTTTATACCGATTATTTAACTATCAAAACTAACTTTTAAGTTGGTTTTGATCATAGGTGATCGCCAAGAGTGCCCGGATGAAGATCAAGCTCGATAAGGAACCGAACACGATAAAGTACAAGCTTCCGCGCGACGTTTCGTCGTATCTTTTAAACGACGAACTCATTTATATTATGTTGAAAACTTTAAAGTTGTAAAAGCTTTAGATTACTCGTATTTTCTAAGGATACTTAATCGTAATTACATGTTTATTTTCGTTATTTATATGAAAACCTTTAAAATGATAACAAGGGTGTTACAGTAACGGGTCAAATCTTGTAAGAAACTTATGTTTTTGAAATTTTTGATGAACTTCCAGGAAAAACCTTTCAAACCCAACTGGAATTGCATTTTTTCGACGAAAAATGAACGTTTTATGAATTTTTCCGTATCGAAGATTCAGGCTGCGTTTTCTGGCAGAATTTGCAGCCCATTACGAATGTCATAACTCAATTTAAGAATTGAGTTATAATCTCAAATTTTTACTGTAGGTATCTTCAGGAGGTTAAGAAAATCTCCAACTGGAATTTCGTCAATCGGATAAACGAGGAATTTCAAATGAATTTTTCCGTAAGCTGCAGTCAGAAGTGACGAATCTGATTGCAGCTTAATAAATGAATTTTTATAAATTTTTGGTAGAGAGTTAGACTCTAAAAATTTAACACAATGATAACCCCTCCGAGGGGCACGTCACATAAAAAGATTGTAATTTTTGCAAGCTCGTAAGTACAGTAAACGGACGTTACAAAACAGCCTATTTTCAGTGAATTGAGCTATACATGTTAGTGAATGATTGATTAATGAAAGTAATGTGACTAAGTGGTTATTTGTTTATCGGATTAGAAGTGTGTATGATTGACAGTTGACTTTTTAGAAAGTCAACAAGGTATGAATAATAAGGTTAGACTTCCTAACACTATTATGAGAATAAGGAGATCATGTGAATATTTGCTAGATTATTAAATGACGTACATGATGGTAAGTTGAATTGGTTATGTTATTAATGATGTAATAATGGATCTATGCCATATGTATGTTAGCAGTTGCCTACTAGTAATGGTCTATGGCATTACGAATTGTAAATTGTATGTATTGTTATGTAATCATTGGTAATTATGCATGTATTTAATTTAATGTATGGTGGAATGTGTACTATAACACGCGTATGTGGTATATAGAACCATGTGTAGAATTTCTCGATGTATGAATAAAGTAATTGATAATATGAGTTATAACATTTGCTAATAATGACATGTAAACGTGGACATGAAATGATAGGTACATGCCATTTTGGGCGCGAATTCGGGAGGCAAAGAGACGAACATATGGAATACGTATCAACTACTTACGGGTCAAGGTAAGTGCTTCTTGCACTTAATAGTTGTATGCAGGAACATAGATTTATTGTTTGAAGGTTCTTGTACTTGTATACGTAGAACATCTTGTGGTTTAATGTGGAACTTATATTATATGAGAATATTAAAGTATGAAATGTTAAATTGGAGATATTCATAGGAGAATACCATGGACAAGGGAATCATAACCCACGAGTATGGTAAGTATCTATATCATAGATTTGAAACTATTTAATTGGTAAGATGAATTCAAGTCATGGGTACATGACTTGCCTGGTGATTATTATGTTTTTTTTAAACTAAAAGTAGAATTTTAGATGTGTTGATAACGGTTAATCTAATAAAGGGTTGTTGACTTATTAAAAGTCAAATTAGTACGTGGCTTCCAAACCACAATCTTAATAAATGGGATACTTTGGATTAAATAAGTACATATGCACATGATTCCAAGTTTTGTACAAATATCATAACCATGATGTTTATTTAGTAAGTGGATTAGATTACAGTGGTAACTGGTTAAACTATTGTCTCAAATTATTTAACTTAGGGTAAGCAAGTAGATTTGGGTCACTTGATCCACATGAATGAAAAAGATTTGGATTCTGGCTAAGCAAAGCATTAATGAAATCTTTGGATCTGTTAGAAATAAATTGTCACACCCCAACCGATGGCGGAATCATCGGGGCGTGACACTGAGCGAAACAGATTGTCCAGAAGTTTCCATAACAACTATCATTACCATTCAATTTAAATGATACGTCCCATACCGTATCTCAAATAGTTAAACAAGTTATTACAGATAACATCAAAACAAATATTCTGTTCCGACAACTCAGATTTAAACATAATAAATTTATTCGTTGGTTTCTAGGACTCCAGTTCCTAGCTTCAATTTCATCACAGCCCGAGAAGTATATAAGCAACCTAAGCACCTGTCACATACGTTAAAATAAAGTCAATACATAAAATGTAAAGATGAGCATACAAGTTTGATAATAGCATAATAGAGTTCGAATTCGTTTACGCATAACCAGCACGTACACATAGTGAAATGAAGCACGTTAGTTATCGACATAGATCCATCGATACCAATGACTGCGGGTTGACTGCCCGAGGCAGTTCGCAATACATGATTACCACCGTAATCCATGCAAGTAAAAGATCCTTAACAACCCCCGTGAGAACGGGTGCTGAGTCCAAACTATAGTACTATCGTTGCTAAGGCAGGTAGACAGCATTCCATGTGTAAACATAACAAACAAGCATTCATAAGCCACGTATAACATGCGTAAATGGTTTAGCGTTAAAATAGCTTGAGTAGTGTGATTGTTGTAGTTTGAATATTCGTAACGTATGTAACACCCAAAAGTGCTAAAGCAAAAAGGGTTCGAGTATACTCACAGCGATTAATGGATTGAAGGGAGCGCTTTACAGCGAGTACGGTTAGCCTGAATAGATTCGATAACGTAAGGATAAGTGGCGCGTAAACAGTACAAAGTGAGAGTGGGTAGGATAACTGATCGTGCGGACCAGCTATCCGTGAGAGGAAGTCATCCGTGCGGGTGAACTATCCGTACGGATGGTAATCCGTGCGGATGGTGACCCATCCGGATAAGCTATCCGTGCGCGTGGGCTGTACGTGCGGATGGTAATCCGTGCGGACTAGTCGTGCGTGCGGACTGCTTATCCGTACGGACAAGTTGTTCGTGCGGATAAACGTTCAAGTGGATTGTTTCTTCCTAAGGATGTGTTTGTGTATGATGGCTTGTGCTTTGAAGTTTTCGTTGTAGCATTTAGAAAGCATTTAAGTGTTTCTACATTTCAAGCCGGTCGCGCGGACAACAATCCGTCCGGATGGTAGTCCGTGCGGACAATGGTAATCCGTGCGGACAGTTCGTGCGCGCGGGCAGAGACAATCCGTCCGGATTGCCTGTCCGTGTGGACGACCTGGCCGTGAGGATAAACACTGTTTGAATTTATTTTAAGGCCTTAGTATCTCATGATCCGAAGAGTAATTCATTCAGAGGTCGTCCGTCCGGATTGCTCATTCGTCGATACTCAAACCTTGTTTGGGAAAGTGGGTCCCAAGGGTAGCTCGTCCGGGTGACAACCCGTCAGTATAGCCTGTCCGTGCGCACAGCCTGTCCGTGCGGACAGTCTATGGTCTGATTGTTCCGTTCGTCTACTCTTGGTTTCTGTTGTCGTTTATCGAGACGTTCTGATCACGTGGCAACCACTTGGAGTTGTATTCTCACCCGTACGACTAAGCCGGCCAGGAACCACCCTGACTCGACATGTCGGCGACTCAGAACGGACATTCCGGTTGACCCCGAAATCAGGTGTCTTGCGGTAGAATTCCAGATCTAGGACTAGTGCATCACTATTATCGAGTAGAACACTAGAACTGATTAGGTTCGTACCGATTTTAAGGGTAAAAGAAGGAGAGAACTTAGGTTTATTTCTTTCAACTCTTTTATCCTTAGAAAAGTTTAGATTTAGGTGAAGTTGTTGTAAAATCTTGTGGAAATCGTTCAGATCTGAGATATTCTTGATGGAATGAGGTCAAGCTTGAAGTTCCTAAGAACTTCATGATGACGTCACTCGAGAATACCTCAAATCTTGATGATTTCATGGTTAAAAGTGGAGATTTGAAAGATAGAAAGGTGTAGAATTGTGTAGTGATCAAGAATGTACAAGAATTAGTGCGAGATCTTACCTGGATTGAGAGAAATCTGAGAAAAAGTGAAGAATGCGTGCGGTTCGGACGTCACTTGCCAAAAGTGGAAAAGTTGGAGAGTGACCCGTGTATTTATAGGATGCCAAAAGGGGAAAGGGTGAGCCGTGCGGATGGCACGTTACCCGGATAGGCTGTCCGCGCGGATTGGTCATCCGTGCGGATTGGCAATCCGTGCGGATTGGCAATCCGTGCGGATTGACCATCCGTGCGGATGACGCCTGAATTGGTTCGTTCGGTGCGATGACGCTTCGGTTTCGATTGCGATTGATTCGATAGGGTTTCCTAGTCAAATTACTTTCAGTCCCAACTACTTCTTATATGGTTCGACTCGGAATTCGGGTTCGGGTTCGTTTACATTCGAGTTCGATTTCGAGTTCGATTGAGTTCGCTTGATTAACACAACATAACATAAAATAAAAAAAACATGCACAGGTAACACGTAAGGCACACACACACGTATAAATGACAAGTAAAATACATAGCTCGAGTTACGATTTGATGTCGATTCGATTAGTATAGCTTGATTAACTTTATCGCATTGTTACTTCCTATCATTCACAGTCTCGAGTCGATTGGAATACGATTAACACGATTCGATTATTGTAATGAACGACATTTACTCCACATAATATAATTAAAATAAGAACATTTCTACGAGTCAAGTCGCGCGAAATCGGCCGTTGACTTTGACCTTGACTTTGACTTTCACTCGTGAAAACACGGGGTGTTACATAAATATTAATGGTCTAATAGTTGAATGAGATTTTTATCACATGTGGCTTAATTGTGAATTCTAGTGGAGGTTGATTCACAAGTTGGAAGCGATAGTTGACTATGAAATTAATGGAAGTTTGTGAAAAATATAGATCAGAATCCACCTATTTGAGTTATCTAATATATATTATATATAGAACTCATAACGTGCATGTTGGGTTTCAGGTATAATGAAAACTAGAGGTTTGCGGACTGATGAATGGAACAAGGTTTGGCGACAAATCCGAGATCGGGTCAGCAATGTCAGTTCGTCCATCCGTCAGGTATATCGCCGACTTAGATGGGTCATCATGTTTTACTTGCCTTTTTCGGCATTCGGTAGTTTTAAACCGTGTAAGCTTCATGAGTCAGACGTAGTGTCTTGTTTTGTTTATGTTCAAGTTTAGAGTTGTAAAATGGATTGTAAACAGGTTTTGTTACCATAACGGTTATCCGTATTACGAACGGGTCATGCCGAAATTTTATAAAAAATTGCCATGAAATATGTAAGTGTTTAAATGATGGTAACTATCAAATGAAAGTCAAGACACTATAATTGTTTCTAGAAATTGAAGTTAAAAAAATGGGCCTACATTCCGCATAGTAAGAATGTTTAGAAAATTTATGGGCGTTACAGATATCCTATGTCAAATAGAATATTTTTAACATTAAAGACTGATCAAAACTTCAAAATTTTATAAACATCTCATATATCGTCAAATACCGACTTTTACGCTAATTAGGCGCATAGTATGGTTTAAAACCATATTTAACGCCTAAGACTTGTTACCTACTGATTTTATAAATAAATTTTTATACATTAACAGTAAGTATGAGTCTTGAACTCAGACTTCCAAATTTGACCTTAAAAACATATGTGAAATGACCAAAATGCCCCTACGGTGCATATTTTGGGCCATAAATGATAAACCTCACATATGTATGATATCTTACTGAAGTAACTTGATAAAATAAATATTTTTACTAAATATTTTAGACCAGAACATCTGTTTGCTATTAAACCTCTTTAATAAATTTTAAAATGACCAAATTACCCTTTCGGGGCTTAAATTGGTTTTGAATTCGTTTTGGGCATAATTGAAGATATCCTACTGATATCACAACATATTTTAAGCATAATAACTTATGGAACTTGTACATAATTCATTCGGTTACCCGTTATGCATATACGCGTTCGGAACGGTTTATGTAACTAGGTTACATAAATTAGCCGAAACGGGTCAAACCTTATCATTTTCACTTCAAAATCCAGAATGTATTTAGTTTACCCATTATATACAAGTCTTCATACTTGTTGGGTCTAAATCACATTCCACTCCGGTTATCGCTTAATCTAGCGTTTCGTGCCGTAAACTTTTCTTTAAAACTAACCGGTCTAAGTTACAACTTAAATAAGACCCGTTAGGAAATCTAATAGGATATTAAAACATTCGTTCCAGATTAGGAGCCCAGTAAAAGCTCCCTACACTTGCTGATTAGAATATACGGCTGAGAATAAATTACATTGTAGCTCAGGTAAATACTTTGAACTTATTTTCCCTTATACGGGCTTTGGATACGGTAAATTATTACCGCTTGGTCGAGTATTGAATATTTAATTGATTAGTGGTTAAATCATTGAGGTAACCCGTTTTTAATCTGTTTTGTTTGATACAAAGCCTTTGGGGGTTAATATGACCGTGTCCTGGATATCCTCGGCTCATTCATTTGAAATGTCCACGGCTTAAGCACGGGGTGTAGGCATACACCTGACAGTTGCGTATGTATAAACGGTATCTCACTCGTGAGGAAACTTCTTGTGGGCCTGTACTTGTGGTGTGTCTATTAATCTTGTACCGGCTCTTCTATTCCGGTCCTGAACGTAAGACAAACATATAAATCTGTATACAAGATTATTTTAAATAATTGTCTCAAGTTATAAAAGATTTTATGCCTTGTGCATCCAAACCAATTTTATAAACACTTTTCAAAAAGAGTCAGTTAATTGTATTTACCAGTGTAAACTGACGTATTTTTTAAAATGACTAAGTGGCAGGTACTACGCGAAATTGGCTGGAAGCTTCTGAGCACTAGTTAAGGAATCTTGCAAGTTCTTAGTGCTTAAAGTCTGTTGAACAATAATGTGTATTCTGCTCTAGATCCGCCTGTGGATCCGTTTACAACCGTTTGTATAATATTTTATTATACTTTGCATTTCGGTTTGTATTACAATTTTCTTCCAAGACTTCCGTTGTGCATTGAACCGTGATTATTTGACTATGATGATATCAACTACGTCACGATACTCCCCACCGGGCCCACCGGTAATACGTGGAAATATCTGGGTGTGGCACTTAGCCTTTCTTTCTTTATCAGACCCTGTTAGGCTTTTCTTACTGACTATTCTTCTGAACTTTTCATTCTGTTCTGATGTTTCTTCAACAGATACCCAACTTTTGACTTTCACATAAGATTATATATGTGCAGATTTGTCAGCTGCATCCTTCCTTTCATTCATTACTAGATTCTTTCTTACATCATCATGATCAGTAGCACATTTATTGCTTTGGTGCTGCTTATTGATCTCAACAGTTTCTTCATCTTCAAGGTTGTTTGAGTCAGGAAAACATACCTGAAGGTTCACCATCTTCTCTTCTTCTTCCAAAGCAATTCTTTATTTTTCTTTACCCAGTCATTCCTTCACTTCACTTACCAAAATAACTTGCAAAGCTTCTTCTTAAACAATCGCATCCAATCTTTATTTCTCAGCAATCTCATCCGGTCTTTCTTTCTCAGCGGCTTCTTGAGCTGCTTTTTCCTGTTCTTCCTTTCTTACATAATCAATTCCAAGAAATCGAATATTCAAGGCACGCTATAGTTCCTTGGCATTCATGAGTATGCCAACTTGTACCAAGATGTCGTTCGGTATGTTTTGACATATGTACCCCAATGCGGTGTACATCTTCCTTTCATCTACAGCTACGTCGATTGTAGGTTCAATAACGTCCCAAAAGTTAAAGTCTTTCCGAAATTCCTCCATCTTGGTCGACCATACCTTGTAGTTCTATTTCGCCAATACTGGAAGCCCCCCAATCACCATCATGTCTTTCTTATCCTTACTTTCTTTTCCAGTTTGTTATTTTTCTGTTAGAATTGATTCCCGATCCCAAAACCGATCTCTAATAAATAACCAAACACCACAAACTTTTCATTCTTTATTCAAGAAACGTTCTTGATTACTTTCTTTTCAAAAACTCTTCTACTTGCTTTAAATCATCAAGAACAACACGCTTTGTTACCTTTTTCTCTCTTTAATATCATTCCTGATTTTCCATAGGCTCCATATTGTTTGTAAAACGATTGCGTGTATAACCTTTCTTTTGTTTCGGCTCCTTTGTAATTCAATTACCTCCTGTATCAATTGTTTTAGGGATCCTCCTATACGTATTGTTCGGCACTTGACCCAATCCAGGATTGATTTCCACACATGCTTCGCAAAACTGCATTGTAGTAGAACATGATTTGCCGATTCCTCCGCTGCACCACACATGCTGCAATTATAATTTGGTAACGTCAAGCCCCTTCCTCTTAATGTTGTTGCCGTTGGTATCTTATTGTCTATAGCACGCCAGGCAAACATGTTGCTTTTTCCGGATGCCCACTTGTTCCATACTGGTGAGAGAATTCACCTATATACTTGCTTGCTTAATTAATTCAACCCAAAAAATAAACTTATTCCTTCGATTTCTTTCTTGAACAAAGCAACCCCTTGGATACTTTTTCTTGAAGAAGTATCACAAAATTAAATCTTTTGTTAATTTTTGTGATCGGCGCAAAATCAATAAGGAATAAAAAACCTTCTTTCTTGGTCAAAACGTAAACAAGAACAAAATCGAACCTTATTTTTCCTTTCTTTTTCTCAATTGCAAACACCAAAAAACAAATTATTATGTTCCTTTTTTTATTTCACTCACGAGCAAAGAAAAAAATCTTTTTTAGTCAAAGACCAAACCTTGGTCAAACCTAAAGAAACTTCTTTATTTTTTCTCTACATGGGACAACAACAGTAGCACTCAAAAATTCTTTTTTTCTCTTGGTAATTGCAAACTTCAACAATAAGTAACCTTCTTTCTTCCTACGAAGACAAACGACGTCGGATCTTGATTGAACGAATGGGATAAACGAGCTTTTGTGAATCTTCGTGTGTAAACAATGAGCCGCCACAGCTCTGATACCAATTGTTGGCTCAGACGGTTTAAACAATCGTATCAACAAACACGAACACAAGATATTGGGGGGACAAACCCGCGACTCTTTCTATTCAATCAAACGAACATACGAACTTACAAAGAAAATGGACAAATAAAAACAATAACATAAACCACTATTTATAGTACTACTAAACTTGCTCTCAAAGACAATTAAATCTTTCCTAAAGCAATTACAATATAATTACCTAAAATAAACCACTCTTTAATAAAAACTAATTATATCAATCTTTCACTTTGGCCCTTCAACTTTCAACATAACCACCAACCGAAATGTTGTGATGGTTCAACCCCATATACATCGAAGTCATATGGTCTAATATCATCATCAATTTTTAATTCTTTGAATTATACATAAAAGAACTTCTTGTTCTTGGGAATTCATTCTGTGTCTTATCCGACTGTTGATTTCGTATACCAATGAAATACTTCAATCTGAAAGCGATTCACACGGATAAGAAAGTAACAAAGTCATATCAAAAGAATATTTCAAATCTTACAAACGCTTTGCTGGTTATTGGCACGGTAGCAAATGAACATATACGCATCAACGCGTTAAGGTGATACGTCGACCAACAATTTGCACTTGAGGTAAATAATCTACCATAGGTATCATATCTTGTGCTTTCGTAATATTAATGATAGGGACAATCATTTGATGGGACGATTAAGCACACTTGAGATTTATGAAACCCGATTTGGGTTAGCGGTGATGGTCAGAAAAGAAAACAAAAAAATAAAGAAAAAAACCCCATAAAATAAAGTAGGGGTGTTCACATGTCCAAAACGGTTATTGGTTTGATTTTATGGTCGATTTGTTTTTCGGTTGGTGGGTTCCAAATTTTTCAAACCATAGTCAGCAGTTTGGTTAATAACTAGTTATACATAAGAAGCCAATGAGGTGATGGTGGAGTGGTAAGGGAGAGAGACTTGGTGTTCTAGGGGACCAAAGTTCAATTACTGCCCTTCCTATTATTTTCTGTGGCACCAGGTGATGATAGGAGACTAGGCAAATAGGTGGAGATCCTTGGTTCGATCCTTGAACTGAGCGGGTTTTACCTCACCGCACTGTCGTGCCTCCGGGCGAGTGTTCACGGGCTTCGGCCCTGGGTGAGGGTTTTTCCTAGTTCGGAAGCGAGTGTATCCCGATGTTGTGAATTTCGCTAGTAGCTCGTTTGGAAAATTCGTTCGCCGTTCAAAAAAAAAAGTTATACATAAGAAACTGGCCTAAGAAACCAGACCGAACCATTGGATTTCAGATTTGAAATACATTTGTAATATTTAGTTATTTATATATGCTAAAGTGAAAACAAAACGTGAGTTATATGACCTCTTCTATTAGTATTTGGGCTGGGCTGCTCTCATTAACTTAAAACTGGGCTACTTCTCTGCTTCCTTAAAAGTACTACTAAAATCCGTTTGGGCTTTTGTTTCTACATGTTTTGTGTTTTTGTTTCAACCCATTTTATGTTCTTGATTTGTGTTATTCTGTTCATGGCGTTTGATTTGTGTTGACGGCCATTACTACAATCCCACCACAGATACACTAGTTGATTTTGTAACAATTGCAATGTTTATACTTTCCATGTTTTGTTTACCTTTTAAAAACCATGAAATCAAACTCGAGCCAACCATTAGTAACGGTTTGGCTTTAATTTTCAATGGTTGTGCGCAACAATTTCTCGACGTCGAGGAACTAAAGTTTTGTTTTCAGTAGAACTGGATTTGCAATATTCCAAAGGGGGTTGTGGTGCAGTTTGTTGTCCGTTTACTTGTCATTCTTATATAATTCCCTTTATTTTATGAGTAAGATATAATAAAAAAAAACCATTACTAACAGTTTGGCTCTTGAAATAAACACTGCCAAAACCGGATCGTACAAAACTGAACACCAAGAACCGAGGAGGATATTGATTTATTGCTGATTGTTTTTTTTTCTGGGGATCTAAGTGGCCAATTGGCCATTGCCCATTGACATTTTATATATATTAGTGATGAGGCTTCCTGAATAGTGTTAATTCTTTTCTTCTTTTTTTTACTGTAATATATAATCAATTCAGAAATTTGATACAAAAGTGTTGTAGTGGTTTTGCTTCATTCCACTAAAACCTTTTTTTTCTTTTATTTTTTTCTTTCTATCTCATCATATCATGTGGTACACTATTTTATTTTATATATATAGTTTTCGAAGAAACATAAATAGTAATTTCAAATTTAAAATAATATATAGTTTTTTAATATTTTATTATATTAATATATTTTGTTAATATTTACATTTAACTTTTAACATATTTTAATTTTTTTCTATTTACTTTTTGCTTTTAACGTATTTTTATTTTTTCCTTTTCTAAAATCATGTTTCCTTTATTATTTATTTTGTTTTTAATAATATTTTTTTCTTTTTTTACATTTATCTTTAGTTTATCAATTGATTTGATATTTCATTAATACCTTACGTGCATTAATTTTTTTTCTAAAAACTTAAGTACGTAGTTGAGCTTAATTTTTACCCTCGATTAATATAAGTTTTATTAAAAACGAATTTATATTAAAAAATAAAGTATTTATTTACTATCGTAAAATGATACGATGATAAACTGAACCGATTCCAACGGTTTGGCTTTCTAAACAACATGCTACATTTTCAAATAACGTTTGTTTTACATTATCATTTTCTCTGTTTCGCCGCAACGCGCTACTGAAAAAAACCTAGTATACATAAGGCATGATTCTTTTCTTTTCTTTTTTACTTTTATTAACTTTTATAATGGATTATATCATAAATCACTTTTATTGAATTATATCATAAAATTGGTTTTTTATCTTTAAGTAATGCACAATCTTGCTATGTTTGAAAAGGTAACTTTCTTTAAAGTTTATTATGAATTATATCATAAAATCACTTTTATAATGAATTATATCATAAAATTGGTTTTTTTAATCTTTAAGTAATGTACAATTTTGCTATGTTTAAAAAGTAACTTTCTAAGTCATTGGTAAACTTTAGGGATGTTAAATGGGTTGTGTTTGCGGGTAGACGGTTCGAACTCGAACACGACACAAACCCCAAAATTGTATCCTGCATATAAACTCGTACACGACACGTGTATGTGCAAGCTGACACGAAGAAGACCCGTTAACTTGAAAAAATATTATTTTTTTACATATTAAAACTTTAAAATTCTAATTTTACATATTTTTTTAAAACAAATTTTTAAACAATGTCATTTTTTTTATTTTGAATTTTGACATAAAAAGTAGCAAAATAGTTTACTGTTATATATATAACACTTTTATCAAACTAAAAATAGAAATAAACGAGTTGAAAGGTTCAACGCGAAGACCCGTCGGATTAACACGAACATAACATGTTTAGCTAGACGTGTTCGCGCCTTTACAAGTTCGACCAAGCTAATCTTTACATATTTCGTGTTAGGTTCTTATCATGTCATTAGGTGATGTGTCATGACCATATGACGATGTGTTATCATGTTGTGCATTATGGGCCAACTTTTTATGTTACGGTGGATGCATTTACTCTTCACCTCTTGGTACATATGATGTCTCTTGATTACTTCTCGGTATATTACAAGTCGTAACCTTTTTATTTACGCTACTTGTAACTAGAGTAATTACTCTACTTATAACTAGAGTAAGCACGCTATGATAATAATTACTCTAGTTCTACAATGATAATTAATGTTTGTTACACATACAATTACACCACTTATAAATTACTCTAGTTATACACGGATTACGCTACATATAAAATTATTAGAACTATACTGGTGGTATGTCGTAGTTTTTGATTCTTCGTTCTTTTTGACATTTTTATCGAAAGATTTCGAGTTGAATGATTGATTCTAGCGTTTGATTTTAAGGTGTTTTAGTGGAAATGAGAGTTTGACCACGTTGGATTTTGAGTGTTTTTGTAAACTGGAGTGATTGAAAGGGTCGATATAACTATATTGTTATGCCATTGCTTGGATTTGTTCTATTTTACTCACTTCTCACATTTAGTAGGTTAACTTTCATCTCTTCCAAAATCCAACCCGTATATGTAATGTGTTTGTGTGTTTTATGTACACGAAAACTAATAATATATTGAGAAAATTGAAAACCACGTTATACACTTGTATGTGGTTAAATACATACACATGTGCATGTTATAAAAATCATTGAAATAATATCTTCATATTTTTTTTGAAAGACCAACATAAACTTCATTGAGGAAACCCGGAAGCCAGCAGAAAACTGACAAAATTTACAGATACACGCGGAAACTAGAAGCAAACCCGGAAGAAACAAAATAACAAGAACTTTGATAAAATTGTCCACATTGAATCTTGTCCACTCCTCCCAAGAGAACGCAACTCTTTTGGCTCGATTTTTAATCCATAAAAACCCAAGTGTCTTCACCTCTTCCACAGTCTTTGAAATCGACGGGGTCTTTTCACCGAAAATAATATCTTCATATACCTTTCACTTTTGCATCGTTTAGCTACACAACATGAACCCACAATCAATCATAAATGATCTAATTATACAATTCTATGTCATGTCTTTTTCCCAGACTTGATCACCCGTACAAAAAATCCTCAAACATCATGATTTCATGACAATGTAACATGATAAGGAGGTTTGCCACGTGGATAACAAGTAAACCCCATAATTAGTGACTATTGGGTCGGGTCTACATGACGTGAGTGAGGTGAGCAATCAACCGTGTCGGGCGACATTAGATACCTCAAAACCACTCGCTTTGTCTTTGATTGTTTGTCTCTTAGCCAAACAAATTACATATATATATTTTTTTTATAATACGCCATTAATGATTCGTATGTGACATAATTGTGATGTTTAACTTGGGAAATCTCTTACATCTTTGTGTGAAAGGAATGTTGTTTATATCATTGTATGAGTACTCTAGAATCTAGATATACATAGCCTAATAGCAAAACAATATAACATAGATGAAGGGAGAAAGGGATTGCTTTTTCATTAATAGGTATGATTTACAATGAGATACAATAGTGGTATATATAGGTATACAAAACTTGGAGAGAAAGCTAATCTATTTTTGGTGTTGATAACCACATTAATAATAAATATATTCATAACACTCCCCCTTGGTTATCAACATAATACGCTTGATGCTGCCTCGATAAAAACCTTGCTAGGTAAACCCGGTGGGACAAAACCATAGCTAAGGGAAAAAGAGTGCAGCGTGTAATGCGCATTAGTTCCCCCTGATACTTCTAGATCAGGTGTGTTGCCTCATTAAAAACCTTACTAAGAAAACCCAATGGGACAAAACTTAGTCAAGGGAAAAAGAGTGCAACTTAAATAAGTCTCCCCCTCATTTTAACATGTATCATTTAAGTGACGTGTGTTTATCTTCCTTGAAAGTTGATCAAAGCTTTTGTAGTCAATGATTTGTCGCTTGATCCCTTAATGTGCAATCCTTTATGTTGAGCAATGTTGTATAATCTTCTGACAAGACTTTAGGTGCCTCCTTCCAAAAAGTACCATATGTCCACGACTGTGTTTAGTTACATTCCTGCATCTACAAGACTAACCAAACTTGTTTTGATGGGTTAGTAAAATATAATCAAATATCGTTTATACCTGAAATATTTCGTTGAACTCATTCCAATGTCTCTTCGCTTAACAAATGTTATATCATGACAATAAGCTCAAGTGAAAGATATTATAACCATACATAACTAGCAAAACATTTTAGTGCACACATGCATTTAATAATGGTACTTATAGAATGAGAATCTCTACTTTGGTAGGAGATGATAATAGGCATTTCTTATAACAAATGACTTAACAACCTTTAACGTACTTTTAAGGTTCAACCATGTCCATACTAAAATATCCCAACATCATCTTCGAGATGTACTTTAGTGATTGATAAAATATAATTACATATATACTCGAACTGCTGTTCGAGTAATAATTAGATTGTGCCAAGGTCATTAAAAAATCTCCCTCTAAAAGCTCAACAGTTTCTCTCGACGATGTGTAAACATCATCACTGTAAACTGCGATTATAGTGAACTTTTAAAAGTAAAATTTTGATAAAACATGGCTAATTTAATCAAACTTATACCCCTCTTTATGCGAATATCTCGAGTTGTACAACACTCGACCCAACTATTTTAGCCATACGTATTTTGCCATCTTCATATAGTACATTCTTGAGGTTTTTTATATCAATGCTTCTGGCATTATCAATCCATGAGGGGATTCTGTCCATCTTATCCAACAATGCATGTGCATTCACTCTTCATGTGTTTTGCTACATAAACTTACCCATATAACACATAGCTATCTATATCATATGCAAAATGTCATGAACACTTGCTTTTATCTCCAAAATCCATATTGTACCATGCGTGTACACTATTTATTAAGATATCACAATCACTGGGTACAAGTTTTCTATGTATGTTTATTGGTGCACAAGAATTACATCCATTAGATGTTTCAGTTAACCTTCTAAGCACTCAATTGCTTTAGGATACTCATGCGGAGCTCCAGTTATATTGAATTCGATAAGAAATACAACATATATAATGTATTCGGATCCGAATATGCATACAATACTCATGCTATTCTCGAGAACTTATTTTACATGATTTTGATAATTTAAATTCTTTAGGGACTTTCATGTAAATTTTCAGTATTAGGTGATACATAACATTCATAAGACGCACGTCAATTCCCTTCTTATATATTACCAGACTAAATATTGGAAAGTCAATGTAACCACCATTGGAGAACACGTCTCCTTATAATCAATCATAGGTCTTTGCGAAAATTCTTGTGCCACCAATTTTGCCTTATATCACTTAATTTGATTTCAATTCATGATTCACATAAAAGACCCATTTGTATCCAATATGTTTTACAACTTCAGTTGTACGGACTGTTGGTCCAAAAACTTTCCATTTTTAATAGAGAATTCAACTTTGCCTCATTTGCGTCTTTCCAATTTGGGCAATCATTTCTCATAGACAAATTTTAAATTTTGATCCTCGTCATTTCAAGCGCTATATTATATACAAAAGTATAACGACGTCGATTTTGTTTTGATTCCATATATTTCATAGACATAATACAATATAATGAGATCTCTTTATTTTCAGGTACCTGAGGTTCTTGTAGAACCATTATGTCTAATGTCTTTTTAGAAGACCCTATTAATATAACCCCGACTTGACCATCTTAATTACTTGCTCCAACTTTTGAGGAATTTTATTATTGGAATCGATTAGTCTACCACGCATTAGACATGCAATAGACCCATCACAAAAATGTGGTTGTCCTTTTGGGACACTCATCTTAATTGGAGCATTAACAGTTGGCATATGTGATATAAATCACCTCTTTAAGGTCAGTGAATGTGTCTGGTCTAATCTTTGTAAATGAGTTATTATCTGAACTTCTGGTTCACACTTTTAGTTTTTGAGGATCAATGATAATTCATACCAACTCATTTCTTTTCCAACTGCTTTTTATCTCCCCATGATGTTGGGAATGTTAATCCATTTATATGGATATCAAATAATTGAGCCATAATTAAATATCTAGTCAATGGCTCTATTCATTATCACATATTCTCAACCACTTTTTAAGGTCCCATTTTTGTGCATCGTGGTGGATCAATTTCAATATATGTCGCACAACCAAAATCTTTGATGGGACATCTTTGGTTCCTGACCAAAAACCAACGACACGGGGAGAAAGTATTACGACTTGTTGGCTTGATGTGAATTAATGTTGCATGTAAAATAACATGTCCATAACATATAATCATAGACGTTTAGCGATCGTCTCAACAAAACATGTATTCCAATGATGATCAATAACTTGGGAATCAAATTCACTATTACAACCGAAATAAATATGTCAATCTGGAATAATATGTTTGTGATCACATTAGCTAAGCCATAATCATACAAACTTTAGGTTGTGGATTTGATAACCATTTAGACGATGCATCGATTTAAAACACTAAATGGTATCATGTTTGGATATGCATATCCTTTAATCACTTTCAAAATATTTAGGGATTCTCACCCTACTTTGGTTGGTAAATAATGAATTTCCCTTGAGAGCAAATAATGTATTCTAATTACCAACTTGAAGAATCTTCTAGTTCTTCAATACGTTTCACATCATCATTAGCACGGTGTGGCCTAACCGGTCATGCCAACTAATTAAATAATTATGATCCATAAATTTCTGGTTTATGATCGTATGTGTATTACTTGCCCGTATGTAATACAAAACGAATGATACGAGAGAACAATTAACTATCATTTCAAACTGTCACGTCAATTTTCATCCTTTCCGAATATTATCTTCATATAATTACTCCCATAATTTACCACTTCTAATGGTCAATCTCATTATGACTATTATTACAGTTCTGATAGTCAATCTCGTTATTAACTTGGCTGTCATAACATTCTGATGGTCAATCACTCAATCTTATTATGACCATCATTAAAAATTTCTCAAGTATGTCCATGATCATGACATTTTCGATGATCGTTATATAATCATATTTTCATAACTCTCATAATGATATTGCTACTTCGAGAGCATATGTCTCAAGTGTGACAAAACAATTTTTTCTTTGTAAATAATCTTCTCTTTGATTAACACAAATTGAGAAGTAATTAAATGCCCAAGTCATATAAGATTTATCAGCCTAAGATCTTACGACCTTTTATAACTTGATAATGAGATTTGGGAGTATGAGACTTTTCATGATGGTGATAACAAACCAAACTTTGATTATTTTATTTAATACTAGCTATAAGTACATAATAGCTATAGAATACAATGTATATATCAAGTTAGGGTAACTTATAAAACGAGTTATAATAATTTTCACTCATTACAAATATCTATGATTTATGCTTTATCCTAACAAAGCATATAGAATAAAAGGTAACCATAGCATTAAATCGTACACTACATGAGTTCATAGCATGTCACCATATAAATACGAGTTAGAACAAGTCTTTAGGCCTTTATGAAAAAATAAACCTTTTTTATCACTAATAAGCAAACACATATGGTATATATAATAACATATCATGATAATATATCCAATGACAAAGATATCTCACATACTGTTATTCTATTTTGAAACATCAAACAAACAATAACTTTGAAAAATATTATCGTTTCATAAAGATAAAAGGCACCTTGTAATTATACATTTTAATAATAGCAAAACATAACTAAAGACATGGAAATCATACATCTTAACATGATATTAAAACGCAACTTTATTTGCAAATCATATTATTTTTATAAATTCTATATTCTTTATAAGAATACTACTCAATAGTATATTATATATAACCCTTTTTTTAAATTATAAATCACCCTTAATTTGTTTAATATACATCCACATATTATCACAATTCTGACCACATATTTACATGCAAACAATCGTATAGCATATCACAATAATGTATCAAAACACAGGTTGTAAGCGATTGTAACTATCAGTTAAACTTAATGCTCTTGGTTTAATTTAATAAAGTATAACATATATTTTATATGATGTGGGGGAATAATATTTAACTATTCATGAAAGTCTATTCTTATCTCTTAGAAATAATTCATTCATATGTCTAGTAAATAAATTATATTTGGATTCAAAATAAATCACGAAGGATATTCAAAATAAATAACCTTTCCTATCGCCAACATTTAAAATAAATCACCAAGGATATTTAAAATAAATAACCTTTCCTACAGCTAACATATATTACAATACCGGAACTTGTGGCCACATATATCTAAATATCTCTTATTATTTTATTAAATGTATTGTTTTAACAAAGAAACACAAACAATAACTCATTCGCATATAATATAATTATTTAATAAAATGGATAAATCTTCATCAAACATGTCGTTCATCGTAGAAATAATATAAGCAAAACATTTTCTCATTAACAAGTCTGTTGGAATTTAAAAATCAAAATTGATATACAATATCAATTTGATAGTTTTTATAAAATCTATCAATAAAGATCCGGTTGGCACCATACTCCCGCATACCAAACAAAAATTAATAACGAACCCGTTCAATACAAAAAAATCACTTTATGTTGCATTATCTGTAAACAGTCAGATCCATGATTACATATATTTAACAAGAAAGTTTGAGATGCATAAAGGTAATTTATTTGATATAATAGAATAAACTCTCATTGATTTCAAGTTTTGATTATGATAAAAAAAATATTTACGATTCACAGGTGATATCTATTATGGCTTTTGGATGATAAGATTAAAAAGGTTAACAAATCATTCAATAAATTTATACGAATAAGTGCAAAATTTAACAAACAATAAATCTCATGTATGTATTAGATATTAGAATAAAACTTACTTGTAGGATAGTTTGATGGAACACTTCGATGAAAATTTGTTTGCTACGCATTGTGATAACGTGGTTAAACTTCAAAGCAATTCGTGCTGATAACGCATTGTGAAACTAGCCTAATAGCAAAACAATATAACATAGATGAAGGGAGAAAGGGATTGCTTTTTCATTAATAGGTATGATTTACAATGAGATACAATAGTGGTATATATAGGTATACAAAACTTGGAAAGAAAGCTAATCTATTTTTGGTGTTGATAACCACATTAATAATAAATATATTCATAACATACATCAATTAATTAATGTTTGTTTTGTAGGTTTTTTTTAATTCATTAGTAGCCTAGTGTGAATTTGAGTTATTTCGGTGAAGATTTTTCATGATCAAATCAACAAAAAAATTACAAGAATGTATGGTGATAAAAACTAATAATTCCTAGTGAAGGATCATATGAATAGATGAAATCTAAAATAACGATAACCATATGATGCTTTTAAATATGGCTTTTCTTTTGTGTGCATGTTAGGGCTGTCCAAAAAGCTTGTGGCTTGTAGCTCGCTCGAATCTTGCTCGGATTTAGTTTGGAAAAAGCTCGCTTGATATAGCTCGGTTTAAAAGTGAGCCGAGCCGGCTCAGCTCGGTTCGAAATTGAGCCTAGCTCGGCTCGGCTCATGACGAGCCAAATTGGCTCGGTTTGGCTCGCTTGGTAGCTCGGCTCGGCTTAACTCGAATTATTTTACTTGTAATAAATTTTATTTTACATTGTTAAACGTGATTTTGGATTGTAATGTATTAGGTTAAACTTATTTTGAATATGTTCTTTGAAGTAATGAATAATATTTTAGAATACTGAATTTTGAGAGCTATGTATTAATTTTTATTTTTAAAATCGAGCCAAACCAAGCCGAGCCAGCTCGGTATAAAACCAAGCCGAGCCCGAGCTTAGATTTTCAACTCGGTTTATAATCGAGCCGAGCTTGCCCTAGCTCGGCTCGGCTCATGAATAGCCCTAATTTATGTGTGTATCCAATTGGTTTTGTTCGTCTTCACCATCAATATTTATGTTACCTTCATCATAACTTTCTCCACAAATTGCTCTGCCCGAGTCCTCCAATATCATGTTATGCAAGATGATGCACGTTTACATGTCGTTTCTCGTTTTACTCTTTTTAAGTATCCTCGACGGCTCGGCAATGATAGACCATCTCTTTTTTAATACACCGAAAGCCCGCTCGACATGTTTTCTTGCCGACATCCTTAAATATTCGTCCCACGCATCACTCGCTGTGCCGTACGTAAGTTACTGAATTGCGACAGTACACTTTTGTATTCCAGAGAAACCAATTTTGCGACAAGCACTTTCTCTTTGTGTGAAAAATGGATATTCGGCCGCAAGATCATTAGAAATTCTTATGAAAAGACGACGACTCATACGAAACCGACGCCCAAAATGTGCATCGTCGTACAACGGATTTTCACCAAAATAATCTAGAATTAAACGTTCATGAGCACTGACGTGCGCTGATGTGTGCAAAATGCAACATATAAATTTCATCAATTGTGGCATAAAACTAACCCATTTTTAGTACTAATGTTGGAAAAAGTGTGCTTTTGTCTTCCTTTTGTATTTTCAGGATTAAATGAGCTCAAATTCACAAAAGAAGCAAAAAGACATCAAAATCTAACATAAATACAAGAAAAGGAACAAGACGTGACATGCCCGACCCCACGACAGCATCTTCCCAAGCAAAACAAGACAACAGAAGACTGAACACGCCCCGTGCTCAGCCAGCACGGGGGCGTGCCCAAGTGTCAGCAGAAAAGACAAAGTGGTAGAAGCTTCTATTGCCCACCACGGGGCCGTGCTCAACTATAAGATTCGCACAATCCAGCAAATCTGCATAGTACAAAGATTCTTCCGCACCACGGGGTCGTGCTCAGCGGACACGGGGGCGTGGTCAACTAAAAAGACAAAACTGCATTAAATGAAGAAAGAGAAGGATGTGGACACGGGGCCGTGCCCACTGGACACGGGGCCGTGCCCGAGCTTCTGTTCAGCCTATAAATAGAAGTGCTTGGCTCAAGCTCAAACCATCCCTTGGCACACCACCTCTCTTACACTTCACCCACCACCCACCACCACCATAACACCATCATCCACCACCATCATCCATTGTCCATCGTAGAGTGTGTGAGTCATCTCGGGATCCAAGATTGATCGTAAGAGTTCTTGACAATCAAGGCCATGTTTGCCTAAGTCTCTTACATCACTTGGTGAAGACAAAGTGTCTAGTGTAATACTTTTTATTTCTAATCTTTTCGCACTTTTTATTTGGTTTCGTATTAATGACTTTAATAACTAGTTGCTTATGTTGAAGGTGATCTTTCCTTATCGTTTGTCCGTGGTGTCTTGGCATTATTTTACTGTCTATATAAAATAAAAGATTTTCACCATTCATATCTCCACGGTCTATATGGAGGTATGTTGGCTACCTGGTCGGGGGTTAAGGGAACGGTTTGGTAAAGGTCTTGCCATTGTTCAGCATTTAGAGGTCCTGCAATGGACCTGGGTCAAATTTAGTAGGACCTCCTTCAATACTTCACGGTATTGGATGGCGGGGGTCCAAACTCTTTGATCCCCTCATAAGTTAACTACTATTAATACTATAACCCGGCTATTTAGGACTGTATCCCTGCTGACTCAGACTACTTAGTCGAGGGTAACGTCACCTCCAAAAGAGGGGCCTACCATAATTTGCATTAATAACTTAATTCATTATCTTCCAATAATCCACCCTTTTAGGATTGTATCTTTGCTGACTCAAACTACTGGGGTGAGGGTAACGTCACCTTCAAAAGAGGGGCCTACTACAATAACTAAGATAATCTTTTAAAATAGTGCAAAAATGCGGAAATAATCAAAGGTTACACTAGATACGAGTCGGAACCAAGTGATTCATCTTGTCTATCTGTTTTTCTTTTTATTTTTATTTTTCAGCATTTTAGTTAGTTTTTATTTTTCTTAGTTAAAACATTTTTCTAAACTTTTTGATTTGATTAGACGTTGAGGATAAACCGGTACTAAAAGCTCTTGTGTCCTTGGACGACCTCGGTATCTTACCAACACTATACTACGCTCACGATGGGTGCACTTGCCCATATGTGTGTCTAGTGTTAGTAAATATCGTGTTTTATAAATTTAAAACTTGACTAAAAAGTGTTAAAGGGGCTTAAAATATACACCTAATATATATAACACTAGAATACGCATCATGCGCGCAACTACACATATATTTACAATGTATTTACACGCAGCGAACTTGGTTTTAATATTTATAAAAATGGTTTATACCTTAACATTAAAACACACACAAAAGGACAAGTGTATCCCGTCATATATGTAGCAAAGTATTGGTAAGAGCCAGATATCGATCCATGGAACACGGGCAAAGTTGAGTACTAAATCTTTGTCATTGATTTATCGGACAAAAAGATATGTGAATTGGTATTTAACTAAAATTATCAAAAAACTATATTTAAAACATAATAGACTCCAAATATGAAATATAAATATTATCTTGTTCCACAAACAACATAAACATGTTATGTACCTCAGATATGTCACAAAACTTGATCAACTTTCCAATTGCAAGACAGTTAGTTACCTGGTCTGGATTTCTAACATTATGATTCTTCGGAAAGTTAACGCGATGGTCACACGTTAACCATCTAAAATCATTCATTAGCGAGCTATTGATATTTATTCATGCGAATCTTTAAAGATAGGTTATTTACCTGGTGTGGATTCCTAACCTCACTTATCAAAGAAAGCAATACCGATGGTCACAGTACAGCCACGAAGATAAGCATTAAAGTAGATCATACAATAAACTATTTCATCTAACAAGTCTTGAACACAAATCTACCAAGTTAGCAATTTCAACCAAAACTACTAAACAAAGATCATAAACCGCTTCAAGAACATGTAACAACACCATATAATTCGTTAGAACCCTAACGTGCAAGAAAGCATTCTTAATTAAAATAAGATTTATCTTGTATAAAACCAATACCCTGGTTCGGTTTCATGGTGTAAACAAGTTTACAAACAAGTGATTAATCAAAGAATTGTTAACAAACTTCACTAACCACAGATTCGTTATCCAAGACAATCAAACATAATCAGGAATCCAACATCAATGAAACATTCATCATATAATCATGAAGATTTAAACATGAAAAAGTACTAAAGATTCATACCAATGAAATTACAAACTAAAGATTATTCGAGAAACAAGTTCATTACTACTATTACACAATACTACATAAACATAAACGAACATCAACTCAATACTTGAATAATGATCAGAATACATGTTTTAGAACAAGGAATCGAACCATAAACAAGCAAGGAATTGATGGGTTGGATCGGTTAAGCTTCCACTAGATCTTGAGGCTTCAAATCGGTCTGCTCAGGAGAGCTTCGGAACCCAGAAATCACCAAGAAACCTGGAGAAAAACCCAACACTTTGATCAGTAGCGAATGCTTCTATTTATAGATAATTTTCTGTTTGGCACGGCCGTGCACTTGAAAGTGCACGGTCGTGTAGATCTAGTTGTCAGGTGACGTCATTTATCCGATTGGGTCAGACAAGTTGACTACTGGATAAGTTGGTCTCGGTCATCAGATTGGCACGGTCGTGCATTTGGCTTCACGGTAGTGCGCTGTCATCAGATTTGTATAAGAATGTCATCAGAATTTGTGGTCCAGGTAGTGCACGGTCGTGCGTTCCGAGTAAACAACGGCACCGCCTTTTGCACTGGCAGTGATTCCGGGGTCGGAGATCATGCACGGTAGTGCATGTGGACCGCATGGTCGTGCGTGATCTGGCACTTCACCAGAATCTTGCCATTTTCACCAGGCAATCTATAGAGGCTAACATGTCAACTTTTACATTTTGTATTATTGTGAGATTAAAGCTCGAAAAGATTAGAACCGATACAGACAATGTTATTAGTGATTTAGTTTGGGAGAGATGAAGGGATTTTAATGTCCGAGATATTATTGTCTAATGTTTTTTTTTTCTTTTAGGACTTCCAGCTTTTTGCTGGCCCCTTGTTATATTTTATGATCTAATAAAATAGCATAGTTCGAAAAAAAAACTAATTCTTGGAATTAAATGTCAAATCGAATATTTGATCCAAAATTGTAAGCGGTGAGTATGCTTCATTAAACAGTAAACTAAATTGGACTATCATAGTAATGTGTCATAATATATTTGAAATAAAAAGTTGACATGTTAGCCTCTATAGCTTGCACGAATCACTATCCATCAATCAAACGTTCATTAATTTGTTCGCAATTGAAAATATGAAGTAGACGATCACTGCACTAATAATACTAATATTTTTTTCAAACAAAAGATATTGTTTATTAATTGGTATGTATAAATTTAAAACTCAAAACAAACCCCACCAACGCGGCGGGAATTTCATCTTCACTCCCCCGAGCCTGCTTGAACAATTCATCTTCACTCCCCCACTTGATATTGTAATACCTACTTGAACAAAAAATCGAAAAGTGTATCAATACTGATGGCAAGCCGGGGTCTTGTCACACCCCAATCGATGGCGGAAACATCGGGCCGCGGCACTGAGCGAAACGGATTGTCCATGGGTATCCATAACAACTATTAGTTACCAGATATTTGAACGTCACGTCCCATACCATAACATATCCAAATAAAACAGTTATTACAAATAATTATCTCAAAAACCACCCTGTTCCGACAACTCAGATTTAGCGTGACATAACTAGACTATAGTACTATCGTTGCTAAGGTGTTAGGCAACAATCACTGTGTAAACATAACATACAAGCATTCATCGAAGTAACACGTATAACATGCGGTAACGGTTAGCGTATAAAAGTGTTTGCGTTGTGTGATCGATGTGATTTGATATAAGTAACGTATGTAACACCCAAAAGTGCTTAAAGCAAAAAGGGATCGTGTAACACCCCGGCCAGAGGCGGAAAAGCCAAAGGTGTCACGAAACTTGATAGAATGCATTTGAGCACATGGAGATTATATTAAGTTGAAATATAACTTAAGTTCAATTCAATGGATTGCATTCACATATGAGAATATAAGAGTAGATAAACACATACATCATAATTAGTTTCACAAATGATAAGTTCGGATTTAATCTAAGGCAAAAGTCTTGATCAATCCTATGTAAATATTCTTGCAACTCATGTCATCAAACATTGTCACCTGAAACACATGTTAGGGAAAATATTTGGGTCAACAAACGGTTGAGTGAATTCATAGGTTTTGTTAGGCAAAAATAATAATGTGATATGAAAATGAGTTAACACTGTGGCATGCGATATGTCTTTAAGCAAAAGAGTAATACAAGTAGTCATTTGGTGGTACATTCAAACCTTTGTGACTCGTCCATCGTTCAACTCGTTCTTGCATTAACAAACCTCCAAAGGGTAAGTTAACAATCATCAGATTCAGTCGTTACCCACCTAACCCACATATAACCATGGGTCTGGTCTGATAACGGGATTTGTCGGATCCTATGGTACCATAACCTAATACTGGTCGGCTTGATCATTGTTAATGAATGTCATTCGTTATGTAACTATCACCAACAAGTTCGTTCACATTATCAAAATCGTTATTAGTTTTGTATAAACTATCGCAATCGTTTTGAAACCATCGTAAAAATATTGAAATCGTTTTGATACATATGAATCATATGTTTCATCCCAAAAATAATGTATAAAGGGACTATGAACTCACCTTGATTTCGGGTAAGTCCAAACAAGTATGCAAAGTGTGAGAGTTCTTGGAATTAAGATTTCACGTCACTCTAATTGAACATGCAACAAGATGGAATATGTATCAACAATAATGTTTAATTGGATAATTGGAAATCCTAAATCTATAGGATTTGGTAGTGTTTTGTTTAAATGGTAATTATGTGGCTTGCATAACCTAACAAGAGGACTCGGAAAATGAATATGATGTAAAGGAATTACTTATGAAAAATATTAATTTAACATAAATAATAAAATTGCAAAGATATGTAATTGTTTTAATATAAACATTTGTAATAATAAATCAAATATAATTAATTAGTATAATTAAATAACATAATTAAATATAATGATTATTGGTAAAATATTGTACAAGTGATATAATTAATTTATAAAAATTATAAATTAATTTAGATGGTTAAAATATATATTATTTGATAAATAATAAATATTTTGTTTAAAAGAATAAATATGATAATTATATGATTAATTATCAAAATAATTATATTAAATCTGAATAATTCAAAATTACATTTTTAATTATTGAACTTTAATATTACTAATTTAAAATAATTATTATGATCTTGAAATCATTTTAAACAAATAAAATGAATTAAAATGATTTAATAACAATAAATAAGTTTATATAAGTTTAATTATCTAAATAATTAAATATAATAAAAATTCAGATTCTAAATTTATATAAACTCAGAATAATGCATCTTTTGTCATAAGAATAATTTTGGATCAAATTATATAGTTATATAATTTAATTACATTAAATTAAACTATATAAATAAGTATAAATACTGATTTATTTATATAAATATCAAATTTATATAAAATGTGAGTAACAACATTATTTTTGTAAGGATCAGTATTTAAAATAATTAATCTGAAACTTTCAGATTTTAATTCCTAAAAATCAATTTATTAGGAATTATTTAGTAATAAACTGTTTTAATATTGTAAAAATTAGTTTTATAAATAAATTGACTAACTTCATATTTTTAATAAAAGTAACAGTGTCTGGTAGTGTTATAAAAATTATTGAAATGTTACAAATAATAAAAATAAAACGTTTAAAAAGAAACGCAGACCTCTGGGTTCGAACCCGGGTCTAACAGTGTCATCATCTTCAACCTCAAGATCAGTCAAAGTCAACATTGAGTCAAACAGTAAAGTCAACATGTCTAATTGTCGGGCAAATCTAAGTTCTGTATTAAATCGAACCTACTGGAACAACAAGAAAGTGATTACGAACAAAATGGTGAAATAAAATCGTACCGGTAACGTCTGAAATAGTGTATCGACTAAGTTCCGGCGACTGTGACTCCGGCGAATGTTGCAGGTTTCTGATTCGACGAATTCGTGATATTTAAGTGAATGTGAAAGGTGTAGGATGTTCATGGTGATCTAGGGGTCTTATATAAGGGTCCAATTCGATCTCAGATTCGACAAACTATAGTGTAATCGATCGGCTTTAAATTTTTAAAACAAAAGAACTAAAAACAGACTGTATCGACACTTGATTGTGTCGAATTAATGAGTGAATTGAATTGGGTATGGGTCGTGGGTCTCGTGTGAATGCTTTACAGATAGAAAATCGATTAAACAATCGATTTTTGATTGTTTCCGACAACAACAGTACGATCTGTTTGAATTATTATATTTAAATTCAAAAGTGTAAATAAAAAAAATACAATTAGATAATATAACCGGATGAGGGCTTAGCCCGACCGGTCACGAGTTCGTTTGTTGAATTGAATGTCGCGAGTTCGATCCCCCCCCCCCCCCATGTGACCGGTTCTTTGGGATTTAATCCCTTTTTTATTCAATTCAATGGGAATTTACATTTTGGCCCTTGTGGTTTCATATTTACATAATCAGTCCCTGTAATACCCAGTTAGTTAGACTAACTGGGTTAATATTTGGAGAGTATTTCTTATATAAAAAAAATTAACCCGGTTAGAAAGTTTAGTTAAAGTGGGTTTCTAAAAATCAGTTTTAGTCCCTGAAATGCAAGTTTGAGAAAATGACTAATTAAACCCTAGACTTTTATAAAAAAATCTTTTTATTTCTTTTATAACACAAGTTTCAAAAATTACAAAGTGAACCCTAAACTTGTAGTTTGAAATAATTGCACTTTAACCCTTGTATTTCTATAGTTTCAACAATGACAAAATTAGTCCCTGGACTTCGAAAGTAATAGATTTCAAGCAGGTTTCGAAGAATGTCAAATAGGTCCCTCAACTTATACTTTCACATAATGACACATTAGGCCCTTGTACTTATTGTAGTTTTATTTTTAAGCATAAAACTCAATCAACTTTGCAAATATTAACGTGTTTGGGCCAGCAAATCATATAAAGACTTGAAACAAAGCATGTATCCAACAGATTGCATTTCAAAGTAAGATAATTGTTACGATGCAAATCAAAACATAACATGTGTGAAAACCAGGATGGTTACAGTCTCCCCTACTTTAGAAAATTTCGTCCCGAAATTTATTCGAAAGTGACCGTAGAATGTAATTGTAATGAGTAGAAAGATAATCAAATCATTGTTTGGTGCTGATAATTTTGAGGAATTTACGAGGATCATTGTATAGAAATTGTTTTGCATGGCACTATGTTATGCTGGATTTGTAATGTAAATATTAGGCAAACAAATGTGTGTACAAATAAGCAAATAATAGATAATCACATAACCACATAATGTTTTTATATGCCACCTTACTTAACAAGGCTTACTATGATTCTCATGCGTCGAACCTCGTAATTAAGTGTGCACCCAAAATTACGCGTTTCGTCGCATGGTCCACATAGCACTTCTAGTTAAGTAAGGAAAACAAATAAGATTAAGGTATTGTTTAAATCAAACAAGCATCATTATAACATAACATCAACTGAATCAAAACGTATTTCACATTAGCAATGATAGCATTGTTTGTTTGACAGTCTATTGAACAAATTTACATTTGAAATAAGTCATGTAATGGATCAAATTCAAGATTATAAGGTGGTGGAGGTGGTAGAGGCAGTTGCATATGATCAGTTATTTGTCTCAGCATGCTTTCCAACCATTGATTTCTTTCTGTCAACCATTTTATTTGTTGAGACAAATTTTGAACTTGATTGTTTAACCTAGTCACTTCATCTCCCAATGAATCTGGAGGTAGATTCATTTGAGGCATCGTACTTGGGCCTGTCATATCAGTTGGTGGCAGTTGTTCTATTTCGTTCAATAGTGACTGGAAAGAATGTGGCAGTAATGGTGCTTGCAAAAAGGGTTCTGATGCTAACTGTTCTTGAGTCATCATGTTTTCATCAAACCAAGTTCCTTGCATCGTTGAATTCTCCTCGAAAAATAACAGTGGGAAGCTTGGTAAGACGTTCGGTGTTAAAGGTTGGGATAAGTTAGTTGTAATATGTCCTTGTATATATGGCAGCGGTGGTTGCATATCAAACCGATAAAAAGACGGTTGAGGAAACTGCAAAAATGATTGTTGTAAATTTTGTGGGAATGTATTCTCTAAGATAACTGGAGCTCCCTCCGACTGTGATGGTTGTGTTAGTGTACCAATATGAACAGGGGTTAGCCTCATGGTGTAAGGATTTACAATCCCAGGTGCCTTTGGTGGAGATAATCCCTGGATAATCTGATCACTTAAGACACCTAATGATTGTGCTATTTTTGTAATGTAAGACCCTCCCATGAGACTTCTCTGAGGATTTGATTGTTGACTAGAAAAATATTCAGCAAGCTCGTGGGCAATATTACAAGGAACTTGCTCAAAAATACTATACAAATAGAAAAGTTCGATTGTTCTAACCCTGTGTTGATTATGTTTGCGCCCCGTGATAGTGTTGGCTAAAACACGGTGCATATATTGATAACAAGGGTCTATGAAGTTCGCAGAATTATTGTGGACACACCATTCTTTTAATGAATGGCGTTGCCAATAATCTACCATATCCGCGGAGGAACAAGAGGTTGATGCCTCCGTAAAAATGGGTTGTTTGACTTCTTCATCTGTATATATGCCCAGATGAATTGCGAATTCTGTTAATGACATAGTATGAAGTTGCCCACAAAGTTGAAAATGAATGGATTCATTGGTAAGATTTTTATTATATTTGTAATAGAAAGTGGACAAGAACTCATACACCAGTTCATCGTATGATGGTTCTAGGATGTCGAAGAAACGGAGCCAGGGTGTATTAGGTTGTAGTAATCTTGCCAGCAAACCACTGGAATCAAACATTCCAATTCGTTTCCAATCAATACCGCTAATAGCAAGAACTTCCCGACGCTTGAGTTTTTGATACCTCTCTCGGTTGTGTAAATTAGCAAACTGAAGGAAGGGATGATTTTTTGCTGCATTTGAAGATTCAGCATATGCTGCTGGGAGATTTGCCATTGGAATATGGGGTTTTGTTGAACTAAGAAAAGTTTGGGTATGGGGTATTGAATTATATCAGAAGTTGTAGTTCTTGTGTAGATTAGCTCGAGTAGTGAGTTTCTTATATAGATAAGGAGATTCCGGATTACACCATGTGATCGGTTAGAGCTTCCATGCTACGTTCTGCAGCTAGTTTAAAAATTTGAATCTGACAGGTATGGTCTCGAGAAAATTTTGAAACTTTAAAAAAAAGAAGGAATCGTATCGTAATAAATTGATAATAGTACAACGTAGGTTGATTAGAACTTGGATTGTTCTGAAACGGAGAAAAGAAAAAAAAAATCCTTTTGAATTAGGGTAACATGCCTTGATCCTATAGGTATTCTGTACTCTCATCGGTAGTTCCCAGATAGGCAAACGTGTGTCTCGTCGTGGAGGAGATTTCATAATGGGGTGAAGTAATTTCATAAAATCAATGAGGATCGGAGAAAACACGTAACAAGATGGATATCATTTATTCCACGAATAAACGACATCAACGACAAGTCAAAGTAGTTGGGTTCTTATAACTTGGTGAAGTCATGCTTTAGCCTATAAGTGGACACTCATCCCAAGAATTCCCAGGTAAGCACAACTGGTCTCGCGTCTGATGAGATTTATACGAAGTGCTTGCCTAGACAGAAAACTCAGAATACAGGCATCCACCCTTCCAGATTGCATGAGTTCGTTATTAGAGCCCAAGACTTTGATGAGAATTTAAAAATCAGAAGAGGTTTTGAAAATAATCACCTAAGGATAGGTGATGAGCATTTAAAGATGGGATATGTGGTGACGAGGCATTGGTTACAAAAGATAAGGATAGGGATGAAGACAAAGGCAAAAATAACGGAAGAGTTACTAATGGAGAGTGTCCTAGGTAAGTTATAGTCTAGGTCAAAAGTAATTTCTAATAACCTAAATCCCTATAACCATGGCTCTGATACCAACCTGTAACACCCCGGCTGGAGGCGGAAAAGCCAAAGGTGTCACGAAACTTGATAGAATGCATTTGAGCACATGGAGATTATATTAAGTTGAAATATAACTTAAGTTCAATTCAATGGATTGCATTCACATATGAGAATATAAGAGTACATAAACACATACATCATAATTAGTTTCACAAATGATAAGTTCGGATTTAATCTAAGGCAAAAGTCTTTATCAATCCTATGTAAATATTCTTGCAACTCATGTCATCAAACATTGTCACCTGAAACATATGTTAGGGAAAATATTTGGGTCAACAAACGGTTGAGTGAATTCATAGGTTTTATTAGGCAAAAATAATAATGTGATATGAAAATGAGTTAACACTGTGGCATGCGATATGTCTTTAAGCAAAAGAGTAATACAAGTAATCATTTGGTGGTACATTCAAACCTTTGTGACTCGTCCATCGTTCAACTCATTCTTGCATTAACAAACCTCCAAAGGGTAAGTTAACAATCATCAGATTCAGTCGTTACCCACCTAACCCACACATAACCATGGGTCTGGTCTGATAACGAGATTTGTCGGATCCTATGGTACCATAACCTAATACTGGTCGGCTTGATCATTGTTAATGAATGTCATTCGTTATGTAACTATCACCAACAAGTTCGTTCACATTATCGAAATCGTTATTAGTTTGGTAAAAACTATCGCAATCGTTTTGAAACCATCGTTAAAATATTGAAATCGTTTTGATACATATGAATCATATGTTTCATCCCAAAAATAATGTATAAAGGGACTATGAACTCACCTTGATTTCGGGTAAGTCCAAACAAGTATGCAAAGGGTGAGAGTTCTTGGAATTAAGATTCCACGTCACTCTAATTAAACATGCAACAATATGGAATATGTATCAACAATAATGTTTAATTGGATAATTGGTGATGCGTGTGAAGTGTTATATATATTAGGTGTATATTTTAAGCCCCTTTAACACTTATTTTTAGCCACGTTTTAAATTTATAAAACACGATATTTTACTAACACTAAACACACATATGGGCAAGTGCACCCATCGTGAGCGTAGTATAGTGTTGGCAAGATACCGAGGTCGTCCAAGGACACAAGAGCTTTTAATACCGGTTTATCCTCAACGTCTAATCAAAATAAAAGTTTAGAAAAATGTTTTAAACTAAGAAAAATAAAAACTAACTAAAATGCTGAAAATAAAAATAAAAAGAAAAACAGATAGACAAGATGAATCACTTGGTTCCGACTCGTATCTAGTGTAACCTTTGATTATTTCCGCACTTTTGCACATAATTAAGAGATTATCTTAGTTATTGTAGTAGGCCCCTCTTTTGAAGGTAACGTTACCCTCACCCCAGTAGTTTGAGTCAGCAAGGATACAATCCTAAAAGGGTGGATTATTGAAAGATAATTAATTAAGTTATTAATGCAATATTATGGTAGGCCCCTCTTTTGGAGGTGACGTTACCCTCGACTAAGTAGTCTGAGTCAGCAGGGATACAGTCCTAAATAGCCGGGTTATAGTATTAATAGTAGTTAACTTATGAGGGGATCAAAGAGTTGGGACCCCCGCCATCCAATACCGTTAAGTATTGAAGGAGGTCCTACTAAATTTGACCCAGGTCCATTGCAGGACCTCTAAACGCTGAACAATGGCAAGACCTTTACCAAACCGTTCCCTTAACCCCCGACCAGGTAGCCAACATACCTCCATATAGACCGTGGAGATATGAATGGTGAAAATCTTTTATTTTATATAGACAGTAAAATAATGCCAAGACACCACGGACAAACGATAAGGAAAGATCACCTTCAACATAAGCAACTAGTTATTAAAGTCATTAATACAAAACCAAATAAAAAGTGCAAAAGATTAGAAATAAAAAGTATTACACTAGACACTTTGTCTTCACCAAGGGATGTAAGAGACTTAGGCAAACATGGCCTTGATTGTCAAGAACTCTTACGATCAATCTTGGATCCCGAGACGACTCCACACTCTACGATGGACAATGGATGATGGTGGTGGATGATGGTGTTATGGTGGTGGTGGGTGGTGGGTGAAGTGTGAGAGAGGTGGTGTGCCAAGGGATGGTTTGAGCTTGAGCCAAGCACTTCTATTTATAGGCTGAACAGAAGCTCGGGCACGGCCCCGTGTCCAGTGGGCACGACCCCGTGTCCACATCCTTCTCTTTCTTCATTTAATGCAGCTTTGTCTTATTAGTTGACCACGCCCCCGTGTCCGCTGAGCACGACCCCGTGTGCAGAAGAATCTTAGTACTATGAATATTAGCCTGGATTGTGCGAATCTTATAGTTGACCACGGCCCCGTGTCCGCTGAACACGGCCCCGTGGTGGGCAATAGAAGCTTCTACCACTTTGTCTTTTCTGCTGTCACTTGGGCACGCCCCCGTGCTGGCTGAGCACGGGGCGTGTTCAGGCTTCTGATCTCTTGTTTTGCTTGGGAAGATGCTGTTGTGGGGTCGGGCATGTCACGTCTTGTCCTTTTTCTTGTATTTATGTTAGATTTTGATGTCTTTTTGCTTCTTTTGTTAATTTGAGCTCATTTAATCCTGAAAATACAAAAGGAAGACAAAACCACACTTTTTCCAACATTAGTACTAAAAAAGGGTTAGTTTTATGCCTCATTTGATGAAATTTATATGTTACATTTTGAACACATCAAATACCCCCACACTTGAATCTTTGCTTGTCCTCAAGCAAAACTCTTTAATATGTGGCTATTACACTCCCAAATGGAATGGGTAGAGAAGAAGGTTTTTGGGCTTGTCGTAGAGTGTCGGGATTTCCAAGATTCTTTATTTAATTTTATTTTTATTTATTTACAATCCTATTCGTCATGATTTATTTAAAACTTTTCATAAGAGAAATTACTTTTTAGGGCATAACATGCCTTTGTAAAATTCTATTTATATACAAGTTCACATACCTCACGGGGATCACTCAACACTCGGCCGAAAATGTATTTTTGTGGATCACTCAAGAGCGGCATGGAACTTACTCCTACCATAGGCTTACCAAGCAATCAATCTTCCTCCTTTTTAACTTATATACCTTTGTAAATATCAAGAGGACTTTGTGGGTAAAGGGTTAGGCTTGGGTTAAAGGTAGGTGGTTGGGTTGGTGGTTAGTGGTTAGTAAAAAGGGCGAAAAGCGTAACAAGTGTCGGTTTTCGTAAGACTTTCTATTTTTCGTAACTTTTATTTTGATGAAGCTATTTATTCAATCAAAGTTATTTTTTATGAACTTGTTTGTTTATTTTCTTTTGCTTCATCATCAACACAAATTTTTTTTTTTTTTTTTTTGAAGTCATACGAAAAATCGAACTCGTTACTAAAACAAAGAGTAAAAATGAAAAAGGTTTTGGTGGGTAAAAGGGTGTTTGGTTTGGGTTATGAAATGAAAAGGTTTAGGCTTAAAGGGGCTAACTAGGGGGGATTTTGGGTAGGTGGTAAAAAAAAAAAAAAAAAAAATAATGGTGTAGAATATAAAAAGGGTTAGTCCTAATGCCTCCATCATTTACTTACTCGGGTTTAAGTTGGTAAGGACCGGGAATGTATCGTCATGGCAAGTTCTAGAGTCGTAAGAACCAAGCGGCTATTCACACAAGAAACGAAAAATGAGCAATTAGTTCTAATGATATGTAATTGTATGCTCAATAAAGGCTCAAAACTCACTTTTGTGGGAATGGGTTTTTATGTGATCAAGTATATATAATCAAATTTTAACTAAGCTTGTCATGCCTTTTCATAATTTTCTTATGTTGGTTCTTTTTATCACGACGCTATCGGTTGTAAATTCGTAAAAATATAACCTTTTTGAGAACTTGAATTTCCCGAGTTAAACCTAGACAAGAAAAAAAAATGAAAAATTTTTGAAAAAATTTGGGGTGATTAGCGGTTCCAATAGAGTTTTGTGTAAGGCTTGTATTTAGGACTTGCAAGATTCAAGGTTTTAGCATCCCCCCCACACTTAAATTACACATTGTCCTCAATGTGTCCCAAAAATGAGTTTTTAGGTTGATTGAATGTGTAAAAGGTGTGAAAAAGCAAAAATTTTGTGTTACTGGGCGCTGAACACGGCCCCGTGTTATCCGGGCACGGCCCCGTGTTCAAGTGCCAGTAACAAATTTAAAACAAGAGAAACAGAAGTCTGGACACGGGGGCGTGTTGGGTGAACACGGCCCGTGTCCAGTTACCTGAACTGGGTCTTTTTCTGCAGACAGTGCAGCACGGGGCCGTGTTGGGTGGACACGGCCCGTGCCGAGCTTACTGTAAATGAAGAATTTTGTCGGATGGTTCTGTTTTCCTGTGTAGAGTGCTGGTCCAAGTTTCCCTTGCATCCTTTGCTATCTTAAGTGTGTTTTATTCATTTCAACACCATCCAAAACACCAAATTAACTAAAACCATCATTCATTAATCATAGAGAGAATTACATAATAGTCCTAAAAATTAAAATATTAGCTAGTTAGGTCAAAGGAACACAAGAAATCCAATCCAAGAAGTTTCTAGCCTACTATTTATTCTACTAGCAAAATTTCCGAAAAGATAAATTTCTCGGTTAAAAGTGGCTTGACACTTCTTCCTTCGGGTATGGGCTCCTCATACATCGGCGAGCCACTCTTCGATCTCCCTAGGGAGAAGAAAAGCGGGCTCATGAGCATTGGTTTGAGGAGGTGTAACTTCCACTGGAATCTCTTGGAGTTCTTCACGGGGAGGCTCCGCCGGGATGTCGTCCCAACCAGTAGGATTTTGGATTCCAAGTGCGAGGTTCCAATCTTCTTGAGGGAGGATTGGTTCCACAGGAGGAGTTACCAGAATGTTTAACCTCTGGTGCAAGAGGTTTATTTCCTGGAAACTGTTTTCCAACCCCACCGAGAGATAGTTTATATGGTCAATGAGGACCTCCTCCACTGAAGTCATTTCGTCAAGTGCTTCACGTAGCGCCATTACGTATCTTACGAGAGTTGCTTCAATCGATGGCCTCCTTTCCCGTCGACTGTTCCTTGAGTGTGCAGAAGAGGTTCTGCTGTTTTGGCTAGACATTCTACGAAAACAGACCAAAAACAGTTTTTTTTAATGAAACAGTACCGCGGGCCCCGTGCTCAATGAGCACGGCCCCGTGTTCAACTTTCTGCAGATTTTTAGAACAAGGAATCTTGGGGTTTTAAATTATTTTCTTAACTTATGAAGCTTTTTGAGCAGAAATAACTTAAAACAATGTTGTGTAACTTATTTTTAACAAGATTCCTTGAACAAAAATTCAATAAACATCACAACAAAGCTTGGAATCAAGCTTTAATGGAGTTCTTGGTGCAAGAAAGATGAAGAAGAAGGCAAAAGATAAAAGAGGAAAGGACAAGATGCTTGTAAGAACCTTCTTTTAGAACATACCTAGGATGGTAAGTCAGAAAATCCTTTCAAATCTCTGTCCCTGGATGGTCCAAATGTGCAGGGTTCTTGGCTGCATTTATAGAAAACGACAGCGTGCTGGACACGGCCCCGTGTCTGCTGGACACGGCCCCGTGTGCAGGCAAGATCCTGACACGTTTTGTCCGTATTCTGACAAAAGTCAGAAGGGAATCTTTTCGTGGACACGGGGGCGTGTTGACCTGGGCACGGCCCCTTGTCGGAAAACTGTTTTATGAAATTTGTCTATTTTTAGGGAACTTTTCTGGATCGGGCGGTTCCTTACTGGATGGAACAACCCCAAAGTGCCTAAGATACCTCAATTGTTCTAGATTGAGACGAGAACGCAAGAGGTTGTCGGTGAGGGTGATTCCTATGCTATATGTAGGTGGACAAGTCCAACCCTTTTCCGGGCTCTCATTAAAGAAGGTGTATGTCGAATCGCTCAGGTCTATGTATGCATCGAACGAAGTCGATGGGGAGTCCTTCACGGCACAATCGACACAGGGACGACTATCGCTCAAGTCCTCACTAGAGTTAGAAGTATCATTGGAAACAATGAAGTTGTTTGAATGCGTTTCCAACTTCTCTTCTTGGTTGTTGGCTTGGAAAAGATTATTGAAATCTTCCCTAAGTTCTTTTAACCAATTAAAAATTAGATCTTCTAGTTGAAATAATTCATCGAGAAGCATTTCCCCTAGAATATCCGGTTGGGCGCATTCGAGGGAGCGATAGGGATTATTTTTACTTTCGCCCCTCTTAAGGATACTAGGAAAAGATGGGTCTATATAGTGGGGTTTATAATTTAGAAAAAAACATTCTAATTCTTTATGATTACCACCACATAATTGACACCACATAGTACCATAAGAGTGCCGAAAGTAAAAAGTATCAGTATCACTCATGTTTGTGTCAGAGATTACCAACCGTCGGGATCTTACGGTTCTGTTTTCAGTAACTGAAACTTGGGCACGGGGGCGTGTTGAGTGGGCACAGCCCCGTTTTCAGCTTACTGTCTAACTTAAAACAGGATTGCCAGTTCCAATGATTGGGCACGGGGCGTGTTGAGCAGGCACGGCCCGTGCTGAGTTCTGCAGAAGCTGAAAAAACTAAAAAAAAAAAAATCCTAAAAAATTGAAAAATAAGAAAAACGATTAGGCCGTTGATTCCTAACTTTCTTAAAATCCTTGTGTCCCCGGCAGCGGCGCCAAAAACTTGATGCGTGTGAAGTGTTATATATATTAGGTGTATATTTTAAGCCCCTTTAACACTTATTTTTAGCCAAGTTTTAAATTTATAAAACACGATATTTTACTAACACTAAACACACATATGGGCAAGTTCACCCATCGTGAGCGTAGTATAGTGTTGGCAAGATACCGAGGTCGTCCAAGGACACAAGAGCTTTTAATACCGGTTTATCCTCAACGTCTAATCAAAATAAAAGTTTAGAAAAATGTTTTAAACTAAGAAAAATAAAAACTAACTAAAATGCTGAAAATAAAAATAAAAAGAAAAACAGATAGACAAGATGAATCACTTGGTTCCGACTCGTATCTAGTGTAACCTTTGATTATTTCCGCACTTTTGCACATAATTAAGAGATTATCTTAGTTATTGTAGTAGGCCCCTCTTTTGAAGGTGACGTTACGCTCACCCCGGTAGTTTGAGTCAGCAAGGATACAATCCTAAAAGGGTGGATTATTGAAAGATAATTAATTAAGTTATTAATGCAATATTATGGTAGGCCCCTCTTTTGGAGGTGACGTTACCCTCGACTAAGTAGTCTGAGTCAGCAGGGATACAGTCCTAAATAGCCGGGTTATAGTATTAATAGTAGTTAACTTATGAGGGGATCAAAGAGTTGGGACCCCCGCCATCCAATACCGTTATATATTGAAGGAGGTCCTACTAAATTTGACCCAGGTCCATTGCAGGACCTCTAAACGCTGAACAATGGCAAGACCTTTACCAAACCGTTCCCTTAACCCCCGACCAGGTAGCCAACATACTTCCATATAGACCGTGGAGATATGAATGGTGAAAATCTTTTATTTTATATAGACAGTAAAATAATGCCAAGACACCACGGACAAACGATAAGGAAAGATCACCTTCAACATAAGCAACTAGTTATTAAAGTCATTAATACAAAACCAAATAAAAAGTGCAAAAGATTAGAAATAAAAAGTATTACACTAGACACTTTGTCTTCACCAAGTGATGTAAGAGACTTAGGCAAACATGGCCTTGATTGTCAAGAACTCTTACGATCAATCTTGGATCCCGAGACGACTCACACACTCTACGATGGACAATGGATGATGGTGGTGGATGATGGTGTTATGGTGGTGGTGGGTGGTGGGTGAAGTGTGAGAGAGGTGGTGTGCCAAGGGATGGTTTGAGCTTGAGCCAAGCACTTCTATTTATAGGCTGAACAGAAGCTCGGGCACGGCCCCGTGTCCAGTGGGCACGACCCCGTGTCCACATCCTTCTCTTTCTTCATTTAATGCAGCTTTATCTTATTAGTTGACCACGCCCCCGTGTCCGCTGAGCACGACCCCGTGTGCAGAAGAATTTTAGTACTATGAAGATTAGCCTGGATTGTGCGAATCTTATAGTTGACCACGGCCCCGTGTCCGCTGAACACGGCCCCGTGGTGGGCAATAGAAGCTTCTACCACTTTGTCTTTTCTGCTGTCACTTGGGCACGCCCCCGTGCTGGCTGAGCACGGGGCGTGTTCAGGCTTCTGATCTCTTGTTTTGCTTGGGAAGATGCTGTTGTGGGGTCGGGCATGTCACGTCTTGTCCTTTTTCTTGTATTTATGTTAGATTTTGATGTCTTTTTGCTTCTTTTGTTAATTTGAGCTCATTTAATCCTGAAAATACAAAAGGAAGACAAAAGCACACTTTTTCCAACATTAGTACTAAAAAAGGGTTAGTTTTATGCCTCATTTGATGAAATTTATATGTTACATTTTGAACACATCAATTGGAAATCCTAAATCTATAGGATTCGGTAGTGTTTTGTTTAAATGGTAATTATGTGGCTTGGGTAACCTAACAAGAGGACTCGGAAAATGAATATGATGTAAAGGAATTACTTATGAAAAATATTAATTTAACATAAATAATAAAATTGCAAAGATATGTAATTGTTTTAATATAAACATTTGTAATAATAAATCAAATATAATTAATTAGTATAATTAAATAACATAATTAAATATAATGATTATTGGTAAAATATTGTACAAGTGATATAATTAATTTATAAAAATTATAAATTAATTTAGATGGTTAAAATATATATTATTTGATAAATAATAAATATTTTGTTTAAAAGAATAAATATGATAATTATATGATTAATTATCAAAATAATTATATTAAATTTGAATAATTAAAAATTACATTTTTAATTATTGAACTTTAATATTACTGATTTAAAATAATTATTATGATCTTGAAATCATTTTAAACAAATAAAATGAATTAAAATGATTTAATAACAATAAATAAGTTTATATAAGTTTAATTATCTAAATAATTAAATATAATAAAAATTCAGATTCTAAATTTATATAAACTCATAATAATGCATCTTTTGTCATAAGAATAATTTTGGATCAAAATTATATAGTTATATAATTTAATTACATTAAATTAAACTATATAAATAAGTATAAATACTGATTTATTTATATAAATATCAAATTTATATAAAAGTGAGTAACAACATTATTTTTGTAAGGATCAGTATTTAAAATAATTAATCTGAAACTTTCAGATTTTAATTCCTAAAAATCAATTTATTAGGAATTATTTAGTAATAAACTGTTTTAATATTGTAAAAATTAGTTTTATAAATAAATTGACTAACTTCATATTTTTAATAAAAGTAACAGTGGCTGGTAGTGTTATAAAAATTATTGAAATGTTACAAATATTAAAAATAAAACGTTTAAAAAGAAACGCAGACCCTTGGGTTCGAACCCGGGTCTAACAGTGTCATCGTCTTCAACCTCAAGATCAGTCAAAGTCAACATTGTGTCAAACAGTAAAGTCAACATGTCTAATTATCGGGCAAATCTAAGTTCTGTATTAAATCGAACCTACTGGAACAACAAGAAAGTGATTACGAACAAAATGGTGAAATAAAATCGTACCGGTAACGTCTGAAATAGTGTATCGACTAAGTTCCGGCGACTGTGACTCCGGCGAATGTTGCAGGTTTCTGATTCGACGAATTCGTGATATTTAAGTGAATGTGAAAGGTGTAGGATGTTCATGGTGATCTAGGGGTCTTATATAAGGGTCCAATTCGATCTCAGATTCGACAAACTATAGTGTAATCGATCGGCTTTAAAATTTTAAAACAAAAGAACTAAAAACAGACTGTATCGACACTTGATTGTGTCGAATTAATGAGTGAATTGAATTGGGTATGGGTCGTGGGTCTCGTGTGAATGCTTTACAGATAGAAAATCGATTAAACAATCGATTTTTGATTGTTTCCGACAACAACAGTACGATCTGTTTGAATTATTATATTTAAATTCAAAAGTGTAAATAAAAAAATACAATTAGATAATATAACCGGATGAGGGCTTAGCCCGACCGGTCACGAGTTCGTTTGTTGAATTGAATGTCGCGAGTTCGATCCCCCCCCCCCCCCATGTGACCGGTTCTTTGGGATTTAATCCCTTTTTTATTCAATTCAATGGCAATTTACATTTTGGCCCCTGTGGTTTCATATTTACATAATCAGTCCCTGTAATACCCAGTTAGTTAGACTAACTGGGTTAATATTTGGAGAGTATTTCTTATATAAAAAAAATTAACCCGGTTAGAAAGTTTAGTTAAAGTGGGTTTCTAAAAATCAGTTTTAGTCCCTGAAATGCAAGTTTGAGAAAATGACTAATTAAACCCTAGACTTTTATAAAAAAATCATTTTATTTCTTTTATAACACAAGTTTCAAAAATTACAAAGTGAACCCTAAACTTGTAGTTTGAAATAATTGCACTTTAACCCTTGTATTTCTATAGTTTCAACAATGACAAAATTAGTCCCTGGACTTCGAAAGTAATAGATTTCAAGCTGGTTTCGAAGAATGTCAAATAGGTCCCTCAACTTATACTTTCACATAATGACACATTAGGCCCTTGTACTTATTGTAGTTTTATTTTTAAGCATAAAACTCAATCAACTTTGTAAATATTAACGTGTTTGGGCCAGCAAATCATATAAAGACTTGAAACAAAGCATGTATCCAACAGATTGCATTTCAAAGTAATATAATTGTTACGATGCAAATCAAAACATAACATGTGTGAAAACCAGGATGGTTACAGATCGAGTATACTCACATAGATGGTAGCGGCTAAACACGATCTGTGGTTGGATTGAAGGGAGCGCTAAAGTAAGCCTGATTACAGGACGATAGCATAAGCGAATGAACGGCGCGTTAAACGGTGAAGAGTGAACCAAGTGACGAATGGTCATCCGATCGGATGACAATCCGAACGGATGGTCATTCGATCGAATGACAATCCGTTCGGATGGTCATCCGTTTGGATGGCCATTCGGTCGGATTGACATTCGTTTGGGATGGATGTGTTTGTGTTTGTGTATGATGTGACTTTAAAGTTTTCGTTGTAGTATTTTGAAAACAGAGAAGTATTTCTACCTTTCAGGTCGTTCGATCGAACGGTCGTTCGATCGGATGGCGATCCGTCGGTTAGACATTTCACAGAGAACAAGTTCACAGCAGGATTGTCATTCGATCGGATGGTCTTCCGATCGGATGGCAATCTGTCAGAACTGCTGATCTTTGAAAATTATAGGAAGTTGAAGTTTTTGAAGATTTTGTTCAATCCAATCGGATTGTCGTTCGATCGGATGGCAATCCGATCGGACGGCAATCCGTCCAACAATCTGATCGTTTTGAAAGTTGAATATTTTGTTAAGTTTGAAAAGTCTGTGGTTTGATCGAGATGGTATGACGACGTACTGAACAACAGGAGACCCACTAAGTCCAAATTATCTGATCGGATGGGAATCACCTCTGTCCGATTAGTTAACTGTTCGTGACAGTTTGTCCATGTTCAACCCGAAGTTGGTTGTCTCTTTGATAGGAATCAGATCTTAGACCGACATTTCACTAGTAAACGAGTAGAAGGCCTGAATGAGCTCCGATTCTATCAGTTTTGAAGGCATTGAGTGTAAAAGAGTTGAAAGAAAGTTGTGAAACCATCTTTCAATCCTTCTACTCATGAAAATAGTGTTAAAACATGTAGAAATCATGTAGATCTGAGTTGTTCTTGGTGGAATGAGGCCAAAGCTTGAAGTTCATAAGAACCCCATGATGACATCATCCTAGAACGCCTCAAATCCGCTGATTTTACGGTTAAAAGTGAAGATTCAAAGGTGAAAATGATGAAGAAGTGTGTATAGATCATAGAAGTATAAGATTTGAGTTGAAAACTTACAAGAATCATGAGAAATCGAGGGAAAAGGGAGCTTGAGCACGCTGGTCAGAAGAGAGGGCTGTCACATCACTGTTTGTGATGTGACAGTGGTATTTATAGGTTGCCAAAAGAGGAAAGTGGTGCTCAAGGGTCGGATCGGATGGCACATCGATAGGATGGCCATCCGATCGGATGGCACATCGATAGGATGGCCATCCGATCGGATGGTCATCCGTTCGGATGACCATTCGATCGAATGGTCATTCGATTGAGTGGTCCGGCGAGTTAGATTTCGGCGTTTCGTTTTGCGTGTTGAGCGTTGCGATGCATTTCGAGTGAGCGATGTGATAGTATTACCCATTAGTTACATAAATAACCTAACTACTATATCTAACATACAATCAACATAAATAATTTGCATTTAGCGTTTGTGATTAGATTGCGTTGCGATAGAGTTGCGGTTGCGTTTTGCGATTAATCACATCAACATAAACATAACATGCACAAGTAACACATAATAGCACACACACGTAAAACAATATCCATAACCTATAATTCGAGTAGCGAATTCGATAGCGATGCGATTAGGGATAAGTCGATTAGTGATTAAACTGCGATTAATTGGCGATTTATTAACAAGTATTCCATATAATACAACTAAAGCGAATTAAAATAGAATATCGATTACAAATCGAGAAGCACAGTCAGTAATCAAGCAAGGAGTGACAGATCGCAATTAGCAATCTTTTCTTCCTTTGACTTTGACTTCAAAAAGTCGGGTTGTTACAGCCTTCCCAACTTTAGGAAATTTCGTCCCGAAATTTAAGAAGCAGGCGTAACAAACAGTTGCGGATACTTCGCCTTCATGTCACTTTTGAGTTCCCAGGTGAACTTGGCGTCGCGTTTGCCTTTCCAGCGAACCTTCACAATGGGAATGCGTGAGCGACGGAGTACCTTGGTTCCTCGACCCATGATCTCGACAGGCTTTTCCAAGAAGTGTAATGTTTCGTCCACTTGTAAATCTTCAAGAGGGGCACGTAATTCCTGGTCGGCTAGACACTTTCTGAGGTTCGAAACGTGGAAAGTCAGGTGGACATTACTAAGTTCCTCCGGTAGTTCGAGTCTGTAGGCCACTTTGCCAATCCTTTCCAGAATTTTAAAGGGTCCAATTATGTGTTCAAAATGCAACATATAAATTACATCAAATGAGGCATAAACCTAACCCTTTTTTAGTACTAATGTTGGAAAAAGTGTGCTTTTGTTTTCCTTTTGTATTTTCAGGGTTAAAAGAGCTTAAATGAACAAAAGAAGCAAAAATGCAGCTAAATCCAGCAATAATACAAGAAAAGGAATAAACGTGGCATGCCCGACCCCTCGACAGCATCTCCCTAAGCAAAAACAAGAGAACAGAAAGCTGAACACGCCCCGTGCTCACTGAGCACGGGGGCGTGCCCAAGTTTCTGCAGAAAAGACAAAGTTGTAGAAGCTTCTATCACCCACCACGGGGGCGTGTCCAGCGGACACGGGGCCATGGTCAACTTTAAGATTCGTAGAATCTAGGAAAATCTTGATAGTACAGATACGCTTCTGCACACGGGGTCTTGCCCAGCGGACACGGGGGCGTGGTCAACTAATGCAGACAAACTGCATTTAATGAAGAAAGAGAAGACGGGTGGCCCGGGCTTCTGTGCAGGCTATAAATAGGGGTGCTTGGCTCATTTGCAAACCATCCCTTGACAAACCACCTCTCTCACACTTCACCCACCCACCACCACCATCACAACCCACATCCACCACCATCATCCATCATCCATCATCCATCATCCATCATAGAGTGTGTGTAGTAGTCTTGGGATCCAAGATTGATCGTAAGAGTTCTTGACAATCAAAGGCCATGTTTGCCTAAGTCTCTTACATCACTTGGTGAAGACAAGTGTTTAGTGTAATACTTTTTATTTTTAATCTTTTCGCACTTTTTATTTGGTTATGTATTAATGACTTTAATAACTAGTTTCTTATGTTGAAGGTGAGTCTTCCTTATCGTTTGTCCGTGGTGTCTTGGCATTATTTTACTGTCTATATAAAATAAAAGATTTTCACCATTCATATCTCCACGGTCTATATGGAGGTATGTTGGCTACCTGGTCGGGGGTTAAGGGAACGGTTTGGTAAGAGTCTTGCCTTGTTCAGTGTATAGATCCTGCAAGGACCTGGGTCAACTTTAGTAGGACCTCCTTCAACACCCACTGGTATTGGATGGCGGGGGTCCGAACTCCTTGATTCCCTCATATGTAAACTACTATTAAAACTTTAACCCGGCTACTTAGGACTGTATCCCTGCTGACTCAGACTACTTAGCCGAGGGTAACGTCACCTCCAGAAGAGGGGCCTACCACAATATGCATTAATAACTTAATTAATTATCTTTCAATAATCCAACCCTTTAGGATTGTATCCTTGCTGACTCAAACTACTGGGTTGAGGGTAACGTCACTTTCAGAAGAGGGGCCTACTACAATAACTAAGGTAATCTCTTAAAAAGTGAAAAAGTGCAGAAATAATCAAAGGTTACACTAAATACGAGTCAGATCCAAGTGATTCATCTTGTCTATCTGTTTTATTTTTATTTTTCAGCATTTTAGTTTTTATTTTCTAGTTTAAAACCTTTTTCTAAACTTTTGATTTGATTAGACGTTGAGGATAAACCGGTATTAAAAGCTCTTGTGTCCTTGAACGACCTCGGTATCTTACCAACACTATACCACGCTCACGATGGGTGCACTTGCCCATATGTGTGTTTAGTGTTAGTAAATATCGTGTTTTATAAATTTAAAACTTGGCTAAAATGTGTTAAAGGGCTTAAAATATACATTAAAAACTATACGACACTTCACACGCGTCACCAACATATCGAGGTGCGAGCTTTCCTTTCTTTCCGAATCTGATCACCCCCTTCGAAGGTGCAACCTTTAGGAGTACGTGATCGCCAACGTCAAATTCAAGGGGCTTGCGGCGTCTATCGGCGTAACTTTTCTGACGACTCCGAGCTTTCAGTAGATTGTCTTGAATTTGGAGGATTTTGTCAGTCGTTTCTTGAAACAGCTCAGGACTGGTAATTTGCGCGTCCCCGATCTCGTGCCATACAATAGGTGATTGACATTTCCTTCCGTATAATGCCTCAAATGGTCCGAACTCCTTGATCCCCTCATATGTAAGCTACTATTAATACTTTAACCCGGCTACTTAGGACTGTATCCCTGCTGACTCAGACTACTTAGCCGAGGGCAACGTCACCTTCAAAAGAGGGGCCTACCATAATATGCATTAATAACTTAATTAATTATCTTTCAATAATCCGACCCTTTAGGATTGTATCCTTGCTGACTCAAACTACTGGGTTGAGGGTAGCGTCACCTTCAAAAGAGGGGCCTACTACAATAACTAAGATAATCTCTTAAAAAGTGCAAAAGTGCGGAAATAATCCAAGGTTACACTAAATACGAGTCGGATCCAAGTGATTCATCTTGTCTATTTGTTTTATTTTTATTTTTCAGCATTTTAGTTTTTATTTTCTAGTTTAAAACCTTTTTCTAAACTTTTGATTTGATTAGATGTTGAGGATAAACTGGTATTAAAAGCTCTTGTGTCCTTGGACGACCTCAGTATCTTACCAACACTATACTATGCTCACGATGGGTGCACTTGCCCATATGTGTGTTTAGCGTTAGTAAATATCATGTTTTATAAATTTAAAACTTGGCTAAAAAGTGTTAAAGGGCTTAAAATATACATTAAAAACTATACGACACTTCACACGCATCAAGTTTTTGGCGCCGTTGCCGGGGATACAAGGATTTTAAGAAAGCTTAAAATCGACGGCCTAATCAGTTTTTCAAAACCTTTTTAAAACGCACGCATTTTTCTGCATTTTAGTTAGATTCTGCATTTACAGTAGTCTGAACACGGGGCCGTGCTCACTGAACACGCCCCGTGCTCAACGAAACCAGTAACTTTAACTAAAACGCCCAGATACAAAATCTGAACACGGGCCGTGCTCACAGAACACGGGGCCGTGTCCAGCCTCTGTTTCCGTTTTTATTTTCGTTTTCTGGTCTCGAGACTCTGTTGTGATCTGCTGAGTGATTCTTATGGATCAATACTCAGGAGGTTACAATTACATCTATGAGGAGGATGATTATAGGGAAGACTATTGCACCATTTGTGGTGACCCGCACTAGGTTCAATATTGTAACTTATTTCAACCATCCACTTCATACACCTACTATGAGGAGCCCAGGTACGAGCCATCAACTTCATACACATCCTATGAAGACCCAAGGTATGAACCTCCTCCCTCATACTCATATTTTGAAGAACAAAGGTATGAGCCTTCATACTCATACTTTGAGGAACCACAATACGAGCCTCCAATGCTTATTATGAGGAACCATGGCGTGAACAACCCATCTCGTATGAGTATTATGAAGAACAAAATTACGACCCTTATCCATCATATACTTACAATGAAGGACAATGGTGTGAACCATCTACTTCCTATGAGTATTATGAGGAACAAAGGATCGAACAACCGGATTCGAGCTTTGAGGATCCCGATCTTTACTCTATCACCGACATCGCCGATAGGATAATAGAACACATTAAAACTATCGAACGGTGCATAAAAGAATCTCACGCAAGGGAAGAGGAGTCCCGTGCAAGAGAAGAATTAAATAAAAAAGAAATAGTTGAAAATGTAAAAATGGAAGAACAAATAAGTGAAAAACCGACACATGAGTTAAACAACAAAAAAGGTGAGTCCGACAACGTTAAAATTCAAGAAGAGTCTAATTTTGAAGAAATTAATCTCTTATCACCTTCTTTCGAAAATCATTGTTTAGTTCCCACTCATGCAAAGTTTTTAAAAGAGTTAAACACTAACACTAAAATTGATGAAACAGTAAGCATTAAGTTAACTAATGATCAAACTGCTCTAATAAAAGAAGACCCATTTGAAATTAACATTACACCGGTTCCATGTTTTTTTCAAAATTCATTTATTAGTAACATCACAATTGATAAAGATCTTTGCATTAACATAATGCCCAACTACATTTTCGAAAAATTAAGTATTAGTGATTTTTCTCCACTTCAAATACCCATTTTTCTATCTAATCAGAAAGTAATAAAATCAATAGGGGTAGTTGAGGATGTCTTGGTCCAAACAAATCAAATGGTAATCCCAACCGACTTTATCATCCTCGATGATGCTCCTCTAGTGTTAGGACGACCTTTTGTAAAAACCCACGAAGCTTTGAAAAACCGGAAGCGCAACAATCTATCTATTCAATTAGGGGCATTTAAAAAAAGTGTCGATCTTGAGCGTTCAATGAAATATCCATTCGGCAATAATGACCCCCTAATTGAAGATGAAGATGAACCACCCGATACAAGAGAAGAAATTGACCACTTTGTTGAAGAAGAGGTCGCCATAGAACAAGCTTTTATAGTTCTTGATCGAAATGAGCAACCAAATAAGGAGTCTCCTAAAGACCCACCTCTTGAGCTCAAAGAACTCCCAAAAGGTTTGGAATATGCTTTTCTCGACAAAGATGGTAAATCACCGGTAATTATTTCGTCTAAATTAACTAGTGTAGAAAAAGAAAAACTAATTTCACTTTTGAAAAAACACAAAAATGTGATCGCTTGGAAGCTTGTAGATATTAAAGGTATAAGTCCTTCCATGTGCACGCACAAAATTTTAATGAATGATGACTACAAATCGGTGATACAACCACAACGTAGAGTAAATCCAAATGTCCAAGAAGTGGTTAAGAACGAAGTCATCAAATTACTTGTCACCGGACTTATTTATCCTATCTTCGATAGTCCTTGGGTAAGTCCCGTCCAAGTAGTTCCAAAGAAAGGAGGTATGACGGTGATAACTAATGAGAAAAACGAATTAATACCAACGAGAACCGTCACAGGATGGCGAGTGTGTATAGATTATCGTCGATTAAATGAAGCAACAAGGAAAGATCACTTCTCTTTATCCTTCATTGATCAAATGTTTGAAAGATTATCCGGTCATAAATTTTACTGTTTCTTGGATGGTTTTTCAGGTTACTTTCAAATCCCGATAACACCCGAAGACCAAGAAAAGACAACATTTACATGTCCCTACGGAACTTTTGCTTATCGACGCATGCCCTTTGGTCTATGTAATGCCCCCGCAACCTTTCAACGTTGCATGATGGCCATCTTCCATGACATGATAGAAAAGACAATGGAAGTCTTCATGGACGACTTTTCTATCTTTGGAGATTCATACGACCAATGCCTCGATAACCTTGAACGAATGCTATCCCGATGTGAGGAAACTAACCTCGCCCTTAACTGGGAAAATGCCATTTCATGGTAACGGAGCGAATAGTACTCGGTCATAAAATCTCAAGCGAAGGGATGGAGGTTGATCGAGCAAAGATAGACATTATTTCTCGATTACCACCCCCATCCTCCGTTAGAGCAATCAGAAGTTTCTTAGGGCATGCCGGATTTTATAGACGATTTATCAAAGACTTTTCTAAAATTTCAAGACCTCTAACAAAATTACTTGAAAAAGATGCTCCTTTCATCTTTGACAAGAATTGCAATCAAGCATTTCTATCCCTTAAGGAAATGCTAGTCAATGCACCTATCATGATAGCGCCTGATTGGAAGTTACCTTTCGAAATCATGTGTGATGCAAGTGACTTTGCAGTTGGAGTCGTCTTGGGACAAAGAAAAGAAAAGCATTTTCACCCAATTTATTATGCTAGTAAAACACTTAACGATGCACAAGAAAATTACACAACAACAGAAAAAGAGTTACTAGCCGTGGTATTTTCTTTTGATAAATTTCGTTCTTAGCTTGTTCTTTCTAAAACAATAGTCTATACAGATCATGCAGCCATTCGATATCTCTTCAAGAAACAGGATGCTAAACCACGTTTGATTCGGTGGATTCAACTCCTCCAAGAATTTGATATTGAAATCAAAGACAAAAGAGGAGCAGAAAACACCGCAGTAGATCATCTTTCACGCCTACAAGACCCAGCTTTGGAGGCAACCAGGGATGAGCAAATCAAGGAAAAATTTCCAACAGAGTCCCTGGAAATGGTGGAATACCGAGAAGAGCCATGGTACGCCGACTATGCTAACTACCTAGCTAGCGGTATAGTCGCAAAAGGTTGGCCACATCATCCAAGAAAAAAATTCTTTGCTGATGTAAAGCATTACTTTTGGGAAGACCCTTATCTTTTCAAAATGTGTGCCGACCAACTCATCCAACGATGCGTACATGGTAGTGAAGCAAGGAGGATTCTCCGCCATTGTCATGAAGGTCCATATGGAGGACATCATGGTGCCGCAAGTAACGCACGAAAGGTGTTTGATTCTGGATTTTACTGGCCAACCATTTACAAAGACGCCCAAAGTCTTGTTAAGACATGTGACACTTGCCAAAGAGCAGGTAATATTTCTTCCAAAAACTAAATGCCACAAAATGGCATTCTTGTTTGTGAAATTTTTGATATGTGGGGACTCGACTTTATGGGACCTTTCCCACCATCAAAAGGAAACAAATATATACTTGTGGCAGTCGATTACTTGTCTAAATGGGCTGAGGCCGAGGCACTTCCAACAAACGATGGAAGAGTCGTGGTAAGATTTCTGAAACGTTTATTTTCTCGTTTCGGCACACCAAAAGCACTAATAAGTGATAGAGGTACCCATTTTTTTAATCATCAACTCGAAAAAATCTTAACAAGATATGGGGTCTATCACCGGGTCTCAACGGCATATCGCCCTCAAACAAACGGACAAGCCGAAGTGACTAATAGAGGTTTAAAACGAATATTCGAAAAACCGTAGGGTTAAATAAGAAAGAATGGGCTGACAAATTAGATGATGCTTTATGGGATTTTCGAACTGCTTATAAAACAACAATAGGTACAACCCCATATAAGCTCGTTTATGGAAAAAGTTGTCACTTTCCAGTAGAAATAGCTCACAAGGCTTACTGGGCAATTAAAAATGTAAACTTAGATTTAGAATTTGCCGGTAAAAATCAATTTTGTCAATTGAATGAATTAGACGAATTAAGGAATTACGCATATTCTAACTCCGAAATTTATAAGGAAAGAATGAAAAATTTGCATGTTAAACACATTAAACCTAATGAATTTCGAGTAGGAGATCAAGTTCTATTATTTAACTCACGACTTCGGCTATTTCCTGGTAAATTAAAGTCTAGGTGGTCAGGACCTTTTTCCATCACCCATATTTTCCCACACGGTGCAGTAGAAATTAAATCTCGAAATGGAAATCCATTCAAAGTCAATGGCCAACGGCTGAAGCTCTTTCAAGGATTCATTGAGGATGAGGAGGAAGAAATCTCGCTTCAAACGGTCGAAGAATGAAAGCATCAACATCATACCTGGTAAGTTACGAACAAGCAGGGTGACATCTAAATCGGTAAGTCTTCTAACCCAGTTTTTTGAGAAACAGGGCACTCACACGAGCACACTAAAAAAAACAAAAAAAAAAATAAACTTGCCCGCCCACGGGTTCGTGTCCGCGCAACTGTCGGGATAAAACCCCTTTTCTAAATAGTTTCTTCATTCCACACGCCCCGTTTCCCCGAAAACTCTCTGGTTCAGGCGATTTTTCTGCAAGATTTCGACGTCTCCTCTACTTCTAACAACATCAAGTTATGATTCTATCATCATTAGTAGTTAGATTAAGCATTTGCATATAGTTAAAACACCAAAAATTTGGGGAAAATCTAGGGTTCTTGAACTTCAACCGGATCGAACCTCAAATGTTTGCTTAGATCTGTTAGCATTAGTATAGATACATGTTATAGGAAGTAAATCAACTTGTATTGTTCATAGATTTGCTCGATTTCTCACAAAAACCCCAAACCCTTGTTTTTGAACCGAAAAAGATAGAATTGAAGGGGTAAACAGTTTGTTTTGGGAAAAACGGCACTTGGGGTTTCATTTTTGGGGAAAACCGCCCCTACTGGACCAAAAATTTTCAAGTTTTCAGGACCGGGTCGAAAAATGGGATTTTTGGGAAACAGACATCTGGACACGGGGTCGTGCTCGCTGAGCACGGGGGCGTGTCCAGCCAATATCAGGCCAACTCGGGGCATGTCCGCTGAACACGAGGTCGTGTTCAGCCGACTGTTTTCAGTTTTCTCCGAAAATTTCACTGTTTCATGCTAATTGTTTGATGTTTCCTTTCAGATGGCTAAGAAATTCACTCGGTTCAATGCAAATGAGTTGGATGCTAAAGCAAGATACGATGTGCTTAGAACCAGGCCGGAGGAGTTCCCACGAGAAGTCTGCATGGATCTTCTAGGAGCAGTGAACCAGCTTGACAGATTTAACAACCTAGTCACCGGCCCACTGAGAGCCGCCCTGTGCACTCGAATTCGTTCAGTCCATGAATACAACATGGAATTCTACAGCACTTTCGCTTTCAAGTCGAGAGCCGATCCATTTGATAATGATGGGGCAGAATTCCGGTGTGGAGGGACTGTGTACTCAATCTCGATAGCACAGTTTGGGTCGATAGTTGGGTTGTAAGCGGAGGAAGATGCGGGGGATGAAGAAAACACCGGAGGGTTACGTGAAATACAAGAAAATAAACGCCAGGCTGCTTGGGCGCAAATAGGAGAAGGCATCTACAATCCCAGCCGCACTATGTAACACCCCGAAAACGGGTTTGGTAATCAAACCACCTTAATATTAATGAACGGGTAAAATACCGTTAGTGGTAAAAATTAACCCGGTAAATATTAGGATTTAAATAATTAAACCTAATATTAAATAAAACATGAATAAAAGCTTTTAAGGAAGTAAAGTTTATAAGAGGCCCGATTTAACGGGACTTAAAATAAACTAAGTCATAACTTTCCCGAATTCACCAAGTAGCTAGGAACATCAACCTAGTTAAAAAGGTGTCTTAAAACAATGAAGAAAATATGGGTAATAACCCTTTTTATAAAGTTACAAAACATGAGGTACTAAAGTTGCTAACAAAGAAATTTGTTTTATTAAAAACAAAACATAAAACACAACACACACATAGTGTGTGTGTGTGTGTGCGTACGCCCAGGAGCAAGAAAAAGGGCTCCAAACCCTAGTTCAACAAATTGATCAAATTGAAGCCCAAATCAAGAGCTAAATCAATGCATGAACACAAATTCGTGATCACCAAGTCAAGGGGATCGTGAGGTATGTTGAATTTCTAACATTCGTGAAGTTGTAAAAAATTGATAATCATCCTAATCGTGAATTAGGCATGAATTAGAGAAGCTATGGCTAGATTAGTGATGTATACTTGCTTAGGAACGAAACCCTAAGTGAAGATCATACATAACATGCTATGAATTGAATGATTGAATGAATTCCCACACTAGGCTAAGTGGGTATCAGTCATAAGATAGAATTGATGATATGATTATGATTAGAATCATCCTGCATGTTAAGTAATTGGGAAATACTTAAACAATTTGCAAGTTTGAGTATTTGATCATAAGTGATAGTGGTGAATTTTGATGTTAATCTTGGTAAAAATAACTAGTTATGAACTAGTTATAAATGTGTAAAAATGTTTGCACATTAGGTGTTTGTTAAAATGCCTAAATGAAAACTAAAGTGTTGAAATTAGAGTGAAAATGTGTATTTGAATAATATGGCAAGTTATATGAAATATGAAACAAGAAGAGTTCTAATCATCATTTTGATTTGAACTAATGTTGTAAATCATGTGATCGAAAGTAGTTAACTTTAATAAGCTAAGTTAACTAATCATGAAGTCGAATAGTAGTTTCGACTTATGAAATAAGTGAGATAGAATAGTCGTGAATAATTATGACTAATCTAACCATCTTACAATTTACAATGATAGTTTGACGATTAACAAGCTAGGTGAAAGCTTGGGAACGAAGCGGGTCAAACAAAGCAAGAATGACGGAAAAGCATAATTTGGAAGTAAGGTAAGTATGGCTTACACTAGTCTTATATTTAGAATATTCTCTTATCGTATTAGTTACGAATAAGATAAATACATAGTTGAGGTATGATGTTTCGGCGTGTAGACGTACGGAACAAGATAGTCGAGCATGACAAGAAACCATGTTGATGGTTTAAAAGGAGTTAAATCGGTAATTCGATCATTTTATGACAAATGGAAAATGAACTTTTAAATGGTTACCTTATAGGGTAAACCAAAACAAACAATAAGGGTAAAACGGTAAATTGGTCACGCGTCGACCATAACTATTGGTTTTAAAAGACACTTATGAAGTAAGCCTTAATAGGCCGAAAAGTGTTAAGAAATGAATTATAAGTAAAATGACCGCACGATGTAAATCAGAGTGAGTCATATAGTCGAGATGAAAATACATGTCATCTCGCTAATATAATCGGTCATTTAGACCAAACGGGTCAAAGGGTGAAGATACCACCTTTTGATAATAGCGACTAATGATTCTTGTCGAGTTATATGATTTCAGGAATAAATGTAGAAATGATATTTGCATCGCTATTATTTAGCGAATATTTTAGCAAGGCATTAAAACAGGTCAATACATTGACCCGAGCCAGGTATGTGTAATAGAGTAATTATTCATTTAGAACGTAAGGTTCAATGAGCATTAAATGAAGTCTTAGATAAACAATGGGTTACTTAAATGGGTAAACCGAATGTTTTAAAAGAGGGTCGTGGCGTTTCGAAAAGCATAATGACTTTTCGAACAAGATCATAACTCAAAAGAAGAATTATGGGTCAAACATGCTCTCAAAGGACCTTGTCGTAATTGAAAGACTAAAAAGGACCAAAACGCCCTTGTTAGTTAATTCGAACAAACAACCTTTAAAGGTTGTTTGGAAACGAGTTTTATGATTAGGTAAATACTTAGAATAAGTATAGAAGCTGAAAGAGGTATTATATTAGTCAAATGGCACTATTTGAGTTTTTGCCGTAAAATAATGATTCGAGAGGTAAAATTTGGGTTACATAGATCACCACATTAAACCCACCATAAATACAGTTGTGGTGGGAGATTATAGGATAAGAAATGTGGTGATGGAATGCTAGAAGCAATCGAAAGCGATTTTAGGCTCGAAAGTGCTTAAATACCCTTAACGAGTCAAAATACGCATACGAGCGAAAACGGGTTTAAATTGTGTAATAAACCTGTGATTAGAACTTAAAATGGTAGATAACATTAATTTGAAGAAGTGTATGTGATATAGGAATCAAACAAATACGTTTGTTTGATAAAATGCATAAACGGGTTAAAATTCGGTAAAATGGTAACGAGTCGAAGGCTTAGAAGTCTCAAAATTTATTATGTTGGATGTTGGATTTTCACTCCATATGATGAAGAATTAAATTACGGACGCGTAGGAAAAAGAATCGCGTTAAACGGATCAATAACGAAGAAGTTATGGTCGTTTCCGTAAAAACTAGTATTGCTGAAAAATGCAGGACCCAGCTCCAGAGCTGCTGGAAAACGGTCTCCCTCGCGTGGTGCGAGGGAGCAACTGGGTGCCTTCGCGTGGCGCGAAAGAGCACTGTTTTAGCGAAAAAAATTTATTTTAATCAGTTTCGCTTCCCGGACTCGTTTAAATACGTTTTAAGTTACGTATGACTAATCCAACTCATGTTTTATGAGTTTCAGGTATAATTTTAGCACCGGAGGACGATCAAGCACAACGAAGAACCGAACACGATCAAGAAATAAGCTTCCGTACTATGTATCGTTGTTATGTTAAATGACAAACTCATACATGTTATGTTATATAGTTTTAGTTCTGTAAATAAAGCCTAATGAAACCCGTATTTTCAAAATATATGAAATCAAAATTACATGTTTTATTTCGTATTTTATACGAAATTGGTAAAATTATAGCTAGGGTGTTACAAGTTGGTAATCAGAGCTCATGGTTAAAGAATAAAGTGTGTTCGGTTCAAGGCTTGATCGCAAATCCGGTAAGTACATGTATACCAATGGTTTAGTATGATTAAAGTGTTGAGAACAACACATATGGTTATCATGTAATACACGTTACACCAATAAAAACGATATAGAATAGATATAGTCAACGAAATTACACGCGTTGATGCGTATAGTAGAAAAGCCTTGTATTATAATACGGGTATCCTTTAATGTTGAAATTACTAATTGTTGTATATGTTTTAGTTGAAGGACACTCGCATATGAGGATAGCGAGAGTTTAACAAATCGCAGATTTGACAGAGGAACGGTCCAAAGAGTATGCTCATCAAGGACCTAAATCGCGTACCGGTCGCGAACAAGGCTAATGGCAAGAGAAGCCCGTTAGGGCAAACATTACCAGGTGCACATTTTAAATTTAATTGCACAAATAGTAATATGCAACAAATATGTAGAAATTGAAAGTTGCATATGTAGATTAAAAACTTGGAAAAACCCGAATAGAAAATGTATTCGGGATATTGTTTCCAAGAGAAACAAATAGAGGCATTACTTACATAGGGCGTGATGTGAAAACTATAAAAAGGTCATGCATGTCATGTGTTAATCGCTTACTCTGGCCAAGTAAGTAGTGGCATATGATACCATGAACTTTTTATACCGGACACGTTTACATCCGATGTAGTAAGGACGGGGTTAAAGGGACAAATTAAAAAGTACCCAAATGAATCAGATAAGCAAAATATGTGATCATAATGTAAACGCACAGCCGAGTGACGGAAGCGTATTATATTAGGATAATGAACCCGAGAGAAGGGACAAAGAAACATGTAAAATGATTAAGATATGCACTGGGAGGGGGTGTACTTACACTCGAACCCGGAAAATGCGAATATGTCTCTAAACGGGTCGTTTTTGTAAAACGTCAAACTCGAGGACTAAGTTGGAATATAAAAATGAAGCGAGGTCTTAATGCATACCGGGATGGTTGCAATAATAACGACTTCGGTAAAACACCCGGTTGATGGGTAAGAATTTAACGCATGCGTAGACCGAGAGACGGGGACTCGGATGGAAAGTTAAAAGACTCGGGTTTTGATTCATAACTAAAAGACGACAAGATAATGTAAATAGAAATTTTGAATAAATTATGTTCAACTATTTTAAAGTTGAACGGGTCGAATATAATGTCATGCCGAACGGCATGAGTAAACACAAGCGGGATAAAGGTAGCGTTAAAAGCAAAAGAATAATGAGCCCGGTAATGGGACATAATCAAATACGAATGTATGTAAACTGGATAATGGTGAGCATAGGATAAACCGACGCATAAATGAAGTGAGAAGTCAAAAAGTCGGAAAAATTTGTCCGAAAGGAAACGAATGTAGCCTTAGACTACGGTCAAGGTCAAAGAAAATACCAAGGCGAAAATAAATAATTTTAAACAAAAAAAAAAAAACAGGATGCCTTGACACCAAACATGTATTTTAAGAATGACATGAGTAGGGAATGATCTAAGGGATCAACCTAACCTTTGTGGTTATAAACAATGGAAAGGTCTACGAGACTAAAATGACCCACGAGTCATGACTAGAAAGAAATAGATTATAAGGATCTCGCCTTAAAGAGGTGGAGGTCTAATAAAATAGCCCATAGACTAAGTGATAAAACCTACGGGTTAATTAGACAAAGCGAGGGAATAAATGGAGAATCCTCGCATAAAACAAAGACTGAAAAAGAATAAATTTTGGACTGTCAATATCCCGGTATGGATAATTGACAAAGGTTAAAGAGAAGACGCTAAACTAAAACTTCGGTTTTGGTAAGAAATAACGTTTCTACAAAAATGAATTATGATAGACGTATAAATGGTAAACATGAAAGATATAAGTCTTGACACGGATAGGTGCAAGACGATATATCCGAAAAGTGATAATTCTGAAAATAGAAAGTTGATGTAAAATTTGGCATGACGTGACATGATCACGGTCAAGAAGTGTAATGTGAAATATAATCACAATAGAGCCGAGTGATGAATATTAGAGCCGAGTGATGAATATTGCTAAGTTAATTAAACTAGTGGAAATAACAAGATTACGTTATTTCAAGTCGCATTATGTCATGTAAGATACGTAGATGATTAATAACCAAAAGGATATTCCCATACTTTTCTGGTAATACTAACAATCGGTTAAAGTATGAGAAATGCTTAATTGATTATCGAGAGCAAATGCATGGAGTTAAACTCGATAAATTATGTAAGAAAAGGTTTCAAGGACGAAACCTCTTTAAGGGGGGTAGACTTGTAACACCCCGAAAACGGGTTTGGTAATCAAACCACCTTAATATTAATGAACGGGTAAAATACCGTTAGTGGTAAAAATTAACCCGGTAAATATTAGGATTTAAATAATTAAACCTAATATTAAATAAAACGTGAATAAAAGCTTTTAAGGAAGTAAAGTTTATAAGAGGCCCGAGTTAACGGGACTTAAAATAAACTAAGTCATAACTTTCCCGAATTCACCAAGTAGCTAGGAACATCAACCTAGTTAAAAAGGTGTCTTAAAACAATGAAGAAAATATGGGTAATAACCCTTTTTATAAAGTTACAAAACATGAGGGACTAAAGTTGCTAACAAAGAAATTTGTTTTATTAAAAACAAAACATAAAACACAACACACACATAGAGTGTGTGTGTGTGTGTGTGCGCGTACACCCAGGAGCAAGAACAAGGGCTCCAAACCCTAGTTCAACAAATTGATCAAATTGAAGCCCAAATCAAGAGCCAAATCAATGCATGAACACAAATTCGTGATCACCAAGTCAAGGGGGTCGTGAGGTATGTTGAATTTCTAACATTCGTGAAGTTGTAAAAAATTGATAATCATCCTAATCACGAATTAGGCATGAATTAGAGAAGCTATGGCTAGATTAGTGATGTATACTTGCTTAGGAACGAAACCCTAAGTGAAGATCATATATAACATGCTATGAATTGAATGATTGAATGAATTCCCACACTAGGCTAAGTGGGTATTAGTCATAAGATGGAATTGATGATATGATTATGATTAGAATCATCATGCATGTTAAGTAATCGGGAAATACTTAAACAATTTGCAAGTTTGAGTATTTGATCATAAGTGATAGTGGTGAATTTTGATGTTAATCTTGGTAAAAATAACTAGTTATGAACTAGTTGTAAATGTGTAAAAATGTATGCACATTAGGTGTTTGTTAAAATGCCTAAATGAAAACTAAAGTGTTGAAATTAGAGTGAAAATGTGTATTTGAATAATATGGCAAGTTATATGAAATATGAAACAAGAAGAGTTCTAATCATCATTTTGATTTGAACTAATGTTGTAAATCATGTGATCGAAATTAGTTAACTTTAATAAGCTAAGTTAACTAATCATGAAGTCGAATAGTAGTTTCGACTTATGAAATAAGTGAGATGGAATAGTCGTGAATAATTATGACTAATCTAACCATCTTACAATTTACAATGATAGTTTGACGATTAACAAGCTAGGTGAAAGCTTGGGAACGAAGCGGGTCAAACAAAGCAAGAATGACGGAAAAGCATAATTTGGAAGTAAGGTAAGTATGGCTTACACTAGTCTTATATTTAGAATATTCTCTTATCGTATTAGTTACGAATAAGATAAATACATAGTTGAGGTATGATGTTTCGGCGTGTAGACGTACGGAACAAGATAGTCGAGCATGACAAGAAACCATGTTGATGGTTTAAAAGGAGTTAAATCGGTATTTCGATCATTTTATGACAAATGGAAAATGAACTTTTAAATGGTTACCTTATAGGGTAAACCAAAACAAACAATAAGGGTAAAACGGTAAATTGGTCATGCGTCGACCATAACTATTGGTTTTAAAAGACACTTATGAAGTAAGCCTTAATAGGCCGAAAAGTGTTAAGAAATGAATTATAAGTAAAACGACCGCACGATGTAAATCGGAGCGAGTCATATAGTCGAGATGAAAATACATGTCATCTCGCTAATATAATCGGTCATTTAGACCAAACGGGTCAAAGGGTGAAGATACCACCTTTTGATAATAGCGGACTAATGATTCTTGTCGAGTTATATGATTTCAGGAATAAATGTAGAAATGATATTTGCATCGCTATAATTTAGCGAATATTATAGCAAGGCATTAAAACAGGTCAATACATTGACCCGAGCCAGGTATGTGTAATAGAGTAATTATTCATTTAGAACGTAAGGTTCAATGAGCATTAAATGAAGTCTTAGATAGACAATGGGTTACTTAAATGGGTAAACCGAATGTTTTAAAAGAGGGTCGTGGCGTTTCGAAAAGCATAATGACTTTTCGAACAAGATCATAACTCAAAAGAAGAATTATGGGTCAAACATGCTCTCAAAGGACCTTGTCGTAATTGAAAGACTAAAGAGGACCAAAACGCCCTTGTTAGTTAATTCGAACAAACAACCTTTGAAGGTTGTTTGGAAACGAGTTTTATGATTAGGTAAATACTTAGAATAAGTATAGAAGCTGAAAGAGGTATTATATTAGTCAAATGGCACTATTTGAGTTTTTGCCATAAAATAATGATTCGAGAGGTAAAATTTGGGTTACATAGATCACCACATTAAACCCACCATAAATACAGTTGTGGTGGGAGATTATAGGATAAGAAATGTGGTGATGGAATGCTAGAAGCAATCGAAAGCGATTTTAGGCTCGAAAGTGCTTAAATACCCTTAACGAGTCAAAATAAGCATACGAGCGAAAACGGGTTTAAATTGTGTAATAAACCTGTGATTAGAACCTAAAATGGTAGATAACATTAATTTGAAGAAGTGTATGTGATATAGGAATCAAACAAATACGTTTGTTTGATAAAATGCATAAACGGGTTAAAATTCGGTAAAATGGTAACGAGTCGAAGGCTTAGAAGTCTCAAAATTTATTATGTTGGATGTTGTATTTTCACTCCATATGATGAAGAATTAAATTACGGACGCGTAGGAAAAAGAATCGCGTTAAACGGATCAATAACGAAGAAGTTATGGTCGTTTCCGTAAAAACTAGTAATGCTGAAAAATGCAGGACCCAGCTCCAGAGCTGCTGGAAAACGGTCTCCCTCGCGTGGTGCGAGGGAGCAACTGGGTGCCTTCGCGTGGCGCGAAAGAGCACTGTTTTAGCGAAAAAATTTTATTTTAATCAGTTTCGCTTCCCGGGCTCGTTTAAATACGTTTTAAGTTACGTATGACTAATCCAACTCATGTTTTATGAGTTTCAGGTATAATTTTAGCACCGGAGGACGATCAAGCACAACGAAGAACTGAACACGATCAAGAAATAAGCTTCCGCACTATGTATCGTTGTTATGTTAAATGACGAACTCATACATGTTATGTTATATAGTTTTAATTCTGTTAATAAAGCCTAATGAAACCCGTATTATAGCTAGGGTGTTACACACTAAGAGCACTCAATTGAGGGACCCTTTTTACCGTTACATCCATAGGGTTCTCACCTACTCTCTTAGCCAAAGGCATGATAGCAGTGGCGTTGGAGGGTTGCGAGATCTGGTGGTCCTTCATTGCATTCATACTCGCACCAACCTTGATGCTCCGTACCTCTTGCTCCGAAACATGTACCTGAACCAACTTGCTACTCCATCGACTCCCATCTTCTTTGGGGGATGGATATACCATCTCTTCAAGCATTTCGTGAACATGCCCAGGTCTTTTGAAAAGAGCCCATGGTCGGGAAAAGTGGACATGGTCACCTGCCACTCCATGAACCTGATTTATGAAGCAGAAGACGGGACGGTCAACTTCCAAAGAGTCCTGGGGCATGCATGGAACCCGCAAGAAGCACTCGTCCTCCACGTACCATACTTCCAACCTCCTCCTCAATACCATTACCAACCCCAGGGTGATCCGGGTTAATCCTCCTCTCAAGGAGGCGGTTTTCCTTACTTTCAAAGTTTACATGATTTATTGCAGGAAAACCTCATGTGCACCAGGAACACCTACAATATGGCCAGCAACACGTACACCCGGGTCGGAGCAATAGAAAGAAACATATCCGACATACAGGATGATATTGGGAACATCCGGGAGTACATGGCGGGGCACGGAGGAGACAATGATGATGAAGACGAGGACATGGATTAGGCGGGAGGAGTGGAGGTAGCGGTTCATGGTTAAAGATCTATCAGGTTAACCCTTTTTCTCACGAATAATTTCCGGCCTGTGTGCCGTTTGTTGAACAATTTACTTTCTTTAACTCTTTTTTACTTTCTGCATTTATTTTTCTTTTTTAACTTTGTGACATGGATGCTTGAACAATGGTAATTTAGGATGCTTGTTATGGTTTGGTGTGGTATTTATTAGTTAAACAGGTACATACGAGGCTTAGAGCACTAAACATTAGTGCTAACTAAAGCCGGGATAGGAAAACCGAAGCCAGAAACCAGTTTTACACCTTTGCAGTTTGTCCACACGGGGTCGTGTTCAGCCAACACGCCCCCGTGCCCATTGCCCCAGACCTGTTGTTTGTCTAAAATATGCAGACTTTTGCCAGACACGAGGTCGTGCTCAGCCAACACGCCCCCGTGTCCACCTTCAGTAAGTTCTCGTTACTGGCACTCTGACCACGGGGCCGTGTTCACCCAACACGAGGCCGTGTCCAGATGCCCAGTAACATAAAAATTTGCTTTTAAGCACACTTTTACACATTCAATCAACCTAAAAACTTATTTTTGGGACACATTGAGGACAATGTGTAATTTAAGTGTGGGGGGGATGCTAAAACCTTGAATTTTGCAAGTCCTAACTACAAGCCTTACACAAAACTCTATTGGAACCGCTAAACACCCCAAATTTTTTTCAAAAACTTTTCGTTTTTTTAATTGTCTCGGTTTAAATTGGGAATAACAAGTTCAAAAAAGATTTTATCTTTATAAATTTACAACCGATAGCGTCGTGATAAAAAGAACCAACATAAGAAAATTATGAAACGACATGACAAATCTAGTTAAAATTTGATTATATATACTTGATCACATAAAAACCCATTCCCACAAAAAGTGAGTTTTGAGCCTTTATTGAGCATACAAATACACATCTTTAAACTAAATGCTCATTTTTCGTTTCTTGTGTGAATAGCCGCTTGGTTCTTACGACTCTAGAACTTGCCACGACGATACATTCCCGGTCCTTATCAACTTAAACCCAAGTAAGTAAATGATGGAGGCATTAGGACTAACCTTTTTATTTCAACACCACTATTTTCCTTTTTTTTTACCACCTACCCAAAATCCCCCTAGTTAACCCCTTTGAGCCTAAACCTTTTCATTTCTTAACCCAAAACAAACACCCTTTTACCCACCAAAACCCTTTTTTCATTTTAAATTCTTTATTTTAGTAACAAATCTCGGTTTTTCTTATGACTTCCTTATCGAAAAAAAATTTTATGACGATGTCAATGAAGCCAAAAGAAATAAACAAACAAGTTTATCAAGAAAGAACTTTGTTTAAAGAAATGCTTCATTACGAATAAAAGGTCATAAAAATAAAAGTCATACGAAAACCGAAGCTTTTTACGCCTTTCGCCCTTTTTACTAACCACTAACCCAACCACCTACTTTTAACCCAAGCCTAACCCTTCCCCCAAAAGTCCTCTTGATATTTACAAATGTATATAGTTAAAAAGGAAGAGGATTGATCGCTTGGCAAGCTTATGGTAGAAGTAAGTTCCATGCCGCTCTCGAGAGTTTTCACAAAAATACACCTTCGGCCGAGTGTTGAGTGATCCCCCGTGAGGTATGTGAACTTGTATATAAATGGAATTTTAAAAAAGGCATGTTATGCCCTAATAAATAATTTATCTTATGTAATGTTTTAAATAAATCATGACGAATAAGATTGTAAATAATTAAAAATAAAACTTAATAAAGAATCTTGGAAATCCCGACACTCTATGACAAGCCCAAAACCTTCTCTTCTACCCATTCCATTTGGGTGTGTAAGCCACAAAATAAAGAGTTTTGCTTGAGGACAAGCAAAGATTCAAGTGTGGGGGTATTTGATGTGTGCAAAATGCAACATATAAATTACATCAAATGAGGAATAAAACTAACCCTTTTTTAGTACTAATGTTGGAAAAAGTGTGATTTTATCTTCCTTTTGTATTTTCAGGGTTAAAAGAGCTTAAATGAACAAAAGAAGCAAAATACAGCCAAATCCAGCAATAATACAAGAAAAGGAATAAACGTGGCATGCCCGACCCCTCGACAGCATCTCCCTAAGCAAAAACAAGAGAACAGAAGGCTGAACACGCCACGTGCTCACTGAGCACGGGGGCGTGCCCAAGTGTCTGCAGAAAAGACAAAGTTGTAGAAGCTTCTATCACCCACCACGGGGGCGTGTCCAGCGGACACGGGGCCGTGGTCAACTCTAAGATTCGCAGAATCTAGGAAAATCTTAATAGTACAGATACGTTTCTGCACACGGGGTCGTGTCGAGCGGACACGGGGGCGTGGTCAACTAATGCAGACAAATTGCATTTAATGAAGAAAGAGAAGACGGGTGGACACGGGGACGTGTCCGGGCTTCTGTGCAGGCTATAAATAGGGGTGCTTGGCTCATTTGCAAACCATCCCTTGACAAACCACCTCTCTCACACTTCACCCACCCACCACCACCACCATCACAACCCACATCCACCACCATCATCCATCATAGAGTGTGTGTAGTAGTCTCGGGATCCAAGATTAATCGTAAGAGTTCTTGACAATCAAAGGCCATGTTTGCCTAAGTCTCTTACATCACTTGGTGAAGACAAGTGTTTAGTGTAATACTTTTTATTTTTAATCTTTTCGCACTTTTTATTTAGTTATTTATTAATGACTTTAATAACTAGTTTCTTATGTTGAAGGTGAGTCTTCCTTTTCGTTTGTCCGTGGTGTCTAGGTATTATTTTACTGTCTATATAAAATAAAAGATTTTCACCATTCATATCTCCACGGTCTATATGGAGGTATGTTGGCTACCTGGTCGGGGGTTAAGGGAACAGTTTGGTAAGAGTCTTGCCTTGTTCAGTGTATAGATCCTGCAAGGACCTGGGTCAACTTTAGTAGGACCTCCTTCAATACCCACTGGTATTGGATGGCGGGGGTCCGAACTCCTTGATCCCCTCATATGTAAACTACTATTAAAACTTTAACCCGGCTACTTAGGACTGTATCCCTGCTGACTCAGACTACTTAGCCGAGGGTAACGTCACCTCCAGAAGAGGGGCCTACCACAATATGCATTAATAACTTAATTAATTATCTTTCAATAATCCAACCCTTTAGGATTGTATCCTTGCTGACTCAAACTACTGGGTTGAGGGTAACGTCACCTTTAGAAGAGGGGCCTACTACAATAACTAAGACAATCTCTTAAAAAGTGCAAAAGTGCGGAAATAATCAAAGGTTACACTAAATACGAGTCAGATCCAAGTGATTCATCTTGTCCATCTGTTTTATTTTTATTTTTCAGCATTTTAGTTTTTATTTTCTAGTTTAAAACCTTTTTCTAAACTTTTGATTTGATTAGACATTGAGGATAAACCGGTATTAAAGGCTCTTGTGTCCTTGAACGAACTCGGTATCTTACCAACACTATACTACGCTCACGATGGGTGCACTTGCCCATATGTGTGTTTAGTGTTAGTAAATATTGTTTTTATAAATTTAAAACTTGGCTAAAAAGTGTTAAAGGGCTTAAAATATACATTAAAAACTATATGACACTTCACACGCATCACCAACATATCGAGGTGGGAGCTTTCCTTTCTTTCCGAATCTTATCACCCCCTTCCAAGTTGCAACCTTTAGGAGTACGTGATCGCCAACGTCAAATTCAAGGGGCTTGCGGCGTCTATCGGCGTAACTTTTCTGACGACTCCGAGCTTTCAGTAGATTGTCTTGAATTTGGAGGATTTTGTCAGTCGTTTCTTGAAACAGCTCAGGACTGGTAATTTGTGCGTCCCCGATCTCGTGCCATACAATAGGTGATCGACATTTCCTTCCGTATAATGCCTCAAATGGTGCCATTTGGATGCCAGAGTGATAGCTGTTATTGTACGAGAATTCGACTAAAGGTAAATGCGAATCCCAATTACCACCGAAATCTATAACACACGAACGAAGCATGTCTTCGAGGGTACGAATCGTGCGTTCAGTCTGACCGTCAGTCTGGGGATGGAAAACAGTGCTAAGATTGAGAGTAGTACCGAGAGCAGATTGAAACGTTTCACAAAGGCGCGCTGTGAATCGACCATCGCGGTCAGAGATGATTTCCAAGGTGTCCTGTGTCGACAAATAACTTCGTCGGTATAGATTCAAGCAAATCGTTTTACCTTATTGTCTTCCCGTATTGGTAGAAAGTGAGCAGATTTACTCAAACGGTCAACGATAACCCAGATGTTGTCGTGACCTGATGGCGTGCACGGAAGTTTCGTTATGAAATCCATAGCTATACTCTCTCATTTCCACATCGGGATCTCGGGTTGTACACGTAAGCTAGAGGGGCGTTGATGCTCAGCGTTGACCTTGGAACAAGTCAGGCATTTCGAAACATAGATAGCGATATCCTTCTTCATGCCCGGCCACCAGTACTTGTAGCGCATGTCCTGGTACATCTTGTCGGCACCGGGATGAATAGAATACCAAGATTTATGGGCTTCGTCGAGCAAAATCTGTCGCAAATTTGTACGCGTGGGAATCCAAATTCGGTATAGATAATGGAATATACCATTCGATTTATTCACCAGTTGTTCACCATTATTGATGATCCTTTCCTTCTTCAAAGTGCGTTCGGTAAAACAAGCATGTTGGGCGTCGCGAATGAGAGCTTCGAGATTATGCTAGGCTTGAGAATTACGAACGCTATGCAGATAGCTTCGTCGACTGAGAGCATCGGCGACGACATTTTCTTTGCCTGGGTGATAACGAATCTCACAGTCGTAATCGTTGAGGAGTTCAACCCATCGGCGTTGGCGCATACTCAGTTCCTTCTGGCTAAAGATGTGTTGTAGGCTCTTCTAGTCGGTGAAGACCGTACACTTGGTACCGTAAAGCTAGTGTTAGCCAAATCTTTAATGCAAAAATAACTGCACCTAGCTTGAGGTCGTGGGTTGTATAATTCTTCTCATGGATCTTGAGCTGTCGAGAGGCGTACGCGATAAACTTGTCCCTTTGCATGAGAACACAACCAAGACCAAGGTTAGAGGCATCACAATAGACTACAAAATCGTCATTTCCGTCGGGTAGTGAGAGCACGAGAGCGTTACAGAGCATAGCTTTGAGAGTTTGAAAGGCTTCCTCTTGTTCAGTTCCCCAAACAAAAGGTTTATCCTTATGCGTTAGCGAAGTAAGAGGCACAATGATTTTCGAAAAGTCAGCGATGAATCAGCGATAGTAACCTGCCAATCCGAGAAAAGAACGAACTTCGGACGGCTTTCTTGGTGTAACCCAACTCTTAACAGCTTCGATCTTCACAGGAACAACATGAATTCCTTGACTATTGACGATATGACAGAGGAATTGAACCTCCTCAAGCAAGAGTTCGCACTTGGAGAACTTGGCATAGAGATAGTTTCCCTGGAGTAGTTCAAGAACCAAACGTAGATGTTGCGAGTGTTCGATTGTTGACTTGGAATAGATCAGGATATCATCAATGAACATGATGACGAAGCGGTCGAGAAAGGGTTTACACATGCGATTCATTAGATCCATAAATACTGTGGTAGCGTTAGTCAAACCAAAAGACATGACAACAAACTTGTAGTGACCGTATCGGGTTCGAAAAGCGGTTTTAGGTATATCATCCTCCTGAATTCGTAACTGGTGATAGCCTGAGCATAGACCGATCTTCGAGAAACACGTAGCACCTTGTAACTGATCAAATAAGTCATCTATTCGAGGCAAGGGATAGCGATTCTTGATAGTCAGCTTATTCGATTCCCTGTAGTATATGCACATCCGGAACGATCCGTCCTTCTTTTTGAAGAAAAGGACAGGCGCGCCCCAAGGAGAGGTGCTAGGGCGAATAAAGCCTTTATCAAGTTGTTCCTGGAGCTGACTCGAGAGTTCGCGCATTTCGGAAGGAGCGAGACGATAAGGCGTTCTAGCGACAGGATTTGCTCAAGGAATGAGGTCGATTCGAAAATCAATATCACGAGCGGGAGGTAAACCAGGTAAATCATCAGGAAAGACTCTAGGAAAATCACGAACCACAGGCACCTTGCCTATTGCCTTAACTTCCTTTTCCTCCGCTACTACGATATGTGCCAAGAAAGCTTGGTATTCCTTGCGGAGATACTTGCCAGCTTGGACACACGACATGAGTTGTAACTTCTTCGAAGCGACTTCGCCATAAACACACAATTGATCACCATTCGCGAGAGAGAAACAAATCATTTTATTGAAGCAAACAATTTCAGCATGATTTTCCCGAAGGAAATCCATACCTACTATGACATCAAAACTACCGAGTTGCATCGGGGTGAGATTGATCGGGAAGACGTGACCATTGAGATTGAGAGTACAGTCACGCAGAGCGGAACTAACTGTGACGGTTTTCCGGTGGCAACTTCTACGTCGAATGTTGATGGGAGGTTAACGAGTTTACGGTTTAGGAGCCTTTCGAATTCGAACGATACAAAACAGTTATCGGCTCCAGTATCAAATAAACACGAAGCATATATACCATTTACGAGAAACGTACCATTAACAATGTTGTTGTCTGCCTGAGCCTGGCGGGCATTGATGTTGAAGACTCGCCCGCGGGCTGCTTGCTGAGTTGGCTGTTGCTGCTGCTGGTGGTGTTGTTGCGGTGCTGGCTGCTGCTGCGGCTCTTGCTTGACCACTCTGTTCGGGCAGACGTTTGCGAAGTGGCTGGGATCACCACACGAAAAGCAAGCTCTTGCGTGAGAAGCGTGTGCAGGAGCTACTTGTTGTCCTTGCGGAGCTGGTAGAGCAGGAGCTTGAGCTTGAACTGGTGCTTGGCGAGGACCGGTACGACAGTTAGAGGTGAAGTGGCCATACATGTTGCAATGAACACAGAACCGGCATTCGATTCCAACCGGGTGATGATAGGTACAAGTAGGGCAGAACGGGTGTGGTGCAGTGTATGCACGCTTGGTAGGCGGTGCATTGACCACAGGCGCCGCTACTTGGCAGTTTTGCGGTTGCGGTTGGGCAGGTACTGCTTGGAGTGGAGCGGCAGTTACTGCACAGTTCTTGTTGCTGGAGCTGTTGTTCTTTCTCTTGCGACGGGAGGACTTTAAAGATTGCGATGTAGCGGTTTCAGTGGTGGGGGAAGCGGTGACTTAGTGCAGATTCTTGGAGGCTTTATCAAAGTAACATGCCCTGACCCCCTTATCGTTGATCTCAGCGGCGAGAAGGTAGGTTTCCTCAATAGTTGTTGTCTTCGCAACCAGAACGAAGTCTGCAACACAATCCGGCAGAGCACAGATATACTTCTTGATCGTAATCTCGGGGGTAGTAACTTGACCAGGGCAGATGATACTCAGCTGCTTGAAGCGAGCAGTTAGACCAGCATTATCTCCACCATCCCGCTTGATATGCCAGAATTCGTCCTCCAGCTTTTGGAGTTCATGGGGAGGGCAGAACTCTTGCATCATGATGTCCTTTAACTCGTCCCACGTCAGCCCAAAAGCTGCATTGTTCCCTCGTTTCTTTCTCTCGGCTGTCCACCAATCTAGAGCCCGGGATTGGAAGACGCCGGTGGCATTAACAGTGCGAAGGTCTTCCGGACAGCCACTCTGGCGCAGGGTGACTTCGATCGAATCAAACCATTGAAACATGGTCGTAGGCCCATCTTCGTCGGTAAATTCTTTGGGTCCGCATGCTTTGAACTGCTTGAAACTAAAAGTTGCCTTGGGAGTATCAATCCTAGACTCCTCTGAAGACTTACTAGTATTCTCATTCGGATCACTGACGATTTGAGGGATAACTTTCGCCATTTGTTTAGCGACGAGAGCATCGATTCCTTTATCATCGTAATTATGTCGAGCGGAGTGAGTAGTGTTTGACCCAAATTACGACGTTGTCTGCAGACAGACATCACCACAGGACTCAAACACAGTTTCGATTAACCCTAGTATAGTCTAGCGAATTCACAAGAGCTACTTCATAAAGCACAGGAACACATCAAGGCACAAAATCACGTAGGCACAAAATCCACAGAATCACATAAACACAGAAACACATAAGCACGTAGTCCACATAGGCATTAAAGCATGTACTCAACTATATTTTGCACGTATTGACCTACATATATTGCATGCATTCACCTATCTTTCACAGCAGCGTAAGCGATCGAGTATTGCGGGTGCGAGTAGCGAGTGGCGATTGCGAATAACACAAGCGATTTGTTAGAGTGGTGCGTGTTGTGTGTGGTTTGGCGGAGCGAGAAACGTGGAATCGAAACCATCAGTGCCACCGTACTGTTTATCCCAAAATGCTAACAAATAAACGTAGAACACACATAAAATCGATAAATCTCAGAGCCGGCGGCGGTGAATTCCAGAATCGAAACACATAAAATCGAGGAGAGTTTGTCTGGGTGTGAGACATCGACTGCCCAAAGTGATTCGACTGTTCTCAAGGACCTTGGGTACACATTTTGACTTAGTAGATTGTGCTCTCGCTTCAATTCGAGTGATCGACACTTATCCGTTTGGCCATTGTGTGACCCTAGTCGTTGGAATTCATCGAGACTTTGGTGAGAGTTCTGTAAAACCAAAAATATAGAGTGGAACGAGTCATCAAGGTTCGGGTTTCACCCCTGACTTAACGACTGCATTCCTGTTTGTGTGATAGAATCACGAGATAGATAAGGAGAATCGCGTCGAAGTATGGATTTCACTCCTAATCCAACGCAAATTCTCTTGTTTATAGTAAAAATAACGTGTCGAACGAGTAGTTCAATTGAGAGTTTGTGGTTTCCACACCTAGTCTCGATCATATCACTCGTTCATTTTCGAAAATAGTGTGCGGTACTAGCCTTAGGAAAGGCTATGTGATCTTGCGCGAAACTGTAGTATGCGAAGTTCGACAAGAGTGTAGTGTACAATGAGTTTGAGCAAGAAATAGCGAGTAAGCTCGTGCAAAACCCATACCGGGTATGCACAAGTCGGTCTGTTGGTACTTAGACTATAGACTAGGTCATTTCTAAGACATCGACTCGGACTAGGTCGAGTCTTGCCTAATTCCCTATAATTATGGCTCTGATACCAATCTGTCACACCCCAACCGATGGCGGAAACATCGGGGCGTGGCACTGAGCGAAACAGATTGTCCACGAGTATCCATAACAACTATTAATTACCAAATATTTAAACTTCACGTCCCATGCCATAACATATCCAAATAAAACAGTTATTACAAATAATTATCTCAAAAACCACAATGTTCCGACAACTCAGATTTAGCATGACATAACTAGACCCCTAGCTTGATTCACCAAAGCACAACATTCCTAGCATCTCAAACACCTGTCACATACGTTAAAATAGAGGTCAATACACATAGTGTAAAGGTGAGCATACAAGTTTAATAGTATAGTAGAATTCGAAAGCGTTTACGCATAACCAGCATGTAACATGTAGGATGTGAAGCAAGTAAGTTATCGACAATGAAATATGCACAGACGTGACTACGAGTTGTAGAATGCGCAACATATATCACCACCGTGACATGCGAGAAAAGCCCTTAACAACCCATGTCCACGACATGTGCTGAGTCCAAACTATAGTACTATCGTTGCTAAGGTATTAGGCAACAATCACTGTGTAAACATAACATACAAGCATTCATCGAGTAACGCGTATAACATGCAGTAACGGTTAGCGTATAAAAGTGTTTGCGTTGTGTGATCAATGTGATTTGATATAAGTAACGTATGTAACACCCAAAAGTGCTTAAAGCAAAAAGGGATCAAGTATACTCACAGAGATGGTAGTGGCTAAACACGATCTGTGGTTGGATTAAAGGGAGCGCTAAAGTAAGCCTGATTACAGGACGATAGCATAAGCGAATGAACAGTGCATTAAACGGTGAATAGTAAACCAAGTGACGAATGGTCATCCGATCGGATGACAATCCGAACGGATGGTCATCCGATCGGATGACAATCCGTTCGGATGGTCATCCGTTCGGATGGCCATTCGGTCGGATTGACATTCGTTTGGGATGGATGTGTTTGTGTATAATGTGACTTTGAAGTTTTCGTTGTAGTATTTTGAAAACAGAGAAGTATCTCTACCTTTCAGGTCGTTTGATCGAACGGTCGTTCGATCGGATGGCGATCCGTCGGTTAGACATTTCTCAGAGAACAAGTTCACAGCAGGATTGTCATTCGATCGGATGGTTGTGTGGACGTTGCAGTCACACCCCAACCGATGACGGAAACATCGGGGCATGGCACTGAGCGAAACAGATTGTCCAAGAGAAATTCCATAACAACTACTTTACCAAATAGTTAATATTATGTCCCATACCATAACCTATTAAGCAAATCAGTTATTACAGACAGCGATATCTCGAAGACGAATAACATGTTCAGACAACTCAGATTTCAATAAAAATAAATTGTTTGTTTGTTTCTAGACTCTCTCCTACTTGATTCCACAAAAGCAAGAGCACAACATCCTAAGCATTTCAAACACCTGTCACATACGTTAAAATAGAGGTCAATACACATAGTGTAAAGGTGAGCATACAAGTTTAATAGTAATAGTAGAGTTCAAAATTGTTTACGCATAACCAGCATGTAACATGTATATTGCGAAGCTAGTAAGTTATCGACAATGAAATATGCACAGACTAGACTGAGAGTTGTAGAATGCGCAACACATATCACCACTGCGACATGTGAGAGGTAACCTTAACAACCCCCGTCCATGACAGGTGCTGAGTCCAAACAAATAGTACTATCGTTGCTAAGGCGTCAGGCAACAATCGCTGTGTTAACATAACATACAAGCATTCTTCGAGTAACACATAACATGCAATAACGGTCAGCATATAAATAGTGTTTGCGTTGTGTGTTCGATTGTGAATTAGAATATGTAACGTATGTAACACCCAAAAGTGCATAAAGCAAAAAAGGGATCGAGTATACTCACAGCGATGGAAATGGATTGAAGGGAGCGCTAGAGTGATTAGCCTGAACAGTTAACAATAGCATAAGCGAAGAGCGGTGCGTAAGATGGTGGAAAGCGACCAAGTGTCGAACGACAATCCAATCGGATGGCAATCCGATCGGATGGCAATCCGATCGGATGGTCACTCGATCGGATGTCAATCCGTTCGGATGGTCACCCGATCGGATGGCCATTCGGTCGGATTGACATTCGTTTGGTAAGGATGTGTTTGTGTATGATGGCTTTGAAGTTTTCGTTGCAGCATTTTGAAAATAGAGAAGTATCTCTACCCTTCAGGTTGATCGATCGGACGGTCGTTCGATCGGACGGTCGTTCGATCGGATAGCAATCCGATTGGCAGGACACTTAGTGAGAACAAGTTCACAGCAGGATGGTCACTCGATCGGATGGCAATCCGATCGGATAGCAATCCGTTGGAAACTGTTGTTCCTTGAAAATTTGAAAATGTTTAAGTATTGGAAGCTCAAGTGCAATCCAATTGGATTACAGTTCGATCGGATGGCAATCCGATCATACGACAATCTGTCCCAACGAATCCAATCATTTTGAACTTGATTATTTTGAAAGTTTGCGGTTTCTTCGAGACGGTTTGACAACGTACTAAACAACAGAACCTCATCCAGTCCCAAGTCGTCCGATCGAACATGAATCACCCAAATCCGATCATTTACTGGTTCGTGATGGTTGTTCTTGTTTAACCCGAAATCGGTTGTCACTTTGATAGAAACCAGACCTTGAACCAACTCATCACTAAGAAAGAGTAGAAGATCAGAACGAGCTCCGGTTCTACCGGTTTTGAGTGCATTGAGTGTAAAAGAGTTGAAAGAAAGTTGGAAAAACCATCTTTCAATCCTTTCTTCTTTGAAAACGTTCAGATCTATGCAAAATCATTGTTTATTCATGTGGAAATCTCTCAGATCTAAGTTGTTCTTGGTGGAATGAAGCCAAATCTTGAAGTTCATAAGAACTCCATGATGACATCACCCTTAAACACCTCAAATCCGGTGATTTCACGGTTAAAAGTTAAGATTCAAAGGTGAAAAAGATGAAGGAGTGCGTGTAGATCATAGAAGTACAAGATTTGAGTTGAAAACTTACAAGAATCGCGAGAAATCGAGAGAAAGAAGCTTGGAATGTTGTTAGTCAAGTGAGGGAACTGTCACATCACAAGTGATGTGATAAGAGGGTATTTATAGGGTTTCCAAAAGAGGAAAGGGCATAAGTGTCGGATTGGCCACCATCCGATCGGATGGCCACTCGATCGGTTGGCCATTCGATCTAGGTGTCCGGCGTGTTGAGTTTTGTCATTTCGATTCGCGTGTGGAGTGTTGCAATTCGATTCGAGCGAGCGATGCGATAGTATTAACCATTAGTCACACAAATAACCTAACAACTATATCTAGCATACAATCACTATAAATAACTTGCGTTTAGCGTTTGCGATTAGATTGCGATTGTGATAGAATTGCGATTGCGATTAAACACCTCAACATAAACATAACATGCACAAGTAACACATAATGGCACACACACGTAAAACAATATCCAAAACACATAATTCGAGTTGCGATGTGATAGCGATGCGATTAGCGATAAACATGCGATTAAACCTTGATTATTAATAGATACTCCACATAATATAACTAAAACAAATAAGTAATAGAATTCGATTACAAGTCAAAAGTACGATCAATAGTTAAGCAAGGAGTGACAGATCGCAATTAGCAATCTTTTCTTACTTTGACTTTGACTTTGACTTCCCAAAAAGCGGGTTGTTACAGTTGCTTGGCGATGGATGCACTCAGTAGAGGGTGCAAGCATGATAATGAGGTCGTGTCGTTTCCTATGGTCTCGGGGGATGTAGAAGATTTCATTGTTGGGATCTAGAAACCATGTCAAGTGGTGGTTGACACAAACCCATGTCACCCAGCAAGGCTCGAGGTGGTGTTAACCTCCTAGAGCGGGTATTTGCTGAACCGGTGGTGGCATTGGGATGTTTATCGGTCTCACATTCCCATATTGTTAATTAATTGGCTGGTTGGATAACCGTATTGTTGATACCCAGCTGTGTCTTGGTTCTCTCTTTCGATGAATCCATACCCTGTGTTATACCTTTCTGAAGTTCCCGTATTCACCACCTGCCTATTACCGTGATTACCCCTATAACTCTCATATTCGTCGTATCCATCCCCGACTTCTCCCGTACCATCCCATTGTTCAAACATTGAAGCTTTGAAAGGAAACTGTTGTTGCTGAGATGGTTGGTAATGTGAAGGTTAGTTTGGAAGAGGGAAGGTGGTTGATGAGTTAGTGGGTCGAGTTTGGTCAGGTGGGAAGATATTTTCATCAGGCACAATCCTCACATATGGTAAAGAATATTGAACATTAGATGTCTAGGTAAATGACGGGTACTGAGAAGATGATGACTGGTTTGAGAATGGCGGCATAGAGAGAACAGTGTCAGGTAGCTGCTTGGCACTTCCCCATTGGTCCAACCAAATAACGATTTTACCCCGTTTAAATTTACAGTTTTTGCCATTAGTTTGTTTTTTACCTCCCAGCCAAATTACGATTTTGCCCTAAGTTCAAATTTACAGTTTCACCATTGTTTTTGTTTTATTTCCTGTCAAATTACGATTTTGCCCCTAGTGTATAATCACCGTCATGCGATCGTTTTAGGTTCTATTTAACCTGCAAACCCCGGGTTTAACAAAAAGGCTTAATATTACTAAAGTGCTATCGGATAATGAATTTGGGTAACTATCTCTAATGGTAGATTTGATAATGAGTCCTATGATCGAGTTGATCATTTCGATAACTGAATATGGTAGGTTTGGGCTAAATGGCTTAAAGTCTCATAATGGGTAGTTTGGGTAAAACGCCATACCGGAAGATAATATTGGAATGTTATGGTTTTGCCTATAGTAACCAATCATAAGTGGGGTTATGGTTTGAAGAAATGATGAAAACCTTAATAAGAAAATATGAGGCATGAACTAGAATGCATAATGCCTCCTAATGGGCTAGTTGGGTAATAAACTCCAAACCGAAAGAATGCATTGAAAGACTAAAGGATCTAGGTTCGGATCAAGGATATGAACCTATAAATGTGGTAAAGTCCTAAATGGTAAACTTGAAGTTGGGTCAAGTTGGGTAAAAAATTGTGAAAGTTCGGTAAAAATTCGGCTAAGGGGGAAAACTGCCAGTTCCCAAAAGTTTTTAGGAAAAGGCCTCCCCGCACCACACGGGGGACCATAGTGTTCATGCGCGTGGCGCGAGGGCACCGGATTCAGGAATATTGTTTTCTTTGTTATTTTTAAACGCGTTTGACCGTTTAACTGAAACACTAATTGTTTTTTGTGTTTATGATAGGCTCTCTTTGGAAACATCTTTTTCTAGAAAGTTAAAGCGTAGGCATGCATGACAAACTTTTCGAGTCTAAAACCTTATTGTTTTTGGATTGTAATATAAGTGTGTAACAATTCGTCATGTCAGTTCATCTGGGTTATCTGTCAACCCTAGTGGCGAAGCTTGAAAATTTCCACCGGGGGGTCGGAAGTCACCGAACCTAATATTTGGGGGGTCGAAAACGTACATACCTAAAATCTATACGAAATGCACATACATAACACTACTGAGCGAAAAGTTCGGGGGGTCCCCCTAGCCCCTTGAAAGTTGTGCCCCTGATTAACCCAGACTCGTTAGCTATTCGTTTTATATATAAACAAAATATGGGACCAAATCATCCGAATATTCAAGATACTCGGTAAATGCGAGAATGAGTGTTACAAATTAACTTTTACCTAAATTTTCATTATATATATAACGCACCTTTAAATTCATTTTAGGCTATAGGGTGTGGTCATGACCACTATGACCCTCCATATAGGCGTCATGTCATCCATCTTTAATCCACCACTCAAAACCATCACCCTAAGGGTGTCGTCATGTCCCAAACCACTAACCTCTTTATTTTTTTAATTTAATTTTTGTCTTAAAATTATCAAATGGGATGGTCGTGGTAATCGTAGTTTAATCCATGGTAACCACCATCAATCAAGGAGAGGGGTGACATACCATTTAATTAATGGTTCTATGTAGAAATAATGTTACAATCCATGACCCTCACACCCCATAGCCTTATAATGTAACGAGCTTACGATTTGTTTTATTTGACATACTTAATATGTAATATAAATAACTTAATTTTTCAACATATTATGATTTTTGTTCCAATTAAATAGGCACATAATTATGTGTGTTACATTGTCAACTTATTAAAGTATATACGTGTCACATTATCGTATTTATTGCATATCATATTTATAAAATTTAAAGTTGATTCCAATCAATCTAGAGTAACATACATGGTGTTTGTTGTTTCGAAGATAATTAGAACATGCATCCATTTTCAAACGAATTTAAATAAGTCATATTAGCATGTCACCCATATTTTTAACACAATTTTTCCCTCTTTAATAGTTATATCAATTTTTTTAAATATGTTAATTATATACACAGACCTCACCGGCCCACTCCCCATTTGTTCCTGTCTGGATATACAAATTCCCAAGCGGACACAGCTAACAAACACTGGCCTCCAATGATGATGCTTGATGCTTAGCGGAAACAAGAAACAAGAAACAAGAATAAAAATTCTTGAATAAAAATTCTTGAATAAAAGTAAATTAATTTGTTAATGAAATAACCATTAAATGATGTGCCCTGTTATAGGGGTTTTCGAAATTCGACAAATTTGCCAAATTTTCGACATTACAAATTTAAAATGGAAGTACTTAAATTAAAAAAAAAAAAAAAAAGATAAGTGCACGGTATCCTTAGCCGCGGAAGGGATCCCCCTTCCCAGTTCACAACCCGACAACGATCCCTGGCGATAAATACCCTTGCCAACTTGATTGGATTGAAGAGTCTGGAGTACCCAGAATTCGAACCCGCGACCTCCACGCAATGGGAGGCCTCAAGAGACACTAAATAGGTGTCGGTGGCCAATGAGCCAAGACCCAGTGGTTGAAGTACTTAAATTAAGTACCTAAACTAATGCGTTAATTGATTCAATCAAAAAATTCGTCAGTTTTCCTAAAAATAAAAAGTATAGAAATTTGACAAAACTGGGGAAAATTTTGAGTGCTGAAAGTGAAGCATTAAATCAAGGAATTTGGGTCATCAGCCGGGGGTTTTCGTCACCTGTCTGTTGGCCCCATAACTCCAATCATAGCGCGAATTACGCCCGTTTAAAATTTGGTTTTTTCTACCTTGTTTCATTTTATCAAGCTGGTTCAGATAAGAATAAGTTAGCTCGTGAACGCACTCCTCGTCAATGTCCTTTTCCAAACATCACCTAGGCTCTATGTGGCCGTCTTAAACCTCCCGTTGGGTATGTGCTTATGAGCTTGCCTGTTACTTATGTGGAATTATGAAGATGGTTGTCCCTACTTTTGATATCTATCACTCAAATTTCGTAAAATGAAGTTTATCAAGTTTGTTAATTTTCTAAAGATCAGTTTTATCATTTTGATAAATTATACTTATGGTTTGTAAAAACATTAATTTATTATAACAATTATATTATATTTGTTTGGTATTATTCCTTTACTAGAATTGTTATAAACACATCTTTTGCACATTGGACTCCTCAAAACCAAACAAACACATCTCACAAACCCATAAGCACACTTTAAGACACCTCAAATTCACTAAAACCATAGAAAGAGTAATCGATCCTAAAATCGAAAATAGCCATACCAACTAAATTCAAAAAGAAACTTGATTATAGGCTATCATAAAAGAATCATGAACACTCGTTGCATATTGTGAACATTCACGAACTATCTTCTCATATCATGAATGACGTCTACAACATCATGAAAATTATTTAAAAAAAAAAAAACTTGAAGAAAATATAACAAGATTGATATGATATTGTAGATAATAAAATGTTGGTTTTGTATACAATTGTTCAAGTATATATATTTTTAACGAATATTTGTTTAAACAAAACTAGTGAGTGTTATTAATGAGAGAGTAAGAGAGTTAAAATGTATATTTGAGTATAGGAAAGATAACTATATAAGTAAATATATGAGTTAAATTCCTGGTTGGTCCCTGGGGTTTGCGAAAATGACAGACTTGGTCCCAATGGTTCACTAATTACAGAGTTGGTCCTAATAGTTGTAATTTTTGCACTCAGATGGTCCTTATCACTAACCTTTGTTAGTTTTTTCATTTAAGTACGCGTGAAATTATTATATTACACATGAACAATTATAAAAAATAAAAAAAAAAATATAAAGGAGATAGGGACCCACTACTCATCTTCTTCATTACTCATATATCTCTCTCCCTTTCAAAAACTCAGCCACCACCTCCTCCTTCACAACTTGCAACCACCACCACCACCACCTTTGCCATCTGATGAACACCACTTTCACAAACCACCTCCACATCTCCACCTTCACAAACCACCACCACCTTCACAAATTAAACCCACCTCCAATAATATATTAATATCCCAACCACCAATGGAAGCATTTTCTGCGACGACCAACCACCAGCAGTAAATGTCAGTGGTGCTGAGGTTGGTGACGACGGTGGGTCAATCGGCGGTGGATCTACAGAGGTTGGTGACCGGAGTACAGACAGAAACCAGTGGCCGAACAGGAAATCTGTGGCCCATTAATCGCGATTGGAAGAATATTTAATTGTCGGAGATTGGAACAGTCGCCAGAGATGCTTCCATTGGAGGTGGGTTTAATTTATGAAAGTGGTGGTGGTTTGTGAAGGTGGAGATGGGGAGGTGGTTTGTGAAAGTAGTGTTGATCAGATGGCGAAGGTGATGGTTGTGGAGGTGGTTGTAGGTTGTGAAGGAGGAAGTGATGGCTGAGTTTTTGAAAGGGAGAGAGAGTAAGGAGTGGTGAAGAAGATGAGTAGTGGGCCCCTATCTCATTTATATATTTTTATTTTTTTAATGTTCATGGGTAATTCACACGTACTTAACTGAAAAACTAACTAGGTTAGTGATAAGGACCATCCGAATGTAAAAAATTACAACTATTAGGACCAACTCTGTAATCAGTGAACCATTGGGACAAAGTATGTAATTTTCGCAAACCACAAGGAACAAGTAGGTATTTAACTCTAAATATATAAAAATGTTAAAGTGAAAATGAACAACGGAAATCCATCAACTTCATAATTTACATGTTCCAATCCCCATAAGTTCCTTCAGATCATTATAATATAGCAAAAGGGTAATAAAAAGAACTCATCTACCAACATTAACTAGTAACAACAAGTTTAATATACTTTACTCCCATGTTTCTATCAACCTCAATAGTTCCAAAAACAATTAAGATCCCCTGATCCAGCAAAACCCATAGTGTAATCATGATCATTCCTCAATTCAAATTTCTGGTTTTGTAAAATGTTCAAACGATTATTGTTGTCGGTCAAGAGAATCGAGGATTCGTCGTGTTGCAAGTATTCGTTGGTTTGAACCGTTTGGGCGTTTGGATACCACAAAGGAATGTTGGTCACTGAAGGCATGAACTCAATAGATTTATTGAAACCTTGATTAAAATCTTCATGTTTAGGTCTCTGGTCTTGGATAGCATCAAAGATTGGTTCCATTTTGGAGCTCGATGATATGTCGGTTAATGGAGGCAAGTTTGAAGAATCAAATTCAACTTCGTTTTCATACCCATCATGATTTATAGTCTGAATCTTCTTCTCCATATAAATCTTTTCAAAAACCTTACTTATCACCCACTCACCCTGCATATTTAAGATCAAGAGTCAGCCAAATTGAGTAAAACAGAGGAAGAATCATTCAAACAGAGCAAATATAGTCTTAAAACAGAGCAAGAAATATCGAAACCGAGCAAAATTTAGTAAAAACTGAGCAAGAAACATCAAAACCGAGCAAAAACAGAGCAAGAAACATCAAAACAGAGCAAAAACAGAGTAAAAACAGAGCAACAAACATCAAAATCGATTAAAATCAGAGTAAAAATAGAGCAAGAATCAACAAAAGAGAGCAAAATAGTATCAAAACAGAGCAAGAATGATCAAAAGTTTTCAAAATCAGAGTAAAAACAGAACAAAAAAACAACAAAACCGAGCAAAATCAAGTAGAAACAGAGCAAGAAACATCGAAACCGAAAAAGAACAGAGTAAAAACAGAGTAAGAAGCATCAAAACTGAGAAAAATGTTACCTTTGCTGGTTTAGAAAGATCTTTGATGGCTAATTCACCATCTAATCTAAATTCATGCATGACCCAATTTGTCTTTTCGCCTTTGGGAGCTCTCCCTTTGTAAAACACAAGTGTTTTCTTCATACCGACAAGCGTTTTCGCCTTATAAATCTTTTTATCCTTCCCTGTAGCTTTCCAATATCCCATTTCTGTAGCTCTATTCGTCCTCAAACCCGTCGGGTATTTCCTATCCTTAACACAAAAGAAATACCATTCTTTCTCCCCCGTTTTCGCCCTCACTCCAAATTCAAAATTTCAATCACAAATTCAAAATCAGCAATCAACCACTAATTTAGTTTTTAAAAAAAAGGCCATCATGCATGAAATTTAATCATAAAACTTACATGGAAGATCCCATGGCTCGAATCTGGTCAACGCAACGTCTCCTATCGCTCGGCTAACAAAAGAAGCATCACAAACCTTTCTATATAAGTAGTGAATTATGAGTTCATCATCGGTTGGATGAAATCGAAAACCGGGAGGCAGTTCCATTGGTTCTTCATGATCAAGGCTGCTAAAATTGATTTCCATTGAATCTTGAGTAATAATAAATATCAAGAACTTGTTTTAATTTTTGTAAGGAGTTATGAGTTGAAACATGAAATATATATATATGGGTTTTGGATCAAGAAGAAGCTATAAATAGGGTTTATGGGGGAAGAAAGACAAGTGGCTTCATTGGGTTGGGTGTCTTCTATCTTTTTCGTTTTTCTGTTTGAGGCTAGACAACTTGGGGTTGGTTAGTTTCAAGTTTTTTGCCTTACATATTTAGTGAATTTATATAGTAATATTGTAACTTTTTATCCAATTTCTATTTTAGAATATGGGAATATATACACCTTTGTAAGACTGTGGGGTATGGGGTGGGGTTGGGCCGTGGGTTGGTTGAAAACGCCCAAGCCACCACCCCGGGTGGGCTTGGGTTTGGGCATGGTCCAAGGGGCGGGAGTTTAAGACCGGGCGTTGGGCATGCCTAGCGGTCCTACGTGACCGGCTCCTATTCGCTTGTTGGCTAGGTCATAGCGGGCTACATTTAAAATTCAAATTATAACCGTTTGCCCAAGCCAAGCGGTTCACCCACCCAACTGTCCACATCGCTGTATATATAACCCCCAACCCCACCGGCTGTCCACCGCTACCCCAACCCAAACACACTTGATCGAACCCGCTACCCACACACACTTGATCGATGGCCTCTTGGACACACGAGGAAGAGCTAGCTCTTGTCACGAGCGTCGTTGACGCAATGAAGGGCCGCCAACCCGGTGAGACCCGTTACTGGACGGAAGCTTTTGCTAGCTACCGGCATAATGTGGGAAACGACCGGCACAATTTAAACGCGTGCCAACACAAATGGCGCGAGCTATGACCGAAGCTCGATCGTTTTAAAGCCTACTACGACAGCGTCCCGGGCGGTGAGATAAGTCACGAAGACATGGTGGCGGTGGCCAACATCGAGTTCCGGGGCAAGGAGCGAAAGCCATTCGACAAGCTCGCCCTTTTCGAAATCTACCTAACGCTCTAGGTTTTTTTTTTTTTTTTTTAATTTTGTAATCCTTTTTTTTGTAGAATTTTGTAATTTTTAGGAATTTAATAAAAATTTAGGCTTTTTTTTTAAATGTTGTGTGTATTTTTTAATTTTTGGTTTTTTTTGTTTTTATTTTAATAAACCTGCCAAGCCACGCGGGCTAGCCACGCCCCGCCATACCCCACGGACACGTCACTCACCAGCGGGCGGCTCGAACTCCACGTGTCAACCCATGCCCCAAACCCCCTCCCCACCATACCCCACGTTCTAAGTTATGATGTAGTTTTATCTTGTTATGAATTTAATATATTATGTTAAGGCTAGTGTGACAAGTTGTTTGAAATCAAAATCAAGTTATTATTTATATTGGGCTTGATTTATATCATTCATTTTAATATTATTATAAATAGTATATTGACATAATGTTTTAACATGTTGAATTTAAGAGTTAAGACAAACCTACTATTGGTTTTTCAATTATTTGTTATGAAATCAGTTCAAATTAAATAATTATTTTGAGTAAAAAAAAAACATGTGTTAAATTTGATCCAAACAAGTTTGTTGAATATGTTACCGGTTAAACTACTATTTATGTCGTATTTAATTGATATTATTCACGTTAATATTATTATTTCACGTGTGTAAACTTGAAATTATTTTTATGCATTATTTAATGGTAATACAAATATCCTTCTAAATAAATAAATTAAAAAAAAAAAACTAAAAACAAAGTATAAATTATCCTTGCTGATAACTACTATCATTTGTATGTGTTTAAAATATGAATTTATAGAATTTAAAAGTTGGTCTAAAAATATACTTTTTAACCAAAATGATTGTTAAAATGTTTATGTATTTTATAAAATTTAGGGGCAGTATTTGTGAATGTTGTGACGTATGAAAACGCGTGGCCCCCGTCTCCACAGTCCATGCCTGCCGCCGGAAAATGTTGAGTCACTCCAATCCACCAATCATGTTCTCCACCATCACCATGCATGTTAAAATATCATATTTCATGCTTTTATCATGAAGACGGACGGGGTCACACACCCAGAACTCTAGACCACCCTTTAACACTCAACTCCATATTAGATTCACTCTGGTGCTGTTTGTTTTTTTAAGAGTTAAAGTGTATGCAGTCTGCGGACCACATCTACATATATCTGTAGAAGAAGAGGTAGACCAAACCTTTGCTGTCTGTAAGAACAAGTTTTTTTGTTTTTTGACGTATGCATACTTCTAAAATAAACTGGTTGTGGTGTATGTACGGTGGTGGTGGTGCTGGACGGTGATGGTGGTAGACGGTGGTGGTGGGTGGTGGACGGTGGTGGTGGTGGTGGTGATGGACAGTAGTGGGTGGTGGATGGTGATGGTGATGGACGGTGGTGGTGTTTAACTCGCTGCAGACCTTAGAAGATCTTAGAAGTGGCTGGGCCAAGTCTGCACCAAGAATAGCTCGCGTAGACCTTTTTTTAATGAAACGTATTCTAAAAAACGAACAGTCTGTGCGTGATCTGCGCGGCACAGACAGAAGAGCTTGCACAGAGCTTTTTAGAAAAAACAAATAGCACCTGAGTTTGAATAAGTGACATAAAATGTGAGTGTACATGTTTGTGTTCTCTTCACCTAGATATGTTACGATAATGTGAAATGTTCCTTGGAGAGTAATAAAAAAATAAATAAAAGGTGAGGTGGAAATAAACGATTGGTCTATATGTTAATTGATAATTAAAAAATATTAAACAAAAGCGCCCGCAAAGACCAACACGTTTGCCCCTCTGGTGCCCAACCAGGGTGGTGTTTACGCCCTCGCTCCCCAACTGGTCAGCTATGGCATAAAATCATAACAATAATTGACATGTTGGATAATTGATAACCATAACCATAACTAATCGGCTATGGCAATTTCAGTTAATCGATTTTGATGGTTATAATGGGTCCGTTAACCGTGAATGTGTGTCTAGTTAAAAATATACCTCAAAACAATATAATTGTGTATATATATATATATAGAGAGAGAGAGAGAGAGGAAGTGTAGGATACAAATCCCCTAATCGTACATTACATACGCGAGTTTATTGGCCGTACACGTGTCCTGATTCGTTTTTCACTCATAAGGTTAAATCAGACAATTCATTCAATCATCTGAGGGCAAATTCGTCTGTTCATTCAATCAGCGAGAAGTTCGTTACACTAATATCCCGGTAATTATGATTCAAGATTGTTGGCTGAAGGGTGTAAACTCAATAACATTTTGCTGCATGAGATGGACAAATCTTCAAGAAAAAAATGCTGATGTCAGACTTTGTGCTTCCAAACGACGACAAAAAAACTACTTGAAAAACAAAAAAAACAAAATGAATCATACGAAAGTCGAACCAGCCAGTTAAGATGATTCAAAAAAGAATAAAGAGACTGGTGACAGTGAAGATTTGGAAGATCAATTGTTTATATATTCTTTTTTTTTAATTTTCTTTTTCAGTTGATTGTTATATAATAAAAACGCCGTATATAATAAAAACGCCAGACACCCAAATGCTTGTTAAAACGCTATCATGCCGTAAAACGCCCCAAAAACTCCTAAACTATAATAAAATTACTTTGGAAAAGTATTATAAAAAACCCAAAAAATAAAAAAATAAAAACCAAACTTAAAAATGTAACTAGAAACAGTAACTACAAAACAGTAAAAATGAAGAGACAAAAAATTTATTATATTAGAATCTAAAACGCCAAACTTGAAAGACGGGACGTGTTACAGACTTCAGAGATAAAAGCTTATCAAAAACAATAATTACAAACAGTAACTGAAACGGCACCGCCTAACCTACGCCGCCAAAAGAAATCCTATAAAATAATAACTCTCAGCAACTTCCATTTAATCAAACCAAAAAAACAAACGCCAAATACTACTAAATACCACTCACTGTAAAACGCCAAAAAATTAAAAAAAATCAAAGATGGCTAATATGCTTTCTTGGATATTCAGTATTGTTCTTCGTGAAGTTTCACTAAATGGATTGTTAGCTGAGGGGAGTAACTCAGTAAGATTTTGCTGCATGAGATGGACAAATCTTCAAGAAAAAGATACTGATGACAATCAAATGTCATTTTGTGTTCTTTGTTCTTGAATAAGACTTGGATGAGGAGAAGAGATCAATGACACTGAAGAGTGGGATGATTATAAAGATGAAGATCAAGATGAACAAAAAGCGAAAAACCCACCCACACGTCATAGATCTATGTCCCCAAACATCCAGAAAAAGCTACTTCAACAGACGAGCAGGCAAAATAATCAACCCGACGGGTTTGTTAAGTTTTACATAAAACGTCATATATTTGGTGACAGTTCTTGTACTATTAAAGATCCGATTAGGATTTTTAATTTATTTTCTTCGTTTCTATTTTTTTCCCTCTGGTTGTAATATAATTTTACAACTGTAAAACGCCAAGATACCAAAAACGCCAAAATGTATATAAAAAATATTAGAACAATAGGCCATCTTGTTTAAAACGCCTTGAAAAACGCCATTCAGATAGATTTCCTGACCCCCTTGGGGTTCCAATGGCATACGATTTGAAAAACGCCATAAACGCCAAAATGTTAATACAATGAAACCATTAAACGCCATTAATTATTGAATTTGGTTAATGCCAAAAATCTTAAACGCCAAAAATAAAACAATATTGTGAAAAGCGGAACTGGAAAAGGAGAAGGTAAAAGGACAAAAAAGCCCTTCCGCCCTTCTCTATGCCGCGTGTTGGGCCAGGATGCGTTCTCACCGTTCTCAAACTTTTGCGCGTTTTCTCCTGATCTCATTTCTATATATATATATATATATTTATAGGGTAGGGATAGTGTACATTAATTCAGAAGTGTGAGAAGTGTAAGAAGTGTATTATAACACTATATATAACACCATATAAACACCGTATAACACTATGTAACACCATACAACACCATATAACACTATGTAATACTATATAACACTATATAACAATACATAACACTATACATCTATCATAGACATGCTATCAGACAAAATATAGTGTTATATTTGTTATATAGTGTTATATAGTGTTACATCGTGTTATATGACGTTATATGGTGTTACATCATGTTATACAGTGTTTATATGGTGTTATATATTGTGTTATAATACACTTCTCACACTTCTGGATTAATGTACAGGATCCTCTACCTATATATATATATATATATATAATTGGTTCGGTTTGTCTTTGACGGGTTTGAAAGATTGCTTAACCATTTATTCCATAAACGCCAAAGTCGAACCGAACTGAATTAATCAAAATCGAACCAACTTGAATTATATATTTTAAAAGTTTTGTTCGGTTTTGATTAATTAAGTTAGAGTTATGGTTTGCACAAAATAACATACTTAGGTACTAATAGATTAAAATCACCTTCTAGGGTATTAACTTTTCATTGTGTAACGTTTGGGGGTATTAACTTCAAGGGTATTAACATAGTTAGTCACTGTGGTTTGCACAAAATAACATACTTAGGTACTAATAGAATGTGATTTTAAACCTACAAATAACGTTAATACCTACAAACGTTACAAAATGAAAAGTTAATAACCTAAAATGTGATTTTAAACTATTAGTACCTAAGTATGTTATTTTGTGCAAACCACGGGGACTAACTATGTAATTAACTCATTAAGTTATGAAAGATTGCTTAACTATAACCGTAACCGATGGCTCGGCTATGGAGATATACTTAACCATAATTGAACAGTTTGGTCGGTTTTTGGTTAATTTTGGTTATTTTTTTTTTTGGTTAACAGTTTGATTCTCGGTTATGGTTCAGTTTTTAGACACCCTTAGACGATGATCTACAAGGAGGTTTTTCTATGGGGATGCATGCCCGCAAACAACAACGTGAAAGGAGAGAGAGATCGAGAGATCCCGTCAACATTGGTGACACTCTTTGAGGGAATACAATACAATCTTTAAAGAATAAACTACACAAAATTGTTTTGCTGATATGATATATTTAGTTTTAATCCCTAAAATTACATATTTAATTTAATGGTTACTTATACAGCTAAAATACCATCATCCCTCTAAATCATACTTCTAAGTCTACATCTTTGTCCATTATGGGAAGGGTACGTTTTTAATACACTTTGACACAATTAGGTTAATGCCGTTTGTTGAGAGATATTTGTTTAATTAGTAAATGAGGGAACATGATACAAAGAATCACATTCATTCACTTGCCAAAAATTTTGAGACCAACAAAGTGAGTTCTTGATAACCAACAATTTGTCTTCGCCATATATGATGACATTGACAACTTATGATGTGCTTGCATTCATGAGTTTTCAAGTAATAATCACTGCTTAATCGTTATATTACAATTATAATTATATATTGAGTAAATTACAAGTTTTGTCCTTTATGTTTGCATCAAATTTCAGGCGCTGTCCTTTAGTGCAAAAGTTGACAGACGGTGTCCTTTACTTTTCAAAATCTTGCACGTTTTGTCTTTTAGGCCAAACACAGTTAGATTTTTTGGTTAAATCTAGTCATGTGCAAGGCACATGAGGGTACTATTGTAATTTCAGCATTCAAGGGGTTATTGTGTAAGATAAATTATATCAAGGGGCTATTCTGTATTAAAGTTAAAAATAAAAAAAATTCTATCTTCAAACACAATCAACCATTCTCTTTCTCTCTGAAACAAAATCACCAGATACTTACCCCCTCTCTCTCTAACAACCACCACAACTCATCTGCCGTTAACACCAGCCACCACCGCACCCACCTAAGACAACCACCTCTCTCTACTCTCTCTATATCTCTCTCTCTTCACCTTATGACGCCACCACCACCGTCTTCACCCACACCACCGTACGCAACCACCACTGTTTCATCTCCTCCCCTGCAACCACGATTGTCTTCACCACTGCCACCGTCGTCTTCACCATCCAACCACCACCTCCTCCACTGCAAGCACTAACTCCAACGCCGCCTCCCCCATCGGAACCCTAACCCCAAATAGATCAGACAACACCCCTCTCTCTCTTTAACTCTCTCTCCCTCTTTCTCCTCTCTCTAAAAAACCTTTGCTCTCCACACACTCTCTCTACAAAACCTCTGGTCTCTCTCTCTCTAAAAACCTCTCTAGATTCATATTTGGTTTTGTTCTCTGATTATCACATCAATGGAGCTTCAAAATACCATAAACCCTGATTGTGATTTTTCACTATTCCACAATCTCCGATGCCGTGGACTTGATCTATTGAATCTGCACAAGCGAATCAAAGATATTTGAGATAAAAATGATTGTGTCTTTTCAAAATTTTCTTGAATATATGTGTAATTAAAATCCAGGCCTCTGTTTTGATTTATTATATGATTTTTGAAATATATTTTGTTTTGTTTTGGGGTTTTGATCTGCACAAGTTTATGGGCTGAATCTGGTACTTGTTTTATGGGCTTTTTGTCACACCCCAACCAATGGCGGAATCATCGGAGTGGGACTTGTTCAAGATTGCAAGAGACTTCATAACACTATTTGTGACAATATTTAATTCAACCGATTTCATTTCATAAATAAATTGTCAAAACATACAAGGAAATTCAAATAACAACATTGTTCAAAACATAACATAACAAAATTGATACAACGATTTAACTTAAGACGTCTAAATGAGGATCTAGGCATCTTTGTTATCCATTTTCATAGCATCATCAATCATCAACCTTTAACATGTTTAAAATACAATTCAATGCAAAAGCAAATGCGAGTATACAAGTTTAAGCATAAGTATAAGTATAAAAGTTTAAAACGAATCCACATGGCAACTTAGTTTATACAAGATCAACCTAACATGGCATGCAATATTTCTAGCCAATCCTCTGTTTACGCAATAATGATATAATTCAACATGACCACAAGTCTACGGGCGGTGCGTTACTCTTATAGCGCTATACATGTCAAATGGAGGCTCGTGAAAGCTAATGACTAAAACATATCTCATAAGTATGGTCCACGTAAGCATCAAGTATCATAACATAGTATTCATGTATAAGGATTGTTTTGTACATTGCATAAAGAATAAGTTTAAGTGTGTTTTAATAAGGTAACATGTTACACCCCAAAAAGTGGTAAACATAAAAAGGGGGTTGCAAGTATACTCACGGTTTTGCAAGTCTTCTACTTGAATCCGCGAGTGAGTTGTTTGATTTAGGAAGTTGGAACACCAAGTCCTTCTACACAAAGGAAACATAGGTGTGTGAGTTTGGGCATTCGGAAGATTTAGGGATTTTAGGAAGTTAAAACACAAGAATGTATATATTCAAAAGTAATCATCCTTCAACATCAAGTACTTGTTCTTGACACTATGAAACCTCAAGGGTTAATGTTTTCATGAGTAGTATACTCATTAGAATCGTAACAAGTCTTATTTCTTGGATGATGTATTCTACTACTTTGACGAATGACCACAAGTCCACCATCAAGAGTTCTGATGTGTGCAAAATGCAACATATAAATTACATCAATTGTGGCATAAAACTAACCCTTTTTTAGTACTAATGTTGGAAAAAGTGTGTTTTTGTCTTCCTTTTGTATTTTCAGGATTAAATGAGCTCAAATTAACAAAAGAAGCAAAAAGGCAGCAAAATCTAACATAAATACAAGAAAAGGAATAAACGTGGCATGCCCGACCCCACGATAGCATCTTCCCAAGCAAAACAAGAGAACAGAAGGCTGAACACGCCCCGTGCTCAGTGAGCACGGGGGCGTGCCCAAGTGTCAGCACAAAAGACAAAGTTGTAGAAGCTTCCATCGCCCACCACGGGGCCGTGCTCAGCGGACACGGGGTCGTGGTCAACTCTAAGATTCGCAGAATCCAGGCAAATCTTGATAGTACAGATATGCTTCTGCACACGGGGTCGTGCCCAGCGGACACGGGGCCGTGGTCAACTAATAAAGACAAGAGCAATTAATGAAAACAGAGAAGGATGTGGACACGGGGCCGTGCCCACTGGACACGGGGCCGTGCCCGAGCTTATGTTCAGCCTATAAATAGGAGTGCTTGGCTCAAGCTCAAACCATCCCTTGGCACACCACCTCTCTCACACTTCATCCACCACCCACCACCACCATAACACCATCATCCACCACCATCATCCATTGTCCATCATAGAGTGTGTGAGTCGTCTCGGGATCCAAGATTGATCATAAGAGTTCTTGACAATCAAGGCCATGTTTGCCTAAGTCTCTTACATCACTTGATGAAGACAAAGTGTCTAGTGTAATACTTTTTATTTTTAATCTTTTCGCACTTTTTAATTGGTTATGTATTAATGACTTTAATAACTAGTTTCTTATGTTGAAGGTGATTCTTCCTTATCGTTTGTCCGTGGTGTCTTGGCATTATTTTACTGTCTATATAAAATAAAAGATTTTCACCATTCATATCTCCACGGTCTATATGGAGGTATGTTGGCTACCTGGTCGGGGGTTAAGGGAACGGTTTGGTAAGAGTCTTGCCATTGTTCAGTGTATAGATCCTGCAAAGGACCTGGGTCAAATTTAGTAGGACCTCCTTCAATACTTAACGGTATTGGATGGCGGGGGTCCAAACTCTTTGATCCCCTCATAAGTTAAACTACTATGAATACTTTAACCCGGCTACTTAGGACTGTATCCCTGCTGACTCAGACTACTTAGCCGAGGGTAACGTCACCTTCAAAAGAGGGGCCTACCACAATATGCATTAATAACTTAATTAATTATCTTTCAATAATCCGACCCTTTAGTATTGTATCCTTGCTGACTCAAACTACTGGGTTGAGGGTAACGTCACCTTCAAAAGAGGGGCCTACTACAATAACTAAGATAATCTCTTAAATAGTGCAAAAGTGCGGAAATAATCAAAGGTTACACTATACACGAGTCGGAGCCAAGTGATTCATCTTGTCTATCTGTTTTTCTTTTATTTTTATTTTTCAGCATTTTAGTTAGTTTTTATTTTCTTAGTTTAAAACATTTTTCTAAACTTTTGATTTGATTAGACGTTGAGGATAAACCGGTAATAAAAGCTCTTATGTCCTTGGACGACCTCGGTATCTTACCAACACTATACTACGCTCACGATGGGTGCACTTGCCCATATGTGTGTTTAGTGTTAGTAAATATCGTGTTTTATAAATTTAAAACTTGGCTAAAGAAAGTGTAAAAGGGCTTAAAATAAACATTAAAACCATAACACACTTCACGCACATCAAGTTTTTGGCGCCGTTGCCGGGGACACAAGGATTTTAAGAAAGTTAGGAATCAACGGCCTAATCGTTTTTCTTATTTTTCTGTTTTTTTAGGATTTTTCTTAGTTTTTCAGCTTCTGCAGAACTCAGCACGGGCCGTGTCCGCTGAACACGCCCCGTGCCCAATCATTGGAACTGGCAATCCTGTTTTAAGTCAGACAGTAAGCTAAACATGGGGCCGTGCTCACTCAACACGCCCCGTGCCCAAGATTCAGTTACTGAAAACAGAACCGTAAGATCCCGACGGTTGGTAATTTCTGACACAAACATGAGTGATACTGATACTTTTTACTTTCGGCACTCTTATGGTACGTGGTGTCAAATATGTGGTGGTACCCATAAGGAATTAGAATGTTATTTTCTAAATTATAAGCCCCACTATATAGACCCATCGTTTCCTTGTATCCTTAAGAGGGGCGAAAGTAAAAATAATCCCTATCTCTCCCTCGAATGCTCCCAACCAGATTTTCTAGGAGAAATGCTTCTTGATGAACTATTTCAATTAGAAGATCTAATTCTTAATTGGTTAAAAGAACTTAGGATAGATTTCAATAATTTATCTCAAGATGATAACCAAGAAGAAGTGTTGGAATCGCATTCAAACAACTTCGTTGTCCCCGACGATACTTCTAACTCTAGTAAGGACTTGAGCGATAGTCGTCCCTGTGCCGATTGTGCCGTGAAGGACTCCCCATCGACTTCGTTCGATGCATACATAGACCTGAGCGATTAGGCATACACCTTCTTTAACGAGAGCCCGGGAAAGGGTTGGACTTGTCCACCTACATATAGTATAGGAATCACCCTCACCGACAACCTCTTGCGTTCTCGTCTTAATCTAGAGAAATTAAGGTATCTTAGGCACTTTGGGGTTGTTCCATCCAGTAAGGAACCACCCGATCCAGAAAAGTTCCTTAAATATAGACAAACTTCATAAACAACCCTTCGATACGGGGCCGTGCCCAGGTCAACACGCCCCCGTGTCCACCAAAAGATTCCCTTCTGACTTTCTGTCAGAATACGGACAAAACGTGTCTGGATCTTGCCTGCACACGGGGTCGTGTCCAGCCGACACGGGGCCGTGTCCAGCATGCTGTCGTTTTCTATAAATGCAGCCAAGAATCCTGCACATTTGGACCATCCAGGGACAGTGATTTGAAAGGATTTTCTAACTTACCATCCTAGGTATGTTCTAAAAGAAGTTTCTAACAAACATCTTGTCCCTTCCTCTTTTATCCATTACCTTCTTCTTCATCTTTCTTGTTTCAACACCTCCATTGAAGCTTGCTCTCCAGCTTTATTGTGTTGATTATTGGATTTTTGTCCAAGGAATCTTGTTAAAAATAAGTTATGCAACATTGTTTTAAGTTATTTCTGTTCAAAAATGCTTCATGAGTTGGAAAAATAATTTAAAACTCCAAGATTCCTTGTTCCAAAAATCTGCAGAAAGTTGAACACGGGGCCGTGCTCATCGAGCACGGGGCCGTGTCCGATGTACTGTTTCACTTAAAATGAACTATTTCTGGTTTGTTTTCGTAGAATGTCTAGCCAAAACAGTGGAACCTCTTCTGCGCACTCCAGAAACAGTCGAAGGGAGAGAAGGTCATCAATCGAAGCGACTCTCGTACGTTACGTGATGGCATTACGTGAAGCTCTTGACGAGATGACTTTGGTAGAGGAGGTCCTAATAGACCGTATAAATTATCTTACGGTGGGGTTGGAAAACAGTTTTCAAGAAATAAACCTCTTGCACCAGAGGTTAAACATTCTTGTAACACCTCCCATGGAACCAATCCTCCCTCAAGAGGATTGGAACCTAGCACTTGGAATCAACAATCATACCGGTTGGGACGACATTCCAGCGGAACCTCCTCTTGAAGATCTATAAGAAGTCCCGGTGGAGGTTGCACCTCCTCAAACCAACGCCAATGAGCCCGCTTTTCTTCTCCCTAGGGAGATAGAAGAATGGCTCGCCGACGTGTAAGGAACCCATGCCCGGAGAAAGAAGTTTTTCAAGCCACATCTAACCGAGGGGTTTACCTTTTCCGAAATTTTGCTAATAGAATAAGTAGTAGGCTAGAACTTCTTGGTTTAGATTTCTTGTGTTTCTTTGACCAAACTATCTAGTATTTTAACTTTTAGACTATTATGTAATTCTCTCTATGACTTAATGAATGATGGTTTTAGTTAATTTGGTGTTTGGATGATGTTGTAATGAGTAAAACACACTCAGGACGGCAAAGGATAACAAGGGAAACTTGAACAAGCACCCCATGCAGGAAAACAGAGCCATCCGACAAGTTTCTTCATTAACAGTAAGTTCAGCACGGGCCATGTCCGCCCAACACGGCCTCGTGCTGCACAGTCTGCAGAAATGACCCAGTTCAGGTAAACTGGACACGGGCCGTGTTCACCCAACACGCCCCCGTGTCCAGACTTCTGTTTCTTTTGTTTAATTTTTGTTACTGGCACTTGAACACGGGGCCGTGCCCGGACAACACGGGGCCGTATCCAGCGCCCAGTAACACAATTTTTGCTTTTTCACACCTTTTTACACATTAAATCAACCTAAAAATTTATTTTTGGGACACATTGAGGACAATGTGTAATTTAAGTGTGGGGGGGGGGGGGGATGCTAAAACCTTGAATCTTGCAAGTCCTAATTACAAGCCTTACAAAAAACTCTATTGGAACCGCTAATCACCCCAAATTTTTTTTCAAAAAATTTTCAATTTTTTTACTTGTCTAGGTTTAACTTGGGAATTTCAACTTCTAAAAAGGTTATATTTTTACAAATTTACAACCGATAGCGTCATGATAAAAAGAACCAACATAAGAAGATTATGAAACGGCATGACAAGCTTAGTTAAAATTTAATTATATATACTTGATCACATAAAAACCCATTCCCACAAAAGTGAGTTTTGAGCCTTTATTGAGCATGCAAATACATATCTTTAAATTAAATGCTCATTTTTCGTTTCTTGTGTGAATAGCCGCTTGGTTCTTACAACTCTAGAACTTGCCACGACGATACATTCCCGGTCCTTACCAACTTAAACCCGAGTAAGTAAATGATGGAGGCATTAGGACTAACCCTTTTTATTTCTACACCATTATTTTTCTTTTTTTTTTATCACCTACCCAAAATCCCCCTAGTTAACCCCTTTGAGCCTAAACCTTTTCATTTCTTCACCCAAACCAAACACCCTTTCACCCACCAAAACCTTTTTATTTTTAACCCTTTGTTTTAGTAATAAGCTCGGTTTTTCGTTTGACTTTGAAAAAAAAATTTATGTTTTATTGATGAAGCAAAAGAAATAAACAAACAAGTTCATCAAAAATAACTTTGTTTGAATAAAAGCTTCATCAAAATAAAAATTGCAAAAATAAAAAGTCTTTCGAAAACCGACGCTTTTTACGCTTTTTCGCCCTTTTCTACTAACCACTAACCCAACCACCTACCTTTAACCCAAGCCTAACCCTTCACCCAAAAGTCCTCTTGATATTTACAAAGGTATATAGTTAAAAAGGAGGAGGATTGATTGCTTGGCAAGCCTATGGTAGGAGTAAGTTCCATGCCGCTCTCGAGTGATTCACTAAAATACATCTTCGGCCGAGTGTTGAGTGATCCCCCGTGAGGTATGTGAACTTGTATATAAATAGAATTTTAAAGAGGCATGTTATGCTCTAATAAGTAATTTATCTTATGAAAAGTTTTAAATAAATCATGACGAATAGTATTGTAAATAAATAAAAATAAAACTAAATAAAGAATCTTGGAAATCCCGACACTCTATGACAAGCCCAAAAACCTTCTCTTCTACCAATTCCATTTGGGAGTGTAAAGCCACATTATAAAGAGTTTTGCTTGAGGACAAGCAAAGATTCAAGTGTGGGGGTATTTGATGTGTGCAAAATACAACATATAAATTACATCAATTGTGGCATAAAACTAACCTTTTTTTAGTACTAATGTTGGAAAAAGTGTGTTTTTGTCTTCCTTTTGTATTTTCAGGATTAAATGAGCTTAAATTAACAAAAGAAGCAAAAAGGCAGCTAAATCTAACATAAATACAAGAAAAGGAATAAACGTGGCATGCCCGACCCCACGACAGCATCTTCCCAAGCAAAACAAGAGAACCGAAGGCTGAACACGCCCCGTGCTCAGTGTGCACGGGGGAGTTGTGACAACCGGTGATTTACGGCTCTTAATTACGTGATTAACAGACGATTACCGCGATAATAAATAGTGATTAAGAAGAAGATTGCCTTAATTAGGCCTTTGGAGTGCCTAGGAACGTCTATACGACTTTACAGTGTGTGAACGATGATTTACAGAGAAACATGCGAAACGTTAAACGGCAACGGATTGAAACCAAACAAAATACTGACAACGCCGACAAATATTAAATTTTTACGATATATTTTAGCTTCGTAATTAAATTTTTGTGACTACAGTCGAAACCGGATCGAAAAACGGATTAAAGACGGCAACGATACAATTTTTCGCGATTATTACCGTAATCGACGAACGGGCGTGCAAACAACGACTACCGACCGTATTTTTTTGTATTTTAATTTTTGATGTTAAACGGAGTTCGGGTTTTGACAACGGGTCTCGTAGGAATTACGGGCCACTTACACACGAGATGGGCTTGTGGGCCCTGGGCCCAAGCCCAAAACCCACGAGCCTAAACCTGCACATAATAATATATTAGAATCTGTACAAGATTTATAAAATCCATATAAGATTTACAAAATCCCAACAAAGATTTACAAATCTCTACATATCCTTGCAAATCTCATCAACAGATCTTACCCCCAAGGATAAAGCTATTAACCGGAATGCAATAAAAATCTTCCAACTCTATTAATACGGAGAACCTGATCTCTCCTCCTCATCTCCAAATAAACCCACCATACACACACATATTACTTCCCCCCTATTTGTCTGCAAGTATATACACACATACAATTTACCAAACATTTTCACTCTCTCCCTCTCAATTTCTATAGCACAACCCAGCCCCCTCCCCTTTCTCCTTCGATTCACAATCGAAGCACCACCACCACCACTGTCCGGTGGTGGTGCGGCGGCTACTAACAGGGAGGAGAGAGAGAGACTCGGGATGAGAGAGAGAGGCAGAACGAGAAGAGAGAGGGAGAGCCGCCGCCGCTCACGGCGGCAGCGGCAACAGAGTCAGACGGAGTTGGTTAAGCATGGCGACGGCGGACAGACGGCGGAGCCGTCAAACCGGCGCCTGAAGCGCCGGAAACGGCAGTGGTGGTGGTCTCGGACCGGTGTTTCGCGTCATTGTCCGGCAGACTTTGTCTTGGTCCGACGGGTATCACCGTTTTTCCAGCGGTCCTTGTTATTACCCGACAGATTACCGGTAAACCCCCCCCCCCCCCCCCCTCTCTCACCGATTTCTTTTCTTCTGTTTATATGAGATTTGATGAAGCTGATGAGTCGATTTGTGACGTTATGGCTACTGGGTCGAAGGTGATGATGCTGATGAGGTCAGCGGTGATGGTGCTCGACGAAATCGCCGGCGACGGTTGTGGAGTCCGGCAACGGTAATAAGGGTGTCCGACTCAGAGTCCGGCGACGGTAATAAAGGTGTCCGACTCGGGTTTCAGCTCAGGATATTATATGGTTCGATTCGGGTTTTGTTTTGTTTGTTTAGTATGTAGATTCAGATGTGGTTCAAGTTTTGGGGACAGATTAGGCTTCGGTTTGCGGTCAGACGGCTCGGTTCGGTTTGACTCGTTCAAACCGGGTCAACTCGGCCAAACTCGGTCAACCGAGTCAACTCAGTCAATGCAGCGAGTCAACTCAGTTGACCCGGTCAACTCAGTCAAGCGTTTCGACAACTCGACAAAAGTTTTGGTAATAGTTTAAGTCGTGATTTCCTTACGTTATCTTTATATTTTAATCTTGCGTGACAAACGAGCTCGAACCGGTTAAATTATAGTTTACGTTTGATATATTAGACAAAAGTATTTATATATATTGATTGAATCTTGTGGAATTTTGTAGATAAAACGACAACTTGTGTTGTCGGGGCCGGCCAAAAACAGAGGGAACTCTGCCCGTTTTTCGAGAAAATCCATAAATACGAAGCGTTTTTATTATAAAACAAAATGTCGGAATTCAAATAATCTTTTGTTAAAACATATACAAAATATGAACGGCACTTCACAACATCACGAAAACGACAATTTGGATATTATTTTCGGCAATGCTTTTATAAAGTAAAACGTGAAATAATATTTTCAATTCTTTTATCATTTTCGACAAGCCTTTCAAGTATCAAACAATACGAAATCTTTTCGTAAAGATAAATATAGTTTATATTTATTTCAAACGCCGAACAATACGAAACTGTTTCATAAAAATAAATATAGTTTATATTTATTTCAAATAACAAATGACATGACTTCGTTTTGGAAAAATAAATATAGTCGATATATTTATTTCGAATAACAAACATTACGACTCCTTTTATAAAATAAATATAATTTATATATTTATTTCTGATATCAAACAACACGACGATTCTTTTATTAAAATAAATATAGTTTGTATATTTATTTTAAAATAGGAGACAACACCAACTCTTTTATAAAAATAAATATAGTTTGTATATTTATTTTAAACATCAAACGGCTTGTACTCTTCTATAAAAATAGATATAACCTATCTATCTATTTCAAACGTTCAACAACTCGATCATACTCTTGTAAAATAAATATAACTTTTTATATTTATTTTTAAACGCCTAAACGACATATACGTATATTTTTGGCAAATATACACAAGACGTGATATATATAATACAAGTTATTATATATTATTTTCATACGAATACCCGATACATACACGTAGGACTACTCGAGGCGGCTAACGCAATTACAACGAAGTATTTATATATTTTATATATAAATATTTATTTATTTAATTTTTTTTTCTAAATCTCTCGAGAATCAAGTCTTTTCAAGACTTAGTGGTTATTATCGACAATAAACGACACTTATCAAATATGACCTAATCATTTCCGATAAGTTAACTACTTACCGTTGAATCATTCGACTAACGATTCGGTAGAGCTCGGTGACACGTAGTTTAGTTACTGCGTTTATTTAGAAACTTATTAGATATTCCGTGTTAGGAATATTGTAGAATGCACGCTAGCAAGCCAAGTCTTGGAAACGACATCACGGAGTCGTATATAGCTAGCTTTGCATATGGAAATTCAGGTGAGTTCATAACCCCGCCTTTTTACGGTTTTACACTTTTGTAAATGTTTTCGGGGTGGAAAGATATGCACGTTTTGTAGAAACATACAAAGTTTTCGATGAACAAAGCTTGCATATTTTTAGACAAGCACATTTTGCAAGAACATACGAGGTTTTTGAATGGACAAAAACTATATATTTCTAAACCATGTTACAAACAAATGATTTGTGATTTTCATTGAACTCAAATGATTTACGAAAAACTTATGCAAAACATACCGGTTTTTATAAAACAAATGCGTATTATCAAAATGGGAATGATTTTCATGACTAGGGATGGGATCGTCTGGTGGTAATATATAGAGCCTGGGGAGTTAGCCTTAGAGGCTGGGGAGGTTCAGCCTTAGAGGCTGGGGTAAAATACATGTTACAATTATTTCAGACATTTTATACATGGTATGATTAGCTTAAGGAGGGTTTACTACTTAGATCATGTGAGTGGGTAGGTGGTACTTGAGGCCATTAATCCTCGTTGTAGGACCGAGGGACATGAGTGATAGATCTATTTGGGTGTAGCGAGCCCCACTCCTGAGCCCGCTGAATGGACCAGGTGGTGACTATGTGCCCGACGTCAAAATTTGCTAGGTTTGAGTCTTCCTGCATCACTTCACACATATCATTGGCTTTGCAACCCAATGGTGATCTCTTTTTCCTTATTGCTACATACCAGGGACATTTATACATACAAATCATATTTCAAAGGTTTATACATACATACTTACAGAAATACTTGATTTATACAAATTAAAGACCATGTTTTATACAAATTCAAAGCATAAGATTTTTGCGGGCATAGAGTCAAAGTCAGGGTGGGCATTGACGGTTATACGAACATTACAAAAACAAGAGTTTACAAATGTATGATTTTACGGCATTAATGCGTTACAAATACAAAGTTTCCATATAACTTGACAAGAAAATGATTTCTAAATTCGTTTTCTCAATATTATTTCACAAACCGGTTATTCAAAAGATTTATTTCAAATCTTTTACAAAAAAAACTATGAACTTGCTCAACTTTATGTTGATTTTTCGCATGTTTCTTTCTCAGGTTACTTTTCAAATTATGGCACGGTTGGATTAGGATAACCACTGGAGATTTGAGTACTTAGCGGCGTTCGTTTTCTAGAAATCTTAGCTTATTTTGCTTCCGCTGTGCAATGAAGATACCAGTCCAGTCATGCCAGTGCTCTGATATTCGGGGTGTGACAGATTGGTATCAGAGCCATAGGTTACAGCCATAAGTCACCCCAGCTCTGATCCCAGATTGGTATCAGAGCTATAGGTTACAGCGAATTAGGTTTCTGTTGTAATACCTAGGCTCTAACCTCACTTTTCTCTGGGAACTTAGAATATTAAAACCTGAATACATACAGAACGCATAGTACTCGAATATGGTCTCCAACCGTTGCCGAAAAACAAACAGTCAAAATTTTGTTTTCAAACATACGCTATTGTGGTGTTTCATACACGGTGCATAAAACAATTACATACAGTACACAACACTCTGAGAGTTTAGGAAACATGCATTTAAGACCTTCGAAAACTTATGTTGAAGTTCATTAAAGGTCATCACGTAGGAACCGCGAATATTAACTCGAGCACATATTATTATCCATATTGTCTATGATATTTTAACTTCCCGAGCAGGCATCCTACGCATAACGAAACGCTAGTGCACAGGTATACATGAAACTTAAGCTATACATCAACGGAGGTTGAAGTACGTCACATACGACTTACGAGGCACGGTTTTTGAGAAGACACGATGAAGCATTTCAGCGGCGATACAAATCCTTTCAGCACGAAAACTATCGATCAGGAAACGGCGGTTTGGCACGCGGTCCTGCAATCACACGAATCACGCCAAGGAGAAGACGAATGTCGCCGTATCCCCCCTATTTCAGTTAACGACGAATAAGCCATGTTTGACATTCCATGGTAATGTCACCTAACAACCGGTCATCACATGAAACCCCAGGTAAAGTCCTTAAATTTCTTTTATTGAAATCTTGACTTTTACATCAAGCGAGTAGACTTTTGCATCTCTACTCCTCTGAATGGTCATTGTATCACGATCATTTCTTCCAGTATAGCAAATATTCATTTGCTTCAATTCTTGAAAATTTATACGTTACGCATGCATCGTTTGTTACGCATGTGGCTTCGTTTCGAATAAGCGTTTCATCAGAGTCCAAATATTGTTTCGCTAAACCTAATTATTGATTTGTGATTCGAAAGACCCGCATTATTGTAATTGTTGGCTTCCTTGTTATCAAGTCAACACATTTTTCTTGAAAATTCTCTTCTTTTCAAGTTACATACATGGTTTTTTTCGTCGTAACCATGCCGAAATTTCTTTTTGAAACGTATATATTTATTGTCAGATTGCGCTGAAACCAAGTTCAATTGTTTGAACTTGTCTGTTACACATATTCAATTCAAAGCATCATATGATGTATTGGGAGCATCATATTCAAAATTCGTTATAACAAGTGTTTCATTTGTTCCGAGTCGAAGTAAACTTGTTTGGCATTCGACTCCATTAAATTGTTTGTTGATTTTGACACATTGTGGTGGTATTTTCACTTATTTGAAGCTTGCACTAAACTCGTTTACATATCTTATGCACGGATTTAATTAATTATTTATTGATTTAAATTAAATCCGCTTTGATTTATCACATTACAACAGTCTTAACACAATCGTGTGATAAGACAAGGGTACACAAAATTCATTTCATGTTCCGGTGTACCTCCTAACGGTCCTTTCAACATCGATCGAATGTTTTTGCGATATTCATTGCTTCTTCGTCTTCGATCAAAAACATTATTTCTTCGATGTTCCATCCTCAATTGAAAATCTTATGATGTCGTTTGAATCAAATTTTCAAATTGCTTCACCGTACTTTCGCTTGACTTCAAACACAGGTGATACTTGTTCAATCACCCCTATTATTGAATTGTTTCATTCATTGCGACACCTTGTGGCGTCAGTATGACTTGCAGCTTGCGCTGATCACGATCGAGCGTTCCATGCAAACTATTACATTTGAGATTGTTGATTCTAAGTTCATCCAGTGGATGTTATTGCTTCTAGAACTCATTTACATGTTGTAAACGTTCATATGGAACTCGATTGGTCGAAGTTCCTATTCATTGTTGGGTCCCTGTTGACTTAGTCACACTAGTGACTGTATCTATACGACTTGTTTCCTTTGACATCAATTTGCTGAAACACATTTATTGTAAACAATTTGGTTCTTATTGTTGAGGAATGTCATTAAATTCACATGATTCGAATAAGTCTTGTTTCGATCACGCAGTCATTCACTTTGTTATTATTCGGACTTACCTGCGAACAACACAATTCTGAGGAGATAACATAGTCTAAATTTCGAGGATGAAATTTCTGTAACAGGGGGAGAATGTGACAACCGGTGATTTACGGCTCTTAATTACATGATTAACAGACGATTAACGCGATAATAAATAGTGATTAAGACGAAGATTGCCTTAATTGGGCCTTTGGAGTACCTAGGAACGTCTATACGACTTTACAGTGCGTGAACGATGATTTACAGAGAAACATGCGAAACATTAAACGGCAACGGATTGAAACCAAACAAAATACTGACAACGCCGACAAATATTAAATTTTTACGATATATTTTAGCTTCGTAATTAAATTTTTGTGACTACAGTCGAAACCGGATTAAAGGAGGCAACGATACAATTTGTCACGATTATTACCGTAATCGACGAACGGGCTTGCAAACAACGACTACCGACCTTATTTTTGTGTATTTTAATTTTTGACGTTAAACGGAGTTCGGGTTTTGACAACGGGTCTCGTAGGAATTACGGGCCACTTACACACGAGATGGAAAACCCACGAACCTAAACCTGTACATAATAATATATTAGAATCTGTACAAGATTTATAAAATCCATATAAGATTTACTAAATCCCAACAAAGATTTACAAATCTCTACATATCCTTGCAAATCTCATCAAGAGATCTTACCCCCAAGGATAAAGCTATTAACCGGAATGCAATAAAAATCTTCCAACTCTATTAATACGGAGAACCTGATCTCTCCTCCTCATCTCCAAATAAACCCACCATACAAACACACATTACTTCCCCCTATTTGTCTGCAACTATATACACACATACAATTTACCAAACATTTTCACTCTCTCCCTCTCGATTTCTACAGCACAACCCAGCCCCTTCCCCTTTCTCCTTCGATTCACAATCGGAGCACCACCACCACCACTACTGTCCGGTGGTGGTGCAGCGGCTACTAACAGGGAGGAGAGGGAGAGACTCAGGAGGAGAGAGAGAGGCAGAACGAGAAGAGAGAGGGAGAGCCGCCGCTCACGGCGGCGGCGGCAACGGAGTCAGACGGAGTTGGTTAAGCATGGCGACGGCGGACAGACGGCGGAGCCGTCAAACCGGCAACCTGAAGCGCCAGAAACGGCAGTGGTGGTGGTCTCGGACCGGTGTTTCGCGTCATTGTCCGGCGGACTTTGTCTTTGTCCGACGGGTATCACCGTTTTTCCGGCGGTCCTTGTTATTACTCGACTGATTACCGGTAAACCCCCCCCCCCCTCTCTCACCGATTTCTTTTCTTCTGTTTATATGAGATTTGATGAAGCTGATGAGTCGATTTGTGACGTTATGGCTACTGGGTCGAAGGTGATGATGCTGATGAGGTCAGCGGTGATAGTGCTCGACGAAATCGCCGGCGACGGTTGTGGAGTCCGACGACGGTAATAAGGGTGTCCGACTCAGAGTCCGGCGACGGTAATAAGGGTGTCCGACTCGGGTTTCAGCTCAGGATATTATATGGTTCGATTCGGGTTTTGTTTTGTTTGTTTAGTATGTAGATTCTGATGTAGTTCAAGTTTTGGGGACAGATTCGGCTTCGGTTCGCGGTCAGACGGCTCGGTTCGGTTTGACTCGGTCAATCGAGTCAACTCAGTCAACGTAGCGAGTCAACTCAGTTGACCCGGTCAACTCAGTCAAACGTTTCGACGACTCGACAAAAGTTTTGGTAATAGTTTAAGTCGTGATTTCCTTACGTTATCTTTATATTTTAATCTTGCGTGACAAACGAGCTCGAACCGGTTAAATTATAGTTTACGTTTGATATATTAGACAAAAGTATTTATATATATTGATTGAATCTTGTGGAATTTTGTAGATAAAATGACAACTTGTGTTGTCGGGGCCGGCCAAAAACAGAGGGAACTCTGCCCGTTTTTCGAGAAAATCCATAAATACGATGCGTTTTTATTATAAAACAAAATGTCGGAATTCAAATAATCTTTTGTTAAAACAAATACAAAATATGAACGGCACTTCACAACATCACGAAAACGACAAGTTGGATATTATTTTCAGCAATGCTTTTATAAAGTAAAACGTGAAATAATATTTTCAATTCTTTTATCATTTTCGACAAGCCTTTCAAGTATCAAACAATATGAAATCTTTTCGTAAAGATAAATATAGTTTATATTTATTTCAAACTCCGAACAATACGAAACTGTTTCATAATACAAGTTATTATATATTATTTTCATACGAATAACCGATACATACACGTACGACTACTCGAGGCGGCTAACGCAATTACAACGAAGTATTTATATATTTTATATATAAATATTTATTTATTTAATTTTTTTTTTCTAAATCTCTCGAGAATCAAATCTTTTCAAGACTTAGTGGTTATTATCGACAATAAACGACACTTATCAAATATGACCTAATCATTTCCGATAAGTTAACTACTTACCGTTGAATCATTCGACTAACGATTCGGTAGAGCTCGGTGACACGTAGTTTAGTTACTGCGTTTATTTAGAAACTTATTAGATATTCCGTGTTAGGAATATTGTAGAATGCACGCTAGCAAGCCAAGTCTTGGAAACGACATCACGGAGTCGTATATAGCTAGCTTTGCATATGGAAATTCAGGTGAGTTCATAACCCCACCTTTTTACGGTTTTACACTTTTGTAAATGTTTTCGGGGTGGAAAGACATGCACGTTTTGTAGAAACATACAAAGTTTTCGATGAACAAAGCTTGCATATTTTTAGACAAACACATTTTGCAAGAACATACGAGGTTTTTGAATGGACAAAAACTATATATTTCTAAACCATGTTACAAACAAATGATTTGTGATTTTCATTGAACTCAAATGGTTTACGAAAAACTTATGCAAAACATACCGGTTTTTATAAAACAAATGCGTATTATCAAAATGGGAATGATTTTCATGACTAGGGATGGGATCGTCTGGTGGTAATATATAGAGCCTGGGGAGTTAGCCTTAGAGGCTGGGGTAAAATACATGTTACAATTATTTCAGACATTTTATACATGGTATGATTAGCTTAAGGAGGGTTTACTACTTAGATCATGTGAGTGGGTAGGTGGTACTTGAGGCCATTAATCCTCGTTGTAGGACCGAGGGACATGAGTGATAGATCTATTTGGGTGTAGCGAGCCCCACTCCTGAGCCCGCTGAATGAACCCGGTGGTGACTATGTGCCCGACGCCAAAATTTGCTAGGTTTGAGTCTTCCTGCATCACTTCGCATATATCATTGGCTTTGCAACCCAATGGTGATCTCTTTTTCCTTATTGCTACATACCAGGGACATTTATACATACAAATCATATTTCAAAGGTTTATACATACATACTTACAGAAATACTTGATTTATACAAATTAAAGACCATGTTTTATACAAATTCAAAGCATAAGATTTTTGCGGGCATAGAGTCAAAGTCAGGGTGGGCATTGACGGTTATACGAACATTACAAAAACAAGACTTTACAAATATATGATTTTACGGCATTAATGCGTTACAAATACAAAGTTTCCATATAACTTGACAAGAAAGTGATTTCTAAATTCGTTTTCTCAATATTATTTCACAAACCGGTTATTCAAAAGATTTATTTCAAATCTTTTACAAACAAACTATGAACTCGCTCAACTTTATGTTGATTTTTCGCATGTTTCTTTCTAAGGTTACTTTTCAAATTATGGCACGGTTGGAATAGGAGAACCACTGGAGATTCGAGTACTTAGCGGCGTTCGTTTTCTAGAAATCTTAGCTTATTTTGCTTCCGCTGTGTAATGAAGATACCAGTCCAGTCACGCCAATGCTCTGATTTTCGGGGTGTGACAGGCGTGCCCAAGTGTCAGCACAAAAGACAAAGTTGTAGAAGCTTTCATCGCCCACCACGGGGTCGTGCTCAGCGGACACGGGGTCGTGGTCAACTCTAAGATTCGCAGAATCCAGGCAAATCTTGATAGTACAGATATGCTTCTGCACACGGGGTCGTGCCCAGCGGACACGGGGCCGTGGTCAACTAATAAAGACAAGAGCAATTAATGAAGACATAGAAGGATGTGGACACGGGGCCGTGCCCGAGCTTCTGTTCAGCCTATAAATAGGAGTGCTTGGCTCAAGCTCAAACCATCCCTTGGCACACCACCTCTCTCACACTTCATCCACCACCCACCACCACCATAACACCATCATCCACCACCATCATCCATTGTCCATCATAGAGTGTGTGAGTCGTCTCGGGATCCAAGATTGATCGTAAGAGTTCTTGACAATCAAGGCCATGTTTGCCTAAGTCTCTTACATCACTTGATGAAGACAAAGTGTCTAGTGTAATACTTTTTATTTTTAATCTTTTTGCACTTTTTAATTGGTTATGTATTAATGACTTTAATAACTAGTTTCTTATGTTGAAGGTGATTCTTCCTTATCGTTTGTCAGTGGTGTCTTGGCATTATTTTACTGTCTATATAAAATAAAAGATTTTCACCATTCATATCTCCACGGTCTATATGGAGGTATGTTGGCTACTTGGTCAGGGGTTAAGGGAACGGTTTGGTAAGAGTCTTGCCATTGTTCAGTGTATAGATCCTGCAAAGGACCTGGGTCAAATTTAGTAGGACCTCCTTCAATACTTAACGGTATTGGATGGTGGGGGTCCAAACTCTTTGATCCCCTCATAAGTTAAACTACTATTAATACTTTAACCCGGCTACTTAGGACTGTATCCCTGCTGACTCAGGCTACTTAGCCGAGGGTAACGTCACCTTCAAAAGAGGGGCCTACCACAATATGCATTAATAACTTAATTAATTATCTTTCAATAATACGACCCTTTAGGATTGTATCCTTGCTGACTCAAACTACTGGGTTGAGGGTAACGTCACCTTCAAAAGAGGGGCCTACTACAATAACTAAGATAATCTCTTAAATAGTGCAAAAGTGCGGAAATAATCAAAGGTTACACTATACACGAGTCGGAGCCAAGTGATTCATCTTGTCTATCTGTTTTTCTTTTATTTTTATTTTTCAGCATTTTAGTTAGTTTTTATTTTCTTAGTTTAAAACATTTTTCTAAACTTTTGATTTGATTAGACGTTGAGGATAAACCGGTACTAAAAGCTCTTGTGTCCTTGGATGACCTCGGTATCTTACCAACACTATACTACGCTCACGATGGGTGCACTTGCCCATATGTGTGTTTAGTGTTAGTAAATATCGTGTTTTATAAATTTAAAACTTGGCTAAAGAAAGTGTAAAAGGGCTTAAAATAAACATTAAAACCATAACACACTTCACGCACATCAAGTTCAAATGGTAAATATATGTATAAGTATTATATGTATTATTTAGTCCAATAATCAAGCATGAGGTAGAAGATTAATCTGCATTTAGGTACCTCTATTGTGTCATAGAATTCATGTAGGAGGTAGGAAGAACAAGCTTCCATTTAGGTACCTCTTATGGTTCACCACTACACTTGATGTAAAAAATACAAGGAGGGTCATGAACTAAGATTAATACAAGAATAAGAAACATCTACACTATGAGAAATCATCAAGGGATGTGGGGATTTTATGTTGGACAACCCAAGTTAGGCCACAATCACACCTTCATCAAGCTTGAAGCTTGAACACCACTTGTGGGTCAAAAACCCTAAACAAAACAGAAAGTATTTGAGGATTAACCTCTGATTTTGTATGTCTCAGCCCCGTTTTTAAGCTTAACCAACCATGGAAGAGGTTATAAGCATAAGGATGTGGGTTTGAGTGAGTTAAACTCAAGTTTGCCCAAGTATAAACAATGTTTAGTAAAGATGAATGAAAACAGTGAACTTTGGAGCCTATTTTCCGGAGTTCCAGGGCCTTATTCTCTGTGAAACACCCATGGAATCGAAGCTAAGGTCAAGCCAAGCGTTCTGGAAAAAGAATGAGCTAAAACGGATGAGTAATGAAGAAGTTATGCTCACTTTAGTGGAGCTTGATGTTTCTGCCCGAACCTGCACTTTCAGCTACGAATTTGAGAGTTTGAGTGAGTGTTGAGAGTGTTTCTAAAGTGTAAAAGACTTGGGAGGCCTTGGGTATTTATAAGGAAGTGATTAGGGTTGGTTTTGGGGGGATAATTAATGCTAAAACTCGGTTTAAACTCAAGAAAACATCAAATCCCGCTCAAAATCGCGAAGAGAAACATTCTGATGGTTCTGGGAGGTTTTAGGCGGCCAGCGTAACCCAAAGGGGTTAGCTTACGCGGCCGGTATGAGGGTGTGGCCTGAACTTTCATAAAATTGCACTTAGGCCCCTCTAGTTTGCTATTTAGGGCTTTTAGGGTGTTTTAAGGGCCATTTTCGCCAATTAAGAATAGTTTTAGGCCAAATAAAGCATGAGGAACATAATTCAAGTATAATTAAGCGTATGAAGGTCGTATTTAAATATCGTTTACGTTCAGAACACGTTTTATGCATAAGTTTCCACATAATTGCAAGTTTAGCACATAGTTTCTAAGAATTACGAATAAGCATCAATTGTTTCACAAAATTGAATGTATGAGCATGTATAAAGTATGTATAACATGGATTGAACAAAATACGAGTTTCATTTATGATCCAAGTCTCGGATTTTACAACGGTTACAAAGAAAGAACGATTACAAGAACACAAGACTTCCAAAAATAGAAATACAAACAAGACTTTCTATTTATGGAAAGTATGAAGTAGCAGGGCGTTACACTTTTATTGCACATGGGATTTTCAGATACAAATATTTTATTTTGGGATAAAAAAGTGCAAATTTGGTCTGATTGTATGGTGGTTGTAGATGATGAAGGGCGGTAGTGGTGGCGGTGAAGGGTGGTGGTGGTGGTGGTGGAGGTGGAGGATGGTGGTGATAGGTGGTTCCTAATTTCAGAAATATATATATGGTTATAAAAATAATATCTTAAATTATTTTGTTTTATTTTTACATAATAGCCCCTTGATATAATTTATCTTACACAATAACCCCTTGAATGCTGAAATTACAATAGTACCTTCATGTGCCTTGCACATGACTAGATTTAACCAAAAAATCTAACTGGGTTTGGCCTAAAGGACAAAACGTGCAAGATTTTGAAAGGTAAAGGACACCGCCTGTCAACTTTTGCGCTAAAGGACAGCGCCTGAAATTTGATGCAAACATAAAGGACAAAACTTGTAATTTACTCTTATATATTTATTACTATATAACAAAATAGTTATATATTTATTACTTTATATGTAAAGAATTTAAACAAATAGGAAAAGGTGTAATATATTTGTTGATAAAGTTTTAGACAAAAGACATAAATTTATATGGATAAGAGTTAAATGCTTGGTTGGTCCCTGTGGTTTGCAAAAATTTTACACTTGGTCCCAGTGGTTTACTAATTACACTCGTGGTCCCAAAACTTGTCAAAATGCACTCGCTTGGTCCCCAGCCCTAACTTAAGTTAAATTTCTCTGTTAAAACCCCTCATGTGCTTAGCACGTGAGGGTAATTTGGTCCTTTCACCTCGAGCCCATTATAAAAACCACCTCATGTGCTGACGTGGCACTATCATCACCACCGCGAGACCTAGGGTTTGAATTCTCGTTTCGTTTTTTAGATCTGAACAAATTCGATAACAACGCGAACCGAAATAAAATGTGCTTCTTCTTTTGACCTGAATTATAACTTCCGATGACAGGCGCTACATCCGGCGTGCTAAAAAACCATTGATCCGGAAGGATATGATGACGATTCCGATCACTATTATGTTTAGTGTTAATCGAGGAGGTGGAATAATCGGATTTACGTTGACTGATGTATGGAGAAACAGATCGTGGAACCACTGGATGTTGAGCTTGTGGTTCGTGAGCATCAACGAGAGGAAAGAGGCGTTCGCGGAGGCAAGAAGCGCAAACACCGACGTTACTACTGAGATCGGTGTAGTGGTTCTTACACCTCATCTATAGATATATATGTGTATGAGTGATTGGTTTGTATGTGATTTTTATAATGCCACGTCAAGGATAGTGCCACGTCAGCACATAAGGTGGTTTTTATAATGGGCTCGAGGTGAAAGGACCAAATTACCCTCACGTGCTAAGCACATGAGGGGTTTTAACAGAGAAATTTAACTTAAGTTAGGGATGGGGACCAAGCGAGTGCATTTTTGACAAGTTTTGGGACCACGAGTGTAATTAGTAAACCACTGGGACCAAGTGTGAAATTTTTGCAAACCACAGGGACCAACCAAGCATTTAACTCTATGGATAATCTAAAGTATTTAATACAGGGCCGGCCTGAAGGGTGTGCGGGATGGGCGACAGCTCAGGGCCCAAACCCATCGGGGCCCAATTTTTTTTTCTTTTTATTAGTTTTACATTGTAAAGTTAGAGTATATATAGAATGAATCAAAAAAACATCTTGAAGCATTTGGTTTGGTGGTTTAAAAGTCGCTTTAACAATAAGAAGACACGGGTTCTAATCCCGGCATCCTTAGTTTTATTTTCTTTCTTATCTATTTATTAAATGCAAATGACATTAATTGTCTAATTTTTTAAAGTTATATTAAATGATTGGTGTTGATTCAAATAACATTAATTCATTTTCACATATTAATTTTTTTTTATGTATATTCTTTTTAAAACTTTATATTTCGCACAGGGCCTAAAGATTTTCGAATATTTTCGGAGACGGCCCTGATTTAATATATTTGCTGATGATAAAGTTTTGAACGAAGATATATAAATTTATATGGATAATCTAAAGGATTTAATATATTTGGTGATAAAGTTTTAACGAAGATATATAACAAAAGAAAAAGGTGTAATATTTTTGGATAAGTTTATGTAATTTAGTTATGTTTTTTGTTGTTTAAAAACTTAAAGTACATACAATTTTTAAAAATATATATATATATAAAATTTGGTCCTTAAGTTCACCGACTTGTGGCTTGAAGTTCGTAAATTACCAACAAGCTTTCCGAAGGGAAGGACAAATGGTCTTGGATGGGGGACTCCTCAGGTGTGTTCTCGAGCACCCTTTCATAGAGAAGAAAATGTTTTCAATGCATCTATGATTACGAAAATGGATTCCATTTAAGGTTAATATTTTTTTTTTCGTTTGGAGAGTCGGTTTAGATAGAATTCCGGCAAAAGATGATTTTGCGAAAAGAAATGTGGCGGTGTCAATACTAAGTTGCAGTAATTGTGGGTCGCTCCCTGAATCGGCTAATCACTTGCTAGTTACTTGTCAGTTCGCAAAGGAAGTATGGGGTAAAATACAATTGTGGTGCAAACCCTACACCGTAAGGGGAAACAAGGTTAAAGATTTATTATAGTATCCCAAAACTTTTGTGGGGAATTAATTTTACAAGATTTGATTCAAGCTATTATTAAGGAATGAGAAAATCTTCAGCAATATTAACAAGAATCCAAAAGTTTTGAATATAAAGGTGAGCTCATTTTAAAAAAAAAAAAATAGAGCTAAATTTCATTTGGAAAGGTTTTTGGCACTTCAATACCACCTCCTTGGCTCCTTCATTTATCTTTGTCATTCAACTTATCTTATACTTAAGAGTTAAATTTCATTTTAGTCCCTATAGTTTGGGTCATATTGACAGTTTAGTCCAAAAGTTTCATTTTTCGCCTAGGGGTCCAAAAATGTTTCACCGTTTCCATTTTAGTCCATTGGGTTAACTTCATCCATTATTTTTGTTAACGAGAAAGGCAATTCGATCATTTTATATGGCCGAATTGCTCTTCTAGTTCACAAAATTACATATATAACGACCGAATTGCCCTTCTCGTTAATAGAAAAAATGGATAAAGTTAACCCAGTGGACTATAATAGCAACAGTGAAACCTTTTTGGACTCACATGGAAAAAATGAAACCTTTAGACTAAACTAGCAAAATGGCACAAACCACATGGACTAAAATAGCATTCAACTCTTATATTTATTACTCATTACTCACCAGTCACCATTCACTATTTTTTCTTTATTTTTTAGTAAAGTTAAATAGAGGGGTCCGGGCCCTCTAAGGGACATGATGTGGTAAAAAATTGGAGGGTTTAAATCCTGTTACATGTAAAGATATATACGAGTCATAAGAAAAAAAAATGCACAATAAAAAACACGTATTTGTTGTCATGAATCAAACCAATTAACTTGTTTCATCAGCTGACAGCTGCTAACCCTGCATTGAGGTTTCACATTTTGAAAAACAAGTATCTTGACCCATGACGTAGAATATTGGTTGACCAACTTTTGACTACAATGAATCAAATACTCTGCCCACACTAGGCTCCCGATTACTATACTTAATATTTAATAACAAGAAATTGCTAAAAGTTTTCCCAACTTTTAATCTAAAGAAAATAATTTGAAAGAATAATTCAAACCAAATAACCAAAACTTGAATGCCATATAATTTCTTTTTCTTTAATCAATATAGACACTTTTTTTTGCCAATATTTGATGATAAATTATCTAAAGTTCAGTATTTATCACGGGCAATCAATTCTAAGGCTAAAGGGTGCGGGGGTATGGGTTGGGTCATCAATCGCAACGTAGGACCATTAATGGATTGCTACACCATCTCCTTGCCTCATCCACCATGGTTTGCATTGATTAAACCATGGCAACCATGGAACTCCTTTCCTTTTTCAATATTTCATTTTCCTTTTCACAAAATAAATTAAAGTAAGAGAATAGTGGCTTGGGTCATGACCACACCCTTAGGGTAGTGGTTTTGGATGATGGATTAGAAGTGGGTTGATGTGGAGGGTCATGGTGACCATGAGGATCATGACCACACCCTATAGCCTAATTGTGTATTTGTATAGAGAACATTTATCTATAACAAAATCAAGTATGGCAATCTCCTCCGTATTATTCCTCTAAAACTAGAGGCGTAAACGAGAGGAGTTGAGTCTGAACTCACTTAATCTCAAGTTTTCTTTTAGTTAAAGAGAGCTTGAGTTTAGCTATATATCTAAAGCTTGAGCTGTCTTGTTTATTGTTTAATTATGTTATTTATATACACCTATGACTAATTTTCTATATACATGTGTATATATGATTTTATATTATTTACTTATTTTAAAAAAATTAGTATATAATCATACTATTGTGTTATATAAAATTAATTATATTTATATAAACAATAAACATGTTTAGGCTCACGAGTTTAGTCACCTCAAGCTTGAACTCATTTAAGTGCGACCCAATTCAAGCCGATCTCAGGTAGCTCACGAGCGACTCGGCTTATTTCATTTACAAGCCTACATAAAATAACATGAAACTTGCTTTGAATATTTCCGTTCAAATACCAGTTTTTTTCCCTCCACGTTCCAAACACTGTCTTTACTTTGACAGTTGACCTCACACACCTTCGTACACGCACAAACATAATTCTTATAAAAGCCACTCACCATCATTCCCAATTTATTCAAACCCACAAGTCTCTCTTACTTGAGTAGCCTTCATATTCTTTAGTTCTTTACTTTCATTCACAAAAAAAAAAACACAATCATTAACCATTAATCATGACTTTCATGATACTTGAATTCATCCAATACTTCTTTTCCCATATAATGCTTAACATGATCATCTACCCACAATTCTTGGATCATTCCAAGATTCATGTTCAACACAAGAACCAAGAAACGAAACTGTCAAAACGATTACCTTTGTCGAAAGACCGAATCATACAAGGCGATGAAGTGGAAATGGTGATGGGGAATCTGGGAATTGTTTGCAATTTTGACGACGAGTACTTTTCGAAAAATTTAAATTCTGAAGATCTTTTGAACATGTTTGAGGAAGAACAGCCGAGATTGGATGAAGTGAAGGAAGCGTTTGACGTGTTCGATGAGAATAAAGATGGGTTTATCGATGCAAGAGAGTTGCAGCGAGTTCTATCAGCTTTGGGATTGAAGGACAAAACAGACATTGATGAATGCAAGAAGATGATTAAAGTGTTTGATGATAACAAAGATGGTAGGATAGATTTTGATCGAGTTTATAAAGTTTATGGAAGGCACATTCTAAATTCATATTTTAAGTTTTTCCTATATTTATATAATTTTTTAAAGTGTGATAAATCATTCTTTTACAATGACTTGAAATTGTATTGATTATTTAAGGCTATTTGATTTACATGAATTTATATAAAATATATATATACAAATATAAACTAGACCAGAAAGTTTTTAACTTGCAACACATAAACACATGACATCACAGCTTGATTATTTTATAAACTCGTTTTTGCCCTGCCCGCGTTGCGGGGCAATAAGCTGAATATTTCTATTGCATAATATGTATGTCTGTGTTTCGGTTACTTGTACGTACTACTCATAACACAATCTAAAAAAAATACATCAAGACAACCAATTAAACCAAAACACTACCATAGTTTTGCTAAAAAAATTTAAAACGATGACAAGTCTAATTTTGAGCTGGGGGTAAAATATTAATTTGTCAGGACCAATGAGCGAGTGTTAGACAACTGCTTGATACAATAAAAGTTACATTGAGTCAACCAAGCAAAATAAAACACTACTATAGTTTTGCAAAAAACAAAAAAAAACGTAAAACGATGGCAAGATCACAATTTTTAATTGGGGGAGAAATCGTAATTTTGAAATGGGAACAAAATCATAATTTTGAACAGAGGGCAAAATCGTAATTATATTTTGACCTGGGGCAATATCATAATTTTAAACTGAAGGCAAAATCATAATTTTGAGCTGGAGGGAAAGACATACTTTTATTTTGAACTGTGGACAAAAACGTAATTTTGAGCTAAGGGAAAATCGTAATTTTTAGCTAGGGGCAAAAACATAATTTTATTTTGAACTGGGGCAAAAACGTAATTTTAAACGGATGGCGACACTGTAATTTTAAACTGGGAATCAAATTAAAAATGGGTTTTTCAACTGAGGTCAAAATCGTAATTTTGAGCTAGGGGCAAAAGTATAATTTATCTTGAAGGGGGGCAAAACCGTAATTTTAAACGAATGACGAAACCGTATTTTTAAACTGAGAATAAAATTAAATTAAAAATGAGTTGGTCCAATAGGGAAGTGCCAGACAAACTATTCTCTCAACTTGAAAATGTATATGTAGTAAATACCCGAAAAAATATATATTTACATTCATTAAACTTGGTGTTAGAACTTACCTGGAGCCTTAATTTAAAAATCTAGTGAGACGAGATGGTTGATGATCGGTCACAAGTCACCAATAATCTCCGCATGAGCAACTTCCATCTCGGAAACAATGAAAACGATTAGCATCTCTTACACTTATAACCCGATTTGTAACTTTCGAAATTAGTTTCATAGTAACATGGCAATCATCGCATATCCTCAAATTCTTTATAATACGAATCGGCGCGTCTTTATGTGTTCTCACTATGGCATATGCTACTGCAAGCTTTTCACTATGATAACCAACATTATCTTCCTTCTGTTCATCTTCAACATCATGTAACACGTTAGAAATATTAGGCACGTAACCAAGTGATTTGATCTTACCAAACAACTCCTTCAACTTTTCATGAATCGCGACATATTCCGGATGTCCATTATCATCCGAAACAAACACATGTGTTTGATTCTTGATCTCCAACCAACTCAACCCGGGCTCTTTCTTTATCTTCTTTTTCTTCATTAGCTCGCGTATTTCAGTAACTCGACCCCACTTATTAGCCTTAGCATAAATGTTAGACAAAAGGGTATAAGACCCAACGTCGTTAGGATCCAAATTCAAGATAATGTTCCCGATTTCGGTACCCAAAGTGTAGTTTCTATGGATATTACAAGCGTTTAGCAAAGTCCGCCACGCAATGGCGTCCCATTTAACTTGCGTCGAAAGCATGAAGTCTTTAGCTTCGTTTAATCGGCCCGCCTTGCTTAAAAGTCCAACAATGCAGGTATAGTGCTCCAAACCAGGTTCGACGCCCTTTTGTTTCATTAACTCGTGAAAGAAGTGAAACCCTAATTCAACATTTCCCAAATGTCCGCAGGCAGTAAGAACACCAACGAAAGTTACGTGACTAGGTTTCTCATCGGTTTTCAACATTTCTTGAAATAACGCCAATGACTTGTTACCAAGACCATGATGCGCGTATCCACATATAAGTGTATTCCACGTTATAATATCGCGAGTAGTCATACTTGAAAATATTTTATTTGCTGCTTCGATGTCACCAGTCTTTGAGTACATGTTGATTAAAGAATTTCCGACATTCTTATGACCCTTGAACCCTTTTTTGTCTACAAGTGCATGTAACGAATACCCGTATCCTAGTGACGATAATCCAGCGCTTGCATTTAATATTACAGAAAACGTAGACTCGTTTGGGGCGATTCCATTACTTTGCATACTACAAAATAACTTTAACGTCTCCTCGAAGAACCCATGTTGTGAGTAAGCTGACAACATTGCGGTCCATGAAACCACGTTTCGATCTCTGGACCCGTCAAATACTTTTCTCGCACTCGAAATATCTTTACATTTCCCATACATGTCGATAATTGCACTACATACAAACACATCAAACTCGACATCACTCTTTAGCAGTCGGTTGTGGAGTTTTTGCCCCAATGTTAAATGTTTAAGGTGGGCACAAAGCCCGAAACAACAAATGTAAGTGGCTTTGTTCCACACTAAATGATTACCAGACATAATCATTAAAACATCTAATGCTTCATTTAAGTAATTATTCTCAACAAGCCCGCTTAAGATCAGGTTATACGTACACGTATCGGATCCAGGGACCGAAACCAAAACCTCCATAGCCCCTACAACGTCCGACAACACGGAGTACAAGCGTACAAGTGCATTCTTCACGTATTGATGGAACACCAAACCAGATTTCAACACGTAACCGTGACACTGTCTACCTGATGAAAGGTACCCAACGTTAGAACAAGACGAAATCACCGTTGCAAATATATACTCATTAGGCTGGCACAAGTCAAAATCCTGTGAAACCATCGATTTAAACAATCTGAGAACTTCAAAATCCATCCCGTTTTGAAAATGACCCGCCAGTAAAGCACTCCATGAAACCACATTTCTTTTGTGCATTTTGTCGAACACTTGGCGGGCAGATTTTAGTTCTGCGCATTTTGAGTAAAGATTGATCAAAGAATTTATCTCGAGTACATGGTCTCCAGAGTATTGATTAGAGACAATCAAATGAGCATGGACTACTTTTCCGAGCTCAAGGTTTCTAGTCCCGGCTAAATTTCGGAGGAGCTTGGCAGTGTCGTGGAGGAGCGTATAGAAGTGTGGTGGTCGTATCAGAGCCGACATTACGATAGTTCCACTTCACTTCACCAACTGACTTGAATTTGATTGTTGCCAGATAATTGTTTGCATCATATCTCGAACTAGTAAGCTTACCCAACCTACATTGTTGCCAAAATCAAGGTCAATTGTTTCTCGACGACTATCATACACAAATAGTATTTAAATGTTTTTATAAACTATGATAAGTAGAAATTAGAAAATGTCAATCTCATGTTCTCAACCCATTTTCTATTGCTTTTCAAGAAATATATAATTTAAACAGTTGTATTGTTTCAAACTTGTGGATTTTGGGCCGGTTTTCAATAATTTTAAAATCAATAAAAAGGTTCACATTTCACATTGGGCTCATATATCATGTAACTTGATATAATTCCACTTAAAGTTTATAAACGGAAGAAAAAACGGGTCGTCGCGGGTCCGGGTGTGGCTGAACGGGAGCAATTTAATACCATTTTTAGTGATTGGCTGGATCCCCTTGGTCAACCAAGCAACATGGCAGTAGGAATGTGGGGAGTCCCTAACCATCCAAATTCCAAGAGTGATTATTAAGTTTATGCATTATAAATAGCAGGTTCTGTTTAGTTTTCTATCATCCAGAAAATTTTGATCATATTTGTTTGTAATTGGAGAGATTGCCCCTCTCGAATTGGGCCTATTAATTCCAGTAATCGTATCTGCTTTAATCCCTAGACTCTATCATAACTACTCTTACTTTCAATAGTTGAAAATTGAGATGCTTCCTAATCAGTTATCACAAAAAAAAAAAAAAAAAAAAAAAAATTGAAACAATTTCCTCAAAACTCTAAAAGTAACCGCAACCTAAAAGAATAGATAGAATTAATGCATCCAAAACATGTAAACTGAGCAACTTAGACCATGTGTAGCGGTAGTATAAAGTGGGCGTGTTCTTGCCACTTCACGCCCCAAAACGCCATGTACACCGCTCCCGTGGGTGTGATTCGTCCAAAATTTCGAATGGCGTGTTTGTAGAAACACCCGGATGATACTGGTTTGGCTGATAGAATTGTTTGTTTTTGTTTTATTTTCTAAAACAAATAATAATAATTGGGTAATCATTGTTGGGGCATTATACCACTACACCCCTTTTTAACTTCAAGCCCCAAAATGCCCATTTGCTGACTAGGACGTCACATGTCGGGTAATGCCCAAGGAAGGGGCTTGAACTTCAAGCCCCACTACACATGGTCTTAGCTTTAAAACAATGGAACACCAAGAAAGAAATCAATCTGCTAACCTGTAAGACTCGCCGACTACTTGAGGCATCAAGTCAACTGAGTGGTTGGCTTCAAGCTACTCCTCTGTAAGATGGTACTTCTTGTTTCGAAAATCTTTGCAGAATTTAACCCTTCAAATGCAAATTTGATCATTCAGAATCTAGCAGTGACAAAGCTGATAAAATAAACAATACTAGAAATTAGACAATGTTAAATCCTACAACATAAAAATAGAAACTATAACAAATTAACAATAATGATTCACAAATCACTAACAAGTGTTCCGAATGATATAAAGCCTACGAAAAAGACACAATCTATTTGTTAAAAAATTGTTTTAATTTCTTTTATTGGTGATCTTTATCCATAAACTATCCAATCCAAGAGAGTCTTCAAGTTCATGAACTATGAAGAACAACATTTGGTCAATAAAAATCTGGTTCCTAATGTGTATCACCTATTGTTATCCATAATTGGTCAGTCAATCCAAGAGAGCCCTAACATAGTTTCCACCATTTCATAAACGAAGTCAGTGTCTACTCCTGTATATTAGCCTAGGCCTCAAAAACTGGCGGTTAGGTTCAGGTGGCATGCCAGGTCAGAACGGATCAATTTAAAAATGGTTATCAAGGAAAAAAAAAGTAAATATCCTGCTGCTACTAATGGAATTCAACAGTGAACATATATGTCACTCCGTAATCAAAAACTAAAAAACATATCATCACAAACCTTAATTGTTTGGGCAAAGAAATAAAGGTGTAAAAAGAACCCAGTTTGGGCCCGCCAACCCAGTTTATTAACCCCAACCTACTTCACCAAAAATTCTGGTTTGCCCAAAACGGTTTCAACCCGACCCAACCCGCCAGTTCGTAGTCTCGTTCCCTGAAACCGGTTTGGACCCAACCCGATTTGGAAAACATTTTATGTCCCAAACCCAGTTTGAATCCGACCCCGATCGATTTGATAGGTTCGAACATTTTCCCTCCTAAACCGGTTTATAACCCAAACTGGTTTTTTACAACCCGAACCGGTTTCTAAAAAAACGAATTTGTACACCTGTAATACAATATAACTATAACACAATCAAAAATTGTGTTCTAACTGTGTGTATATATATAGAAAAGCAGACATATGATTGATGGCTAATAATACATTTTGAATCAACCATGAAAATTCTTAAAAACCAGTATATAAAACGGAATTGTGTTCTTTTCATATTAACTATGATGGAAATTTAAATAACAGGTAATGATATGCTAACACACAACTATTAACTAACAAGCCACAGGATATTGATAATTACCACTATGAATCCATGGAAAAGCATGTATTGATGCATATAGAGAGTTCAAAAACTAAACAAAAACGATTGCAGTAGCAACTTCCTTACTAGTTCCTACTACTAATTAGTTCTTACTACTAGAGCTTTCATTGGGGATTTTTATCAAACACTTGGTGATCAAAAAATAAATAAAAACAATTGCTTGCCATCTACATCTCAATGTTGCAAACCCCATTCACAAAACTTGCAAATAAAGTGAAGATGGAACGTACCTGCAAAAAATATCGCTTCTCGAAGTCACAGAAATCGAACAGAAATTGCTGAAGAAAACCTTTGAAAACGAATTAAACGAAGTGACGGCTCGACCTGGATGAGTAGAAAACCAAACCGCTCATTTTGACCTGGCTTTCCCCAACCCAGTCTGACCCATGAACCTTTAAAAAAGTTAACCCGTTGATACCTTTTGTCTTGTGCCGGAAATAGTTTTTTAGTAAAGAGTGAAAGAATGTCTATTATGTGGAGTGTCTATGGTGTAGAAGAAAGTGCCTTTCACTCATTTTTAGGTTTAATTTTTTTTTGAACGGCTAATCGACCAACTGGTTGGGCTTTCGCACCAACTTTCAGTGGTACACTGAGAGACTCGGGTTCAAAACCAGGAGACCCTCCATTTGGGCTAGGTACATCCTGGCCCTCAATCCACCCGTAGATAGAACACCACTAAGAATGGGTATCATAGGCATTTAATTCTCACTCGGCCCGCTACAGGAGGAAACCACTCAACCATGGTTAGTGTAAAACCCCCTGACCTCACTTTGTGTGTCTAGTGAAAGAAAACCAGCCTACCAACCACTTCTACCACATTCTCAACTTTCATTCAATTTTCCTCTAGCACTTTCAGACCAACTAAACTCTAACTCAGTTAGCTGACATCACATGTCACGTCACTAAACAAGTGACACATCAGATGCCATGTCATTAAAAAAAGTCACGTCAGTTGCCATGTTAGATGCCACATCAACAAAAAAGTGTCATGTCATATGCCACGCCAGCAAAAAATGCCATGTCGGATGCCATGTCATTAAACAAATTGCCACGCCAGCAAAAAAAATTAACTAGTTAGGGTTTAGTTAGTTTGGGAGTGCCAGAGAAAAATAAGTTGAAAGTTGGGAGTGATTTGATACAAGTCGAAAGTTGAAAGTACTATCGGTCAATTGGTGAAACTTTGGATGATTTAAATACAATATGGGGCAAAGAGGCTAACGCAACAAACAATTATGAATGGCTTCATGAGCCCTTCATGAGCCCCTCATTCACAAATTGGGGGCTCGCGGTTACGGATGGCCTTATCCTTTAAACATGACCAAAAACTAACTACTTATGCAAACGATCATATCTAATTTGGGAGATGGGTTGTAGCGGGTAGGGTTTTTAATGTCCGTTATGACCCGTTTCTATATATATTATTCATTATCCATGGGTGGGATTTGTTGTATATATATCACCATTCTAATAAGTAAGTCTATCTTCTCATGTGTTTCAGAGTTTACTAATGGAAGGAAAGGAAAAGAAACAAAAAGAAAGTAAAAATATTTTGTGTTCAGAGTTTCATTTAAGGAAGGAAAAGAAAGGAAATGAAAGAAAAACTAGGCTAAATTCTCTAGTTTTTCTTTCCTTCCGATTTGGGAGGAAATGGTGGGAAAGTCATCTTTTTTTTTCTTTCTTGTCCTTTCATTTCTCACTTTTACTTTCTTTTCTTTTCCCTCGTTAAGTTAACTCAGGAACAGAGCGTTAGGTCTATACCTATTTACAACCCTTAAAACGTAACCCTTAATCCAAAGAGCTAAAAGCTTTTAGTTAAAGTCCAAAAAGACCAAACTTAATTGTTATGGTAAAGATTACTGGCCTAGTGGCTATGTGTTAGGGGGACGGGGCACCTTCGTGATACGAGCCCATCGCGAGCGTGATGTCATGAAACACCATCGCATGCAGGTGTTTCACGACCATGTTGTGTTTTTTTGTGACAACCATTGTGGTCGTGAAAGATTGAAGGATTTGGAGAATGGTTGATTGTGACCTTTTATTTCATTAAAAAAATGATGTGGTGTGAGATGAACATGTAGGTTGAACGTTGAAAAAGAAGATGATTTGCAAGTTTCGAAAAAAAATACACAATATTCGCTCAAGTTTTAAAAAATCAATGCCTCGAGTCTCTCAAGATTTAAAATTTTTACATTTTTTCATTCATTTCAAAAAATCAGCAAAATTATAAAACATCTCTATATTTTTATTTGTTTGGTTTTTATATTTACTTTTATGTATCTTAATAATGTTGGTTTTTTTTTATATATTACTAGGTTATAACCCCGTGTATTACACGGATTAAATAAATAAAATATCAAATAGTTAATAACGAAGATTTAACAATTATAAAACAATATTTTAAGACACTTTTCTGATATCCGAACAAAAAATTGTTTTATGTATGATCAAAACTTGTGATGTTTGTCAAGTTTATAAATACGAAAGCATTTGAACAATCGATTAGAAAACAAATTGTATCATCGAATTTCTCACGACGTGAACCCAAGTTTTATTTAAATAACAGTGTTCTTAATTTATTAGTTCTAAAAATATTGTTGAAATGTTTAGATTAGGCATATAACAATTAGCCAATTAGATAAACTTATAGCTACAAAATAATATTTAAATTAATTAGATAAGTATAAATTATCGGTAATTATTAAGTTATATAACTTTAAAATTTAAGTATATAGACTTGTTGCATCTTAAAAGGATGGTCGTTTTTGAATAAATTTATTAGTATGATAAACGTAGTTATTATTCTTCTTGTATTTTAAATAAATTATTTGTTAAGTAAGAAATTAATTAAATAGTAATTAATATTAAATTTTAACCTACTTAAATATAAATACTTATTTTTTATTAAAGATAATACTTGAGATAAATGTCTTTTTTTTTCAAAAACATTTATCCAAACGATTATAAATTTCTTGAATTTAAACGATTTTAAATAAGTTGAAGTATTTATATGTTTCCATGCTAGCCGAACTCTTAATTTTTTTAGAAAGTGTGGAAATTTTAAATACACTCTTAATGTTTTGTTTTTGAAAGTTTGGAGTTTTTAAGTTTCGAAAATCTTAATCATTAACTTTACAAACAAATTTAATATGAAACTAATTATTAATTTTTTACTTGAAAGTTTCATCAACTTTTTAACTTAAAAGTTTCATTAACTTTAAAATTGGTGTCGGTCAACATATTAAAAAACAAAAAACAATAGTGATAATTATTATTATTATTGGTGATTTCTAATACTCTAATGGAGATTATCTGTATATTAGTTCGAATTTGTGAGGTTGACAATTTGGCATTTGATATTCTTTTAAATTCGATTCATTTGGAACATATTTTTAATAATTTAAATTAAATAATATTTATCTAGAATTAAGTAAGAGTAGATGGTCTAGAATAATAACCTAGTAATTAATATAAATAAATAATAAGATAATTTATGGAACTTTATCCGTAATTTCTTAAATGTTTGAAACATATATTAAATTTAATAATTTAAATTAAATAATAATTATCTATTAATAGATGGTCTAGAATAATGACAAGTGTCATTTTATTGGTTTCTTTTATTATATAGTATCTATACTATCTATAATAAGAGATTATGAGCTGATGTAAATCTGCTTACTTGTCAACTTCTAAGCTATGCCACATGGAGTTGCTGATGTCATAATTTCGTTTACAATATTTATATCTACATAAATCTATTTCAAATATATAATCTGATTTTATTATTATAAAAAAAGGTTTTGTTTAGGAGGGAACTTTGAAATTGCATGGGGAGGAGAAATTGCCATTAATGCACTGTAAGAAGTAATCATATATTTCTCTCTCCTTCTTCTTCACACTTTTTATTCAATCTTTCTTCTCATTATGTAAAACTTCACCGATTCCATTTCACCATTTTCTTCTCATTTCAAAATGTCCGCATCTTCTGTGCAAACTCTGTCATCCGGCAAGAAATCTGACGGTCAACTACCATCTTTGTCACTTAGTTTCATTGATGAGTTGAATCCGTCTAAAGATATGTGGAATCTCAAGTGTAGAATCATCCGGAAATGGGTTCAATCCTTTCGAATGGATCTGATCTTGCTCGATGAGAATGTATTAGTGTTTATCAATCATCTTTGATGTTTTTTTTACTCTTTTTATCATTTTCGTTTTGAGTTTTGTGTAATTTAGGGTTAGAAAAAAAGAAACAAAGAAGAAAATCTTTTTGTTTGTTTTTTTATGCGAAATAGATGATTATTGTAAATTGACTGTTTGTTTGTTTGTTTAAAGAAAGAAATATGGCTTTTTGTTTGTTTTTTGGATCCTTTATAATTTAGGGTTAGATATAAAGAACCAAAGATGAATATTTGTTTGGTTTGTTTATGGTCCTTTGTAGATGATTATTGTTTACTGTTTTGTTTGTTTGTTTGTTTTAGGGTTATATGGTTATTTATTTTCTGTTTTGTGTAATTTAGGGTTGGTTTTTGGTCATTTATAGATACTTACTGTTTGTTTCCCTGTTATAGGATTAGGTACAATGAAACAAACATGAATATTAGTTACTTATTAATCCTTCATATGTTGAGACTTTAGCCACATGTACCTTTTATATTTTTTTTGAGATACTGTTTGTTTGTTTGTTTCTAAAGTATGTGCTTTCACTTATTTGTCAGGGCCGTAAGATTTAGGCAGGGATTAAGGCTCCATTAATACCTGTGTTTATCTCACAGCTTCATGAGGATGAAGTTGTTATTCTCTCCAGATTTGGTGTTGGAGAAAACACTGATGCTTACAAAGTTATTAACCATGGTTACAAGATTAACTTTTACCGATGTACGGTTGTTACACCTGCGAATGGTTGGCAAGGTGTTGATTACGGATTTAATTTCATCGCACATTCACACATTCTTAATGGAGATGGAAAGGATCTGCTCACGTGCGGTATGACTGTTTCTGATAATCTGATATATGTTTTGCCTCCCTTTTCAATGTCACTAATTTCTGTTGCTATGTTTACTATTTTAGATGTTGCTGGAATTGTTGTCTCGTGTGGAGATATGGAAATCTTTCCTAATGAAAGAAAAAGATGAATTTGGATCTTCAAGATGTCCAGTAAATTCTAATTTGCCATTTATATAAACTTGTTTGTGTGTTATGATTGTATTTAATACAATACCAATGATTAGTTTATTTTATATAAAAGTTCATTAAATGGTTGTTCTTATTTAATACAATACCAATGATTAGATTATTTTATATATAAGATTCTTTATTGCAATTAATGGTATATTCATAGTAAATCATTTTCATTATTTAATGTAAATGATTAGTAAATCATATACTATATTCACAGTAAATGAGTGTATGAACTTTCAATGCTGTTCTTTTAATGCTATTCTTTGAGTTAAAACATCTACTATATGATGTTCTTATAAGTTGGCTATTTGGTCGCGTTATAATAACAGTTAACCAGTGTTATAATGATCCATGGCAGTATCTTTGTGTTGCTCCCCCATCTAACAACCTAACAACCTTTAACCACTGTTACATATAACTACTGCTAGCTCAGGTCTGATACTATTACAACAGACAAAGTAAACAACTGTTTCTTCATTCCACTGCTTCATTCCAAGCAGGGCTTTGGTCTTTAGCAGCACTTGACTTAGGGCAGTAGATTAAATAGCAGCACTTTGTCTTCAGCTGTTGTTGTACACAAGCAGTACTTAATGGACAACAGTTGTAGTATACAAACAGTGGATGAGGGCCATCAAATGTTATAACCACTTTAAAGGGGAAAGTCTAATGCAAATAGCTGCTTAAGAGATATACACTGATGTGTACCAGTTTTGGCTCTTATTATCTGTTTCTCACAAGAACGCAAATGATTGTATTTAACTTTTAATGTTGTTCTTTTATCTTTTTCTTTTAGGGGAGAGGTAGTCCGTTGTACTTTGTGGAATGTGTATGCACAAGAATTTAATGATTTTTAGTCTCAAAACTCTCCGAATGAGACTGTGATGGCTGTCATTCAGCATGCGAGGATCAGGAAGTGGCAGGGTAATTTATATTTGACTGAGTAATATTTCGTTTAGTTTTCCCAATCTCCGTTTTGTTACATTTTTTAAGAACATTTTTTTTATTTCTTTAGTGATTTGTAATGAATTGTTGGATATGTATATTGTTTCTTGCAGGTCAATATACTGTTCAGAGTGATAAGTTTGGAAGTCGTCTATTTCTCAACCAAGAAATTGATGAGATTAATGAACTTCGCAAGAGGTACTATCCGTGATTTATATTTCATATTTTTCATGTTTTTATTAACATAAGTGTGAGTATTAACGCTAATTGTGTTTTTATTTTTATAGTCTTTTAGTGAAACAATTTGAAGCTGGTGCTTCTTCTTCTCAAACCATTCTTTCATCTCAGAGTGTATTTCCAGTCCGTCAAGAATTTCTAATTGAGACTCCTAAGAGACATGTTGATGAAATTATTGAGATTGATAGTGTACGAATAATTCTATATACATTCATAGGCATTTTAATTTTGTTAATGTTTTCTATGTTTTATTAATTGAGCATGTTAATAAAGCTTTATCTGTGATATTGTAGGGAATGTCATGTGTGGTAGTTGCAACGATCAAAATTGTTCAACAAAACTATGGATGGTTTTATCCGGCATGTCGAGACTGTAACAAGAAGGTGTTGACCAAAATTGAGTACTTACAATATGCTAAAACCATTTCTGATGAGGTCATGAATCTGTCACCTGCTTCATTGGTTTGTCCGAAATGCGATAAAGAATGCACATCGATAACCATAAAGTAAGTTAACGTCCGATCTTTTTATGTCCAGAACTGCTATGGTTTTTGTTGTAATTTACTTGCCATTTATTACAGGTTCAAAGTACATCTGAGAGTGCAAGATGAAACTGCTAGCGTTTCTTTTGTGATGATTGATAAAGATGTAATGAAGCTTATTGGTTCAACTGCGAATGATATAAGGGAACGCCAAGTGAAGCTCGATGATACTGAAACTTTTCCCCATGAAATATCACGGTTGGTTGAAAAGAAGTTGGCGTTTAAAATTGAAGTTTCTGATTACAACCTTAACCATGACTATCACGTCTACACTATCCAAAAAGTATGTGATGATCCAGACATAATTGTTGAATTGGTTGGTGGTAATGGAAATGCTCTTGAGGTTGCTGATGAGGTAAGAGTTTTTGTATATCATATATTGATTTATTTTTTTCTTCCCAATTTTTGTAGTTTAAATATCTTAATTAAATTCCCTTTTGGTAATATTTTGATATTAGGTGTTTAGTCAAGAAGGTTCAGAAATTAAAGCTGTTCAATTATCTGAATCCTCACAGATGGCCGGTGCTGATATTTCAAAGGTGAATAAGAATTCTACAGTTTTGTTTTTTGGTTTAGTATAGATTATATTACATTATTTGATACCTTAGTAGTTGTTTTGTGATTTAATTGAAGGATATTGTATCTGTTATGGCCGACTCTTCCGTTGTCGAAGCCGAGAAGGATTCGGCCACCAGTCCTAACGGTAAACGTTCGTTGCAGGATGTGGAAGGTCAAAATGTTGGGGAACTGTCTTCTAACAACAAAAGGAGCCGAAGGAAGCCATCTAGGCTTAACACTTAGCTTCTTTCACGTCGTTATATTTTGATGGTAAACATGCTATGTTTTTGGTATGTACTTAAGTACGTGGTTGTTTGAAGTTTGGTTGTCGTTGGTAAGTGTTAAACTACTCAAACAGTTGTTTTCTATGTTTTAGATGTTGGTAACTTATGAACTTGGAACATGTGGTAAACCATTATGTGGTTTACTTTTTTGTATTATGCTGGGAAATATAATCTTTGGTTATAATGTGTGCTTTTAATTTGTGAATATAGTATATGGGATGTCTAAATTAGTTTGACATAGTCTAAATTCTACTTTTTTTAATATAGAGTTTGAATGTATCTTCAGCAGTTGTTGTACACAAGCAGTTGTAGTATACAAACAGTGGATGAGGGCCATCAGCTGCATATTATTTGTTCCTCTTTAACCACTGTTACATATAACTACTGCCAACTAAACACTGATACTATTACAATAGACACAGTAAACAACTGTTTCTTCAGTCCACTGCTTCATTCTAAGCAGGTCTTTGGTCTTTAGCAGTACTTGAGTTAGGGCAGTAGATTAAATAGCAGCACCTTGTCTTCAGCAGTTGTTGTACACAAGCAGTACTTAAGGAACAGCAGTTGTAGTATACAAACAGTGGATGAGGGCCATCAGCTGCTTATTATTTGTTCCTCTTTAACCACTGTTACATATAACTAATGCTAGCTAAACACTGATGCTATTACAATAGACATAGTAAACAACTGTTTCTTCAGTCCACTGCTTCATTCTAAGCAGGGCTTTGGTCTTTAGCAGTACTTGAGTTAGGGCAGTAGATTAAATAGCAGCACTTTGTCTTCAGCAGTTGTTGTACACAAGCAGTACTTAAGGGACAGCAGTTGTAGTATACAAACAGTGGATGAGGGGCATCAGATGTTATAAGCACTTTAAAGGGGAAAGTCTAATGCAAACAGCTGCTTATGATGAAGACACTGATGTGAACCAGTTTTGGCTCTTTTTAGTTGTTCCTGTTTAACCACTGTTACATATAACTACTGCTAGCTAAACACTGATACTATTACAATACACAAAGTAAACAACTGTTTCTTCATTCCACTGCTTCAGTCCAAGCAGGGCTTTGGTCTTTAGCAGCACTTGAGTTAGGGCAGTAGATTAAATAGCAGGACTTTGTCTTGAGCAGTTGTTGTATACAAGCAGTGCTTAATGGACAACAGTTGTAGTGTACAAACAAGGAATGAGGCCTATCAGATGTTATAAACACTTTAAAGGGGAAAGTCTAATGCAAACAGCTGCTGATGATGAATCCGCTGATGTGAACCATATTGTTTGCCTCTTATGAATCAATAGTGAATAAGCTACTGCCCTATGTTTTGAGCATCTGTGGTTCTGATGAAAGAAATGATTTAAAGTCTAATGCAAACAGCTGCTTATAATGAATCCACTGATATATTATAATCTGTTTTTTTAGTATTTAATCGTTCAACCATTCACCAGTTTTGGGTCTTATTATCGTTCCTCTTTAACCACTGTTACATATAACTACGGCTAGCTAAACACTGATACTATTACAATAGACAAAGTAAACCACTGTTTCTTCATTCCACTGCTTCAGTCCAAGCCGGGCTTTGGTCTTTTGCAGCACTTGACTTAGGGCACTCGATTAAATAGCAGCACTTTGTCTTCAATTTTCGTTATATTTTTTGAGTTAAATCGATTTTCGTTATGACAGGATATAATTCATACATATAATTCTTTGAGTTAAACTTCAACTTTAAATAAGTTGGCTATTTGGTCGCGTTATAGCAACTTCATTGTAGTAACCAATATATTGGTCAAACGAAGACAAGGATGATTAAAAAATATGTAGTATTTAAATCCATATAAATTATGATGTTTCTAAAGGGTCCAACAAATTCCTAATAAAACCAAGACAAGAATATTTAGAAACATGTAGTAGTTAAATCCATATAAATTTCTTGGTGCACATAAATTATCGGACAATGTGACTCGGTAAAAATCTATCATTAAAATTCAACTCCAAAATATAAATCTTGTGGATCGCGTTGTAATAATTTTATTGTAGGAACCAATATATTGGTAAAACCAAGACAAGGATGATAAAAAAATATGTACTATTTAAATCCATATAAATTATGGATTTTTCAGTTTCACTTGGTTATATTTTTTATACTGTCACACCCCCAAAATCCACCTGCGGAGTACTACCGCTTGGAGGCGTGACTGACCAGGATCCAGCCACCAATCATATTGAACAAGCAAACACATAGTCATAAAAGTTCAACCAATACAATTGGTGTTCAACAAAACATAGTTAAGTTGTGAGCGGAAGCATAAGTCTTAAATCAAAACATAAGTTTAGTTGTTTCAAGTTTAACATGGCACACAGTCGTCCATGTCCCACAACGATCCTCCTCCATGCAAGCTCCAGCTAAGAACCTAAGGACCTGCAAAGCATGTAGTAACGAGTCAACAACAAGTTGAGTGAGTTCACGGTTGGGTGTTCGTTTTAAGTAGTTTCGAAAACAGTTCCTTTAGCTGGCATCCTGCCGTGGGGGTTACCCCATAGTTAAAAACGTGACTTGTTTATTCCCGGTTACTCTGGCCATCCAGCCGTGGGGGCTACCCCGTGTTAGTTATCTGGCATTTCGGCCGTGGGGGCTACCCCATGTATATACTAGACTCGTTACCATATCGACTGCTGACTGTAGTCATGTTTATGTGCCCTGAAACTGTCAATGTCTATCATCATTGAGGTGCCAGTAGTCCATTAGTTCACGCCCGTCCTCTGCGGCACGGTGTGAGGTTTGTCAAACCTAAATAGCGCTATCTAACTAATGACCCGCTCGCCATTGGCCTCGGCGATTAAGTCGATACAAGGATGAGGGACTTCGTGATAGAGTTTTGGTCTAGTACGAGTTATCTGTCCGTGAGGACGAGGAATTACATTCCTGAACCAATGCTGTCCTACCCAAGGAGGACGAGGAACCCATGTTCCTTAACCCCAATTCCCGACCCCTGGGAATCCCATGCTTTGTAAAGGGTGTGAACTCACCTTGGTTTGCTCGGTAGATACACAGAAAAGTCAATCAAGCAATATCGTGGCTACTCTCGTCCTATCATAGTTGTATCATACCAATCAGGTTCGTATTCAATCAGTACACGTATGTTCCTAGCATAATGCATTCAAGTATCGTTCATGGCATACACGTTTGATCATGGCAGTTCAACAATATCCACATTCAATCATCAACACACAAAATCTGTGCATCAGGCCCAAGAGTCCGGCCCAATCACTTAAGTCCGAAATGAGGTGCAAGCCCAAACAGCGTGTATCTGTATATAGTCTCGAGTCGCAACTAGGCGTTTGCGACTCGCAACCTGAGTCGCAATCATGGTCTCGGCTCGTGCTGTTTTGGTTTCGAGTCGCAACCGGACTCGTAACTAAGGTTTCGAGTCATAAGGTTTGTGTGCTGATTAAGTGTGGTTTCGAGTCGCAACCAGGTGTTTGCGACTCGCAACCGATGTCGCAACCGGGAGATTTCGACTCATCATGCACTGGTTTCGAGTCGCAACTGGAGGTTTCGGTTGGACAGGAGCTGATTCTGCACAGTTGTACTAACCAATGGAAAACCGATTTCATGTAACAGTTTGTACCATCCACTTAAACATGTTTTCTTGTCTAGCAACTTACTAAAATGGATCAAACAACAAATTTCAAATGTTCATCACACACTCATATCATATTCAACAAGTTCTTCATATATTCAAATAGTTCATCATGATCATTCAAGCTTGTTCATCATATTTTCGGTTTCTAACATTAATCACAAATATAATCATGAACAACAAATCAAACATTCGATCATACTCGTTTAATGGTTTCAAGTCATCACATAACATCTCCAAAATCTATCCTAATCCGAATAACATGATGCTTTCTATTCACATGTGCAAGCCGGTTTTATGAACATTCACATTTAATGATTTGAATCACATTTCAATACAAGATATCATGAGCTCATTGTGCAATATATCCGAAACATGTTAGCCGATTATCAACAATATATACATCCGATTCACGAAACATTATCAAGCATACAACTATACTAGTTAATCATATCATTCATACCATTATTAAACAACAACAAACATCATAAAATCACTAACCGGTTGATGAGTTTCAAAGGCGAGTATGAAACTTCCGAGTGTGTGTGTGTGAGCCGATCCGCTAGTCCTAGTGTCACCGGTTTGGATCCGAGAAGAAGGAGGAGAAATATGATGTTTGGTGTCTAGGGTTTAGTGAGAGGGAGTAGGAGAGTGTGTGTTATCCAAAGAAAATGGCAACATGGCTAACACTAAGATTTATATACTTGTTTCACCTTGTGCACCCTAATGGGCTTCGAATGGGCTAAGGTGTGTGTGTGTGTGTGGCCCAACCGGCCCATAAGTCGTTGTTCACTCGAGACCACATGGTCTCGAGTCGGGTTCGTGTTGTTTCGGTTCACATACATACTCGCATACATACACACAAGCATACACATAACATAACACATAATCATATAAGTTCACATGTATTCATTAAATCATCAAATCAGTTAGCCGCTAAACGTTCAGGCACACAACGAAAGGTTCTAAATTCCGAGTTGTCACATATACAAAACCAAAGGGCCCCGAATTTGTCTTAATTTTGCAATTAAATGGTCTAATTCTTTCAATAATTTCTGGCCCATAAGTTGTGAACCATAAAATCCTGTCAAAGGCCCACAAAATGAACCAGGTATGTTAAATCACCATTTCACATTGTCCGCTATGTTTATAGCTTCTTTTTCGAATGAATCAAAGTGAAGATTTAAAATTAGCGCCAAAAACTCAACCTATAATTCAAGACGCTCTTAGTTTGGAAGCAATCGATGAACACTAAATGGTAGGTTTTTCTATCTCATTTGTTTAAATCTATTCTCAACATTTGATGTGATCATCCACTTATTTAGGTAGGTTTTCAATAGGGATCTTCAATCACCACTAGCTGTTGAGAATAAATGTTTTTTTGGACAGTGATTACAATAATCACCTCTAGCTAGCCCTAAATCACACATATGTGCTCAATTCTTATGTACAGTTATGGAGAGTAAAAAGAATTTGATACCAAGACATAGAGAGTATTTTCCACAGTGCAGTCTGCAACAGTCCAAAGAATAATCAGATGGAGCAAATGCAATATTTTCATAGAAATAAAATATCCGGAAACTTTGTAATGCTTCTTCATACTGAAATACGAGCATGATCCAGATTGTAGTGTCAAAGTTTGAACTACGGAATACCACCCATTGTAGAGATAATAGAAGTTTCCTATATCATATATCTTGACTTCAAAGACTTGCCCATTAGTTGTCCGTACTTTGACAAACCCAACAGGATAGTTAAATTCTTTTATCCATTGTTTATACTTTTTTGGCAGAACCTATGTATAAGTATATTAAAATCAGAACTGTCTAACATGATGTTATAAAGAAAATAAATTCGTCATATCTGAGATTAAAATACTAACCAAAGATTTCCTTTGGTTGTCGGTCATGTAACAAACAAAACCATACATCTTTCTATAAAAAGAGGAAAAGGTTAAAAGATGGTAAGTAACTGAGAGAACATGATGAAAGGAAATAGCATTAGTATGCAACCACTGTTTGACCAAAGTCAAACCACTTTTTTTTTTTTTAAATCTGTTTGACCAAAGTCAAACCACTGTTTGCAAAACTATGACTCTTAGTGGTTCAAAAGTCTGCTTGACCATGGTCAAACCACTGTTTGTCCAATGACAAACCACTGTTTTCTCCTCAAAACACTGTTTAACCCAACAGTGATTTTAAACATATATTTTCATCCATCTGTTAACCAAAGTCAACAGATGTATCAACAACTATGATTTTAAGTTGATGAGCATTATTTATGAAAAACGTTAAAAGATTATTCTAATTAATGCAATTAAAAAGAGTATAACTAATAGACTAAAATATTATATAACGTTAAAAGGTTATTTGGGTATATTCAATGTCAACAATGTGAAATACCAAATGTCATTTTCGATGCCGAGAGTTTCTAAAACTTATTAATATGTTTCTATTTTTGATAGTGTGATACAAAACCCCAAACATGTGAAATATAATCTGATAAAATCTGTCAAGAACACCAACTGAAAGTTTACTAAACATCATAATCTTAAAAAATCTTTATACAACAACTGATAAACAATCATTTTTAACATAGCCCTAAATATCTACACCTCAATCGAACATCCATACAAAAGTAAAAACTTCAATCGAACATCAATACGAACATTCATATGATGGAATCTGAAGTATAACAAATCAAATAAACAAACATGATCACAAATTACAGTTCATATAAAAGAACAAACCTAAGATCAAAAATCATACATGCAAGCGTGGTATAAAAAATTACATCAAGCAAAGATTTCAGAAAAACAAAATCGAATCAATACGTTTTCGATTACCTTTTGCTGATGAGGAAAAATCTTTAACACTCCCTGTCGTTGGTTTGTCGCCCTTAGAAGTTCGGAGATGAAAATGGAAAGGTAGATGAGTGATTAGAATTTGGGGCCGGATTTGATACAAGGGTTTTAATGGGCCTACAAAATCTAATCTATTATTAAGCTTAATTGGATCAAATATAAGGGGCTTTATTGAACTGATCAATAACATTTGATTAGTTGTATTAAATACAAACAATATAAATGATGTATTATAATCTATTTCGATGGTTATTAAAGCTACCCGTGTGGTCACACATACTGTTTTTAATATTACTTTATAAAGATATATAACTAAAGACCAAAATTTAAATGATATATTATAATCTGTTTTTTAGTATTTGATTTCGATCATTACTAAACCTACCCGTGTGGTTACACGGGTGCTACACCTAGTAGATTTAAAAAGGAAAAAAATAGTAATGGGTGTTGCAAGTGTGATAAAATGTGAAAAAAGTGAGTTGTCAAATAGTGATTGAGTGTGATAGAAAAATTGTGTGATGATTATGATGGTGGTCTTGTACACTCTTATACAAAAGTCAAAATGTGTCAAGCGGGTTGTGGTGGGTTAGAGGATTCACATCTCTTCTATCTTTTTACCCTATAGTTTCAATAAAAAACAATTAATTTTTTCTCTTATTTCAATTAAATAATATTTGTTTATACTTTTATCATTATCTTTTCTCTCCTTCACTCACAACTACTTTTAAAATATATTAAAATATTATAAAGGGTGAACAGTGTCCCCTCAAATTTACAGATGAATAGTAGTATTTTCGCTTTTCTCTACTCACAACCACTTCCAACTAGATCACTTTTCACAATATAAAAACCTCCCTCAAAGAATTTGGGAGATGGATTGTGAATGCTGTTAGGGCAGGCGGGGTGGGAACACTTTTTCCCGTGATGAAATTTGTTCACGAGTGATACCAAGAATAACACCACCGCCACCTATAATTATCACTCGTTAAAATAAGAACGCATGATATTTATAACGCGTTATGGGGTATTGAGTGGTGAGGGAAATTGTTGGCTGTGGGGGAAATTGTTGGATGTGGTGGTGAGTGATGACCATTTCAACTAAAAAAGGTTGTAAGTGATGGAATAAAGCTCGATGACGTGACGGAACTTGATTGGATGTTGTGAGTGATGAGTAATAACGACCCAACCACTTAAAGAGTTAGAAAAGGTGGTTTTGAATATGATATCCGCATTGTAAATCTCAAAAAATTTAGTAATGATTTGTTAGGCCTTATTTTTTTATTAAACAATGTTTTTTAAAATTATAAGTTAAAAGTGGATGAGCTAGTCTGCTAGTGTTCTATGAGAAAAAAAAATTGATTCACATAAACAAAACAAAAAAATCACTACAAATTATCCGATGACCGATATAATCCAATATTTTCTTTCATCTTTCTGAAGATTGTCTCTAATCAAAACAAAAAAAAATCACTACAAATTTTCTTGATTGTAGAATTTGTCATGTTTCCATTTTTATATTTTTCTACGTTATACACCTCGTTGGCGGTATGCGCATATAATGTATATATGTGTGGGCGATCAGGGGCAAAAGTGAAAGTACACTAATTTTAACGTTATTTTACTAATTTTGTGAAAATAACGTTAAAAGAGGAGGATGGTTAATCATGCATCATGTGGTGGCGTTGATAGCCGAAAGACAAAGGAGTACATGCACTAATCGGCCTTTGTCTTAATTGCTGAGTGTTATGTGCCTTATGTCCAAGGCTTGATACAAAACTACTATCGAACCGATGGTCTCACTGCAAGCAGCCTCTCTATTCTTAATGGGTAGATGTAAGGCTGTCTACATCATACCCTACTTTAACTTTGCTATTGGTGAGATTTACTGAGTATGACGATGATGATGATGATATTTTTAGACCTTATTGATGAAAAAGTGACATGAATTGCTATATTATTATTGAATGCACACATAGTGTTAGTGTGGTTTGTCTGTGATAAAGTAGAGAACATTACAATACTGCATGTTGTTAGTTTTGTCCATGTTTAGTATATTAATGTCATTCGTTTTTACTTCGACTTGAAGCTTGTGTCACGAGTGCTCATGATATCTTTAATCTCGACTTCTCAACTTCGATGATGTTTACAGAAGCTTGATAGTACAGAGATCAGCCATGGCAGTATGGCAAGGTCATCATGCACTGATGCATGCACTTGTTCATCTTTCTTTCCCTCTTCTTTGATTGCATGTCTTTGGGACATTTAATCATACACCTTAGTGACATCTCTTTGTTAAACCCCGAAAAATCATTACTTATCTAAAAGAATCTGTTTGTTTAACGCTTTGAATTCAAAAGCAAAGATGTATGAATTCATATGATTACAACTTACAAGTACTCTTACAAATATGTTGCAAGTCATCACCATACTTCCTCTTTACACCAGGAAAGATTTTTAAACCTACAAGAACAAGGAGAGCGAAAGGTTAGATAAAACGAGAAGAATTATCGATCATACGGGCCAATGTGTTAGATGTTTTAGTGTGATCGGGATTAACTTGGTGACCAAAGGAAATTATAATATACATCGAACAAGTTAGGAGGTACGGGAGTACACACTTGTTGGAGTTGTTATAATTCCAAGTATTCGGGCATGTAGCCCCGAATAGGGGTTCCAACGCCCCCTTGGCGGGTGACCGGGGACAGCGCCCTAGGGAGCAGGGTCTAAGGGGCAGAGCCCCTGGCTGGGGTCAAGAATTTTTTTTTATTTCTATTAAATTGCTCTATTAGAAATGCCTTAAAAAATATTTTTCCTAAAAAACGTCATAATTTTTTAGATAAAAATAAAGGCAGTTTAGAGGCAATTTTTGAATTTAAAAATAATAACCTCATCCCCAAATCCGAAATTAGGGTTCTTGGTCACATTCTGGTTCACTACGAATTCTACAACACACACATATTGTTTGTTTGAATTCTCAATCAGAGTTGTATCCGATTGAATTATTCAGTAGAACCACCGAAATAATTTGATCTGAGAGTGACTGCACGCCTCTCTGATCGTCCAGTTTTATAAAATTCCCTAACACAACACAATGCAAATGCTTACCAGGGAGAGAGTGATCATCAGTTGATTAGGTTTTCGAATCACTGCAACTGCAACAAAACTTACGAGCATCTTCAGGTCTATTTTCCCTGATCTATTTTCCCTGTTTGACTCGGTTATTTGAAAACGGGTTGGTATGAATTATGCAAGTGATCCTAAACTGGTAAAAAATAACTAAAAGGAAGCATATGTGTAGATTGTAGAGGTTGTAACAACACATATGCTCAACCAACTAAACAAAATATGTTCCTGAAACATGAAATAAAATTATACTATTTTTGTTAAAACCATGGTCATACGAATCATCATCATCATGATACTCAGTAAATCTCACCAATAGTAAAGCAAAGCTAAGGTAGGGTCTGAGGGTAAGACGTAGACAGCCTTACCTCTACCCCGTAAGAATAGAGAGGTTACTTCCAATTAGACCACTGGCTCGATAGTAGTTTTGCATCAAGCCTTGGACATAAGACACATAAGACACATAACACTCAACAATCGGGACAAAAGCCGATTAGTGCATGTATCCTTTTGTCTTTCGGCCATCAACGCCACCACATAATGCATGACTAACCATCTGTCGCTTTTAACGTTATTTTCACGAAATTAATAAATAACGTTAAAATTAGTGCAATTTCACTTTTGTCCCCCTAAACCATGGTCATACGAATACAAACTATAAATTAAATACTTTTGCAGAGGGTTAAACACCACCACCCACCACCACCGTCCACCACCCACTGTCCATCACCCACCACCACATTCCGTACACCACCATCAATTTATTTTAGAAGTCTGCATATGTTAAAAAACAAACAACCTTCTTTTTGCAGACTGCAAAGGTTTGGTCCACTTCTTCTTCTGCAGATGTCTGCAGATGTGGTCCGCAGACTACAAACATTTTACTTCTTAAAAAACAAACTACAACTAAGTCTCGTGCCTTGGGTCAAAGTTTATAGTAAATGAGAGTAATAAATTGGTCGGGATGTTGTGGTTGAGATCTCGGTATTGAATGTGAGAATTCAATGTAACTCGATAGCCTTTTCTCAGTCTTGAGTGAAATATTTTTGATAACTTACCTTCTTGTGATCATCTCTCCTATTTATATAAAAGGAACTCTCTACTCGAGGTGATACCTCTCCAGTCAATGACCATTGGGTCCTTTCTCGAACAACATGAATGTCCGGGTATTGTCAGAGCCTTGTTCCCTCTGCAAGATCTCTTGAGATCTATCTAATTAATGTATGCTCTATTGCTCTTCTCCACAAGCAAACAAGTATCTTTTACAGGCTTGAGCCAAAAACATCACCGGCACCTTTCGGAACATTTAAGGTAGAGAAGGTAAGTTCCTTTGACTGGGTTCTCTTTCCCAAACGCCAAATAGCAAAAAAAAAAATTATAATGGGCTTAGGCCTAACATTTAGGGGCTGTTTGGCAACATCTGAATCAATAAGTGCTGAATGAATAAGAGACTCTGAACCAATAAGTGCTAAACCAGTAAAGTGCTGTTTGGTTGCACATCTGAATGACCGTGTAAAATGGTATTTTTACCCCTCTGAACTATTTCTAATCATAAGCACCACTATAAATCTAAAGACCATAAAACCTCATACAAAATTTGAAATTCTAAACTATAATACTGAAATTGTAATCCTAAAGACCATATAATCCTACCCTTTTCTATATAATCAACAAACAAACACCTTCTAAACTATAATACCTAAACAAAACATGAAAAATGAAAAATTAGGGCCAACACCTATAATCATAAGCCACGAATAATCAACAAACAAACACCACAAATAATGAACATACCTGCAAACGTGAAGGTCGGTCATGTGGAGGAGCAGAGGAGGAGAGGGAGGTGGCGCTGTGGAGGAGCAGAGGAGGAGGAGACGACTGTGATGTAGAGGAGCAGAGGAGGAGATGGTGGCGCTGTGGCGGAGCAGTGGAGGAGACGGTGACGGCTGTGGAGCTCCGATCGAGGGGGATGGCGGCGGCTGTGGAGCTCTGATTGAGGGGGGGGGGGGCTGTGGAGCTCCGATTGAGGGGGAGGGCGGCGATTGTATGTAGGTTTGGAGTGGAGGAGTTCGACGGTGGAAGAAGAGGGGAAGAAGATGGAGCTGTGGAAGAAGAAATCTCGTGGTTTGGTGGGCATAAGGGTAATAAGTTCTATTCAGACCTCAAAAATGTCTGAACCATTCAGATCTGAATGGGCTTCATTAAGAGGTGCTTATTTGTTGAACCAAACACCATAACCTCTAACCGATTCAGAGGTTGCCTCTTAATGGGGTCATTCAGATGTAAACAAACAGCCTCTTAGTCCAAAACAATAAGGAGGGAGCTCACTGGGTGACCCTCGTCGTCAAAGTTTTAAATTGCTGACAAAGATTTTACTATATATCTGTTTTATTATGATGGTTATGGAAACATTGATAACTATAACTGACCCACTACTTTCGATTTTCAGAAAAACAATTAACCAACTCACTTGTTTTTTATTCGGTTCAGTTTTATGGGTCAATTTGGTTATAGATCAGTTAATTCGGTTTTTTACACACCTAGTAACGAAATAAATTGACACCAACCGAACAACATCGATAACAATATCTATTTGTTTTCTGATCAACGTAACATATTTATTAATTTATATTCAAGTACACTGTTCTATAAAATAACGAATATACACTTAAAACAGCCCTATTCAAACCCGTTTAAAATTAAAATCGGGCCAAGCCACAAATGTATATATCCCACTAGTTTATAAACATTTCTTTCTCCAATAACAATAAACTATGACTCATTACCCTACGTATACAAAAACAACTCGGGGGAATAATGCCACACAGCTGTGTGGCACTCCCCCATTGGACCAACAATATTTTTTGTTTTATATTCATTTTAAAATTACGTTTTTGCTCCTAGCTCAAAATAAAATTACGTTTTTGCCCCCAACTCAAAATAAAATTACGCTTTTTGTCCCCATCTCAAAAATACGATATTGCCCTCAATTCAAAATTACGACTTTGTCTGGCACTCTCCCATTTGACCAACCAGTTTATTATTTTATACCCATTCTAAAATCACGTTTTTGTCCCTCTCTAAAATTCCGGTTTTGCACCCAGCTCAAAATAAAATTACGCTTTTGTCCCTAGCTCAAAATTACAATTTTTCCCTCCATTCAAAATAAAATTGTGGTTTTGCCCTCAGCTCAGATTTACCTTTTCGCCCCCAGTTCAAAATAAAATTTTGTTTTTTGCCCCCACTTAAAAATTACGATTTTGCCCTCTGGTAAAAAATGTGATTTTCCCCGTTTAAAAATTGTGATTTCGCGCTTAATTCAAAATTACTTTTTTCCCCAGTTCAAAATAAAATTATGTTTTTGCCCCTAGCTCAACATTACGATTTTTCCCTCGATTCAAAATAAAATTGTGTTTTTGCCTCAAGCTTAAAATTATGATTGTGCCCTTAGTTCAAATTTATATTACGTTGTTACCCCAAGTTAAAAATTACGAATTTGCCCCTATGAAAATTTACAATTTTGCCCCAGGTTCAAATTTACAGTACCGCCATTACTTTAGCTTTTGTCAAATTACGATTTTACCCCAGTCAAAAAATACAACTTTCCCTCAGTTAAAAATTACAATACTGCCATTGTTTTAGTTTTTTTATCAAAACTATAAAAGTGTTTTGTTTTAATTGGTTTACTCGATTTAATTGTTTTTCGTGTCAATGAGCTGACTAACACTCGCTCATTATTCGATCATCGCCCCGCAACGCGGGCGGGGCACCAACTAGTGTATATATATTTTCCAAACCACCCCTAAATGAACTTAATCACAATGTTAAATCAGAAAATTTAACTTCGTTAAATCATCAAAATCAAACTTAAAAAATAAAACAAATAAAAACCTAACTATATGTCTATAGACTACACATATAACTTTCCCCTTTCAAGATCAAAAAAGAAAAAAAAAACTAATCCAAACCCTAATCTAAATCTTCCATGCTATTCTGATCCAAACTACCCCCACCAACCACCTCAACATCCACATCTTCAACTGAACCCGACCCACTCAAATCCGGTTCATCCACCGAACCACTCCTCACCACCGTAACCGTCACTTGCCACCCTACACCACCGTCCCTCCGCTTCTCCTCCTCCTCCTCATCCACCGGCATCTCATACCTACACACCGGACACGATCCATGAACCCCTAACCACTTCGTTATACAATCCGAATGGTACCGGTGCTTACACGGCATCTCTTTTGCTTCGTACTCCGTCAAACACATCTCCGTTAAACATATCGCACAGTCTTCTTGTTCCGTTACCGTTACCGTCGGTAACGCCTCTATTGCCGCTTTTGACGCCGGTAACGCTCCTTCTTTCGCCGGATTTGTTTGTAGATTGGAGTAAACGGTGAAGATGAGTGGCTCGACGGTGCCGTCGTCGCGCGGCGGAGGTACGGCAGCGAAGATTGTTGTGGCGTGTGATGTGATGAAATCGCGAATGAATGTTTCGAATTCCGGTGATGGAGGATACGACATCGTTTTGAATGTTAGGTGTTGAATTGTTGATGAAGTGGATTTAATGGAAGATTTGGATTTATTTATACGGTGTATGAAGGGAAGGTTCTGGAAGGTGGTGTCGGTCACTGCTTACGTCTTAAGGCGGTAGTGAAGGGAATTTGTATTATAGTCCCTTTGGGTTTTGGTGATTTCAAGATAATTACTTGGAAGTTTGACGATGAGAGGATGGTTTTGTTTCTAGTATGTACGAGTGGATTCAATTGTGTAAAGTTTAGATATACACGGAATGCCGACTTTTCAATAAGATAAATAAAGGGTCGCGTTAATCCGTGTTTACCGGGAATTGTTGGAAATGGAATGGAATTTTTTTTTTTGTTTTATTTAAACGGCAAATTTGGATCACTGACGGACCACTGGAGTATCATCGTGCCACCAGCGGAACCACCCGATCATATCCAATCTCCGCTAGGCATAATGCCTATACACCAATTCAGGAGGAAACCCAATAAATATGGGAAAAACCCCCCTTGTGGGAATCGAACCCAAGACCAATTGGTCTCAAAGTCTTATCCCACCCCCAAGATGCCACTAGGCTATAAAGCCATGGGCAATGGAATGGAATATTAAGGGTCCAAATAATTAAATAAATTGAGTCGTTTATATTAGTTACTAGGTTATAACCCCGTGTATTACACGGTTGAATAAATATAATATTTTTTACCAAATAATAAAAAAACTTATATCTTTAAAAACTCTCGTGTATTACACATGTTGAATAAATATTATTTTATATACAAAATAATAAGAAAATTATATTTAAAAAAACTAATGGATATACTCGATATGCGATAGATATAGTGATTACAGAGATGATTATTAAAAAGAAGATACAGTGGTCAAACATGTTATTCAAGAAGCAAATAAGCCGTCATTTAAGTGATAAAATATAAACTATATTTAAAAAAATTATATATAAAGTAATATTGAAAGTTATATACAATTTGTTTAAAAATTATGTAATAAAATCAATATAATATTTTTTTAATAATGAAAATAAAAATAAATAATATATTATCACAAAATTTGGTTTTGGTGATAAATAATTTGGCTATTTAAAAATCTCTTAAATTAACAATTTAAATTTAAGGATAATATTTTATTAGAAAAATAGAAGTATTTTATTTGAATTTTTAAAGAAGGATAAGATTTAATATTAATTTTTTTATTTAGTTAATATAAGATTGAAAAAAATATGATTGAATAGTTGGGGTAAAAGAAAATTAAAAATTGTATAAGAAAGAAAAAAAAATATGATTGAATAGTTGGGCTAAAAGGAAAATAAAAATTGTAGTTGCTATATAACACGTTAGATATTATAAACAATTAATATAATATGATATAGAATTCAAATAAATAATATTTACATCATATAAATTAGCAACAAATAGAGGCATTAGGTGTTGTACCCTATGTTTTGGGGGGGTTTTTCAAAAAAAATTGTTGATATTTCACTTTAAACCCAAAAGTACTTGATATTGTAGGTTTAACCCAAAGTTTTTTGTTTTTTCAATTTAACCTCACAACTTTTTTACTTTAAACTTTGATCCCCTATGTTTTCCATATTTTGCAAAAAAATTCGTTTTACCTTTGGTTCTAAATTTTATGAGTTAACACGGCACAATTTGTGTGTGTATCAACGATTTTACGTTTTGTTATACGCTTCGTTCTAAATTTTGCGAGTAAACGTGGCGTAACGTACGTGTGTGGTTCAGTGTATTTATGCTGTCTATTTTTTCCTGTTTAATAAGTTCGTCACAACGCGCGAGTCCTAAATCGAGTTAGTTATTATTTTCTATGTTTTATATGTCGGTCTAATTTCTCCACCCACATAAAAAAGCCACAGCTTCAATGTTGGTGGTCGTTGGCTATAGTGTGGCGTTGGTGCTATTTGTCACGGTCTTATGCCCCCGCCGCAACGCAGGGGCTTAACACGATTGGTTATTTATATGGATACAAGTCATGTAACGTAGTAATTATGATACCATTAATTGTATTGAGCTTATTTGGTGAATTACTTATTTGTATAAGATAGTTATACAAACTTAACCGACAAAAAGCATCTGTAACGCATTGTAAATGTGAATCTGATCAACAGCGTGTCAATTTCGTTGGCCGCGGCGCAACGCACGCGGGTCAATGATCTAGTTATAAATGAGAAGTATACATTAAATCTACTAAATAATAATTATCTATAGTTAAGTAGAATAGATTGAACTAAATAATATTTAGTTAGAGAGTTATTTATAATTAATTAGAAGAGATTAAACTTAAGAATAATCATCCATTAGAGATTAAATTAAATAATATTTAGTACGAGGGTTATTTATAATTAATTAAAAGAGATTAAACTAAATAATAATTATCTATAAGAAACATGGCTTAATATGATAACAAATGTCCCTTAAATGGTTTCTTTTATTATATAGAATAGATTTTTTTTACTGCCAACGAAATACAGAGTATGGCTATCTGGAGTAACCTAATAGCAAAAGACGACCTCATGCGTCTACGATCGCGACAACGTTGAGTAGCCCAAGCCCATCAAACTTAAGATCTATAGCCTCAATCTCAAATTTTAATTCCACTCTAAGACCATCCGTAGTGGGGCGGTATGTCGTGCGAAATAAGGCCATGGCGCCTCATAGCGCCCGGCCACACCACTACGGTCGGTGCTATGGGTGAGAAAATTTCAATCCTCGTGAACACCATCACAGCGTGACCCATTCTTCCCCACTCACACACATGTATATATACAGGTACGGGATCAGGAGAAAATGCCCTAAAGTGTGAGAACGGTGAGAACGGATCCTGGCCCAACACGTTGCAGGGGGCGCTAAATGTTATGCAGGGGTATGATTGTCCTTTTGTAGGTTCCCCCTTATTCGCGTTATAAATCCGTTTCAAATTAAAACTCCAAAAATTTCGTATTAGCTATTACCTCATTTCCAAGCTTTCTCAGATCTATGGCGTCTAACGTGGATTCTGTTCGACAAAGTAATATTTGATGACGATTCATATTTTTGTTCCAGCAAATCATGCAACACATATACAACAGATTTGGCATTTTGTTCTTTTATGCTTGTTTCATTGTTTTTTTTTTCAAATTAAATTTTCATATTGTGTTGTATGCTTTCAATGGCGTTGTTCATATATCCAACTTATTCGCGTTTTATTTGGTAGTTAAATAATTAGTAATAACTGATAATTGGAGCTTTCACTGTTAATTTTAATTGTCGTTTCGGATCTAGTATTTTTCTTATGTTTTTTACGATCATTGGCGTTTTACACATGATTAGTTTTGAATATTATTTAGTAGTATTTGTAAACATAAGTTATTACTATTTCTTAACTTGTGTAAACATCAGTTTTGTTAACTACGACGTTTTCATTATAATGTTATATTTGTTAATTATTCATGTTGTTAACTGTTTTTAATTATTCATCTCATGGCGTTTTCATTATCACGTTGCATTAGTATTGTTAATTCATCATATTTGTTAATCAATAAAGTTATGGTGTGTGTATTTTGGCGTTTTTATTATGGCGTTTTCAAATTATGTGTTTATTATGTCTTGTTTATTATTCAATTAATGGTGTTTTAATCTATAATGTTATTACGAGATATTTTCTATTTTTAATGGCGTTTTTCTGAAATTTTGTTCCTCACTGTGTTTTCTCAGACGAAGTTGCTTCCTCGAGTGAAAGGTTTTGCCCCAAAACTAGTGTACCATTTATCATTCCTGACGTTAGTGAAGAAATAAAGCCCAGAATGGACATGACATTCACAAGCCTCAATGATTGTTATTTAATATGTTACGTATGCCAAGGCTTGTGGTTTTTCAGTCAGGAAAAGGACTGAAAAGATAGTGCTCTGTATTTTAAGGCGAGGATTTAATGGCGTTTTATTCATGAGTTTGGCGTTTTGTGTCGAGAAGTCAAAAGACTTTTTTACCCTTAATGAAGCGCGTCCACTTAATAAAATTGATGTGATTTACGAAAACGCCACCGCGCCTTCTAGTCTATAGATTGTTTTGATCTGACTATCCATAACCGTTCTCACTGTTCTCACACTTTCCTCCGTTTTCCCTAAATTCTGACCCTATATATACATACATATATATAAAGCCCCATACATATATATATCCACTACACAATCAAGTTACATAAAGCCATATAAAGCTCCCCTCTTACATGTTTCGCCACTTGTCGCATAACGACCTACAAGAGGTTTTATAACTATACATGGCCTAATGTGAATTGAACTAGAACTATAATAGTTATTATTATTTACAAAAATACACCTGTAATAAATGTCTTGTTTGGATAAAGATGTATTGAGAATCATCATACTAGTTGCGAGAACCGCAAAACCTTCTATTAAACAAAGTTTGAGAAAGCCAATGCCAAGTTTGAGGAGGAGAAGGCAAAGTTTGAGGCCGATCGGAAAACGGAGGAATGGAGGCGCGAGGGCCTGAAAAGCAAGCTTCAAGCTGCTGAACAGCAGTTGGCTAAAGAGAAAGCTGACTTCAAGCACATATGTGAGAAAGACAATGAGCGCGAGTTCGCGGCCCGTAATAAGATAGTCGATCTTGAAGCTAAAGTTGCTGAGTTGACGGCGAAACTCGAGAGTGCGCAGGCTGCGCAAGCTGCTAAAGAGCAAGCTGAGGTTTGTAAAACTTTAACCTTTCCCTTCTGTTTTTTGCAAAATAGCCTAAGTCCCTTTTATTCTTTTTAGGTTGAGTTGGCTGAGGTGAAGGCTCAGTTGTCAAGCAAGGACAAGGATTTACAGGCTAAGGATGTCGAGATCGCTGAACTGAAACGCCGCCTGAATGATCAGGTTGATAAATGCGAATCCTTGGAAATCGACCTTGAGGCGGAGAAGGTTAAAGCCGCAACTGCTGAAGAGGCCAAGCAGCGAGCCGAAGAAGCGCGTGATGTGAGTACCTCTGCCCTCAATGTGGCACAGACTAACTATGCTGAGGCTCAGAGCATCGTTGATATGCTATCTTCGGATATTGAATGGCTGCGCGGCAGAGGGATAGTTCTGGTATTTGTCTCTTTTTAACTTTAGTTTTATTTACTCTGTTCCTTATTTGCTTATTCTGATGTAGATGGCTAACTCGATTTTGAATGCTGGCGAGCTGGACAAGACTGTCGCTGCTCTCATAGATGCTTCCCGCGCCGTTGGTCATCGCGGAGGTTATATGGAGTGTGCGCAGCATGCTGAGGAAATGTTTGGTCAAGAGTTTGATACCAGTCATTGCTCGGTGACCGATGAAGCTGATGCCGAGTTGGCTCGTGCTGAAAACGCTTACAATCATTTAGCCTTACCTGTGATGGACTTGGTTTCAAAGGCTCTGGAACATGATGACTGGTGTGGACGTATAAAGGGCATTCTTGACCCACCAGAGCAAGTTGAACTATCTGACGAAGATGAAGTGGCGGGCAATGATGGTGATGGTGAGGGTGATGGTGGCAATGAATAGGTAGTGTTTTCAGGCTTTGTGCCTTGTAATTTTTCTTGGTGTTTTGGATGTAAACCTTTGCGCGGTCGCGCTTTGTCTTAGACTGAATGCATGCTGTTTGTTTTCTATATAACTGTTGCGCGGTTGCGCTTATTAAATAGAATGTTTGCTTATTCTTTCCCGTTACAATTATTGCACTGTTGCTAGGAACTTTGGTTAAGTTAGCGCGAATAAATGTAAGTATGGATCTTGTGTGAGTGTAATTGCCCGGTCTCGCGCTATGTTCGCGGAGGACCTTGGAGGCATAACTCAAGAGCTCGTAGGCTACTGGAATGTTTTCGTGCTAATCAGAAGTTTAACATGCATTTGTAACGAAAGAATTCAATCGTGATAAAAGAGCATGTCGTATGCTTTCATTGATTAAGTGGGCGCTTAGGCCAAGATACATTGCTTGTTACGTAAAGGGGGCGTTTAGTCAACATAGGGAAATAAGGAGGCGTAGGGCCGAGAGTAATTACATATAGCATTTGCGCAGTTGTTGCGCATTCCACGTGCGCGGGATGATGTGTCCATCCAGGGTGCGCAACTTGTAAGCCCCTTTTCCTAGCACTTCGTGAACCAAGTATGGGCCTTCCCATTTGGGTGCTAGTTTTCCTGGGCGTTCAGCGTTTGAAGCTTCGTTGTCGCGGAAGACGTATTCTCCTGGAGTGAAGGTACAGATGCGGACTCTTGCATTGTAATACCTTTCCAGTTGTGTCTTGTACTTGGCTTCTTTAATTCGCGCAATTTCGCGCCTTTCTTCTAGCAAATCCAAGTCGAGACGACGCTCTGCCTCGTTGTCTATTGCGTTGACTGCTGTCAAGCGCGGAGAGGGCATGCCTACTTCTGTCGGGATAACCGCTTCTGAGCCATAGACTAGGCTAAAAGGGGTTTCGCCGGTACTCGTCTTCGGCATGGTTCGGTGAGCCCACAAGATACTCGGGAGCTCATCCACCCAGCCTCTTCGCTTTGTGCCCAGTCGGGCCTTTATCCCATCGACGATACACTTGTTCACACTTTCAACCTGCCCGTTGCCTTGAGGATGTGCAACGGAGGAGAAAGTGTGTTCGATTTTCATCTCTTTCATCCACTTCTGGAGGTCCTCAGAAGCAAAATTGGTGCCGTTGTCTGTGACAATCTTGAGTGGGAGACCAAACCTGCAAATGATGTGTTCCCAGATAAACTTGCGCACCATCATTGCAGTGGTTGAGGCGAGAGCTTTGGCCTCCACCCACTTAGTAAAATAATCAACGGCTACGATTATGAACTTGACGACACCAGGAGCGTCTGGGAAGGGTCCCACCATATCAATTCCCCACTGCTGAAAAGGCCAAGCAGTGGATACGGGGATAAGATCGTTCTTTGGGCGCAGGGTTTTTGGAAAGTGTCGCTGACAGGAGTCGCACTTGCGCAGCTCCTTCAGTGCATCGACATGCATCCCTGGCCAGTAATATCCAGCGTTCATAATTTTCGTGACAACCATGCGTGGCCCTGCATGGATGCCGCAGATCCCTTCATGAATCTCCCTTATCAGGTAATTCGCATCTTGGGGGTCCACGCAGCGCAGTAGTGGCCCCAAGAAGGACTTGCGGTACAAGATACCATCATTCATTTCATAGTGCAGAGCTTTGTTCTGAATCTTTCTTGCCTCTGCCTTACTCTCTGGGAGTATTCCTTCTTTCAAGTACTGAATGATAGGGGTCATCCAGGATGGCTGCCCTATCTCGATCACGTTGACTTGTCGTAGCAGAACTGATGGATTCTTGAGTACTTCAATCCTTACATCTTTGGCGAGATGTTGAAAGGAGGTTGAAGCAAGATTGCTCAAGGCGTCTGCTGGTTTGTTTTCCGAGCGGTTGATGTGGATTACCTTGTGAGACTTGAACTGTTGAAGCAACTCTTTTGCCTGTTCTAAATATAGGGCCATAACTTCGCCCCTTGCATCGTATATACCGTTGACTTGGCTGGCTATCAGGAGTGAATCAACGTGTGCTTGTAGATTTTTAGCTCCCATTTTGATGGCGAGGCGCAAGCCTACCAGAAATGCCTCGTATTCCGCCTCGTTGTTGGTGTTTTTAAAATCCAACTTGATGGCGTAAGTGAATTCATGGTTTTCAGGGCTCACTAGGCGCAATCCAGCTCCTGCGCCATCCTCATTTGAGGCCCCATCAGTATAAAGCATCCAAGTCTCATTTGTCGTGTCTTTTACAGGAGTTTCAACAAGTTCACAATCTTTGATTTTTTCTACCGGGACTTCTGTGATAAAGTCGGCGAGGACCTGACCCTTTATGGCTGGGCACGGACGATACAAAATGTTGTGGCCTCCCAACTCGATTGCCCATTTTGCTAGCCGCCCAGATGTTTCTGGCTTTTGAAGTATCGTGCCGATATGGAAATTGGTAAGTACGGTGATCACATGCCCTGTAAAATATCTGCGCAGCCTCCGAGAGGCGTGTAGCAGCGCAAGTACCAACTTCTCCATCATGGAATACCTCGTTTCTGGATCAGTGAGTACCCTGCTGACGTAATAAATTGGAGTTTGAACTCCATTTCTCTCTACCAGTAATACCGACCCTACTGCCTTATCCGAAGAAGATAAGTACAGTACGAGTGGCTCTTTTTTCAAACGGTGCAGTCAGGGTAGGGAGCTCAATCAAACATTCTTTCATTTGCTGAAAAGCCTTCTCTGCTTCGGGGGTCCATTTGAACTCTTGCTTTTTTACACAGTAGCGCAGAGTGCTGATGAAAGGGTATGACTTCGCGGCGTGATTTGACAGAAAACGGTTAAGCGCGGCTAGGCGGCCGGCTAACCTTTGCATCTCTTTGATCGTTTTTGGTGATGGCATTCGTTCTATTGCCTGGACCTTTTCTGGGTTAACCTTAAAACCGCCGTTTGTGACTATGAAGCCCAAGAATTTCCCTTCTTCCATACCAAATGAACATTTGGCTGGATTCAGTTTCATGTTCACACTGCGCAACGAGTTGAATGTTTTTTCGATGTCTTTCAACATTTGGTCTTCTTCAGGACTTTTGACCACTAGATCATCGATATAAACCTCGATATGCTTTCCAATATCTCCGGCAAATGTCTTATCCATCAGGCGCTGGTACGTTGCTCCAGCGTTTTTGAGACCGAACGGCATCTTTGTATAGAAAAAGATCCCGAGATCGGTTCGAAAAGCTGTCTTGTCTTCGTCTTCGAGCTTCATTTGCACCTGATGGTACCCCTTATAGCAATCCAAGAAGCACTTCCATCTGTATGGCGCGAGAGAGTCTATCTTTTTGTCGATCTCGGGCAAAGAGTAACAATCTTTAGGGCATGCCTTGTTGAGATCGGTGTAATCAACACACATTCGCCATCCTCCACTAGACTTCTCTACCATCACGGGGTTTGCAACCCAACTTTGATAACGTACTTCTCGCAAAATGCCAGCTTTTAGTAACTTGCATACTTGCTCATTCATTGCTTTCGTTTTGTCTGCCCCTAGGCTGCGCCTTCTTTGGACTTTTGGCTCAACAGAGGGGTAGGTGTTCAGACAGTGCTCAGTAATGTCGCGCGGGACACCGGTCATGTCGGCCGGGGTCCAGGCGAAGATATCCATATTCCTGAACAGGAGTTGTTTGAGATGCGTTCTGATGTTCGGTGAGATTGCGTGGCCTATCGTCACCGTTTGCTCTGGATATTTCCGGTTTAAAATCCATTTCTCTGGCTCGGTCGTTGAAACCTTCGCCGCTTTTGTTGGGCGCATCTCTTCTGTCGACATCACTTCTTTCTTTGCATAAACGATTGCCACCCCCGTCTTGGTTGGGAATCCAATTGCTGAGTGGGGGGTGGACGTTATCATGTTCAGCTCGCCTTGCGTCTCTCTCCCGATCAGTACATCATGTCTTGATTTAACAGGCATCACCATGAAGTTTACAGTCGTTGTTCTTGAGTGCGTTCCGTCAGAAAGCGTGACGGGGAAGCTGATTTGGCCAAGCGGGAAGACCATTTCGTTGCAAAATCCTGACAAGGGGTAGTCAACTGGCTCGAGTCTCGCTTTGTCTTCGTCGTCGAACTGATTAAAGCACTGCTCATAGATGATGTCTGCTGTACTTCCCAGGTCAATGAAGACGTATTCAGTTTCGTAATGGCCGATGATACCGGTGATGACGATGGGTCGTGTGGCTCGAGGACCCCCGCGCACCACCGGGAAAATGACCTGTTGCTCTTGCCATGAGGGTTCATAAGGGCGCTTGCCTTTCTCTCTTGCGCTGTATCTAGGTCCGTTGACCATATGGGTTTCTAAGCGTCGGACTTTCTTATGACTTCCTTCATCGTGGCGATGGAGCTGTCAGGTTTCTTTGCGCACGTTTTTCACCAAGTGGCTCAGCTTTCCACTCTTCAGCGCTTTCTCGATCTCTTGACGTAAGCTGTAACAATCGTCTGTTAAGTGGCCTGTATCCTTGTGGAAATCACAATACAGGTTGGGGTCTTGCCCCTTCTTGTTCGTCATTGGCCTTGGTGCCTTGAAATCATGATTCTCCGTCATCAGCACCTCTTTTGGTGTTTTTATGAGCGGAGTCCAATGCTTTTCTCGATTATCATCTCTGACTGCCTTTCGATAGCCGATGCGGTCAATAGTATCTCACGCGTCTTCTTTGTAGCGGGACCGTTCTTCATAACGAGGTTGTTCACTATAACCGCTGGAGTGATTGGCCTTCCACCCAGGGTTTTTGCCTTTGTTTCGTCTGTTGTCGTCGCGCGAGTGACCCCCTTTTGAAAATCGATCTTCAGTACGATAACAGTTGTTTCTGGCGAGTGACTCTTCAGTTTGCGCGACTATCTTCGCGGCTTCCATGAGTTTATCCCATTCCTTGGGCATTCCATCTTTCCCAGTGATGGTTCGAATTAGGCTATCGCAGCGGATGGCTTTCTTGAAATGGCAGCGCATGAGTTGCTCACTAACGCCGCCGATTTCCAAGCACTCTTTGTTAAAGCGAGTGATGAAATCTTCCAGACCCTCATTATCCCTGCGCCAGATATCTTCAACTTCAGCTGTGTCACGCTGGTATCGTCTTTGTTGACTGAAGTGACTCAAAAACTGAGTCCTGAAATCCACCCATGATTTTATCTTTCCCGGAGGAAGGCTGTCGAACCAGGCGCGAGCAGCCCCGGTAAGCGTTTGGATAAACAGATGGCACCACATGGGCATATTCCACCCCCCATGCAGCCCACGCTTGTGAAAACTCTGACGTGATCATTAGGGTCAGTCAAACCATTAAATTTCCCAACTGTCGGGGGTAACTTCTCTCTTTTAAGCGGCGCAGGCGCGATCTTTGGGATGAACTTTGAATGTTCTACAGCTTCAGCCGGTCGATAAGCGAGACAAAAGTCTTGCTCTGCCTCTTCGGTGTACCCCACATGTTGCCTTGGTTTGTAGTATTCGTGATTTCTTTGCAAACGATTGAAGACCGAAGATTCTTCATCGTTCTCCCAAGTTGGATCATTTGGGTCAGTATCTTCCCATTCGTTGTTCATGTTGCGCGGCGTGAGCCGGCTATGAACTGGGCCTCTTTGTATGCTTGACGGATCGTCATAATAGCTTTCTGTTTCTCCCCGTGTATCGCGCGTGACCTGCACGGTTAGTCTTCGGGTAGGGGGAGGTCTGTTGGCTCCTCCTTGGATATTTTGCGGTGGTGGCATCTGACGCGGCCCATGACTGGGGCCGGTTGGTGTAACCAAGGAAGGTTCTGCCGTTAAGACTGCTTGTTGCGCGCTCAAGGATTAATACGCCGCGTTAATAGTGGCAAGTTGCTTGGCGTACCATGAGGCTGGGGTTTCGCCCTCTGGTAGCCCTAGTAGCGCCGAGATATTATGAGGTGGAGCTGGGTTTGAAGGTCCAGCACCGTTGTTTCCTGGGGTGACCGTTTGGTAGATGCGGGTGAGGCTCCCGCGCGGTCCCCCCGTATTGTTTACTTCGATTTCGCCAATTTCTTCAACGTTTTGGGGTTGGATGTTTTGATTATCCACCCCCAACGTAGCATTAGGGTTTGCTCCAAGACCAACAAACTCGGGAATGATACCTTGATCAGCCATGATCGAAGGAAGGAAAAAACACAAAACTCAGGAAAGAAGAAGATGAGAGTGATTTGTAGAAAAACCGGTGGGCGCCAATGAAGAAACACGGAACTAACTATGGGACTAATCAGTTTGGTTTATGTTCCTTTCATAGTGGTTAATCTTCTTATGATTTCCTGAGCTCCTTAATGACTTGGGTTATCTGCAAAACAAAACACCGTTACTCGTTAAGAGGGGAATGTGGGGGTTTCCCTCTTAACCGGGCTCCGGCGTGAGAATAAGCGATTGCTTTGGGGAGAGAATTAAGTATTAAGTGAGAGAGTAGAGGGAATGGAATGTTTAACCTGTGAAGTGAGGCCTCTATTTATAGCCGGAGAGGTGTAAGAGGGTATGGGCTGATGGGCCTTGGGCCGGAAGGCGACAACATGGAGGATATGCTCCTTGTCTCACTGGTGTCGACCGTTAGTGGCCTCTAGGAGCTTTATGGAGTTGGCGCAACGTGATTGGAGCCACGTGTCACTGTTGTCGGCCTGGCCGCCCTTCTGCCATCAGCAGGTAAGTGGAGATCGTGGGGCAGTTGTCTCTGCCCTGTGATTGGTGCCACATAGGCGTCCTTAAGTACGTTTTGTCTCCTGCATGTCAGACGATCGTGGAGCACGATTGCGCAGGGTCAGAAGGACCCTGATTGGCTCTTTTATTCTGCCACTTGTACCTTGTGTACTATCTGAGAAGGCCTCGCGCCGTAGTCATGCATGATTCTTGCTGAGCACGTTATTACCTTGCGCGAGACATGGGCTTTCAAATGCTCTTTTCAGAATGCTAAGTATTGCTAATTGGAGTTTCTTCTCATCTAGACCTCGCGCCGCATTACACAGATGTGTTGTAACCTGCGCGAGGTTGGCAATTAAGGAAATTGCTGAGTAAGGAGTATGGTCCCGCGCGCCTTGCAGGAGGTTTGCGCAGCTTTTTGGGACCATACCCCTTCAATATATATATATATATATATATATATATATAAATTAATTATTAAAAGTTCATAAAAATTAAATAAGCGTGACAATTTAAGCATGTGAATATATAATAAAAAGATGAAAAGAAAGTAAATAAAAGAAATAATAAATATACGTTATATGTATCTACGTGTGTCAATATATTATTGGTGGAATGAAAGGAAAAATCCCATCTTGTAATGGGTTTGTAATCTAGATTTTCATCTTGCCATCTCATCCCATGGGACTTGCGGTGTTCCTATATAACTCGCAAAACCTATATTATTGGTGGAATAAAAGGAAAATTCTCATCTTGTAATGGGTTCGTGATCTAGATTTCCATCTTGCCATCTTGATGTGCGTGTCGTGTTATAAGTTTTTATGTATATTTTAAGTTTTTTTTAACACTTTAGTCAAGTTTTAAATTTATAAAACACGATATTTTACTAACACTAAACACACATATGGGCAAGTGCACCCATCGTGAGCGTAGTATAGCGTTGGTAAGATACCGAGGTCGTCCAAGGACACAAGAGCTTTTAATACCGGTTTATCCTCAACGTCTAATTAAATTAAAATTTTAGAAAAAAGGTTTAAACATGAAAATAAAAAAAACTAAAAAATAAAACAGATAGACAAGATGAATCACTTGGATCCGACTCGCTTTTAGTGTAACATTTGATTATTTCAACACTTTTGCACTATTTAAGAGATTATCTTAGTTATAGTAGTAGGCCCCTCTTTTGAAGGTGACGTTACCCTCAACCCAGTAGTTTGAGTCAGCAAGGATACAATCCTATTATTGAAAGATAATTAATTAAGTTATTAATGCGTAATGTGGTAGGCCCCTCTTTTGAAGGTGATGTTACCCTCGGCTAAGTGGTTTGAGTCAGTAGGGATACAATCTCAAGTAGCCGGGTTAATGTATTAATAGTAGTTTACATATGAGGGGATCAAGCCATTCGCACCCCCGCCATCCAATACCAGTGGGTATTGAATGAGGTCCTAGTAAGCTTGACCCAGGTCCTTGCAGGATCTATACACTGAACAAGGCAAGAACCTTACCAAATCATTCCCTTAACCCCCGACCAAGTAGCCAACATATCTCTATATAGACCGTAGAGATATGAATGGTGAAAATCTTTTATTTTATATAGACAGTAAAATAATGTCAAGACACCACGGACAAATGATAAGGAAGTTTCACCTTCAACATAAGAAACTAGTTATTAAAGTCATTAATACAAAACCAAATAAAAAGTGCGAAAAGATTAAAAATAAAAAGTATTACACTAAATGATTGCCTTCACCAAGTGATGTAAGAGACTTAGGCAAACATGGCTTTTGATTGTCAAGAACTCTTACTATCAATATTGGATCCCGAGACTACTACACACACTCTATGATGGATGATGGTGGTGGATGTGGGTTGTGATGGTGGTGGAGTGTGGGTGAAGTGTGAGAGAGGTAGTTTGCCAAGGGTTGCCTTTGAAGTGAACCAAGCACCTCTATTTATTGCCTGCACTGAAGCCCGGACACGGCCCCGTGTCCACCCACTTTCTCTTTCTTCATTAAATGCAGTTTGTCTTCATTAGTTGACCACGCCCCCGTGTCCGTTGGGCATGGCCCCGTGTGCAGAAGCGTATCTGTACTATCAAGATTTGCTTGGATTCTGCGAATCTTAGCGTTGACCACGACCGTGTTGAGCTGGGCACGCCCCCGTGTTGGGAAATAGAAGCTTCTACAACTTTGTCTTTTCTGTAGACACTTGGGCACGCCCCCGTGTCCGCTGGGCACGGGGCGTGTTCAGCCTTCTGATATCTTGTTTTTATTCCTTTTCTTGTATTTATGTTAGATTTAGCTGCATTTTTGCTTATTTTGTTCATTTAAGCTCTTCTAACCCTGAAAATACAAAAGGAAGACAAAATCACACTTTTTCCAACATTAGTACTAAAAAGGGGTAGTTTTATGCCTTATTTGATGTAATTTATATGTTGCATTTTACACACATCAAATACCCCCACACTTGAACCTTTGCTTGTCCTCAAGCAAAACTCTTTATAATGTGGCTTACACACCCAAATGGAATGGGTAGAAGAGAAGTTTTGGGCTTGTCTTTGAGTGTCAGGATTTAAAAATCTTTATTAGGCTTTATTTTTATGTTATTTACAATCCTATTCGTTATAATTTATTTATAACGTTTCATAAGATAAATTACTTATTTGGGCATAACATGCCTTTTTAAAATTCCATTTATATACAAGTTCACATACCTCACGAGAGATCACTCAACACTCGGCCGATGATGTATTTTTGTGAAACACTCGAGAGCGGCATGGAACTTACTTCTACCATATGCTTGCCAAGCAATCAATCCTCCTCCTTTTTAACTATAAACATTTGTAAATATCAAGAGGACTTTGGGGAGGGGTTATGCTTGGGTTAAAGGTACGTGGTTTTGGGTTAGTGGTTGGTAGAAAAGGGCGAAAATGCGTAAAAAGCGTCGGTTTTCGTAAAACTTTTATGTTTTTGTGACTTTTATTCACACGAAGCATTTTTAAACAAAGTTTCTTTTGAGAAACTTGTTTGTTTATTGCTAGACTTCATCATCATTTTTTTAAGGTCACATAAAAACCGAGCTTTTTACTAAAACAAAGGGTTTAAAATAAAAAAAAGGGTTTTTGGTGGGTAAAGGGTGTTTGTTTTGTGGGTTTAGAAATGAAAAGGTTTAGGCTCAAAGGGGTTAACTAGGGGGATTTTGGGTAGGTGGTAAAAAAAAAATGGTGTTGAAAGAAAAATGGGTTAGTCCTAATGCCTCCATCATTTACTTACTTGGGTTTTAAGTTGGTAAGGACCGGGAATGTATCGTCATGGCAAGTTCTAGAGTCGTAAGAAACCAAGCGGCTATTCACACAAGAAACGAAAGATGAGCATTTAATCTAAAGATGTGTATTTGTATGCTCAATAAAGACTCAAAACTCACTTTTTGTGGGAATGGGTCTTTAATGTGATCAAGTATATATAATCAAATTTTAATTAGATTTGTTATGCCGTTTCATAATTTTCTTATGTTGGTTCTTTTTATCACGACGCTATCGGTTGTAAATTCGTAAAAATATAACCTTTTTTAGAACTTGATATTCCCAATTTAAACCAAGACAGGTAAAAAAAATGAAAAGTTTTTGAAAAAATTTGGGGTGTTTAGCGGTTCCAATAGAGTTTTGTGTAAGGCTTGTAATCAGGACTTGCAAAATTCAAGGTTTTAGCACCCCCACACTTAAATTACACATTGTCCTCAATGTGTCCCAAAAATAAGTTTTTAGGTTGATTGAATGTGTAAAAGGTGTTTTAAAAAACAAAAATTTATGTTACTGGGCATCTGGAAACGGCCCCGTGTCGGATGAGCACGGCCCCGTGGTCAGATTGCCAGTATCGAGAACTTACAGAAGGTGGACACGGGGGCGTGTCTGGTGAACACGACACCGTGTTGAGCAAAAAGCTGCATAAATTAGACAAACATCAAGTCTGGGCTGTGGGCACGGGGGCGTGTCGGCTGGGCACGACCCCGTGTGGACAAACTACAAATATGTAAAACAAGTTTCTGCTTTCGGTTCTGCTGTCCCGGCCTTAGTAGCACTAATGTTTAGTGCTTTAAGCCTCGTAGGTACCTGTTTTACTAATAAATACCACACCAAACAATAACAAACATCCTAATTTACCAATGTTTCATCATCCACATCACAAGCTAAAAAGAAAAGAAATGCAGGAAATTAAAAAGTGTTAAGAGAAGTAAATTGTTCAACAAATGGCACGCAGGCCACGCAATTGTTCATGAGATAAAAGGGTTAACCTGTTAGACCTCCAACCGTGTGATGCCACCTCCAACTCCTCCCGCTCAATCCATGTCCTCGTCCTCGTCCTCATCATCATCATCCCCTCCGTGGCCTGCCATATACTCCCGGATGTTCCCAATGTCATCCTGCATGTCGGAGATATTTCTTTCTATCACTCCGACCCGGGCGTTTGTGTTGCTGGCCATGTTGTACGTGTTCCTGGTGCACATAAGATTTTCCTGCAACAAATAATGTAAGCTCTGAAAGTTAGGAAAACCACCTCCTTGAGAGGAGGATTAACCCGGATCACCATGGGGCTGGTAGTGGTACTGGGGAGGAGGACGGATGTGTGGAGCGTGTAAGACGAGAGATTCTTGAGGGTTCCATGCATGCCCTTGAACCGTTTGAAATCTGACCTTCATGTCATCCGCTTCATAGATCAAGTTCATGGAGCGGCAAATGACCATGTCTACCTTTCCCGACCACGGTCCCTTTTGAAAGGACCTCGGCATACTTGGCACAAAGTGTTTGAAAAGGCGGTAAATCCACCCTCCAAACAGGATAGGAGTCGGGGGAGTAGCAAGTTGGTTTAAGTGCATGTTACGGAGTAGCAAGTGTGGAACATCGAGGTTGACACGGTTGTGAATGCAATGGAGAACTAGCAGATCACGCAACCCTGCAACACCACCGCTGTCGTGCCTCTGGCAGAGAGAGTAGCTGAGGACCCTGTGGATGTAGCGGTAGAGAGGGTCCTTTAACATTGTGCTCTTAGTTCGGCTCGGGTTATAGTTGCCCTCCCCGATCTGAGCCCAAGTAGCTTGGCGTTGATTTTCTGGAATCTCGCGGAGACCGCCGGTGTTCTCTTCATCCCCAGCATCCTCTTCTGAGTACAACCCGACAATTGCCCCAAATTGTGCGATTGAGATCGAGTACGTGGTCCCTTCACAACGGAACTCTACCCCATCATTGTCGAACGGATCCGCTCTTGACTTAAGGTCAAACGTGCTGTAAAATTACATGTTGTATTCATGCACGGAGTGAAGCCGAGTGCAAAGAGCAACTCGTAGTGGGCCGGTGACTATGTTGTTGAAACGGTCTATTTGGTTCACTGCTTCAAGGGTGTCCATGCACACCTGTCGGGGATTTTCCTCGGGCCTAGTTCTTAGCACATCATACCGTGCCTGAGCAGCCAACTCACTTGCGTTGAATCTGGTAAATTTCTTGGCCATCTGAAAGGAAACACCAAACAATTAGCATGAAACAGTGAAATTTTCGAAAAAAACTGAAAACAGTCAGCTGAACACGGCCCCTTGTTCAGCGGACACGCCCCATATTAGCCTGAAAATAGCTGGACACGGCCCCGTGCTCGCTGAGCACAACCCCGTGTCCAGGTGTCTGTTTCCCAAAATTCTCATTTTTCGACCCGGTTCTGAAAACTTGAACATTTTTGGTCCAGTAGGAGCGGTTTTCCCCGAAAATGAAACCCCAAGTGCCGTTTTTCCCAAAACAAACCGTTTACGCCTTTAATTTCATCTTTTTTTGGTTCAAAAACAAGGGTTTGGGGTTTTTTGTGAGAAATCGGGCAAATCTACAAACAATACAAGTTGATTTACTTCCTATAACATGTATCTATACTAATACTAATAGATCTAAGCAAAAATTTGGGGTTTGATCCGGTTCAAGTTGAAGAACCCTAGATTTTCCCTAAATTTTGATGTTAAACTACATGCAAGTACTTAAACTAACTAATTATAAGGATAGAATCATACCTTGACGTTGTTAGAAGAAGGGGAAACGTTGAAATCTGCGAAAAAAATTCGCCGGAACCAGAGAGTTCTTGGGAAAACGGGGTGTGTTGAAATTAAAGAATGAAGGAAAAAGGGGTTTTATCCCCGACAGTTGCGCGGACACGGCCCCGTGGGCCGGCAAATTTAATTTTTTTTAAGTGCTCGTGTGAGTGCCCTGTTTCCCGAAACTTGGTTTTAGAATTCTTACCGATATAGATGTTTTCCCGATGTTCGTAACTTACAAGGTATGATGTTGATGCTTGAACCTTCGTTTCATTCTTCGACCGTTTGAAGCGAGATTTCTTCCTCTTCTTCCTCAATAAATCCTTGATAAAGCTTCAATCATTGGCCATTGACTTTGAATGGAATTCCATTCCGAGATTTAATTTCGACTGCACCGTGTGGGAAAATATGGGTGATGGAAAAAGGTCCTTACCACCTAGACTTTAATTTACCAGGAAATAATCGAAGTCGTGAATCAAACAATAGAACTTGATCTCCTACTTGAAATTCATTAGGTTTAATGTGTTTATCATGCAAATTTTTCATTATTTCCTTATAAATTTCGGAGTTAGAGTATGCATAATTCCTTAATTCATCTAATTCATTTAATTGGCAAAATTGATTTTTACCGGCAATTTCTGTCTAAGTTTACGTTTTTAATAGGCCAGTAGGCCTTGTGTGCTATTTCTACTGGAAAATGACAACCTTTTCCATAGACAAACTTATATGGGGTTGTCCCTATTGTTGTTTTATAAGCAGTTCGAAAAGCCCATAAAGCATCGTCTAATTTATCGGCCCATTCTTTTTTATTTAACCCTACGGTTTTTTCAAGTATTCTTTTAAACCTCGATTAGTCACTTCGGCTTGTGCATTTGTTTGAGGGTGATATGCTATTGAGATCCGGTGATAGACCCCATACCTTGTTAAAAAAATTTCAAGTTGATGGTTACAAAAATGGGTACCTCTATCACTTATTAATGCTTTTGGTGTTCCAAAACGAGAGAATAATTTTTTCAGAAATCTTACCACGACTCTTCCATCGTTTGTTGGAAGTGCCTAGGCCTCGGCCCATTTAGACAAGTAATCTACCGCCACAAGTATATATTTGTTTCCTTTTGATGGTGGGAAAGGTCCCATAAAGTCGAGTCCCCACACATAAAAAATTTCACAAACAAGAATGCCGTTTTGTGGCATTTCGTTTTTGGAAGAAATATTACCTGATCTTTGGCAAGCGTCACATGTCTTGACAAGACTTTAGGCGTCTTTGTAAATGGTTGGCCAATAAAATCCTGAATCAAATAACTTTCATGCGGTACTAGCGGCACCATGATGTCCTCCGTATGGACCCTCATGACAATGGCGGAGAATTCTTCTTGCTTCACTACCATGTACGCATCGACAGATGAGTTGATCAGTACACATTTTGAAAAGATAAGGATCTTCCAAAAAATAATGCTTTACATCGGCAAAGAATTTCTTTCTTTGATGATGTGGCCATCCTTTTGCGACTATACCGCTAGCTAGGTAGTTAGCATAGTCGGCGTACCATGGCTCTTCTCGGTATTCCACCATTTCCAGGGACCCTGTTGGGAATTTTTCATTGATTTGCTCGTCCCTGGTTGCCTCCAAAGCTGGGTCTTCCAAGAGGGAAAGGTGATCTGCAGCGGTGTTTTCTGCTCCTCTTTTGTCTTTAATTTCAATGTCAAATTCTTGGAGGAGTAGAATCCACCGAATCAAACGTGGTTTAGCATCCTGTTTCTTGAAGAGATATCGAATGGCTGCATGATCTGTATAAACTATCGTTTTCAAAAGAACAAGATAAGAACGAAATTTATCAAAAGCAAATACCACGGCTAGTAATTCCTTTTCTGTTGTTGTATAATTTTCTTGTGCGTCATTAAGTGTTTTACTAGCATAATAAATTGGGTGAAAATGCTTATCTTTTCTTTGTCCCAAGACGGCTCCAACTGCAAAGTCACTTGAATCACACATGATTTCGAAAGGTAATTTCCAATCAGGCGCTATCATGATAGGTGCATTGACTAGCATCTCTTTTAGTGTTAGAAATGCTTGATTGCAATCCTTGTCAAAGATGAAAGGGGCATCTTTTTCAAGTAATTTTGTTAGAGGCCTCGAGATTTTAGAAAAGTCTTTGATAAATCGTCTATAAAATCCGGCATGCCCTAGGAAACTTCTGATAGCTCTAACGGAGGATGGGGGTGGTAATCGAGAAATAGTGTCTATTTTTGCTCGATCAACCTCCATTCCTTCGCTTGAGATTTTGTGACCGATTACTATTCCCTCCGTTACCATGAAATGACATTTTTCCCAGTTAAGGGTGAGGTTAGTTTCCTCACATCGGGATAGCATTCGTTCAAGGTTATCGAGGCATTGGTCGTATGAATCTCCAAAGATAGAAAAGTCGTCCATGAAGACTTCCATTGTCTTTTCTATCATGTCATGGAAGATGGCCACCATGCAACGTTGGAAGGTTGCGGGGGAAATACATAGACCAAAGGGCATGCGTCGATAAGCAAAAGTTCCATAGGGATATGTGAATGTTGTTTTCTCTTGGTCTTCGGGTGCTATCGGTATTTGAAAGTAACCTGAAAAACCATCTAAGAAACAATAAAATTTGTGACCGGATAATCTTTCTAACATTTGATCAATAAAAGGCAAAGGAAAGTGATATTTCCTTGTTGCTTCATTTAATCGGCGATAATCTATACATACCCTCCATCCTGTGACGGTTCTTGTTGGAATTAATTCATTTTTCTCATTAGTTATTACCCTCATACCTCCTTTCTTTGTAACTACTTGGATGGGAGTTACCCAAGGACTATCGAAAATTGGGTAAATGAGTCCGGCGTCAAGTAATTTGATGACTTCGTTTTTAACCACTTCTTGGACATTTGGATTTACTCTACGTTGTGGTTGTATTACCGATTTATAGTCATCGTTCATTAAAATTTTGTGCGTGCGCATGGAAGGACTTATTCTTTTAATATCTTCAATCTTCCAAGCGATCGCGGTTTTGTGTTTTTTCAAAAGCGTAATTAATTTTTCTTTTTCTAAATTAGTTAATTTTGACGAAATAATTACAGGTGATTTACCATCTTTGTCTAGAAAATCATATTCCAAACCTTTTTGGAAGTTCCTTGAGCTCAAGAGGTGGGTCTTTAGGAGACTCCTTATTTGGTTGCTCATTTTGTTCAAGGACCACAAAAGTTTGTTCTATGGCGACCTCTTCTTCAACAAAGTGGTCAATTTCTTCTCTTGTATCGGGTGGTTCATCTTCATCTTCAATTAGGGGGTCATTATTGCCGAATGGATATTTCATTGAACGCTCAAGATCGACACATTTTTTAAATGTCCCTAATTGAATAGATAAATTGTCGTACTTCCGCTTTTTCCAGGCTTCGTGGGTCTTTACAAAAGGTCGTCCCAACACTAGAGGAGCGTCATCAAGGATGACAAAGTCGGTTGGGATTACCATTTGATTGGTTTGGACCAAGATATCCTCAACTACCCCTATTGATTTTATTACTTTCCGATTAGATAGAAAAATGGGCATTTGAAGTGGAGAAAAATCACCAACTTAATTTTTCGAAAATGTAGTTTGGCATTATATTAACACAAAGATCTTTATCAATTGTGATATTACTAATAAAGGAATTTTGAAAAAAAAACATGGAACCGGTGTAATGTTAATTTCAAATGGATCTTCTTTTATTAGTGTAGTTTGATCATTTGTTAACTTAATGTTTACCGTTTCGTCAATTTTAGTGTTAGTGTTTAACTCTTTTAAAAACTTAGCATGAGTGGGTACTAAACAATGGTTTTCGAAAGAAGGTGATAAGAGATTAATTTCTTGAAAATTAGACTCTTCTTGAATTTTAACGTTGTCGGACTCACCTTTTTCGTTGTTTAACTCATGTGTCGGCTTTTCACTTACTTGTTCTTCCATTTTTACACCTTCAACTATCTCTTCTTTATTAAATTTTCCCCTTGCGCGGGACTCCTCTTCCCTAGCGCGGGATTCTTTTATATAGCGCTTAATAGTTTTAAGGTGTTCTATTATCTTTTCGGCTACGGGTGAGATAATTGGTGGTTCGTCAAGGTGAATTTAATAAGTATTATCAAAGCTTGAATTCGGAAGTTCGATCCTTGGCTCCTCATAGTACTCATATGAGGTAGATGGTTCACACCATTGTTCCTCATTGTAAGTGTATGACGAATAAGGGTCGTAACTTTGTTCTTCATAATACTCATATGAGGTGGGTTGTTCACGCCATGGTTCCTCATAATATGCATATGAAGGTGAAGGCTCATATCTTGGTTCCTCAAAGTGTGAGTACGGAGGCTCATACATTGGCTCATCAAAATACGAGTATGAGGGAGACGGTTCATACCTTGGGTCTTCATAGGATGTATATGAAGTGGACGGCTCGTACCTGGGCTCCTCATAATAGTCATATGAAGTGGATGGTTCAAAGAGGTCACAATATTGTACCGAATGAGGGTTACCACAAATGGTGCAATAGTCTTCCCTATAATCATCCTCCTCATAGTGGTAGTTGTAATCTCCTGAGTATTGATCCATAAGAATCACTCAGTAGACCACAACAGAGTCTCGGGACCAGAAAACAAAAATAAAAACGGAAACAGAGGCTGGACACGGCCCCGTGTTCAGGTTCTGTATCTGGGCGTTTTAATAAAAGTGACTGGTTTTGTGCAGCACGGGGGTGTGTTCAATGAGCACGACCCCGTGTTCAGACTCTGTATCTGGGAGTTTTGAAAAAAATGTGCGGCACGGCCCCGTGTTCAGTGAGCACGGCCTGTGTTCAGTCTACTGTAAATGCAAAAACTAACTAAAATGCAGAAAATGTGCCCGCGTTGTTTTGAAAAACTGATTAGGCCGTCGATTTTAAGCTTTCTTAAAATCCTTGTGTCCCTGGAAACGGCGCCAAAAACTTGATGTGCGTGTCGTGTTATAAGTTTTTATGTATATTTTAAGCCCTTTTTAACACTTTAGTCAAGTTTTAAATTTATAAAACACGATATTTTACTAACACTAAACACACATATGGGCAAGTGCACCCATCGTGAGCATAGTATAGCGTTGGTAAGATACCGAGGTCATCCAAGGACACAAGAGCTTTTAATACCGGTTTATACTCAACGTCTAATCAAATCAAAATTTTAGAAAAAGGTTTAAACATGAAAATAAAAAAAAACTAAAAATGCTGAAAATAAAAATAAAACAGATAGACAAGATGAATCACTTGGATCCGACTCGCTTTTAGTGTAACCTTTGATTATTTCCGCACTTTTGCACTTTTTAAGAGATTATCTTAGTTATAGTAGCAGGCCCCTCTTTTGAAGGTGACGTTACCCTCAACCCAGTAGTTTGAGTCAACAAGGATACAATCCTAAAGGGTTGGATTATTGAAAGATAATTAATTAAGTTATTAATGCGTAATGTGGTAGGCCCATCTTTTAAAGGTGACGTTACTCTTGGCTAAGTTGTTTGAGTCAGCAGGGATACAATCCCAAGTAGCCGGGTTAATGTATTAATAGTAGTTTACATATGAGGGGATCAAGCCATTCGCACCCCCGCCATCCAATACCAGTGGGTATTGAAGGAGGTCCAGGTAAGCTTGACCCAGGTCCTTGCAGGATCTATACACTGAACAAGGCAAGAACCTTACCAAACCATTCCCTTAACCCCTGACTAGGTAGCCAACATATCTCTATATAGACCGTAGAAATATGAATGGTGAAAATATTTTATTTTATATAGACAGTAAAATAATGCCAAGACACCACGGACAAATGATAAGGAAGTTTCACCTTCAACATAAGAAACTAGTTATTAAAGTCATTAATACAAAACCAAATAAAAAGTGCGAAAAGATTAAAAATAAAAAGTATTACTCTAAATGCTTGTCTTCACCAAGTGATGTAAGAGACTTAGGAAAACATGGCCTTTGATTGTCAAGAACTCTTACTATCAATATTGGATCCCGAGACTACTACACACACTTTATGATGGATGATGGATGATGGTGGTGGATGTGGGTTGTGATGGTGGTGGAGTTGGGTGAAGTGTGAGAGAGGTGGTTTGCCAAGGGATGCCTTTGAAGTGAACCAAGCACCTCTATTTATAGCCTGCACAGAAGCCCGGACACGGCCCCGTGTCCACTGGGCACGGCCCCGTGTCCATACACTTTCTCTTTCTTTATTAAATGCAGTTTGTCTGCATTAGTTGACCACGCCCCCGTGTCCGCTGGGCACGGCCCCGTGTGCAGAAGCGTATCTGTACTATCAAGATTTGCTTGGATTCTGCGAATCTTAGCGTTGACCACGGCTGTGTTGAGCTGGGCACGCCCCCATGTTGGGAAATAGAAGCTTCTACAACTTTGTCTTTTCTGCAGACACTTGGGCACGCCCCCGTGTCCGCTGGGCACGGGGCGTGTTCAGCCTTCTGATATCTTGTTTTTGCTTAGGAAGATGCTGTCGGGGTGTCGGGCTTGCCACGTTTATTCCTTTTCTTGTATTTATGTTAGATTTAGCTGCATTTTTGCTTCTTTTTGTTCATTTAAGCTCTTCTAACCCTGAAAATACAAAAGGAAGACAAAAGCACACTTTTTTCCAACATTAGTACTAAAAAAGGGGTAGTTTATGCCTTATTTGTTGTAATTTATATGTTGCATTTTACACACTTCACATCTAATCCCATGGGACTTGCGGTGGTGTTCCCGTATAACTCGCAAAACCATTTTGTGTACGCCCCAGGTAACCTTAAGAATTAAGATTTGTGGATGACAATTATAGGTTATGGATGTTTTGTAAGTTTGCGTTTTTAGCATCATGTTAGTTTTTATGTTGATTTATGTTTGTTTGTTTTATATCTTATAAAAAATGGATAAACTTAATTATCTTAAGTTTGTAACATAACATACATTGGTCGTATTTGTTAGGTTCATTCATATTTGGTGCAAACGTTTATCATGTGAATAAACACCTGTTCCAATCTGCAAGGGATAGAACCTGAGAGGTAGTTTCGACAAGAGGGTTAACCCTTAATCACTTCTAAGTCGACGGCTGAGGATGTCTTGAGAGCTAATCTGCAAAACAATAACACTGTAAGCTCATTACGAGAAGGAGAAGTAGGGGGTTCTTCTTGTAACCACCTTCAGGCGTGAGAATAAGCATCGCTTAAGAAGATTAAAGCAAGTGTGTGTTAAGAGTGAGAGTGAGAGAATTCGGTCCCTTAAACCTTTTGGGGAGCCTGGTGTTTATAGCCAAAGGATAGGGAAATGGATGTAATGTAGCTAGTGGAGATAACTGATTGGTGCCACCTCTATAACGTTCCGTAAGTTTCATTATTTTTCATTTCATTTTAATTCGTATTTTCATTTCAACCCTTTGTAATTCGAAACTTGATCATAATGGAAATCATATATTTATTTAATCATAATTGCACAATACATAAACAATCACGAATATGCGATTTAATTCGAAAACCGAACAATACATGAAGATTATAAATTTCTTTGGAATGATATTAATACATGTTTATTCATCATATAAGCTTACATACCCTTAAATATCCAAAAATGTGCTTAACTATATGTTTATGGCATAAAATAACACACAAGGCAAGTGTAGGGACCAAAACTGCAATTTCCTGAAACTTTAACCGTCCTTGCGGACCGTATGCAATATTCCATGCGGTCCACAAGGGTGTCAGCAGGCAGAATGTTGCAACAACTCCAGATTTGACCTCCTTTTAACCCCTAACTACCTCATTTAACACCCAAACCTTAATCCTACTTATAAATACCAACCCCAACATTTCCGAAACACTTTCCACACTCTAAAAAGTCTCTCTAACACTCTCTAATCATCAAGAACTTCAACCCTGGGCTGAAAACTTTAAGTTCAAAACAATGAATTTTGAGTTTCTTTTTTACCTTTTCTTCTTCTCTTTCCTTGGATAACCTCTAGGAGTATTATCACATGTTTAGTAAGGTAAACAAAGATGGTAAACCACCATTTTGAGGTCCAAGTTAGGATTTTTGTTAAACTTTATGTACTTGTTTTATCTTGCTTTGTTTTTGGAATTTCTTCGAGTTAACAACAAATATCCATGCTGAATAACTTGGGATAATGTTTAAATCCAAAAACATGAGGTCATATACCACCAATTCTTATCATTGTTCCAAGCAATAAAGTGAGCGAAACTATACCAAGTCTCCAACCATACAATGTTGGAAACACTCGTCTAGATATATCTCATTTCGTTACTTAGAACATTAGATAGTTTATTTGTGTATCTCAATACTTTTATTCATGACCATCTAAATTATCAACCATGTTGGTGATTTTGTGCATTGGTGAATTCTTGAGGTTAATGGATTCATCCTATCCCTAATGCTCGACACATGTTTGACACACTTGACTATATACGTAATATATATATATATGTATGTATATATATGGTGGGATTCTAGAGTGAACACTAGTGTATTTGCGAACTGAGTGAACAAATCTTGGCCATTGATTTACACACGTGTATGGCTAGGATTTCATAATCAAATCGTAAAATACACTAGTGTATTTCATCATCAAATCCTGGCCATTGATTTACACATGTGTATGGCCATGATTAGTTCGCTCAGTTCGCAAATACACTATGTTCACTCTTGAACCTGATCCTATATATATATATAGGGAGAAGATCATGCGAGAACCACCTCTTATTGCGAGAACCGCGAGAACCAATGAGAACACAACCAAAAATGCCTAAAAATAGCTAAAAATCAGACAAATTTTTTTTTTAATATTTTTTATATAAAATTCGCTACTTTTCGAAGCAAAAAAAAAAAAAAAAATTAAAATTTTTTTTTTGGCCACTAAAAGTAGCGATTTGAGCATAAAAAATATTAAAAAAAAAAAAAATTTAGATTTTTTTTTGATTTTTTTAGATTTTTTTTAGATTTTTTTTAGGTTTTTTGGGGGTTTAGTTTTTAGCATTTTAGCTTGGGGTTGGGGTTGGGGGGGGGGGGTTTAGGTTTTTGGGGGGTGGGGGAGGGGGGTTTTTGGGGGTTTTAGTTTTTAGCATTTAGCTTGGAGGGGGGGGGTTAGGTTTTTTTTTTTTTTTTGGGGGGGGGGGGGGAGTGGGGGGGTTTAGGTTTTTTTTTTTTGGGGGTGGGGGGGTTTAGGTTTTTTTTTTTTTGGGGGGGGGGGGGGTGGGGGTTAGGTTTTTTTAGCTATTTTAGGTTGTGTTCACATTGGTTCTCGCGGTTCTCACAATAAGGGTGGTTCTCGCATGATCTCCTCCCTATATATATATATATATATATATATATATATATATATATATATATATATATATATATACACACTCCAAAAACTAAACCCCAATCCATGGCTGAATGTGATATGGTAAACTAGAGAATATCTTGATCTTAGATTTTATTATTTTGGGCTTCTAATGAGTGTTTAACACTCATGAAAAAAAAAACTTACTAAAAATAATGTCTAAATAAGTGTCTAAGGCAAGATAGGTTTTATGTATTTCATACTCGTAAATTTCGTTTATATTCCAACCTCCAAATCCTCATACTCATAGACATTTGTTTACCTTTTTAGAAAAAGGGTAACTTTGGTGATCCCATCCTTTAAAACCACTCACTCGCTTTTGGGGAAAATCTTCGCAAACCGTGAGTTCATACGTGACCCTTTTATGCTCTAAACACTGTTTGGGTTGCAACATGTATCAATACTAAAACACACATACACACACATATAAACAAACTTATGCAAACACTCAATCCTTAAACATGCTTATTTATTATGCTAATTTGTTATACATGCTAGAACATTCTTATACTTTGCTATTTATCATTAACCTTACAAGCCTCCCTTAACATGTATAGCGTTATATAATTAGCACACTACCCGTTTTGTGGGTAATTGCTAAGTTATTCTTTATGGTCTTATTACTTCAGTGATAAGGTTACGCTAGTGCCAAACTTTGTATTGATACATGTCACATTTTTAGCGTTACGGTCTTATTACTTCGATGATAAGGTTACGCTCGTTTTGATATGTTTAGTTGTGACACTCTAGGTTTTCCCGAGCTAACACCTTGTAATTACTTAGTGCGTATGAATATATATACATGTTATTAAATGAAAGTTGCGTGATTATTTTGATGATTCTATGTGATCCTTGCACTATGATTGTATAGGTAGTATATATATATAGGTATGTGTGTGTAGTGGGCCGAGACCACGAAACCCGACTCGAGACCCCCCAGTCTCGAGTGAACAGTGAACGGTTGGGCCATATGGGCCGCATCTCCTTAAACCCGTGAATTGGGTTATAAAACCCTCACATAAGCCACATTATCCTATTCTTTGGACACTCAAACCCACAATCATTCACTCACTCCCACACACTCTCTCTCACCCTCTCAACAAAAACCCTAACAATCAAGCTCACCTCCTCTCCTCTCCCTCTCTCGGATCAAACCGGCGACAACAAAAGGGGCTCTCGGATCATCTCGGATTAGCTTGAGATCACCACTCGGAACTTAGTCCATCAATCCCTCATACTCTTTCATCTAGCCGGTTAGTTTCCTTTTAGTTGTTTGGCCAAAAATGATGATTTATGAATACAAATTGTTAAGGTATTTGAATGATAAATGATGGATGAAATATGTGATAAATGATAAATATGTTCATGTTTTGATGGGAAATTGTTAGATAACATACAAGGTTAGGTAGGATGAACATATGCATGTGTTGAATATGCTTGAATGTTGTTATGAATATATGAAGAATTATGTGTTTGATATGTATGTTAGATTAAGGAAATCGAGGATGCTGATTTGAGTATATGTTAGAATAGGATTGTTTGAATAATCATGTTATAATGAAAAACCCTAAGAACAACATGAATGTCATGAAAATATTTGAAATATGCCTTGTTTGATCTATTTTGAATTGCATTTAGACAATAAAACATGTTTAAACATTCTGGTTGGTTAGTACAAAATCTCATGAAATTGCAATCTCATTGGTTAGTACATCAGAGGTTCTAGAAGGATTCTTGTGCACGTATCCGAGGTTGCGACTCGAAACCTCCGGTTGCGACTCGCAAACAAAACATGACAACTCGAGACTACGGCGGTTGCGACTCGAAACCAGACCATGACAAGTCGAAACCTCCGGTTGCGACTCGAAACCAGACCATGACAAGTCGAAACCTCCGGTTGCGACTCGAAACCAGACCATGACAAGTCGAAACATCCGGTTGCGACTCGAAACCAGACCATGACAAGTCGAAACCTCCGGTTGCGACTCGAGACTGTGTGTTCTCGAGTCGAGACCTCCTGGTCTCGACTGGGCTGCTTGTCTCCGTTACTGGGCCAAGGACGTGTGGGCTGCGCATACCGTTCTATTTGGATTCTGTGAAGCTGTTAACTGTTAGTGTGATCTGATAGGCCCAATAACACTTATGATTTGTATGATAGTTGTTGATGTTCACTGTTTAACTGCTACATATCAGAATAGGCCCGATAACTTGCTGGATGATCATGTGTTGTGTATGCTAGGTGTTAGTTATGTGTAGATTATACGTGAATACTTGTACCCCAACTTGACCTGTATTGGTGACCATGCTAGGACGTGGTGACCAACGGGATTGACCAAGTAAATAATCTACCGAGCAACCCAAGGTGAGTTCACAACTAATAAAGCATGCGTTCCCGGTGGTTGGGAAACGAAAACTTAAGCAACGCTATCCCCTCGTAAGGGATACAAACCTACTTCTCTCCCCTTAAACGGGACTTTTAGTTAATTACTGTTTATACTAGATGCAACAAGCAACACTAAACAAAACTCTATCACTCAAGTCCTCACTTCTTAATACCGATTAGTCGCCGGGGTCAGGCGAACGGGTTATTAGTTGATAGCGCTATTTAGGTCTCACCAACCTCACACCGTGCCCGCGTATGGGATCGGGCGTGAACTAATGTACTCTGGCAACCGTCAATGATGATAGAACATTGACAAACGGGGCACACTACGGAAACGTACGGATGAATAGTATTCGGTATTGTAAAAACAGTTTAGTCGCTTACTTGTGGGGTAGCTCCCCACCGCATGTATAAACGGATAAATTAACTGGTGAAACAAGTTTTTGGTAATTAAAACTGGACAACTCGTGAACTCGCCAACATTTTGTTGATACCCTACTGCATGCTTTGCAGGTACCCAGTGACTCAGGAGCTTGCACTTTAAATTTCAATTGTTGCACTTCTCTCTTTGAATAATGTAATGAAATGAATTTTTGCATTTTAATATATTGTCACAATTTTAGCGTTATGTTGTCTTTGAGAAATCTATTATGTCTCGCCTTGATTTTTTCGCCATCGGTTGGGTGTGACAACCTCACTGTCCTTTTGTACTTGTTGTCCCCTACACGATTCTTCCATCATGAGCATTATATTTGAGGAGCCTTCTACAACCTGATTAGTTGCATGTTGTTGTCATGTGTACTAATTGTCCCTTTACGTGAGTTGTCGTGTTGCACACACACAGGTGTTCTCGTATAGGAAAACTCTTGCCTGGCTGACTGTTTGTTAATTAACGTGGGTTTGGTCATGTGCGCGCATGGTCATGCGGGCCATTTTGGACCATACCCCTTCATTATTGTCACACCCCCAACCGAAGGCGGAAACATCGGGGCTTGACACTGAGCGAAACAGATTGTACAAGAGAAATCCATAACAACTAATTTACCAGATAATTAATATTATGTCCCATACCATAACTCCTCACAATAAAGTAGTTATTACAGACATAGATATCTCTTAAACAAATAAATGTTCCGATAACTCAGATTATATATATATATATATATATACACACTCCAAAAACTAAACCCCAATCCATGGCTGAATGTGATATGGTAAACTAGAGAATATCTTGATCTTAGATTTTTTTATTTTGGGCTTCTAATGAGTGTTTAACACTCATGAAAAAAAAAACTTACTAAAAATAATGTCTAAATAAGTGTCTAAGGCAAGATAGGTTTTATGTATTTCATACTCGTAAATTTCGTTTATATTCCAACCTCCAAATCCTCATACTCATAGACATTTGTTTACCTTTTTAGAAAAAGGGTAACTTTGGTGATCCCATCCTTCAAAACCACTCACTCGCTTTTGGGGAAAATCTTCGCAAACCGTGAGTTCATACGTGACCCTTTTATGCTCTAAACACTGTTTGGGTTGCAACATGTATCAATACTAAAACACACATACACACACATACAAACAAACTTATGCAAACACTCAATCCTTAGACATGCTTATTTATTATGCTAATTTGTTATACATGCTAGAACATTCTTATACTTTGCTATTTATCATTAACCTTACAAGCCTCCCTTAACATGTATAGCGTTATATAATTAGCACACTACCCGTTTTGTGGGTAATTGCTAAGTTATTCTTTATGGTCTTATTACTTCAGTGATAAGGTTACGCTAGTGCCAAACTTTGTATTGATACATGTCACATTTTTAGCGTTACGGTCTTATTACTTCGATGATAAGGTTACGCTCGTTTTGATATGTTTAGTCTTGGAATTTCAATTGTTGCACTTCTCTCTTTGAATAATGAAATGAAATGAAATTTTGCATTTTAATATATTGTCACAATTTTAGCGTTATGTTGTCTTTGAGAAATCTATTACGTCTCGCCTTGATTTTTTCGCCATCGGTTGGGTGTGACAACCTCACTGTCCTTTTGTACTTGTTGTCCCCTACACGATTCTTCCATCATGAGCATTATATTTGAGGAGCCCTCTACAACCTGATTAGTTGCATGTTGTTGTCATGTGTACTAATTGTCCCTTTACGTGAGTTGTCGTGTTGCACACACACAGGTGTTCTCGTATAGGAAAACTCTTGACTGGCTGACTGTTTGTTAATTAACGTGGGTTTGGTCATGTGCGCGCATGGTCATGCGGGCCATTTTGGACCATACCCCTTCATTATTGTCACACCCCCAACCGAAGGCGGAAACATCGGGGCTTGACACTGAGCGAAACAGATTGTCCAAGAGAAATCCATAACAACTAATTTACCAGATAATTAATATTATGTCCCATACCATAACTCCTCACAATAAAGTAGTTATTACAGACATAGATATCTCTTAAACAAATAAATGTTCCGATAACTCAGATTATATATATATATATATATACACACTCCAAAAACTAAACCCCAATCCATGGCTGAATGTGATATGGTAAACTAGAGAATATCTTGATCTTAGATTTTATTATTTTGGGCTTCTAATGAGTGTTTAACACTCATGAAAAAAAAAACTTACTAAAAATAATGTCTAAATAAGTGTCTAAGGCAAGATAGGTTTTATGTATTTCATACTCGTAAATTTCGTTTATATTCCAACCTCCAAATCCTTATACTCATAGACATTTGTTTACCTTTTTAGAAAAAGGGTAACTTTGGTGATCCCATCCTTCAAAACCACTCACTCGCTTTTGGGGAAAATCTTCGCAAACCGTGAGTTCATACGTGACCCTTTTATGCTCTAAACACTGTTTGGGTTGCAACATGTATCAATACTAAAACACACATACACACACATACAAACAAACTTATGCAAACACTCAATCCTTAGACATGCTTATTTATTATGCTAATTTGTTATACATGCTAGAACATTCTTATACTTTGCTATTTATCATTAACCTGACAAGCCTCCCTTAACATGTATAGCGTTATATAATTAGCACACTACCCGTTTTGTGGGTAATTGCTAAGTTATTCTTTATGGTCTTATTACTTCAGTGATAAGGTTACGCTAGTGCCAAACTTTGTATTGATACATGTCACATTTTTAGCGTTACGGTCTTATTACTTCGATGATAAGGTTACGCTCGTTTTGATATGTTTAGTCTTGGAATTTCAATTGTTGCACTTCTCTCTTTGAATAATGTAATGAAATGAAATTTTGCATTTTAATATATTGTCACAATTTTAGCGTTATGTTGTCTTTGAGAAATCTATTACGTCTCGCCTTGATTTTTTCGCCATCGGTTGGGTGTGACAACCTCACTGTCCTTTTGTACTTGTTGTCCCCTACACGATTCTTCCATCATGAGCATTATATTTGAGGAGCCTTCTACAACCTGATTAGTTGCATGTTGTTGTCATGTGTACTAATTGTCCCTTTACGTGAGTTGTCGTGTTGCACACACACAGGTGTTCTCGTATAGGAAAACTCTTGCCTGGCTGACTGTTTGTTAATTAACGTGGGTTTGGTCATGTGCGCGCATGGTCATGCGGGCCATTTTGGACCATACCCCTTCATTATTGTCACACCCCCAACCGAAGGCGGAAACATCGGGGCTTGACACTGAGCGAAACAGATTGTCCAAGAGAAATCCATAACAACTAATTTACCAGATAATTAATATTATGTCCCATACCATAACTCCTCACAATAAAGTAGTTATTACAGACATAGATATCTATTAAACAAATAAATGTTCCGACAACTCAGATTTTATAATGTTCATTTCTAGACTCTCCTAAGCTCGATTCCATGAAAGCAAGCTAAGCATCCTAGGCATTCAAACACCTATCACATACGTTAAAATAGAGGTCAATACACATAGTGTAATGGTGAGCATACAGGTTTGATAGTATAATAGTAGCGAAAGCGAGTTCACGCATAACCAGCATGTAACATGTATAATGTGAAGCAAGTAGGTTATCGACAATGAAATATGTACAGACGTGACTGCGAGTTGTAGAATGCGCAACACATATCACCACTGTGACATGTGAGAAAAGTCCTTAACAACCCCTGTCCACGACAGGTGCTGAGTCCAAACTATAGTACTATCATTGCTAAGGTGTCAGGCAACAATCACTGTGTAAAGATAACATACAAGCATTCATCGAGTAACACGTATAACATGCAGTAACGGTTAGCATATAAAAGTGTTTGTGTTTTGTGATCTATGTGATTTAATATAAGTAACGTATGTAACACCTAAAAGTGCTTAAAGCAAAAAGGGTTCGAGTATACTCACAGATCGTTTAGTAAATAAACACTCTCTTGGATTGAAAGGAGCGCTGAAAGATTAGCCTGAACAGTTAACGATAGCGTAAGCGAATGAACGGTGCGTTAAACGGTGAAGAGTGAACCAAGTGACTAATGGTCATCCGATCGGATGACAATCCGAACGGATGGTCATTCGATCGAATGACAATCCATTCGGAAGGTTATCCGTTCGGATGGCTATTCGGTCAGATTGAAATTCGTTTGGGATGGATGTGTTTGTGCATGATGTGACTTTGAAGTTTTCGTTGTAGTATTTTAAAAATCAAAGAAGTATCTCTACCTTTCAGGTCGTCGATCGAACGGTCGTTCGATCGGAGAGCGATCCGTCCAGTGAGACACTTCAGAGAACAAGTTCACAGTAGGATTGTCATTCGATCGGATGGTCTTCCGATCGGATTGAAATCCGTTAGAAACTGATGATCTTTGAAAATTTGATAAAAAGTTTAAGTGTTGAAGACCAAATGCAATCTGATCGGATTATCTTTCGATCGGATGGCAATCCGATCGGATGGAAATCCGTCCAACAATCTGATCGTTTTGGATATTTGGTTAAGTTGAAAAGTTTACGTCTTGATCGAGATGGTATGACAACGTATTGAACAACAGGAATCCCACCAAGTCCAGTCTATCTGATCGGATAGGAATCACCCCAGTCCGATTGGTTAACTGTTCATGACGGGTTGTTCGTGTTCAATCCGGAATCGGTTGTCCCTTCGATAGGAATCAAATCTCAGACCGACATTTCACTAGTAAACGAGTAGAAGGCCTGAACGAGTTCCGATTCTATCGGTTTGAGTGCATTGAGTGTAAAAGAGTGAAAGAAAGTTGTGAAACCATCTTTTAATCCTTCTTCCCTTGAAAATGTTTAGATCTATGTGAAAATAGTGTTAAAACATGTGGAAATCATGTAGATCTGAGTTGTTCTTGGTGGAATGAGGCCAAACCTTGAAGTTCACAAGAACCCTATGATGACATCATCCTAGAACACCTCAAACCCATTGATTTCACGGTTAAAAGTGAAGATTCAAATGTGAAAATGATGAAGAAGTGCGTGTAGTTGATAGATGTACAAGATTTGAGTTGAAAACTTACAAGAATCGTGAGAAATCGGAGGAAAAGAGGGCTGGAACTGTTGGTCGAACGAGAGAGCTGTCACATCACTATTGGTGATGTGACATGGGGTATTTATAGGTTGCCAAAAGAGGAAAGGTGTGCACAGGCAACGTATCGGATGGCAAACGGATCGGATGGCCATCCGTACGGATGACCATTCGATCGAATGGTCATTCGATCGAATGGTCATTCGATCGAAGTGATCCGGCGAGTTGGTTTTCGATGTTTCGTTTCGTGCATTGAGCGTTGCGATGCGTTTCGAGTGAGCAATGCAATAGTATTACCCATTAGTTACACAAATAACCTAACCACTGAATACCATAAATATAACCCTTAAACCTCGAGTTTGCGATGAGATTGCGTTGTGATAGAGTTGCGATTGCGATTAATCACCTCAACATAAACATAACATGCACAAGTAACACATAATAGCACACACACGTAAAATAATATTCATAACCTATAATTTGAGTTGCGATGCGATAGCGATGCGATTAGCGATTAAGCTGCGATTAAATAGCGACTATTAACAAGTACTCCACATAATACAACTAAAGCAATTTAAAATAGAGTATCGATGCTAGTCATGAAGTACAATTCAATAATTAAGCAAGGAGTGACAGATCGCAATTAGCAATCTTTTCTTACTTTGGCTTTGACTTTGACTTGTACTTTGACTTCAAAAAGTCGGGTTGTTACAGCCTCCCCTACTTTAGGAAATTTCGTCCTGAAATTTAAGAACCAGGCGTAACAAACAGTTGCAGATACTTCGCCTTCATGTCACTTTCGAGTTCCCAGGTGAACTCGGCGCCGCGTTTGCCTTCCCAGCGAACCTTCACAATGGGAATGCGTGAGCGTCGGAGTACCTTGGTTTCTCGGCCCATGATCTCGACAGGCTTCTCCACGAAGTGTAATGTTTCGTCCACTTGTAAATTGAAGAAACACTAGTTTAATTGACCGGAATCAACTGAACCAGGGGGTTTGAATCTGCATAAAAGGGGGTAAATCTTCTCGTTCGATTCGTGGGTGAATGATCTTCTTCCTCTCACAATAACTACAAAACAACCACCGTTAGACTCGCCACAGGGAGAATGGAGGTTCTCTCCGTGACCACCCTCCAACGTGAGAATAAGTACAGGTTTTGATGAAGAAGAAGAAGTGAAAGTGAAGTGAATGTAACTTGCGAATTATACCTGAGTTACCCTTCTATTTATAGCCGAAGTTTGGGCGGGAAAACCTGTTGGTGAAAACTTGACGGAAGATGCTTTTCCGTAAGCGGTTATTCTTTCTTCCCGTTAATTACTAACGAGTGTGTATGTGCACACGGATCATGATCTTGTTCAACGGCTAGGGTATTGCCATGTGGAAAGTGGACAGGTATTGATCTCTTTTTAATTTCGTGCCATCACCGTGGTCCTGAGGGAGCATGGGATGATGCCACGTGGCCATTCGGTTATAACCGAATGGTGGTATATGATAGAGTCTTCTAGAAGGAATACGGATGTAAGCCTGTGTAACTCTTCCTCACGTTATCTCCGTGGAAATAGAGAAGTTATTTTTATCCAAGTCTGGATCTTGTTCATGCGGGAGTGTTAGCTAGGATCTTTATCCTGTCTGCTATGGAGATAAGCGCAAGGATTTGTTAGTCTCCTTTTGGCACGCATGTGTTGATCATCATTTTCTTTCTAAGTTCTCTTTGTAGGACGAGTGCGCGGCCGCGCAAGGTCTTAAAGGGGGCCTTTTGACGGGATTGTGGTATGGTCCCTAGTACTTGAAGCAAGGTTTTTGGGACCTTACCCCTTCAAGTCCCTCCAGTCTAGTGTTGCTCTTATGCAAATAAGTGGAGCACTGGACTATGAGAGATGGGTGCTCTTGCTGTATAGTTTTTGGCGCGAAAATGGGTAATCTTTTAGGGGAAAATACTCTTGCTCATGATTTTGATCTTAAAAACTTGACTTTGGAAAAAATGGAAATCTTTGTGGAGAAGATATTTGTATTTTTTCCTCATTCTGAACTGTTCACTTGAGCGAGAAGCTTTTTTAATCATGAGCTGACTGCTGTTTACGTCATCGTAAAAATGTATTTTGTATTACCTCTTTGTCTTCTTACTGAACTGTAGCCTTGGGAATATGTGCGGCCCTGTCAGAGATCATTTAATGTGATACGACGATTGCAGTGGCTATGCCGTTACTAAGGGGAGTGATTTGACACATAATCATCAAAAGTCTCCCTTTAACTTTCCGGCTTATATATTCATTTTTAGTGTGTGGATATTTTTCCCAATTTGGAAAAAATGAGGGCTAGGCGACGATGTCGATGTCGGAGGATTTCCGAAATTCTCAAGGTTTTTGATGCTGCTAGTGGTCTGCTTCTCTTTTCCGGGTTGTCGATTGGAACTGTTGCCGGAGACAGAGGTGTTCGTAGAGCTGCTCTCCCAGAATCTTCAAGGAATCCTGCCCTCTCTCGTTCTGCAGATGATAATAACGAGGGGGTTACTAGACTGTCGGCATATGCCGTAACTCGGGCATTTCCGGCTGATTGGAGAGGCCGTTGTTCGATTCTGTACCGACGGCGTCGCCGTGGTTCCTGTTCAGCCCCTCCGGCCGAGATTCCAACCGGCGAGCATGTGGTTGCTCCTGCTGCGAGTGATGGGGAGGGAGTAAACCCTTGGATTGTTGATCCTCATCCAATTACCTGCTATGGTGAAGTACTGCACACCCCATTGGGTGTTTTGGATATGTTACCTGGTGTGTAATTTGTTTATTTTGCATCTAATGTTTTGATACACTACCGTGTTTTGTAAATTTTGTTAATGTGCTTTGTTGCACAAGTAACTTTTTGATGCACTGTTATGCATATATGTTTTTGTTATTGCGCGTGGCGCGCTAGTGATATAAGTTGTGTTTGAATTACAATATGTTGCATGTGTATAATTACTTTGTTTAGGTAAATCGAATAAGGATGGTATTGATCTCATGTGCAAACATAGGTCTGAACTGTGCGCGGGACTTGTGCCCGTTAGACCGTTCATGAGACCTACAATGTTTCACCAATAAAATATATAAAGATAATCTTTGTATTGATAAGGCGCGGGGCCGATGGATACAAAGTGAATAATTAGAATAAATACATTGCCTGCATAAGTGTCTGGCCTTCTGCGCCGGATGGCTTGGCTGGTCACATGTAGCACCTGCGCAGCTGCTGCCGTTCCAGGTGCGGGGCACGTCTGTTCCGTCGAGCCTGTTTAAGGTGTATGCCCCTTTGCCCAGGACTTCATGGATGATGTACGACCCTTCCCATTTAGGTGCTAGTTTTCCTGGCTTTTCCGTGTTGGACGCTTCGTTGTCGCGCAGGACGAAATCTCCTGGAACGAAGGTGCACACGCGTACGCGCGCGTTGTAGTATTTCTCTAATTTGGATTTATACCTTGCTTCTGCGATGGCTGCGTTATCACACCTTTCCTCGAGAAGGTCCAGATCCATTCTTCGTTCTCTTTCATTATCTTGTTTTTCCATGGCGATCATGCGCGGCGATGGGAGGCCGATTTCTGCTGGTATTACTGCTTCCGAACCATATACAAGGCTAAATGGAGTTTCCCCTGTACTGGATTTTGGCATGGTGCGATGGGCCCATAAGATGCTAGGGAGCTCATCTACCCATCCCCTACACGCAGTCCCTAATCTTGCCTTGATGCCATCAACTATTTGTTTATTCGCGCTTTTAACCTGCCCATTTGCTTGTGGGTGCGCCTTAGAGGCAAAGCTGTGCTTGATTTTCATTTCTTTAAACCACTTCTGTAGGTCTTCTGAAGCAAAGTTTGTGCCATTATCGGAAATGATGCGTAATGGCAACCCGAATCGATAGATAATATGTTCCCATATGAATTTGCGGATTACCATTGCTGTGGTTGATGCTAATGCCTTAGCCTCCACCCATTTAGTGAAGTAGTCAACTGCCACTACGATGAATTTAACTGCTCCTGGCGCGTCGGGGAAAGGACCGACGAGGTCGATACCCCATTGTTGAAAAGGCCATGCCGAGGTGACTGGGACTAGAGGATTTTTTGGACGGAGGGTTTTTGGCGCGTGGCGCTGACATGCTGCGCATTTGCGCAATAGTTCCACTGCGTCCACATGCATTCCTGGCCAATAATAGCCTGCATTCATTATCTTCGCCACTACCATGCGTGGTCCGGCGTGAATCCCACATGATCCTTCGTGAATTTCTCTGACTAAATATTGCGCATCCGTTTTATCGACACAGCGTAGGAGTAGACCCATGAATGATTTCCGGTATAAGATACCATCTGCCATTTCGTAGTTTAGCGCTTTGTTTTGGATTTTCATAGCTTCCGCTTTTCCTTCTGGAAGTTTGCCATGCTGTAAGTACGTAATGATCGGGGACATCCAGGATGGATTGCCGACCTCGATGATGTTCACTTGCCTTAGAGGAATGGATGGGTTATATAATACCTCAATGCAGACTTCTTTTGCTAGATGTTTGAAACTGGTGGCGGCCAGTTTGCTTAGTGCGTCCGCATGTTTATTTTCACTTCTATTTATATGGACTATCTTGAATGTTTGGAACTGGCTGATAAGCATTCGTGCTTGCTCCAAATATAAAGCCATGGCTTTGCCTTTAGCGTCGTAATGACCATTGACTTGTTCATCCACTAGCTTGGAATCGACGTTTGCTTCGAGGTTCTTTGCTCCCATTTTAAGTGCCAGGCGGAGTCCCGCAAGAAATGCTTCGTATTCTGCCTCATTGTTTGTACTTTTGAAATCTAGGCGTATTGCGTATGTGATCTCGTGATTGTCTGGGCTAACTAGTCGAAGGCTTGCGCCTGCACCATCATCGTTGGAGGCACCGTCTGTGTGCAACGTCCAAACCCTATCGTCGAAGACTGGAGTAGGGTTTTGGATTGCCTCGCATTCTTGTATTTTGTCAACAGTAACTTCGGTGGCGAAGTCTGCCAATACTTGTCCCTTAATTGCCGGTCGGGGTGTGTATAGGATATTGTATCCTCCTAGCTCGATGGCCCATTTGGCCAAACGTCCCGCGACATCAGGTTTAGACAGAATTTGACCTAGATGATAATTAGTGAGTACTGTAATAACATGGCCAGAGAAATACCAGCGTAGTCTTCGTGTACCAGTGCGAGGATGAGTTTTTCTATCATAGAGTAGCGTGTCTCTAGGCCAGTTAACATCTACTAATGTAGTATATCGGAGTTTGAACGCCTTCTCTTTCTACCATTAATACCGCGCCAACTGCTACTTCCGCTGCGGACATATATAGGATTAGCGGTTCTTCTTCTCGTGATGCTGTTAAAGTTGGTAACTGGATTAGACATTCCTTCATTTGTTTGAAGGCTTTCTCCGCTTCTGGTGTCCATTGAAAATGGCTCTTCTTGGCGCAACGTGCTAATGAACGGATAAGATTTCGCGGCGTGATTTGCCAAGAATCTGTTTAGTGCTGCTAATCGACCCACGAGTCGTTGCATTTCTTTAACTGTTGTTGGTGACGACATTAGTTGGATGGCCTATATTTTCTCTGGATTGACCTTGAAACCGTCTCTGGTTACTATGAACCCTATAAATTTGCCCTCCTCCATTCCAAAGGAGCACTTTGTTGGGTTCAGTTTTAGATTGACACTGCGCAAAGAGTCAAACGTGCACTAAATGTTTGCGAGCATGGTTTCTTCTTCTTGGCTCATGATGACGAGGTCATCCATATAAACTTCCACTATTTTTCCAATGTCTTCCATGAAAACTCTATCCATCAAGTGTTGGTAAGTAGCCCCTGCGTTGCGGAGACCAAAAGGCATTTTTGTATAGCAAACGATACCTTTATCTGTACGGAAGGACGTTTTGTCTTCATCTTCCTCTTTCATCTGTACTTGATGGTAGCCTTTATAACAGTCTAGAAAACACTTCCAGCGGAAGGATGCTAGAGAATCAACTTTCTTGTCTATTTCCGGGAGTGTATAACCGTCTTTCGGGCAGGCTTTGTTGAGGTCTTTGAAGTCGACGCACATACGCCACCCACCATTGTGTTTTTGTACCATTACTGGGTTGGCTACCCATGTTTGGTACTGTACTTCACGCAGGATCCCAGCGTTAAGCAATTCTGTTACTTGCTTGTTCATTCTTCTGCTTTTTCTGTGCTGAGACTACACCTACCTTGCGCGACGGGTTCTGCTGAAGGTCGGACATTTAAACAGTGTTGTGCTATGTCTCGTGGTACTCCAGTCATGTCCGCTGGGGACCAAGCGAAGATGTCCATGTTGTTGGAGAGTAGTTACTTCAACTTTATCCGGATTGCCGAGGAGATGGAGTGCCCTAATAAGATGGTTTTTTCCGGATGCTCCTCGTTGAGAACCCATTTTTCTGGTTCGTTTGATGTCGAAGGTTTGGCAACCTTTGCTGGTGGTTCATTGTCCACATACATAACTTCCTTGCTAGAATACAAAATTGCTACCCCAGTTTCCGTCGGAAAACCGCAAGCAGCGTGTGGTATGGAGGTAATCATGCTGAATTCTCTCTGAGATCGTCTCCCCAGTAGTACATCATGACGCGATGTTGCCGGCATAACCATGAAATTAACTGTGACAGTGCGCGAGTGTTCGCCATCTGAGAGAGTCACAGGAAAAGCGATTTGACCCAGCGGAAAGACAGCTTCGTTGCAGAAACCAGTGAGAGGAAAATCGACTGGTTTTAAGCGTGCCTTATCTTCTGGGTCTAGTTGTTTGAAACATTGTTCATAGATTATATCCATTGAACTTCCTGGATCTATGAACATATAATCAGTTCGGTAGTGGCCGAAAATACCGGTAATAATTACTGGACGTTTTTCCTGAGGACCTCCGGGGACAACAGGTAAGACTACTTGTTGCACTCGCCAATGCTGATTATGGCTTTGTTTGTTTGGCCTTCGTGAGGGACCTCCTTGTTCCATATTTATCTGCTTTGGTTTGATTTCCTAGTGATTGGTATCTTTTGATTTTCGTTCCATGTTTCCTTGGCTACTGTGTTGGATGTCCCACTGACAAGCTGACTGTGGGTCCAACGTTGTAGTGCCAAATTTTCCCTTGCTTGCTTCTTGAGTATCAGATCTGTTGTTTAATAACCCAGATCTAACGTTCAGTGCAAAAATTTGGTTCATAGCGTTCTGGAACCTGGTGAACCAGTATTCTGGAGTTTCTTCCGGGAGTAGATCTGGACGATTGTGAACTCCAATTTGTACCACGGGGCCCTTTCCTTCCAGATAACTTCTGTTGCTGTATACGTTGCCCATGATTCCGTCGATCTGGATACCTTGGGTTTCTGTACCCTTTATTCCAGATCGAGGACTTGATAGGTGAATTGTTGAATTCTCTGCCATATGAAACAGGGAATGAAGAGAAAACGAATTGAAATGAGAAGAAATGAATAAAACTGAGAAATCAGTGGGCGCCAATGAAGAAACACTGGTTTAATTAACCGGAATCAACTGAACCAGGGGGTTTGAATCTGCATAAAAGGGGTAAATCTTCTCATTCGATTCGTGGGTGAATGATCTTCTTCCTCTCACAATAACTGCAAAACAACCACCGTTAGACCCGCCACGGGGAGAATGGAGGTTCTCTCCATGATCACCCTCCGGCGTGAGAATAAGTACAGGTTTTGATGAAGAAGAAGAAGTGAAAGTGAAGTGAATGTAACTTGAGAATTATACCTGAGTTACCCTTCTATTTATAGCCTAAGTTTGGGCAGGAAAACCTGTTGGTGAGAACTTGACGGAAGATGCTTTTCCATAAGCGGTTATTCTTTCTTCCCGTTAATTACTAACGAGTGTGTATGTGCACACGGATCATGATCTTGATCAACGGCTAGGGTATTGCCACGTGGAAAGTGGACAAGTATGGATCTCTTTTTAATTTCGTGCCATCACCGTGGTCCTGAGGGAGCATGGGATGATGCCACGTGGCCATTCGGTTATAACCGAATGGTGGTATATGATAGAGTCTTCTAGAAGGAATACGGTTGTAATCCTGTGTGACCCTTCCTCACGTTATCTCCGTGGAAACAGGGAAGTTATTTTTATCCAAGTCTGGATCTTGTTCATGCGGGAGTCTTAGCTAGGATCTTTATCTTGTCTGCTATGGAGATAAGCGCAAGGATTTGTTAGTCTCCTTTTGGCGCGCAGGTGTTGATCATCATTTTCTTTCTAAGTTCTCTTTGCAGGACGAGTGCGCGGCCGCGCAAGGTTTAAAAGGGGGCCTTTTGACGGGATTGTGGTATGGTCCCAAGTACTTGAAGCAAGGTTTTTGGGACCTTACCCCTTCAAGTCCCTCCAGTCTAGTGTTGCTCTTATGCAAATAAGTGGAGCACTGGACTATGAGAGATGGGTGCTCTTGCTGTATAGTTTTTGGCGCGAAAATGGGTAATCTTTTTGGGGAAAATACTCTTGCTCATGATTTTGATCTTGAAAATCTTGACTTTGGAAAAAATGGAAATCTTTGTGGAGAAGATATTTTTATTTTTTCCTCATTCTGAGCTGTTCACTTGAGCGAAAAGCTTTTTTAATCATGAGCTGACTGCTGTTTACGTCATCGTAAAAATGTATTTTGTATTTCCTCTTCGTCTTCTTACTGAACTGTAGCCTTGGGAATATGTGCGGCCCTGTCAGAGATCATTTAATGTGATACGACGATTGCGTGGCTGCGCCGTTTCTAAGGGTAGTGATTTGACACTTAATCATCACAAGTCTCCCTTTAACTTTCCGGCTTATATATTCAATTTTAGTGTGTGGATATTTTTCCCAATTTGGAAAAAAATGAGGGCTAGGCGACGATGTCGATGTCGGAGGATTTCCAAAATTCTCAAGGTTTTTGATGCTGCTGACGGTCTGCTTCTCCTTTCCGGCTTGTCGACTGGAACTGTTGCCGGAGACGGAGGTGTTCGTAGAGCTGTTTTCCTGGAATCTTCAAGGAATCCTGCCCTCTCTCATTCTGCAGATGATAATAACGAGGGGGTTACTAGACTGTCGGCATATGCCGTAACTCGGGCATTTCCGGCTGATTGGAGAGGCCGTTGTTCGATTGTGTAACGACGGCGTCGCCGTGGTTCCTGTTCAGCCCCTCCGGCCGAGATTACGACCGGCGAGCATGTGGTTGCTCCTGCTGCTAGTGATGGGGAGGGTGTAAACCCTTGGATTGTTGATCCTCATACGATTACCTGGTATGGTGAAGTACTGCACACCCCGTTGGGTGTTTTGGAAATGTTCCCTGGTGTGTAATTTGTTTATTTTGCGTTTAATGTTTTGATACACTGCCGTGTTTTGTAAATTTTGTTAATGTGCTTTGTTGCACAAGTAACTTTTTGATGCACTGTTATGCATATATGTTTTTGTTATTGCGCGTGGCGTGCTAGTGATATAAGTTGTGTTTGAATTACAATATGTTGCTTGTGTATAATTACTTTGTTTAGGTAAAGCGAATAAGGATGGCAATGAGCTCATGTGCGAACATAGGTCTGGACTGTGCGCGGGACTTGTGCCCGTTAGACCGTTCATGAGACTTACAATGTTTCACCATATTGTTTTCGCGTGTACCAAAAGGAATTACATGCACTTTGTAATAAACAATAAAATGTATAAGGATAATCTTTGTATTGATAAGCCGCGGGGTCGATGGATACAAAGTGAATAATTAGAATAAATACATTGCCTGCATAAGTGTGTGGCCTTCTGCGCCGGATAGCTTGGCTGGTCACATGTAGCACCTGCGCAGCTGCTGCGCTTTCCAGGTGCGGGGCACGTCTGTTCCGTCAAGCCTCTTTAAGGTGTATGCCCCTTTGCCCAGGACTTCATGGATGATGTACGGCCCTTCCCATTTAGGTGCTAGTTTTCCTGGCTTTTCCGCGTTTGAAGCTTCGTTGTCGCGCAGGACGAAATATCCTGGAACGAAGGTGCACACGCGTACGCGCACGTTATAGTATTTCTCTAATTTGGATTTATACCTTGCTTCTGCGATGGGTGCGTTCTCGCGCCTTCCCTTGAGAAGGTCCAGATCCATTCTTCGTTCTCTTTCATTATCTTGTTTTTCCATGGCGATCATGCGCGGTGATGGGAGGCCGATTTCTGCTGGTATTACTGCTTCCGAACCATATTCAAGGCTAAATGGAGTTTCCCCTGTACTGGTTTTTGGCATGGTGTGATGGGCCCATAAGATGCTAGGGAGCTCATCTACCCATCCCCTATGCGCAGTCCCTAATCTTGCCTTGATGCCATCAACTATTTGTTTATTCAGGCTTTCAACCTGCCCATTTACTTGTGGGTGCGCCACATAGGCAAAGCTGTGCTCGATTTTCATTTCTTTAAACCACTTCTGGAGGTCTTCTGAAGCAAAGTTTGTGCCATTATCGGAAATGATGCGTAATGGCAACCCGAATCGACAGATAATATGTTCCCATATGAATTTGCGAATTACCATTGTTATGGTTGATGCTAATGCCTTAGCCTCCACCCATTTAGTGAAGTAGTCAACTGCTACTACGATGAATTTAACTGCTCCAGGCGCGTCGGGGAAAGGACCGACGAGGTCGATACCCCATTGTTGAAAAGGCCATGCCGAGGTGATTTGGACTAGAGGATTTTTTGGACGGAGGGTTTTTGGTGCGTGGCGCTGACATGCTGCGCATTTGCGCAATAGTTCCACTGCGTCCACATGCATTCCTGGCCAATAATAGCCTGCATTCATTATCTTCGCCACTACCATGTGTGGTCCGGCGTGAATCCCACACGATCCTTCGTGAATTTCTCTGACTAAATATTGCGCATCCGTTTTATCGACACAGCGTAGGAGTTGACCCATGAATGATTTCCGATATAAGATACCGTCCGCCATTTCGTAGTTTAGCGCTTTGTTTTAGATTTTCCTAGCTTCCGCTTTTCCTTCTGGAAGTTTGCCATGCTGTAAGTACATAATGATCGGGGACATCCAGGATGGATTGCCGACCTCGATGATGTTCACTTGCCTCAGAGGAACGGATGGGTTAGATAATACCTCAATGCGGACTTCTTTTGCTAGATGTTTGAAACTGGTGGCGGCCAGTTTGCTCAGTGCGTCCGCATGTTTATTTTCACTTCTATTTATATGGACTATCTTGAATGTTTGGAACTAGCTGATAAGCATTCGTGCTTGCTCCAAATATAAAGCCATGGCTTCGGCTTTAGCGTCGTAATGACCATTGACTTGTTCTGCCACTAGCTTGGAATCGACTTGTGCTTCGAGGTTCTTTGCTCCCATTTTAAGTGCCAGGCGGAGGCCCGCAAGAAATGCTTCGTATTCTGCCTCATTGTTTGTACTTTTGAAATCTAGGCGTATTGCGTATGTGAGCTCGTGATTGTCCGGGCTAACCAGTCGAAGGCCTGCGCCTGCACCGTCATCGTTGGAGGCACCGTCTGTGTGCAACGTCCAAACCCTATCGTCGAAGACTGGAGTAGGGTTTTGGATTGCCTCGCATTCTTGTATTTTGTCAACAGGAACTTCGGTGGCGAAGTCTGCCAATACTTGTCCCGTAATTGCCGGTCGGGGTCTGACCGTCGGTTTGGGGATGGAAAGCAGTACTATGATTGAGAGTAGTACCGAGAGCAGATTGAAACGTTTTCCAAAGACGCGAGGTGAACCGACCATCACGGTTAGAGATAATGTCACGAGGTGTCCCGTGTCGACAAATAACTTCGTCGGTATAGATTCGTGCTAATCGTTCTACCTTGTAGTCTTCCCGTATCAGTAGAAAGTGACCGGATTTGGTAAGGCGGTCAATGATAAACCAGATGTTGTCGTGACCTAATGGCGTGCGCGGGAGCTTCGTTATAAAATCCATAGCTATATTCTCCCATTTCCAAATAGGGATCTCAGGTTGTTCGAGTAAGCCAGAGGGGCGTTGATGCTCAGCCTTGACTTTTGAACAAGTCAGGCATTTCGATACGTAGATAGTGATATCCTTTTTTATGCCGGGCCACCAGTACTTATGCCGGGCCACCAGTACTCGGCACCGGGATGAATGGAATACCGTGATTTGTAGGCTTCGTCGAGCAGAATCTGTCGCAAATTGGTACGCTTGGGGATCCAAATTCGGTCTAGATAATGGAATATACCATTCAATTTATTCACCATTTGTTCGCCATTATTGTTGATCCTTTCTTTCTTCAAAGTACATTCGGTAAAACAAGAATGTTGGGCGTCACAGATGAGAGCTTCGAGATTATGCTGGGCTTGAGTATTACGAGCGCTATGCAAATAGCTTCGTCGACTGAGAGCATCGGCAACGACGTTTGCTTTGCTTGGATGGTAACGAATCTCACAGTCGTAATCGTTGAGGAGTTCAAACCATCGGCGTTGGCGCATATTCAGCTCCTTCTGGTTAAAGATGTGTTGTAGGCTCTTGTGGTTGGTGAAGACCGTACACTTGGTACCGTAAAGGTAGTGTCGCCAAATATTTAACGCAAAAATAAATGCACCTAGCTCGAGGTCGTGGGTTGTATAATTCTTCTCATGGATCTTGAGCTGTCGAGATGCGTACGCGATAACCTTGTCCCGTTGCATAAGAACACAACCAAGACCGAGGTTAGAAGCATCGCAGAAGACTACGAAATCGTCGTTTCCATCGGGCAGTGAGAGCATGGGAGCATTGCAAAGCATAGCTTTGAGAGTTTGAAAGGCCTCCTCTTGTTCAGTTCCCCAAACAAAAGGTTTGTCCTTGTGCGTAAGCGAGGTAAGCGGCATAGCGATTTTCAAAAAGTCAGCGATGAATCGGCGATAGTAACCCGCCAACCCGAGAAAAGAACGAACTTCAGACGGGTTCCTTGGTGTAACCCAACTGTTAACAGCTTCAATCTTTGTAGGATCGACATGAATTCCTTGACTATTGACGATGTGACCGAGGAATTGAACCTCCTCCAGCCAGAATTCACACTTGGAGAACTTGGCTTAGAGACGGTTTCCCTGGAGTAACGCAAGAACCAAATGGAGATGTTGCGCGTGTTCGGTTTTTGACTTGGAATAGATCAGGATATCATCGATGAACACAATGACAAAGCGGTCGAGAAAGGGTTTACACACGCGATTTATTAGATCCATAAAGACTGCGGAGGCGTTAGTCAAACCAAAAGGCATGACAACAAACTCGTAGTGACTGTAGCGGGTTCGAAAAGCGGTTTTGGGTATATCTTCCTCCTGGATTCGTAACTGGTGATAGCCTGAGCGTAGATCGATCTTCGAGAAACACGTAGCACTTTGTAGCTGATCAAATAAATCATCGATTTGAGGCAAGGGATAGCGATTCTTGATAGTAAGCTTGTTTAATTCCCTATAGTCGATGCACATCCGGAACGATCCGTTCTTCTTTTTGACGAAAAGGACAGGCGTGCCCCAAGGAGAGGTACTAGGGCGAATAAAGCCTTTACCAAACAGTTTCTGGAGCTGACTCGAGAGTTCGCGCATTTCAGAAGGAACGACACGATAAGGCGCTCTAGCAACAGGATTTGCTCCAGGAATGAGGTCGATTCGGAAATCGATATCACGAGTAGGAGGTAAACTAGGTAAATCTTCAGGAAAGACGTTAGGAAACTCACGAACCACAGGCACCTTGTCTAGTGCCTTAACTTCCTTTTCCTCCGCTACCACGATATGTACCAAGAAAGCTTGGTATACCTTGTGGAGATACTTGCCATCTTGGACACACGACATAAGTTGTAACTTCTTCAAAGCGACTTCGCCATAAACACACAATTGATCACCGTTCGCGAGAGAGAAACGAATCATTTTTTCAAAACAAACAATTTTAGCATGATTCTCCCGAAGGAAATCCATACCTACTATGACATCAAAGCTAACAAGTTGCATCGGGATGAGGTTGATCGGAAAAACGTGACCGTTGAGATCAAGAGTACAGTCACGCAGAACGGAACTAACAGTGACGGTTCTTCCAGTGGCAACTTCTACGTCGAATGTTGATGGGAGGTTAACGCGTTTACGGTTTAGGAGCCTTTCGAATTCGAACGATATAAAACAGTTATCGGCTCCAGTATCAAACAAACACGAAGCATATATACCATTTACGAGAAACGTACCATTAACCACGTTGTTGTTTGCCTGAGCCTGGTGGGCGTTGATGTTGAAGACTCGCCCGCGGGCTGCTTGCTGAGCTGGCTGCTGCTGCTGCTGGTGGTACTGTTGCGGTGCTGGCTGCTGCTGCTGTGGCTCTTGCTTCACCACTCTGTTTGGGCAGACGTTTGCGAAGTGGTTGGGATCACCACACGCAAAGCAAGCTCTTGCATGAGCAGCGGGTGCAGGAGCTGCTTGCTGTCCTTGCGGAGCTGGTAGAGCAGGAGCTTGAGCTTGTGCTGGTGCTTGGCGAGGACCGGTACGGCAGTTGGCGGTGAAATGGTCGTACAGGTTGCAGTGGACACAAAACCGGCATGCGATTCCAACCGGGTGATGATAAGTACAAGTAGGGCAGAGCGAGTGTGGTCCAGTGTATGCACGCTTGGCTTGCGGTGCATTGACCACAGGTGCCGCTACTTGGCGGTGTTGAGGTTGCGGTTGGGCAGGCACGGCTTAGAGTGGAGCGGCAGTTACTGCACAGTTCTTGTTGCTGGAGCTGTTGTTCTTTCTCTTGCGGCGGGAGGACTTTGAAGATTGCGATGCGGCGGTTTCAGCGGTGGGAGCAGCGGTGACTTGGTGCAGATTCTTGGAAGCTTTATCAAAGTAACCAGCCCTGACTCGCTTCTCGTTGATCTTAGTGGCGAGCAGGTAGGTTTCCTCAATAGTTGTCGTCTTCGCAGCTTGCACAAAGTCTGCAACACAATCCGGCATAGCGCGGATGTACTTCTTGATCGTAATCTCGGGGGTAGTAACTTGACCAGGGCAGATGATACTCAGCTGCTTGAAGCGAGCAGTTGAACCAGCGTTGTCTCCACCATCCTGCTTGATATGCCAGAATTCGTCCTCCAGCTTTTGGAGTTAGTGGGGAGGGCAGAACTCTTGCATCATGATGTCCTTCAACTCATCCCACGTCCCCAAAAGCTGCATTTTTCCGGACAGCCCCTCTGGCGCAGGGTGACTTCGATTGAATCAAACCATTGAAACATGGCCGTAGGCCCATCTTCACCGGTAAATTATTTGGGTCTGCATGCTTTGAACTACTTGAAGCTAAAAGTTGCTTTAGGAGTATCAGTCCTGGACTCTTTCGAGGACTTGCTGGCATTCTCGTTCAGCTCGCTAACAATTTGCGGGATGACTTTCGCCATTTGATTGGCGACTAGTGCAGCGATGCGTTTTTCTTCATGATTGCGTCGAGCTGAACTAGCAGTGTGTGATCCAAATGACGACATTGTCTGTAAACAGACATCGTCACAGGGCTCAAACACAGTTTTGATTAACCCTAGTATAGTCTAGCGAATTCACAAGAGCTACTTTATAAAGCACAGGAACACATCAAAGCACAAAATCACATAGGCGCATAATCCTCAGAAGTACATATGCACATAAGCACAAAAACATGTATTCAACTATATTTTGCATGTATTCACCTTCCTATGTTGCACATATTCACCTATCGTTCATAGCAGTGTAAGCGATCGAGTACTGCTAGTGCGATTAGCGAGTAGTGTTGGGATTGAACCCTAGAAAGGAACAGATGATATGTAAAGCCAAAACTGGTTCAGAACCGTGGATCATCATAAGCAGTGTTTACACAAAGATTCTCCCCTTGACAGTGGTTATCTAACATCTGATAGACTCCAAGCACTGATCATTCCAACCACTGTTAGGCCAAGCACTGGTGAAGATTAAGGAACTGTAGCTCTATCTACTGCTGACTTCCAAGCACTGTTGAAGAATAAAGCACTGCCTATTCAAGGACTGATCAACCTTAGAAGAAAGCGCTGACGCTCAACATCAGTGCTTATACTACATCAGTGGAAAGTGAAACAGTTGTTTGATTGTAATGAGTGTCTGTATAATCAGTGGATGTATAGAACAATGTTTATAGTTTGTTAGGTCGTTAGATGTCACTTTCATGGTGACGTCAGCTTTGATTCTCAGTGGTTTGATCTGTACTATAAATAGTACAGTTTGTACTGTTCTATTCAAGGAGTTTTCTCCTTCAATCCAGTCATCTTGTACGATCAACCATTGTGCTCAGGCCGAGGGGGAGTTTTAGTATGTAAGCATGTATGTAATCATTTGTTTATAATCTTTTGACTAATGAAAAGCATGTGTTTACTGAAAACTGTTTCTCCTTGATTGTGTTACAAAGTTTGTTTCTATTTCCGCTGCATTTAATCTATGTTTTATGTTTATTCGTTTGTTCAAATTCATCAAACAAACACAATAAAAAGAAACTCAGGTCCTAACAATTAGTATCAGAGCAAGGACAGTCAAATTCGATCTAACAATCAATTTGACATAACAGTTAAGCTCAAAATCTATTGATTCTAAGGTTGATCGTATTTGTTGAAAAACAAAAGTAAAGGGTAATCACGTTCAAAGTTGATTATTCGAAAACTTTTGTAAAACAACCAAGATGTTATCTATCACATAGGATTCACGTAACACTGATAATTCTATATAAACCATCGATGATTGTTAAATTTAAAAAATGTTTAATAATCTCGGATTGGGTATAGTCATTCACAGATTTATGATACTTCAGTGTTTATGATGAAAACTATGCTGGTTCCATGATTAACTGCTGCTAAGGGTTTATCTCAGGTCATTAAAGACCTAGGTTCAGAAAAATGGCTTTTATGCCCTTGGTAACCTATGAGAGATGAACAAAACCTTAGGAACAAGATCTTATATGTGAACAACAATTTTGAAAAACCTTCAAAAGTTAAAAACAAAATTCTTTTGAAATTAAAATGAAAATCAGTAGTTTCAAAAATATGCATCAAACATAACCAGGATCAACTCCAAACTATGATAGTAAAATGTCAGTGTTGAAAGGAGTTTGAAATTAACCTAAATCACTTGTGAAGGGTGAAATCCTACAAAGGTCATATGTTTGCTGTTTAGAAAAACCAGATCATGAGTAATGTGAAATTTGGCATAAGCATGTGCAAAAATGACCAAATCTCTCAAAACATTACTGAAAATGATTCTGGATTGAGTATTCTTTCCTTAAAAACCTTCCAGTGAAAGTTTCAATACTTATCTATGGAAAAGGTAAAAATGGAAGAGAAGAAAATTACAAAAACTCAAAAGTGTGTTTATCTCAAAACTTTTGAAATCAAAAGGAAAAGAGTATAAATCTAAAAACACTTAAGAGTCCACAGGTTAGTCCTACAAAAGGAAAGCCAAAAATAAACATACATCTTTGGTCAAACATATGCCATCAAGCAACTATGTACAATCACTGAATCAGGGAAGTTCAGGTAACAAAGGTATCATCCGATAATTTTCATAGAGAGGATTAGGCCAAATTCTTGAAATTCTTCACATGGTAATAAGGTTCACAAAAAACTTTCCAAAACCATTGTGAATAGGCTATTTCATAGTTACAATCATCTGACAAGGAAATGGTGTCAAAACAGTGGTTATGAAATTTTGGTTCAATCCACTGACCATTACTCTAAGCTTGAGAGTGAAGTGACTCTGACCATATTCAAAGTTATTCTGACTTTGGAAACTCAGCTGACCCAATTGATTTTGTTATCAGAAAACCTTTATTTTTTTGTAAAGGTTTCTTGGATAAAACAGGATATATTATTCTTCATTTTTATAAGAATGATATATTTTGTGCTTTTACTTGTTTTAGATAGTAAAAGTTCAAACACCTGTAAGGATGTAGAACCCTTTTTGTTTTTGTCTAGGGTAATATATTTCATGATAATGGATCAAAAGGTGTTGGTGTTAGAGTCTGGGTCATTTCATTCATGAATTCAAATCTAAATCATTAATCAAAAGGTGATTGTTAACAAATTTTAAACATTTGACTGCTCATGTTTTACTCTAAATTATCAACAGATTAAAACACAAAATGTGTAGTCAAAGAAAAATGAGATTATCATCTGAGATACTCAACCACTGTTAAGATTTATAAAATGTTTAAAACTTGTAGTAGATGTGTGGTAAAACCTTGAACGCAAAAACCTATGAATTCTATACTTTAAAATCACTGAAAGCCCTGTTAATTTGTTAAATTTACATCTAAAATGTGTTTGTTAAGAAAAGTTGCAGGTAACACTCATTCATCATCAACAGATGTTGGACATGATATTGTGATATCACAAGTCAAAAGCATTTACAGCATCAGAGCAACAGTTGTTCAAAACAGCTGTTAAAGCTCATCCACTGATAAATAAACAGTGCTTGACCAAAATAGCCCTCTAAACCTCACTCCTAACCACTGTTGAGAAAAAGTTCATCAAAATGAATAAAAATCATCAGTGAGTTTGATCTGTACTATAAAATGAATAAAAATCACTTTCATGGTGACGTCAGCTTTGATTCTCAGTGGTTTGATATGTACTATAAATAGTACAGTTTGTATTGTTCTATTTAAGGAGTTTTCTCCTTCAATCCAGTCATCTTGTACGATCAACCATTGAGCTCAGGCTGAGGGGGAGTTTTAGTATGTAAGCATGTATGTAATCATTTGTTTATAATCTTATGACTAATGAAAAGCATGTGTTTACTGAAAACTGTTTCTCCTTGATTGTGTTGCAAAGTTTGTTTCTATTTCCGCTGCATTTAATCTATGTTTTATGTTTATTAATTTGTTCAAATTCATCAAACAAACACAATCAAAATAAACTCATATCCTAACAAGTAGCGATTGCGAATAACACAAGCGATTTGTTAGCGTTTGAGATAGATGTGCAGCGCGAGTTGTGCGTGTTGGTCAAAGCGAACAACGAAAAGCGAGTAAATCACTAAAAATCGAAACACATAAACACATGAATCACATAAAAACACATAAAATCGATAAATCACAGAGTCAACGGCGGCGAAATCCAGAATCGAAACATATAAAATCGAAAAGAGATTGTCTCAGCTTGATAGACGTTGACTGCCCAAAGTGATTCGACTGTTCTCAAGGACCTTGGGTACACATTTTGGCTTAGTAGACTGTGCTCTCGCTTCAATTCGAGCGATCGGCACGCATCCATCGGGCCATTACGTGACCTTAGTCGTTGGAACTCATCGAGACCTTGGTGAGAGTTTTGTAAAACCAAAATAGAGAGTAGAACGAGTCATCAAGGTTCGGGTTTCACCCCTGACTTAATGACTCCATTCCAGTTTGTGTGATAGAATCACGAGATAGATAAGGAGTCATCACGAGATAGATAAAACCAAAATAGAGAGTAGAACGAGTCATCAAGGTTCGGGTTTCACCCCTGACTTAATGACTCCATTCCAGTTTGTGTGATAGAATCACGAGATAGATAAGGAGAATCGCGTCGAAGTATGGATTTCACTCATAATTCAACGCGGATTCTCGTGTTTATAGTAAAAATAGCGTGTCGAACGAGTGATTTGGTCAAGAGTTTGCGGATTTCACACCTAATCTCAACCAGATCATCCGTTTGTGTGTGTGTCCAGCCTTAGGAAAGGCTGATCTTGCGCGGAACTGTAGTATGCGATGTTCACGCAAGAGTGTAGAGTACAGCGAGTTCGAAACGAGAATATCAAGTAAGCTCGTGCAAAATCCCAATCGGGCATGCACAAGTCGGTCTGTTGGTACTTAACTATAGACTAGGTCTTTTCTAAGACATCGACCCGGACTAGGTTGAGTCTTGCCTAATTCCCTATAGTTATGGCTCTGATACCAATCTGTCACTCCCCAACCGAAGGCGGAAACATCGGGGCGCGACACTGAGCGAAACAGATTGTCCAGGAGAAATCCATAACAACTAATTTACCAGATAATTAATATCATGTCCCATACCATAACTCCTCACAATAAAGTAGTTATTACAGACATTGATATCTCTTAAACAAATAAATGTTCCGACAACTCAGATTTTATAATGTTCGTTTCTAGACTCTCCTAAGCTCGATTCCATGAAAGCAAGCAAAGCATCCTAGGCATTCAAACACCTGTCACATACGTTAAAATAGAGGTCCATACACATAGTGTAAATGTGAGCATACAGGTTTGATAGTATAATAGTAGCGAAAGCGAGTTTACGCATAACCAGCATGTAAGATGTATAATGTGAAGCAAGTAGGTTATCGGCAATGAAATATGCACAGACGTGACTGCGAGTTGTAGAATGCGCAACACATATCACCACTGTGACATGTGAGAAAAGCCCTTAACAACCCCTGTCCATGACAGGTTCTGAGTCCAAACTATAGTACTATCGTTGCTAAGGTGTCAGGCAACAATCACTGTGTAAACATAACATATAAGCATTCATCGAGTAACACGTATAACATGAAGTAACGGTTAGCGTATAAAAGTGTTTGCGTTGTGTGATCGATGTGATTTGATATAAGTAACGTATGTAACACCCAAAAGTGCTTAAAGCAAAAAGGGGTCAAGTATACTCACAGATCGTGTTTAGTAAATAAACACTCTCTTGGATTGAAGGGAGCGCTGAGAGATTAGCCTGAACAGTTAACGATAGCGTAAGCGAATGAACGGCGCATTAAACGGTGAAGAGTGAACCAAGTAACGAATGTTCATCCTATTGGATAACAATCCGAACGGATGGTCATTCGATCGAATGACAATCCGTTCGGATGGTCATCCGTTCGGATGGCCATTTGGTCGGATTGACATTCGTTTGGGATGGATGTGTTTGTGTATGATGTGACTTTGAAGTTTTCGTTATAGAATTTTAAAATCAGAGAAGTATCTCTACCTTTCAGGTCATCGATCGAACGGTCGTTCGATCGGAGAGCGATCCGTCCAGTGAGACACTTCAGAGAATAAGTTCACAGCAGGATTGTCATTCGATCGGATGGTCTTCCGATCGGATGGCAATCCGTTAGAAACTGATGATCTTTGAAAATTTGATAAAAGTTTTAAGTGTTGAAGACCAAATGCAATCCGATCGGACGGCAATCCGTCCAACAATCTGATCGTTTTGAATATTTGGTTAAGTTGAAAAGTTTGCGGTTTGATCGAGACGGTATGATAACGTATTGAACAACAGGAACCCCACCAAGTCCAGTCTAACTGATCGGATGGGAATCACCCCAGTCCGATTGGTTAACTGTTCGTGACGGTTTGTTCCTGTTCAATCCAGAATCAGTTGTCCCTTCGATAGGAATCAGATCTCAGACCGACACTTTACTAGTAAACGAGTAGAAGGCCTGAACGAGTTCTGATTCTATCGGTTTGAGTGCATTGAGTGTAAAAGAGTTGAAAGAAAGTTGTGAAACCATCTTTCAATCCTTCTACCCTTGAAAATGTTTAGATCTATGCGAAAATAGTGTTAAAACATGTGGAAATCATGTAGATCTGAGTTGTTCTTAGTGGAATGAGGCCAAACCTTGAAGTTCACAAGAACCCTATGATGACATCATCCTAGAACACCTCAAACCCATTGATTTCACGGTTAAAAGTAAAGATTCAAAGGTGAAAATGATGAAGAAGTGCGTGTAGATGCTAGATGTACAAGATTTGAGTTGAAAACTTACAAGAATCGCGAGAAATCAGAGGAAAAGAGGGCTGGAAGTGCTGGTCGAACGAGAGAGCTGTCACATCACTGTTGGTGATGTGACAGGGGGTATTTATAGGTTGCCAAAAGAGGAAAGGTGTGCACAGGTAACGGATCGGATGGCAAACCGATCGGATGGTCATCCGTTCGATCGAATGGTCATTCGATCGAAGTGATCCGGCGAGTTGGTTTTCGATGTTTCGTTTCGTGCGTTGAGCTTTGCGATGCGTTTCAAGTGAGCGATGCAATAGTATTACCCATTAGTTACACAAATAAGCTAACCACTGAATACCATAAATATAACCCTTAAACCTCGAGTTTGCGATGAGATTACGTTGTGATAGAGTTGCGATTGCGATTGTGATTAATCACCTCAACATAAACATAACATGCACAAGTAACACATAATAGCACACACACGTAAAATAATATTCATAACCTATAATTCGAGTTGCGATGCGATAGCGATGCGATTAGCGATAAGTCGATTAGCGATTAAGCTGCGATTAAATAGCGATTATTAACAAGTACTCCACATAATACAACTAAAGCAATTTAAAATAGAGTATTGATGCTAGTCGTGAAGTACAATTCAATAATTAAGCAATGAGTGACAGATCGCAATTAGCAATCTTTTCTTCCTTTGACTTTGACTTGTACTTTGACTTCAAAAAGTCGGGTTGTTACAATTATATCATTTCTGTTATCGGTTTTTAAGTTCACTCAAGTCTTTTCCATTCTTTATAACTTCATATTGTTTTTAGCAAGTAAAATGTTAGGTAAATTAAATTATTATATCCAAACATCAAACTAGCAACAAAAACATCTTCATGTGATAAGACTCGTCTCACCATATGTTTTTTTTGGAATGGCTAAATTTTATTAAAACACTGGCAACTAGCAAGGTGCTAGAGCCTGAAACAACTACAAGGAGAAATTACACCAATCTTTCCACATTAGGTTTTTATACGCCGATCTATTTTTAATCCATAAGTAACCTAGCTCTGTAATATCCTCCTTAAGCTTGGACATACTCACCTTTTTGTTTGAGAAAATAACTTCATTTCTTGAAAGCAAAATGCACTATGCTGCCATAAAAATGGTCGCCTCGAGACATTTTTTTCCTTTTTTTATCCATGGTTGTGTTGTCATGAGCATTTATCAAGTCTTTTACCGAAAAAGCAAATATCTCCGGAATCCTACACCACCGACTTACAAAGTGTCAAACTTCCATTGTTACTTGACAAGCCATGAGAAGATGTTCACTGTCCTCCTCCCCTTCTCCCCACATCCGACAACGAGTCTCTCCCACATTTACATTCTTCTCATGAGAGCCACAAGCGTGGGGATTCTATTCTTCTCCACTTTCCACATAAAAGTATTCAATTTTTTTGGTACCTACTTATTCCACTTCCCTACCAAACTTGGCCCGACCCGACCCGTTTGTGATTGAATAAGATTCGTTTCATTGAACCAACCGAGAAAAGGTCGGAAGCATCGCTATGCCACTTCCATCTATCCATATTATGACTCAACTGCACCTGATGCAACTTCCTTTCCAACTCTTCAAATTCATCTTTCTCTCTCTGGTCCATTGCATTTCTTTTCCACTTCCACACCCATTTGGTTTCTCCATTCTCAACCATAAAGCACTTATTTTCCATGTTGGGATTGAACCCTACCAGAGGAACAGATAATGTAAAGCCAAAACCAGGTCACAACAGTGGATTCATAATAAGCAGCAGTTTGCATTAAGCTTTCCCCTTGAAAGTGATTTATAACAACTGATGGTCTTTATCCGCTGTTCAGTTACAACTACTGCTGGTCCTTCAACTGCTGATCAAATCCATGAAGTATCCAACAACTGCTGGTCATATCTACTGATGGTAAAGCATTGCCCAATCAAGGACTGATCAACCTTGAGGAAGCACTGACATAAAGAGAGAGCAGTTGTTTGGTGAATTAACTGTGTTATGTATAGTCAGTGGTTAGGTTTAGCAGTGTTTATGTAAAGACAGTAGATACAGGTTGTTAGGCTGTTAGACGTCGCTTTCATGGTGACGTCAGCTGAGATACCTCAGTGGTTTGGTTTGCCTATAAATGTAACAGTACCCTGTACTGTTACATTTGATTGACTGAGCGTGTTCTTCTCCTCATGTCTAATCCTTTCTTCTTGTGTGCAACCAACCTTGGGGCATCAGGCTGAGGGGGAGGTTAGTTTGTAAGCATGTCTGTAATCTTTTGCTTTGATTTGTAATCTTTTGACTCTATGAGAAGCAAATGCTATCAAACTATTTTCTCCATTGATTGTGTTTACAAAGTTTGTATCTATTTCCGCTGCACTTTACATTGTTTCATATTTAGTTAATGTTCAAATCATACAAACAAACACAATCATGAGTGCCTCCGATCCTAACAATTGGTATCAGAGCTTGGACAGTCAAATTCGATCTAACAATCAATTTGACATAACAGTTCAGCTCAAAATTCATTGATACTAAGGTTGGTTGTATTCAGTTGAAAAACAGAGTAACAAGTAAATCATGTTCAAAATGATTATTTAAAAACTTTGTAAATCAACCAAGATGTCATATGACACACAAATTTCACACAACAAGTGATATCATGCAGAAGTCACTCATAGTTTTCAGATCTGTAAACATATCTGATAAATTATGGGATTGTTCTATATTTTCAATATTGATTTCAACTGTTGTTTTGATATTTGTGATGTTTTCATTAAATACTAAAGTATGAACCTCAGATTAACAAAACCTATGATTCATAAGACATTAGTGTTTTGATTTTCTATAAAGAGGGAATTAAGACTTTAGTTATTTAGATCTTATGTGTTGAAAACAGGTTGAGATACTCAAAAGGAACAAATCAACCTTGTTTAAATACATTAAGAAAACAGGGGTCAACATAGTCCGTATCATATGTAGTGTGAGATTGGTTGAAAAAGTTGTGCAAACATGACCAAGTCTCTCAAAACATTACTGCAAAATGATTTTGGACTAAAATTCACAAAAACTCAGAAGTGTGTTTATCTTAAAACTTTTGAAGTCAAAAGAAAAGAGTATAAACTTAAAACACTTATGAGTCAAAGTTTTAGGGTAATAATGGTTATTTAGCAACTATGTGCATTCATCTGTTCAGGAAAGGTTTTTGATTCCCGTAAATGAACTCCAAAGAGGACTAGGCAAATGTTCAAAAATATATCCAAGTGTCCTCATGTTTGCAATCAGCTGACAAAGAAAATGGTACCAAACAGTGGTCAAAATGTATTCAAAATGTTCTACCACTGTTGTCAAACCACTGACCATTTTTATAAACTTAAGTATGATATGAGTGTGTATTTTTGTTGAAAATATTCCAGATTCCTTTTGATGCTGTTCTCAGAAAATCCTTTAATCATTTTTTTTCCTCCAAAAGATTTTCTCGAATAACCAGGATATATTGTTCATTTTTTTTAAGGAATAATATATTTGGAACTTTTGCTTGTTTTTGTTGGCATTAGTTTCTTTTACCTGTCAGGACATAGTACCTTATTTTTGTTGGTATTATTGTCCTCATGAATGGGTCAAAAGGGAATGGTACACGTTCAAAGATCATATCATACTCAGGTTTGCTCCTAAATTTTTATTAAAGGTTGATTGCTAACTTGCTTGAATTACTAGGGTACTCATGTTTTAATTAAATATTAAACGAAAATGAGTTGCCTTAGCAAAAAGTTTTCATCATCTGGGGTACTAAACCACTGTCCTTCAAAATTGACATGTGGCAAAACCTTGAATGAAAATTTTTAAAACTATTGCTGGAATACTTGTTCTTCAGATCTGTACCATTTACCCTAACCACTGTTTTGTTCCAACGTCTGATCTCTAAACACTGTCCACTGCTGAAAGTTAACCACTGATCCCTCATTTTCTTGAAAAGCATTGATGTTCAAAATCAGTGTCTTATCCACTGATATGCTATCCACTGATAGTAAAAATCATCCACTGCCCACAATTTTTACCGTTGTAACCACTGATGCTTGATACGTCAGTGGCCCTTAAAACAACTGTTCTCCATACTTCATCCATTTCACCAGTGTTTGACACGTGGTCAGTTTTTAGCCCTCAGATCGTAATAACCGCTGCCACATCAGCGATTATTTTTTTCTAAAGATAAAACCCTGCCCTAAACCCCAAACAGGGTTTTACACTGTCGAATTGAATTCCAAAATTCTCTTCTCATAGCAGTTTCCAACCCTTCTTCTCAAAAACTTCAAAGTCATTCTTCGTTCTTCTCTGCAAAAATGACGAAATCAAAGTCAAAATCAAAATCTAAACCAAAATCACCACCATCTTCAAAAGAGGTCGCTCAAACGGCCGAAGAATCCATCGAAATACCATACAAACAATCTCACAACTATTTGGGTTTACTCACAAAACTCAAAGACAATCACACTTTTGACTCCATCATTGATACAATATCTGCATCAAAGTACTAAACTTTGTTGACAGTAAATGCTCCCATTTATCTGCAAACCCAGAGAGAGTTTTGGAAAAAGGCGACGCTTGAAAAACAAGACGATAAAGTCATAGCCATTAACTCCTCGATACAGGGTAAAGTGATTCAAATCACACCACAATCAATCTCCGAAGTCTTTAAACTCGACGATCAGGAAGGTAAAATCTCTTTTGATAAAGCCGAGATGAAAACTGATTTCGTAAAAAGGGGATATGCAGAACAATCAAGGGTAGATACCTTACAAAAAGGTTATTTTCCTTCTGCACCTAGGTTTTTATTTCACACACTTTTGATGTGTGTTTCGAATAAAACAACATCGTTCAACGAAATACCATTAAAGATTCAATGCCTGGGATATGCTATTCTAAACAACAAAAACTACAACTACTCCCAGGAGATCTTTAATGACTTGATAAAAAATGTTGATAGCAAAGCATTTTTACTTTTTCCAAGATTTTTGAGTTATTATTTTGAACAAAAATTTGAAAAGGAAAATGTAAATTTGCTCAAACAAGGTGTTTATTGTCAAATAAAAAGCTTAACAAAAGAAACATTTTCAAGGATGATGGCACCTATAAAAACAAAAGCAGAGGTGCCTGAGCAGAATTTAGCAGTTACAACTGCTCCTCAGACATCTGCTGCTGAGCCCACTGCTCCAGGTGATCAAAGCAGCACAACCACTGCTTTGAAACCCACACCTGACATCACCAAAAAGACCAAAAGAAAAACATCCAGAAAACCCACCAAACCCAAAACAAAGGCAACTCTGGAAGATGAGATCCCAGAGCAACTGCCAGTGACAACACAAAAGTCACCACAAACCACTGCTGCTACTTCCTCACAGCAGTTGGAAGAAAGATCTCAACCCTTGCCTAAAACTCCTCCTGCATCCTCACAAAAGGATCAGGTTGTAAGCACAGGGACACCACAATATGAAGCTCTGAATCCACTTGGATCCATCTTCCTCAGTCCTGATCCCAAGGACATGTCTCTTTCAACTCCCATCCCCTCACCAATAATAATGCCACAATCCATGCTACCTTTGTTGCATGCAGCTGCTATAGCTCAGACACAAACCAGTTCCTCTCTATCACCTGTCACTGAGAGTATACCCCCACAGGTGACTGGGTCTGATGCTACTACTCCTGCTATCCCAGCAACAATTGAGGAGGTTACACCCCCTGAGTTACAAGTAACTCTCGGTGGTAGTTTAAGTGGAGCAGCAACTACAACTGGTGGATCAACAGATCTTCAGTTGGACAGTTGTTTCATAAGTAAGACTCCCTTGAAGGCAATTTCTTCCATGAAAACTTCGGTAACCACCAGTGAGTTGGATCTAACCACTGGTACCATCAAAGGTTTATCGAGTGCTGAAGAAAGAAGTCCCCAGTACCAAGAACAAGGGGCATCAATGGGTGATTTTTGGGACTCTGTTCCTAAATCACACATTGATATAACCACTGCTGGTGGGGATTCAGATGATCCTACTAAAGTAGGTGATGATTCAAAATATCAGGAATTGACGGGCAGAGTTGAAAGACTTGAAGAATCAGTTTCTGAAATAAAGGAGATGGTGCAAGAGATTTTAAAAGCTCAGAAAGCACAAGCCACTGCTGTTCCTGCTCAAGCACCTGCACAACATGCATTTGCTGCAAATGAGCTTTGGAATATTTTCCAACCCATGCTTGAAAAACAGCAACAGATGGCTGATCAAAAGCAGGCTATTCATGTGCAAATGCTGACCAACATGGTGGAATCAAGGTTTAAAGACACGCAAGCAGATATCAAGGCTATAAAGGCTAGCATTCAAAGTGTCTCTGGCAAAGCTCCTTCTTCCCTATCATTTCTTGATAACCCCCCTTCAGATAATGCCAAAAAGGGGGAGAATATCAAGCTGTTGAGAAAAATGAATAAGATGGGAATAGAACATGGGCTTCATATTGAGCCTGAAAAAGAAAAAGAAAAAGAAAAGCAGGTCTCAAAACTTATTAGCCAAACAGCTGATATAGCAGTAGTTACAAAAACTGCTGTCAGTAGCCAAACAGCTGCCATGTCATCAACACACACATCTTCAACACACACCACTCTACCACACACCACTACAACTACTGTTCCACCACCATCATCTACAATCACACCATCACCACTGCCTCCTGTCATAAAACAGAAGACAACAGATGTTACAACATCTGTTGTAATGACAGCAGCGGTTGAAGCACCAGTTGTTTCAACAGTTGTTTGTCAGACACTCCCTATCATTCAAACCACTGATTCACCCAAAACATCATCTGCCCCTTCTTCATTAAAAAGGAGAAGGAATCTCATATCAGATGATGATTCACCACCACCATCAAAAACTACCTCACCACTTCCATCCCCTGCTCAAAAGCAGAAGACAACTGCTGACATATCAGCAGTTGTAATGACAACAGATGTTGAGACACCAGTTGTTTCAATAGCTGTTAGTCAGTCATCCACCACTGCTCTAACCTTTCCTATATCACAACCAAAGCTCTATAATAGAAAAAGAAAGCCAATCCCTGCCGATGAGGGTATACATGATCCTAATGCTGCACAACATCCACTGGAACTTGAAGCTATCAAAAATTGAGATGAGGCAATTCTATACAGAAGAAGACCCTTCAAAAAGAAGATTCTCCTCACTCATAGGCTACATGCCACCAGATGATATGGATGACTACCTCAAAATCAAGGCAAGGCAAGCTAAACTAAGAGCTAAAGTTGAGAGTGAACGTGAACGTTTAAGCGAAGATGGCATTGCTAAAAGACTGGAGTTCTACTTCACAAAAGTAAAGCAGATAGAAGAGTTTGCACAAGACCTAAACAAAGAAAAGGCTGAACAAAGGAAAAAGTTAAGAAAACAATATCTAGCCTACATCATGAAAGAGAAATTCTATCCTGCTGAAGAACAACAGTTCGAAGAATGGCCAATAGTCGCTCTAAAGCATGAGGCAGAAAGGATTGAGAAAATCAAGAATGATCCTACAAAGAAGAAGAATGCTCCAAATTGGAGAAAATTCAAAAAGCTCATCGCTGACCTAACTGCTGAGTATAAGAGAAAGAAAAAGGAGCTGGTGGATGCAAAAATGGATACTGCTGAAGCCATATCAAAATGGTCAAAACAGCAGACCGATGAAGCCTATGAAAGGCTAAAGAAAAGAAAGATAACTGTTTCAAGCACTTCAAAGAAACATGAACTAAGAATGAAGCTTGAACAGAAGATAGAAAACCTCAAAACACTGTTCCGGTCTACTTTTGTGACAAACCAAAAAGAAGGAGAACAGCTGACCACTGAAGAGGAAAAAGAAAAGGAAGTTGAGTACTTCAAAGATTCCATCATGAAAATGGGTCTAAAAGAAGAAAGCTCAGAAAAACTTCAAAACCTTTTTAAGAAGGTACTATCAAAGCCTGCATCACCACACATTTCAGCAGATATCCCAGACACTGAACTTGATCCACAACAGAGACAAGAGCTAATTGACAAAGAAGTTGCAGAAGACATAGCTGCAGCAAATCAAGTCATAGAAGAGGCTTTCAAGAAAATGTCTGAAGTTCAGGATACTGCTCTACATCTCTTTTCAAGGCCAATATCTCAAAGTTCATCAGGAAATAAATCTCTCCCGAGAAATCCATTGGGTTCAAAAGTACTAAAGTGGCTCTCTGATCAAAAGACCCATGTATTGACTCTGGTCAGATCCAATGGAGAGGTGAAGTATATATCAAGGAAAGAAGCACTAGGCCTTAGTGTTCAAGATTTGCAGGATCTCCTTGAACTTACACTGTGTCGGGATGAAGATGACACAAGTTCCAAGGAATTTGAAGAAGAATTTAAAAGACAAGCAAGGGAACTTCTGATGAAGAATAAAGATCCAGAATAATGACAGGTTCTGGCATTATCTGTTCCAGGGGGAGATTGTTGGGATTGAACCCTACCAGAGGAACAGATAATGTAAAGCCAAAACCAGGTCACAACAGTGGATTCATAATAAGCAGCTGTTTGCATTAAGCTTTCCCCTTGAAAGTGATTTATAACAACTGATGGTCTTTATCCGCTGTTCAGTTACAACTACTGCTGGTCCTTCAAATGCTGATCAAATCCATGAAGTATTCAACAACTGCTGGTCATATCTACTGATGGTAAAGCATTGCCCAATCAAGGACTGATCAACCTTGAGGAAAGCACTGACATAAAGAGAGAGCAGCTGTTTGGTGAATTAACTGTGTTATGTATAGTCAGTGGTTAGGTTTAGCAGTGTTTATGTAAAGACAGTAGATACAGGTTGTTAGGCTGTTAGACGTTGCTTTCATGGTGACGTCAGCTGAGATACCCTAGTGGTTTGGTTTGCCTATAAATGTAACAGTACCCTACAGTACCCTGTACTGTTACATTTGATTGACTGAGCGTGTTCTTCTCCTCATGTCTAATCCTTTCATCTTGTGTGCAACCAACCTTGGGGCATCAGGCTGAGGGGGAGGTTAGTTTGTAAGCATGTCTGTAATCTTTTGCTTTGATTTGTAATCTTTTGACTCTATGAGAAGCAAATGCTATCAAACTATTTTCTCCATTGATTGTGTTTACAAAGTTTGTATCTATTTCCGCTGCACTTTACATTGTTTCATATTTAGTTAATGTTCAAATCATACAAACAAACACAATCATGAGTGCCTCCGATCCTAACATTCCACATAAAATTTCTCCTTCTCCAAGTCATACAAATTTGGCAGCGAATTTTTTAAAGGCTTCCTTGTCACCCAAGAATCTACCCATAACCTAATGACAATACAATTTCCAATAATGCCTTAAAAAAGATTGGATAAAGACATATTCACTTTAGCGGTTTCTTCATCCAGATTTGCAATGACCTTTCATGTACCCGCCGCACCCACCGCACACGGGATAAATCTTCCTGATCGATTTGAATAATGCAATGCCCATATCACTTTTCTCCAAAGGGCGTTTGGCTTATTCTTAAACCGTCACCAGCACTTTGTGAGGAGGGCAACGTTGACATCTCTGACCAAGACCGCCTACATCCTTCGGTATCGTTACCTTATCCCAACTAACCCAACCCAGTTTGCTTTTATCCTCATTCCCATTCCAAAAAAATCCTCTTCGTTTCACTTCGAGTTGCTCCATAACCTTACACTGGGATTTAAATAAAGATAAATAATAAGTCTGGATAGTTTCCATTACTGTTTTGATGAGCGTGAGTCTTCCCTTTCGGAAATGGTTTGAGCCTTCCTTACCGAAAGCCTTCTATTAAAAGTCTCTACTACCACTCGCCAATTCGTTATCTGGTTCATATTTGTACCCATCATCAAACCTAAGTAAGTACATGGAAAAGAACCTACTTTACAACCCATTTTAACAGCCAACTCAACCACCTCCTCACGGTTTACATTCACCCTAAACACGTTCAATTTTGATAGATTAATATGGAGACCCGAAACCGAATTAAAGCCTCCAAAATTCTGACATATAAGTACATTTTCCTTACTCCACTTTCCGACTAGCAAAGCATCATCGGCAAAAAGAAGGTGTGTTATGGTCGGCTATGTTGTCAAAAGCGTTAAGCGCACTTAAGGCGCCAAGGTCTCACCTGGAGCCTAGGCATAAAAAACGTGAGGGCTTTTTTAAGTAAGGCGCCGTAGTAAAAAAAATGAAATAAATTATATATAATAGGCATAAAATTAATGGTTTTACACTATTATACAAATATAATGTAAAAAAATCATATTATCCTTTTAGAATATGTACAACAATAATTAATGTTTATAAAAATATCTAAATATTTATAACAAACTAAACAATAAAGTGAAAACAATCTAAAGATCTTTAGTTGGGCCACCTAGGGGTGTAAACGGACCGGACCGGACCGGACGGGACCATGTTCATGTTCGTCCGCTAAGGTTTTACCGGACAAACGGACGGTTCGCGGACAGAGGACCGAACGAGTTTTCTTGTTCGTGTTCGTTCATTAAGGATATGAATTTGTTCATGTCCGTTTGTGTTCGTTCGTTAAGATCCTTAACGGACACAAACGAACTGGTTCACGGACGTTAACAAACGAATTGTTCATGAACATAAACGAACAGTATAAACGAACGGTTCATGAACACAAAACAAACAAATATTAATGTAATTAAAACAACAGAATATATAAAAAAAAGAAAAGATAATATAATTTAAATAGAATATATAAAAAAAATTATTCTTTAATGAATAATATAAACAAACAAACATGGACGAACGTAAACGAACGAACATAAACGAACGTAATCGAACGAACGTTCGCGGACACATTATCGAACGTTCACGAACATAAATGAACGAACGAGACCTTTGTTCATGTTCGTCCGCTAAGCTTATCGGACGAAAATTTTTGTTCATGTTCGTCCGCTAAGCTAAACGAACGAACACGAACGAACTTCCCGCCGAACGGTTCATGAACTTTTCGTTGAACGTTCAGTTCGTTTACAGCCCTAGGGCCACCCATCTATTCTATAAAATATTTTAGTTATTTAAAACAAAGGCTGGCCTAATACAATCTACATATAATCTACAAAAGGTTGCCCATCAATTTTATTGAATTAGGGTTTCCTATAAAAAAGAGCTGCCAACACCAGTCCACCACATTGCTGGTCGACCATGATGCTCTAGAGTTAACTAGGTAGTCTTCAAGAAGTTGCTAAACCAGGTTTTTAACTATCTATCCTCTCTAAATTAATGTTTCAGGACGTCCCTTCTTGTTTAAGGTTGTTTTTTTTCGGTTTAGGGTCGCTCTTTTGCGCCTACGCCGAGCTCCAGGCGAGCGACTAAGTGCGTTTTTTGAAAAAAGATGCAGGTTTGTGCCTAGCTCTCCACCAGGAGGTTTCACTGCGCCTGAGCGCCTAGGCGTGCCCCTAGCTCACTTTTGAAAACATAGATGGTCGGTCCTTCATTCGGAAGTCTCACCCCTTCAAAAACTCTTCCCTTTGAAGCCTTCTTCATCATACATGATAAAGCTTCCATCTCGGTAAGAAAAAGGAAAGGAGAGATAGGATCGCCTTGTCTAATCCCCCTTTTCAATTGGAATTCAAAAGAATGCGATCCGTTTACTAACACCGAAGACCGTGCATAACTAAAATTGCACGCACCTATTTCCATCATTTACTCGGGAACTTCATCTGATCTTGTATTGAGTCGAGAAAATCCTAATTGATGTGATCGTACACCTTTTCAAAATCTATTTTAAACAAAAGTAACTTCAACTTCCTTCTTTTGCCCATGCTAGGATCTCTTTCATAATTAGCGGCTCATCGATGATATTATGATCCTTCAAAAATGCCGATTGGGTTTCCGATATGACCGATGGTAATACCCTTTTCAGCCTTTCCGTTATAACCTTAAAAATCACCTTACTAACACACCCCAACAAATTGATTGTCCCGAAATCATTAAAACCCTGCGTGTCAATTTTTTTCGGGATCAAATCTCTAAATGATGCCGAGCATCCATGTGAAATCTCTCCTGTTTCATGAAAGTAGAGCATAATATTAATAAAATCTTGCCCCACGTATTGCCAATATCTTTTAATGAACCGGAAGTTAAAACCATCTGGGCCGGGAGCCCGATCATCCGCGCAATCCCACACCGCCTCTTTAACTTCTCTATCCGTAAATGGTTCTATCCAACCCGCTGACTCTACTTCTGAAAGCCGATTGATGCTTGAGCAAATGATCTTTGGGCGCTCATCCATCGTCTCCTCGAACCAATTAGCAAAAAAAAAAAATTAACCTCTCTTTTTATTATCTTAGGATTGTTGCAGCACAACCCATTTACTTCCAAACTATGGATTTTGTTTGTGATTTCTTTATTTTTATAATCCCATGAAAAAACTTGGAATTATCATCCCCAAATGACACCCATTTCATCCTAGATTTTTGTCTTAAATCCCTGATTTTGCATGCCTCCAATTCTTTTAACCGCGCTTTACATTCCACATAAGTCCATAACTCTTCCTTTTCCATATCTTTAACTTCTAGCCTTTCATCCATTTTAAATATTTCCTCTGTTATCTTATCAAGTTCTACTTCTTCCTTCTCTTTCTTATCTTTAATTCATTCCTTCACCTTTTCTTGAAAGAAGCGAGTTTCGAGGCTAGAAACATATCCGGCATACCCGAGTACCTAAAGTCATCATTTGCTAGAGCTATCACTTCATCTAACTCGGTCATATCCAACCATGAATTAAAGAAACGAAACGGGATAGGACCAAAGTCAACCAAGCATGTGGCCAAAATGATAGGCGCATGATCTGATAGATAACGCGCTAACGCCAAACAACAAACCCCGGACCAAGAGTTCACAAAATTATGGCAAACTAAAAATCTGTCAATTTAACTCATTTTTGCTTTACTACTGCCAATCTTGCAAAAAGTGAAACGTCTCCCCTTCATCGCGAATTCAGTAAGAGCGGTTTGAGCCATGAAATCATTAAAATCCATAGCACTTACCGGGTCAAAACCCGAGTTTTTACGCTCGTCCGAATATCGAACCGCGTTGAAATCCCCAAACACAATCCAAATCCCATCTTTGCCTTCTTTCAATTGCCTAATCTCCTCCCAAACCAATCTTTTACCCATTGCATTGAGGTGCATATACATTAATAATATGCACATCCACATCCTGCCCCAATAATTTTCCGGAAACCAGCAGAAAGTACCTGGATTTTACGGTCTCTTTCATCGCGAAAATACTCGGGTCCCAAGTTCTCACCAGTGGCGGAACTAGCCCATTAAATCAGGGGTATCCCAATTTTTTTTTCCATGCAATCATACAATATTAGAAAAACGACAATAAATAAATAAAGTAAAGCAAACATTTAATAGATTTGTCCTCTTCTTTTTTTCATAGCTTGAAATCGCTCCATCACAAGTCATCTTTTACCTTATGAAAAAATCATTTTCGACCGTACAAACCATGGCATTATTCAATGGATTATTTTATTATTTGAGCTTTATTAGTTATTACAATTTGGGCTTAATTATCATAAAACTAATTATTTGGGCTTAGTTACTAAAGGTTTTGGGCTTAATGAATAATATCAAGTTTCATAATCTTCTCTTAGGGGTATCCTCGTATATGTTTAAGGGTATCTTATGTATAAAACCGAAAAAAATACACTGCGAATGCGAATACGGGGTTGAGCCGTAGGCCGTGCTACGGCTAAGTCAACATTGGTTCCGCCCCTGGTTCTCACTATACCTCCCGATCTTCCGGTCGCTCCAACCGCTTCGAAACTGAAATTGGCATTGCCACAGAACGACTGGATGTTGATATCTTTCGGGTCCTGAAATTGCGATTCCTGAAGCCCCATAAATGAAATCTTGTGTTGCCTTTTAATTCCCCTGATCCAGGATGTAATGTAACTTGTTTACTATCTCTTGTGGTTGATGTATCATTCAACTATGGCTATCTTAGGACTCCATAGGCCTAAGGAGCCACAAATATAACCACCGAAATGGAGTGGCTAAGTTAAAAGCTCTCTAGGTGTTAAAAGATAAGTTAGAATTGACACGATGGACACGTGTTATATGTGATTTATTAGACATGTAATACATGTATCCGAATAATGGCCTAGTGGTGAGTTTGTGCAATGATTTAAATGATAATAATTTTTATTACAATTATAATATGATATACGTGAGTGGCACATGACATCCTATGCTAGTCATTGTGTATTGTGGAGTATGATATCATGATCAGAAACATCATATTATCAGGTTAATACTAGTGGCGGAAGTAGAAGAAAAAATCAGGGGTATCCCAATTTTTTTTTTTGGGAAATTGCCGTGTAATAATTCCACCTAGACCTTATTGGCCATTAATAATCCCACCTTAGAATATTCCCCCCACCAGTCCCACCTTTCACCTATTTTTCCTACAATGGTCCCCCGTTAAAAAAACTTAACGGAGTTAAGCTTTTTCCAAATTACAAACAGATTTTTTAGGGCTTTTGATTAGAACGACGATACGGGTCCATTGATGTAAAACTTGCCTCGAAACGGTGCTCCAAACGATGAAAACGACGCTTCAATTCGGGTGTTTAAATTTCCAATTAACCAAAATCAAGTCACTTGGAGCACCATTTCGAAGTAAGTTTTACATCAATGGACTTGTATCATCGTTCTGATCAAAAGCCCTAAAAAATCTGTTTGTAATTTGGAAAAAAACTTAACGAAGGGGGACCATTGTAGGAAAAATAGGTGAAAGGTGAGACTGGTGGGGGGAATATTCTGAGGTGGGATTATTAATGGCCAATAAGGTCTAGGTGAGATTATTACAGGCCAATTCCCCATTTTTTTCACCATTTCTAAGTATTTGAGGGTCCTGTACGGCTAGTAAAAATGGGCCCTTAAAAATATTCTTTTACCTAGGGTCATTTGCAACTAGTGTTTGTGTGTGTATATATATATATATACATATATATATATAGGGGACCGCTAGAATGAGAACCACCACGAGTTATGAGAACCGCGAGAACCACGTGCCACGAAGGGGCGTTGACCACGATTTTTTTTTACAACTAGATCCGTATATTTTAACAACATTTGTAAAAAAAAAATTTCAAACGGCGCGCCCGAGGGGGTAGTTTTTTACACCCAAAGTTTGTAAAAAAAAAAAAGAAAAAACAAAAAAATAATAAAAACACCAAACTTTGGGTGTAAAAAACTACCCCCTCGGGCGCGCCGTTTGAAATTTTTTTTTTACGAATGTTGTTAAAATATACGGATCTAGTTGTAAAAAAAAAATCGTGGTCAACGCCCCTCCGTGGCACGTGGTTCTCGCGGTTCTCATAACTCGTGGTGGTTCTCATTCTAACGGCTCCCTATATATATATATATATATATATATATATATATATATAAATATTAGGTTACAGACCCATGGGTTGAATAAAAAATTATTAAACACTTAGTAACAATATTTAGAAATTACAATATAATTTTTTGAGATAAGATATGATTGAAATTAGGTATTAGATATGTGTGTTATAAAACTATTTTTAGAAGCAAAATAGTTAATCAACCATTCTTAATCCATGTTTTATAATATAGTGTGAGAGAATGAAAACAATATAACTATAGCATCCAACTATAATTTCATTTTTTTCATTTTAAAGCATATGTTGATTATCATTTTTTTTTATCAATGCGTGAAACACACACGAGAATATTATCAAGTATTTTTTTTATAAAACTTTTAATATTATTTAGAAGTTTTATAAATAATATTTTGTTTGTGATAAAAATATCTTTAAAAAAGCCAAAAACTTATTAATAAAGTAAATACAATACTGTATAAATGATAAATAAAATAAACAGATAAATGGTTATAAAAGAATTTAAGTTTTACTATATTAAGTACAATTGTTTTACTTTCATGTTCCCAATGTTGCTTTTTCATGGAATGAACATTGTTTTTTATGCATTTCTCAATGACTTCATCTTCTCCATGAGTTGCAGCATCCTGCAAGTTCTTATCGACCGGAATTTTCGTTTCTGTCGATCGAAAATTTTCATTCCATCTCATCTTCATCTAAACTAGTATACTGAGTGGGCATTATAATATTTGCTTAGGGTATCCCCGATATATAAAACGGAGTCGAGATATATTAATTGCACTTCGCCAAGAAAGTTGAGGGGTATCCCGGGACACCCCTGGTGTCCATGTAGGTCCGCCCCTGGTTAATACATGATGTGATGTACATATGCACTTTTTATAAAGTAGACTAAATTGTATAAATTAACATTTATGTTATATCTAAACTGCACTTCATACCTTTCACTATGAAATCGGCAAAACCCAACATTTATGTTCATGTTTTGTAACCTTCTATAACCTTTACAACTAACGTCGTCCACAAACTCAGTTAAGTTACCTCACATGCTTTGCATGTGAGGGTACTGTTGGAAATTTTGGACTAGAAATAAATATAATAAAATGAGCGGGTTTTATATATTTATTTGTGGGTTTGTTTTCTATGTTGGAAGAGCTTCGCAACGAACTAAACCACGCCCAAAACGGAGCTAAGATGAATGAGATATCGATGCTCAAAGTTTGGTGTTTGAAACTTGAATGCTGAAATAAGTGGGAAAGTGGCATCTTGTCCCACATCGGATGAGAGATGAAACTTAAAGGGGTATTTAAGTGGGAACTCTCCATCCTTACTGTTTCATGGAAGCACTCACTAGTGTACTTGCGAAGGGTGCGGAGCACCCTAACTCGCACTCGCACTCGCACGCGCGTGGCGTGGGCGATGAGGCGCAATGTGGCGCTTTGATGGCGCACTTTGCACTTCGCACGCTCGCATCGCCACGAGCCGCCTTTGTATTTTTGACCGCGTGCGCGTGGTGGAGCAAGGGTTGCAAGGACCAAGTGGTTGGTGACGTGGCAGGCATGCGCGTACGCGCGCGAGTACTCATGGCGTGATGGCGCGCACTGGTGCATGAAGCATGGGCACTGAGGTGACGTGCGCGGCGCACCAAAGTGAGCCAAAACGGCGCGACTGTGTGGCGTGCTCGTAGAGGCTACCAGGTGACGTGGCGCACGCGCGCAGGTACACATGGGACTGAGGCGCACGCGCGCATGGCAGTGAGCCAAATGGACGCACCGCGCATGAGGGTGCAGACCTGCGCGCGCGCGCGCAGAAGCTTCCAGCAGCAGTTAATGCTGTGCAGTTACGTTTCAGCATTCGAAACTGACGAAGTTAATGCGTTTGACTGAGAATTAAGTGACGAATTAAAGTGCATTAAAGACGTCTAATGCAGTTTAATTCTCCATTTAATTTATTTTTCAGTTTCGAGTTCAGACCTGGTGTATAAATAGGAGGCTCCTTTCACCAGATTCGACACACCGAAATACATACAACAATCTGCTTTCTTCTCTCTGAATACTTCATCTTCTTCAAGCGTTCGAGGTACTCATTCGGGTTGGAGTCAAGACCGGCAGTACAACTGCTTGGGCTGTTGTATCCTGGAAACAAACGTGATCTCCTGGGAGACACGAAATTTGTTTTAAGGGACCCGTGTCTAACACGATCCTCAGCCACGAACAGAGTTTCTGTTCAATTTTTCTTGTTCTTGTTTTTACTTTTTCAGTTGTAATTGTATTGTAGTTTATTTTCATTCTGTTTGTTTCAGAATTACAAGTTAATAAAGTATTTTAATTATTTATTTTGCACGAACGGATTCCTACAGGTACTATGGTCTTTTAAAACGTTAAGGTTGATTTATGCAAAAAGATTATTTATAACACAAAAGTTATAGAACGTTACAAAATATGAACATAAAGGTTGGGTTTTGCCGATTTCATATTCATAGTGAAAGGTATAAAGTGGAGTTTAAGTATAACATAAAGGTTGATTTATGCAATTTAGTCTATAAAGTAATTACCCAATGTCAAGGCTATGTATGTGATCTTTTGGGTCTAAAATGGTTCCTTAGATTCCACGACTATAGATATAAACAGATTGTTGCACCTTCACCAAGTTAGTGGTATTGAACTCCCTGTGGAACTTGATGCAATGATCCGATTCTATGATTGACACGAAGACATGTTGATTTAGCCTTTGATTACGAGTGAAATATGATAAACATGTTATAACACCAATTGTTTGTCAAAAAAAAAAAAAAAAAAAACATGTTGATTTTGTCTTGGTTATGCTCCATTACCTTCAATTCAACATCTTGAAAACTCCAACACTAGCATATTAAGCAATGATCATGTCTTTTACGGTTTTGCATAATATACTTGGTAACTAGACTTGTGAACAAGTTGAATGGACATTTAAATGAGTGAACACGAACATTTAAATGAGTTTGTTTTTTCATGTTCGTTACGTGGTCATATTCATTTATACTTGTTTATTAATATTCTAAATGAACCGTTCACAATATAAATAAACACCAACTAAAAGTAAACATATTCACAAGTTAGAAAATACCATCCCATTACATCCAATTTAAAAGTAAACAAAGATTCACAAGTTAGAAAATACCATCCCATTACATCGAATTAAAAGTAAACAAAGATACTTTTCAAATACGACATTCATATTGATCTAACCTAATATAATGAATTAATATATTCGAATGTATATATTTAAACAAACAAATTTTTTTTTATAAAAAAAAAAGAAATATATGATCGAACATGATATATATTCATGTACGTTTGTTTAATTTAGTTAAATGAACAAAAAATTGTGTTCATATAATAAACAAACATAAATAAACTTTTTGTTGAACGGTTTACAAACACTTCACTAAACATTCATTCCATTTACAAGCATATCACTAACTTGTTTTCTCTTCACTTTCATCATTTTCCTAGGTTTAGATATTTTTCATTCTGTAAACTTGCTTTATTATTAGGCATGTAAAAAAAATCGAACGCACGTTCATGAACTTGTTCAGCGGAAAGTCCGTTTATTTAATTAACAAATAAACATGAACACAATTTTTTATTCATTTAGTTAAACGAATGAGCATGTTCGTAAACACTCATTTTCTTTATAAACACAAGCAAGCATGTTTTGGTGTTTGTTCAATTACTAGTAGGGTGCCCGCGCGATGCGGCGGGGGCGATACTTTGGATTGCGGCACTCGTTGCTGATAGTTTTCTTATTTGTATATGATAACATTATTGTGGTGGATATATGTCATAAGTGTTACACATGTTTAGTAATTGTTAAATTTAGAATTTAAATTAGCAAGTACTTCAAGAAACAATTGGTATAATAAAGTAAACCACGAATAAGAAAAAACAAGTCTTAAACATAATTAAAAGTTATATAAAGTACCACACAAATAAGGAAAGATAAGTCTTAAACATAAAGGGTCAAGTACTTTGCATCATGAGGTTGAAAATTTATTAATCATACGACTTAAACATCTCAAGGATCTCATCCATATTGTCAGACCACCATTTCTCATCATCGAGATCAACGTCCTCCGGAATTTCTTGTATCTCTTCCTGTTTGATTGTTACATCTTTTTGAGGTTGATTTTCTTCTTCGATATCCTCTTTAACTAATAAATCAGTAGTAGCTGCTGTAGCAGTTTGGGGAACTGAAAGAAATGATAAGTATTTTAGCTACATATATGTTATATCATGTTAAAGTTATATATAAGATCTGATAGATAGGTAGATACCTGGCCCATCTTTCATTTTGCTATCTGTCTTATCCATATCATGTCACACCCCAACCGATGGCGGAATCATCGGGGCGCATACGTTAAAATAAAGTCAATACATAAAATGTAAAGGTGAGCATACAAGTTTGATAATAGTATATAGAGTTCGAATTCGTTTACGCATAACCAGCACGTACACATAGTGAAATGAAGCACGTTAGTTATCGACATAGATCCATCGATACCAATGACTGCGGGTTGACTGCCCGAGGCAGTTCGCAATACATGATTACCACCATAATCCATGCAAGTAAAAGATCCTTAACAACCCCCGTGTGAACGGGTGCTGAGTCCAAACTATAGTACTATCGTTGCTAAGGCAGGTAGACAGCATTCCATGTGTAAACATAACAAACAAGCATTCATAAGCCACGTATAACATGCATTAACGGTTAGTGTTCAAATAGCTTGAGTAGTGTGATAATTGTAGTTTGAATATTCGTAACGTATGTAACACCCAAAAGTGCTAAAAGCAAAAAGGGATCGAGTATACTCACCGTGATTAATGGATTGAAGGGAGCGATTTTCAGCGAATACGGTTAGCCTGAATAGATTCAATAATGCAACGATAAGTGACGCGTAAAACAGTACAAGATGAGAGCGGGCAGGATAGCTGATCGTGCGGATTAACTATCCGTGCGAGTAAGTTATCCGTGCGAGTAACTATCCGTACGGATGGTAATCCGAGCGGATGGTCAATCCGTGCGGATGGTAGTCCGTGCGGATGGACAATCCGTGCGGATGGTGATCCATCCGGATTAGTCACTCGTACGGACTGTCTATCCGTGCGGACAAGTAGTCCGTGCGGATTACTATTCGAGTGGATTGTTTCTTCCTAAGAATGTGTTTGTGTATGATGGCTTGTGCTTTGAAGTTTTCATTGTAGCATTTAGAAAACCTTTAAGTATCTCTACCTTTCAAGCCGGTCGCGCGGACAACAATCCGTCCGGATGGTGATCCGTGCTGACACGCCTCTGAGGCTGAGTCACTTGATGAAGTTAGTGGGATCCGTCCAGATGGTAATCCGTGAGGATAGAGGTAATCCGTCCGGATAGTTGTTCGTGCGGACAAGACAATCCGTCCGGATAGTCTGTCCGTGCGGACAACTTGTCCGTGCGGATGAACATTGTTTGAATTTTAAGGTTTTAGTATCTCATGATCCGAAGAGTAATCCATTCAGAGGTCGTCCGTCCGGATTGTTCATTCGTCGATACTCAAACCTTGTTTTTGAATGTGGGTCCCAATGTGTAGTCCGTCCGGGTGACAACCGTCCGGATCGTCAGTCCATGCGGACAACCTCTCGTCTGGCTGTTCCGTTCGTCTACTTTGGTTTCTGTTGTCGTTTATCGAGACGTTCTGATTACGTGGCAACCACTTGGAATTGTATTCTTACTCGCATGACTAAGCCGGCCAGGAACCACCCTAACTCGACCTGTCGGCGACTCAGAACGGTCATTCCGGTTCATCTCGTAATCAGGTGTCTTGTGGGTAAAATCCAGATCTAGGACTAGTGCATCACTATTATCGAGTAGAAGACTAGAACCGATCAGATTCGTACCGATTTTGAGGGTAAAAGAAGGAGGAAACTTGTTTATCTCTTTCAACTCTTTATCCTTTGAAAAGTTTAGATTTAGGTGAAGTTGTTGTGAAATCTTATGGAAATCGTTCAGATCTGAGTTATTCTTGGTGGAATGAGGTCAAGCTTGAAGTTCATGAGAACTTCATGATGACGTCACCCGAGCATACCTCAAATCTTGATGATTTCATGGTTAAAAGTTGAGTTTTGAAAGATAGAAAGGTGTAGAATTGTGTAGTGATCAAGAATGTACAAGAATGAGAGCAAGATCTTACCTGGATTGAGAGAAATCGAAGAAAAGGTGAAGAATGTGCGCTGGTCGGACGTCACTTGCCAAAAGTGGAAAGTTTGGAGAGTGACCCGGGTATTTATAGGATGCTAAAAGGGGAAAGGGTAATCCGTGCGGATTGCACGTTACCCGGATTGGGTTATCCGTGCGGACTGGCAATCCGTGCGGACTGGCAATCCGTGCGGATGGACATTCCGTGCGGATGGACCATCCGTCCGGATGTCGACTGAATGGTGCATTCGGGTGCGATGACGCTTCGGTTTCGATTGCGAGCGATTCGATAGGGTTTCCTAGTCAAATTACTTTTAGTCCCAACTACTTTGTATATAACGTGGTTCGATTCGGAATTCGAGTTCGGGTTCGATTACATTCGAGTTAGACTTCGAGTTTGATTGAGTTCGCTTGATTTATCACAACATAATATAAAATAAACATGCATAGGTAACACGTAAGGCACACACACACGTATAGACGATAAGTAAAAGTACATAGTTCGAGTTACGATTTGATGTCGATTCGGTTAACATAGCTTGATTATTAGTTGATTAACTTTATCGCAGTGTTACTTCCTATCATTCACAGTCGTAGGTCGATTGAAATACGGTTAACATGATTCGATTATTGCAATGTACGACATTTACTCCACATAATATAAATAAGATAACAACATTTCTACGAGTCAAGTTGCGCGAAAATCGGTCGTTGACTTTGACCTTGACTTTGACTTTCACTCGTGAAAACACGGGGTGTTACATATCAAATTCTTAATTAATCTGCAAGGGAAAAATAAATAAGTGAGTAAAAAAGACAAAAGTGCGTAATATAATGACATCATATATAAACTATATGTAGAATGTAATTACGTAAACCACCAAATGCATAAAAAATCATCACATTCTCACTCACAAGTATTTCATTCGTCATGTAACACCTCTCGATAGACAACATTTGAGGTGTATACACCGTCTCGTCTGAAGTCTTTGGCAGGATGTACTAATACCTTTGTATTAGCACGTAATATCCCTCTTGATAAAGCGACATAAAGTTGTCCATGCGAAAATACTGAATCCGGAAGATAAACACCAAGATACGGAATTGTTTGACCTTGAGCTTTGTTGATTGTCATGGAAAAGCTAAGTCAAATGGGGAATTGTTTTCTTTTTAGCTTGAACGGGAACATGTCGTCTTCAGAAATAGACAAAGGGATTCTAGGCAAAAATACTCTTTTTCCGGCATGTTGCCCGACAGCTATCTCGGCATCAATAACATTGCGCTGGAAGCCTTTACATATCAATCTAGAGCCGTTACACAGACCATGTGATGGATCGATATTCCTCAACAATATTATAGGGCAACCGATTTTTAAACGAAGTCTATGAGGCGGCAAACCACTAACAATTAGTGAGTTTAAGAACTCGACCGAATAGAAGTTGTGGCGATCGTCTTCGACTTCATTGAAACTATAGTAAACCATTTCATCCCCTTGAAACATGTCAATCATTTGATCATTGATCTCGTCAACACTGTCATTTTTAGTGGACAATATTGCTCTAGAGATTATATAATCAGAAGAATATACATTGCTTTGAATTGACAGAAAGACTGCATTGATTAATTCTTTTATAGAGTTTTTTGGATTACTGAAAGGAATTGTCATGTCATCTGGTATGCGGATATAGCTTCCTTCGATCGATTCTTCAGACCCATCACCGACTCTTAAAAGAAAATCAGAATACCATGGATCATTTAGCGCTCTCATGTTTATCGTCAACCGCATCTTTTTAGTCAAATACCAAAGAGGCGACATCCGCAGGCTGGAGTCTACAATTTGTGCTCTAGTTCCACGTTTAAAAACCGGCAACACTTGTCTAAAATCCCCCCCCCCCATAACCATTATCTTTCCACCAAATGGGAGCCTAACACCTATAATGTCTTGCAATGTTCGATCAACTGCCTTATCGCCTGACGTTTTGCCATCGATGCCTCATCCCATATAATTAACTTGGAGGACCTAATTAGTGCAGCTACCCCACTTTGTTTTTTTATGTTGCACATCGAATTGTTATTAACACAAATGGGAATCTTGAATCTCGAGTGAGTCGTTCTCCCACCTGGCATATTATTAGCTGCAACACCTGATGAAGCTGTCGCAAGAGCAATAAGACCATGTGAACGTACTTGAGCAAGCAAAGCTTTGTACAAAAATGTTTTTCCCGTTCCACCCGGGCCATCTATAAAGAACACACCTGGACGATCATTATCCACATGTGACATAATCTCATCAAACACTCTTTTTTGGTCTGAATTAAGTTCATCTATGGCAGATAAGTGTTCAGGTTCCACAACTATCCCATACTCCTCTTGCACCTCACGATGAACTGAAAATTGTAAGTTGTGTTATGTTATTTTTGGAAGATCTTTAAAATCATCAATATCTTTACCCATGGACTGTAGGATGACCCTGATGTCAGTAAGAACCATATTTTGAACGCATTCCAAACTTTCACATTGTAACCGATGGTCTTCAGATAGTGCATCAAAGTGATCATTCCACAGCTTACGAATATCACCAGGTTCGCAAAAAATCATTATTGTTGCGAATAACCTTCTAAGAGCTTTGGGAAATTGGAATAGAGACGCTTTTGTGAGACATTGTGATAGACTATTATCATTCTCTATCAACCCTACCTCAAGAGCTGTTTTTCTAAATGACGTGTACTTAATTCCATTAACCGTGCAAAGATCTTTAAAGGAAGTAGGTCCTCTGACATTACACAAGAGTAGGCGTAAGTAGTACCTTTCCCCTTCGGCTGGATTGGCATTAACAATACGACCTCTTTGTGGCCTAGTAGCACGAGGACACCAACGACGTGAGGATGCATTCCATGTGAAGTGTTTCGGGAAATCCTTATACAAATATTGCCTTGCCGGTTCATTCCCATGGTTATACTCAAAAAATGCAGTCAGCATGGTTCTTTTATCTCTTTCCCTATCAATAATTGCTAACATAGAATCATCTTCTCTAAATCTAACCATCTGCTTATTCGGGAGATGAAGTTGTAAGGCTAAAACAGCAGGATAGATATGAGAAAGAGGGAAAGAAAAAATACGCCACATAGCCTCCGGGGGGGGATACGTAGCGTGCATCCTGAAATCTCTTTATCTCATTAATAATAACATCCGGTGCGTCTGGATCAACATGAATAACCTGTTTGTCATGTCCTTTGTATACATATTTAAACAGATATTTAACAGATTTTATACTCGAGCAAACCTCGACATTCATGTGGCAATTATACATCATTAAAAGCCTTGGGTTTTAAGGGACAACCCAAGAGTTTGTCCTCGTACGTCCACCGTTATTCCAGTGTCTCTCCTTCGGTATAATGGATATGCATCTTCTCCTTGTGTTGTTTGCTCATTAAACTGTCTTGGATAATGAAAGCGACATACCTTTAGATCACCCTGCATACAAGGACTCTCTGTCTGTAAATTTCCGCATGGACCATGAATCATGTGCTTGACAACAACCTCATGTAGTTGTGGATGTCGTTCTTTGTCAGGAATTTCCGCACAAACCACCTTATCATAATGGTCTGGATTATTAATTTTGTATGGCGGGTGCATGATAAGGAGGAAATGTGCATGAGGCAAACCACGCTTTTGAAACTCAATGACATAAACGTATGCCAGAACCTCTCCAAGTAAATGTTTCTTGAAGAGCTGCTCTTTAAGATCCTCTAATTTAGCACAAAATATTCGTGAAACAAGATCTGGACGATCTTGTGCGGTTTGACCAGGTTTCAAATTATCACATATCTCAGGCCATTGAGGATTACACGTCATCGTAAGGAATAAATCAGGTTTGCCATCATCTTGCACTAAAGTCATAGCATCTAGAAACCGTCGACGCATGTCGCGAGGCCCTCCAATGAATGACGCAGGCAATACAATACGTTGATCGACTCTGTTAGGACGCACCTCACCTGCATGGACGCAATCCACAAGACCTTGATATAATTCAGCTCGTATCTTAATTTGGTTTCGTTCACAAAATTTCAAACGTGATGTCTCAAGCTTTATATAGACATCTACAACAAATTGCTGTAGCAATCTACCGCCAAGCAAAAGCACGTTCTCCGTACTGCGAATTTGAAACTTGTAACAATAGTATTCTCGCATAGCTACGGTTCTCCTACCCCCTCGTGGGTTAGCCCCTGAGTCAAATAAAGAACATATAATTATATTACATTAAAATTTGGGGTATTTATGTGATTGACATGTAAAAAAATAGTAAAGTTCTTCCTACCTTCAACGTCTTCGTCGATGTCATCGTAATCATTATGAACGTTATTGATTGATACTCCATTACGTGGTATGTTAGGATGCCAACCCGCCTCACTATTAGGGAAGAATAAAGGATACGATAATGGATCGTAACATCCATAGTATGGTTGAATAGTTTGAGGGTATTCAGACCTACCGTACACTACAATACTTCTTTTGTAGGCAGTGATATTGTCATTACCTTCAACCCAAATACCGGCAACCTATATAAATGTGTAGTAGAAATCATTAATATATTTCTAATATATTAATGTTATTTGTAAATAAAAATAATGTTAATCAAACCTCAGATGTGGTTGGTCAGTTGTACACCCTCTGGTCAAGTACAACTGAAGCGTTCAGAGTGACTTTATAGTTGTCTAGAGGACCTAGCTCCGCAAGACTTCGAAATGTCTCGGCATAAGGGTTGCTGGAAAGAACACGTGCCAACGTTTGTGTAATATTTCGATCAAGATTTGGCCATTGGAGTCTAAGATCTAACTCGATGTCAGGATCAAAAAAATATAGCTGTAAGTACCTAGGTGTTCCATCCCTGGGAACTAATTGGTCAATTCTGTGATATATTCCTTTATGTGCACGAAAAGTATATACACCGTCTCTCATATTGGCCAACGTATCATCCAATGTCACACCCATCGAAGAGAAAGAAAAATTGGTGTTATAAGCACGCATATTTGTCCTAAACATTTTTCCAATTTCATATTGGGATGTGAAGAGCAGGTACAATTCATCCGGAATTACTGAAGTTGCTAATTTTGTTTTCCCACTCATGCAACAAAAGGTAGGGAATTCATATTTAAATCGTTTTGCTCCACAATGTGGACATGGAATGCGTTCATTTAAGATGAGAGATTGTCTAGGTAAACCATCGTACACAAAATTATATGGATCATGTTCTACGGTATCGTCTCGTATGGGTGGTTGATCACCGGTCGAAATCTGTGTACTCGGGCTACCATTTGAAATACGTTGTCTATTAGACTCGTTTCTTGTATCGACCAAAGTACATGAGACAGGCTCATTTCTCATTCGTATAGCGTGACCACGATTATTAGTTTGTAAAGTGCTTAGCGGTGTCCTCTCATTTGACTGATTAGTCCTAAATGGTACAGATGAATTGCTTTGAGAGGCATTACCGTTACAAACTCTTGCTTCTTTGGTATTCTCTTTCTGTGAGTAGTATCGTCTATTGTACTCTTTTCATTTTCCACGTGACGTTGATGCAGTTGAGGCCGATGCGCCAGTACGATGGTTTTGTTGATTGTTATTCATAGTAGTAGAATGATGACTACCTTTTGTATGAATAATAACGTTGTGAATATTAGTAGAGATTATAGAAGATACTACAAACATTTTTAACAACCATTTAAATAACTAATCATGTACATTCATGAAAAAAGAAAATAATATACAACTTAAAACTGGCTACCATCTTCTTCTTTCTAAATATAGATAAGTGTAAAAATATGGAACATACCATTATTTTTTTCACATACTCTAATTTTTATTTTTGCTTAGTTTTAAAATTGTAAATCATATATAATTTTTGTAGTTGTGTGTTATTTTTGTATTTGTTGGAGGTTGATTTGGATGTTTCTTTATTTCATTTAGATATTTTGTGCATCTAATTAACATCCTGCAACATTATCTTAGATTAAATTTGTAAGAAATGTCAATAATAATTATTCTCAATGTAGTAATGTATCCATACTATATATAAATGTAAAAAGAACCAAAACACCAATACAAAATGTATAAATAAATTAGTAATCTAAAAAGGAGGTCAAAGTGAATTAAAAACTACATTAATAATCGAACATTTAAATAGCATGAGCCTCAGGCGTGTTTGGTTCAATGACAATTGTAGTGAAATCAGTTGACAGCAATATATACCCTATAAGTGAAACAAAATAAAGTATAAGTTTCGTTTAATGTAAGTAAGTCTTTAAAAAACAAGTATAGTATAACATACTCTCTCGGGATCGAACCAACTTGACACGAGAGACATAGACAATAGATTTTCTTAACATTGCACGGAAAGTTTTGACCAATTCAATCTGTCTCGAGTGGTATAAAGATAGTTGTATAGTGTGACCTCTGCCACATAGTATAATTGAGATATATGAGTCAACGTAATAAAAAACTGTTAATATAAGCCTATTAAAAGAATTCTTATATTTTATATACGAATAATGCCTCACGTAAAATCTTGAAGATCCATAAGAAAAAGTCCAAGTCGTCTCTCACTCTTGACAATCTTCCCAACGACGTCTAAAACCAATATTAAATTGTTATTTATATTAAGTATAGATAAAGTAGCATGTGATAAAACATTGTATGTACCCAAACAACGTGTACGTACCAGTAATTATTTTTTCATATCTAGTGTCGTCCAGAATATTTTTTATAGAGGGCACTAATGGATACATACGAAACCCCCGTGGAACATGACAGTTAAATTGAATAAGTTTAGTGTGCTTTGTAAATACAATCTTGAATTCACTCCAAACCAAGAGGTAGTTTTCATGTTTTGGCCATTCTTGGTAATCAACGTTTTCTCTTTGGAAATGGTTAAGTACGAACATGTTGCCCACCAAATTCATATCTTTGAAGAATTGTATGAATGGTGCTGGGACAAAACCGACCATCTTTTGTCTCTAAAAATAAAGAGTTATCAATATACCAATTACACCTTTTCTTATTTAAAAAGATGAACAGATCTTACGTGTTGGTCGAGAAAAAGTACTAATAATTTGTTATCACCTACAATAGGCAAAACAAAGTCGACCCAAACGAAACACACAGTATATGAAACTCCGTACTCTGTGACTGATGAGAAAGAGTCAACAATGGAATGGAATGCAAATCCATGAGCAAGTATACCTTCAATTATAAAAAAATAAAAGTTGAACTTTGACACTAAAATATCAGATACACGCGATTAGTTATGTTATATTAACATAATTGTATACTTGTATGGCGGACCTAGTCTTTTACCAATTTAAAGTAACACACAGTTACCCACAATAGTTATATCAAACACAAAACACAAAACACAAAAAAACAAAAAAAAAAAGATACAACAATACCTAATACTGACAAAACTATTAATGCGGATAAGGAAAAGGAATTGATTGTGAATGTTCTTATAACTTCTTATTTTACAGTATGGTGGTTGAAACTATTACATGTTAATAATTTATTTTAAATTCAAAATAAATAATATGTTGGTATGGACAGTGGATGATGTGTATTGGAAGATGAGATGTGTGTGGGGGGTGGATGATTGTATTGAGACATGGGATGAATATCAGACAAACACTCCAATCATTTTACACAATCCAAACCCTAAGATGCCGCCTCCTCCTCCTAAGTTAGAATCTCTCTCACAAACACCATCTGTTGCACATCGCTCACACCTTCAGATGCCGCCGCCTCCTGCTCCTGCTCCTAAGTCCTCTCTCCTTCTATCCTTCACTTTCCGATTCGATTAATTCGTTCTATTCAGTTCAGGCTTCAAAGTTCAACCGTATCGTGCGAGATCAAAGGAGATTTTTATACTGGATTTAGTTGTTATAAACTGCCAATTAGGTATTATTGTTAGCCTAAGTGAAGTTTTTGATTGTGTTTTTCAGTTCGTATTTGTGTCTTAACTGGTGGTGTTATTTTCTTAAACAGGTCGCATCGTGTCTTTACATGCGCTATATTTTCCGGCAAATTCAAGGTATCATCCTATTTTATGTACATATACATTCCCCTGAAAGTTTTTTGTTGATTTTTTTATAGCTTATTAGGGTTATAATTGGGGGAAATGGTTTACTGTATAAAACGTGAGATCTAAACTGTTTGAAAAAGGAATGATTAACCTCAATTTTTAAAAAAAAAGTTATGTATTTTTCCATACAAGACATGAATGTGGGACACATAAAAATCTTTGAGATGATGTTTTTTCTTTAATATTTTGTTATTAATCGAGTGTTAATCATCTAAGATATGATAGTGATTAATAATATGACTGGTGATGTTTTGAAAATATTTGTGAATGTAATTTAGAATAATTGATTTTTTTTTCTTTTGTTACCCTTTTTCATGAAAGTTGCCCCAATAAAGATTTTGTATGAATTTTCACTTATGGAAATAATTTGTTTTAATTATTTCATTTTATGATATATGTTGTTTTAATTATTATTTATTTTTTGAGTTATAAAACTATATGTTGAGGTTTACTTTTATCTATATAAGGGTTTGTTTAGGATTTAATCTTATGTTTCATAAACCTAAAACGGATTGTATAGAAATTAAAAGAAAAGTAATCGTACAAGTTAAAGCTAAAACAGATTGTATGGAAGTCTTTTTTGACTCGTAATTTATTATTAGATAACAATTTTACTATTGACTCGAAATTTGGGTTGAATGCTTATTGTTTAAACTGTTTGATAAAACACAGGTAGAATTAATCTTGTATTTTCAACACGGTACGAGCTGCTTAAACTTGAATAAACTATCAGATACAGGCTGCTTAATCTTCTATAACAAGTTGAGATGAGTTACTATGTTATCATTTTTTTTCTTTCATATTAGAATAGATAATATAGATTTTGATATCTAGCCTGCGAATATATTTGATTGTGCTTAGATATCCAGGCTGGGAATGTGTTTGCATACAATATATGTGTAGACATAAGTATCTATAATATATCTAAACATGATGCATCTTTAGAAGAACACAGAAAATTATAAAACACAACAGTTAGAAACATATAATTTTATGAAAAAAAGCATACATCATAATCATTTTTATGGAAGAATCCATACCTGTCTAAGATCAACTCAGGATGAACTTTGATCAACTAAAACCACTGCAAGGATGAATGTGTTAGATTAAGAATTGTTTGCAAAAGTCATTGTGTATTGACGATGTAGAAAAACTTGAATACGGTTCTTACCTACTAAACCCGCCAATTGAGAAGAACTGGCTTTTTGTTGGAGTAAAACAAGTAATGAATAGGGGAGTTGTATCTATATATAACACATTTAAAACCTACGAAATTTTAACAAACAGTAGCTTTTTTGAATCAACTAATCTTATCTTATTAGTCAAAATTTTAAATAATAATCCCTATTATAATGCAACAGTATCTAGTTTACTTGCTGTAGCTTTTTTAAAATAACATAATCTTATCTTATGCTGTTTTTAAATAATAATCCCTAAAAAATGCAAGAAGATCTACTTTAAATTTGTTGTAGCTTTTTTGAAATAAAGTAATATTATCTTATGAGTCTAATTTTTAAATAATATCCCCTAAAAAATGCAACAAATACGAACTATCTAGTTTAACTTGATGTAGCTTTTTTTTTTAAATAACTAAACTTATTCGCAATGAGTCTAATTTATATCTGATAATCCCTAATAAAATGCAACAATATCTAATCAACATTTTTATCTTATCAGTCTAATTTTTTTCACTTTCGATTATGTATCTAGTCAAGTTTCAATTTCATTTACTTTCCTTGTAACTGTTTCTTATAATATGATACTTACCCAAATTAGGGCTTTTTTTTAGGGATTTTTTATATTGGTTACGTGCTATATATAATGCATAGTTATTAAAATACACCATGTTTTAAAATTGCTCCTTAAATCACTCCTATTTAATCTCTCATTATATTTTTTAAATTTTCAATCTATCTATATTAATTAAAAATTTCAATTAGCTCAGGGCCCTCATATTACGTTTTTTCCCACTGCCCCTGATTTTTCATATGAGCTTCTAAATAAAAGTCCTTATATTTGGCATTTATTTAAGTGGAAAATACTTTAATACACGAATTATTATTAAGAATCAAACAAAAAAAAGAACATAAAATAGAATCTTAACCAGTTGTTTTATTATTTCCAACCAACACAAACTGAAAATGATAAAAAAAAAAACATAGAAAACATTTGCTAGATATCATATTAGACTTCATGATATCTGTTCCGCTTCTGAATTGACACCCGAGGTATTTTTAATCGGGTTTTGTCGTTTGAATATGCAGTATCTTTAAATTCTTCTGCTTTGTCATTGTCATCGAAATCATCCAAATCAACCACGTCACTCCATTTTCATTCCGAGAGTCTCTTATATCTCTTCCTTTGAGCTTCACATTTTTTATCCTTAAAAAAAAGACAAAAATTGAATACAAAGGTTAAAAAAAGATTAAATAAACCTTAAAATTACCTCTTCAGTAAATTCATGTTGAAGATGAGACTTGTACGGGCTGAACATGTGACCGTAACTGATTATCTCAACAGATTTATCACCATCATCCTGCAAAAAAACCGTTAATATGAACAGCTCGTTATTTAATCGAACAACCTGTTATGAACAGCTCGTTATTTAATCGATGTTTGAACAGAAAAAATTAATAAAACAATCAAAATCGAAACCTTAGAAGCGGGAGCTGCAACTGGATTGTTTAAATCGGCGCGTTCACCTTCCTACTGAAACGAAAAAATAACATATATTAAAATTCGCATAAAATTAAAACATAATTTATAAATTGATGTGAATTAACAATCTAACCTTTGAAAGTACAACATCATATGATTGTTTTTTCGTAATCACTGGATTCGAAATTGGATCCATTATCAAATGTTTAGCAATAGAAATGGGTGCCCTACTATGTATTTATAGTAGGAATATAGAGGTGAATTAGGGTTATTTTGAAATCTGGCACCCTTTTGTTTAGGAAGTTAGTTGCATCTATTTAATTTTGAATCTACCAATCTTTAAAAAAAAACCAAACGTGCATAAAATAATAACTAGTAGGGTGCCCGCGCGATGCGGCGGGGGCGACACTTTGGATTGCGGCACTCGTTGCTGATAGTTTTCTTATTTGTATATGATAACATTATTGTGGTGGATATATGTCATAAGTGTTACACATGTTTAGTAATTGTTAAATTTAGAATTTAAATTAGCAAGTACTTCAAGAAACAATTGGTGTAATAAAGTAAACCACGAATAAGAAAAAACAAGTCTTAAACATAATTAAAAGTTATATAAAGTACCACACAAATAAGGAAAGATAAGTCTTAAATATAAAGGGTCAAGTACTTTGCATCATGAGGTTGAAAATTTGTTAATCATACGGCTTAAACATCTCAAGGATCTCATCCATATTGTCAGACCACCATTTCTCATCATCGAGATCAACGTCCTCCGGAATTTCTTGTATCTCTTCCTGTTTGATTGTTACATCTTTTTGAGGTTGATTTTCTTCTTCGATATCTTCTTTAACTAATAAATCAGTAGTAGCTGCTGTAGCAGTTTGGGGAACTGAAAGAAATGATAAGTATTTTAGCTACATATATGTTATATCATGTTAAAGTTATATATAAGATCTGATAGATTGGTAGATACCTGGCACATCTTTCATTTTGCTATCTGTCTTATCCATATCAAATTCTTAATTAATCTGCAAGGGAAAAATAAATAAGTGAGTAAAAAAGACAAAAGTGTGTAATATAATGACATCATATATAAACTATATGTAGAATGTAATTACGTAAACCACCAAATGCATAAAAAATCATCACATTCTCACTCACAAGTATTTCATTCGTCATGTAACACCTCTCGATAGACAACATTTGAGGTGTATACACAGTGTCGTCTGAAGTCTTTGGCAGGATGTACTAATACCTTTGTATTAGCACGTGATATCCCTCTTGATAAAGCGACATAAAGTTGTCCATGCGAAAATACTGAATCCGGAAGATAAACACCAACATGCGGAATTGTTTGACCTCGAGCTTTGTTAATTGTCATGGAAAAGCTAAGTCGAATGGGGAATTGTTTTCTTTTTAGCTTGAATGGGAACATGTCGTCTTCAGAAAGAGACAAAGGGATTCTAGGCAAAAATACTCTTTTTCCGGCATGTTGCCCGACAGCTATCTCGGCATCAATAACATTGCGCTGGAAGCCTTTACATATCAATCTAGTGCCGTTACACAGACCATGGGATGGATCGATATTCCGCAACAATATTATAGGGCAACCGATTTTTAAACGAAGTCTATGAGGCGGCAAACCACTAACAGTTAGTGAGTTTAAGAACTCGACCGAATAGAAGTTGTGGCGATCGTCTTGGACTTCATCGAAACTATAGTAAACCATTTCATCCCCTTGAAACATGTCAATCATTTGATCATTGATCTCGTCAACACTGTCATTTTTAGTGGACAATATTGCTCTAGAGATTATATAATCAGAAGAATATACATTGCTTTGAATTGACGGAAAGACTGCATTGGTCAATTCTTTTATAGAGTTTTTTGGATTACTGAAAGGAATTGTCATGTCGTCTGGTATGCAGATATAGCTTCCTTCGATCGATTCTTCAGACCCATCACCGACTCTTAAAAGAAAATCAGAATACCATGGATCATTTAGCGCTCTCATGTTTATCGTCAACCGCATCTTTTTAGTCAAATACCAAAGAGGCGACATCCGCAGGCTGGAGTCTACAATTAATGTTCTAGTTCCATGTTTAATAACCGGCAACACTTGTCTAAAATCTCCCCCCATAACCATTATCTTTCCACCAAATGGGAGGCTAACACCTATAATGTCTTGCAATGTTCGATCAACTGCCTCTATCGCCTGACGTTTTGCCATCGATGCCTCATCCCATATAATTAACTTGGAGGACCTAATTAGTGCAGCTACCCCACTTTTTTTTTATGTTGCACATCGAATTGTTATTAACACAAATGGGAATCTGGAATCTCGAGTGAGCCTGATGCGTGTTAGGTGTGTATATAAGTTTAAGTATATTTTAAGCCCTTTTACACTTTCTTTAGCCAAGTTTTAAATTTATAAAACACGATATTTACTAACACTAAACACACATATGGGCAAGTGCACCCATCGTGGGTGTAGTATAGTGTTGGTAAGATACCGAGGTCGTCCAAGGACACAAGAGCTTTTAGTACCGGTTTATCCTCAACGTCTAATCAAATCAAAAAGTTTAGAAAAATGTTTTAAACTAAGAAAAATAAAAATTAACTAAAATGCTGAAAAATAAAAATAAAAGAAAAACAGATAGACAAGATGAATCACTTGGCTCCGACTCGTGTTTAGTGTAACCTTTGATTATTTCCGCACTTTTGCACTATTTAAGAGATTATCTTAGTTATTGTAGTAGGCCCCTCTTTTGGAGGTGACGTTACCCTCAACCCAGTAGTTTGAGTCAGCATGGATACAGTAAAATAATGCCAAGACACCACGAAGATATGAATGGTGAAAATCTTTTATTTTATATAGACAGTAAAATAATGCCAAGACACCACGGACAAACGATAAGGAAGAATCACCTTCAACATAAGAAACTAGTTATTAAAGTCATTAATACATAACCAATTAAAAAGTGCGAAAAGATAAAAAATAAAAAGTATTACACTAGACACTTTGTCTTCACCAAGTGATGTAAGAGACTTAGGCAAACATGGCCTTGATTGTCAAGAACTCTTACGATCAATCTTGGATCCCGAGACGACTCACACACTCTATGATGGACAGTGGATGATGGTGGTGGATGATGGTGTTATGGTGGTGGTGGGTGGTGGGTGAAGTGTGAGAGAAGTGGTGTGCCAAGGGATGGTTTGAGCTTGAGCCAAGCACTCCTATTTATAGGCTGAACAGAAGCTCGGGCACGGCCCCGTGTCCACATCCTTCTCTTTCTTCATTAATTGCTCTTGTCTTTATTAGTTGACCACGGCCCCGTGTCCGCTGGGCACGACCCCGTGTGCAGAAGCATATCTGTACTATCAAGATTTGCCTGGATTCTGCGAATCTTATAGTTGACCATGACCCCGTGTCCGCTGAGCACGGCCCCGTGGTGGGCGATGGAAGCTTCTACAACTTTGTCTTTTATGTTGACACTTGGGCACGCCCCCGTGCTCACTTAGCACGGGGCTTGTTCAGCCTTCTGTTATCTTGTTTTGCTTGGGAAGATGCTTTTGGGGAGGTCGGGCATGCCACGCTTGTTCCTTTTCTTGTATTTATGTTAGATTTAGCTGCCTTTTTGCTTCTTTTGTTGATTTGAGCTCATTTAATCCTGAAAATACAAAAGGAAGACAAAAACACACTTTTTCCAACATTAGTACTAAAAAAGGGTTAGTTTTGTGCCACAATTGATGTAATTTATATGTTGCATTTTGCACACATCAAATACCCCCACACTTGAATCTTTGCTTGTCCTCAAGCAAAACTCTTTATAATGTGGCTTTACACTTCCCAAATGGAATTGGTAGAGAAGAAGGTTTTTGGGCTTGTCATAGAGTGTCGGGATTTCCAAGATTTTTTATTACGTTTTATTTTTATTTATTTACAATCCTATTCGTCATGATTTTTTTAAAACTTTTCATAAGACAAATTACTTATTAGGGCATAACATGCCTCTTTAAAATTCTATTTATATACAAGTTCACATACCTCACGGGGGATCACTCAACACTCGGCCGAAGATGTATTTTAGTGTATCACTCGAGAGCGGCATGGAACTTACTCCTACTATAGGCTTGCCAAGCAATCAATCCTCCTCCTTTTTAACTATATACCTTTGTAAATATCAAGAGGACTTTTGGGTGAAGGGTTAGGCTTGGGTTAAAGGTAGGTGGTTGGGTTAGTGGTTAGTAGAAAAGGGTGAAAAAGCGTAAAAAGCGTCGGTTTTCGAAAGACTTTTTATTTTTGCAATTTTTTATTTTGATGAAGCTATTATTCAAACAAAGTTATTTTTTTGATGAACTTGTTTGTTTATTTCTTTTGCTTCATCAACCAAACAAAATATATATATATATATATATATATATATTTTCAAAGTCAAACAAAAAACCGAGCTTGTTACTAAAACAAAGGGTTAAAAATAAAAAGGTTTTGGTGGGTGAAAGGGTGTTTGGTTTGGGTTAAGAAATGAAAAGGTTTAGGCTCAAAGGGGTTAACTAGGGGGATTTTAGGTAGGTGGTAAAAAAAAATTAATGGTGTAGAAATAAAAAGGGTTAGTCCTAATGCCTCCATCATTTACTTACTCGGGTTTAAGTTGGTAAGGACCGGGAATGTATCGTCATGGCAAGTTCTAGAGTTGTAAGAACCAAGCGGCTATTCACACAAGAAACGAAAAATGAGCATTTAATTAAAAGATATGTATTTGTATGCTCAATAAAGGCTCAAAACTCACTTTTGTGGGAATGGGCTTTTATGTGATCAAGTATATATAATTAAATTTTAATTAAGCTTGTCATGCCTTTTCATAATTTTCTTATGTTGGTTCTTTTTATCACAACGCTATCGGTTGTAAATTTGTAAAAATATAACCTTTTTAGAATTTTGAACTTCCCAAATTAAACCTAGACAAGTAAAAAAATGAAAATTTTTGAAAAAAATTTGGGGTGATTAGCGGTTCCAATAGAGTTTTGTGTAAGGCTTGTTATTAGGACTTGCAAGATTCAAGGTTTTAGCATCCCCCCCACACTTAAATTACACATTGTCCTCAATGTGTCCCAAAAATAAGTTTTTAGGTTGATTGAATGTGTAAAAAGGTGTGAAAAAGCAAAAAATTGTGTTACTGGGCGCTGGGCACGGCCCCGTGTTCAAGTGCCAGTAACGAAAATTAAACAAAAGAAATAGAAGTCTGGACACGGGGGCGTGTTGGGTGAACACGGCCCGTGTCCAGTTACCTGAACTGGGTCATTTCTGCAGACTGTGCAGCACGGGGCCGTGTTGGGCAGACACGGCCCGTGCTGAACTTACTGTTAATGAAGAAAATTGTCGGATGGTCCTGTTTTCCTGCATGGGGTGTTGGTTCAAGTTTCCCTTGTTATCCTTTACCTTCCTGAGTGCATTTTATTCGTTCCAACACCATCCAAACACCAAATTAATTAAAACCATCATTCATTAAGTCATAGAGAGAATTACATAGTAGTCCTAAAAGTTAAAATACTAGATAGTTAGGTCAAAGAAACACAAGAAATCTAAACCAAGAAGTTCTAGCCTACTACTTATTTTATTAGCAAAATTTCCGAAAAGATAAATCCCTCGGTTAAATGTGGCTAGAAAAACTTTTTTCTCCGGGCATGGGTTCCTCACACGTCGGCGAGCCATTCTTCTATCTCCCTAGGGAGAAGAAAAGCGGGCTCACTGGCATCGGTTTGAGGAGGTGCAACCTCCACCGGGACTTCTTGTAGATCTTCAACAGGAGGTTCCTCTGGAATGTCATCCCAACCGGTAGGATTGTGGATTCCAAGTGTTAGGTTCCAATCCTCTTGAGGGAGGATGGGTTCCATGGGAGGTGTTACAAGAATGTTTAACCTCTGGTGCAAGAGGTTTATTTCTTGAAAACTGTTTTCCAACCCCACCGTAAGATAATTTATATGGTCAATTAGGACCACCTCTACCGAAGTCATCTCGTCAAGAGCTTCACGTAATGCCATTACGTAACGTACGAGAGTCGCTTCGATTGATGACCTTCTCTCCCTTCGACTGTTTCTGGAGTGCGCAGAAGAGGTTCCACTATTTTGGCTAGACATTCTACGAAAACAAACCAAAAATAGTTTATTTTAATGAAACAGTACCATGGACACAGCCCCGTGCTCAATGAGCACGGCCCCGTGTTCAACTTTCTGCAGATTTTCGAAACAAGGAATCTTGGAGTTTTAAATTATTTTTCCAACTCATGAAGCATTTTTGAACAGAAATAACTTAAAACAATGTTGCATAACTTATTTTTAACAAGATTCCTTGGACCAAAATCCAATAATCAACATAATAAAGCTTGAGAGCAAGCTTCAATGGAGGTGTTGAAACAAGAAAGATGAAGAAGAAGGTAATAGATAAAAGAGGAAAGGACAAGATGTTTGTTAGAGACTTCTTTTAGAACATACCTAGGATGGTAAGTTAGAAAATCCTTTCAAATCTCTGTCCCTGGATGGTCCAAATGTGCAGGACTCTTGGCTGCATTTATAGAAAACGACAGCATGCTGGACACGGCCCCGTGTCGGCTGGACACGGCCCCGTGTGCAGGCAAGATCCTGACACGTTTTGTCCGTATTCAGACAAAAAGTCAGAAGGGAATCTTTTGGTGGACACGGTGGCGTGTTGACCTGGGCACGGCCCCGTGTCGAAGGGCTGATTATGAAGTTTGTCTAGTTTTAAGGAGCTTTTCCGGATCGGGCGGTTCCTTACTGGATGGAACAACCCCAAATTGCCTAAGATACCTTAATTGTTCTAGATTGAGACGAGAATGCAAGAGGTTGTCGGTGAGGGTGATTCCTATGCTATATGTAGGTGGACAAGTCCAACCCTTTTCCGGGCTCTCGTTAAAGAAGGTGTATGCCGAATCGCTCAGGTCTATGTATGCATCGAACGAAGTCGATGGGGAGTCCTTCACGGCACAATCGGCACAGGGACGACTATCGCTCAAGTCCTCACTAGAGTTAGAAGTATCGTCGGGGACAATGAAGTTGTTTGAATGCGATTCCAACACTTCTTCTTGGTTATTATCTTGAGATAAATTATTGAAATCTATCCTAAGTTCTTTTAACCAATTAAGAATTAGATCTTCTAATTGAAATAGTTTATCAAGAAGCATTTCTCCTAGAAAATCTTGTTGGGAGCATTCGAGGGAGAGATAGGGATTATTTTTACTTTCGCCCCTCTTAAGGATAGAAGGAAACAATGGGTCTATATAGTGGGGCTTATAATTTAGAAAATAACATTCTAATTCCTTATGGGTACCACCACATAATTGACACCACGTACCATAAGAGTGCCGAAAGTAAAAAGTATCAGTATCACTCATGTTTGTGTCAGAAATTACCAACCGTCGGGATCTTACGGTTCTGTTTTCAGTAACTGACTCTTGGGCACGGGGCGTGTTGAGTGGGCACGGCCCCGTGTTCAGCTTACTGTCTGACTTAAAATAAGATTGCCAGTTCCAATGATTGGGCACGGGGCGTGTTCAGCGAGCACGGCCCGTGCTGAGTTCTGCAGAAGCTGAAAAACAAAGAAAAAATCCTAAAAAAAATAGAAAAATAAGAAAAACTATTAGGCCGTTGATTCCTAACTTTCTTAAAATCCTTGTGTCCCCGGCAACGGTGCCAAAAACTTGATGCGTGTTAGGTGTGTATATAAGTTTAAGTATATTTTAAGCCCACTTTCTTTAGCCAAGTTTTAAATTTATAAAACACGATATTTACTAACACTAAACACACATATGGGCAAGTGCACCCATCGTGGGCGTAGTATAGTGTTGGTAAGATACCGAGGTCGTCCAAGGACACAAGAGCTTTTAGTACCGGTTTATCCTCAACGTCTAATCAAATCAAAAAGTTTAGAAAAATGTTTTAAACTAAGAAAAATAAAAATTAACTAAAATGCTGAAAAATAAAAATAAAAGAAAAACAGATAGACAAGATGAATCACTTGGCTCCGACTCGTGTTTAGTGTAACCTTTGATTATTTCCGCACTTTTGCACTATTTAAGAGATTATCTTAGTTATTGTAGTAGGCCCCTCTTTTGGAGGTGACGTTACCCTCAACCCAGTAGTTTGAGTCAGCAAGGATACAATCCTAGAGGGTCGGATTATTGAAAGATAATTAATTAAGTTATTAATGCATATTGTGGTAGGCCCCTCTTTTGAAGGTGACGTTACCCTCGGCTAAGTAGTCTGAGTCAGCAGGGATACAGTCCTAAGTAGCCGGGTTAAAGTATTAATAGTAGTTTAACTTATGAGGGGATCAAAGAGTTTGGACCCCCGCCATCCAATACCGTTAAGTATTGAAGGAGGTCCTACTAAATTTGACCCAGGTCCTTTGCAGGATCTATACACTGAACAATGGCAAGACTCTTACCAAATCGTTCCCTTAACCCCCGACCAGGTAGCCAACATACCTCCATATAGACCGTGGAGATATGAATGGTGAAAATCTTTTATTTTATATAGACAGTAAAATAATGCCAAGACACCACGGACAAACGATAAGGAAGAATCACCTTCAACATAAGAAACTAGTTATTAAAGTCATTAATACATAACCAATTAAAAAGTGGGAAAAGATAAAAAATAAAAAGTATTACACTAGACACTTTGTCTTCACCAAGTGATGTAAGAGACTTAGGCAAACATGGCCTTGATTGTCAAGAACTCTTACGATCAATCTTGGATCCCGAGACGACTCACACACTCTATGATGGACAATGGATGATGGTGGTGGATGATGGTGTTATAGTGGTGGTGGGTGGTGGGTGAAGTGTGAGAGAAGTGGTGTGCCAAGGGATGGTTTGAGCTTGAGCCAAACACTCCTATTTATAGGCTGAACAGAAGCTCGGGCACGGCCCCGTGTCCAGTGGGCACGGCCCCGTGTCCACATCCTTCTCTTTCTTCATTAATTGCTCTAGTCTTTATTAGTTGACCACGGCCCTGTGTCCGCTGGGCACGGCCCCGTGTGCAGAAGCATATCTGTACTATCAAGATTTGCCTGGATTCTGCGAATCTTATAGTTGACCACGACCCCGTGTCCGCTGAGCACGGCCCCGTGGTGGGCGATGGAAGCTTCTACAACTTTGTCTTTTATGCTGACACTTGGGCACGCCCCGTGCTCACGGAGCACGGGGCGTGTTCAGCCTTCTGTTCTCTTGTTTTGCTTGGGAAGATGCTTTTGGGGAGGTCGGGCATGCCACGCTTGTTCCTTTTCTTGTATTTATGTTAGATTTAGCTGCCTTTTTGCTTGTTTTGTTAATTTGAGCTCATTTAATCCTGAAAATACAAAAGGAAGACAAAAACACACTTTTTCCAACATTAGTACTAAAAAAGGGTTAGTTTTGTGCCACAATTGATGTAATTTATATGTTTCATTTTGCACACATCAGAGCCGTTCTCCCACCTGGCATATTATTAGCTGCAGCACCTGATGAAGCTGTCGCAAGAGCAATAAGACCACGTGAACGTACTTGAGCAAGCAAAGCTTTGTACAAAAAATGTTTTTCCCGTTCCACCCGGGCCCTCTATAAAAAACACACCTGGACGATCATTATCCACATGTGACATAATCTCATCAAACACTCTTTTTTGGTCTGAATTAAGTTCATCTATGGCAGATAAGTGTTCAGGTTCCACAACTATCCCATACTCTTCTTGCACCTCATGATGAACTGGAAATTGTAAGTTGTGTTCTGTTATTTTTGGAAGATCTTTAAAATCATCAATATCTTTACCCATGGACTGTAGGATGACCCTGATGTTAGTAAGAACCATATTTTGAACGCGTTCCAAACTTTCACATTGTAACCGGTGGTCTTCAGATAGTGCATCAAAGTGATCATTCCACAGCTTACGAATATCACCAGGTTCGCAAAAAATCATTATTGTTGCGAATAACCTTCTAAGAGTTTGGGAAATTGGAATAGAGACGCTTCTGTGAGACATTACGACAGACTATTATCATTCTCTATCAAGCCTACCTCAAGAGCTGTTTTTCTAAATGACGTGTACTTAATTCCATTAACCATGCAAAGATCTTCAAAGGAAGTAGGTCCTCTGACATTACACAAGAGTAGGCGTAAGTAGTACTTTTCCCCTTCGGCTGGATTGGCATTAACAATACGACCTCTTTGTGGCCTAGTAGCACGAGGACACCAACGACGTGAGGATGCGTTCCATGTGAAGTGTTTCGGGAAATCCTTATATAAATATTGCCTTGCCGGTTCATTCCCATGGTAATACTCAAAAAATGCAGTCAGTATGGTTCTTTTATCTCTTTCCCTATCAACAATTGCTAACATAGAATCATCTTCTCTAAATCTAACCATCTGCTTATTCGGGAGATGAAGTTGTAGGGCTAAAACAGTAGGATAGATATGAGGAAGAGGGAAAGAAAAAATACGCCACATAGCCTCCGGGGGGGATACGTAGCGTGCATCCTGAAATCTCTTTATCTCATTAATAATAACATCTGGTGCGTCTGGATCAACATGAATAACCTGTTTGTCATGTCCTTTGTATACATATTTGAACAGATATTTAACAGATTTTATACTCGAGCAAACCTTGACATTCATGTGGCAATTATACATCATTAAAAGCCTTGGGTTATAAGGGATAACCCAAGAGTTTGTCCTCGTACGTCCACCGTTATTCCAGTGTCTCTCCTTCAGTATAATGGATATGCATCTTCTCTTTGTGTTGGCTGCTCATTAAACTGTCTAGGATAATGAAAGGGACATACCTTTGGATCACCCTGCATACAAGGACTATATGTCCGTAAATTTCCACATGGACCAAGAATCATGTGCTTGACAACAACCTCATGTAGTTGTGGATGTCGTTGTTTGTCAGGAATTTCAGCACAAACAACCTTATCATAATGGTCTGGATTATTAATTTTGTATGGCGGGTGCATGATAAGGAGGAAATGTGCATGCGGCAAACCACGCTTTTGAAACTCAATGACATAAACGTATGCCAGAACCTCTCCAAGTAAATGTTTCTTGAAGAACTGCTCTTTAAGATCCTCTAATTTAGCACGAAATATTCGTGAAACAAGATCTGGACGATCTTGTGCGGTTTGACCAGGTTTCAAATTATCACATATCTCAGGCCATTGAGGATTACACGTCATCGTAAGGAATAAATCAGGTTTGCCATCATTTTACACAATCCAAACCCTAAGATGCCGCCTCCTCCTAAGTTAGAATCTCTCTCACAAACACCATCGGTTGCATATCGCTCACACCTTCAGATGCTGCCGCTTCCTCCTCCTGCTCCTAAGTCCTCTCTCCTTCTATCCTTCACTTTCCGATTCGATTAATTCGTTCTGTTCAGTTCAGGCTTCAAAGTTCAACCGTGTCGTGCGAGATCAAAGGAGTTTTTTATACTAGATTTAGTTGTTATAAACTGCCAATTAGGTATTATTGTTAGCCTAAGTGAAGTTTTTGATTGTGTTTTTCAGTTCGTATTTGTGTCTTAACTGGTGGTGTTATTTTCTTAAACAGGTCGCATCGTGTCTTTACAAGCGCTATATTTTCCGGCAAATTCAAGGTATCATCCTATTTTATGTACATATACATTCCCCTGAAAGTTTTTTGTTGATTTTTTTATAGCTTATTAGGGTTATAATTGGGGGAAATGGTTTACTGTATAAAACGTGAGATCTAAACTGTTTGAAAAAAGGAATGATTAACCTCAATTTAAAAAAAAAAGTTATGTATTTTTCCATACAAGACATGAATGTGGGACACATAAAAATCTTTGAGATGATGTTTTTTCTTTAATATTTTGTTATTAATCGAGTGTTAATCATCTAAGATATGATAGTGATTAATAATATGACTGGTGATGTTTTGAAAATATTTGTGAATGTAATTTAGAATAATTGATTTTTTTTTCTTTTGTTACCCTTTTTCATGAAAGTTGCCCCAATAAAGATTTTGTATGAATTTTCACTTATGGAAATAATTTGTTTTAATTATTTCATTTTATGATATATGTTGTTTTAATTATTATTTATTTTTTGAGTTATAAAACTATATGTTGAGGTTTACTTTTATCTATATAAGGGTTTGTTTAGGATTTAATCTTATGTTTCATAAACCTAAAACGGATTGTATAGAAATTAAAAGAAAAGTAATCGTACAAGTTAAAGCTAAAACAGATTGTATGGAAGTCTTTTTTGACTCGTAATTTATTATTAGATAACAATTTTACTATTGACTCGAAATTTGGGTTGAATGCTTATTGTTTAAACTGTTTGATAAAACACAGGTAGAATTAATCTTGTATTTTCAAAATTGAAACCTTAGAAGTGGGAGCTGCAACTGGATTGTTTAAATCGGCGCGTTCACTTTCCTACTGAAACGAAAAAAATATCATATATTAAAATTCGCATAAAATTAAAACATAATTTATAAATTGATGCGAATTAACATTCTAACCTTTGAAAGTACAACATCATATGATTGTTTTTTCGCAATCACTGGATTCGAAATTGGATCCATTATCAAATGTTTAGCAATAGAAATGGTTGCCCTACTATGTATTTATAGTAGGAATATAGAGGTGAATTAGGGTTATTTTGAAATCTGGCACCCTTTTGTTTAGGAAGTTAGTTGCATCTATTTAATTTTGAATCTACCAATCTTTAAAAAAACCAAACGTGCATAAAATAATAATAATAATTGTATCTAGTTAAAATGTTTGTTTTCAAATGTGAAATAATAATAATAATTGTATCTAGTTAAAATGTTTGTTTTCAACTGTGAAATAATAATTATATGTATTGTTACTTTGAACAAAATAATTATATATACTTTGATTTGTTAAAAATTCATATTAACGGTTTTCGTCTTGCAGATTTATGAAGTGCCGCGGTGCCGATTTATCATCTTGGAGTTGATGTATCTAGTTAAAATGTTTGTTTTCAACAATGAAATAATAATTATATGTATTGTTACTTTGAACAAAATAATTATATATACTTTGATTTGTTAAAAATTCATATTAACGGTTTTCGTCTTGCAGATTTAAGAAGTGCCGCGGTGCCGATTTATCATCTTGGAGTTGAGCTGAACTTGTTATATAGAATAGATTTTAATTTGATTATCATGTACCAGAAAACTTGGAGGAATATTGCGGCTGGTAACTTTGTGTCTCGTGTCAATATTGCGGCTGGTAACTTTTCAATATTGCGGCTAGTAAAATTAGGGAATATTTTATAGTTTATTAATGACGTTCAAAACAAAAATCTTGTACATAGTCACTTAAACATTCAATATTGAACTATCGAAACGTTTAAAAAAATGTGCCGATCGTCATGGTACCTTCGGATTTTTTTAAAACATTACAGGTTGTAAGATATCGCAGGAATACGTTAAAGAATTAAAGGGGGGGGGGGGGGAGTGTAACTAATTACCCATAATTATGTTAAATGTCAAGGATCGAAATGTAATAGATTGAGGGATTAAAAAATAATTATGGTTTAAAAGACCACTTTACCCTCATTTTAGGGGTTTATTTATAAATAAGGGCGGAAGAAGTTCTTAACTTTTGGGAATCCTTCCCTCCTGCATTATATAATAGTATATTTAATCAATTGCACATTTACACATCGGCTATTTGTACTTTATGAACGCACGGCGAACTAAAAAAGACAACTATCGAAACGTTTAAAAAAATGTGCCGATCGTCATGGTACCTTCGGATTTTTTTAAAACATTACAGGTTGTAAGATATCGCATGAATACGTTAAAGAATTAAAGAGGGGGGGGGAGTGTAACTAATTACCTATAATTATGTTAAATGTCAAGGATTTAAATGTAATAGATTGAGGGACTAAAAAATAATTATGGTTTAAAAGACCACTTTACCCTCATTTTAGGGGTTTATTTATAAATAAGGGGGGAAGAAGTTCTTAACTTTTGGGAATCCTTCCCTCCTGCATTATATAATAGTATAGATAATAATTGTATCTAGTTAAAATATTTGTTTTCAACTGTGAAATAATAATAATAATTGTATCTAGTTAAAATGTTTGTTTTCAACTGTGAAATAATAATTATATGTATTGTTACTTTGAACAAAATAATTATATATACTTTGATTTGTTAAAAATTCATATTAACGGTTTTCGTCTTGCAGATTTATGAAGTGCCGCGGTGCCGATTTATCATCTTGGAGTTGATGTATCTAGTTAAAATGTTTGTTTTCAACTGTGAAATAATAATTATATGTATTGTTACTTTGAACAAAATAATTATATATACTTTGATTTGTTAAAAATTCATATTAACGGTTTTCGTCTTGCAGATTTAAGAAGTGCCGCGGTGACGATTTATCATCTTGGAGTTGAGCTGAACTTGATTTTAATTTGATTATCATGTACCAGAAAACTTGGAGGAATATTGCGGCTGGTAACTTTGTGTCTCGTGTCAATATTGCGGCTGGTAACTTTTCAATATTGCGGCTAGTAAAATTAGGGAATATTTTATAGTTTATTAATGCCGTTCAAAACAAAAAAACTTGTACAGAGTCACTTAAACATTCAATATTGAACTATCGAAACGTTTAAAAAAATGTGGCGATCGTCATGGTACCTTCGGATTTTTTTAAAACATTACAGGTTGTAAAATATCGTAGGAATACGTTAAAGAATAAAAGAGGGGGGGGGGGGAGTGTAACTAATTACCCATAATTATGTTAAATGTCAAGGATTTAAATGTAATAGATTGAGGGACTAAAAAATAATTATGGTTTAAAAGACCACTTTACCCTCATTTTAGGGGTTTATTTATAAATAAGGGGGGAAGAAGTTCTTAACTTTTGGGAATCCTTCCCTCCTGCATTATATAATCTATTATATATAATAAATGAAAGTTATTTGGGTAGGTTTCCTCTGCAAACTTGATGACGGAGATGATTTGAGGTTGTCGGCTCTGCGTCCTGCAGTTCTCTTTGTTATGCTGTAATGGATTTGAGGTTTAGGGTTAGTTATAAATATATTTTTTCATTTTTCCATCTTGAGTTATAGGTTAGGGTTTGTTTTATTTTTGGGCTTTTATATGATTTTCAGGTCGATTGTTTGGTGACTTGCTATTGTTGTTTGCTGTTGTTTGTGAATTAGCTGCTGAGATTATCGACCAACGACTTTGAAAGGTTGTAAGACTATGAGGACCAACTAAAAGATTTGGACGACAAATAGCAGTTGTTTGGTTTTTTTTTATGTTTTACTTATGATTTCATCCCTGTTGAAATAAGGTAAAAATGGCCATTCTAATACCGCAAGTATCTTATGGTTGGATGGTTGAATTAGTTTTATTTAGGGTATTTTTGGATGATTTCAGCCATTTGTTTAAATAGTTCATGATTGAAGATGCAGTTGAAGGTATCTTAAATAAGGTAATAATTGCAGTACATTCCTGTTGAAAAACAGAGTCGATAAATTTAGGGAAAATAAGGTTGAAAGATGATATGCCAACAGCGGACGATATCATTCTACAGTTTCGATAAATTCAGGTGTATTCTCAAATAATGCTTCCTAGATGCTTCTAAACAAGCAGCACTTTGGACATTTGTCGGCCTTCAAACATCTATTATGTATTATCTAATATCTATTGTCTATTATCTATTATATATAATAAATGAAAGTTGATTGATCCACTTTGGGCCATTTGGAGCAATCACCTTTCATTTATTATATATAATAGATAATAGGTAATAGATAATAGATAGTAGAAAATAGATAATAGATGTTTGAAGACCGACAAATGTCCAAAGTGCTGCTTGTTTAGAAGCATCTAGGAAGCATTATTTGAGAATACCCCTGAATTTATCGAAACTGTAGAATGATATCGTCCGCTGTTGGCTTATCATCTTTCAACCTCATTTTCCCTAAATTTATCGACTCTGTTTTTCAACAGGAATGTACTGCAATCATTCCTTTCAGTTAAATAGACCGACACTTGCTTCCTCTCAAAGGGTTATGGAGTGGTTATAACAGCTGATCATGCTAAGGACTGTTATAACTAACCACTGCTCCTTATACAGATTGATGGACTTAAAGACTGATGAGGCCTATCCACTGTTGAAGACAAAGCCCTGTTAAAGACAAGCACTTATGTACCTAGAGTTTGATTAACCAAAGGAAAACGACTATTCAGTAGCAGCAATGGTTCAGCATCTACAACGGATTCAACTTTAGTATTTAATTATCAGTGTTTCTTATGTAACAGTGTTTAGTATAGCAGTGGTTCGCTATAATTTATCGATCAAGACAAACCCTTTAAAGCCCAATGAAGAACCACTGCCTATCCACAACAGTGGTGCAGCATCAACAGCAGATATTCTACCTTTGTTTATGTTAACAGTGTTTATATGTAACAATATTTATCACATCACTGTTTTATACTCTGTTAGATTGTTAGATGTCAAATTACTGAGGTGTTTATATGTAACAGTATTTATCACATCACCTCATTTGTTTGATATGTATTATAAATAGAATAGTTGTTTGATCTTTATACTACTAAATAAAAATGGAGTACACTTGGATGTTAAATAAGCTCCTCATTATGATTGTTTGGATATAGTATTCTTGAAATTGGTCTTTTTTTGCAAACAGATGTTTATGGACAACTTTCTTTTTAAGGTCAAACATTTGTTTAAGCGCAAACATCTGTTTATGTCCAAATATATGTTTAAGGTCAAATATCTGTTTAACTCCAAACAACTGATATAGAAGGTCAAATATATGTTTAAGGTCAAAGATATTTAAAATAGTTAAAAAATGATAGTTTTCAAACATCTGATTGTTAAATGTTATCCACTGCTGAAAGACAACCTCTGTTTCTTCATTCTTTATGTTGACCACTGACTGTCCAAACATCAGTGTTTCAATCACTGTTGGCTATCCACTGATATTTAAAAAATAGTCACTGCTCACATTTTTATTGTTGACATCCACTGATATTGACCGTCAGTGGTTTTCCTAAAAAACATCCACTGCTCACATTTTTATTGTTCATGTGGTTAATTAATTATAGAATGAAATTATCAAATGAAAACTAGAATTACAATGAAATTACCATTTAATCTAATTGTTACATTCCAATGAGATAAGAGTTCCTCCAATATTGTTTTGGTGATAAAAATTAAAGTTAACATAAAAAATAACTGTTGATGACATTTTGTTGCATATAAAATTAGTAATTAATGGTAATTTCTTGAGCTTTGGACATCTAAAATATGCATGGTTGTAAAACAAGGTCTCAAAGGCCGAGTACTCTCCGAGTAGTCGCTACAAGGTAGGTTGCCGAGACGACTTTCTTCAACTCCGCCTAATTACTCAAAATCGATCAAACGCGGTCAACCTCGGTTAGACTCGGATCCAGTAGGTTAACTCGGGCCGAATTTGACTTAAAAACATAAAAACATAATTTCTATGTCTATAATATTAAAGAATGATTATCGTTTTCACGTATTTTGTTATAAATATTAGTAAATTTATGTTATTTGACATAAATTTAATTTCCGAAAACTAATTTCTTTATAATTTAGCATGTCCGAGTACTCTCCGCCTAGGCCGAGTACTCTCAACTCCCCAGTCGACCGATTAGGGAGCGCCTAGCGACTTTTGCAACCATGAAAATATGCAAAATGGGAATTTCAAATTGACATTTATTTTCTCTTAATTAAAGTTAAAATAAAAATTAGAAATGTCATGATGACAATGGCTTTCAAATCAAAACAGTAATTACTGACAATATCGATAACTTTTGAAATTCAAAATATGCAAAATGGTAATTTAAATCACTCTTGGCTATCCACTGATAGTTAAAAAATTGTCACTGCTCACATTTTTACTGTTGATATCCACTGATATTGACCATCATTGGTTTTCCTAAAAAACATCCACTGCTCACATTTTTATAATTGATGCGGTTAATTAATTATAGAATGAAATTATCAAATGAAAACTAGAATTACAATGAAATTACCATTTAACCTAATCGTTACATTCCAATGAAATAAGAGTTCCTCCAATATTGTTTTGGTGATAAAAATTAAAGTTAACATAAAAAATAAAAATAACTGTTGATGACATTTTGTTGCATATAAAATTAGTAATTAATTGTAATTTCTTGAGCTTTGGACATCTGAAATATGCAAAATGGGAATTTCAAATTGACAGTTATTTTCTCTTAATTAAAGTTAAAATAAAAATTAGAAATGTCATGATGACAATGGCTTTGAAATCAAATGCTTTCAAATCAAATCAGTAATTACTGACAATATCGATAACTTTTGAAATTCAAAATATGCAAAATGGTAATTTAAATCACTGTTGGCTATCCACTGATAGTTAAAAAATTGTCACTGCTCACATTTTTATTATTGATATCCACTGACATTGATCTTCATTGGTTTTCCTAAAAAACATCCACTGCTCACATTTTTATAATTGATGCGGTTAATTAATTATAGAATGAAATTAGGGAATGAAAACTAGAATTACAATGAAATTACCATTTAACCTAATCGTTACATTCCAATGAGATAAGAGTTCCTCCAATATTTTTTTGTTGATAAAAATTAAAGTTAACATAAAAAATAAAAATAACTGTCGATGACATTTTGTTGCATATCAAATCAGTAATTAATGTTAATTTCTTGAGCTTTGGACATTGAAAATATGCAAACTGGTAATTTCAAATTGACGGTGTTTTTCTTTTAATTAAAGTTAAAATAAAAATTAGAAATGTCATGATGACAATTGCTTTCAAATCAAATCAGTAATTACTGACAATATCCATAACTTTTGAAATTCAAAATATGCAAAATGGTAATTTAAAATTGACATTCTCTCTCTTTTTTTTCCTACAAGCACAACATAGATTCATAAGATTAAATTTTTTTCATTTATTCATGACCTTAAAAGTCCAATTATTACATAAATAACATACTGAACCAATAAACTTTTAAATCTAACAATAACCGTGAGAATTAAGAAATGACAGCTTCAACTCCATCGATTGCTGAACTTCTTGATGTATGTCCTTCAGAATCGCCATGAACTCCAAGTCTCTATCACCGCACTCTATATTGTTGACAACACAAAGCTCACGAACTGAAGTTGAAGGCATTCGCATAAGATTTCTGGAAACCTGCTCTCTCGTGAACAGGCCAACTTGCAATCCATCAAAACATCTCTTCAGCTGTTGAAGAGTAGTCCTATCTTCATACAACTGTTTGGATATTATCAACTAGGGTTTACCCCCCCCCCCTTGAGTTTTAGGGGCCTTGATCCTGATTCCGATTATTCTGAAAATTTTAGGGTTTATGCAGAATCACTTGGGTTTCTCAATTAGGGTTTCATATTGAACAAAAATAATAAATAGGACTTTTTAATGAGAGTTGTTACATCCTCCCCACCTTAATAAAAAATCTCGTCCTCGAGATTTACTGGAATAAATGAGGATACTTTCGCTTCATCTCTGATTCCAGCTCCCAAGTGTATTCAGATCCTCTCTTTGAATCCCACTTGACTTTGACTAGAACTAGTCGTTTGTGCTTGAGAAACTTAATCTTTCGATCTTCGATTTGAAGAGGTTTTTCAACAAATTTCAATTTCTCATTCACTTTTATATCTTGGAGAGGTACTACCAAAGATTCGTCTGATAGGCATTTCTTGAGGTTGGATACATGAAATACATCATGTACTCCAGCTAATTCTTCTGGTAGTTGTAAACGATAAGCAACTGGTCCTATACGTTGGATCACTGGAAATGGTCCTACGTATCTTGGACTTAGTTTCCCTTTCTTACCGAACCGTACTACTCATTTCCAAGGAGAAACTTTCAATAGTACTTTGTCTCCAACTTGGAACTCCAATGGCTTCCTTCTATTGTCTGCATAACTCTTTTAACGATCTCGAGCCGTCTTCAGTCTTTCCTTGATTTGTGTGATCTTATCGGTCGTCTCTTGCACAATCTCTGGTCCTGATAATTGACTTTCTCCTATTTCTGCCCAACAAACTGGAGTTCTGCACTTACGTCCGTATAGTGCTTCAAATGGGGCAGTTTCAATGCTTGCATGATAACTATTGTTATAGGAGAATTCAATTAATGGTAAGTGATCATCCCAGTTTCCACCAAAATCTATTACACATGCTCGGAGCATGTCTTCCAGAGTTTGGATTGTTCTTTCACTTTGTCCGTCTGTCTGAGGATGATATGCTGTACTTAAATTTAGTCGAGTTCCCATTGCTTTTTGGAAACTTGTCCAAAAATGAGAAGTGAAACGACTATCCCTATCTGATATAATGGAGAGTGGAACTCCATGTAAGGATACTACTTCATCTACGTACAATTTGGCTAACCTTTCCATACTAAAGGTTTCCTTCATAGGTAGAAAGTGAGCTGATTTGGTTAATCGATCCACAATTACCCAAATCGCATCATTACCTTTTCTGGTTTTGGGTAACTTAGTAACAAAATCCATTGTTATGAGTTCCCATTTCCATACAGGCATTTCTAATTGTTGCAGTAAACCTGAAGGTTTCTGGTGTTCTGTCTTAACTTGTGAACAAGTAAGACACTTAGAAACATATCTAGCTATGTCCTTTTTCATTCCTATTCACCAGAAATTATTCCTTAAATCTTGGTACATTTTATTGTTTCCAGGGTGCATGGTATACCTAGATTTATGGGCTTCTTCTAAAATCTTATTTCTTAATTCTCCCTGCTTAGGTACCCAAATTCTTCTTTGGTGGAATCTCCAAATTCCATCAGATCCTTGTGATAATTCCTTTATTCGTCCTTTCATTCCTTCAGCAGCATCCTTGATTGCTGTTTCTTGAAAATGCTTCAGTTGTTCCATTAAATCTAATTGTAGATTTAATCTAAGAGTACGAACCCGTCGTTGTTTCTCATGGTATTTACGACTTAAGGCATATGCAACTACATTTGCCTTTCCTTCGTGATACTGAATATCACAGTCGTAGTCACTTAGGATTTCCATCCATCTCATTTGCCTCATGTTTAATTCTTTTTGCCCAAAAATATATCTTAAACTTTTGTGATCCGTATAGACAATAAATTTACTCCCGTACAGATAATGTCTCCAAATCTTAAGGGCAAAAATTATGGCTCCTAATTCTAAGTCATGAGTTGTATAGTTTTCCTCGTGCTTTTTCAATTGCCTTGAAGCATGCGCAATTACCTTCTTGCGTTGCATAAGCACACATCCAAATCCTAATTTTGAAGCATCACAGTAAACTTCAAAATCTTCTGTTCCTTCTGGCAAAGCTAGAATTGGAGCATTGGTTAATTTCTGCTTTAAGATCCTAAAGGCTTCTTCTTGTTTAGATCCCCATTCAAACTTAACTTCTTTACAGGTTAGCTTAGTTAATGGTACAGCTATCTTGGAAAATTCCTTAATAAACCGTCTATAATATCCAGCTAAACCTATAAAACTTCTAATTTCCATTGTGGATTGCAGAACCTTCCATTTGGTAATTGCCTCTATCTTTGCAGGATCTACGTGAATACCTTCGTGATTTATCATGTGACCTAAAAATTGCACTTCTTGTAGCCAAAATTCACACTTCGAGAATTTGGCATAAAGATTTTCTTTTCTTAACAAAGTTAAGAGTGCATGCAAGTGCTGACAGTGTTCGTCCTGACTTTTGGAGTAAATAAGTATATCGTCTATAAAAACAATTACAAATTTATCCAAGTACGGTTTACAGATTCTATTCATCATGTCCATGAATGCGGCAGGTGCATTCGTTAACCCAAAGGGCATGATTGTAAACTCGTAATGACCATACCTAGTTCTGAAAGCAGTTTTAGGTATGTCTTCTTCTTGTACCTTCAATTGATGGTATCCATAACGTAAATCTATCTTAGAAAAATATCTAGCTCCCTGAAGTTGATCAAAAAGATCATCAATTCGAGGTAATGGGTATCGATTCTTAATTGTAACCTTATTTAATTCTCTATAATCAATACACATTCTCATCGACCCATCTTTCTTCTTTACAAACAACACTGGTGCTCCCCAAGGGGATGAGCTAGGTTGTATGAAACCTTTACTTAGTAATTCATCTAATTGCTTTTTCAATTCTAACATTTCCGTAGGTGCTAACCGATAAGGTGCCTTAGCTATCGGTGTAGTTCCAGGAATTAGATGAATCCTAAATTCTACTTCCCTATCTGGTGGTAATCCTGGTAATTCTTCTGGGAATACATCTGGGTATTCTGAGACTACAAGAATCTCCTTAAGTTCTTTACCCTTAGTATTAATGATTACTGAAATCATATATACTATTCCTTGCTTTCGTTCATAACTAGCAACTTTCATTACTGATATGAACTTCTTGGGTTTACGTGGTTTATCTCCTGTAATCATTATCATTTCTCCGGTAGGTGCCTGAATTTCTATAGAATTCTTATCACAATGGATTCGAGCATGGTTGGCTACTAACCAATCCATTCCTAATACAACATCGAATTCGGCTAATTTCATTGGCAATAGGTTTGCATGAAATTTATGACCTGAAAGTTCTATATTTTCTTTGTGCAAAACCTTATCTATTTTAACAGAATTCCCCTCTGCCGTTTCAACTGTAAAAATCTGCCTTAGGTTGGTTAAAGGTAAACTAAGAGCTTGGCAGAATGAAGTATTTATGAAGCTTTGGTTTGCACCAGAGTCAAATAATACTTTTGCGTAAACATTGTGAACTAGGAACGTACCGGCTATCACATCTTGAATAAGTTCTGCTTCCTGAGTGGTTAGCTAGAATGCTCTGACATTCTTTTTAGTAGCTTCGTCGGCTGGTTTAGCTTTGTTGTCTGCTGGTTTGACCAATTTAGGACATTCTGTTTTGAAATGCCCATTTTCTCCACAGTTATAGCAGATCCTTGTTTTCTTTCTGCAGTCTTCTTCGCGATGTCCTATGGTTTTGCAAAAATTGCAGATGACATTACATCTTCCATAATGTTTCTTTTTGCAATTCCGGCAAAACGGGGAAGTTGAAGATTGCCCTATTCCTCTTCTCTTGAAATTGCTATTATTACCCGTACGAAATCCTTGGGTAATTTTCTGAGCCAGTTCCTTTTTCCTATTTTCATCTCTTGTACGTACCAGTTCATCAGTTAGGGTGTTAGCTAACTCCACAGCATCGTCAGTAGTACGAGGTCTAGCAGCTTTAACGATATTGCGGATTTCGCCAATTAATCCCCAAATATAGCGAGAAATGAGTACTGGTTCTGGCGAAGCCAGTGTTGGTACTACTCTAGCATATTCAAAGAATGTCGAAGTATAACCGCGACAATCTACACCCGTCATACGATGATTTAGGAATTTATTTGCCATTTGATCTTTTTCATATTCGGGACATAATTTTCTTTCTACAAGATTCTTAAATTCTTCCCAATTCAAGGCATATGCCATATTTCTTCCTTTGGCTTGTAGTACAGTATTCCACCATTCTAGTGCTCCTTCTTTGAAAAGATTCGACGCATACATGACCTTATCGTCCTTGTCACATTTACTTATTGCAATCACTGCCTCGGTTTTCTCTAACCAACGCAGTGCCGCAGTTGCTCCTTCATTGCCTGCAAATTCAGCGGGTTTACAAGCAAGAAATTCTTTGAAAGTGCAACCAGGCGTTGCAGCTTTCATTTTTTTTAGGGAGCGGTGCCTGCCGTGGTTCATTATCATGATTAGTATGATTACCGCCGCCGTTTATGCTATTACTGAAGTTATCCTCAGAAATACGTTTGCTGGGAATTATTTGTTGAGGTTCAACAGGTTTTTGTGCAGCAGCAAGTATTGCTGGAATAGCATTAGCTATTCCTTGAGCAACGATATTTTCTATATCTTGTCTAGTCATAAATTGATCCTCCGGGTGTTGTTCAGAATGGTTAACCTCATTTACTGGTTCATTATTAGCGTTTTCCATCTGATAATTAATATATAATTTATTAGTACCGAATAAATAACAATTATACACAAATAATCATATAAATTTTACAACACACATATAGTCAAAACTATCGATTTATCGATTCCCATTTTTATATTTTATAATATGCTTCATTACACACTTTTATCTTACAAAGTTTTATTTGTAGTTAATTTACAGACTGATTTTACTTATTTATTTTATAACCATAGTTTCACATTCTCACACCACACTATCCTTCGTCAGTTGGTATTTTAGTAACGGCGTTCCCTTTCGTCGTACTTCGAGGAGATCTGTTCTCCCACTTCCCGGATCCTATTCCCCGCATCCATCAGCTCTTCGCCAAAGTGGCGGAGTTCAGCTAGATTTTCATTGCTCATTGGCGGATTTGATATTGGTTCCGGGTCGAACTGAGGAAGAAAGGAATAAGGACTGTTGAGCAGGTTTTGGAACTGCCAATCATTAGTCCACCACTCGTCCATTCCTAAAGGTTGGGTGTGGATTATAGGTTCTGGAATTACTGGTTCTAAGTTTATTGGGAGTTGATTTTCAGCAGGATAAGGGTAAAAATTATTATTATTGACCGGCCTGACTATATCACAGCTTGCCAATGCGCGATCTAATTCTTCCTGAAATGGTAACTCCTCAATTTGTCTAGAGCTTTCCCCAATTTCTAGCTGGGTTTGCCTAGAACCTTCCCCAAACTCCATTTCCATTTGCCTAGTAATTTCTCCGAATTCCATTTCCATTTTCCCAGAACCTTCCCTGACTTCAATCCCTTTTCCTTTATCTAAAGGATTTTCTATTTTAGGAAGTCTCTTGGCTGGCTTTCTCCTACGTACACGCCTCCCCCATACAAATCTCTTTCTTTTCTTAGGTTTTGGCTTTTCCAAAGGTGGAGCGTTGAATTCCATAGGTTCTTCTATGTCGGGTATATACCTATTGAAATCTCTGGAAACCTTTATTTTCACCGGATAGAGATTTAGATTTTGAAGGGCTTCAGACAAGTCGCTCATGCTGTTTTACATATATGCAAAATACACACAAAATTTCTAAGTTAAAATTTTATAACAAAATTTCAGAGATATCCTGTAAATATTATTGCATACCGTGTGACTAATTTAGTACAAAAGGACAACTGACAATTAAAACATATTAGGGTTTACTGTAAACTTATTTATTTACTGGTTAAGGTTTCTGGCTTATAAGTGATAAAGATGCTAAAACTGAAATAGGTATTTTAAAGATTTGCATTTACTGCTACGGTGGTTAGCATATAAAGATCTGCCCATTTTTCATCTAACTTGTCTTCCCATGGTGGGTTATTGCCTAGTTCTTGGGTTTTCTGATTAATTCTCTTTTCTTGTGATTTCTTTAATTTCTCCTGACTTTTCCTAATAATCATACTTCTTTTATTAGGAGAAAGTGGTTCTTCATATTGTGCCTTTCGAACAAATATTCCCTCCTCAGTATCTACTGAGTATCTTGAGGATTTTGTTTGGGATGAACTTCCCTTCTCTTTTGATGACCTATCTAATTTAAGATAGATGTTCGAAAGCTTTTGTTTACCCATACTGTAATTAACAATTAATCAATTAATAAAACACATAATCACAAAATAAAAATCAAGAAAATTAAGTATTTCTAAATACTTAATAGGCTTAAATCAGTGGCTCTGATACCACCTTTTTCTGTCACGGCCCTCGACCCGGTTTGACCCGTTTCAGGAGCCGCGGGACAGAAAATCCCGTAGTATTTATTTAATTGAGTTTAACAGCAGAAGATTTCATCAGGATTTTTTTAAAACTGAATTTTTCCCGATTATTTTATTTCACAATTCGGGATAAAACCCGATAATTTACAATCATATGATTTCACGGAGAAATCTTTATTTTTCTAAAACATGTTTCTTTATTTTTATATTGAGCCACTTCCTTAAGCTTGTAGTGCTTCACGGCACTTTTCTTGTATCACAACAGATCACCTGAAACATGTTCGAAAAAGGTGTTGTCAGCGGGAAATACTGGTGAATCATTCTTTTTACTAAAATGACACATTTGTTATAATTTACAGTATTAAGAGCGATTACAATGTTTCCATATATCAACCAACTACCCACAGTATTTTTCACTCGAACATCCATCGGTAGCCTCTGAGCCCGATGGTGTCTGTGACTATGGTCATATCACCCCTTGGCTAACTCGTTGTCCAATGGTGAAGTTTATCAAGTAATGTATACAAAACCCCACATACCGGCTGTAATTTGGTGATTACAAAGACTTAATCCCTGTAATTATAACCTTGAAAATAAACATGCTTTTGAAATTAAATTTGATAAAAAGAGAATGACTCACTTTGCAGATTTATTTGAGCAGAGCCTAGCCTACTGATTAGCCTTTTAACCTAAATTTAATAACATGCACACAAACTAGGTCAGTAACTAATACAGCATTTACGATAACTCACGAGATTAAACCTTCACAACGAATGACAAAGTGCGATACTTAAACATCCATCGAATTAACGACGAATGACAAAGCATAAACCCTAATGTGGGTAGCACTTAAACATCCATTGGATAGTTTAATCGATCGGACATTGAATCGTAGCAGCGATCGAGTTATTACCCTGTATTGTGGCAGCACTTCGTGAATCGTGTGTGTTTTTGGACTGTTTCTACTATATCTCAGTGTACGTTTTGAGTTTGAACGAGTTTGAACTAACACACAATTGCATGTACCAGACTCCTCTATTTATACATGAAAAACGGCTCCCTCGCGTGGCGCGAGGGGCCTTCGCGTGGCACGAGAGACATAAGTCTACCATAGGGTAGCCTTGTGTACAGGTAGCCTTGCTGAGTTGGTCGCTCGTTAATTTTCAAATCACACGTAAAACTGTTTGGATATTATCAACTAGGGTTTACCCCCCCCCCCCCTGAGTTTTAGGGGCCTTGATCCTGATTCCGGTTGTTCTGAAAATTTTAGGGTTTATGCAGAATCACTTGGGTTTCTCAATTAGGGTTTCCTATTGAACAAAAATAATAAATAGGACTTTTTAATGAGAGTTGTTACAGATGGCTATCCACTGCTAGCTTAAAGTTATTCACTGTTCTCATTTGTAACCGTTGCAAACCACTGATATTGTTCCATCAGTGGTTTCCTACTAACTGTCCTCCATTATCATCAGAGGTTGGCACGTGGATAGTACATAGCGGTAAGATCTTTTAGTAACCGTTGCCACGTCAGCATTCACTTTTTCACCAAAAAAAAACCCTGATCAAAACCCCCAAACAATGTTTTTACTGTCGAATTGAATTTTAAATTCCTTTCTCAAAGCAGTTATCATCCATTTCTCTCAAAATCACTCATCCTCTTCATCGTCTTCTTCCTCTCGCAATCATAATCAAATCACAATGTCTCTCCCACACAAATCCACACATAACTACTTGGGTCTACTTGAAAAACCCAGTCACACCGAAACCTTCAATTTCATCATTGATGTTCTGTCGTCTTCAAAGTACAAAACTTTGTTGACTTGTGATGCTCCGCTCTACATGGATACCCAGCAAGAATTCTGGAAAAATGCTAAGTTGGAAACTAAGGATAAAAAAACCCTTAGCCATCAATTCTTCTATAAAGGATGTTCCAGTCACAATAACACCTCAAACCATTTCGGAGGTTTTTGAACTCGATGATCTTGAAGGTAAAACATCTTTCCCTAAAGAAGAGTATCAAACGTTTTTCATTCAAAGGGGTTATGAAGAGGAAATGAAAAAAGACACTTTAGAAAAAGGCAGTTTTCCTCCTGCCACAAGGTTTTTGTTTCATACCCTATTGATGTGTGTCTCAAACAAGACCACTGCTTTCAATGAAATTCCATTGAAGATTCAATATCTGGGTTATGCTATCTTACATAGTGAAAATTTTAACTATTCCCAGGAAATCTTCAATTATCTTGTTACAAATGTTAATAAAAAGGCATTTTTGCTCTTTCCAAGGTTTTTAAGTTACTATTTTAAAAAGAAATTTTCAGAAGATAATGCCCATGTGCTTATCCAGGGCAATCCTTTTTCAATTAAGAGCCTCACTTCTGAAACCTTTACAAGGATGTCAAAAGTTTCCAAAACACAAGCAGAGGTTCCTGAGCAGACTTCAGCAGCTACCACTGCTCCTCAGGCACCTGCTGTTGAGCCCACTGCTCAAGGTGACGATAGCAACAAAACAACTGCTGTTAAACCCCCACCTAAAACCACCAAAAGACCAAAATAGAAAAAATCACAAAAGCCCCCCAAACCCAAAACAAAGGTAACTCTGGAAGATGAGATCCCAGAGCAACTACCAGTGACAACACAAAAGTCACCAATAACCACTGTTGCTACTACCTCACAGCAGGTGGAAGAAAGATCTCAACCTGAGCCTCAAACTCCTCCTGCTTCTTCTAAAAAAGAGCAGGTTGTAATAATAGGGACACCAAATTATGATGCTCTGGAATCACTTGATTCCATCATCCACAGCCCACTGCCTGGGGCAAATTCGCTTTCTACACCTATCCTCACTTCTCAAATTCCCCCACAAACAAAACTTTTGTTGGATGCAGTTGATTTAGCCCAGACACAAACCAGTTCTTCTGAAACACCTGTTAATGAGAATATACCTCAACAAGTGACTGGGTCTGGTGTCTCAATCATTGCTAACCCACCAACAACTGAGGAGGTTACACTGTAGGAAATACAAGTACTTCCTGTCAGTAGTTCAATTGGAGCAGCAACTACAGGTGTTGGATCCACTGATCTACACCTGGCCAGTTGTTTCATCAATAAGACTCCCTTGAAGGCAATTTCCTCTCCAGCAACTATGATATCCGCTGCTGTCTTTGTTCCAACCCCTGGTTCTATTAAAAGGATGTCAATTGCTGAGGAAAGAAGTCCCCAGTACCAAGAAAAAGGGGCATCTGTGGATGACTTTTGGGAAACTTTCCCTAAGTCAACTGCTGATACAACCACCGCCAGTGGGAAATTAGATGATCCCATTAACTTGGGTGATGGTTTAATGTACAAGGAATTGACGGAGAGGGTTGACAAATTGGACACATCTATTGCAGATATTAAGTCAATGCTGCAACAGTTGTTACAAGCACAAAAGGCAACACCCACTGCTGCACCAGATACAACATCTGCTCCTACTCCCACTGAGCTTTGGTGTTTATTTCAACCTCTGCTTCACCAACAAAGGGCATATGCTGATCAGCAACATGAAATACAGATTCAAAAGATCAGAAATATGATGGAAGCTAGGTTCATGGATACACAAGCAGACATAAAGGCAATCAAGGCCCATTTGCTGAAAACCACTGATTCTGCTCATCCTACTATCATCTTTGTGGACAACCCACCACCAGCTGATGCCAAAAAGAGGGAGAAAATGAAGCAGCTAAAGAAAAAGGGATATGAAGATGGTTTGTACATTGCACCAGACAAATCCACTATGCTTGCAGACATACCTAAGCCAGATGGTACTAAAAAGTTTGATGTAACCACAAATGCCATTGCTGATGCAAAAGTAAGGGTAAAAAGGGATATGGAGGCAAAGGATAAAGCAAGGTGGGAACAGGAGAAAAGAGTTTTTATGGAGAAGGATGAGCAGGGTGTTTCTAAGCCCAAGAATGAAGAAAATCCTGAGCCTAAAAGAAAACAGCCCACTAGAAAAGTTAGGGAACCTAAATCCACACCTCCCAAAAGCTCCACACATCAAACCTCAAAACGAGCAGATGTTAAAACAATAATTGCCACCACTTCAACACACACTCAATCCACTGCCTTACCACAAATCACATTACCATAAAAAATATCCTCATTACCAGCAACACCACCTTCCAAAAAGCAAAATACTTCAGGTGACACATCATCTGTTGTAATGGCAACAGTTGTTGAAACACCAGTTATTTCAACAACTGTTAGTCAACCATCTACCACTCAAATCACAACCACTCAACCCACCAAAACACCACCAACCTCTCCAAAAACATAAAAGGAGAAGGATAATTCTGAATGTTGACCCTTCACCACCGCAAACATCCAACCAACCACTGTCCCTTGTTACAATTCCCAATCCTGTCCCACTCTCTTCAGCACAAGTCTTAAATTCAAACACTGCCATTTTTCCTGCAGGAGTCCAGTATCCATTAGATCTGGAAGCAGTTAGAGAGGAGATCAAATCCTTCTACTCTGAAGATGACCCTGCTAAAAGGAACTTGCCATCTGTTCAAGGATATCCAAGGCCTAATAACATTGAAGAATACTTGAAGTTAAAGGCTCAACAAGCAGAGGATATCTCCAAAAGAAATACAGAAGGAAAATCTGACAGAGAGATTCAAACATACTACTAATATCTGCTAACCCAAGTCAAAACTTTGGAGCAGTTTTCAAAAGATCTCTGTCAAAATTTATCAGAAAGAGCTGATGAAACCTTGAGGAAACATTATCTTGACTATATCATGGCTTACAAAACATACAAGGGAGAAAAGTACCAGTACAAAGAATGGACCATCAGTCAGCTAGAAAGTGAAACAGCCAGAATTCAAGATATGATAAAAAACAAGGTGAAGCAGACTCCTCCTATCTAGGCAAAGTTTAAGAAAAATGTACCAGATAGGACTCTGCAGCTGAAGAGAATGAAAGAAGAGTTAATAACATCTAATTTTGGGTCAAAGAACCAAGTGGCAAGGTGGAAAGAGGATAAAGTGTTCGCCTCTTACAAAAAGCTGGAAGAATTAAGAAAGAAAAATCCTAATGTTCCCCAAAAGCCTGTTTACCCTGAAGCAGTGGTTCCAGCTAAGTCAAAAAAGCTACAAATCAGGAGATCCACTGCTCCACCAGCTGCCATCCTTTACCAAACAAGGAAACAAAAGCAGATGGATGCAGAAACAGAAGCAAATAAAGCAACAGGGGATTACGTTGTAAAAATAGGCCTTAAGCAGATGATAGGAGAAAAACTTGAATTGACACAAACTACAAATACTGCTCAGCCAGTCATTACCAGGCCACTATCTCCAAACTCATCATCGATAAAACCTCTCCCAAGAAACCCACTGGAATAAAAAATACTAAAGTGGATATCTGATAAACAGACCCAAGTATTGACTCTGATCAAATTCAGTGGTGAGGTGAAGAAAATATCAAGGGAACAAGCACTAGGCCTGTGTGTTGAAGATCTGCAAAATCTCCTTGATCTTACACTGTGCAGGGATGAGGATGATACAAATTCCTTGGACTTTGAATTACAATTCAAAGGTCAAGTCAGGGAATTATTGATGAGGCAATAAAGATTCACAATGGAAATGTGATATTTGGGTTTGTGTTTTACAGTTTATAGCAGAGTTAAGATTACTAGGTGTGTTAATGTTTGCGGTTATATAAGAAATTTTACGTATTTATGAATTTGGTAAGTAACTGAATTGACTTTGAAAGTCAAAGGTGAAAGAAACATGGTTGACTTGACTGTTGGCATTGTTTGTTAATCCTGTTTTGCAGTAAAAATACTCTTTGAGCTTTTTTTTGAGCTGTTTAATATGTTATCCTTTTAGTGAATTTTCTTTTCGAGTTGTCCCATTTAAGATAAAACACATGATTAAATCATATGGTCAAATTGTTAAGGGTCTTGATGATTTAAGTTGCTAATTGTGTGCCGTCTATTAGCTAATTATTTGTAATTTATGTTTACGGTGTTTATATTTTAACAGATGTTGACCAAAAGTCAAACAGATGTTGGCGAATAGTGAAACAGATGTTGACCTTAAGAAGATGTTTGGTTTCAGGCCAAATATCTCTTTATGAGCAAACATCTGTTTAACTTCAAACATTTGTTTAAGGCCAAACATATCTTTATTGCCAAACATCTGTTTATGGCCAAACATCTGTTTAAATCCAAACATCTGTTTAAGTCCAAACAACTGATATAGAACGCCAAACATTTGTTTAAGCCCCAACATCTGTTTAAGTCTAAACAGATGTTTAAACATCTGTTCAAAACACTGTTCAATCTAACATGGGTTTCCATCCATCTGTTGACTAAAAGTCAAACAGATTTCAAACCACTGATTGACTTATTCAAATTTCGGTTGAATACTAAATGAGATATTGACCAAAACTCAAACAGCTGTTGACCAAAAGTCAAACAGATGTTGAGGAAAAACTAAATGGGATGATCCGACCCGGTTACATGGGATATTTTTAAACTTCTAACTTTTTAAAGATCCTCACAAAATCTCGGTTCGTTTTTCTCTCCACGTTTCTTTCTACACTTTCTCCAACAAACTCTGTCATCTTCTTCGATTTCTTCCGATCTTCATCAATATCATCTTGTATAATAATAAAGGTATTGTTAAATAATCTTATTTGTTTTGTATTTTTTCATGTTTATTCTTTTAGTAGTTTTGAATGTATAGCCGATTATGGTTCTTGCTATTTTAATGAAGAAGTTGTAATCGACCGTGGTGTATTCATGTATCTCCCTGGTTTTTTTTTCAATCCATTGTTGGTTATGATTGTGTTTATTGTTGCGGCTTATACTGGAACAATTTCTGATAGTCCTAATTTTTTTGTATATCCGATTACTATGTAGTTATTATGCATGTTATGATAGACATATATGATTCTAAAAAAAGTGATCTGCATTTCCTGTTTCTACCATTTGTTTTATCCATTGTTGATTTTATTGGATTTCACTTTGCTCATGTATTTATCTTATTCTGATTTGTATTTGTAAAGTTATTTATAAAGTTATTTATAAAGTTGTTGCTGTGATTCTGATGTATGCTATAAAATTTCAATCTTTACTAATGTATTGTCACGTTTATTTGTAAAGTTGTTTATAAAGTTGTTCATGTACCGTTGTTATTCTAAAGTATAATATAAATTTCTGATTTTATCTGATGTATTCTCATGTGTATTTGAAAAGTTGAACTTATTTTGATTAGTAGTTGGTATACTGTTTTTAAGTTTTTGTTTGGAATAGACACAAGTCACTATCCTGTTTTTCTATACAATTTATTCAGCTGATGATCCTTCATGTCTATTTGTGATACTTAATCGGAAAAGTAGTTTTTAAGTTTTAGTTATATGATTTGATGTAAAAAATATATATATTTCGATATGATAAGAAATTACATGTATTCTCACCTTTTTGATGTTGTCTATTGTTATTTTGATATATATTAGTTGTATCATCTTTTATTTAGATGTATTGCATACCTTAATGGATTGTATTCATTTGTTTCTTAATGTTATTGATTTTGATTCTATATGATTGATACTGTTACAGTTTTATGTGAGAATGATTTATGGATTTCCGTGTTACCTTCAAAGCAGTAAAAGGAAATGTTTGGTTAGTAGTTTTATCCGATCTTAGTTTAACACTTAATTTTAATTTTTTGGTATGATAATTAGCAATAAAAGTGTTTCTTTTATTTATGCTTAGATTTTGCCAAAACAGTATCAAAATTGGATTCAACAGTTTAATTATCCAATTGGAAATACAAACATCCGGACCACAACTGGAAATGTTTTTAAAGTCAAGATCTATCCTCTAAGCAATGGCAGATATTATTTTTATAATGGTTGGTGTCATTTGGTAGACAGTTTGAAAATACCTTCAGATTCATGGTTGATATTTCATTATGAAGAAGCATTACAAAGTTTCAGAATATTGTATTTTTATCAAGACATTGCTCTTGCTCCTTGTGAAGAGTTTTACTACAAACCATCCGGTAACGAAGATTATGTGGTATGTAACTTCGAATATTATTCATCATGTAATTTTATTGGAGATACAGTTGTTTAATTGTTGTGTTTTATTTTTTTACTTAATTTTCTGATATATTTTTACTAATGTACTATATAATGTGTTTTATTCTGATTGTAGAGTATTAATCGTTCTTTTGTTCATCACAAGATGTTAAACACTATTCCTTCATATCCGGTTCTTATTAAAGGATCTGAAAACCAGGACTGGTCTGTAGGGATGGAAGATATGAATAATGAACTTTACATAATTACCGGATGGAAGGAGATAAAGAATGAGTTGTCATTAACTGTTGATCATCTCATTGTCTTTGAGATGATAGATCTTCAGACTTTTCATATCACGGTTTTCAATTGTGCTACCTGTGATTTAGTGCTTCCACCGGAGGTTTGTGCTGTTGTTAAAGAAAAGGTGATAGAAGAGATTGTGTTGAGTTCAGATACTGAAGATGTACAGGACATCGTTAATGTCAATGAAAGTGGTATGGTTGTTGGGAATGAAGATAATCAGATCGTACCTATTTCTTTCCGTGTGGATGGTCATTTTGTAAGTTTGTGATGATGAGTTTACTAATATTTAATACTTTAGTCAGATTTTAAAGATGTGTTAATTCTTTGTTTATTGGTTTGTTCGTTGTTTGTTACAGCGCCTTTTTAAAAAACAGGCTGAAGATCTTGGACTGAATCGTAAGATGGATTTGAATATTGTGGACGTGGCAGGTGATGTTTGGAATATTCAAGCTGCTATAGGTTCATCTCGAGGTCAACCAAGATATTATCTGCAAGGAATGAGAAAGTTTGTGAGAGATAAAGGCATGGTTCCAGGTCAAGCATTTACACTTAACTTTGTGAAAGGTAAAAAGCTTTTTATGTTCGGATGAATGTTCGTGGGTTGAAGAAGGCAAATGCAGAAGCATACATTGAACCAAATTTTTGGGTTGTAGTTGTTTGCTTTTCGAAACTGATACTAGACTTGTTTGTTTAGTTTTGAAGTTGTGATTCTAAAACTATATATGTACATGTAAATTATTAGGTCCATGTCTAACGGAAACGATGTGGAGATGTGAACTAAAGACAGTATACTCCGTTTGACTTTTGGTCAACATCTGATTGTCTTTTGGTCAACATCTCATTTAGTATTCAACAGACGTTTGAATAACTCAAACAATGGTTTTAACATTTGTTTGACTTTAGGTCAACAGTTCATGGAAACCCATGATAGGTTGAACAGTGTTTTGAAGAGGAAAACAGTCCTAAAATATAAGAAGACAATGGATCTGGTTGAACATCTGTTTCACTTTTAGTCAACAACTGTTTGACTTTTAGTCAACATCTATTTGCTCGATCACATTGGGTGTTAAACTATAGTTCTTTAAGTCATTGTTTTGTTTTCTTGAATTCTATATATTTTTGTTAAGAAGTACAAGAACAAACATTTTTACAAAATCCCAAATCACCCCATCATTTAAGTGCATTGAAGTAAAATTGGAAATGATGTTATTCATGTGGTCCTGTTGTGTTTTTGTTTGATCTATAATATGGGTTCATGATCTAATTCGGTGATTTGAAGACAATGTTGTTGAATCGAATGAGATGGTTGATGTAATGTGGTCGTATTAATAACAAATAGTAATTAATCTAAATAACTTTCCCGAGCCTGGGAAGCAATCCCAGGTAAAAACCTAGTAGTATAGATATAGATATTGTAAGACTAGACATTTTCCAAAGACAAAACATGTGGTAAGGTATTCATAACGTACAAGTGTGACGAAAAACGCCAGGAACAAACAAACGGTTAATAATCGAAAGGCACAACGAGCGATTGAAGATAATTTGAGGAAGAACAACAACTATTGAATTGAATTGAATTGAATTTGGGGATAAATCACATCCCTTATCTGCTGCAACAAACAAACCCTCACCAATCCCTGGTCTAGGGTTTCGTTTCTTAACGATTCCCGAAACCAAAATCTCATCTTTCATCCTTCAATTCAATCTCCAATGGATCCTTCAGATCGCCTTGACATATTCCAGATTTACAGGCGCTATTGCGGTAATTATCATCCACTTTTCTCATATTTCTCTATGTTATGTTTTTATGATGCAATCAATTGTTGTTGTGAAATCTTGAATTGTTGTAAGATTGTTAAGAAGTTTGAGTTGGTTTGTGTGAACTGATTGGTGCAGAAGTGACATCAGAGGCATTGAGATATGGTGGAGATGGTTACAGGCCTGTTAATGAGTCAAAGAAAGCTAAATTTTACAGGGATGCTTTATCTAATCTGTTGCAGTTTGTTGAGTCAAGGGTTGTTGACAAAAGGTATGATGTGTGCTTAATTTTGACCTTGTCTAAAGTCAAAGTATTAATGTCAAACCAGTAATATGTAGATGTTTATGTATGATGCTTGTATTTTGGTGTGATTGGTATGGTTTTCTGTTTACTTAGTTTAATATTTGATAATATTAGTTGCTTGGCAACAGTCTTTATCTATTACTAGAGTACAAAGGTTTGACCCGCTTAAATGCGTGTGATCTGACCAGCATAAGTTCTAGTTACTATAATGCTTGTATTCGGATTTGATTAGTATGGTTTTCTGTTTTTGTCTAATGTTCTTTTTCCTCAACATATTATAGATATTAATAATATTAGTTGATTTGTGACAGTCTTTATCTATTACTAAAGTACATGTAATTGCTTAGAAGTCAAAGGTTAAATGCGTATGATTTGACCGGCATAAGAGTATGCGTAGTGGGGCGCCATCACAAGGCGTTTTTGGGCACATAGTTGTCGATAGCGAATAGCGACAAATAGCGACAAGGCATGGCTAGGCTACGTAGCGAATAGCGACAGCTATTTTATAAATAGCGATTACACTAGAAAAAGATTTTTGAAAATTTTTATATGTATATTACATCAAAATACCCTTGTATATATGCTATTTTACATGTATATTTAACAAAAACTAATAGTTAGCAGCAAAGGACTTATATGTTGGGTGTGTGAATGAAAGTCTCAAAAGGTGGTAAAGACTTTGTCCCACATCGGTGTGTGAACAAAGTTAGTGGTTGTTTATAAGGTAAAGTTTTTACTACTCTATTGTAGCTTTATGACATGTTTTACCACAAGTCCTACCCGCGCGCAGGGGGGGGTGCAAAAAATGAGTTTCCGCACTGGAATTTAATTGAACTCGTGCATGCCCACACGAATGCAGCTCCGAAAACCCCGGGCCCGCGTGTGCCAGTTTTTGCACAATTTCCTTCTGCTTTTTTAACCAGATTTATGCTTTTTTTTTTTGTATCAAAGATAAAACACTAAATAAAAAAATAAAAAATAAAAAACCCAGCTGTCGTTAACCTCGCTAGTCATCGCCATAACCACCAACTTAGCGACACTTGGTCGATTCGCCATAAGGCGCGCTATAGCGACCACTATGGTCGCTATTAACAACTATGTTTGGGCATAGCGCCCCCGTAGCGCCTCCAACACCAATACAGGGGGCGCTATGGGGGAGAAGGTTGGAGCAGGCGTGATGAATCTTTCCCCTCTCACACACATATATATATAAAGCTCATACATATATAACCCCACTACACACTCAAGTTATATAAAGCCCCTCTCTTACACAACCCGCCACTTGTCGCATAACACCCCACAAGGGGCTTTATGACTACACATGGCCTAAGTTTTATGGCCAACACTTTTTGATGTTATGTGCACATTTTAAAATGTTGCTTTTTTATTTCTCTTATTTACATCTCATCGTAAGATGCAAGACGTGATGCATTCTCCTGTAACAGGATGCCTATACTTGAAGAAATTCCTATGCTCATGTCAAGGCTTGATTTGATGGTGAGATATGATCGACTTCTTGTCATTAGTATATTATGTTATCCTTTTGAAGCATCAATGCACTAATAATTAGAAATGTCGTATTTGATAATCAGCAATAAACGTCTTTCAAAATTCTGCAGGCAGACTCGTTTGAGTTCACCCGATTCTATAATTTTGTTTTCTTCATATCCCGAGAAAATGGTCAACGAAGCATCAGTAAGTTTGAATATTCATGAAATATGGATTATGATCTTAGAGGACCTTCAATACATGACAAATTTTGAGCATAGAACTTCAAGAAGCACATAAACACTGTACATAATATTTTAATCGTGATACATAAAGCGGTTATGTAACTCTCACTATATCTTCACAACACTACGTACAAGTGCTTACGCGGTTCTCTACTTAAAATAAGTTTTGTATTGAACGTGCCCCTATGATCTATATGATGTTACGTATTCTCCACACTACGTTCAATTTATAAACTAATTTGGATTGCCATTGTCGATTGCTCTTAGCTGTAAGCAGGGCAATCATGGCATGGAAGTTAGTTTTATCCGGAAGGTTCCGGCTACTCAATCAATGGTGCAGCTTCGTTGAGGTGAATTTAGTTTCACTTTTACAGATTAATGTTAACATCTTGTATAAGTAAAGCCTACTTATGTGTATGGTTCTAAGTAAAAGCTTACAACTTTTTACACATAAAAGATAAAACTATAAGAATTTGGCATTTTTAGTTAATCCTGCATATAATCTCATTCTGCAAATCATGCTAATTTTTTCACACCGTCTTCCATTCTATATATATATTTTTAATGTGATTTCATTTATACGGAGTTGATTGATTTTTGAAGTTAACATCCAGAAAAATCAGCGGCATAATATCTCTGAGGATACCTGGCGGCAAGTTTTGGCTTTTAGTCGCTGTGTACATGAAAATCTTGAAGGATATGATCCTGAAGGTACTAAGATATACACTTGCTAGTTTAAACCATTTTGTTTTAACTTAGTAAATAATTATTTGTTAAATATGATCACAATTTCTTTGGTCGTTATCAGTATAAGATAACCTGATTTGCTGTTTTCATACGGGCATGGTTTGAACTAAAATCATACGTTTTTAATTTCTTGTTTCAGGAGCTTGGCCTGTTCTGGTTGATGAGTTTGTTGAGCATATGTATCGGTACAACCTCTACATATACACTTCCCTTTTAGTTATTTTGTTTAATTTATCATTTTGTTATCACTAATATATAATTCATACCAACCCGTTTCAAATAACCGGGTCAAACAGGGTAAACGGATCCGAGGATGCTCGTAACTTTTGTTGCAGTTGCAGTGATTCCGAAACCCAATCGATTGACGACTCTCTCCCCGGTAAGCATTTGCATTGGTCCCAGAGGATCAAGAATTTTTTTTAATTTGATCTAATCTTTCAATCTCGCTGTTCTCGCAGGTTTAAGAATCTTTCCTGGTGTAAAGAGGAAGTATGGTGATGACTTACAACATCAAGAATCCACCAATGTTCATACTATTATTATGCATTCGAAGAGAAGGCACACTGATTTAGATAATAATTTGGCGAATCGGGAGGGATGTTTAGCGAGTAATCCCATGTATAATTGCTGTGAGACAGTTAAACACAATAACCAATGTGCTGTAGAAGGCAGCCTCTCAAAAGGTATTGCGGAACTTTTCTCGAGTCTGTCTTCTTTACAGTTTGATCGGGAAACACGGGTTCCATATACATTGTAAGAGTACTTGTAATCATATGAATTCAATGCGTTAAACAGACTGATTTTTTTACACAAGTAATGGTTTTTATGGGCTGAATGAGATGCTATTAAGGTGTTTGATTTAATGTCTCAAAATGATGCAATCAATAACGGTGGAACAACAATGAACCGGTGTTTGATTGATTTATTCACATGTACTTGATCGGGAAACAAGTTTCATATACATTGTAAGAGCATCTGTGATCATATGAATCTTTCGAAAAACAGACAGATTCTTTTCGGATAAGTAATGGATTTTCTGGGTTGAACAAAGAGGTGTCAGGTGTTTGATGACCTTGTAATTCTGCCGTGGCAGATCTCTATACTATCAAGCTTCTGTCGGCACCATTGGAGTTGAGAAGTCGAGATTACAGACATCATGAGCACTCGTGAGACTAGCTTCAACTCGATCATGGCGAACATCATCTCTTTCTTCTCGATATCTGCCATTATTTTCACTCTTTTTCTCAACCAGCATCTCTGCTTCCCATACAGATCTTTCATCCACAGTTCTTTCTATAAAAGCAAACAATAAACACAAACCAACTCAAATCAGTATGTTTGTGCATCAAGGTGTCTATCGGACATGAGTGTAACTGATCACCTGTCGAAGTGTACGTGTAAGATTATGCAGAAGGTTGAGGTCTCGCGGGTCTTCTAATGGCGAACGATTCCATGAAAGGCGACTACGGGCTCTCCACCATGGTTTCTTCTCGTCTAACTCGATAAACGACTTGAAAGTCTTCATGCATTTCTCTATCGTCTTCAATAAGTCAGTCGCCCTGATCGTTAGTCCTTTGTTCTTTCCTTCTTTGTAAACGTCTACATGTTCTTCAAGTGCGAAAAAGATTTTAAAGTTGTGAGTCGGGAAGTACAAACTTGCACAGAACTTAACAAAATAGACGAGAACTTGGTTATTTTTATCGTAGTTTATATACATAAGATTTGTCATGTAGTTATATATTTATATTTATTGTATTAAATAAATAACAAATGTTATATTTTCATAAATAATAGGTTTTTTACAATATGAAGCTTGAGCCTAAGTTTTTTTGTTTAATGAGATTATATTTAGGAGCTCAGGCTTGTTTAAGACTAGTGGGGTGCCCGCGTGATGCGGCGGGGGCGACATTTGCATTGCGGTAGTTGTTTCGAATGATTTATTTTGTAATTTTTCCGAAAGGTTTTACGTAAGTAACTTCATTGTGGTAGATAGTCGTTTACCCACGCGATGCGACGGGAAAAATATCACTTAGGTTGGTGAGTTTAGGGCTAGGTACGGGGATGTAGTTTTCGATGTGGCGTGCGAGGACGATGGTGGCAGTGTAGCAGAACGTGAGTCGGTTGCGACCTTCTTCAGCTGCGAAGAATCAGCGGTGTGAGGTAATTGGTGGTTTTGTGATGGCGTTTGGTGGTTATTATGCGGCGGCCGGTCACCGGCTTCAGGAGAACAAAGAAAATTGTGTGATTCTAGTTATGTTAGGAGGGGTTTTAAAGATGTGGGTAAAACAACGGTTTTGAATAATGAAACGTATCATCAGTTACAATGACGCCTTTGGCAGTGGCGAAGCTTGACGTTTTCTAAAAATGTTCAAGGCCTTTGAAATTTAAAATCCCACCCTAGAATTGAGAGTGTTGTTTGAAAGCCAGAAATCCCACCCAAGAGATTGAGGGTATAAAGGGTATTGTTAGAAAGGTATAAAGGATATTCTGCTTTAGATGTTGGTTAATGAATGAGGTTTCTACTAACAAGTGTGAACTTCCATAAGAATTTATCAATTCTTGACAGCAAATAGCCTCAGTTTAATTATACAAGTAGCGAAAAATTTAGGGCAAATGCCATATGAGCAAAAGTTGCAACCAACATAAAAAAATTGTACGAGATGTTGTATTATACTATATCACAATATGTTTCACAAATTCAATGATCATGTGTGTTGAATCACAGTATCTTAGTACAGATACAGATTATAACAAAACTACAATCTAACCATCAGATCTTTAGCAATTATCAAATCAATATTCAATTGAGAGAAACACATGGTCACACGCACATGCGCACGTTGACCATTTCAAAACTTAAGGGCTATGAAGATATCAAACCTTATAAAAGGCACCAATCCCCTCGTTCTTCATCATAGTTTTTGTGACCTCGCCTGCAGATCCTTGTCCCAATTGAATCCTCACCTATAAATAGCACATCACATCACACGAATAAGTTAACACATTATACAATTCAAATCAAAGAACAACAAATTCATCAAACTCAAAGAACAGCATATCGACAAAGTTAATACATGGTCCTGATTCTCACAATTTCCCCCTCTTTTACAGATTTATAGTGTCAATCCAAGCATGTTCATCTGTTTGGTACTTTCCAAATAAGATCTACAATTCAGGAATCATACTACTTTGGTTATAAAGACCAGATAATAGTAATTTACATATAAAATGGGATGAATTAGTTATAATAAATATTCACCTCTAGAGGAGCAAAAGATAAATAGCTTAATAGAGGCTATAAATTCGAATATAAATCAACAACATATAGTTTTTATTTTTAAACCTGAATTTGTGATGCGTACATATGTGACTTATGATAAAGATGTCTTGAATAGTTAAATGTACTATGGCATTAACCATATCCCCAAAAGGCCTAAAAAAATGGTGTATGTTCAAAAAACTAACAAATTAGAAATTAAAGATTATAAAACTAACATATTTCTTATTTCATATATGATTTGTGTGGGGTAATATTGACCTCTTATTTGATTAACATTTTGTATGCATATGCACCCAATTAGCCAACATTCTGCAACTAAGTTTTTAATGCTAGTTAACTTAGATATCACACAATTATGCACTTTTAATCAAATTCATCATAAGGTACCTTGATTTTGTGGAACTCTGACTTGCTCTACAGTTTGTACCACCACAAGAACTCTTCCTCTACGGTCTTCACCTACAAACAGTCGCCACCACCAGATAGGGTTGTTCATGAGCCGAGCCGAGCTAAAGCAAGCTCGGGCTCTGCTCGATTATAAACCAAGCCATATCGAGCAGCCGAGCTAAATCCGAGTGAGCTTTGAGCGTGAGCGTTTTGAACGGCCCTACCACCAGAACTCCACCACCACCATTGCTACTCACCAAAATCAATAACTAAAAAACACATTATGAATTCAAATAACCACGAAAATTTCAAATTTAATCCTGGAAATTCAATATCCCAAATCAAATTGAAAGTGCCCGTCTCAACCCACATCCATTTAGATAGAGACCCGTCCAGACACAAACCAAAAAAAATATTTTTTGGAACAGCCTTTTCTGACCATAACCCATTATAACCCGAACCCGTTTTGACTGGGACCAAATTATACTGAACAATTAAAAAAAACTAATTTTGGCGCTCTGTATATGATTCAGATGTAATTTGCCAAATTAGAAGAAAACCCACTCATAATCTTCATCAATTTGAATATAAACACATAGAAAAAATGAAAATATAAAAAAAAAAAATGTTTTTGGTTTTGGGGTTTACTTTGAGAAGAAAGAAACAGAGAGTGAGGAACGTTACCTCGCGTTTCAGAAAAACCAAAACTTCCAATAGATAAGAAATGCACGACTTGCTGATGATATCGACTGATGAACCCAATACTCATCTCATATATGGCAGCGAGAAACCCTAAAACACAAAGAGAGAAATAATTAGAAATGACGACGCTTTATTGTAAGGCTGGTGAACCACAATTGCTAAAACCCTAATAAAATTACCTGTTAAAAACTCAACAAAACTTATCCCTAAAATCAACGAACAAAAAAAGGGGATTTGAGCCCGCTCCGGTAACATTTAGACATTTAGCTCGTAGTCATCCAAATGTTAAGGCGATTAGGTAGATTAGAAATCAACGTCAAAATCAAACCCTAAACTAAATCTAGAAAACACGAAACAATCAACGTAGAACAAATGGAAAACAATTTTACATACCTGAAAGCCATATGTGAGAACTGTAAATGAAATTTATTGTGAAACGCCACTCATCCCGATCGACATTTCCGTTATATATGCGTTCAGTGTTCATCATCTCTGTTTTAACTTCCAAAACCGACGCCACCGTCTGTGTTGCCTTCCATAACGCTGGTCGTTGTCCACGTCTGAAAATGACCACACAACCACAAGTCGGTGGTTATTTACCATTTAAACAAACGGGAACTCGATTAGGGTTTGGAGGTTTACCTTAGCCGGAGTACCTTCAGATCCAATCTGGAAACGAACTGATGCTCTTTTTCTTCTTCGGTTTAAGGATGGAGAGAGAGAGAGAGAGCAGATCGAGATCCTGGTTATCATCTGAGAGAGATATGTGGGTTTGAAATTCAAAATATGATTAGGGGTTTTTCTTGTCCCACCTAACTGTGCGTTTTTGAAGGGAAGGGCTTTATGACTTTTTCCTAATTTTATGTGCTTGAAATGCTTGAACATGAGCTTTAAAAGTTAATAAAAGTTGGCTTTAATCAATTGTACATTTACGCAGTCAAAACGGTCTTGGGTAAAAAACAAATGTTGGCTTTAATCAATTGTACATTTACGCATCGGCTATTTGTACTTTATGAACACACGGCGAAACTAAAAAAAGACAACTATCGAAACGTTTAAAAAATGTGCCGATCGTCATGGAACCTTCGGATTTTTTGAAAATATTACAGGTTGTAAGATATTGCAGGAATACGTTAAAGAATTAAAGAGGGGGGGGGGAGAAGTGTAACTAATTACCCATAATTATGTTAAATGTAAAGGATTTAAATGTAATAGATTGAGGGACTAAAAAATAATTATGGTTTAAAAGACCACTTTACCCTCATTTTAGGGGTTTATTTATAAATAAGGGGAGAAGAAGTTCTTAACTTTTGGGAATCCTTCCCTCCTGCATTATAATATAGTATAGATAGGCTCGACTCAACTTAAGCTTTTAGTGAACCGGTCACGAGTAGTTTACGAATTGCTCGACCCGTTTACGCACCTGGCTTATATATACCTATTTTGAAAATGGGTATGATGGCTTATATATAACCCGTTTCGAAGATAGAAAGAACGAAAATGGGTATGATGGCTTATATATAACTAGGGCTGCAAACGAACTGAACGAACACGAACAAGACCTTGTTCGTGTTCGTTTGTTAAGAAATATACGTGTTCGCGAACCGTTCACGAACACTTATCAAACGAGATTTTATGTTCGTGTTCGTTTGTTAAGGAAATGAACTTGTTCATGTTCGTTTGTGTTTGTTTGTTAATTTTAGGCAACGAACGTTGACAAACACAAATGAGCACAAACTAATGTTCATGAACACAAATGGAAACAAATGAACATAAACAATCGTTCATGAACAGAATATATAATACACTGACACTTATTAGATATTTAATTTGTCGGAATTTTGAAGTATTTAAATATATATAAAAACTAAAAACACAAATGAACTATCGAACACAAACGAACATGTTACCGAACGTTCACGAACATAAATGAACGAACACGACCTCTGTTCATGTTTGTTCATTTAACTAAACGAACGGAATTTCTTGTTCGTGTTCGTTTGTTTAATAAACGAACGAACGCAAACGAACTTCCCGCCGAACGGTTCACGAACTGTTCGCCGAACGTTTGGGTCGTTTACAGCCCTATATATAACCCGTTTCGAATATAGAAAGAATGAATCGGTCATTATTTCTGTTGAGAAGGGCAATTCGGTTATTTTTCTTATTTTGAGGTTGTGGGCCTTGAGGGCTGAGGCCTTGAGGAGGTGTGCTGACTGAGGGTCATGAACTTGTCTAAAATAAGAAAAATGGGCCACGATTAGTGTAAGGCCCAAAAATCAAAGGTGTAAAAACAGGCCTTTATAACTAGAGAGCCATAGAGGTGATACAATAATACAATACGTAGGGCCGTAGAGGTGCACAAAACCGGATATTTTTTACATGTTTTGGGTATGGTCAAAAAAGTTTCGGGTTAGGTATGAAACCGGTTCTTGGAGTGGAAAACCCTACCCGATAGGAACCGGCATAAAAACCTGTTTATTTTTTAAATAATATAAAAACAAATTTAACAAAATAAAGTTGTTTTTTTTTTGGGTTTTATTATAACAAAAAAAATCAAAAAAACCCATAGAAATTACAACTAGTGGTTTTAAAAACCGGTTCCACGACAAAAAAAAATAATAATAATACGAATACCCTTTTTTTTCACTATACTTGTACGGTACCCATTTGGGTATTTTTTCCGTACGGTACCCGTTTGGGTATTTTTTTTTTCCGTCCGGTTCCTCTATAATACGAACAGCTCAGTGGCGAAATTTGAGATTTTCGACCGGGGGGTCGAAAGTTACCGGACCTAAAATTATACCTAAAAAATTATAAAACCGGGGGTCAAAAACGTATATACCTAAAAAATTCTATACGAAAACTACATACCGGACACTACTGAGCGAAAAGTTCGGGAGGTCGGACATCCCCCGGCCCCCACTATGCTACGCCCATGGTACGGTTGATTCGGCTGAATAATCTATTGAAACAAGGCTATGGTCAAAAGTGTAATTTTAGAACGGGTCCGATCCACGCCACCTTTTTGTCTTTTCTTTTGTTAGTTTTGCAACTAATTAATGTTACAAGTATGATTAAAATATTACACTACTATAAGGATAGTTTAGCTTTTTAAACAAGATTATTTCAAGTTGCCTTTAGTTTGGATACACTTTAATTTTCAGACATGAAATTTCAGTGGTTGGGTTTTGGTTCACATTGGTAAAAAAACGTTACTAACGGTTTGACCTAAAAATTTCAAAACCGGACAACCAAATGCTAGTGTATTAGAGCATTCACATCCAAAGAACTAAATTGTGAGTGTGGGGTTTTTAAAATATAAAGAGTATAAAAAATGGTTGTGAGTGGAGGAGAGAGAAAATGTTACTGTTCATCTGTATGTTTGGGGGGACACTGTTCATCCACTATAATTTTTTAATATATATTGAAAGTGGTTATGAGTGAAGGAGAGAGAAAAATGTAATGATAAAGGTATAAAAATATTATTTAATTGAAAAGGAGAGAGAAAAAGTATTTGTTTTTAGTGGAAATATATTAATATAGGAGTTGTTTTTTAGTGGAATGTATGTATAATTTTATACCTGAAATATGAGGAACTTGAAGTAGGCTGTTAAGAGAAGACCTTTTTTGTATGAAATTCCAATATCTTTTACCCTTTTCACTTCTTTCATCCTCCATAAACCTCTCAAGCAGAATTTGAAACCTTTGGAATTTATTTACTATGGAGGGAGATGTATAAGAACTATCAACACAAGAAGTAGTTATTATACTGTCAAGCTTTCTGTATTCATAATAAAGTGCTTCCCATGATAAACATGCTTGGGCTACATACACCATCTCAAAGTCACTTTCCAAGCTCTTTATAATTCTTTTTTCATCACCCATGTATTGTTTCTTTGTTGGAAATTCATCTACAACATTATCATTAGTCTCTTAGTAACCAAATTCATATAGACAAAGATGCATATTCATGATGTAATTAACGGTTAGACACATGTGCCCAAACATGAACACGTATTTATATTATAAACCTGAATTAACCTGAACACGATACGTTAATTCATGGGTTGATAGTCTGATACGAACATGACCCGCTTAAACTGAGATTTTTATTTTTTTTTTGCATGCTAAAACTTTAAAATTACAAATAACAAAAATAAAATAAGATACCAATGTGTATAAAATGTAATGTTTATACCAAAAACATGCCATAAAATAATATATTTTAATTTTGACATAAAATAATCACTCACTTTAAGTTATAAAATAAAAACGTATTCTTTATAGCATTTATTAAAATATATAAACGGCTTAAATCAGTCAACCCGTAAATCTGGCAATTCTTCCCAAACATAAGTGTTATAGAGGGTTCGACCAAAAATTGACCTACACCCAACCCAAATCAACAATTACGTATTTACGTGTTAGATTCGGATCATATCATGAATTCACACCCATGACGGAACGTAACATAAAATTTGACAAAAAATAAAATAAAATGAAAGAAAAGAAAAGAAAAGAAAACTGACTTTGTCCATATGTTCGTTCTTGGTTGAGAAGATCAAACCACCTCATTCTTTCAGTGTACAAATTGTAGAACGAATCCTTTTCTTCTTCATCAAGTTTAACTACTAATAACGGGGTCAGCAAATCTGTATAATGTTGAACTTGTTAGTTTTTATTTTGTAAGCAACCCTCTTTAATTTATAAATATTTTGATATTCAAACATATATAATAACTACAAAAACACAAATAAAGTTGACTAGACCTTTTAGCTCATCCTTGGTTCCATCATTGACTCCATCATTGTTAGCAGCCTCCTGATCATCTTCTAGTAAAGTGCATGTTGATGATGGGGTGCTTGTGGTTATCTCTACGTCCATACGGCTAGGAAAAGAGTAAGAACTGATCGGTGAACTCTCACCCGAAAAACTTGTGATTTCGTCATCAAGATAAGAACTTGAGTATACTGACACTGTTTCTTGGTCAACTAACTCGAAGTGATCGTCATAAACGGTTACTTTAGGACTTTCAAGTGAACTTTCGTAGCGTAAAAACAAGATCCCAGAAGCGCCAAACGAATCAGTAACTTCGTACCACTGGTCCTCGTCTTCTGGTTCAGTGATATTGTCACTGAATCCAAAAGACGAGCGTGGTGTGATCAAGAAACGTGTTAAAACTCCAAGAACACGTGTAAATAAGTGGCGGTTGAGGAGAAAGATGATGAGAAAAATCCATCTTTTTAGGGTTTTGATCCATAAGAAAATTTGACAAAAGAAAAGAAAGAAAGGATTAATATAGAAGCTTAGTAAAAACCATTTCATAAATCCATCTGGGATCAAATAGTATTCGATTATGAACCAACAGTGTGCAAGCACAGCCATGCTCAAAAAACTTTGGTAAGCTATACTATCCACATATATAAAGACTAAAGTCAACCATTCAAGATGCAAGCCTTAAATTATAAAAAAGTATATTACATTCATCATATATAGATAGGAATTGGATTATAATAATCTAAAATATGACTAACTTCCAAAAAAAAAAAAAAAGAAAAAGAAAATATGACAATATTATCAATCTTATTTTTAACTATGACTTTGGTTGTCTAGGACAGCCTCATTTTAACATAACATAAAAGTAACTTTGTGTGTCATAAATGAGCAATTTATTGATTTTTGTTCTGATTAGAATATTGTAAATTGTTTTGAAACGACTTGAATGAAAGTTAGGGGTATGCAACGGTTATTTCTCCGTAGAGTGAGATTGTCCTTAACAATGTTGGCTTTGTTATTGGGTCACACTCTAAATATGAATTACTATCAGCCAATGAGTCATATGTTAAATTATTAAGAATCGATTAACAATGATTTAATTATAACTAGTGTTATGAAAACTTGTATAAAAACACCACTGGGAGTAGAGATCAAGGGTGGTTAAGATCTTGAAACATCCACGAAAGTTCAAGACTTGTTCTACAACTACCAAACAGAAATTAATAAGAATTCTTGTGGGTCAAGGTTGCCATGCTAAATTGGCTTACCAATAACTGAACTTATTGAGTAGGTTAATAGTAAAATAACTATATTATATGTAGGGCAATTACATAGAAATGTCATATGTTATGATTGATGTAGCCATTTATGGTATCAAAAGGCCATTTACCCTCCTTGACAAATGGGAAGTGATCAAAAGGGTCAAATATAAGGCACCATCAAATCAATTTGAAGTAATGTTTTGCTTGGATCTTGGGTGCAATCTTATTGGTGGTTGTTTAAATAAATTTTAGAAATTGTAAAAATGAAAATATAAGAAAGGCACAAGTTGTAGTTTTTTGTTTGGATAGTCGATCTTTCTTTCATACTCTCTTTACATAACTTTCTACATAGAGATTAGAGTTAATTGCCCGGATAGTCCCTATGATTTCACGTTTTTTCACGTTTAGTCCCCAACTTTTGGAAATAGCAGGTGTGTTCCCTGTGGTTTGTTATGTTGTTACTCGGATAGTCCCTGGGCCTAACAGACGTTTGTTTTAACGTTAAGTCTCCTCACGTTAGGGTATTTTCGTCATTTTCTTTGCTCACTATTAAATGCATGCAACAGCTATTCACGTCAGTTGTATCTCCCTCCCAAAAAACCATCTTCACCTTCCTCTTTAATTCTCACTCTCTAGCCCTAACTCTGATCAAAATGGAAGAAGATGATCAACAGAAACCCCGTCGGCGGCCAGGTCAAACTTGGGAAATAAGGTACACTGAAGAAGACGATGCCCCATTCGTTCTAGAGGAAGCATATGGTAAGTTTTTAAACCCTAAATTGATGTTGTTCAAGAACAGGAAACTGTTTATAAAGATTCCTCATTGTTGTGTTTACTGATTAGTTTATTGTTTTTTTTTTTTTTTTTTGCAACAGAGGGTTTTGAGAACTGGTTCACATTAAAGATTCATCATAGTGGAACATTTAGAAACTTTCCTAGAAGGATACACCCATGGGAGGTATAATTTTGTTGACTTTTGTAACTTGGAAGAATTTTCTGTTCACGAAATAGATTACATGGTGAAAGACCTAAAGATTGAAATTGAAAATGTCAAATTATACTACCATTTTCAAATTCTTGGAAAAGACTTAGACTTTGGCTTAGCACCTTTAGGTAATGATACAGATGTTCTACATTTGGGGAAGTGTGTTGCACAAAACAAGGTAATTAATCTGTTCATAGAACATGGTGTTACTAACCTTACAACTTACTTTACCTCTCCACAAGCATCTAAACTGGTTATTCAGGAGTTAGATGATGTAGAGACTTCTGGTAATACTCTTGCACTTGTAAACCTAAACAGAAGATTAGGGTTGAAAAAAAATTGCTTTTGAAATGGAACAAATCTGATGAGGGTTTTAGTGAGGCTGTTAAGGATAGTGTGCAGGAGAATGAGGTTCTTAATGAGGCTGTGGGATCTAAGATTATGGATATTTAAAATAGCATGCAAATTGTTGACGACATACATGGCACTGATAAGGGGATTGTGGATGGTAGTAAGGCTGATAAGGGGATTTTGGATGGTAGTAAGGCTGATAAGGGGGATGTGGATGGTAGTAAGGCTGATAAGGGGGTTGTGGAAGGTGGTGAGGCTGATAAGGGGGTTGTGGAAGGTGGTGAGGCTGATAAGGGGGTTGTGGAACGTGGTGAGGCTGATAAGGGGGTTGTGGAAGGTGGTGAAGCTGATAAGGGAGTTGTAGAAGGTCAAACTGATAAGGGAGTTGTGGAAGGTCAAACTGATAAGGTCCAAGAGGCATCATTTATTGATGGTTTTTCTTTTGACATTGATAATGATGACTTTTCTAAGGACTTCCTTCTAGATGAAGAATACCAAAATGTGAAGGAGCATCTAGATGTCAATGAGTCTGATGGTAATGATGCATCAAATGAATATAATGAATCAAGTGGGGCTGATAACACAAGTGACAATGATGAATCTGAAGACAATGATTATGAGGTTGAGAAAGATTATGTAGATGAGTAGCCTGGTCTTGACAATAGGGAATTTCATGAACATGTTGACACTTGGGAGGAGTATATAGGATCATATCATGAATCTGTAGGCAACAATGAAGGGGATGATAGTGATGAGCTATTAGCTGGTGAAAATCTAAGCTTTGAATCATTTGATAGTCTAACTGAAGATTCAATGGAAGATTTTGAAACTAGAAGAAGTAGGAAACTGAAAGAAATTAAAAGGAAAATGAGGGATGGTACATTTGTAGCAGACATTAGGTTCTATATTGGGCAGATGTTTGGTATTGCCAAAGAAGCAAATGATAGAATTAATAGACATTCTATTGAAACAAAGAGGGAACTTTCATTTTTGAGAAATGATAAAAGGAGGATTAGAGTAGTGTGTGAAGGGAATGTACCTATTTTTTCCACTGGGCCAGGTCATGCTAATGAGGCTGAAAGTGGACAAGTGGCCCAAAAAAGCATGTGCAAGTGGGTCGAGTGGCCCAAAAAAGTGCAGGGAATCTTAGCACATGTAATGACAAAAAGGAAAAGTAGGTTAAATAGTGTATCTTGTCCTCGGTTTCTTTACCTCAGAGTTAATGATGATGAAGAAACATTGGTAGTTAAAACATACAATCGCGAACACAAGTGCTTACAATGCAAGAAGATTCAAGCATTCACATCAACATTCATGGCAAAGGAAGATTGGATAATAAACCAAATGCAAGCAAACCCTAATGTTCCAGTTAAAAGCATTCAAAAGGAGCTTGGAAGGTGGTATGAGCTTGGTGTTTCAAAAATGAAGGTACATATCTTGTTTTTTGTGATTACAGTTTTCGTTAAGTAGCATAGATTATGTTAAGTAGCATAGTTGAGGGCAGAGATAAGCCAATAATTTCAGATTTGGGGTTTATGAGAGAGTATTTAATGTAGAGGATTGTGAATGTGATCAGGGTCATAGGTAGGTGTAATGGTCCACTAACACATTGTGCTACCAAAATACTAGCAGATATAAAAAAGAGGCATCAAACTGCACTGTTAAGTGGTCTGGTGGGACTAATATAACAACCCTCCTAGAACCCTTAAAACGTTCCTTACGTACCTCGTATGCGAGAAACGAGCACGAAATACTCTTATACTTAGAAAAATCAAGAAAAACAAAGTTCAGGAGTCGCTCGCGGGCCGCGACCCAGACCTCCTTGGTCCTTCGCGGGGCGCGACGGCCTAAACTTGTCCGGCACACAATTGTGCCACGTGTCGAACACGTGGCAGGGCTACCCCCTTGAATCGGCAAAGCTATAAATGCCATGTGGGCTCTCACGGACCACGAACGCCGAGGCCTAAGGCGTCGCGGGGCGCGACAAGGTGGTCGATCAGCCCTATAAAAGGGGTCGACATGCTCATATGTTTTTGTTCAAATTTCTTTCTTTTCTCTGATCACTGGTAAGATAAAACTCCTGGAAATAATACCCCTATAAAGCGAAGCTCTGCCTCCTTATAAGTATTATAACCCTCCTGTTACCCTACACGATCGATTTAGGGCTCCGTAACGCATGTCAGGGCTCTGCCCGAATCAGTCGTTGGAGTTCTATCTTGTGTTACACCCGATTGATTTAGGACTCCGTATTGCATGTCAAGGCTCTGCCTGACTCAGTCATTGGAGTTCTGTCTCGAGTTGTACGGTTAATGTGATTTGGGTTATTTTACTAACGCGTGTGCATTGTTTAATTTTAATAGATAATAACCAGGAGATACAACAGGAAGCCTTAGTATTACTTAAGTAAACAATGTGAGTACATTCTCTTTTTGTCACCTTTTTGTGAATTACTTTTGTGAGTCAAAATGCTTTACCAAAACCTCAAATGTTTTAAATTACACTTAAACAGAGTATTTGTGATTCTACAATTACTACCGGTACGTTGGGGTTTTGTATACATTACTTGAAACTCATTACTATTGGAATAGTAGCATGACCAACCAGTCAGGAAAGGCAATACCAGGAAAGGGGTAATTGGATAGATATAAGCAAATGTAATTGCGGATGCCCTCAATACTGTAAAAGTGATAAAACTGTTTTGATTAAACTAAGATGCACTCGCCAGTATTTCTTGCTGATAAAATGTTTTTAAAACGCGTTTCAGGTAACAAAATGTGAAAGCCAATAGAAGCTAGCTGGAGAGCACTGAAGGCTTGGAAAAGTGGCTATAAAAGTTACCTAATTAAAAAGTTGTTATTTTCAATAATTAGGGTTTATCCCTACAAATGTATTGTCAAATGAACTTGGGTTTTATCCCAATAATATGTTATTATAAAAGTTTGGTGTTTTACTCTGATAAAAATATTCCTAACTACGGTCCTGATGTATTCCGCAGCTAAATTAATAAACACCGATACCACTGATCTGGATCTCGCGGCACCCGTTCCCGGGGTAGGGGTCGGGGGTTGCGACAGAGAGTGGTATCAGAGATACAGCTACTGGTTTAAGCCAAAGAAGTGATATGCTGACACTTAAATTTTAAATTCTGTGTTAGGAAATAATTCGTGTAAATATGTATATTATGTGTTTTGTGTTATTCGACTATTTGTTAGTTTACAGTATAAGTGAGCAAGGAACTTCGGACGCTTATCGTCATATAGCTAGTTCACCAAAAGATGAGGGAACATCGTCACAACCTAATCCCTCAGGATACTCAGCCGATACTGAGGAAGGGATACTTATATTTAAGGCACAGTCTGAGGAACCCTTTACTACTAAGAAGAAAGGTTGGCTTAATAAATGAGCACATGAGAGAAGAAAAAGATTGAAGAAGTTACAACAACAGAGAGCGATAGTTAGAGCTAATAGGGAAGCAAATACACAGACTTAGGAAACAGTCATTAGGCCACCTTGGAAAGAGGAGCTAGATAGACAATTGGCATATTTCCATATGTTAGCCACTATAGCAGTAGACGCTAACCTAAACCAAATAGCTGAACCGCCACTATTACCTTTATTCCCAGATCAACAAATGCTAGAACATAACCAAGAAGACCCGTTTCCAATTCCAGATGTAGATCCCTATGAGATTCCCAGAATTCCCCCACCAAACCCCATAGCTCAGTACACTGACCTCAACCCTTTAGATCCCTTTTAGAGCAACGAATGGTGGACGCATAGTGTAATAAGAAATCAATACCCTTATGGACAACCTATTCCTCGACACCCTGATCCAGTACCAGCACCCATGCCACCTATGAGCCAGGAAAATTTGGAAGAACTTCGCTCATATGGTGACGAGTTAGTAGAAGAAGGAGATAGAATTCGTCAAATAGGAGAGAAGCTTATGTGGAAACATGTCGAGCACGATATACATGACTGGATACATGATACTTAGAAAATACCTAGATTTATGTGTAATTTTATATTTTGATAAAAAAATCTATACATAGACTAAAATAGATACAGATGCATAACTACTAGTATATTTGATTTCCAGTTGTAGTATGTAACCGATGCATATATATAGAAAGAGTAAAAGTCGCAATATACGACGTTTTTGATCAAATTGTTTGTGTGATTGTGCATAAATATTTGTACTTGAAGAAACACTGGTCTAATTGACCGGAATCAACTGAACAAGGGGGTTTGAATCTGCATAAAAGGGGTTAAATCTCCTCGTCCGATTCATGGGTGAATGATCTTTTTCCTCTAGTAATCACTGCAAAACAACAGCCGTTAGACTCGCCACGGGGAGAATGGAGGTTCTCTCCGTGACCACCCTCCGGCGTGAGAATAAGTACAGGGTTTGATGAAGAAGAAGAAGAAGTGAAAGTGAAATGAATGTAACTTGAGAATTATACCTGAATTATCCTTCTATTTATAGCCGAAGTTTGGGCGGGAAAATTTGTTGATGAAAAGTTGACGGAAAGTGCTTTTCCGTGAGTGGTTATTTTTCCTTTCCGTTAATCACTAACGAGTGTGTGTGCACACGGATCATGATCTCGATCAACGGTTAGGGTGTTGCCACGTGGAAAGTGGGCAAGTGTAGATCTTCCTTCAATTTCGTGCCATCATCGTGACCTTGAGGGAGCATGGGATAATGCCACATGGCCATTCGGTTATAACCGAATGGTGGTGCATGATAGATTCTTCTAGGGGGATACAGCTGTAATCCTATGTGACTCTTCCTCACGTTAACTTCGTGGTAACAGAGAAGTTATTTTTATCCAAGTCTGGATATTATTTATGCGGAAGTGTTTGCTAGGATTTTTATCCTACCTGCTATGGAGATCGGCGCAAGGATTTATTAGTTTCCTTTTGGCGCGCAGATGTTGAACATCGTTTTTCTTTCTAAGTTCTCTTTGTAGAACCAGTGCGCAGTCGCGCAAGGTCTAAAGAGGGCTTTTTGACGAGGTTGTGATATGGTCTCAAGTACCTGAAGCAAGTTTTTGGGACCTTACCACTTCAAGTCCCCCCAGTCTCGTGTTGCTCTTATGCAAATAAGTGGAGCACTGGACTATGAGAAATGGGTGTTTTTACTGTAGAGTTTTTGGCGCGAAAGTGGAGAATCTTTTTGGGGAAGATACTCTTGCTCATGATTTTGATTTTGAAAATCTTGACTTTGGGCAAGTGAAAGGGTGCAGTGATGAATATTGACGTGTGACAGGCTGTCGCTGCTAGTTGTACGTTGCTGATCGTGGCTCTCACGCGCACGTGAACTCGAGTCATTGCTTATTCCCACTCGCCCCTGATGCTTGGATAACCGTGCCAACCCCGAAAAAGGTGTTATTGCAGTTATCTAGGTTATTTTAAGGCGGTGGGTATATAAATTTTCCAATTGCCTATTTTTGTCAATCATTGCCATTTGATAAATCTTTTCTTCTTCGTCTTCCCTGTCAACCGGAGACCATCACGAAGATTCTGCTGAAGAAATGGCTGTCGAACTTCCACCATTGAAGTGGTCTAGGGGAACCTTCGATGGTTTGATTCGAAACTTTAGATTTCCGGAAAGTTGGGACGCTCGGTACCCTGATGAGGGTTAAACAGGGGCGGATGCCCCGGCCGGATATATTACTTTGTTCTGGGATTTCTTCTCTCTAGGCAGTTTTCGATTGCATGTGACAAAGTTTTTTCTTGATATTCTTGCTTATTATAAGTTTCATATCTCCCAAATGCATCCTATTGGGATGGCTAGGGTTCGTTATTTTGAGTTTGTTTGTCGTACGATGCATATTGAACCGACGGTTACTCGGTTTCGGGTGTTCCACCAGATGCACAAGGATTCTACTCTTTTATGCAACGGGCTTCTGTCAAAAAGATTTTGTTGCAACCCCCAAAATCCTTTCATGACTGGAAACAAAAATTCTTTTTTATTAAAGTCGGAGTGATTCCGATGAAAATGGTATTTAGTGGTAAAGAGGAGGCTGCAACAGAGACGATACAAACTCCTCATTCGGAGAATTGGTACCAAGATTTGAAGGATGTTCCTTTGATTTCTTTGCCGGAGAAAGCCCTGTCGGTGCTGCTATGAGCCTTTGTTGGCGGATGAATAGAGAGGACAAACCGGTGTACATGAAGGGTGATAAAGGTAAGATTTGGGGTTTGCCCTGTTTGTTTCCCTTTCTTGCGTTGTGTTGTTTTTTTTTTGAATTTGTCTTCGCTTCCCTCTTTTGCAGTCGTTTCTTTGTATGTTGTTGCTTTTGAGAAAGAAGGTGGGAAGATGGCCACTGTTCCCAAAAACCCTGATGAGGAGCTCTGGTATCATCGTATTTCCAGGAATTTTGTTTTCCCGCGCGATGAGGACTTGTCCGCGCAACCCTCAAGTGGCGTTGGTAAGTATTTATCTTTGTTTTTATGCTGCTGTATCATTCTTTGCGCGTGGGTAATATTGCGGTGTTCTTGTTTGAGTAGGTGAGCTGACTAGCCTGGGCATAGGCCCTGAGAAGAAAAGACGTGCGCCCACTGCTGCTACTGCGCCGAAAAAGAATGATGCGGATAGAGCTCAATCTTCCAAAGCTAAAAATGTGAGAGGGGAGAAGAAAGGTATGCGCCATTCTTCTGACTCCTGGTTTGATTATGTGGTGGTATCTGATTCATTAGAGGGTCTTGCGCCTGCAGTTGTGAGGAAACCTAAGCCGGAACCTAGGGATACTGCCGACATCCCTTCGTCAAATCCTGATGACCCTATTGATTTAGAGTCAAGTCCTGAGCATTTATTGAGGAAGAAAGCAGGAAAGAGAAAACAAACTGATGCTGAGGCTGAAGGTCAGCCTGTCAAGAAGGTTCAGAAGAAGAAAATCACCAGAAGAGGCAATCTTGATGCCTTTATTGCGAAACCGGTTCTTGGTAGGTGTTTCTCTTTGTTTACCTTTTATGCGCATTGAATGTTTGTAACATACATTTTTGTTTTCTGCAGAAAAGCCAAGTTCTCCTGTTCACGCGGAGCCATCATCCATGGTTAATGAGGATCTTCCGCCCTCTCCTCCTCGCGCCCCTATTAGCGAGCAGTTAGAGAGCATTGAAGCTTCTGATAGTGAGGCAGAGAAGACTGCTGCGGCAGAGAACCCTGAGGTTGAAAAACCTGCTGATGTTGCTGTGGACTCGGAGAAAGTTAATAGCCCGGAGGCTGCGGATGTTGATGCTGGGCATCCACAATCTCCTAAATTTGTTGTGCGAGACCCGGAGAAAGGAAAATCTGCTCAAGAGATTCCTATAACAACTTCTCCTTCTGCAGCCTTTGGTTCTGTTCCTGAGAACATCGAGAAGAATCCTGGTGGGAACCAGGGTTCTTTTATTCAAGCTGATGAAAATTCTCCTATCCGCCCGGATGAAACTCCGGGGGATTATTATTACAGATGCTATTCGGAGAAACAGGCGGATGAAGTTCATGCGCCGGTGTGGAAGTTGAAGAAAGGGGATACTTTCTCTGATTGGCATGTGTGCCGTGAGTGGTTGCAAGGAACCTTTCCTCCTGGGGAAATTAAGTTCCAAGAGGGGCGTCCTCATGAGCAGACTTATCATGCCTACCTTGAAGAGGCTGCTAGCTATACATCCACTACGCACCGTATAGTGCGTGAATGGCATAGCATGCATAAGGAATGGACTGCTTTTAAAGCGTCCAAGAAGAAAGCTGCTGAGGATGAGGCCCGAGCTGCCCTGCTGAGGGCTAAATTAGAAGCTGATCAGACCAAATTTGAGAATGACCGAAAAACTGAAGAATGGTCAGTTGCGGGGTGGAAGAAAAAAGCAGAAGCTGAGGCTGCCCTTCTTTCCAAGGAGCGCAAAAATTGGAAAGAGATTTGCGAGAAAGATAATGCTGAGAAGATAAGTCTCCGCAATGTTATCAACAATCTTAAAGCTGAAGTTGAGAAGTTAAAACAACAAGATGCGGAGATTGAAAAATTGAAGAAAGAAAAAGCTGAAGCTGAGGCCGCGCGAGATGAGGCGCGTTCCCACAGGGAAAGGAGTGAACAGAGAGAGGTACATACCTGCGCTACTCTTGCTCTTAGAGATAAGGAGACAGAAGAACTTATTGCTTTATTATCTGAGCAGGAACAACTTAGAGCGGAGGTTAAGGCTGCCAAAAAAGATTTAAATTTTGAATGGACCAAACAAGCTAAAACTTCCCGTCGTCTTACTGAAATAGAAGATAAGTTGGAGAACTCTAAAACTGCGCGAGCAACGGCGGAGAGTGAGCTTGAACCGTTGAAGAGTGATATGTTGTGGTTGAAAGAGCACGAGATTGCAAGCATAAGTTTATCTTTATCTCTGATAATATTTGGCGATACTGATGCGCCTTTTAATTCTTGTTTCTTCTTTTTGTGTAGGTTGCTGAATCAGTTCTTAACTCTTAAGAACTAGACAAGATGGTTGCTCATCTGTTGGTTGCTGCGCGGAATGACGGTTACGCCCAAGGGTATGCGGAGTGTTCCCACCATGTGGCTAGTGCTTTAAAGGTTGAATGGGATACTAGTAAGTCTGCAACCCATGGTGTTAATACTGAAGCTGCTCTCGCTGCTGCGAAGACGTACAGCTTCCGGTCATGGATCTTATTAATGCTGCGCTACATTCTGAAGAGTTTATGACACGTTTAAGAGAAATTTTCCCAGACAGGGAAGAAGGTGAAGACAAAGACCTAGCTTAGGTTTTCCTTTCTTTGTATGAACAATTGGTAGCTAACTGTAGGTTTTGTGATATGGATTCTGGCTTGTTAATGCGCTGTTGTGCAAGTAACTTTAATACACTGCCGTGTAAGTTTAGTTTTTTTTGTTAAGGCGTGTGGTGTGCTAGTAACTAGTATGAAGTGTGTTTGACTTACAATATTTTGCATGATTACAATTACTTTGGTTAGGTAAAGCGAATAAAGGTGGTATAAAGCTCATGTGTGAACGTAAGGCTGGGCCTTGCGTGATGTGTATGATCGCTGACCGCTCATGAGACTTGTGTTATATTTACCATAATGTTTTTCCGCTTACCAAAAGGAATTGCATGCATTTTGTAATAAACACAGAAATAATAGAACTTTGCTTTGATTCATGATAGGGCGCAGAGGCCATCGTACAAAGTCGTCTATTTAAGATAATTAAATGAAACTTAACTTACTCATACTATAGTCCTACGCCATGGATTGGTAAGCTAAAGAACTTGACCAACATGTGAAGAGACTATTGTATGCTACTTGCTTCTTCCGTTACTTAGTTCTTTGCCTTCTTACTCGGGCCTTCGTCGCCGCGAGTAATTGGCTTTATATCCTTTCGCACATTCTGCAATAAGTGGGTGAGCTCACCACTTTTGAGCGCTTTTTCAATCTCGGTGCGGAGAGAGATACAATTGTTTGTAGTGTGACCATTATTCTTGTGATAGTCACAATATTGATTTGGATCTTGGCCTCTCTTATTCTTCATTGGCGGAGGGGTTTTAAACTGATAGTCTTCTGTGCTGAGTACCTCTGCCGGGGTTTTCGTTAGGGGGTCCACTGCCGCTCTCTATTCTCTTGCTTCGTCTCCCTTTGCGCTGCTAGCTTGTTTATGGTAGCTCGCGCATCTTCGGATGAGTACGTTCCAGAATTTGAGTTGCGCCAATTCTTTTTGAACTTTTTTCCGCTGTTCGCGCTCATATCTTGTGGGCGACTGTGCGGTGGTGGTGGCCTGTTAGTGCTGAGGTTTTTTTCTGTCTGGGCGTGTACTTTGGCTGCCGCCATCAGCTTCTCCCAGCTCTTTGGTAGCCCTTCTGTTCCGGACAGAACCTTGATCATGTCATCGCAGCGGACATCATACTTGAACTACGCTCTAACCAAGTGTTCATGGACATCCCCAATCTCTAGCACCTCCTTGTTGTAGCGTGTGATAAAATCTTCTAGGCTTTCGTCATCACGCCTCCAAATATTCATCACGTCCGCCGTGTCTGTTATATACTTTCGCTGTTGGCTAAAATGCACTAGGAATTTCTCTCTCAGATATACCCACGATGTTATTTTCTCGACAGGTAGGTTATCGAACCATAGCCGCACGACACCTGTGAGAGTTTGGATGAATAGATGACACCACATTGGCAAGGTCCATCCTCCTACCAGACCTGCGCTAGTGAAAACACGAAGGTGATCATCCGGATCTGTCATGCCATTGAATTTGCCAACATTGGATGGGAGTTTTGCTTTTTCCAAGGGAGCTAAAGCGACCTCACTGATAAACTCGGAATTCTCCGCTGCCTCTGTCGGGCGGTAGATTAAATTGTAATCGCGTTCTGCTTCTGGATTATAAACCGCGCGAGGTTTATAACTTTTGTGATCCGGTTGCAACCGGCTGAACACACTTGTACTGTCTCCCTCGTGGTATGTTCTGTCATACTCGTTGGTGTGGGTGTCCTGCCTTTGGTAAGAACGCGGACCCAACCGAGAGTGAATCGATTGCCTTCGATGAGAATGAGATTCAACGTGATACTCTCTTCGTCGATTTTCGGAATGAGTAGACTCATACCTTGCTGGAGATCTAGAGTAAACTTCTGTGTCTTCTACTTGAATTTGTGATGGCGCTTCATGGTGGGAAGCATGAGGCACAGATGGTACTTGTGTGCGAGATGCAGGTCTTCATGACTGAGTGGGAAGAGCAGTCTGTGCACAGAGTTGTGCATATACGGCATTTATTGCTCCTTGGGATCTGATATACCACGAAATAGGGGTTTCACCGGGAGGTAAAATTGAGCTTATCGGGATTTCGGGCTGCATTCCTGGAGTAACAGGATCGTTCGAATGATTATCATTGTATTGAACTTCGTTATCATCCGAAGCCTCTTCCACAATCCCTTCGACTTGGGTATTGTGAGCGAAATTTGGCCGAGGGCCAGATTGACGGTTTGTCGGGGTTTCTTCCATTTGAAAAACAGAGATGAAAAAGTGAATCGAAACGAAAAGAGATGAATAAAAACTGAGAAATCGGTGGGCGCCAATGAAGAAACACTGGTCTAATTGACCGGAATCAACTGAACCAGGGGGTTTGAATATGCATAAAAGGGGTTAAATCTCCTCGTCCGATTCGTGGGTGAATGATCTTCTTCCTCTAGTAATCACTGCAAAACAACAGCAGTTAGACTCACCACGGGGAGAATGGAGGTTCTCTCCGTGACCACCCACCGGCGTGAGAATAAGTACAGGGTTTGTTGAAGAAGAAGAAGTGAAAGTAAAGTGAATGTAACTTGAGAATTATACCTGAATTATCCTTCTATTTATAGCCGAAGTTTGGGTGGGAAAATTTGTTGATGAAAAGTTGATGGAAAGTGCTTTTCCGTGAGCGGTTATTTTTCCTTTCCGTTAATCACTAACGAGTGTGTGTGCACACGGATCATGATCTCGATCATGATTTCGATAAACGGTTAGGGTGTTGCCACGTGGAAAGTGGGTAAGTGTAGATCTTCCTTCAATTTCGTGCCATTATCGTGACCTTGAGGGAGCATGGGATGATGCCACGTGGCCATTCGGTTATAACCGAATGGTGGTGCATGATATAGTCTTCTAGGGGGATACAGCTGTAATCCTGTGTGACTCTTCCTCACGTTAACTTCGTGGTAACAGAGAAGTTATTTTTATCCAAGTCTGGATATTATTTATGCGGAAGTGTTTGCTAGGATTTTTATCCTACCTGCTATGGAGATCGGCGCAAGAATTTATTAGTTTCCTTTTGGCGCGCAGATGTTGAACATCGTTTTTCTCTCTAAGTTCTCTTTGTAGGACCAGTGCGCAGCCGCGCAAGGTCTAAAGAGGGCTTTTTGACGAGGTTGTGGTATGGTCCCAAGTACCTGAAGCAAGGTTTTTAGGACCTTACCCCTTCAGTACTAAACTTATTCTTTGATAAATTAATACTTGATAAATGTTCACAATTCAGATGGACCACGAAGTAAATCAGGAAAACCATAATAATGAGAATAACGGAAACCAAATAGATAACAGTACCATCCAACATATAGTAGCACAAGGAATTATAGATGCTATGCCCTATATTATCAAGACTGTTAAAGAAGCAGAAAATAATAAATCTACAATTCTGCAAATGGAAGTAAACGTCAACACACTGAACCAAGTCACAGTGTAAACAATAACGGACCTATTATCCAAGCTCCATTTCCTAAAAGAAGAAGAACCGCTTCTTACGGTTGTTCTTATAAAGAATTCTTGTCCTGCAAACCAATAGAATTCTCAAGCAATGAAGGAGCCATTGCAGCCTTACGTTGGATAGAAAAGATAGAAGCAGTCATAAAGATAAGTAAATGCGTAGAAGAAGATAAGATTTTGTTTGCTTCTAATCTTTTAAAAAATGCAGCCTTAGAATGGTGGAATACTATTCTCCAGTATAGGGGAAGCGACAGAGTTTATAATATGGAATGGATCAACTTTAAGTAAATGGTTGAAAGAAAATTTTGTCCTCCTAATGAAAAGGAACAAATTGCCAATAAGTTCCTAAATCTTAGAATGACTGGAATAGACTGCAAAGGTTACACTACCGTATTCTTCGAATATGCTAGGATAGTACCTACCTTAGCCTCACCTGAACCGGTGCTAATCTCTCGTTATATTTGGGGATTAATTAGTGAGATTAGACACGTAGTCAAGGCAGCTAGAACGCAAACCATAGAAGAAGCAGTAGAAATAGTCAATACCCTGACTAATGAATTGGTGCGTACACAAGAAGAAAACCAGAGAAAGAACCTAGCTCAGAAACTTACCCAAGAATTTCAGTACCGTGGAAGAGGTGCAGGTTCTTCCTCTGCACCTTACTGCTAGACTTGTAAAAAGAAGCATTATGGGAGATGTGCAAGGTTTTGCAATTTTTGCAAGAAGCTAGGACATAAGGAAGAAGAATGTCGATCGAAACCTAACAATAGGATATGCTTGAATTGTGGAGAAACTGGGCACATTAAACCGAACTGTCCGAAACTAGCTCTAGCCACAACCAATAAAGCTAAGACAACTGAAGGACCTAAGAAAAATGCCAGAGCCTTTGTTCTCACAGCTGAGGAAGCCTAGATGATTCCAGATGTGATTGCCAGTACGTTCTTAGTTAATAATATTTTTGCCAAAGTATTGTTTGACTCTGGTGGAAACCAAAGTTTTATCAATAGTTCTTTCTACAAACTTCTTAACCAACCCTTAGTCAAACTTCAACAAGATTGTCTGGTAGAAACAACAAACGGAGAATCCACTAAGATAAGCGAAATCTTGCAGGGAGTAAGAATAGAAATCCTAAACCATCATTTCTTTGCTAACCTTTACCCAATGAATCTAGCCGGATTCGATGTTGTATTAGGAATGGATTGGTTGGTAGCCAATCGTGCCAATATTTTATGTGATCAAAAGACAGTACAAGTAAGTACACAAAGTGGTAAAAAGATCACAATTAAAGGAGATAAGCCAACCAGATCGACAAAATTCATCTCTGTGATGAAAGCTGCAAATTATGATAGGAAAGGAGGATTAGTATATATGATTTCTGTAATCATTAATACTAAAGGAAAAGAATTAAAATATATTCCTGTTGAAGAAACAGTGATCGGAATTGACAGGAGTTAATCAGATCAAGGGTCGAGTTTCTGCATAAAAAGGGTTAATCCTCTCGTTGATTCAGGGATCGGCTAGTTTCCTTCTCCGGTGATCACTGCAAAACAGAAAGCTGTTAGACTCGCCACGGGGAGAATGGGGGTTCTCTCCGTGACCACCCTCCGGTGTGAGAATAAGTACAGTGATCTCGATGAAGAAGATGTAGTAAAGTAAGAGTAAGTGAAAATGAACTTGTGAGATCATACCTGCAGTGCTTTATTTATAATCGGTTTTTGGCGGGAAAATGGTGCGACGGAGAGGATAACGGAAAGCACTTTCCGTCAGCGGTTATTTTACTTTCCGTTAATGGTTAACTTCACATCAATGCACACGGATTGTGAGATTGATCAACGGCTGGGGAAACACCACGTGGAAGATGGTTTTATGTAGATCATCCTTTAAGTGAGTGCCATCACCGTGATCTAGATGGGCGTCCACGATTGTGCCATGTCACAGTTAGTTCCAACCGAATGATCATGCACGATGAGTATTTAAGGCTTTCTAGAAGATCTACAGCTGTAAGCAATGACGCTTTTGCCACGTGTCCATTCTGTTATAACAGAAAGATTCCTTTGTTCAAGTCTTGATTTCAGGCACACAAAGATGTTTAGGATTTTATCTTTAAGTCTCCTTACGCGAGCCTGTGCAAGGGTGTTGAATGAATGTTTGTTTTTCCTTTTCTCCGACGCAAGGTTATCGAAGACTGTTTTTTTCCAAAATCCTGTTTAGAACCGCCGCGTAGCCGCGCAGGGTCTTGTTCAGGATTGTAACACCTGTGCCTCCACGGCCATCAAACAAATACTGTAGCAATGAAATATTGTATTTCATACTTGGGATTTGTATAAATATGTGTATCATTTGCACATATCAATTTTTGTTCAATTTCAAACTCTAAATCGCTTTCTGGAAGGTTATACGCGCACCGATGCGTAAATATAACCAGTTTAATGCAACAAACACTCCGGAATAGTGACATAGGCTTAACATACCTTAAATAACCTTTACATAACTTAGAAATAAGTTTTGAAGGCTTTGGTATGCCGAAAACAAGTTAATTCGCTTACAGGGACTAAACTTGACAAACTGCGAAAGTATGCCAATTTGAACTGTAACGAACATTCCGGAACATGACCATAAGTTAAACACACCTTAAATATCCTTTATATAGCTTAGAAATAGGCTTTGAGGGGTTCGGTGTGCTAAAATAAACTTTTGGGTCATTCAGGGACTAAAAGTGTCAAAAAGTGCACAAGTTTGCATTTTCGCGCATAACTTACATTCTGAATACATCCGGACATCCAAAAATTTATGCAAGCATGACTATATTATATTTTAGTGTTCTCCATAAGAAAAATCCATTCGTCGCGTCATTTGGATCGTTTTTCGCGCTTGTGCGCATTCCGTCGTAATTAAGCGAACATCGCGTTCATACGGCCAAACGAACCATCCTCCGACATATTTTTTAGCATGTTTCATGTCCACAATGTTTAGGCAACATTTTAGGGCCTTAAAGTTGGCTTTACGGGCCTTAGAAGTGTCGGAAATGCCTTAAAACACGTGCAGGGACCAAAACTGTAACTTCTGAAAGTTGTTTCTGATCTGCAACTGTCAGGCGGCCCGCCTGAGCTTCTGGTAATCCTGAAGCGGGCCGCGTCCGACTTTCTGACCAGGTTAACTGCATTTAACAGCAGATTGCAGCTGTTTGATCCTCACCCACACAATCCCAATTGTCTAGTCAGATGATAAGGATGATTTTTAGTCACCATAAGGTCCCAACACTTGTACGGGTGAGATTAAGGCACGTTTTCCATGAAACGATCTTAACGGTGGACCTTTTACTATAAATACCCCACCCCCATTACCTCAAAAATCACTAGAATTCTGATTTGAGAAGCTCTAAGTTGAAACCATTGTTTCATACCTGAGATTCTTGGATCGGGATTAGCATTCGGGGACCCTTCGTAAGTATTCTTTCGTTCTTTTATCGTTTTCGAGTCTGAAAGTCAAACTTTGTTTGACTTTCAACGTTGACCAGCTTATGGTCAATGCGAAGTTCGTTTGAACTTCGCAACGTGATTGTAATCACGATGGTTATAGTCCCTTGGGACTATGCCTACTGATTACCACGTTGTCTAGGGTCGTAGGGTAAGCGATCTGATAAATCGCTTATACCTTCGAACCCGACCCAGTTTGGTCGATCATTAGGATCCGACCAAATACATTAGGTGACCATAGTGTAGGGAATAACCTTCCGAGGTTATACCTTATGGTCACATCGTTTAAGTAGTTGTATGATAGGTAGTTTATATGCCTTAGGTAAATTACCAGAATACCCTTTTCATGTATAATTGGTAATTAAGCATATGTAACCTAAACTTTTGTCACATAACTGATTATGTAACATGTTTAGGCATATAACACTTGTCATACGGCTAGTTAGGCGATCCGAACGCGTTTTACGCGAACGACGCGTTAAAGTAGCATAAGCTACCTAAACGGGTCGTAATGGGTCGAAAGCACTTAGGTTAGGTTTCATTTAGTATGTAGGCTTTGTTAAACCATATGACACGAGTCTCTATACTCGTTTGGTTTACGAACCCTCATTCTATCAGATCTTCCGATTTAGGTCCGGTTTAATAATGTAGTTACCTATATTAGGTGCCGTTTGATTTCCGTGATCTCTAGCGTTGCTTGGTGGTTATCTTAGGACTTCTGAACAATCTCAAGTGAGTACATAGACCCCTCTTTTACTGTTTTCCAAACGTTTTGGGGTGGAACACATGTGCCTACTTGTTACTTTCATGCTTTCCATGTTTTCATATCATATGCTTGTTATGTTCATTAGTACACTTATAGTACATGATTTCATTGTATTTTATGCTATGTATGCCCATTGCGTGCTTACTTAGTACATTGTTTTACATCACATCACAACACATCACATGCTATGTATGTGCATTTGTTGCATACTTAGTACATATTCATTTCATCACATGCTTACATTTTGGTATGACATTTGGTTCGTTTAAATGGGACAATACATTCATTAACATTAGCTACGCCGTTCGTTAGTAGGTAGTGGTACCATAGGAATTGACAACTCCCGTTCCGGACATCCCAGGGAAAGGGGATGAAAGGAATGACCGAATTCGATGATATGAAGCACAGATAATCCTTTAAGTCGTTTAAGGGTTTATCGCCACAGTCGCAAGGCTTGGATGTATGCATTATAACAATACCGCATAAATGTTCATATTTCAGTATAGCATGCATTTCCACAAGACATAATATTGATTTAAACCATGTTTTACTTCAATACTTTGTTTTTGTGCATATGGTTTAGTTGATACATTCCACTTGCCATACAGGACATTTTGACATAGACATTTTGACATGACATTTTGACATAGACATTTCGACATAGACATTTTAACATGATTGACATTGATCATGCATTTACACAAAACATAGCTTTGATTTAAACTAAGTTTTACTTCAATACTATGCTCTTGTGCATATGGTTTAGTTGATATTTATCACTAGCCATACAGATCAGTTTGGTTACACATTACATGATTTACATTGATCATGCATTTACACAAAACATAGCTTTGATTTAAACCAAGTTTTACTTCAATACTGTGTTCTTGTGCATATGGTTTAGTTGATATTTATCACTAGCCATACAGATCAGTTTGGTTACACATTACATGATTTACATTGATCATGCATTTACACAAAACATAGCTTTGATTTAAACCAAGTTTTACTTCAATACTATGTTCTTGTGCATTTCATCTATGGTCTAATTGATGCGTTTTCACTAGCCATACATATCATTTTGGTTACACATTACATGATTTACATCTTGACATAAACACTTTGACATATAATTCAATACATTTGACAATTGGTTTAAACATAGACATCTTACATTGTTTGGTTTGGTTTGAGTAAGTGATTAAGTAACGAGGCGTGTGTAATATGATACAAGCATGGTGGATACGCTGCTGGTACTTCCTATATATAAGTGTTTGTATGGTATTACATGTCGTAGCGTTATTTGAATCATTTCAGTTTGAGACATATAACATTTTATACAAATAACATACTTTTCACAATACATTGTTTTACAAACAACTTAACTTATACAAACTCATTTTACATGGTTATTCATTTAACCATGCATTATTCACTTATTTATACATATCATCTGAACTTATTGTTTTTCAAATGATTTACAAAGACAAAGCAAATTACAAGGTTCATGACTAAACTTTTTCTTAAACAGAAGTCATGAATCTTATTTTCACAAAACCTATGTACTCGCCGGCATTTTTATGCTGACGTACCTATTTTCACATGTGTTTCAGGAAATGAAGCATAGGATTGATCAAGATACACTTAGGCGGACATGGGCCTTAGTGACAATAAAAGATGCAAGACTAGTTATTTATGTTATGTTCCTTTGATTGTCAAGATATTGTAACTCTTTATTCAATAAAACAATATTTCAATTTCCATGTGTTATGAAACAATGATTCTGTTACAACACTCCTCGATGTTTCCGCCATGTTTTGTTGTTTTACATGGTCGGGGTGTGACAGAAAAGTTGGTATCAGAGCTCATGGTTATAGGGAATTAGGTTATTAGTAATACTTTGACCTAGTCTATAACCTTTCTAGGACCCTAACGCGAGTTTACTTGCGTTTAGTCATAAAACAATACCGTCACCTATCCTTAGGCGACGACCACAACAAGAACATAAATTTCAAAACCGCTATGAAAACCAATCATCTGTTCTAGGATGATTGATTACTAGGTTTTGAACCCTCTATTGTAAGGTTTTGAACTCTCTGTTATATGGTTTTGAACCCCTTTGAGTTTTCAAAACCTCGTCAAGGTTTTGGGTTTTAAATAATGTGAACACGTGCAAACTGGAAGGGTGAATGCCTGTATTCTGGGTTTTCTGTCTAGGCAAGCACTTCGTATATATCTCATCAGACGCGAGACCAGTTGTGCTTACCTGGGAATTCTTGGGATGAGTGTTCACTTATAGGAGAGCATGTCTTCGCGATACATTATTTTTGACCCATTTACTTTGATTTGTCACCATCTCATTTGTTTGCCTTAGGTAACAAACAAATGATCACAATTTTCATTCGTTACCATTCTGTATTGATTATCCAATAACCTTTCACTTGTTTCTTCCTATGACTTTCATTTCCTTCTAGAATGTCTATTCCTCTCAGCACTGGTCAAATGCCCGAGCGAACAGCCAAATTTGTCCAGCAAATTGGCGAAGTGATTCAGAGGACTGTGGATTTAGGCATTGCCATGGCTCGTCTCAACAATGAAGCCTCTCGTCTCAACAATGAAGCCACTCAAGAGCCACTGAAGGAAGCAGAAGTCAAGCCTGCACCAAAGTCAAGGAAGCGTAAGGCTTCAAGGAAACCCGCAGCGGTTACACCTAATCAAGCGGGACCTAGCCAAGTGGCAAGGCCACCAGCTAGGAGGCCGTACTTAGGAGCTGCCCCATGGTGCAAGCGATGCAACCGTCATCATTTAAACCACATACCCTGCTCCAAATGTACCTACTGTGGACGGTGGGGACATCTGATTGACATATGCCGCTTTGCCATCCAAAACAAAGCTGCTATCAACCTTACTGCTACCCAACTCCAAGTTAACCCTACACAAGCTCGTTTTCCGCCTGGTACTTGCTACAACTGTGGCGAGACGAGCCATTTCAGGAACAACTGCCCGAAGCTTGCTAATGCAAATCCAACCCTTGGATGAGCATTCAGCTGAACAAAGGATGTTGCTGTCTTATGCCTTTGTTTCTTTTGTTTTCGTGTATTGTGAAACAATCTGTTTTGTTTATAAATAAAAGTTGTTGTTCGCAATTTTGATATACAAGTATAATTACAAATGTTTATGACTTTTCCTATGTTACCTATATCAAGGAACTATGTTCCTTACAAACTACTCTTGTGATTCTCTCTTTCAAATGATCACTCATGATTCCCTCGAAAATTTTAAGTACTCGTTTCACTCTAAGAAACAAAGTACAGAAAATAAGGTGACATTATGAGTAATCATGCTTCTGCACATCTGTGCCATTAAATCCTTGGTTAGATAACTAAGGGTATTTTCAAATCTCATACCCATTACGTTTTGATTTTTTTTTTTCAACATACACAGTACAAGTGTTTCAAAACAATCTTCATGATCTCAAAATATTTCATATAGTTTGAAAACAATTTTTCTAGATGCATTGTCTATGTTATTTCAAAAACATTGGCCATGTTATCAAAACCAACCTTTCTAATTTCAAAATATTTCATATAGCCTGAAGACTATATTAACACAATACATTTTCTTATCAAGTGCATGATTTCGAAAAGCATCATTCATGTCTTTCAAAAACCTTATACATAATTTCAAAATTCATCTCGCATGATTTTAAAACATTTTTGTAAATATATCTATCTAATACACCTACTTTATGATTTCAAAAGTATTATATATAAGGTTTCAAAAACGTTAAACACATTTTTCTTAAAGGAACCCCATGCATAGTTTTCAAAAATATTTTCCTCCTACATTGACTTAACCTTCAAATTCTACTTCATATGTCGCCTTGACATATCAAGCATCTCAACTTCATTAGCATTTACTTCATGTTTTGACATAAGCACATCCAGTGCAAGATTTCAAAACATCTTCAACTTCAAAAATCCACATGGGATCTTTTTGTCTTCACATTTAGACCCTTGTGGATGATTATCATTCAAATTAGAGTCTTTAAATGGATTCTTTAAGTACCTTAATTCGAACATTTCGGTTCTTTATAATCGAAATCGAATTTTCTCTTCAAAAATCTTCCTATCTTTATAGTTGGATTCTTGATAACGTTTAAAGTACCAAATGAAATCCACGGAATGGATTCCTGGTGTGCTTTAAATGCATGTACGCAATTAACAAGACAAATTAACAAAAAAATTTGTGGTTATGTGATTATGTGTTTACATATTTGGTGTTTTCATTTATGCATTTTTATGTTTTTGTATACTCTGGATATTCGTTATCCAAATCCTCGTAGAACCTTTCGTATCTTCATATGAGGGATTCGTAGTAGGATATTCAAAAAGGTACTACCTTAAATCCTTAATGGGCTTCTATGTAATAGTTAAGACCCTTGGATTATATAGTACTACTCCTTGATTCATAAGAGACCCTTTTTAGTGGTCTAGTCAAAAGATTGATTCGCAATCTGGTTAAAGAATGACATCTAGTGATGTAGCTGGACAGACTCCTTGATAGTCTATTTAGATCATTTATTGATTTAATTAAAAGGACTCTATGGCGGTCTAGTCACACTCATCACAGGATTGTTTATTTGGTTTTACCCTACGCATTATAAAATAGACTGTGTGAACTGTGCAAGGAATTGTCTAATTATGGACGCGTACATAATTATGAAATTTAGTGCACAGAAAACCAGTAAGATTTATTATGTGTAAGAACTGATAGTGACAACAATAACAAAATGAGAACGATGTAATGGAGGTACGGTGGACGCACCAATGGCGCTTCATATACTTGTATATAAGTGTCCCTCTTACATTGCAAGCATAATGTTATTAAGGTTACTAGAAGTTCAAGAACCCTAACCAATATTGTTCGATCTTTTCAACTTCATGTTTTCAAACTCTCACAAGTTTCCTCTAAATAAATTTCGGGACGAAATTTCCTAAAGTAGGGGAGACTGTAACACCTGTGCCTCCACGGCCATCAAACAAATACTGTAGCAATGAAATATTGTATTTCATACTTGGGATTTGTATAAATATGTGTATCATTTGCACATATCAATTTTTGTTCAATTTCAAACTCTAAATCGCTTTCTGGAAGGTTATACGCGCACCGATGCGTAAATATAACCAGTTTAATGCAACAAACACTCCGGAATAGTGACATAGGCTTAACATACCTTAAATAACCTTTACATAACTTAGAAATAAGTTTTGAAGGCTTTGGTATGCCGAAAACAAGTTAATTCGCTTACAGGGACTAAACTTGACAAACTGCGAAAGTATGCCAATTTGAACTGTAACGAACATTCCGGAACATGACCATAAGTTAAACACACCTTAAATATCCTTTATATAGCTTAGAAATAGGCTTTGAGGGGTTCGGTGTGCTAAAATAAACTTTTGGGTCATTCAGGGACTAAAAGTGTCAAAAAGTGCACAAGTTTGCATTTTCGCGCATAACTTACGTTCTGAATACATCCGTACATCCAAAAATTTATGCAAGCATGAATATATTATATTTTAGTGTTTGCCATAAGAAAAATCCATTCGTCGCGTCATTTGGATCGTTTTTCGCGCTTGTGCGCATTCCGTCGTAATTAAGCGAACATCGCGTTCGTACGGCCAAACGAACCATCCTCCGACATATTTTTGAGCATGTTTCATGTCCACAATGTTTAGGCAACATTTTAGGGCCTTAAAGTTGGCTTTATGGGCCTTAGAAGTGTCGGAAATGCCTTAAAACACGTGCAGGGACCAAAACTGTAACTTCTGAAAGTTGTTTCTGATCTGCAACTGTCAGGCGGCCCGCCTGAGCTTCTGGTAATCCTGAAGCGGGCCACGTCCGACTTTCTGACCAGGTTAACTGCATTTAACAGCAGATTGCAGCTGTTTGATCCTCACCCACACAATCCCAATTGTCTAGTCAGATGATAAGGATGATTTTTAGTCACCATAAGGTCCCGACACTTGTACGGGTGAGATTAAGGCACGTTTTCCATGAAACGATCTTAACGGTGGACCTTTTACTATAAATACCCCACCCCCATTACCTCAAAAATCACTAGAATTCTGATTTGAGAAGCTCTAAGTTGAAACCATTGTTTCATACCTGAGATTCTTGGATCGGGATTAGCATTCGGGGACCCTTCGTAAGTATTCTTTCGTTCTTTTATCGTTTTCGAGTCCGAAAGTCAAACTTTGTTTGACTTTCAGCGTTGACCAGCTTATGGTCAATGCGAAGTTCGTTTGAACTTCGTAACGTGATTGTAATCACGATGGTTATAGTCCCTTGGGACTATGCCTACTGATTACCACGTTGTCTAGGGTCGTAGGGTAAGCGATCTGATAAATCGCTTATACCTTCGAACCCGACCCAGTTTGGTCGATCATTAGGATCCGACCAAATACATTAGGTGACCATAGTGTAGGGAACAACCTTCCGAGGTTATACCTTATGGTCACATCGTTTAAGTAGTTGTATGATAGGTAGTTTATATGCCTTAGGTAAATTACCAGAATACCCTTTTCATGTATAATTGGTAATTAAGCATATGTAACCTAAACTTTTGTCACATAACTGATTATGTAACATGTTTAGGCATATAACACTTGTCATACGGCTAGTTAGGCGATCCGAACGCGTTTTACGCGAACGACGCGTTAAAGTAGCATAAGCTACCTAAACGGGTCGTAATGGGTCGAAAGCACTTAGGTTAGGTTTCATTTAGTATGTAGGCTTTGTTAAACCATATGACACGAGTCTCTATACTCGTTTGGTTTACGAACCCTCATTCTATCAGATCTTCCGATTTAGGTCCGGTTTAATAATGTAGTTACCTATATTAGGTGCCGTTTGATTTTCGTGATCTCTAGCGTTGCTTGGTGGTTATCTTAGGAATTCTGAGCAATCTCAAGTGAGTACATAGACCCCTCTTTTACTGTTTTCCAAACGTTTTGGGGTGGAACACATGTGCCTACTTGTTACTTTCATGCTTTCCATGTTTTCATATCATATGCTTGTTATGTTCATTAGTACACTTATAGTACATGATTTCATTGTATTTTATGCTATGTATGCCCATTGCGTGCTTACTTAGTACATTGTTTTACATCACATCACAACACATCACATGCTATGTATGTGCATTTGTTGCATACTTAGTACATATTCATTTCATCACATGCTTACATTTTGGTATGACATTTGGTTCGTTTAAATGGGACAATACATTCATTAACATTAGCTACGCCGTTCGTTAGTAGGTAGTGGTACCATAGGAATTGACAACTCCCGTTCCGGACATCCCAGGGAAAGGGGATGAAAGGAATGACCGAATTCGATGATATGAAGCACAGATAATCCTTTAAGTCGTTTAAGGGTTTATCGCCACAGTCGCAAGGCTTGGATGTATGCATTATAACAATACCGCATAAATGTTCATATTCAGTATAGCATGCATTTCCACAAGACATAATATTGATTTAAACCATGTTTTACTTCAATACTTTGTTTTTGTGCATATGGTTTAGTTGATACATTCCACTTGCCATACAGGACATTTTGACATAGACATTTTGACATGACATTTTGACATAGACATTTCGACATAGACATTTTAACATGATTGACATTGATCATGCATTTACACAAAACATAGCTTTGATTTAAACTAAGTTTTACTTCAATACTATGTTCTTGTGCATATGGTTTAGTTGATATTTATCACTAGCCATACAGATCAGTTTGGTTACACATTACATGATTTACATTGATCATGCATTTACACAAAACATAGCTTTGATTTAAACCAAGTTTTACTTCAATACTGTGTTCTTGTGCATATGGTTTAGTTGATATTTATCACTAGCCATACAGATCAGTTTGGTTACACATTACATGATTTACATTGATCATGCATTTACACAAAACATAGCTTTGATTTAAACCAAGTTTTACTTCAATACTATGTTCTTGTGCATTTCATCTATGGTCTAATTGATGCGTTTTCACTAGCCATACATATCATTTTGGTTACACATTACATGATTTACATCTTGACATAAACACTTTGACATATAATTCAATACATTTGACAATTGGTTTAAACATAGACATCTTACATTGTTTGGTTTGGTTTGAGTAAGTGATTAAGTAACGAGGCGTGTGTAATATGATACAAGCATGGTGGATACGCTGCTGGTACTTCCTATATATAAGTGTTTGTATGGTATTACATGTCGTAGCGTTATTTGAATCATTTCAGTTTGAGACATATAACATTTTATACAAATAACATACTTTTCACAATACATTGTTTTACAAACAACTTAACTTATACAAACTCATTTTACATGGTTATTCATTTAACCATGCATTATTCACTTATTTATACATATCATCTGAACTTATTGTTTTTCAAATGATTTACAAAGACAAAGCAAATTACAAGGTTCATGACTAAACTTTTTCTTAAACAGAAGTCATGAATCTTATTTTCACAAAACCTATGTACTCGCCGGCATTTTTATGCTGACGTACCTATTTTCACATGTGTTTCAGGAAATGAAGCATAGGATTGATCAAGATACACTTAGGCGGACATGGGCCTTAGTGACAATAAAAGATGCAAGACTAGTTATTTATGTTATGTTCCTTTGATTGTCAAGATATTGTAACTCTTTATTCAATAAAACAATATTTCAATTTCCATGTGTTATGAAACAATGATTCTGTTACAACACTCCTCGATGTTTCCGCCATGTTTTGTTGTTTTACATGGTCGGGGTGTGACAGAAAAGTTGGTATCAGAGCTCATGGTTATAGGGAATTAGGTTATTAGTAATACTTTGACCTAGTCTATAACCTTTCTAGGACCCTAACGCGAGTTTACTTGCGTTTAGTCATAAAACAATACCGTCACCTATCCTTAGGCGACGACCACAACAAGAACATAAATTTCAAAACCGCTATGAAAACCAATCATCTGTTCTAGGATGATTGATTACTAGGTTTTGAACCCTCTATTGTAAGGTTTTGAACTCTCTGTTATATGGTTTTGAACCCCTTTGAGTTTTCAAAACCTCGTCAAGGTTTTGGGTTTTAAATAATGTGAACACGTGCAAACTGGAAGGGTGAATGCCTGTATTCTGGGTTTTCTGTCTAGGCAAGCACTTCGTATATATCTCATCAGACGCGAGACCAGTTGTGCTTACCTGGGAATTCTTGGGATGAGTGTTCACTTATAGGAGAGCATGTCTTCGCGATACATTATTTTTGACCCATTTACTTTGATTTGTCACCATCTCATTTGTTTGCCTTAGGTAACAAACAAATGATCACAATTTTCATTCGTTACCATTCTGTATTGATTATCCAATAACCTTTCACTTGTTTCTTCCTATGACTTTCATTTCCTTCTAGAATGTCTATTCCTCTCAGCACTGGTCAAATGCCCGAGCGAACAGCCAAATTTGTCCAGCAAATTGGCGAAGTGATTCAGAGGACTGTGGATTTAGGCATTGCCATGGCTCGTCTCAACAATGAAGCCTCTCGTCTCAACAATGAAGCCACTCAAGAGCCACTGAAGGAAGCAGAAGTCAAGCCTGCACCAAAGTCAAGGAAGCGTAAGGCTTCAAGGAAACCCGCAGCGGTTACACCTAATCAAGCGGGACCTAGCCAAGTGGCAAGGCCACCAGCTAGGAGGCCGTACTTAGGAGCTGCCCCATGGTGCAAGCGATGCAACCGTCATCATTTAAACCACATACCCTGCTCCAAATGTACCTACTGTGGACGGTGGGGACATCTGATTGACATATGCCGCTTTGCCATCCAAAACAAAGCTGCTATCAACCTTACTGCTACCCAACTCCAAGTTAACCCTACACAAGCTCGTTTTCCGCCTGGTACTTGCTACAACTGTGGCGAGACGAGCCATTTCAGGAACAACTGCCCGAAGCTTGCTAATGCAAATCCAACCCTTGGATGAGCATTCAGCTGAACAAAGGATGTTGCTGTCTTATGCCTTTGTTTCTTTTGTTTTCGTGTATTGTGAAACAATCTGTTTTGTTTATAAATAAAAGTTGTTGTTCGCAATTTTGATATACAAGTATAATTACAAATGTTTATGACTTTTCCTATGTTACCTATATCAAGGACTGCGGTTTTCGAGAGTATTTATGGCGACCCCTATATAAACCTTTGAGTGGCTTCCCTTTTTCCATTAGTTGTCTTCGAGTTCTTTTGTCTTCTCTGTTTTACTTTAAAGAGAAACCTGCAACTTGTCTTTTTTCCCTTTATGTCTACCGGAGAACATCACGATGATTTTGCAGAAGAGATGTCTATTTCGTTGCCACCGGTGAAGTGGTCAATGGAGATCTTTGACGACCTAATTCAGAATTTCAAGTTCCCCACGAGTTGGGGTGTGATGTATCCCGACGAGGGTCAGACGGCGGCCCAGGCTCCGGCCGGTTATATCACCCTTTTTTGGGACTACTTCACCGATGGTAATTTCCGATTACCAGCAACAAGGTTTGATCTTGACGTTCTTGGTTACTACAAGTTCCACATTTCTTAGCTACATCCCATGGGAATGGTTCGGATTCAGTATTTCGAATTCCTTTGCCGGTCGATGCATATTGAACCAACAGTTAAGCGTTTCCGGGTGTTTTACCAACTTCATTGTTCACAGGGCTTCTATTCTTTTGCCCAACGACCGTCGGCTAAGAAGATTTTGTTATCCCCACCAAAGTCTTTTCATGATTGGAAACCTAAATTCTTCTTCATCAAGGCCGGAGTGATTCTGGTGAAGATGACTTTCCATGGCTCAGATGATATTGAGGTGGAGACGTTGAAGACTCCGGAGTCGGAGATTTGGTACCAAGACATGAAGGATGTTCCCTCCATTGAGCTGCTTAAGAGGGCCTTAGTTGCTGCTGGAATGAGTCTTCACTGGAATATGGACCGCGAGGATAAACCAGTGTATATGGAGGATGACATAAGTAAGTCTTGAGATCTTCCTACCCTCTTTTCTTTTTAAATAATGCGACACCGTCATTGTTTTTTTTTTTTGTCTTTGTAGTTGTTTCTTTGTATGTTGTTGCATACAAGAGGGAGAAAGGGAGAATGACAACCATTCCGAAGAGTGTGAATGAAGAACTCTGGTATCATCAGATAATAAAAAAATTTGCGCTTACAAAGGATGAGGATCTATCGGTGCAACCTTCTACTGGTGCTGGTAAGTTTATTTTAGATTTTTAAGCAATATTGCAATATTACTCTTTGCTGTCTTTGCGCGTTGGGTAATATTGCAATATTTCTTATTGAATAGGCGAGTTGACTAATTTGGGCATAGACACTGAGAAGAAGAAAAAACGTACTCCTGCTGTTATTGTTGCGCCGAAGAAGGCTGATGCACCGAAGGTGAAAGTTGTTAAGGAAGGGAAGAAAGGTACGCGCCTCTTTCATTAACTCCGGTGTGATTACGTAGTGGTGTCTGACACGTTAGAGGGTCTTGCGCCTGTAGTTGTTAAAAAACCCAAACCAGAGCCCCAAGATACTGCGGATATCCCTTCCTTAAACCCAGATGAACCCATTGATCTGGATTCGAGTCCTGAGCCGCTGGTGAGGACCAAGGCAGTGAAGAGGAAGCTTGAGAGCGAGGCTGCGGTGCAGCCTGCCAAGAAGGTTATCAGGAGGAGGATCAGCAAGAAGGGAAACCTGGATGCTCTTGCTGCGAAGCTGTCTCCGGGTGAGTGCCTTTTCAACTTTTGTTTTCCTTCTACTTTATGTTAACATGACTTTTATCTTGCGAAAAAGCCTATTCCTTCTGTTCGTGCGGAATCATCATCTATTTTTATTGATGATTGTTCGCCATCACCACCTCGCGCATCTATTAAAGAACAGTTGGAGGGTCCAAGGCCACAGAAGCGGAGGTAGAGAAGGCTGTTAAAGTGGAGAAGCCTGTTGAGGTTGAGTTGGAAACAGAGAAGGTTGTGGAAATGGAGACTACGGACGTTGGTGCTACCAAGCCCAAATCTCATGAGGTTGTGGCACATGAGCCAGAGAAAGGAAAATCCGTTTAGGAGGACCCTGTGATAACCATTCCTTTTTCCGCAACTACTTCTGCTCCTCTCAGAGATGATGTTGAGAAAAGCCTAGCTGGTAATGATCAGGGCTTTATTTACCATGATGAGTAAGACTCTCCCATCCGCCCAGAGGAAACTCCAGGGGATTACTATTATAGATCTTATTCAGAGAGGAGGGCTTCTGAAATTCATGCGCCTATGTGGAAGTTTAAACAAGGCGACACCTTTTCAGACTGGCAGATCTACCGAGACTGGTTGCAAGGTGTTTTCCTTCCTACTGAAGTTAAATTTCAAGAAGAGTGATCTCATGATCAAACTTACCACACATATCTTGAAGAAACTGCTAGCTCAACTTCCACCACTCACCGTATAGTGCGCGAATGGCGCAGCATGCACAAGGAGTGGGCTGCTTTTGAAGCATTTAAGAAGGAAGTTAGTGAAGAGAGGGCAAAGGTTGCCCTGTTGAGAGCTAAGTTAGAGGCTGATCAAACCAAGTTTGAGAGCGAGCAGAAGACAGAGGAGTGGTCTGCTGCGGGATGGAAAAGAAAAGCTGAATCTGAAGCTGATCTTCTTTCATAAGAGTGAAAGCGTTGGAGAGAAATTTGTGAAAAAGATAACAGTGAGAAGATGGTTCTTCGGAACAATATCAACAATCTTAAGGAGAAGATTGAAAAGTTGAAGAAAGAGAAGGCAGAGGCTAAAGTAGCACGTGATGAGGCTCGTTCGCACAGAGAGAGAAGTGAGCAAAGAGAGGTACAAACCTACGCCACCCTTGCCCTTAGAAATAAGGAGATAGAAGAACTCACTTCTTTGTTATCTGATCAGGAACAAACTAAGGCGGAGCTTGAGTTTGCCAAAAAAGACTTGCAGCTAGAGAGGGTTGAGAAAGTTGAGACCTCCCGTCGTCTTGCCGAAACTGAAGAGAAACAGGAGAATTCTGAAACTGCTCGGGTGACGGTGGAGAGTTTGGTTGAACCCTTGAATAATGACATGTTATGGATGAGGAATCATGGGGTTATCAACGTAAGTATATCAACCCTTTGAAATATTTCTGATAAGTGTGCACATCTTCTTATTGTGATCTCTTGTGTTGCGCAGGTTGCAAATTCGATCCTCAACTCCATCGATTTAGATCAAAATGTTGCCCATCTGATGGTCACTGTGCATAATGACGGATACAGCCAGGGTACACAGAATGTACTCAGCATGTTAATGATGCGCTGAAGGTTGACTAGGACAACAGTAGATCTACCACACGTGGAGTTGATAAAGAGGCTGCCCATGCTGCTGCAAAGAGAGAGTATAACAACTTGCGCCTTTTGGTTATGGATTTGGTAACTGCTGCTCTTCAATCTGAAGACTTTGTAGCGCAACTAAAGGATATACTTCCAGATGAAGCTGATGATGATGAAGACCTAGAATAGGTTGTCTTTGTACTTTTGTGGTTGTTGAACATGTTTTTTTAATAGGTTTGGGATGTGGATCCCGTTTGTAATCATCTTGTTATTACGTTGTTGTGCAAGTAACTCTTGCAAATGCGCTGTCGCGCATGTGTTTTTGGTTAATGCGCTGTTGCGCAAGTAACTTTATTGAATGGTATGTTTTAGTTACAATGTTTTGCATGGGTACAATTACTTTGTTTAGGTAAGGCAAATTAAGATGATATAAAGCTCATCTGTGAACGTAGGGCTGGACCTTGGACTGTTCATGAGACTTGTGTTAGGTTACCATAGTGTTTTTGCGCTTACCAAAAGAAATTGCATGTATTTGTAATAAAACATAGAAGTAATATAACAGACTTTGTATTGATTCGGATAAGGCGCAGAGGCCATGTGGTACAAAGCTGCTATTAGGATAAATAATGAAACTTAAGTTACTGCACATGTAAATAGTCCTTATGCCATAAGTTGGCAGGTTGAAGAACCTGTCAAATATGAAGGAAACTATGATTACATGCGCGCTGAACTGCCTTGGACTTTTAGGCTTGTTTAGCTTTTTTGTTACTTGGCCCCTCGTCTCCACGCGTGATCTGCTTGATTTCTTTGCGCACATTCTGAATTAAATGGGTAAGTTCCCCACTCTTGAGCGCTTTCTCTATTTCTATGCATAGACTAATGCAATTGTTCGTGGTGTGGCCATTGTCTTTGTGGTACTCACAATAGAGGTTCGGATCTTGCCCTCTTTTGTTTTTCATTAGCGGTGGTGTTTTGACCTGATAATCTTCGGTGCTAAGCACTTCCGCAGGTGTCTTGGTAAGAGGCGTCCACTGCCTTTCGCGGTTTTCATGTTTGGCTTCTTTTTGATATGTGATCTTGTTAATTGTCGCACGGGCGTCGTTTGAAGAGTATGCGCCTGAAGTTAAGTCTTTCTAGTTTTTCCTGAATTTGCGACCACTACTTCCGCTCATGTCCTGAGGGCGGTTATGGGGCATTGGTGGTCTGTTGGAACTTAGGTTGTGCTCTGTTTGAGCATAGACCTTGGCTGCCGCCATCAACTTCTCCCAACTTTTCGGCAACCCTTCAGTCCCTGACAACACTTTGATCATATCATCGCATCTCACCGCGTATTTAAACTGTGCGCCGATTATGTGCTCGTGCACGTCACTAATTTCCAACACTTCCTTATTGTACCTTGTGATGAAATCTTCCAAACTTTCATCGTCCCTTGGTGTGTGCGGTGTGTTATATATATTTATGTATATTTTTAGCCCTTTTTACACTTTAGTCAAGTTTTAAATTTAAAAAGCACGATATTCTACTAACACTAAACACACATATAGGAAAGTGCACCCATCGTGAGCGTAGTATAGCGTTGGTAAGATACCGAGGTCGTCCAAGGACACAAGAGCTTTTATTACCGGCTTATCCTCAACGTCTAATCAAATCAAAATTTTAGAAAAAGGTTTTTAAACAAGAAAATAAAACTAACTAAAAATGCTAAAAAATAAAAATAAAAACAGATAGACAAGATGAATCACTTGGATCCGACTCGCCTTTAGTGTAACCTTTGATTATTTCCGCACTTGTGCACTTTTTAAAAGATTATCTTAGTTATAGTAGTAGGCCCCTCTTTTGAAGGTGATGTTACCCTCAACCCAGTAGTTTGAGTCAGCAAGGATACAATCCTAAAGGGTTGGATTATTGAAAGATAATTAATTAAGTTATTAATGCGTAATGTGGTAGGCCCCTCTTTTTAAGGTGACGTTACCCTCGGCTAAGTAGTTTGAGTCAGCAGTGATATAATCCTAAATAGCCGGGTTAAAGTTTTAATAGTAGTTTACATATGAGGGGATCAAGGAGTTTGGACCCCCGCCATCCAATACCAGTGGGTATTGAAGGAGGTCCTACTAAACTTGACCCAGGTCCTTGCAGGATCTATACACTGAACAAGGCAAGACGCTTACCAAACCATTCCCTTAACCCCCGACCAGGTAGCCAACATATCTCCATATAGACCGTGGAGATATGAATGGTGTAAATCTTTTATTTTATATAGACAGTAAAATAACGCCAAGACACCACGGACAAATGATAAGGAAGTTTCACATTCAACATAAGAAACTAGTTATTAAAGTCATTAATACATAACCAAATAAAAAGTGCGAAAAGATTAAAAATAAAAAGTATTACACAAAATGCTTGTCTTCACCAAGTGATGTAAGAGACTTAGGCAAACATGGCCTTTGATTGTCAAGAACTCTTACGATCAATCCTGGATCCCGAGACTACTCACCCACTCTATGATGGATGATGAATGATGGTGGTGGATGTGGGTTGTGATGGTGGTGGTGGGTGGGTGAAGTGTGAGAGAGGTGGTTTGCCAAGGGATGGTTTGCAAGTGAGCCAAGCACCCATATTTATAGCCTGCACAGAAGCTCGGACACGGCCCCGTGTCCATTGGGCACGACCCCGTGTCCACCCATCTTCTCTTTCTTCATTAATTGCAGTTTGTCTGTATTAGTTGACCACGCCCCCGTGTCCGCTGGGCACGACCCCGTGTGCAGAAGCGTATCTGTAGTATCAAGATTTGACTAGATTCTGCGAATCTTAGCGTTGACCACGGCCCCGTGTCCGCTGGCCACACCACCGTGTTGGGAAATAGAAGCTTCTATAGCTTTGTCTTTTCTGCAGACGCTTGGGCACGCCCCCGTGTTCATTGAGCACGGGGCGTGTTCAGCCTTCTGATGTCTTGTTTTTGCTTGGGAAGATGCTGTCGAGGGGTCGGACATGCCACGTTTATTCATTTTCTTGCATTATTGTTAGATTTGGCTGCATTTTTGCTTCTTTTATTCATTTAAGCTCATTTAACCCTTAAATACAAAAGGAAGACAAAAGCACACTTTTTCCAACATTAGTACTAAAAAAGGGTTAGTTTTATGCCTCATTTGATGTAATTTATATGTTGCATTTTGCACACATCAAATACCCCTACACTTGAATCTTTGCTTGTCCTTAAGCAAAACTCTTTATTTTGTGGCTTACACACCCAAATGGAATGGGTAGAAAAGATGGTTTTTGTCTTGTCATAGAGTGTCGGGATTCCAAGATTCTTTATTAGGTTTTATTTTTATTTTATTTACAATCCTATTCGTTATGATTTATTCAAAACATTACATAAGAGAAATTATTTATTTGCCTCTTTAAAATTTCATTTATATACAAGTTCACATACCTCACGGGGGATCACTCAACACTCGGCCGAAGATGTATTTTTGTGAAACACTCGAGAGCGGCATGGAACTTACTTCTACCATATGCTTGCCAAGCAATCAATCCTCCTCCTTTTTAACTATAAACCTTTTCAAGTATCAAGAGGACTTTTGGGGAAGGGTTAGGCTTGGGTTAAAGGTAGGTGGTTTTGGGTTAGTGGTTAGTAGAAAAGGGCGAAAAGGCGTAAAAAGAGTCGGTTTTCGTAAAACATTTTGTTTTTGTGACCTTTTATTCTAATGAAGCATTATTCAAACAAGCCTTGATTAGCTTTGTTTGTTTATTGCTAACTTCATTTTTCTTTTCTTCGCTTTAATTTTTTTTTTGATAAGGAAGTCACAAGAAAACCGAGCTTTGTTACTAAAATAAAGGGTTTTAAATGAAAAGGGTTTTGGTGGGTAAAGGGTGTTTGTTTTGTGGGTTAAGAAATGAAAAGGTTTAGGTTCAAAGGAGTTAACTAGGGGGATTTTGGGTAGGTGGTAAAAAAAGAAAAGAAAATAATGGTGTTGAAAGAAAAAGGGTTAGTCCTAATGCCTCCATCATTTACTTACTTGGGTTTAAGTTAGTAAGGACCGGGAATGTATCGTCATGGCAAGTTCTAGAGTCGTAAGAAACCAAGCGGCTATTCACACAAGAAACAAAAAATGAGCATTTAGTTTTAAAGATGTGTATTTGTGTGCTCAATAAAGGCTCAAAACTCACTTTTTGTGGGAATGGGTTTTTATGTGATCAAGTATATATATAATCAAATTTTAACTAGATTTGTCATGCCGTTTCATAATTTTCTTATGTTAGTTCTTTTTATCACGACGCTATCGGTTGTAAATTTGTAAAAATATAACCTTTTTAGAACTTGTTATTCCCAAATTAAACCAAGACAAGTAAAAAAAATGAAATTTTTTTTGCAAAAATTTGGGGTGTTTAGCGGTTCCAATAGAGTTTTGTGTAAGGCTTGTAATTAGGACTTGCAAAATTCAAGGTTTTAGCATCCCCCACACTTAAATTACACATTGTCCTCAATGTGTCCCAAAAATAAGTTTTTAGGTTGATTGAATGTGTAAAAGGTGTGTTAAAAACAAAAAAGTATGTTACTGGTGGTCTGGACACAGCCCCGTGTCGGATGAACACGACCCCGTGGTCAGATTGCCAGTAACGAGAACTTACAGAAGGTGGACACGGGGGCGTGCTGGGTGAACACGACCCCGTGTCTTGCGAAAGTCTGCATAATTTAAACAAACAGCAGGTCTTGGCGATGGGCACGGGGGCGTGTCGGCTGAGCACGATCCCGTGTGGACAAACTGCAAAAGTGTAAAACAGGTTTCTGGTTTCGGTTTTACTATCCCGGCTTTAGTAGCACTAATTTTTAGTGCTCTAAGCGTTGTATGTACCTGTTTAACTAATAAATACCACACCAAACAATAACAAACATCCTAATTTAACAAAGTTAATCATCCACAACACAAGTTAAAAAGAAAAAGAAATGCAGAAATTAAAAAGTGTTAGAGAAAGTAAATTGTTCAACAAATGGCACGCAGGCCATGCAATTGTTTGTGAGAGATAAGGGTTAACCTGATAGACCTTCAACCGGGTGATCCAACCTCCAACTCCTCCGTTCAATCCATGTCCTCGTCTTCATCATCATCACCTCCTCCGTGGCCCGCCATATACTCCCGGATGTTCCCAATGTCATCCTGCATGTCGGAGATGTTTCTCTCTATTGTTCCGACCCGGGCGTATGTGTTGCTGGCCATGTTGTAGGTGTTCCTGGTGCACATAAGGTTTTCCTGCAATAAATCATGTAAGCTTTGAAAGTTAGGAAAACCGCCTCCTTGAGAGGAGGATTGACCCGGATCACCCTGGTGCTGGTAGTGGTACTGAGGAGGAGGACGGATATGTGGAGCGTGTAAGACGAGTGCTTCCTGTGGGTTCTATGCATGCCCTTGAACTCTTTGAAAACTGACCGTCCCATCTTCTGCTTCGTAAATCAAGTTCATGGAGCGGCAAATGACCATGTCCACTTTCCCCGACCATGGCCCCTTGCGGAAGGACCTTGGCATATTCACGAAGTGTTTGAAGAGGCGGTATATCCACCCTCCAAAGAAGAGAGGAGTCGGGGGAGTAGCAAGCTGGTTCCAGTGCATGTTTCAGAGCAGGAGGTATGGAACATCTAGGTTGACCCGGTTGTGGATGCAATGGAGGACTAGTAGATTCCGCAAACCTACAACACCGCTGCTGTCGTGCCTTTGACTAAAAGAGTAGGTGAGGACCCTGTGGATGTAGCGGTAGAGAGGGTCTCTCAACTGGGTGCTCTTAGTTCGGCTCGGGTTATAGTTGCCTTCGCCTATTTGAACCCAAGCAGCTTGGCAGTCATTTTCTCTAATCTTGCGTAGACCGCCGGTGTTTTCTTCCTCACCAGCATCCTCGTTCGCGTACAACCCAACTATTGCCCCAAACTGTGCGATCGAGATCAAATACTTAGTTCCCCCACAACGGAACTCTACTCCCTCGTTGTCAAACGGATCAGCACTTGTCTTGAAGGTGAACGTGCTGTAGAATTCCATGTTTTATTCATGCACGGAGTGAAGCCAAGTGCAAAGGGCAACTCGCAGTGGGCCGGTGACAATGTTGTTGAAGCGGTCGATCTGGTTCACTGTTTCTAGAAGATCCGTGCATACTTGTCGTGGGTACTCCTCGGGCCTAGTTCTTAGCACCTCATATCTTGCTTGAGCATCCAACTCATTTGTATTGAAACGAGTGAATTTCTTGGCCATCTGAAAGCAAACACCAAACAATTAGCAAGAAACAGTGAAAATTTCGAAGAAAACCGAAAACAGTCGGCTGAACACGTCCCCGTGTTCAGCGGACATGCCCCGAGTTCGCCTGAATTTGGCTGGACACGCCCCCGTGCTCAGCGAGCACGACCCCGTGTCCAGATGTCTATTTCCCAAAAATCACATTTTTCGACCCGGTCCCAAAAACTTGAAAATTTTTGGTCCAGTAGGGGCGGTTTTCCCTGAAAATGAAACCCCAAGTGCCGTTTTTCTAAAAACAAACCGTTTACCCCTTCAATTTTATCTTTTTCGGTTCAAAAACAAGGGTTTGGGGTTTTTGTGAGAAATCGGGCAAAAATTTGAGGTTCGATCCGGTTGAAGTTCAAGAACCCTAGATTTTCCCCAAATTTTTGATGTTATACTACATGCAAGTGCTTAATCTAACTACTTATGATGATAGAATCATAACTTGATGTTGTTAGAAGGAGGGGAAACGTCGAAATCTTGCAGAAAAATCACCGGAACCAGAGAGTTTTTGGGGAAACGGGGCGTGTGGAATGAAGAAACTGATTGAAATAAAGGGTTTTATCACGACAGTTGCGCGGACACGGCCCCGTGCTCGCTGAGCACGGCTGACGTGTGCGCGTATATACATAATTTTAACATGAATAAACACACGATTCGGTTTTAAATTTATAAAAGTGATTTATACTTCAACATCAAAACACACACGAAAAAGGCAAGTGTACCCCGTCACATATGTAGTAAAGTATCGGTAAGAACCAAGTATCGATCCAAGGAAATGGGCGGAGGAATAATACTAGACTTTTGTCATTAAATTAACAGAAGAAAGATAAGTTTTGTGATTTTCTAAAAACTAAAGTAAGCATAAACAAATATGTCGCAACCCCCGATCCCTTATCTGTCCCGGGAACGGGCGGACGCGAACTCGAACTCAGAGTTTTGGTGGTATCAGGTTGGTTAATTTGGCAGTGGAAATTACATCAGGACCGTAGTTAGGAAATATTTATCAGAGTAAAACCACCATATTTAATATTAATAATCACATGGGTAAAACCCAAGTTTCTTATTACAATACGTTCATAGGGATAAACCCTATTTTATTGAATTTAAAACATCGTCTTTTAGGTAACTTTTATAGCCACATTTTTCCCAAGCCTTCAGTGCTCTCCAGCTGGCTTTTTACTAATTGGCTGTCACATTGTGTTACCTGAAACGCGTTTTAAAAACATTTGTCAGTGGGAAATACTGGTGAGTGAATCCCAGTTTAATCAAGAAACATTTTATCAATTAAAACAGTATTGAGAGCGATCGCATTGTTTATTTCTACACCATTACTCATTCAGTACTGTCAATCCTGACTTGTGGATCATATTACACATTGGCTAACTCGTCGTCCAATGGTAACGTAATGTCATCCCCGACTTACTACACGCAGTAGTATATTTTGTATACAAAACCCCAATATACCGGCAGTAATTGAAGAACTACAAAGACTCAATCACCGCTTAATCACATTGTAAAACAATTAAGGTTTTGTAAAACATTCCAAAAAGGTTAACAAAAAGAGGATAAACTCACATTGCTATCTTAGACTTCGCGTAAGGGTTTCCTGGATATAATCTATAATTTATACAAATGTACATTGGTTAGTATCATAACCCTTTGAAAATATTAATGATACCCTTCCCGAGACGGCATTCCAACAACTACGTCGGACAGAACCACGACAGTTGTTACGGAACCCTAAATCAATCGGCAGCGTATCCATTACGAAACTAGGGTTACAATACTTACAATAGGGCAGAACCTTGCTAATTAGGGGGTATAATACCCGTGTATTATAAGCCTACTATCAGAATTTGGGATTGAGAATCGAAGAATGAACGAATTGAAATGAAATCTGATGCGTTCTGTTTATACTTGCTGAACTAGACTCTCACGCGGCCCGCGTGAAAGATAAGGGTCGCTTACGCGGCCCGTGTACTAGCCCGGGTAGGGTTTAGGTGATCCGGGTCATCGCCTAGACTTGACACGATGTCAACACGTGTCAGCCTTTGGTGTTGCCGTGTTATCGATCTCTCGCGGCCCGCGTTAGATTGAGATGGGGTCTATGCGGCCCGCTTGGACTTAAGAAATCAGACGGAATCAGGTTCTAACCTTCATACCGCCCGCGTAAATGTTGGGGTGGGTCTACGCGGCCCACCTCAACTTAATAATCAGATTTTATATTTTATTTTATATGCTATACTGTATTTTGGGCTCGGTGTTCACATACGGGGTGTGTTTAAAGACATAATGGGATATTTTTAAATATAATAGAGTGTTGGAAATATTATGAGAGTGTCGGTTTTACTGAGGGTTGTTACATTCTCCCCACCTTGTTTTAGAGCTCGTCCTCGAGATCTACTGGAACAAATGCGGATATTTCCTTTGCATTTCAGATTCAAGCTCCCATGTGTACTCAGGTCCTCTTTTGGAGTTCCATTTCACTTTGACCAGAACTAATCTCTTATGCTTGAGGTTCTTGACTTTTCTGTCTTCAATCTATAGAGGCCTTTTTACAAACTTGAGTTGTTCATTTACCTCTATATCCTTAAGAGGTACTATCAGTGATTCATCAGCTAAACACTTTTTGAGATTAGATACATGAAACACATCATGTATTACTGCCATTTCCTTTGGCAGTTGTAGCTGATAGGCTACAGGTCCTATTCTTCTAATAATTTCAAAAGGTCCAATATATCTGGGACTTAGCTTTCCCCTTTTGATGAATCTTACTATTTGTTGATCCCAGTTCGGGCTTAAAACAACTTCTTTTCACGTAATATGGCAAGTGATTTCAGTAGATGTGAAAAAGATGTGCGGAAATGGAAATCAGACTTTCAAGAAACAAGACCTACAGAATTATCAAGTTTATATCACTTTGAAACAAAATGGTTTACAAGGTGATTGTAAGATTATTATCTAGTACAAACGAATCTTGAATTCTGTGGGTGAGAGGGCAGTGGAGTTTTAGATGTATTTGTGAATGCTAAGCTTCAAAACTCACTTTGCTTCTCCTGGTTGAGCCTTCTATTTATAGACGGCTTGGTGCATGAATAAACAATAGTTTATTCATGCAATAATTCCTGCAAAAAGTAGCCAATTGACATATTCATTGATTCCAACGTTCAAGTTGCCTTTTTCATCATGATATCAATTAATGTCAACTTGCTTCGGTAAGTGTGGCAGGACAAAGCCAATTTCAGACAAGTGGGTATTTCATCAGAATTCTGATAAACCACTTCATCAGAAATTCTGATGAACAAATCATCAGAAAATTCTTGATGATCAGAATCGTCAGATACTGATGATATTTCATCAGAAATATCATCAGATCCATCAGAAATGACCTTTTCTGATAATCCAATTTAGCTCTTGATCAACTTGTGATTCTTTGAAGTAGATGCTATGCATTCCAGTTGTCCCATCTGATCTTCTTTTTCTAGTTCGTGATCTTCAGGACTGTGATCTCTTCATAGATCCAGTTGATTGTGATTTTCTTCAATACTTACAAATAAAGTTTCCTAACAGTTTCCCCCTAAGTATTGTAAGAAAATAAACTACCTCTATATCAAACATAAACAACTTTCTTTGAAAGAGAAATTCAAAAACAACTAAGTTCAGAAACATTGAACATAGTCAAACCAACCATAAACCAGACAAATTTAAAACTTTGTTCAAAAACAGGAATTTAATCTTATCAATTCATTAGTTGATCTTCACTCCACTTCTGTATTTGTCTCCTGGTTTCAGTCTTTTCTTGTGATCAATTGCCTTTTGAGTTACTTTGTACATTTCTTTATACCATCCTCTTGCTTCCATCCAATTTTCAATGCACTCTTCAATTGTTTTTCTCAGTTTTTCATTGTTCTTTCCCTTCTTTTTGAGCTGCTCTTGTTTTTCATTCATGCAGTTCCTTATATATTTTAGTGTTTGATTTGAATACCTGCATATTTCACTGATTCTGAACAGAGCTTTCTCTTCATTAGCATCTTTGAAGACTACACACATTTCTGGTTGATCAAAGATTGCTCCGGTTCTTACTAGTTTAGAAGTGATTTCAGCTGGAATTGAAGTGTTCGGAGGAGGTATTAGCACTTTGTTGCTGTACTCAAAATTGATACATAGATCAAAGTCTGCCAGTGCAGCCCTTTTGTATAATTTTGCTCCTGCACTTTTGAGACTTTCAAGGGCTCTTCTGATTATAACTGAACTGCCTTTCATTTCATCAATGATATTCTTCATTTTGACTATTCCCAATGGATGAATATCATCAGCTAGATATGCATCAGCAACCTTTTGTTGACTGTTATCTTTTCTGATCAAGGTATACTTGTTTTGTGCTTCATTGCCTAGGATGCCTCCTCCAGTGGTCATTGTATCAATTCTTTCAATTGATACTATTGGATTGGTCATGTGCTTGTGCAAAATTACCCAACCTCCATTGTTTCTGTTTTCAACAATACCTTTGCTCATTGGAGAGAGTGGTCTCTTTGGGTTGTCTTCTGGACCTTTCCAATAGTAATTCTTTAGATGTTCTTCAGGGTACATAATAGTGTGTAAATCACCTTTCACCACATCCATTTCTCTGATGTTCCCTTCTGAATCTTCTATCATTTCTTTTCTTGGCCTTTTTGAGGAAGTCACTTCATGTTCCATTCGTCTCTTTTCTTTTGTATCCATCATTCTGCTTAACTCTGTTTCTCCTGTGATGGTTGTAGAAGATGGTTGTATTGGAACATGATCTTTCTATTGTACCTTTGATGTGTCTGGCTTTGAGACATTTGGTGGAGGACCCATGAGTATCTTTTGTTTATCTTGAGGTGGACCCATGGGTTGCTTCTGTTTTTGAGCTGTTGAGGTTTCCGTTTGTTTGGTTTGACCTTGTTGAATGGTTTCTGGTTGTTGTTGACTTTCTTGTGGAATTGGGGCTTTCAGTTTATGAAGGTCAATATTTGCTAGTATGGCAACATTATACTCCAATCTCTTAACTAACAGGTGAACATTAGTAAGAGCTTGAGTATTTGTTTCCTCTTGTTTCTTCATCTTCTGAAACTCCTGATTTTCTTGATTTCTTTGTGCAGCTAATTCCATCAACAGTTTCTTAAAAGCCTCAGTCAAGCTGCTGTTGTTGGCTCTGAGGAACTGTATTTCTTCAAGAAGCTTCCTTGAACTTGAGCTTTCTCCTGCAGTTGCAACTTCAGCCATCTTTTTCTTGATATCATGCAGTTCCTTGAGAGCTTTCTCAATTTTTGATGAGCTTTCTTTGTTTTCTGATGACTTTTGCAATTTGTTGAGGGCTGCAGCATTGTCTTCAGTTTGCTTCTGCACAGCTTTGACAGTTTATGATAAAACCTTGATATCTGACTTTTGATTTCTGATTTCTTCTAGTATCAGATCAAGTTTTTCTTCTGTTGCAGTTTTCTCAGTAGCAGTTCTGTCTTCAAGTTTTTTGGGAAGTTGTTTAGGAGACATAGATTGATATCCTTGGGAAATCGGAGAAACAACAGATTTTCCTCTTTTAACACCAGCAGAAAACACATTCTCTGCTGTTCTGAGGTTAAGAAGATTGGAAGATTCCAAATTCCCTATATCCTCACCAGAAAATTGAAACATATTCAAGTTCTGGATTTCCTCATATCCTTGAACCTTTTCAGGTTCTCCATGAGTTGTTGAGAAACTCTTAGTTCTCCACCTGTTGTCACCACATTTTCCTCCTCATAATCTGATTCAGAAAATGAGTCTTTGGTTTTACTCACATCTTGTTTTGAAGAAATAGTATCTCTAAGTAAGATTTCATGTTTTCCTTGAATTGATTCATCAGAATCATTCTCAGAATCATAAAATATGTTTATTTTAGACTGTTGTGCACCTGTTTCTCCAATGTGTGAGTCTTCAGCATGATGTTCTTTAGCCACAGGACTCATATTTACATCTTCATCAGCTGAATGAGGATTAGATTCATCCTGCTGTTCCATTCTTGGTGTGATTGACTCCTGTGCATCATGCTCCATAGGGGACACATGTTCAAAAACTCCTTTGCTCTCTGACTTTTTGTTCAACATTTTCAGGTATTCTGCTCTGTATGGTGATTCTTCTGGTATTAGATTCATCATTTTTCTGTCAGAGCAGGTACATCATAATCTGACTTCCAGGACCCTGCAGCATTCCAAGGTTTCATAATTTCTGTCTTCCACATATTTTCTGATGCTGGAATTTCCATGTTTCTTTTCAAAAAAGCATAAGAAATTATGATAGATAGAAATCTTGGAAAGGGTAGATGTGAATCTATTCTTCCAACTTTAGTCAGAATTGATCTTCTGATCAGAATAAATATTTCTGCTCCATAATCAATGTTCAATCCATTAATGAGACTGAACATGATTGTTAGAATGTTCATATTTATCTGATCTGTACCACCAATCTTTGACGATAGACACTTGTTCAGAATTTCCATTAAAACTTGCCAGAAGGCAGGTAGCTTGTTTCTCTTGAATTCATTGATTCTTGAAATCTTTGTTTTGTAACCCATTACAGCATCAAGTTGTGAAAACCTATCTTCTCTTTCTGGTGACTTTTCAAAGTTCTGATGTAAGGGTAGCTCCAAACATTCCTTTATCTTTTCTGGTGAAATTTTAATAAAGATATTTCCCCATACATGTGCTGTTAGCTCAGTTTGACTTGAGATTTTGAGAGTTTTTACAACTTGTTGTATGAGGTCTTGTGGTACCTCTCTAGTCTTAGTAAGAGCTTGAGCTAATGGGCATCTGGTTAGAAATTCAATGAGGATTTGACACTTCATATCATACTCTTCGATGTTATCATTCATTGCTTCATTGTTGCTCTTTAATGGAAGAAATTCATCCTCAGTGATGAAAGGAACTGAGTGTTCAATTTGTGGTATGTTGATGTTGATAGCAGCCATTGAGAATTTGGGTTTTGTTTTTGAAAAAGGGTTTTAGGGTTTTGATTTTGAAGGTTGGAGATGGAAAACTCTGTTTTTGAATGAAGTATTTATAGGGTGTAAAGACAGAGCTTTTTGAGTGTTTGTCGTGGGTTGTTTGAGTTCAAGGTGATTAATGACACCTTTATGATGTTTTAATCCTTTAAGGAAACAACCGTTTTTGAAAAACCTTTGATTTATCTCTAACTTAATGTATATCCTTTTAAAGAGATTTAGAGACTTCAAAGTTTTTGCAGATAAACACTAGTTTCCAACTTGCAACTTTTTTCTATGTGGGACCCCTTTTGTTTAAAAGGTCCAATCGAAACCTTTTGTGTGTCTCCCCAGGTATTTCTCATGATGATATATGTATATATCAGAAAATTTTGAACAAAACTTTCAAGAGTTGTATTTTCTGCATATATCATCAGAATTCATCTACAATTTTTTTTAGATGAGAGGGAATTAGTAGAGTTCTGAGATTTTACTTACATTGCAATCTTGCAGATCTGAACTCCACACCTTTGATCTGATATACCGGAGGTATATATTTTTTCATATAGCTTGTTCCAGTCCTCAGAAAAAAAAATTTAGAAAGAAACTTATTCTTAAAATTTTAGATTTTCATAAGTTTCATTAAATCTGATTAAAAGAATTGTTTTTCTGATGATATGTTAAACTTCCTGGTTTTTCAAAACAAAATTTGATTTTCTGATTTGTTATCAGAATTTTCACAGTTTTCTGGTGAATGATCAGTTTTTCTGATTGATTATCAGATTTTCTGAGTTCTACTGGATTCTGTCAGTACTCATGTGTGATCCACCAGATTTTCTTTGTTTTTATCAGACATGTTGTGTTAGTTCCCCCTAGATCTATTTACCAATAATAAATAAGAAAGAATTTTTTTTTTTAAAACAAACATGTTAAAAGAAAAACAAAACATAAAACAACAACAAAAACAACTACTCCTCCTCCTCTAATACGTTGTACATGCACTTCACATATAACCAAAGATTGGTTACTCGACCGGTGTGATTCGTTGATGGCGTCAAGGTGGCATCACTAATGTTTTCTTGAAGTACCAGCTCGGCCCTTGGATAGCAGCTTCTCACTCCTCCAAAGTTCAGCTGACTAGTGATCACCTTGGTTACGAATCGAGGGTAGATCAGAAAGGATTGACGGTCGTGGATGTTTGCTTCTAGGTCTCTCATGAGAAATTTAGCATAGTTGTAAGGTTTTTCCTGTATCACAGCATGCACCACTCCATCATCTTATTAGACAGCTCATTGAAATGTCCAATCTTCTTGGAAAAGCAGACACTTAGCTGTGTTACCAAAAACTGGAAAGGTGGTATAAAACCAGATTTGCTAATAGCCCTTGACGAGTTGAGTGTATGATAGCCCATTTCAGTCAAGGTTTGTTGCACATTTACTTTTTCCAGAAATTTGACTTCATGATCATTACCCAGTTTAAGGACGTTTCTGATTGTTTCCTCTTTTAGGGTAATTTTTTCTCCCATAACCTCACTTTCAATCCACATGGAAGTACCACCAAAAATGATTTGAGAGTTCCACCAGAACTCTTGGAGAAGTTCTGGATATATGGTGACATGTGATGATACAGCAAAGCCCAAAGCACTTCGCATGATCATATTGTACACAAATCTGCAGTCCTCCCATGCAGGTCCTTCCAAGTTGGATCTTAATCTAAGATTGTGAAGTCTGTGAAACGGAAGAGGGAATTGAGTGGCTTTCATCACTTTTGGGCGACCCATTTTTTTTATAAGAAATAAAATTCTGTAGAAGGGCTTTTGAAGAGATGATTTTTTTTTTGTGAAGAAAGTTCATTTCAGGTTGTTAACATTTATAGATGAAAGTGATATTAGCAGCCAACCTTTTTCTCTTCAATTAAGACGATATCTGTTGCAGTGAATGTAACAGTGAATGTGACAGTCTACTAAGCCCCATGTGTGAGTAAGCATTTAATGACTAGGCAGCTACTTTCAAAGCTCCTAATGATTCTAGTGCCTACGTGTCACTTAAGTTCCTTATGATAAAATGACGTTACATGCAAAAATAAAAAACCAATAAACTGAAAAAACATTTGAGACAGTTGATTATCACAGCTGTATGGAACTTCATCAGTATGCATGTTACTTTTCCCCTTTTTTGTTTTTTTTAATTAAAAAAATACACAAAAATAAGTAATTACAATATGTGGAATGTGCATGAGGATGTATTTTTACAAAATATTCTGATGTTTCAACATAATTTCTAATTTTATATCAGAACTTCTGGTGTTTACACCAGATATCCTGATATTTCTTCAGATTATCTGATAAAATATCATTTGATAGTTCATCAGATTTTCTAGTGTTCCATCAGATTGATGGATTGTTTTATCAGAAGCTAGTTGATTTGTTCTATGAATATCAGAATTTTGATTTTCAACAAGTTGGTCTTCAATTTGTGTTTTTGTGTTTTCTGAAAAATCTCCATCATTTAGATTAACCATGCCTAGTTTGCTGATTAAAAAATTGTGTCTCTTTTCATCAAGAGGTTTTGTAAAGATATCAGCAATTTGATTTTCAGTTGGAACAAAATACATTTCAATGTTACCTTTCTCCACATGATCTTTTATGAAGTGATATCTGACATCTATGTGTTTGGTTCTTGAGTGATGAACTGGATTTTCTGTTATTGCAATAGCACTCTTTGAGTCACATAGAATTGGAATTCTAGTCAGAGTTACTCCATAATCTTTCAGTTGAGTTTGCATCCACAGCACTTGTGAACAGTAACTCGCTACTGCTACATATTCTGATTCTGCTGTTGATGTGGCAACACAGTTTTGTTTCTTGCTCGCCCAACATACCAATTTTTCTCCCAAGAGTTGACAGGCACCAGATGTGCTTTTCCTGTCAATTTTGCACCATGCATAATCTGCATCTGTGTATGCAATTAATTCAAGGTTTGTATCCTTAGGATACCAGAGACCAATTTCTGATGTGCCTTTGAGATATTTAAAAACCCTTTTTACAGCTTTTAGATGGGATTCTTTGGGATCACATTGATATCTGGACAGAAAGCATGTTGCAAACATGATATCTGGTCTGCTTGCAGTTAAATAAAGCAGTGATCCTATCATCCATCTATAGGTTTTAATATCAACACTTATACCATCCTTATCAGAATCTAACTTGTTTCCTGTTGCCATGGGAGTTTTTGAAACAGAGCAGTTTTCAAGTGAGTATTTTTGTAAAATTGTTTTCACATATTTTGACTGGCTCAAAAATATTCCATCAATTCTTTGTTTTACTTGTAACCCTAAGAAAAAGGTTAACTCACCCATCATACTCATTTCAAAGTGGCTGGTCATCAATTTTTGAAAATTTTCACAAAATTTTTCATTAGTTGATCCAAATATAATGTCATCAACATATATTTAGACCAGCAAAGTATGACCTTTGTGTGTTTTGAGAAAAAGAGTAGTGTCAATAGTTCCTTTGGTAAACCCAGATTCAAGTAAAAAGTTTGATAAGGTTTCATACCAGGCTCTAGGAGTTTGCTTCAACCCATACAAGGCTTTGTTTAATCTATAAACATGATTTTGAAATTTTGGATCAACAAAGCCTTCTGGTTGATGCACATAAACTTCTTCCTTAATTTTACCATTCAGAAAAGCTGATTTTACATCCATTTGATAAACTTTTAAATCCTTGGATGCAGCATAAGCAAGAAAAATTCTTACAGCTTCTAATCTAGCTACTGGTGTAAATGTTTCGTCATAATCAATACCTTCTTGTTGACAGTAACCCTTGACCACTAACCTTGCTTTATTCCTGGTGATTATGCCGTTCTCATCAGATTTGTTCCTGAACACCCATTTTGAGCCTATGACAGATTTGTCTTTTGGCTTGGGTACCAGATCCCATACCTTGCTCCTTTCAAATTGATCAAGCTCTTCTTGCATAGCTTGAATCCAGTCTGGGTCATTTAGAGCTTCTTTGACAGATTTGGGTTCTATCTTGCTTAAGAACCCAGAAAATGCACACTCATGTGCAGTGGCAGATCTTGTTCTGACACCATCTGCAGGATTGCCTATGATGTCAGAATGAACATGTCCTTTGATCCATCTTAACTTGTTGTGAAATGTTGTTAGTTCTGATGGATTTGAAGTTTCCCCCTGAACAGGTGCTTCATTTGTGTGAAAAGTATCAGAATTCTGGATTTCTGATGTACTACATACTTGTTCTACAGAGTTAGTACATGAATAATCTTTTGATTTATTTTTGTAAGCATTATCATGTTCTAGGAAATCTTCAGTTAACATATCAAAGAGATGTTCATAATTTTCTTGTTTGTCAGAAATGTTTATTTCTTTCATGTATGCATCAGAAACCTCTGTTTCTGATGAGTCATCGAATGAGACATACAAACTTTCTCTGATGGTCCTGGTGTTGAGAATAAAAACTCTGTATGCTTTTGAGGACAGAGAGTAACCAAGAAAAATACCTTTTTCTGCTTTTCTGTCAAATTTTTCAAGGCTTTCAAAATTGTTAAAAACAAAACATCTACAACCAAATGTATGCAAAAATTTTATACTTGGTATTCTTCCATTTATAATGTTGTAAGGTGTTTTGTTGTGCCTTTTGTTGATTATGGATCTGTTTTGGGTAAAACATGCATTTGCTATAGCTTCTGCCCAAAAGTGAGTGGGCAATTTAGCATAAGCAAGCATGGTTCTGGCAGCTTCTACCAAGGTCCTATTCCTTCTCTCAACCACCCCATTTTGTTGGGGTGTTCTTGGAGCAGAAAAATCATGAGAAATTCCTTTACTTACAAGAAAATTCTCAATTTTAGCATTTTTAAACTCTGTTCCATTGTCTGATCTGATCCTTCTTACTGTTAGTTTTAACAGATTTTCAATTTTCTTAATAAAATTAATGATCAGATCAGGAGTTTCACTTTTCTTTCTCAAAAATTCTACCCATGTGTACCTGAAAAAGTCATCTACTATTACTAGTATGTATTTCTTTCCAGAAAAACTTTCTGTACTTATGGGTCCACACAAATCCATGTGTAAAAGTTCCAAATTTTGTGAAATAGAAGATTCAGAAATTGTTTTATGTGAGCTTCTCTTGGATTTTCCCATCTCACATGCTTCACAAATTTTATCCTTCTTTGAGGATATCAAAGGTAATCCTTTTACCAGACCTTTGCTTGCTAGTTTTCTTAGGTTTTTGAAATTTAAATGGGCAAGCCTTTTGTGCCATAACCAACTACTACCTTTGTTGAGTTTTGAAAATAAACATAGTTTTGGATGTTCACTTTCTTCTTTGAAGTCAAAATAGTAAATTGATTTTCTTATCCTTTTCCCACTTAAATAGATTTTATTATCATCTATACCTATTAGCAAGCATTTTTCTGGTAAAAAGGTTACCTGAAAACCTTTGTCACAGAATTGACCACAACTCAGCAAATTATACTTTAAGCCTTCAACATAGGCTACTTTCTCTATGGTCAAACATCCATACCTTATGCAACCATACCCCATGATTCTCCCTTTCACTCCATTTCCAAAATTTACCATTCTACCCAGCTTTGATACAAAGTTGCTGAGTAAGCTCCTGTCTCCAGTCATGTGCTTGGAGCTTCCTGAGTCGCAGTACCAGATCTGCTGCACAAGATGGTCCTGAAATGAAATGATTAGAGGGTTTTTGGTACCCAGGCATGCTTGGGTACTGTTTCTGATGGAATATTAATTTCTTTATTTTTTCTTCTTCTTGGTTTTGCATCAGAAACTCTGTTATATGATGAGCCATTAACAGATTTTACATTTTTCTTTTGAAGATGGTGTTGTACAAGCTTCAGTATGTCAACACACATACAAGAGTTATCAAAATTTTCTGATATTTCCTCTTGTGATGGAATGAGTGGATAATTTTGAACAGATGAGTGAACTGCTTCTGGAGTTTTTACAGATTCTTGACTGCATTCACTCTTGTTTGTTTTGAAGTTTGGTTTTTCAAAAGAGTATTCAGAACATGTTGTTTTGCAAGATTCAGATTCAGATTCTGATACAAAATTATCAGAAATCTGATGAGTTGCTTTTATAAAGATAGTGGGTTTATTTCTATTTGATCTTGTAGAACTTGTATAGCCTAAACCCTCTCCTTTGTTCTTTGGTATGGACTCAATAAAATTTATGAACTCTTTAGCCTGTTGAAAACCTCTTACATTGATTTCTTTGTCATTGATTTTCTTGTAAAGATCTTTTCTTTCATTTTCATAAAACTCAATTTTTGCTCTTTGATCTAAACTGTCCTCTATAAGAAGTTGGTTTTCAAGAATGATTTTATTCAAAGTCCTTTGCAACTCATCAGATTTTCTAATATCTGATTGATGTTTTTCTTGCAGATTTAGAAAATCTGACATGAGCTTGTTTAGTTTATGTTCAAGATCAAGATTGTCTAAATTTACCTTTTGTTCTGATGTTTCTGGTAGTCCTTCAGAGAGTGCCATGAGGCAGAAATTTGCCAATTCTTCTTCTTCTTCTTCATCATCAGAAGAATCATCAGATAGCCATGTACCTGTTCCAGCAATTAAGCTTACTTGTTGCTGCTTCTTTGCTTCTTCAAGCTTTTTCTCATAATAGGCAACATCCTTCAGCTTTTTGGTCTTGCATTCTGATGCATAATGACCTCTCTGCTTGCACTTGTAACACACAACTTCAGCCTTCCCTTTATCCTTAGATCTAACCTCCTCTTTAGATCTTCCATCCATCCTTCCTTTGTCACTCCTCTGGTATCTCTGGTTACCTCCCCTCAACCTCTGCTCAAATGTTTTGGTGAGCAGTGCTATTGCTTCAGCAAAAGCTGAAAAGTCTGATGATGCATCAGAAGTTTCCAGATTTTGGCTGTTTGATGGTTGTGGATCATTGTTTGTTGTTGATCTTTGTGAGTTTGAAATAAGAGCTAAAGATCCCCCTCTTTGAATAGTTTCTTCAAATATTTCTTCCTCTCTGGGGATCAAGATGCTGTATAAGTCATGAAGACTCATGTTTCCTAGTTCTAAGGTTGATGATAAAGTCATGGTTAGACTTCTCCATTCTCTAGGAAGGGCATCAAGAAATTTTATGTTTCTTTCATCGTTTGATTTTGTTATACCAAATTTCTTTAACTCGTTTAAAAGTTTTGTAAATCTTTGATATGTATCATTTAACCTTTCATTTGGCAAACTTTTAAACCTTTCATAAGATGAGACATTATTTGTTCTCTTGTTTCTTCTCATCCTTTCTCCTCCTTCACAAAGATTTTCCAACTGATCCCATATTTCCTTAGCTGATGCACATGCATCAACTTGTGAAAATATGTCATTGGGGATGGCCATTATTAAAAGTGACTTTGCCCTTTCATCCCCAGCCACCAGGTCCTTGTCTTCCGCACTCCAGTTTATTTCACTTTTGGGAGCGCGGGAGGCAGTGATAGTTGGTGATTGGTCAGTTGCTGGAATAGCAGGTATATCAGTCATTGGTGTATGTGGACCCCTTTCAATGGATTGAAACAGAGCTCGGTCATGACCATTAAGGAAATTGACCATCCTGATTTTCCATTGGGGGTATTCTTCTCTGACCAGAGTCGGAGGTTTGGACATAGAACCAATGTTAAAAGCATTATTCCAGGATTGAAAGCTGGCCATATTTAGAGAAAAGAATATGAGCGATTGATCGTTTGAAAATAGTTTATTCAATCAGCTCTGATACCAATTGTTGATCCCAGTTCGGGCTCAAAACAACTTCTTTTCACGTAATATGGCAAGTGATTTCAGTAGATGCGAAAAAGATGTGCGGAAATGGAAATCAGACTTTCAAGAAACAAGACCTACAGAATTATCAAGTTTATATCACTTTGAAACAAAATGGTTTACAAGGTGATTGTAAGATTATTATCTAGTACAAACGAATCTTGAATTCTGTGGGTGAGAGGGCAGTGGAGTTTTAGATGTATTTGTGAATGCTAAGCTTCAAAACTCACTTTGCTTCTCCTGGTTGAGCCTTCTATTTATAGACGGCTTGGTGCATGAATAAACAATAGTTTATTCATGCAATAATTCCTGCAAAAAGTAGCCAAATTACATATTCATTGATTCCAACGTTCAAGTTGCCTTTTGCATCATGATATCAATTAATGTCAACTTGCTTCGGTAAGTGTGGCAGGACAGAGCCAATTTCAGACAAGTGGGTATTTCATCAGAATTCTGATAAACCACTTCATCAGAAATTCTGATGAACAAATCATCAGAAAATTCTTGATGATCAGAATCGTCAGATACTGATGATATTTCATCAGAAATATCATCAGATCCATTAGAAATGACCTTTTCTGATAATCCAATTTAGCTCTTGATCAACTTGTGATTCTTTGAAGTAGATGCTATGCATTCCAGTTGTCCCATCTGATCTTCTTTTTCTAGTTCGTGATCTTCAGGACTGTGATCTCTTCATAGATCCAGTTGATTGTGATTTTCTTCAATACTTACAAATAAAGTTTCCTAACACTATTCCTTTCCAAGGAGAGACTTTTAACAATACTTTATCTCCTACTTGAAATTCCAATGGCTTGCGTCGGTTATCAACATAACTCTTCTGTCGATCACGTGCTACTTTCAGTCGTTCCTTGACTTGAATAATTTTGTCAGTTGTTTCCTGCACTATCTCAGGTCCAGATAGTTGCTTTTCCCCAATTTCTGCCCAACAGACTGGGGTTCGGCACTTTCGTCCATAAAGTGCTTCGAATGATGCAGCATTGATACTTGTGTGATAACTATTATTATAAGAAAATTCTATTAAAGGTAAGTGGTTGTCCCAATTACCTCTGAAATCAATTACACAAGCTCTAAGCATGTCTTCCATTGTCTGAATTGTCTTTTCGCTTTGTCCGTCCGTTTGAGGGTGATAAGCCGTGCTTAGGTTTAACTTGGTTCCCATTGCCTTTTGGAAACTTGACCAAAAATGAGAGGTAAATCGGCTATCTCTATCAGAAATAATTGATAAAGGAATGCCATGTAAAGAAACAATTTCATTTACATACAACTTAGCTAACTGTTCCATACTGAAAGTTTCTTTTATTGGTAGGAAATGAGCTGACTTGGTTAGCCTATCTACAATCACCCAGATTGTATCATTTCCTTTCTTAGTTTTGGGTAACTTAGTAACAAAATCCATTGTTATCAATTCTCATTTCCACACTGGCATTTCTAATTGTTGTAGAAATCTTGAGGGTTTCTGGTGTTCAGCTTTGACTTGTAAACAAGTTAAACATTTAGAAACATAGGCTGCTATGTCCTTTTTCATTCCTATCCACCAGAAATTCTTCCTTAAATCCTGGTACATTTTATCATTTCCTGGATGCATCGTATACTTGGACTTATGGGCTTCTTCTAATATACGATGACGTAGGTTTCCTAATTTAGGTATCCACATTCTCTTTTTATGGAATCTCCAAATTCCATCTGTTCCTTGTTCTAATTCTTTTAGCATACTTTTTAATTTTTCAGTATCCTCCTTGATTACTGATTCTTGTGCTTCTCTTATCTGATCATTTAAATCTACTTATAGATTTAATTTGAGAGAATGTACCCTTTTTGGCTTTTCATTATATTTTTGGCTTAAAGCATCTGCCACTACATTTGCTTTTCCTTCATGATACTGGATATCACAATCATAGTCACTAAGCATCTCCATCCAGCGTCTTTGTCTCATATTCAATTCCTTTTGCTTGAAAATATACCTTAAACTCTTATGATCAGTGAATATGGTAAACTTACTACCATAAAGGTAATGTCTCCAAATCTTAAGAGCAAAAATTATAGCTCCTAACTCTAGATCATGGGTTGAATAATTCTCTTCATGATTCTTAAGTTGTCTAGATGCATAGGCTATAACTTTTTGTCGTTGCATCAATACACATTCATAACCAAATTTGGAAGCATCACAATAGACTACAAAATCTTCAGTTCCTTCTGGTAACGCTAATATGGGTGTATGGGTTAATCTTTGCTTAAGAATTCTAAATGCTTCTTCTTGTTTTAATCCCCATTCAAACTTAACAGATTTACAGGTCAGCTTAGTTAAAGGAATGGCTATTCTAGAGAAATATTGAATAAATCTTCTATAATAACCGGCCAATCCTAAGAAACTTCTAACCTCGGTTGGTGACTCAGGGGTTTTCCATTTAGTAATCGCCTCGATCTTTGTGGGATCCACATGAATTCCTTCATGATTAACTAAATGTCCAATAAACTGTACCTGTTCTAACTAAAACTCACACTTAGAAAATTTAGCATAAAGTTTTTCCTTTCTTAATAAACTTAAAAGTGCGTGCAAATGCTTTGCATGGTCTTCTTTATTCTTAGAGTAAATGAGAATATCATCTATGAAGACAATTATGAATTTATCCAAATATGGCTTACATATTCGGTTCATCATGTCCATAAATGCAGCTGGGGCATTGGTTAAACCAAATGGCATGACAGTAAATTCATAATGGCCATACCACGTTCTGAATGTGGTCTTAGGAATGTCCTCTTCCTGTACCTTTAATTGATGATATCCTGACCTTAAATCGATTTTAGAGAAAAATCGAGCTCCTTATAGTTGATCAAACAGATCATCGATTCTCGGTAATGGGTACCGATTCTTAATCATGACTTTTTTTAATTCACGGTAGTCAATGCACATACGCATTGATCCGTCTTTCTTTTTAACAAACAGTATTGGCGCTCCCCATGGCGATGAACTTGGTTGTCTAAATCCTTTCTCTAACAATTCGTCCAATTGTTTCTTTAGTTCCTGCATTTCGGCGGGTGCCAAACGGTAAGGTGCTTTGGCAAACGGTGCCGTTCCTGGTATTAAATGGATTCTGAATTCAACTTCTCTATCTGGAGGTTGCCCTGACAATTCTTCTGGAAATACACCTGAAAACTGAGATACTACTGGAATATCTTTTAAATCCTTTCCTTTAGTGTTAGTGATTATGGAGATCAAATACACTATAGAACATTTTCTTATATAACTTGCAGTTTTCATCACAGAGATGAATTTTGTGGATCTAGATGGTTTATCTCCTTTTATTGTGATCGTTTTACCTTTTGGTGAATTTACTTGGATTGACTTTTGATCACATAAAATACTGACTTTATTGGCTATTAACCAATCCATTCCTAATACAACATCAAATCCTGCCAAATTCATGGGATAAAGGTTTGTAATAAAGTTCTGATTTAAAATTTCTATTCTTGCTCCCTGCAAGATTTTAGAAATCCTAACGGTTTCTCCATTAGTTGTCTCTACTAAGCATTCTTGTGGTAGTTTAGTTAATGAATGATTTAGAAATTTGCAAAATGATGTATTAATAAAACTTTGGTTTGCACCAGAGTCAAATAATACTTTAGTAAAGATATCATTAACTAAAAACGTACCAGCTATGACATCTGGAATCATCTTGGCTTCATCTGCAGTCAGAACAAATGCTATAGCATTTTTAATATTCTTGTTGTCTGTATCTGGAGCTAATTTTGGGCAATTAAGCTTAATATGACCTTGTTCTCCGCAGTTGTAACATATCTTGTTATTAGCTTTCTTCCTGCAATTTTCTTCCTTGTGTCCCGATATTTTGCAAAAGTTACAGTACATGGAGCATCTTCCTGAATGCTTTCTTTTGCAATTCTTACAGTAAGGTGCAGAGGTAGAACCTATATTTCTCCCACAATTAGAATTTCCAGAACGAAATTCTTGTGTGAGCTTCTGGGTTAGGTTCCTTCTTTGATCTTCTTCTCGGGTACGAACTAATTCATCTGTCAAGGTATTTGCTAGTTCTACAGCTTCTTCTATGGTTTGAGGTCTAGCTGCCTTGACTACGTGTCTTATTTCTCCAATTAATCCCCAAATATAACGGGAGATTAACACTGGTTCTGGTGAAGCAAGAGTTGGCACTATTCTAGCATATTCAAAGAATAATTTAGTGTATCCCTTACTATCCACACCAGTCATCCTAAGCTTTAAAAATTTGTTTGCTATCTGTTCATTCTCATTGGGTAGGCAGAATTTCCTTTCTACCTTGTTCTTAAATTCTTTCCATTCCATATTGTAGGTTCTATCACTTCCTCTTGATTGGAGGATAGTGTTCCACCATTCTAGCGCTGAATTCTTAAATAGATTAGAAGCAAACAATATCTTATCTTCTTCAGCACACTTGCTTATTCTTAAGACTGCCTCTGTTTTCTCTATCCAGCGTAGAGTTGCAATGGCCCCTTCGTTGCCCGAGAATTCCATTGGTTTACAAGACCATGATTCTTTATAAGAACAACCGTAAGACACGGTTCTTCTTCTTTTGGGAATGGACATTTGAAGTACGGGTCCATTGTTCACGCTGTTTTCAGGTTCAATTGGTCGCTTACTGCTATGCTTACTTTTATTATTCGCTTCTTGAATAGTTTGAATAATAAATGGCATTGCATCTATGATTCCTTGTGCCACTATATGTTGAACAACACTATTATCCATTTGGTTTCCATTGTTATTGATGCTTGGATTCTCATTAACCACGTTAATGTTACTCTGGTTATCATTATTCAGATTTCCTCGATTTCCTTCATCGGTCATCTGAATTTTAAACATTTTCCCCATATTAATATCACAAGATAATATTTAATATAGTTAATCATATGATACGCAATCTAGCCAAAAACGTCGATCATTGCGACTTTTACTCTATTTCCATATACTATTATGCATCCATTACATACTAGTACTGAATTAAAAATTACAATACCAACAGAAATAGAATTACACTAATAGTAATATGCATCCGTACACACATATTTTATTTTATTTTTATTTTATTATATTATTATTACTATTACCAACTCCTCTATCACATCACGGATATGGATTTATCCAAAAATCCATATTGCGCTCATCGTATTTCCATACGAGACGCTCTCCCTACCTGTCTCATTCTCTCACTGCTTTCTAAAATCTCCTCTCCAAAAGTCCTAAGTTCTTGCACGTTTTCTGCACTCATTGGGGGTGCAGGTTCTAGGATTGGGTTCGGAATCTGGGGTGCGGGTTCCTGATATGGGGGTGAAAGTGCCTGAAATCGGTAAGGATCTTCTAAAATCTCCCTAATATAGTTATCATGGTAATAGGGATCTAAAGGATCCATACCTGGATAGGCTCCTATATTCTGTATGGGGGTGTCCTCATGTATCGGGTAATGTTGCACAAAGTCCCTATTGTCGTCCCACCAGGGGTCGTAATTTGGGTCTAGGGGGTTTGGTGCAGGTACCCTAGGGATTTCTTCTGGGTTGAAGTAATGCATCTCCACCTGGTTTTTAGGATTTTCTATCTCCATGGGTTGTTTTGGGATTAGTGGTTGTGGGGGCTACTAATTGTTCCAGACTTGGGTCAGCAGCAGTTGTAGCTAGGATATGGAAATTGGCTAGGCTTCTATTAAGCATATCCTGTGTATGGGCATCTGTCTTTCGCTTAGCAGCTGCTAACACTCTTTGTTGTTGCAACTTTCGCATTCTTTTCCTACGTGCAAAGGCTTCCTTACTGAACCATCCTCGTTTCTTATGAGGGAATGGCTCTTCTGACTGAGCTTTAAAAGCAAACATTCATTCTTCCTGATCAGCAGAATACCCAGAAAGGGCAGGCTGTGAAGAGGTACCTTCACTCTTAGGTGAATCAGACAATTGACGACTCATGTCTGAGGGTCCTTGATCACTCATACTGTAAACTAACAAATAGTCAAATAACACATAACAAATAAATATAGTTATGCACGTATTTCCATAATTTATTTCCTAACACAAAATTTAGAATTTAAGTGTTAGCAGAACACTTCTTTGGCTTAGACCAGTGGCTAGGCTCTAATACCACCTTCTGTCGCAACCCCCGATCCCTTATCTGTCCCAGGAACGGGCGGACGCGAACTCAGAGTTTTGGTGGTATCAGGTTGGTTAATTTGGCAGCGGAAATTACATCAGGACCGTAGTTAGGAAATATTTATCAGAGTAAAACCACCATATTTAATATTAATAATCACATGGGTAAAACCCAAGTTTCTTATTACAATACGTTCATAGGGATAAACCCTATTTTATTGAATTTAAAACATCGTCTTTTAGGTAACTTTTATAGCCACATTTTTCCCAAGCCTTCAGTGCTCTCCAGCTGGCTTTTTACTAATTGGCTGTCAAATTGTGTTACCTGAAACGCGTTTTAAAAACATTTGTCAGTGGGAAATACTGGTGAGTGAATCCCAGTTTAATCAAGAAACATTTTATCAATTAAAACAGTATTGAGAGCGATCACATTGTTTATTTCTACACAATTACTCATTCAGTACTGTCAATCCTGAATTGTGGGTCATATTACACATTGGCTAACTCATCGTCCAATGGTAACGTACTGTCATCCCCGACTTACTACACGCAGTAGTATATTTTGTATACAAAACCCCAACATACCGGCAGTAATTGAAGAACTACAAAGACTCAATCACCGCTTAATCACATTGTAAAACAATTAAGGTTTTGTAAAACATTCCAAAAAGGTTAACAAAAAGAGGATAAACTCACATTGCTATCTTAGACTTCGCGTAAGGGTTTCCTGGATATAATCTATAATTTATACAAATGTACATTGGTTAGTATCATAACCTTTTGAAAATATTAATGATACCCTCCCCGAGACGGCATTCCAACAACTACGTCGGGCAGAACCACGACAGTTGTTACGGAACCCTAAATCAATCGGGCAGCGTATCCATTACGAAACTGGGGTTATAATACTTACAATGGGGTAGAACCTTGCTAATTAGGGGGTATAATACCCGTGTATTATAAGCCTACTATCAGAATTTGGGATTGAGAATCGAAGAATGAACGAATTGAAATGAAATCTGATACGTTCTATTTATACTTGCTGAACTAGACTCTCACGCGGCCCGCGTGAAAGATAAGGGTCGCTTACGCGGCCCGCGTACTAGCCCGGGTAGGGTTTAGGTGATCCGGGTCATCGCCTAGACTTGACACGATGTCGACACATGTCAGCCTCTAGTGTTGCCGTGTTATCAATCTCTCGCGGCCCGCGTTAGATTGAGATGGGGTCTACACGGCCCGCTTGGACTTAAGAAATCAGACGGAATCAGGTTCTAACCTTCATACCGCCCGCGTAAATGTTGGGGTGGGTCTACGCGGCCCGCCTCAACTTAATAATCAGATTTTGTATTTTATTTTATATGCTATACTGTGTACAAAAAAAAAGACTTGGAAAACGAATAAATCAAATTAAAACAAGAAATATTAACAAATAAATAATCACGAAAATATTCACAAATATTAACAAGTATATACACCGATAAAACAATGACTCGGGTCGTTCCTAAAGCTCGCCATGTCCCCGACAACGGCGCCAAAAACTTGACGTGTGCGCGTATATACATAATTTTAACATGAATAAACACACGATTCGGTTTTAAATTTATAAAAGTGATTTATACTTCAACATCAAAACACACACGAAAAAGGCAAGTGTACCCCGTCACATATGTAGTAAAGTATCGGTAAGAACCAAGTATCGATCCAAGGAAATGGGCGGAGGAATAATACTAGACTTTTGTCATTAAATTAACGGAAGAAAGATAAGTTTTGTGATTTTCTAAAAACTAAAGTAAGCATAAACAAATATTTAATAAAACATAGTATACTTCAAATAAGAAAATAGATATATAGCCTTGCTTATATACAACCACAGCATGCAAACTGAGTCGGTTTTGCCACTAGAAACATTTGATCAATTATTCATTTACAAGACAATCAGTATCCCTTTCAAGAATCCTAACATGACAATCATTCGGAAAGCTAAAACGATAAACACACTTTAACCACCTAAAATTGTTCTTTAACGTGCAATTGATAAATGTCTATGAAAATCTCTTAAAAATAAGTTAGTCATCCGTTAGGCATTTTCTAACCTCACTTAAACAAGGAAAGTGACATCGATTAACACAATGCAACCACCGAGACAAGCATAAACTAGATTAAATCACAACCGAGTTCATTTTACAAATCTTGCACATAAATTCACCAAGATAGCAATTTTGGCCTAAACTACTAACTAAGCTAACAAATCATGGCAAGAATTCATAACAACACCATTTAACCCGTTAAGGTCCTTACATGACGGAAAGCTTTCTTGATTAACAATAATTACATTTTATTAAACCATTAACCATTTCTAGTATCATGATGCACACATTTTAACCAAGCTAAACTAGTTAACCAAGTTTAAAGTCTACCAATACATGATTAATTAAGCTTCATCTTTCAATTATCTCAACTAACCATACATTAATCATCCAACACAATTACTTATAATCAAGAAATCAACAACAATAACAAGGTTGCAAACTAATCATCAAAGATTAACATAGAAAATACTTCCAAGTGTCATTACAAACAAAGTCAACATACTAATGGTTACAATTAAGCAAGGGATTGTTGTGTTTTTGCCCAAAGGCTACAATAATACATAAACATTAATCTAAAAGCTTGAAATATTAACAAAATTATGGAAAGATTAGAAAACCAAACCATAAACAAGCACTAGATTAAGAATCTGGATAGTAATGGAGCTAAACGGAACAATGTGGCTTGAATCCGGGTGAAAGCTAACGCCTCCGGAGCCTGAAAATCACCTGAATTGCTCTCCAAAATTCCAGAGTTACGAGCAGAATGTTTCTGCATGTTTTTTATATCTTTTCGATCTCGCACGGTCGTGCACTTTATTGGCACGACCGTTCACTTTTTGCATTATTGGAGTTACTGTGCACCATACCGCATGACATCACCAGATCTTGACCAGATTTCGTAGCCGCACGACCGTTCCATTGGAGGCACGGTCGTGCATCTCCGGGTTCTTGTTGCACGGACATCTGAACGGGTTGTGCATTGCCGGGGTTGGGCTGATCATCGGATCCGCACGGGGTGCAACCAACCGCACGCCCGTTCATCTCCGGGATATGCTTGCAAGCCGGATTGCACCGTCGTTCATTGCTGGGTTGGTCTACTTTGTCGGAAATGCACGGTCGTTCCACTCGTTGCACGACCGTTCCTATTGCCCAGGTCAGAATCTTCACAAAATGTTCGCAGCTTTGTCGTTTCGTCCGGAAAGTCCTCGTTTTCACTATCATCTTGTCTGGCATGCTGTTTTAGGCCTGTAAACAAAAGTATACTTGATTAAGTATCCGAATTACGGCCGAAAACGCTTAAAATGGGGATAAAATGGGGGACTAAAATATGTATAAATTAGTGAATATCAAATCTCCCCACACTTGAACCTTGCTTGTCCTCAAGCAAGCTAAACTAAAATGCAATAAAAGATAGAAACTAACAAGAACGAGAATTTACAAACTATTTATTGAAACAACTACAAACGGTTAGCCGGTTTTTCGAAAGACAACATCAAATGAATCAAACCAAACAAGCATCTGCAAATATATGTATGGATAACCAAAAAGCCGTGACTTCACTTTCAATTGACTTAACATGCTAAACTTCACACAACTCACAATGTTCACACACACTCGGTTTTATATGTGAAACATACATAAAATGTGTATGTGTAAACACTCAATGCCTTGTCAATGAAATGTGTAATATCATAAGCTTGTCATAAGATCTCGTCTCCACCAACTAACATGCGTAAAAGTGCAAATCAAGAGGTTTTTACGGGTTTTAACGTTAGGCTTTGGCGAAGGGTATGGAAATGGAAATTTAAAGTGGAGAAATGGTTAAATCTCGGTTTTAGCGTTTAACTAGCGTAAAACAATACAACTATACATACTAACGCCTTAAAAAGGCGACTTTATCGAAATCGAGCTTATCAATCGAAATTTTATCATTAAGCATTCAGAATTGCTTGATTTCGTCGACTTCACCCTACTTTAGGGTGTTTTGTTTTCTTTTTCTTTTTTTTTACATAGGATTTGTACAACAAACAGTAAACTATAACAAGCGCTAGTTAAACGATTATTTTGACCGAGTTTCAACACTAAAAGGTTTAAAACATAAAAAGGCTAAATTTGGCTAAGTGGGCGATCATGTTGGGTAAACAAAAGTAAACGGGAAAGCTCGACATAGTTAATCCTAAAGGTAATGTAAGGTTTACGGAAAACACGACACAAAGAACAGGGATAACACAAAAGGTTTTCTAAGTGCCTCTATCACTTTTACACAATTTCGCAAGTTCATGGTCTTAACAAGCATGCTATTGACAAGTTCTAAATTACACATGACATCCGGCTCACTCCTACTCCGAAATGAACAAATATATAACAATTTCAAGGCTCAAATATGCTCACGTAATGGAAGGAATGGGTAAAAGTGTGAAAACTATCATGCAAGTCTTTCTTTGTTTGTCACGCTTTCCGGTTTTCTTTTTCAAAATTAATTTTGCTTGTTGAGTTTTTATCATGTCCGAAGCTTTCTAAAACACAACCAACTGGTTTATTTACTAAAAATAATATATACAAAATACATATATTTTTGAATGATTTTTCTGATTTTTCTGATTTTTTTTAGGACAAACAAAGTCAACAAAGTTAAACCCCTCCCCACACTTGAACTTCGCATTGTCCCCAATGCGAAACCCGAAATATAGAGATAAAGGAGAATAATACTCCCCTGAAGATGATTTTGATGAAACGAGACTTCCAAAGTTGTATCTGTGTAGTGCTCCGGTCCAAGACTTGATAGCCAAAATCTGCAAGTATGTCACAAGGTACAGCAAAACAGAACAGAAACAAATAAACCAGAAAAACCATAATTTACATAACTAGAAGTACTAAAATCCAAACAAAAGACAAGACAAAAAACGAAAGTGCCTGAAAATAAAGAGTACAAAACCGGGGGTGTTTGAAATAACAACCAAAATGAACACCCGATAAACAAAGTACTGAAATAATAAAACCACCAACAATCAACTCCACCGTCTCCTAGTCATCGTCACCAGCATCATCTCCAGTGTTGGACGGGCCTGCATCTCCATAACCAGGTGGGTTCCCATATGGGAACTGTGGGGGCTCCCCGAAGTAGTTCGGGTAGGCGTTCTGAAGCCCCCCGAATATGTACGAGAATCCATCATGCACCTCCCGGCGCATGAAATCCTGGTTCGCCCTGATCTGGTCCTGGTTAGCCCTTATCTGCTCTATATGAATCCTTTGCTGCTCCTGGCTAACCTGCATTTATTGGAACTGCTGGTAAAACTCAGGGTAAGGGGGAATGCCTTCATGCCAATCCTGGTGCTGGTGGTATCCGTGATGCTATGGTGAATGTGGTGGCGTGTGTGGCTCGTGCTGCTCAAGCTGCTCTCCTATTTCTTCGTCCTCATCCTCCTCCTCAGCCGGAGGCAACGGGTCCCAGACCTCGTTGTTTAAACCCTTCAATCGATCCTCTCGATCTGTTTCCGCAATCAACCCCATCGCCTTCAATGACCGAATATCAACATATAAACCATCGGTCACATGAGTGAGACCCTGAAGTACCTCATCAGTCATCAACCCTAAATTGTAGGCCATTTTGGTCACATACTGACCGCCGTGAATCTGACTGTTGGGTGTTCTTCCTGAGCTGTTCACAAAATATTATGCCATCCTTGCAGCTAGGTTGATGTGTACCCCATCAACCAGCGCATAAAGAAATATCAGATCTGGTGTTGGACAGTTCCCCAAATTGTCCATACGCCCGCAGATGGTGTGGCTGAATATATGATGCATCACTCGATGCAAAGGGTCTCTCAATCGTGAAGCTTTAGACACTCTAGGATCGTAAGGGTCACCGACTGCATTTTGGGCCCAAAACGCGGCCCGCGCTTCGTCACTCGGGAAGGTGAACTCATCTGTGAAGAACTCTGAATCCATGTCTTCATTTGTGTATATCCCAAGTCTCCGACCCAATCTACCCACCGACCAATGATGTCAACGTCTGCCTAATCTGAAATGCACCCTTTCCTTCCAGCGAAAGTTTGGAGTTTTATAAGCTCTGGGCTTTTCGTATGAATAAGAGGCGAAGAATTATATCGTGAGCTCATGATAGATGGGGCGGTTGATATCGACCAAGCGCGAAAGCGGAATAGTAAGCATGTTTTCTAATTGTTCGCGCTGATTTTGATCTCTCATAACATCCCAATCTAGCCTCCGGGGGATGCCAAATTGCCCTTGCCTATTCCATAAAGCATCACGTTTTGGGATACAAAGGCTTTCTCTCTCGTTATTGGGGTCAAATTGTAAGAAGGGATGATCCATCTGCACGAGGGAAGACAATTAAAATAGGAGAAACATAAAAAATTACATTTGGAACATCAGAACACACTGTTATGAAGGTTCTGTCTTCGCTGATCTGGGCATGTTGCACGGACGTGCGACCAGACGCACGGTCGTGCGTCACCAAGAACGAGCACATGTGGTCGGCATACATCGTAACTGCACGGCGTGCGACCAACGGCACCACCGTGCATCACCGAACCAACAGAACATCAACGTGAACAGCCGGCACTGAACGACCGTTCCACTGGAGGAACGTCCGTGCGACGACGTTTTCTGCAGATTTCAAACCCCTGACCTTGAACAGTCTGATTTTTCAAAAATCAACAAGTTTTTATGCAAATAGGGGGCAGAGAATCAACCGGTTGTTCACGAGACTTAACAATCTTGCTAGGGTTAGGGTTTCGCTTGTTTTTATGAAGGGAACCCTAAAAAGCCTTGAAGAATCAAACGAATCTAACCTAGACAAAGAAGAAACAGGAAATCGACAAGAAAGAACATACCGTGCGAAGAGATGAGTGAAACCGTGCGAAGAAATCGTGCGATTTGAGGCAAAATCGCTGTGGAACGGCAGGTGCGGTTTAGGGTTCGCGAGTTGTGAATGGGGGCTGCAGATGAGGGTATTTATACTGCCAAATGACAAAACTGCCCTCAGCCTCACGCACGGTCGTTCGACCGTACGCACGGTCGTGCGTCACCGCTGAAACCTGACCCTGGCACACTGATCTCGGAACTGTACCAGGGGTGCGACTCATGGTGCCGGCTAGATCGCAACCGCACGGACGTGCGACCCATGGCACGGGCGTGCCACAGCTGCAGATCAGTTTTTTCTGCAAAAAGCCTTTTCAGCACTTGTTTTGGCCGTTTTTCGCCATTTTTTCAACACGCAAACTGTTTTAACAATATCCCAACATAGAACCATCGCTCAGCACGTTTAAAAATAGTACAAACTAACAAAAACTACAAAACACACCTAAATTACTCTAAAACGACAAAAGCACAAAAAAGGTCGATTTTACCCCTAAAGCGCTTAAGTCGCTCTTGCTACATTTTTATTCCACGAGTCAGTAGCTTAGACTCTCATCCCCACACTTATGACGTGTGCAGGGCATGGAGCTCGATGACCTCCACCGCCGACTCGATCGGCCCGGCAACGTAAAGCTTCAAGCGGTGCCCATTCACCTTGAGAATCAGGTTCTAACCTTCATACCGCCCGCGTAAATGTTGGGGTGGGTCTACGCGGCCCGCCTCAACTTAATAATCAGATTTTGTATTTTATTTTATATGCTATACTGTGTACAAAAAAAAAGACTAGGAAAACGAATAAATCAAATTAAAACAAGAAATATTAACAAATAAATAATCACGAAAATATTCACAAATATTAACAAGTATATACACCGATAAAACAATGACTCAGGTCGTTCCTAAAGCTCGCCATGTCCCCGGCAACGGCGCCAAAAACTTGACGTGTGCGCGTATATACATAATTTTAACATGAATAAACACACGATTCGGTTTTAAATTTATAAAAGTGATTTATACTTCAACATCAAAACACACACGAAAAAGGCAAGTGTACCCCGTCACATATGTAGTAAAGTATCGGTAAGAACCAAGTATCGATCCAAGGAAATGGGCGGAGGAATAATACTAGACTTTTGTCATTAAATTAACGAAAGAAAGATAAGTTTTGTGATTTTCTAAAAACTAAAGTAAGCATAAACAAATATTTAATAAAACATAGTATACTTCAAATAAGAAAATAGATATATAGCCTTGCTTATATACAACCACAGCATGCAAACTGAGTCGGTTTTGCCACTAGAAACATTTGATCAATTATTCATTTACAAGACAATCAGTATCCCTTTCGAGAATCCTAACATGACAATCATTCGGAAAGCTAAAACGATAAACACACTTTAACCACCTAAAATTGTTCTTTAACGTGCAATTGATAAATGTCTATGAAAATCTCTTAAAAATAAGTTAGTCATCCGTTAGGCATTTTCTAACCTCACTTAAACAAGGAAAGTGACATCGATAAACACAATGCAACCACCGAGACAAGCATAAACTAGATTAAATCACAACCGAGTTCATTTTACAAATCTTGCACATAAATTCACCAAGATAGCAATTTTGGCCTAAACTACTAACTAAGCTAACAAATCATGGCAAGAATTCATAACAACACCATTTAACCCGTTAAGGTCCTTACGTGACGGAAAGCTTTCTTGATTAACAATAATTACATTTTATTAAACCATTAACCATTTCTAGTATAATGATGCACACATTTTAACCAAGCTAAACTAGTTAACCAAGTTTAAAGTCTACTAATACATGATTAATTAAGCTTCATCTTTCAATTATCTCAACTAACCATACATTAATCATCCAACACAATTACTTATAATCAAGAAATCAACAACAATAACAAGGTTGCAAACTAATCATCAAAGATTAACATAGAAAATACTTCTAAGTGTCATTACAAACAAAGTTAACATACTAATGGTTACAATTAAGCAAGGGATTGTTGTGTTTTTGCCCAAAGGCTACAATAATACATAAACATTAATCTAAAAGCTTGAAATATTAACAAAATTATGGAAAGATTAGAAAACCAAACCATAAACAAGCACTAGATTAAGAATCCGGATAGTAATGGAGCTAAACGAGACAATGTGGCTTGAATCCGGGTGAAAGCCAACGCCTTCGGAGCCTGAAAATCACCTGAATTGCTCTCCAAAATTCCAGAGTTACGAGCAGAATGTTTCTGCATGTTTTTATATCTTTTCGATCTCGCACGGTCGTGCACTTTATTGGCACGACCGTTCACTTTTTGCATTATTGGAGTTACTGTGCACCATACCGCATGACATCACCAGATCTTGACCAGATTTCGTAGCCGCATGACCGTTCCATTGGAGGCACGATCGTGCATCTCCGGGTTCTTGTTGCACGGACATCTGAAAGGGTTGTGCATTGCCGGGGTTGGGTTGATCATCGGATCCGCACGGGGTGCAACCAACCGCACGCCCGTTCATCTCCGGCATATGCTTGCACGCCGGATCGCACCGTCGTTCATTGCTGGGCTGGTCTACTTTGTCGGAAATGCACGGTCGTTCCACTCGTTGCACGACCGTTCTAAATGCCCAGGTCAGAATCTTCACAGAATGTTCACAGCTTTTTCGTTTCATCCGGAAAGTCCTCGTTTTCATTATCATCTTGTCTGGCATGCTGTTTTAGGCCTGTAAACAAAAGTATACTTGATTAAGTATCCGAATGACGGTTTTACGGCCGAAAACGCATAAAATAGGGATAAAATGGGGGACTAAAATATGTATAAATTAGTGAATATCAACGGCCCCGTGGGCGGGCAAGTTTGAACATTTTTTTTAAGTGCTCGTGTGAGTACCCTGTTTCCCAAAACTTGGTTTTAGAGATCTTTCCGATTCAGATGTCTTCCCGATTGTTCGTAACTTACCAGGTATGATGTTGATGCTTGAACCTTGGTTTCATTCTTCGACTGTTTGAAGCGAGATTTCTTCCTCCTCATCCTCAATGAATCCTTGATAGAGCTTCAGCCGTTGGCCATTGACTTTGAATGGAATTCCATTCCGAGATTTAATTTCGACTGGTCTTTGGCAAGCGTCACATGTCTTGACAAGACTTTGGGCATCTTTGTAAATGGTTGGCCAATAAAATCCCCAATCAAATACCTTTCGTGCGGTACTAGCGGCACCATGATGTCCTCCGTATGGACCTTCATGACAATAGCGGAGAATTCTTCTTGCTTCAACACCATGTACGCATCGTCGAATGAGTTGGTCGGCATGCATTTTGAAAAGATAAGGATCTTCCCAAAAATAATGCTTTACATCTGCAAAGAATTTCTTTCTTTGATGATGTGGCCATCCTTTCGCAACTATACCGCTAGCTAGGTAGTTAGCATAGTTGGCGTACCATGGTTCTTCTCGGTATTCCACCATTTCCAGGGACTCCGTTGGAAATTTTTCATTGATTTGCTCGTCCCTGGTTGCCTCCAAAGCTGGGTCTTCTAAGCGCGAAAGATGATCTGCTGCGGTGTTTTCTGCTCCTCTTTTATCTTTTATTTCAATGTCAAATTCTTGGAGGAGTAGAATCCACCGAATCAAACGTGGTTTAGCATCCTGTTTCTTGAAGAGATATCGAATGGCTGCATGATCTGTATAGACTATTGTTTTAGAAAGAACAAGATAAGAACGAAATTTATCAAAAGCAAATACCACGGCGAGTAACTCTTTTTCTGTTGTTTTGTAATTTTCTTGTGCATCGTTAAGTGTTTTACTAGCATAATAAATTAGGTGAAATTGCTTATCTTTTCTTTGTCCCAAGACTGCTCCAACTGCAAAGTCACTTGCATCACACATGATTTCGAAAGGTAATTTCCAATCAGGCACTATCATGATAGGTGCGTTGACTAGCATTTCCTTTAGGGTTAGAAATGCTTGATTGCAATCCTTGTCAAAGATGAAAGGGGCATCTTTTTCAAGTAATTTTGTTAGAGGCCTTGAGATTTTGGAAAAGTCCTTGATAAATCGTCTATAAAATCCGACATGCCCTAGGAAACTTCTGATAGCTCTAACGGAGGATGGGGGTTGAAACCGAGAAATAGTGTCTATTTTTGCTCGATCAACCTCCATTCCTTCGTTTGAGATTTTGTGACCAAGTACTATTCCCTCCGTTACCAGAAATGGCATTTTTCCCGGTTAAGGGCGAGGTTAGTTTCCTCACATCGGGATAGCATTCGTTCAAGGTTATCGAGGCATTGGTCGTATGAATCTCCAAAGATAGAAAAGTCATCCATGAAGACTTCCATTGTCTTTTCTATCATATCATGGAAGATGGCCACCATGCAACGTTGAAAGGTTGCGGGGGCATTACATAGACCAAAGGGCATGCGTCGATAAGCAAAAGTTCTGTAGGGACTTGTAAATGTTGTCTTTTCTTGGTCTTCGGGTGCTATCGGAATTTGAAAGTAACCTGAAAAACCATCAAAGAAACAATAAAATTTGTGACCGGATAATCTTTCTAACATTTGATCAATAAAAGGTAAAGGAAAGTGATCTTTCCTTGTTGCCTCATTTAATCGACGATAATCTATACATACTTTCCATCATGTGACGGTTCTTGTTGGTATTAATTCATTCTTTTCATTAGTTATTACCGTCATACCTCCTTTCTTTGGAACTACTTGGACGGGACTTACCCAAGGACTATCGGAGATAGGGTAAATAAGTCCGGCGTCAAGTAATTTAATGACTTCATTTTTAACCACTTCTTGCACATTTGGATTTACTCTACGTTGTGGTTGTATTACCGATTTATAGTCATCATTCATTAAAATTTTGTGCGTGCACATGGAAGGACTTATGCCTTTGATATCTACAAGCTTCCAAGCGATTGCATTTTTGTGTTTTTTCAAAAGCGTGATTAATATTTCTTTTTCTAAACTACCCAATTTTGACGAAATAAATACAGGTGATTTACCATCTTTGTCTAGAAAAGCATATTCCAAACCTTTTGGGAGTTCTTTGAGCTCAAGAGGTGGGTCTTTAGGAGACTCCTTATTTGGTTGCTCATTTCGATCAAGAACCACAAAAGTTTGTTCTATGGCGACCTCTTCTTCAACAAAGTGGTCAATTTCTTTTCTTGTATCGGGTGGTTCATCTTCAATTAGAGGGTCATTATTGCCGAATGGGTATTTCATTGAACGCTCAAGATCGACACTCTTTTCAAATGCCCCTAATTGAATAGATAGATTGTTGTACTTCCGGTTTTTCAAAGCTTCGTGGGTTTTTACAAAAGGTCGTCCCAACACTAGAGGAGCGTCATCAAGGATGACAAAGTCGGTTGGGATTACCATTTGATTTGTTTGGACCAAGAGATCCTCAACTACCCCTATTGACCTTATTACTTTCCGATTGGATAGAAAAATGGGTATTTGAAGTGGAGAAAAATCACCAATACTTAATTTTTCAAAAATATAGTTTGGCATTATATTAACACAAAGATCTTTATCGATTGTGATATTACTAATAAAGGAATTTTGAAAAAAAACATGGAATCGGTGTAATGTTAATTTCAAACGGGTCTTCTTTTATTAGCGAAGTTTGATCATTAGTTAACTTAATGCTTACCGTTTCGTCAATTTTAGTGTTAGTGTTTAACTCTTTTAAAAACTTAGCATGAGTGGGAACTAAACAATGATTTTCGAAAGAAGGTGACAAGAGATTAATTTCTTCAAAATTAGACTCTTCTTGAATTTTAACGTTATCGGACTCACCTTTCTCATTGTTTAACTCATATGTCGGCTTTTCACTTATTTGTTCTTCCATTTTTACATTTTCAACTATCTCTTCTTTATTTAATTCTTCTCTTGCGCGGGACTCCTCTTACCTTGCGCGAGATTCTTTTATGCATCGTTCGATAGTTTTAATGTGTTCTATTATCCTATCGGCTATGTCAGTGATAGAGTAAGGATCGGGATCCTCAAAGCTGGAATCCGGATGTTCGATCCTTTGTTCCTCATAATACTCATTTGAAGTAGATGGTTCACACCATTGTTCTTCATTGTAAGTATATGATGGATAAGGGTCGAAATTTTGTTCTTCATAATACTCATATGAGGTGGGTTGTTCACGCCATTGTTCCTCATAATAAGCATATGAAGGTGGAGGCTCATATCTTGGTTCCTCAAAGTATGAGTATGGAGGCTCATACCTTGGTTCATCAAAATATGAGTATGAGGGAGAAGGCTCATACCTTGGGTCTTCATAGGATGTGTATGAAGTTGATGGCTCGTACCTGGGCTCCTCATAGTAGGTGTATGAAGTGGATGGTTGAAATAAGTCACAATATTGTACCGGGTGAGGGTCGCCACAAATGGTGCAATAGTCTTCCCTATAATCATCCTCCTTATAGATGTAGTTGTAGCCTCCTGAGTATTGATCCATAAGAATCACTCAGCAGACCACAACAGAGTCTCGGGACCAGAAAACAAAAATAAAAACGGATACAAAGGCTGGACACGGCCCCGTGTTCAGTGGACACGGCCCGTGTTCGGAATTTGTATCTGGGCGCTTTAATAAAAGTTACTGGTTTTATGGAGCATGGGGCGTGTTCAGTGAGCACGACCCCGTGTTCAGACTCTGTATCTGGGTGTTTTGAAAAAAATGTGCAGCACGGCCCCATGTTCAGGCTACTGTAAATGCAAAAACTAACTAAAATGCAGAAATATGTGCGCGGTTTTGAAAAACTGATTAGGCCATCGATTTTAAGCTTTCTTAAAATCCTTGTGTCCCCGGAAGCGGTGCCAAAAACTTGATGTGTGCGGTGTGTTATATATATTTATGTATATTTTTAGCCCTTTTTACACTTTAGTCAAGTTTTAAATTTATAAAACACGATATTTTACTAACACTAAACACACATATGGGCAAGTGCACCCATCGTGAGCGTACTATAGCGTTGGTAAGATACCGAGGTCGTCCAAGGACACAAGAGCTTTTAGTACCGGTTTATCCTCAACGTCTAATCAAATCAAAATTTTAGAAAAAGGTTTTTAAACAAGAAAATAAAACTAACTAAAAATGCTGAAAAATAAAAATAAAAATAAAAACAGATATACAAGATGAATCACTTGGATCCGACTCACCTTTAGTGTAACCTTTGATTATTTCCGCACTTTTGCACTTTTTAAGAGATTATCTTAGTTATAGTAGTAGGCCCCTCTTTTGAAGGTGACGTTACCCTCAACCCAGTAGTTTGAGTCAGCAAGGATACAATCCTAAAGGGTCGGATTATTGAAAGATAATTAATTAAGTTATTAATGCGTAATGTGGTAGGCCCCTCTTTTGAAGGTGATGTTACCCTCGGCTAAGTAGTTTGAGCCAGCAGGGATATAATCCTAAATAGCCGGGTTAAAGTTTTAATAGTAGTTTACATATGAGGGGATCAAGGAGTTTGGACCCCCGCCATCCAATACCAGTGGGTATTGAAGGAGGTCCTACTAAACTTGACCCAAGTCCTTTCAGGATCTATACACTGAACAAGGCAAGACGCTTACCAAACCATTACCTTAACCCCCGACCAGGCAGCCAACATATCTCCATATAGACCGTGGAGATATGAATGGTGTAAATCTTTTATTTTATATAGACAGTAAAATAACGCCAAGACACCACGGACAAATGATAAGGAAGTTTCACCTTCAACATAAGAAACTAGTTATTAAAGTCATTAATACATAACCAAATAAAAAGTGCGAAAATATTAAAACTAAAAAGTATTACACTAAATGCTTGTCTTCACCAAGTGATGTAAGAGACTTAGGCAAACATGGCCTTTGAGTGTCAAGAACTCTTACGATCAATCTTGGTTTTCGAGACTACTCACACACTCTATGATGGATGATGGATGATGGTGGTGGATGTGGGTTGTGATGGTGGTGCTGGGTGGGTGAAGTGTGAGAGAGGTGGTTTGCCAAGGGATGGTTTGAAAGTGAGCCAAGCACCCCTATTTATAGCCTGCACAGAAGCCCGAACATGGCCCCGTGTCCACCCATCTTCTCTTTCTTCATTAATTGCAGTTTGTCTGCATTAGTTGACCACACCCCCGTGTCCGCTGGGCACGACCCCGTGTGCAGAAGCGTATCTGTACTATCAAGATTTGCCTAGATTCTGTGAATCTTAGCGTTGACCACGGCCCCGTGTCCGCTGGCCACGCCCCCGTGTTGGGAAATAGAAGCTTCTACAGCTTTGTCTTTTCTGCAGACGCTTGGGCATGCCCCCGTGTTCATTGAGCACGGGGCATGTTCAGCCTTCTGATGTCTTGTTTTTGCTTGGAAAGATGTTGTCGAGGGGTCGGACATGCCACGTTTATTCCTTTTCTTGTATTATTGTTAGATTTGGCTGTATTTTTGCTTCTTTTGTTCATTTAAGCTCATTTAACCCTGAAAATACAAAAGGAAGACAAAAGCACAATTTTTCCAACATTAGTACTAAAAAAAGGTTAGTTTTATGCCTCATTTGATGTAATTTATATGTTGCATTTTGCACACATCATCCCTCCGCCAGATGTTCATAACATCTTTGGAGTCTTGAATGGAGTGGCGCTGTTGACTGAAATGAACCAAAAACTTTTCCTTAAGATCAACCCAGGATGTTAACTTACCTACTGGTAGAATGTCAAACCACAGACGCACGACGCCTGTTAGGGTTTGGACAAACAAGTGGCCCGACATAGGTAGTGTCCATCCATCGACTAACCCCGTGCTGGTGAACACGCGCAGGTGATCGTCAGGATCTGATAATCCATTGAACTTTCCAACATTTGAAGGTAGTTTTGCCCACTCAAGGGGAGCTAGTGCAATCTCTTTGACAAACTTTGAGTTTTCAGCAGCTTCTGCTGGTCGGTAAATCAAATTGTAATCGCTTCTGGGTTGTAAACCGCGCGGATTTTTGGTCTGTAGCTTGTATGATCTCTCTGCAATCGATTGAAAATGCTCGTGTTGTCGTCTTCGTTGTACGTCCTGTCGTATTCATCAGTTTGGGTGTCCCGCTTCTGCGAGGAACGCGGGCCCAAATGTGAGTGAACCGATTGGCGTTTCTGAGAATATTGCTCCTCATGCTGATTTTTTCGTCTGGACTCGGAGTGAGTCGATTCATATCTAGTGATAGATTTGGAGTAGACTTCCGTATCATCCACTGATATGCGTGACGGTGCATCGTAATGCAATACTCGAGGTGCAGAAGGAGCTCGCACCTGAGCTGCAGATCTATGCGTTTATGGTGCTGGTTGAGCAGTTTGTGCACAAATCTGTGCATAAATGGTGTTCAATGCTCCTTGAGACTTGATGTGCCCGGAGATCGGTGTCTCGCCAGGAGGTAAAATGGAGCTGATCGGGATTTCAGGCTGTACTCCTGGTGTAACAGGATCATTCTCATGATTAACGTTGTTTTGAACATCGTTATCATCAGATGCTTCTTCCACCACCCCTCAATGTGGGAATCAGGGACAAAATTGCCCATGTTCTCTGGTCAAGGGCCTGGTGGATGATTCGTCGGAGCTTCTGCCATTGAAAATAGAAGAGAAGAAATGAATCAAACGAGAAAATGAGGGTGAAAACAGAAGAATCGGTGGGCGCCAATGAAGAAACAGTGATCGGAATTGATCGGAGTCAATCAGATCAGGGGTCGAGTTTCTGCAAAAAAAAGGTTAATCCTCTCGTTGATTCAGGGATCGGCTAGTTTCCTTCTCCGGTGATCACTGCAAAACAGAAAGCCGTTAGACTCGCCACTGGGAGAATGGGGGTTCTCTCCGTGACCACCCTCCGGTGTGAGAATAAGTACAGTGATCTCGATGAAGAAGATGTAGTAAAGTGAGAGTAAGTGAAAATGAACTTGTGAGATCATACCTGCAGTGCTTTGTTTATAACCGGTTTTTGGCGGGAAAATGGTGTGACGGAGAGGATAACAGAAAGCACTTTCCGTCAGCGGTTATTTTACTTTCCATTAATGGTTAACTTCACATCCATGCACACAGATTGTGAGCTTGATCAACGGCTGGAGAAATGCCACGTGGAAGGTGGTTTTATGTAGATCATCCTTCAAGTGAGTGCCATCACCGTGATCTAGATGGGCGTCCATGATTGTGCCACGTCATAGTCAGTTGCAACCGAATGATCATGCACGATAAGTATTTAAGGCTTTCTAGAAGATTTGCAGCTGTATGCCATGATGTTTTTGCCACGTGTCCATTATGTTATAATAGAAAGATTCCTTTGTTCAAGTCTTGATTTCAGGCGCGCAGAGATGTTTAGGATTTTTATCTTTAAGTCTCCTTACGTGAGCCTACGCAAGGGTGTTGACTGAATGTTTGTTTTTCCTTTTCTCCGGTGCAAGGTTATCGAAGACTTCTTTTTCCAAAATCTTGTTTAGAACCGCCGCGTGGCCGCGCAGGGTTTTGTTCAGGATGTTCTTGGAGTAAGGTTATGGTATGGTCCTATGCGCCTGCGCAAGGTTTTTGGGACCATACCCCTTCACCTGTAATATCTAAATTCTCTAGAAGAGTTACCTGGATTATCTCCTGATAGAGAGGTTGAATTTAGGATTCACCTAATACCAGGAACGGCACCGATTGCCAAAGCACCATATCGATTAGCACCAACAAAGATGCAGGAACTAAAAAACCAATTGGACGAACTTCTTGACAAAGGTTTTATACAACAAAGTTCATCACCGTGGGGAGCACCTGCATTATTTGTTAAGAAGAAAGACGAATCGATGCGTATGTGCATTGATTACCGAGAATTGAACAAGGTTACGATTAAGAATCGGTACCCACTACCGAGAATCGATGATTTTTTCGATCAACTCCAAGGAGCTCGATTCTTTTCTAAGATCGATTTACGCTCAGGATATCATCAACTGAAAGTACAGGAAGAGGACATTCCTAAAACTGCTTTCAGAATAAGGTACGGTCATTATGAATTTACCGTCATGCCATTTGGTTTAACCAATGCCCTAGCTGCATTTATGGACATGATGAACATAATATGTAAACCATACCTGGATAAATTCATAATCATCTTTATAGATGATATTCTCATTTACTCTAAGAGTAAAGAGGAACATGCAGCGCATCTGCATACATTTCTGACATTATTGAGAAAAGAGAAGCTTTATGCTAAATTCTCAAAATGTGAATTTTGGTTACAAGAAGTGCAATTCCTAGGACATCTGGTTAATCATGAAGGAATTCATGTGGATCCCACAAAGATCGAGGCGATTACTAAGTGGAAAGTCCCTGAATCACCAACAGAAGTACGAAGTTTTCTTGGACTGCCAGGATATTATAGACGGTTTATCTGAGATTTCTCTACAATAGTAATTCCATTAACCAAACTAACTTGTAAATCAGTTAAGTTTGAATGGGGACCGAAACAGGAAGAAGCTTTTAAGATTCTTAAGAAAAGGTTAACCAACGCACCCATACTCGCATTACCAGAAGGAACTAAGGACTTTATAGTCTAGTGTGATGCGTCTAAGTTAGGATATGGATGTGTGTTGATGCAACGTCAAAAGGTTATAACTTATGCCTCTAGACAACTTAAGAAACATGAAGAGAATTACACAACCCATGATCTAGAGTTAGGAGCCATAGTTTTTGCCCTTAAGATTTGGAGACACTATTTATATGGAAATAAATTCGTTGTCTTCACAGATCATAAGAGTTTAAGATACATTTTTGGGCAAAAAGAGTTAAATATGAGACAGAGACGTTGGATGGAAGTTCTTAGTGATTATGATTGTGATATTCAGTATCATGCTGGGCAATCTAATGTAGTAACTGATGCTTTAAGTTGAAAGTATCATGAAAAGCCGAAATGAGTACGTTCTCTCAGATTAAATCTACAAGTAGATTTAAATGATCAAATTAGAGAAGTACAGGAAACAGCGATCAAGGACGATGCTGAACATTTAAAAGGAATGATTAAGGAATTAGAACAAGGAATAGATGGAATTTGGAAGTTCCATAAGAAAAGGATGTGGATACCTAAACAAGGGAACCTACGCCACAGAATTCTAGAAGAAGCTCATAAGTCTAAGTATACGATACATCCCGGAAGTGATAAAATGTATCAAGATCTAAGAAAGAATTTCTGGTGGATAGGAATGAAAAAGGATATAGCAAATTATGTTGCTAAATGTCTAACTTGTTCACAAGTTAAAGCTGAGCATCAGAAACCCTCAGGATTATTGCAATAATTAAAGATGCCAATATGGAAATGGGAATTCATAGCAATGGACTTTGTTACCAAATTACCCAAGACAAGAAAAGGAAATGATACAATCTGGGTGATTGTTGACAGATTGACCAAATCTGCTCATTTCTTACCAATGAAGGAAACTTTCAGTATGGAGCAGTTAGCCAAGCTATATGTAAATGAAATAGTTTCATTACATGGAATTCCTTTATCTATTGTATCTGATAGAGATAGCCGTTTTACTTCTCATTTTTGGAGAAGTTTCCAAAAAGCAATGGGAACCAGGTTAAATCTAAGCACAACTTATCATCCACAAACGGACGGACAAAGCGAAAGGACAATACCAACGATGGAAGATATGCTTAGAGCCTGTGTAATTGATTTCGGAGGAAATTGGGACGACCATTTACCATTAATATAATTTTCCTACAATAACAGCTATCATACAAGCATTAATAAAAAAAGGGTAAATGCACGGTACCCCTGACCGCGGGAGGGATCCCCCTCCCTAGTTTGCTACCCGACCAAGCGCCCTGGTGGTGAATTCCCCAGTCTGCTCAGGGTAAGAATTGAACTTGCGACCTCCCCCTTGCAGGTTTTAAGATAGGTGTTGGTGGCCACTTGGCTGACACCCCGTTTTGAAGCACTTTATGGACGAAAGTGCAGAACTCCAGTCTGTTGGGCAGAAATTGGAGAAAATCAATTATCTGGACCAGAGATAGTGAGAGAAACAACAGATAAGATAATTTAAGTCAAGGAAAGACTAAAAGCCGCACGAGATCGTTAAAAGAGTTATGTAGATAACAGACGAAAACCTTTAGAATTTCAAGTAGGAGATAAAGTATTGTTAAGAGTTTCTCCATGGAAAGGAGTAGTCAGATTCGTTAAAAGAGGAAAGCTAAGCCCCAGGTATGTTGGACCTTTTAAGATTATTAGACGTATAGGACCCGTAGCCTATCAGCTAAAACTGTCAGAGTAAATGGCAGGAATACATGATGTGTTTCATGTATGTAATCTCAAAAAGTGCTTAGCAGATGAATCATTAGTGATACCTCTCAAGGACATAGAGGTAAATGAGAAACTTAAATTTATCAAGAAACCCGTTCAGATTGAAGATAGAAAGATTAAGAATCTCAAGCACAAGAGACTAGTTCTGGTCAAAGTGAAATGGGATTCCAAGAGAGGACCAGAATACACTTGGGAACTCGAGTCAGAGATAAAGAAGAAATACCCACACCGGTTCCAGTAGACCTCGAGGACGAGATCTAAAACAAGGTGTGGAGGATATAACAACCCTCCTAGAACCCTTAAAACGTTCCTTACGTACCTCATACGCGAGAAACGAGCCCGAAATACCCTTATACTTAGAAAAATCAAGAAAAACAAAGTTCAGGAGTCGCTCGCGGGCCGCGACCCAGACCTCCTTGGTCCTTCGCGGGGCGCGACGGCCTAAACTTGTCAGGCACACAATTGTGCCACGTGTCGAACACGTGGCAGGGCTACCCCCTTGAATCGGCAAAGCTATAAACGCCACGTGGGCTCTCACGGGCCACGAAGGCCGAGACCTAAGGCGTCGCGGGGCGCGACAAGGTGGTCGACCAGCCCTATAAAAGGGGTCGACAGTCTCATTTGTTTTTGTTCAAATTTCTTTCTTTTCTCTGATCACTAGTAAGCTAAAACTCTCGGGAAATAATACCCCTATAAAGCGAAGCTCTGCCTCATTGTAAGTATTATAACCCTACTGTTACCCTACACGGTCGATTTAGGGCTCCGTAATGTATGTCAGGGCTCTGCCCGACTCAGTCGTTGGAGTTCTGTCTCGTGTTACACCCGATTGATTTAGGACTCCGTAATGCATGTCAAGGCTCTGCCTGACTCAGTCATTGGAGTTCTGTCTTGAGTTGTACGGTTAATGTGATTTGGGTTATTTCACTAACGGTGTGCATTTTTTAATTTTAATAGATAATAACCAGGAGATACAACAGGAAGTCTTAGTATTACCTAAGTAAATAATGTGACTACATTCTCTTTTTGTCACCTTTTTGTGAATTACTTTTGTGAGTCAAAATGCTTTACCAAAACCTCAAATGTTTTAAATTACACTTAAACAGTAACTGAGTATTTGTGATTCTACAATTACTACCGGTACGTTGTGGTTTTGTATACATTACTTGAAACGCGTTACTATTGGAATAGTAGCATGACCAACCAGTCAGGAAAGACAATACCAGGAAAGGGGTAATTGGATAGATATAAGCAAATGTAATTGCGGATGCCCTCAATACTGTAAAAGTGATAAAACTGTTTTGATTAAATTGAGATGCACTCGCCAGTATTTCTTGCTGATAAAATGTTTTTAAAACGCGTTTCAGGTAACAAAATGTGAAAGCCAATAGAAGCTAGCTGGAGAGCACTGAAGGCTTGGAAAAGTGGCTATAAAAGTTACCTAATTAAAAAGAAGTTGTTATTTTCAAAAATTAGATTTATCCCTACAAATGTATTGTCAAATTAACTTGGGTTTTATCCCAATAATATATTATTATAAAAGTTTGGTGTTTTACTCTGATAAAAATATTTCATATCTACGGTCCTGATGTATTCCGCTGCTAAATTAATAAACACCGATACCACTGATTTGGATCTCGTGGCACCTGTTATCGGGGTAGGGATCGGGGGTTGCTACACCTAAGTACCAGGTTAGTAGAGGTGAACACATTTCACAAAGGGTTGTTGACGTTGTAGAGAAGGTTTGTATTTGCAGGCAGTGGAAGATTTCTGGGATCCCATGTAGACATGCAGTTGCAGTTAACTGGGACATGGCTCTACATGGGCAGGAAGTTGGGCGCCCTGAATCATGGGTAATCAATGCTACTGGTTGGACACTTAAAAAGCTGCCTACTCACACAAAATAGAACCTATTAATTAGGGGTGTGCAGAATTCGTTTCGAATTCGAAAAATTCGAAATTCGTTTAAATTCGATTCGATTATGAAGAATTCGTTTCGATTATAAGAATTCGAATTCGATTCAATTCGAGTCAAGTAAATCGAATACGAATCGAATACGAATTTATAATTTCAAATTCGATTCGATTCGAAATTCGAATAAAAATTATACATTTTTATTTATTATTTTTATATATAATACATATATAACTTTTATTAGGCTATACTATAAATTATTTTCAAATTTTTTTCCAAGTATTAAAATTACCCATTACCAAACCCACTACATGGCATATTACTAAAACCTAAGTAACAAATCTATCAATAGATTTCTAAGCGTAAAAATATTAACTTGTAATGTGGAGTGTTTATTCCCGACTTCTCGTTTTGAATTTTAGACTTGTGGTACTTTATTTAGAACTTTTTAAGGTGATATTGTGCTTTATTGCTGCTTTAAAATTTATGTTTCATTTTGAAAGTTTTTTACATGTTTTTAGAGAATCTGAATTAAATCGAATTTATTCGAATTCGATTCGAATTCAAATTTTTAATCGAATACGAATCGAATACGAATTGGGCTTTTTATTCGAATACGAATTCGAATCGAATTCGGTATGTTTTAATCGAATTCGAATCGAATACGAATTCAAGGAAAAATAAAAATTATTCGAATAATTCGATTCGAATAATTCAAAAATTCGATATTCGATTCGATGAACACCCCTACTATTAATGGCAGAGACCTTTGGCCAAAATCCAATGTTCCAAAATTGTTACCCGAATACGCTATTCGTGCTCTTCATTTTAGGGCATCAATTCTATTTTAGAGTACAACTAGGAGATGCCTCGCCCGCGTTGCGAGGCGATGGCCGAATAATTCTCAACCAATTAAAAAAAGACTACTATAATTTTGCTAGGAAAAAAAACAAAAACGATGATAAGACCGTAATTTCGGGCTCAGGGCAAAAGTGTATTTTTTCAGGACTAATGAGCCAGTGTTAGGCAGCTCCTTGACATGGAAAAAAATTAAATCGAGTAAACCAATTAAAAAAACCTTTATAGTTTTGGTAAAAAAAAACTAAAACGATGGGAAAAACGTAATTTTTAACTGAGGGCGAAATCATAATTTTAATTCGGGGATAAATTGTAAACTAAATGGACCAACGGGGGAGTGCAAGGAAGCTGCCGGCATGACAGTAACTTTACACTGGGGGCAAAATTGTAATTTCACCACGGAAACAAACAAAAACGATGGTCAAAATGTAAATTTAAGTTGGGCGTAAAATCGTAATTTGCCTGTGAGAAAAAAAAAACTAATGGCAAAGTATAAATTTATACGGGGCAAAGTCGTAATTTTGAATCGAGGGCAAAATTGGAATTATTAACTGGGAGCAAAAGCGTAAATTTATTTTTAAGTGGGGGAAAAAACATAACTTTGAACTGATGGCAAAATCTTAATTTTAAGGGAAAAAAACTAATGGCAAAACTGTAAATTGAAACGGGTAAAAATCGTAATTTTTAACCGAGGGCAAAATTGAAATATTTAGCTGGGAGCAAAAGCGTAAATCTATTTTTAAGCGGGGGCGAAAACATAATTTTTAACTGATGGGAAAATCGTAATTTTAAAGGGGGATAAAATCGTAAATTTGTTGGGCCAATAGGGGAGTGCCAGGCGTAAATTTATTTTTAAGTGGGGGTAAAAACATAACTTTGAACTGATGGCAAAATCGTAATTTTAAGGGAAAAAACTAATGGCAAAACTGTAAATTGAAACGGGTAAAAATCGTAATTTTTAACCGGGGGCAAAATTGAAATATTTAGCTGGGAGCAAAAGCGTAAATCTATTTTTAAGCGGGGGCAAAAACATAATTTTTAACTGATGGCAAAATCGTAATTTTAAAGGGGGATAAAATCGTAAATTTGTTGGGCCAATAGAGAAGTGTCAGGCAGCTGCCTGGCACTATTATCCTTGCCGCCCATTTAGCCTAATGAAAGCACACTACTATTACCGTGTCGGCGGCCGACACCTGATTTTGTAGTAGTTGAAAATGTTAGAGTTAGACTATTTTTGAATCACTTATTTTCTACTTGTTTTGATCACATCACCATATTGTTTAGGTTGACCTCTCTCAAGATTAAAAGCAATTTTGAGGATAAGAATCAAATCTATATATGTTTTGGTGACGGGCCATATTTGTAATTTGAAAAAAAAAATACTTGTGGGATTTATATAATCACTATATATTATTATTATTAGGGTTATTAGATTTTTAATAATCTTAAGTTTCACCTATTGGGTGATAATAATCACAACTTTAAAAATCCTCTTCAACGATCCCAACTTATAAAAGTTTGGCCCCCATTAATCATTTTCAAACATATAAGAATTTGGTATCCTTACTATATTCAAGTACACCTGTAGACTCCTTAGTTGATTCAAGTGCACCTATGTTAGAAAGGATCAATGGGGGCCAAATTCTTACAAGTTAGGATCGTTGGAGGGAATTTTTAAAGTTGAGATTATTATCGGCCAACATGTGAAACTTAAGATTATTAAAATCCAATAACCCTTATTATTAATATTATTATTATTATTTTTATTATTATTATTATTATTATTATTATTATTATTATTAAACTGAAATGTTAGGTAAATTATTTAGTAAGATGTCAAATCAATAAAAATACATTGATATGTTTCATATAGACGTTAGTATATAGCTATTAAAAAACAGATCACACCATTTAGTTTTTATTTGATTTATTTTTCTTTAATAATTTACTTTTATCAACATAAAGAAAAAACTCAATTCGTGGTTGTTTTTATTTTTTTCGATGTTTAAATATAAATTTTATTGAAAACTTAATTGTATATAAATATAAAAATATTAATTTTAGTATCATAAGCTATATGGTTAGCCGGTACAGAACCAGTACCGTGACGAATGAACCGATACCAACATTGGTATCAATATTGATATTATCGAAACCAGTATCGATATTTGTTTTTATGATTTCGATTGTCGTAAAACACGTATCAGTATTCTTTTGGGCATATTACAACTTTATTTTCTGGTATTCTCTTCCGATTACTATACCAAATGTCGATATTATAACGAACCCAACCGCTACCGACCGAATTCCCACGGCGTAGCGCAAGAAATCCACTAGTTGCATCACTTAATTAACAAGTTCACTCAAATTTTAAATTATGATTGAAACTTTAAACACTAAACTATTATTAAACAAATGACAATTAGGTTGGCTGAAATCTCTAGTCTACACGCTTCAATTATTTCTTAAATCGTATTTACGCCTTGTAGTTGATATATTTAAAACAGACAGTTGAAAAATGTTAGCTATGACGTGGTAACGTTTACACTTTTGTCACTAAACACTAAACAGTTGAATATTCATCTTAACTAGTATTAAGTAGCCCTCGCGTTACGGCGGGGGCGAGCACTAATGTCACACTACTGCCAACGACCATCGACACTGAAGTTGCGGTGTGTTAATGCGAAGAAATTAAACCGAAACGTAAAACACAGAATAAAATAACTAAGTTGATCTAAGACTCGCGCGTTACGATGAATCCGCGTCTATTTTTTCCCGTTTGACAGGTTCATCGTAATCTATATATAATATATATCATTACCACTATACAAACCATAATGCATACATTACAACAACCATTGCATCAGTGTGTTGCAAATTATATTTATACAAGATTTTGGCTAAATTAATTAAATTATTATAAATAATAATAATTTACAAATAAAACAACACAACTTTGAATTGATCAAACTGATTGAATATGGTAAGATAATGAAACCATTATTTGATTAGGGTACAACCACTTAAGCACAATTTACAACCATACATGCATACAAAACAGATTGAATTTGGTAAGGTAATGAAATCATTATTTGATTAAGGTACAACCACTTAAGCACAATTTACAACCAAACGTGCATACGAATGTTCCAAATTAATAGTATATAAATTTATAAATAATGTACAAATAACCAAAGAAAATATACAACTAAAAATAGCATAAACCACAACTAAAGCCACACTTACAACACCATATTACAATAACATGTTGCAAAATAATAGTATATAAATTCTTAAGAAATATATCTTTAAATAATTAGGTAAAAAGATACATCTTAATTCGTTATTTAATGGTTAGGCCATGTATAATGGGTATTATATGGCATGAAAGAGTTTGATAACACCCCATCATCATTTCCCACAGTGGCGGAACTAACCTATTAAATTAGGGGTACCCAAAAAATATATTTTGCGGTGCAATCATACAATATAAAAAAAAACGACACATAAATAAAGTAAAACAAATACCTAACTAATTGGGTCACGATTTCAATCATATTATTAATAATTTGGGCAATTGGGTCACTGCTTCAATCGGACTCACTTATTCTACAAGTTTGGGTTGATTAAGGGTATCCTAGTATTATTTTAGGAGTATCCTTGGTATAAAACAGAAAAAAATAATAAAAAATACACTACGAATACGCACTCGAGCCATAGCCCATGCTGCGGCTGCTAAAGCATTGGGTCCGCCCCTGATTCCCCACCAGCATTACAAGGGCATGAAGATGAAGAACCATTTCTAGAATAATGGATGGTCTTATTCGAAAATGTTCAATTCTTTATACAAGGCAATTCTTACAATAAAATGCTAAATACTTATCGAAAAATTCAAAACCAAAGATATAAAACAAAATCAAAAGTACTCACATATATATGATAAAGTCTACAAGAGTAAAACATCAAATGCTAATGACGGAGGGAATCTTGCACTCTATGCCTTACATGTATCAACTTTTCTCTTCTCTCTACATATCAATACCACATCAGATTTCATTACTTTCAGCTTGTCAAATGACAGGAATGTCAGGAAATGAATTTGCTACGCTTTTTTTCTCTTGCCACAACCAATTATTAAATTAAATCTACAAAATAACTAACTCAAACATAAATATAACATTAATTTAAAAAAAGCTAATACATATAATTCATACATGTCAAAATAACTAGTGCATTAATTTTAAAAGTAGTATTTCCATCCTCAATGCTTCACCACCTCCCTTTTTGTTCAAGCATAATTAAACAAATTATTATCGGTCATGTGATCATGCGTAAATCTTCTTTTTTTGTCGCTCCTTCATCCGATCCGAGTGTCCTTTTCCAATGCCTCCGCATGTTTTAGTAATACTTGTATTTTTGCAAGTTTTATCTCTTCATTTATCCGAAGCTTCTCGTTATGAAACCTTTTAGTGTGCTCGGCATCTTCATTAGTTGCGTTGTTCATATTTGACACCATTCTCACAAGTTCTTGTGTTATCATCAAATGGGTTATCTTGTGGTGTTTGGTTATCAAGTGAGCCCAGTTGGTTCAAAGTTGTCTTAAGATGACCTCATGTAAGTGTTTGTTTTAGAGGTTTTAGTCTTTTTTTTTTTCGAATCTTCAAACTCGCAACCCATTGGTTCAACCAGCTCCTATTTTTGTTCATTTCTTAGAACTTGCCAAGCTCCAATATGGGTGTAATTGGCTTTTTTTTGCACCCCTCTTTTGCCTTTGGGACATTGAAATTCTTCAACGATTAATTGAGAATGTCTTGGTCCGACTGACCACTTCTCGATTGAGATTCCTCCTATTGTATATCCCGGAAAAGCTAGTAATCTTCTTGTTCATCATCCCAAAGGCAAACCACTTCTTCGATTGAGATCCCTCCTATTGTATATCCCGAAAAAGCTAGAAATCTTCTTGTTCATCGTCTTCCATTTTGAGTGAATTTGATGAACAACGCGAGCTGAGTCTATAATTGCTTGATGAATATGTTTCAAAATCTTTTTCCAAAAGTAATCTCACGTTAAGTCCATTTTCTACTTTTAGCTCTACTTGTACATCCTAAATTATTTCATTAAAAAAAAACTAAACCATTAAAAATGAATAATATCACAAAATAAATTAACCGAACGTTTAAGGGAGCGATTAGAATTTTTACCTACATATAACACTAATTATTTTTACGGGGAGCAACCTCCCACGGCGCTCTATGCACATGCATGTTTCCTAAAAAGAAAAAAAAGAAAAATTTTGATCTTTCAATCATTAAAACAAAAAGAATAAATAAACAACTGTAACAACATTAGTTAGTTCCTCTTTTCTATTCATTTTTGTATTTCTTTATAATCTTGTAACTCCTCTCTTGTAACAAGTTTCAGCACGACGAAATACACATGCCTATTATATTTTCATGCCTATTATATTTTCTAGTAATAAAAAGTAAAGTTTCAAACAATATGCACATGTACACATCAGTTAAATCAATTAAAAAAATCATATTTTTCATGCCTATTATATTTTCTAGTAACAAATAAAAAATAAAATTTTTAAAAAAGATACAGATATGCACGTATGCATAAAAGTGGTAAAACACAATACATGATAAATCTAAGCCAAAAACACTTGCATTCAATATAAAAATAACATACCCTTTATTTATTCATGTTACAGAGAACATTCAAAACACTACAAAAAAATAGTTTTTTTTTTTTTTTAAATATAAAACTACACCAGTACGTTACAGAAAATAAGGAATGCTCAAAATTGAAAAGGGACGTGGATAACTACGGCTGGAAGTCAATGCATCCTACACATCACTCTTTACTTGCCACATCTATTTATATATCTTTTCCATTGCATCATCCACCACTTGATATTTAATTTTCTCATATATGATCTAATCATAGTCAATATATACCACTGTTTTCAGAAGTCTGGTCCGGTCTAGGAACGATCTATAGAACCGATATAGTTAGTATCTTAGACATCATTTTTTTGCTACTCAGTTGAACCAGTGAAATCAGATCGGTGGTTGTACTAATAACATGCTCAGATGGAATAGCAGAAATTATAGACTTACTCGACTTTAGTTTTGAGTTTTAACTTATATGGTTAGAAACTAATGTTGTTAACGGAAGATTGTGTTGTACCGCTAACTATTGTATCGCTTTGTTGAATTAGAAACTTAAAAAAAACGTTTTAACTTATGAGACGACATGTTGTCTCTGCAACTTTAAAAAATTTTCTTCTAATTTTATTTTATTAATGGTCAATATACATGAAAATTTTAAAAAAACTAAAAAAATAAAGTTTAACTTATAGAGACGACATGTCGTCTTGTCTCTAAAAAGTTTGACTAGTCAAAAATAGTTTTCATTTAGACGGCAAAATTTGCCACCATTCCAAATTTAATTTGAAAAAAAAAAAGATTTAACATATAGAGACGATATGTCATCTCTATAGGGAAAAACAATTTTGTTTTGTTTTTTGGTTTTGATTAATAAATAATTAAAAATACAAAAAAAGTTATTCGCATATAGAGCTATAAGTCCAATTAAGTTTATTAATTTATTCTTGTTTTTTAACTAAAAATATATACATTTAAACCTATAGAGACGATATGTCGTCCCTAAAATGTTTGAAAAGTAAAAAAATTATTCGGAAGCAAAATTTCCTACAATTCCATAAAAATTAAAAAAAAATTAACCTATAGAAATGACATGTCGTCTCTAAAATGTTTGAATGGTAAAAAAAATTTCATTTATGAGGCAAAATTTCCCACCATTCCATAAAAATTTGAAAAAAAATTAACTAACCTATAGAAAGGACATATCGTCCGTATATGAAAAAATAATTTTATTTTGTTTTTTTATTCTTTATTAATAAATAATTAAATATAAAAAAAATATTCACATGTAGAGACGACATGTCGTCCCTATATACCAAATTAACCTATAGCGACGACATGTCGTCGCTATAAGTAAAAATAATTCTGTTTTGTTTTTTATTCTTTATTAATAAATAATTAAATTTAAAAAAAATATATTCGCCTATAGAGACGACATATCGTCCCTATAAGCCAGATTAATTATTTCTTATTTTATTCATGATTTTTACCAAAAGAATAATAGTCTATTATATATTTATCATTTTATTAAGTAATATTTACAAAAGCATATATATATATATATATATATATATATATATATATATAATGTTAGTACTAATATTTACATTATTATTCCATATATAAATTATCAAGTTTCTTGTGCATCATGTGTAAGACCCAACTTAATATAACTAGTTTAGTGATACAAAACTTGCATTTAGTACAAGTATTTAGGAGTTTACAAAAACTTTCATGGTTTTAAAACCTTACAAGGTCATAATATTCAAGTCATCATACTACTAGTTAACCTTTAAAACGTAGTTTCAAGCATTTACATATTACTAAAACAAAATAGACAAAATGCGGAAGCTTCATTTAGTGCGTTCGGTTCTTGATGTATGCTTGATCGCCATCCGGGTTCGAACCATCTTCACCTACGGTCAAAACCATTAAAATTATTAGTTTGACACTTTACATATCAAGTATAAGCAAGTTCCATATTCACACAAGTCAAAAACAAACAAAATGCAAGAACTAGGTAAGTCGCGTCGCGCGACGGACTTCGGGAACGGCAGTCGCGTGCCGCTACCACCGTCGCGTTGCGCGACGGTTATTGGTCCTCCTCGTGGCGCGGCGCCAGCATGTGATTTCGACAGAAAGTTGTTATTTTGAGCTGCTAATTTCGCCCAGCACCACTTATCTCGATTCCAAACTTTAAATTGGCATAACTTTTGACTCGGGCGTCCGTTTTAGTCGATTCTTTTTCCTACGCGACCGTAATTTAATTACGGACGCGTTTATCAACACGTTTTACATAAAAATATCATTTCAAAAATAGTTGTCCTTTAATTTGTCTCTTGTTTATTTGACTCATTTGTTTACAAGTTTCATGACATGTATTGTTGTTATCACAAACTTTAGGCCAATGCACTCGTTTTTGCGTTTACCAAATATGAGCTTTTGCTCCCCTCCCGAGGGTTGCTTATGCAATAATCATCATGCTTATTTCCAAGAATTTAACCGTGCCTTTCGGAATCATTTGACAAGCAAATGTATACATCCCCGAAAGTTTAAAACTATAAACATTCAAAGTAAAAGGGGAAAACATGAACTCACAGATTTGCGTTCCATGCAAATCTCTATTCGATTCCAGGTTCGTCGTTTGTTTCTCGACCTACAAGTGTTCTAATCTCGTTAGACACTTAGGTTTGTGTTTGTGTTTCGTACAAGCATTCATCTTGAATTTCGTTTTTAGTTCCTTGTAATAGTTTGTTTTCTTTGTTTGTGTTTTCATGTATATATATATTCTATTTGGTTTACGTTTGAATGGGCTTAATTCATATACTAGATTTTAAGTCCATTTTGTATATTTAGTGTATATGGACCTAGCCTAAATAACTTTGTTTAAAGTGGGTTAAGCCCAAATTGATTTGTAGGAGTGGGCCTTAGCCCAAAACACTTTTATAAAAGTGGGCCTAGCCCAATTTAGTTTATAATAGTAGACTTAGCTCAAATAAGTTATGTAAAAATTGCCTAGCCCAAACTATTTTCTAAAAAAGGATCTAGTCCTTAATAGTTTATAAAAATTGGGTTTTTAGTCCAAGTATTTGTGTAGAGTGGGATTTAGCCCAATTTTGACTAAAATTTATTTTAGTCAAATATTTTGTAAAAGTGGGCCTAGCCCAATTTTATTTATGAGAAATGGACTTTAGCCCAATTTAATTTATGGACTCCTTTTTTTTTTTAATTTACAAGATTTGGGCTTAGTCAATAATAAATAATAATACTTGTATTTTTATAAAAATCTAGTTTTTATAAAAATTGTTACTTATGTGATATATGAATTCTTTTTAATGCATAAGCTTTTTAGAGTGTGTGACGACTTGTATTTTGTTATATTTGTTTACTATGTGTCGGCTTGATTTATTCGTGTCGTTTGTCCCGTTCGTGTCGTCCGTCTCGTTTATGTCGTTTGTTTCGATTGTTCCATTTTATTTTGTCCAAAAGTCCATATTGTCAAAAGTGTCCGAATTTGTCCGTTTGTATGTTTATGTCCAAGGATGGACATTACATTTTATAGTCTTGTTTTTCAAGTGTTAATATATATTTTGTAATTTTTGTAGATGTGTGTAAATTTTGTATTTGTTCCTACTTGAACTAAACACATAATGTATATATCAAAATATATATTTATGATACTTGATGAATCTTTTTGAAAGTATATATTTTATCTAAAATATATACTTGTCACTTTTTGTTTAGAAATCTTTTATAAAACATGGATTTATAACTTTGTCCAAAAATTCGTTTAACCATGTTCAAAGACTTCAAATAGTTTTCTAGTTACATATTTCTTTGTTTAACACTTTTGAACATAGCAAAATTTAGAAAAATTTTGCAATAGTTTTGTTTGAAAAATTGATTTTTCCCAAGTTTTTACAAAACTTGTGTTCAGTTCATTTCAACATAAAACATCATCAAGTATCAATATTCGTCATAATTTGTCAACAAAGTACCATGAACATGATATAGTTCCTAACTTTCCCAAAAGTAAATTTTATTCTATGTTTTTGCCAAAAATTTGTAGAAAAAGATTTTATTTAAAATTCTTGTTTTAGATGAATCATATAGTCATTTGAAGCACCAATATGTGTTCAAAATTTTTACTACTAACATATTTCATATTTTTGATTCTTTCCAGAAATGAAAACTTTATTCAAGAAAGTTTTCAAAAATTTATTTTCTTTGATTTAAATGATTTCTCATACTTCTCTAGCATGCATGTTCATCATTTAAATCATCTTAACTCATCTTCATCACTTTTGTTGATGAATCTTGTTTGATCTAACATGCATGTGTTTAGATCATGTTTTTATACAAAAATAACCAAGATTCGTGTTCACTAGTCTAAATTTCTCTAAGTTCATTCCAAAATCAATGAAAAATCATAAGATAAAAATAATGATTTTTAGTTTTTCTTAGTGTTTTTCATATGGGTTTTGTTTTGATTTTGGTTCATGATGAACTTGTTTTCCTTAAAAATTAACAATAAAAATAAAACTAGTGTAGAGTTCTTACAATTTTTGCTAGAAAAATTGTAACACCCCAAAAGAGGGCTTGGCAATTAAACCAAATTAACCGCGGATGAGGGGTAAAATATCGTTGGTGGTAAAAGTTAACCTGTAAATATTAGGATTTAAATAAATAAATCTAATGTTTAATTAATGGAAAATGAATGCCTTTCTCGAAAGATAAAGTTTATCAAAAGACTCGGACTACCGAAACTTAAACTAAACCGAGTCCGCCGAACTAGGACCCGAAACGGTGGGGACTGGGTTTGTCCACAAAAAGATTGAGATGTAACGTTTATAAAATGTGGACTTTAGAGTTTATTGTGTTGAAAACCTTTAAAAAAACACGATTAGTCCATTTATGTGATAAATTGATGTAATTGCTCAAAGAATTGTGACATGTTTTCTTAAACTAGTATATGTTAATAAACATTTACGGGGTTAAATAATGGTGGATAAAACACTTAACACTTGGTTAATATGTATATATATAAAGGCTTGGATGAGGGACCTTTCTTGTAAATATGAGACTAAACAAAAGAAAAAAAAAAAGACCAGGAATCCCATTTTGGGTGGTCACGTGAATTCAGCCCAAGGGATGGCACTCCTAAGTTGATTCAACACTAAAAACCCTAAATTAGTGATGAAATTCATCAAATTGAAGGTAGCAAAGAGGAAATGTGTGACCAGGAGGGTTCATATTCATTGTTTAAGCATTTGGTAAGAACCCTAACACCAATCTCTTCTAAATTCCGTAATCCGCAAATGGGTTTTGACTAAATTAAGTTAAATTCATGGAATGCAATGATTATATTTGCTACCTTGAACATGTCTAACAGTGGTGTGATAGTTTCATACTTGAAATTGGTTAATGTCAATAGATGATGATTTTGATTTTTATTAGTAGCTTGATGTTACTAGAATGATTGTACTTCTATGTTATTAGCATGGATTGTATGAGAATTATACGCTATGTGTTATGCATGATGCTTATTAGTTAAGTTGATTTGCAAGTTGATTACAAAGATAGCCTAATTTGGTGGTTAGGATGAGTAAAAGTGATAAGTTCATGAAGGGGGGTACTTGCTAGATGAATAGTGAATGAAATAACCATGTATGATGTAGTATGCACACTAGGTGTTTGTGAAAATGCCTAAGGGAAGTGTAGATAAATAGAATGGATCACGAACTTTAGAATATTGGATAAAATGACGTAATCGTCTAATGTGAGTATATTATAGTTGGTTGGAAAGGTTTGAGGTATACATCAACTCGCTTTAAGTATACAAAACTGAATTGTAGGTTAAACGGGTCAAAATTGTCGATTTCAGTAGCTAAGTGGGAAGTTATTACACAAAAATAAGTTGCTGTCCAGATTTTGTAAAAATCGTATAAAATCACAGAAAATTCCTATGAAGACGAGCCATATACGCTCGGAAAGCCCTCCGAGCTTAGATTATTTCATATTTGTACATCAAGATGTGGTTCGGATGTAAAATGGGTCAAAAATCATGATTTCTGCAGCTAAGTAGTTCTTTTCAGCATGCTGTTTGGAACCATTTTACATGCTGTCCTGATTTTTGAAAAATTGTATAAAATCACAGAAAAATCGTTAGAGGGTGTGCTATATATGCTTGGAAAGGTATTCGAGTCCTCTACAATACATCTTTGAACACGAAAAGCTTATTCAATTGTTAAAGATGTCAAAATGTGTCACGAACAGCTGCTGCGCAAAAGTACAACACTAAGATTGTGGTTTTTATAAAAGTTTAACTAAAGACCATTGTTGGTCTAGATATAAATATGACTTTTGATGAATAATTCACACTAAATATAGTGTGGTTATGATTCTAAGGTACTTGCATATAGACTAATGCAAGTAGTTTTAAAGGGAACAAAAGAGATAAATTGTTAATGTATATATATATGTGTGTGTGTGTGTGTGTGTGTGTGTGTGAGAATCAACAGTTTGTCTTCTAAAAGTTAGAAGCCAAACTGAACTATAATATAATTGAATGAAAATATGTTATAAAAGTCCATAAGTTTGATGGTCATAGTATATGATGACTAATCTAATTATCTTGTGGATTTTATGTTATATGATAGTTTGACTCTTAACAAGCTAGGTGGAGCTTGGAACGGAATGGGTCAAGCGGGTCAAACACACGAAAAGACATGATCGGACGCAAGGAAAGTAAAGCTTACACCTCTTAAATAAAACCCAACTTATGTAATAAGTTAAGAACAAGACCAACAAAGAATCGGATGAGTATTTGGTGTAAATACTTGTTGACGCGAACCAAAACGGGTCAAACAAGTAAAAAGGAGTTTTTGTTGTATACTTTCTGATGCAAACCAAAACGGGTCAAACGAGTAAAAATAAGTTTCTGATATAAAACACTTGCTGACGCGAACCGAAATGGCTCGAGCAAGTAAAAATATAGTTTTTGGTATAAACACTTGCTGATACGAAATAAAACGGGTCAAACGAGTAAAAATAAGTTTTTGATATAAAACACTTGCTGGCGCGAACTGAAATGGGTCGAGCGAGTAAAAATAAGTTTTTGTATAAACACCCGCTGACGCGAAACAAAATGGGTCGAGCGAGTAAAAATACAAGTAAATCATATGTTAATGATTAAACTAGTGATCGTAAAAAAATTAAGAAAAAAAGAGACCCGATGACGTAAGTCATAATGGGTCAAATAAGTGATATCGCAAATAAATCCCATGTTAGTGATTTAAACGATATAATGACTTGTGTAGTTGTCTAAAGAATAAACCAATAATGGTTCAAAAAACTGAACGGGTCATACGAGTCAAATGGTAATGATATCACCAATTGAGCGTAATATTTAACGTGTGTTATTGTTAAGTGTTATACTAACAGGTAAGCTTATTATACTGGCAAGTATTGTCATGACTAGTGAAAATAAATTTTCAAGGTACTGAAAACAGGTCATTGCATTGACCCGTGCCAGGTATGTCTAACCGGTCGTTTTAGGTAAAACGCCAAACCGGAATTAAAAAAAATGAAATAAAAAGTTAAGGTTTGTCTAATGTAACCAACCATAATTCGAGTTGTGGTTGGTAGAAACAACTAGAATATTGATAAGAAAGTTGGAGGCATAAACTAGAATGCAGAATGCCTCCTAATAGGTCGGTTGGGTAACTAATTTCGAACCGAAAAAGTAATTTGAAATGAAAACACGTTTTTAGCTGACACGGCCGGGTGGAAACCTGATCCGGCCGGGTACGGGTGCTGAGAAAAAGGCATGTTTCAGCTGCCACAGCCGGGCGGAAACCTGAACCGCCCGAAAAAAAAAACATGTTTAGATGAAATTTATTGCATTTAATATTTTCGTTCAAATGTTTGATTACAAATCATTTGACAGTTTAATTTAAACACTAATTATTTTTAGTGTTTGTGATAGGCTATCTCAAGGACGAGAACTGGACGGACGACCAAGCACACGCAGAACCGAACACTATTAAATCAATATCTCCTTGGAGAAGTTTCACGAGAAAGTTGAAGCATGATCATGCGTTTCAAAGTTCTCGAAATTAAAAACTTGACTATTGCATTATACAAATCAAGTGTAATAATTTGTTATGTCTATCGTCTGGTTTGTCGGTTAACCCAGACGTATAAGTTCTATGTAAAAAAAAATTGGGACCTAATTTCTGAGTTTATTAAGATATTAGTCAAAACAGGTTAGAGTGTTACAAGTGGTATTCAGAGCTCATGGTTTAAGGGGTTAAAGTGTTCGGTTTGAGACTTGGTCGCGTGATCCGGTAAGTTATTATGAATAATAATGGTCTACCATGGTTGAATGTTGTTGTAAACACAATATAGGGCTATCGCGTGAACGCACGTTACTCCAAAAGATGGTAAAAGACCAGTATGGTTAGCGAATTACTTGTCTTAACAAGTATTATTGGATGCCTTGTCTTATAGTACGAGTGCTTATTAATTTTAAAGTTACTAATCCTTTGTGACGTTTCAGTAACATAATGCTCACATTTGAAGATGGCGAGAGTCTAATGATCTACCGATGTGATGATGACTGGTCCGAAGTGTGACAAGTAGAGCATGCTCTCCAAGGACCGAAATCAAGTAACCGAATAAAGGTCGAACGACAACGAAAGCCCATTAGGGTGAGTATCTCCAAGGTGCACACGTTAAATTATTGTATAAATGGTAGTATGCAACATATACGTAGTGAATGACGGTTGAATACGGGATTAAGGTATGGGAAAACCGGATGGGATACCCATCCATGATGATGTTTCCAAGAGAAATTGGGCCGGTAATACGCATCATTCACAATCGTGAATAATAAAAATATAAGAGTGAAGATTTTAAAACTTGGATAGGGTGACCATCCAAGTAAACATTATCAGTAAGATCCTATTGAGGAAAAGTAACAATCACATGAATAAATACGGTTGCATAAAAGTTTATAAATTCAAAACATTCTATATGTTTTTAGACGAAAATGAGTAAAACTAATAATTGTTAAATAACAATAAAAATAGGTTTTACCAAATAAAATCGGAGATACGGATATGAACCAATAATTTACTTACATGGGAGGTAATGCGTTAGTTATAATAATGTCATACGTACCATGTGTTAACTGCTTACCTTGGCCAAGTAACTAGTAAACACATGATACCTTGAACTTCTTATGATAAACGCATATACGTCCGATGTAGTAAAAGCGAGGTTAATGGAAAGGGAATAATCTCATGAAGAGAATGTGGATGGTTTAAGCTTAACTGCTTAAACAACATAATGAGTCAAATAAACGTAAACCGGGTAACGGGAGTGTGAAACACAAGATTAATGAGCCCGAGTAATGGGTTGTAGTTGAAAGGGAAATCCTTGGATTAATTCATTATGGACTAAAGAGCCACGGATGACAAAAAGGGGCAAGTAAAACCGACGTATAAATGACCCGCGGGGTCATAGAAGCGGAGGTATTGCCTGAACGGAAAACGATCATAGTTATGGACTACAATCGGTGCAAGTAAATAATAGAGATGAAAGGATTTATAGATCCGGCAAGTAAAACCAATGCATAAATGACCCACGGGGTTATAGAAGCAGAGGTGTTGCCAATACGGATCAAACATGGTCATAGGCCATGGTTGCTATAAAAAGAAATTTGCCTTTCATGGTCTAAAGGGCCATGATTGGTGGATAAAAAAATGAATGAAGAGAAAATGATTTTTATAATCATAAAATGGGTGTGTTAACACCAAACACACTTAAAGAATGACGCGGGAAAATGTTGGCCTACGGGATCATCATGACCTTCGGGTCGTGAAGGTCGTGAATAGTGATAAATATATACGGACCAAGGTGTCCCTCGGGTCACTAATAAAAGGGAATGGACCTTAGAGGTCTTACCTTAAAAAGGTAAAATCTTAAAGAAATAGCCTATGATGTAAAGAAACAGGGGCATATTGGCCAATTGAGATAAGGCGTGGGAACCAGTTACGGTTCCCCGTGTAAAACGAAAACGGTAAAGAAGAAATGTTTGGTTGTCAATTTCTTGATGCGAGTAATTGACACAAGTTAAAGAGAAAACGTTGAACTAAAATTCGGTTTTAGTTAGAAACAATGTTTTAACAAACCTAAATAATATGGGATGGATTGGGAAACAGTTAATATTAAAAAGAAACGAGTTTTTGCACCGGCACCAATAGGTGCAAGGCCATGTTTTCGAAAAGAAAATTTTGAAAAAGATGAAATGTTGAAAGAAACTTGGACATGACGTGCTACGATCATGGTCAAGGTTATGAGTTAGGAATGATTACATTGTAGCATAAGTTATGAGACTTGGGGCTACTAACGCATATAAGGTATTTGGGAAGTAACGAGAGTATACCCGAATAACAAGGTATAATGTGACCTACGACTGAGGAGTCTAACCGGAAAGTCCGGTCAAGGTCAATATTTTGCTTATAACTTAATCTTGCGCTTGACTTAATAGGATTAGAGCGGAATAAACATGTTGACAGATTCATATGATCGAGTGGCCAGAGGGTAACTCACCAAGATAGCTAATAAAGAGAATAAGTACAAGATAAAATTAACGACCCATGAGTCCTTACACATGAAAGGTGCATGTGGTAAGGCGTATGATAGTTCTTGACTATAGGGATGGACGCCTTGAAAACAAAGGTGACGACCAAGAAAAAGAGCAAGAAAAGAACATCGGAAGGAGGTCGGCCACCACTTTAGAGTCCAAAAAAAAAAAAACACTACCATACCTTCCTTGTAAGATTATTGAATGATTAAATGTGAGCAACGCTCAAACGAAATCCAAAACTAATTTCATTGGATTTAACCCAAGGAACTAGGCAAAAAAGGTTTCGGGGACGAAACCTTGTTAGGGGGGTAGACTTGTAACACCCCAAAAGAGGGCTTGGCAATTAAACCAAATTAACCGCGGATGAGAGGGTAAACTATCGTTGGTGGTAAAAGTTAACCTGTAAATATTAGGATTTAAATAAATAAATCTAATGTTTAATTAATGGAAAATGAATGCCTTTCTCGGAAGATAAAGTTTATCAAAAGACTCGGACTACCTGAACTTAAACTAAACCGAGTCCGCAGAACTAGGACCCGAAACGGTGGGGACTGGGTTTGTCCACAAAAAGATTGAGATGTAACGTTTATAAAATGTGGACTTTAGAGTTTATTGTGTTGAAAACCTTTAAAAAAACACGATTAGTCCATTTATGTGATAAATTGATGTAATTGCTCAAAGAATTGTGACATGTTTTCTTAAACTAGTATATGTTAATAAACATTTACGGGGTTAAATAATGATGGATAAAACACTTAACACTTGGTTAATATGTATATATATAAAGGCTTAGATGAGGGACCTTTCTTGTAAATATGAGACGAAAAAAAAGAAAAAAAAAAGACCAGGAATCCCATTTTGGGTGGTCACGTGAATTCAGCCCAAGGGATGGCACTCCTAAGTTGATTCAACACTAAAAACCCTAAATTGGTGATGAAATTCATCAAATTGAAGGTAGCAAAGAGGAAATGTGTGACCAGGAGGGTTCATCTTCATTGTTTAAGCATTTGGTAAGAACCCTAACACCAATCTCTTCTAAATTCCGTAATCCACAAGTGGGTTTTGACTAAATTAAGTTAAATTCATGGAATGCAATGATTATATTTGCTACCTTGAACATGTCTAACAGTGGTGTGATAGTTTCATACTTGAAATTGGTTAATGTCAATAGATGATGATTTTGATTTTTATTAGTAGCTTGATGTTACTAGAATGATTGTACTTCTATGTTATTAGCATGGATTGTATGAGAATTATACGCTATGTGTTATGCATGATGCTTATTAGTTAAGTTGATTTGCAAGTTGATTACAAAGATAGCCTAATTTGGTGGTTAGGATGAGTAAAAGTGATAAGTTCATGAAGGGGGGTACTTGCTAGATGAATAGTGAATGAAATAACCATGTATGATGTAGTATGCACACTAGGTGTTTGTGAAAATGCCTAAGGGAAGTGTAGATAAATAGAATGGATCACGAACTTTAGAATATTGGATAAAATGACGTAATCGTCTAATGTGAGTATATTATAGTTGGTTGGAAAGGTTTGAGGTATGCTTCAACTCGCTTTAAGTATACAAACCTGAATTGTAGGTTAAACGGGTCAAAATTGTCGATTTCAGTAGCTAAGTGGGAAGTTATTACACAAAAATAAGTTGCTGTCCAGATTTTGTAAAAATCGTATAAAATGACAGAAAATTCCTATGAAGACGAGCCATATATGCTTGGAAAGCCCTCTGAGCATAGATTATTTCATATTTGTATATAAAGATGTGGTTCGGATGTAAAATGGGTCAAAAATCACGATTTCTGCAGCTAAGTAGTTCTTTTCAGTATGCTGTTTGGAACCATTTTACATGTTGTCCTGATTTTTGAAAAATTGTATAAAATCACAGAAAATTCGTTAGAGGGTGTGCCATATATGCTTGGAAAGGTATTCGAGTCCTCTACAATACATCTTTGAACACGAAAAGCTTATTCAATTGCTAAAGATGTCAAAATGTGTCACGAACAGCTGCTGCGCAAAAGTGCAACACTAAGATTGTGGGTTTTATAAAAGTTTAACTAAAGACCACTGTTGGTCTAGATATAAATATGACTTTTGATAAATAATTCACACTAAATATAGTGTGGTTATGATTCTAAGGTACTTGCATATAGACTAATGCAAGTAGTTTTAACGGGAACAAAAGAGATAAATTGTTAATGTGTGTGTGTGTGTATATATATATATATAGGTAAAGAGTATAGTACAAATATGGTTATCGTACATTACATACGCGAGATTTTGAGCCATACACGTGTCCTGATTCAGTTTTTCTTTAATAAGGTTAAATCAGACAATTAATTCAACCATCTGAGGGCAAATTCGTCTCTTCATTCAATCAGCAAGATGTACGTTACACTAATATCCCGGTAATTATCATTCGAATCAGTTTCAAATTTTTCATAATTCTCAAATTGCAGTTTTCGTTTGTCTGTGTTAGGGTTTCATTCAATTGTTTTTTTTCGATGGATCCACAGAGCAGCACTGGACGAACAGAGGTTGATCTTGAAGAAACTCGACCGATCGGTGATCATGCTCAATTATCTGCATATCAGAGAGTTTCGATTGAGGATGTATTAAATCCGCCACATGCAAATCCAAATCCAATTGCAAGTACAAGTGCTGTAAATGAGTTGTTTAATGGTAATTATGTTAATTCAGATCTCTAAATTGTTCGTATACTTGTTTTTTTGTTTTAATCGTAGCAATGATTTTATATTGTTGTAGCTGTTTTTTGAAGTTTGAATGTTGATTATATTTTTTATATGAAAGCAAAATGCACAAATTCGCATGTTACTACTATTACAATTCGCATTTGATTTTTTTTCTTTACGCATTTTCGCATGTTATTGCATTATAAATCGCATATGTAAAACAAATTAATCAAAATTATCATTTTCGCATGTTATTGTTTATACAATTCGCATGTGACTTTGTTTTTATGATGAAATTATGCTGTTATTAAGATTTTGCATGTAACTAGTCCCATAATTCGCATGTTTTTTGTTTTCTCATTTTGATTCATGTAGATGAAAGGGTCTACACTCCGGAGGTTCAAGCCGGAGGTTCAAGCATCAACTACACCTGTTGTTGGAATGCAATTTATCTCTATTGAACAAGCATATGCGTTTTACCAATCATATGCTAAGTTAGCGGGGTTTTCTACTCGTAAAGGTGGTGAAGTACACAGTGGTGGTATAATCAAAACTAAGTATTTTGTTTGCTCTAAAGAGGGACATAAGCCACTGTGTATTGATGATCGTTCGAAGTCAAAAAAGCAATTTAAAACAAGGAACAGGGGGACTATTAGAACTGGATGCAAAGCTCAACTTATGATTTGCACTGTGGATGGTAGATTATATACAGTAAAGAGATTTGTTGATGGCCATAATCATAAGTTTGTATGTCAAGATGATATTCACATGTTGCCAGCATACAGACAGTTGTCAGATGTCCAGGAGGAGTTGGTTTGGGAACTAGGCACTTTAAACCTTGGTCCCGTCAAAGCTTTCCATATAATGAGGAAACGTTATGGTGGTTTTGAGAATGTTGGTGCCACGGTTGATGATTGCAAAAATTTTAGGAAGCGAATTAACAGCTATATAGGAGAATATGATGCTGACATGGTGATTAATAGGATGACTGACAAAAAACAGTATTTAGCTGATTATTCTTTTGAATATTCTGTTGATGATGACAAACGGTTAACTGGTTTGTTCTGGGCTGATGGTTTATGCAAGCTTAACTATATGGAATTTGGGGATGTGATATCGTTCGATGCAACTTTCAAGACAAACAGGTAATTTTTTTACTAATTTTCGCATGTTATATGTCTTCATGAGCTTTGTAATATCGCATGTGCAGACATGTTGAAGAAGTGATGTTGAGTATATCGCATGTTATACTTTTTGTTTTCGCATGTGATATCTGTCTATTTCGCATGTTTTCAATGTGTAATTCGCATGTGTTGTTCAGGTACAAGATGGTGTTTGTTCCGTTCACTGGCATTGACAACCACTGTCGAAATGTAACCCTTGGAGCTGGGTTGTTGGCATCGGAGAGTATTGAATCATATAAATGGCTTCTGAATTCATTCTTAAAGTCATTTGGCCGGCAGCCAAAGGTTGTAATGACCGATCAAGACCCTGCTATGAAACAGGCTATTGAGGAGGTTTTCCCTACCAGCAGACACAGATTGTGCATGTGGCACATAATGAAAAAAGTGGCAGATAAGGTATAGCATGATATATTTTCTTTCGTTAGCGTTATGTTTTTTATATTATAGATTTAAAAAACATTTATTGTTATAGGTTGGACATGAGTTGTGTAATAACGATGAGTTTAAAAGGAGGATGTGCGACATTGTATGGACTGATTCCATTGAGCCCGAAGAATTTGAGAGACAGTGGAAGTTGGTGATGATTGAGTTCGGTCTCACAGAAAACAAATGGATTGATGATATGTTTGTGATGAGATCCATGTGGATTCCGGCTTTTTACAGGCACGAGCCAATGTCGGGACTTATGAGAACAACTTCAAGATCAGAGAGTGATAACCATGTTTTCTGCCAGGTGGCTAATTCACAACTCACTCTCGTAGAGTTTATGAATCATTTTGATGGTGCAATGGATGTCCAAAGGTTTAATCATAGAAAGAATGATCATATTTCAAGATATACTGAGCCTGCTGATTGGACCGAAACTTCTTTGGAAAAAGATGCTGCTAAGATATTCACCAGGTCTATATTCTTTGATCAGCAAATAGAGATTCATGGTACAATTTCTGAATGCCTGCCGATGGACACCAAAATAGAGGGTGCACAGATCAGGATATTGTTGAAGGACTTTAAAGCCCATGGAGATGGTTTATTGGAGGTATTATATCATATATATTTCAAACTTGCGATTTTAGATAACATACATGCGAATTTCTTTTTTTTTTCAGATCCTGATCTTGCAATATGCGATTTTGCTTTTCTCATGCGATTTTAAAAGTTATCCCTTTACGTGTTTTTAAGACATGCGAATTTATTATGTTACACATGCGATTTTAAAAGTTATTCATTTACATGTTTTTTAATACATGCGAAATTGTCATGTTACACATGCGATTTTAATTTTGAATATATATATATATATATATATATATATATATATATATTGGTTTTTTCTAGGTGTGGTTCAAGAACCTTGAAAATGATGTAACTGCACAATGTAGCTATTTGCGTTTTGAGCAGTATGGGCTGCTTTGCAAATAAATCTATTTCCTTTTCAAGATGTTTGGTGTTAAAGAAATACTAAACAAGCATGTTATGAAGAGATGGACGAAGGATGTGGCTCCGAATGAGTTAAATGTGAAGTACAATTTAAATGTGGGTGGCAAGGATGTGCAACACAAGGCTAAACGGATTGCTCGTGAAATCATCCACACAGGGGAGTATTTGGTTAGCAATTTGATTTCCGACCTCGATCAACTTGTTTTAGTGAGGGATCAAATGATGCAGCTCAAAGAGAGAGTGGATCAGAGTCGTATAACCAAGCAACTTGATCCAAAATTTGACCGATTTTCAAAGTTGATTGGTTATCAACAACTGGTAACTAATGCTCCTCCTACTGTGCGTGTGCCGGTTGGTATAAGAAACAAAGGTCGTGGATCGCATAAAAGGATTAAATCTAAGAAGGAACAAATGATCAGCCGGATAGGGAAAAGGTCAAGGACATGTAGCGTATGCAACGAAAAAGGTCATGACATTCGGACTTGCGAGGAGCTAAAAGCCAAACAACAAGGTAAATAGCAAAAAAAGAAGATGAAGGGCGTCCAGATTGAAAATGTTGCCAGAGACAAAGACAATGAGGTCGAAGACGACGAAGAGGAAGATGAGTTTGAAGATTACAGTAGTGATGATGGATCTGAAGAAGAAGATCAGTGGGAGGAGGTTTCAGAAGATGATGAGGATGAGTAGTTTTTTATAAATGGACATGCGAATTATACGAAATACATGCGATTTAAATTCTTCTGTTTATATCTTTTTCACATGCGATTTATAGTGTATAAACATGCGATTTTATATGATTCAGTTTATAATAATTCTTACATGCGATTTCACTTTTATTACATGCGATTTTTTGAGTTATATTGTTTTTTTCTGTGACAAACAGGGCAATATCATTCATGCGATTTAATATTTTTATAAGCAAGCATAATATGTGTTCTAAATATATAATATGTGTTCTAAATACATACCCAAAATATAAAATAATTGTTATTGTCTAACACAGCCACAACCACAAAAGGATTAAAAAGATAATTTAGTTACTTGAAGAAAAGATTTTATCACATTCAGAAGAGCTGAACTCCATCTTCTCCTTCACAGTGTTTAGAGCATCTGTCAGGAAAGAGAAGGCTAAGTCATCAGCTCGAGATTGCTCCTTTATGTGCTCCAAAGCTCTGTCCTTGAAGCTTGATGGTGGTTCTTGAAGTAGGCGTTCCCATATATCTTGATTTTTCTTGATTTGTTCAAGAATTTTTCCGTGCACATCAAGAACCAGATGAGAAGAGTTGACATCAGTGCTTAGTTCTGTCAACGTGCGAGTTGACAATAGCTCTTTGATTGAAATGTTTTTGATTTGTTCTGAATCATCAGATGCCATTTTTGTTTGTATGTTTTGTGTGTGTTTTTTCGTCTTCTATGTATGACTTAATATGGAAGGTAGTTATATCTAGGTTTTTTATATTAATATAGTAAATTTATTATGTAGGTAGGGTGGTAAGTTCAGTAGTAATTATTGTAAAATTGATCATTACATGTCAATTTACAGTCACATCGGTAATAAATTAAGTTTTTTTTATATAAAATACTATATTTTAGTTTTTAAGATTCGTAATTTTTTTTTTTTTTTGCATTTTTAGGACAAAGTAATTTGAAAGTATTTGTTAGTGTTTTATTCATAATCGCATGTGTAACATAACAATTTCGCATGTGTTGAAAAAACATGCGAAATCGCATGTATTAAGGCATAAATTCGCACATTATACGAAATTTCAAAGATTATTAACTCTTAGTGAAATCGCATGTGTATTGATATGTATTTCGCATATTCTTATTTGATTTTCACACTGCATCATCATCATCTTCAGGTCTAAATTTCCAAATTCATCAGAAGTTCAATTTCGCAGCAGGATATGGTGAATAGAAATCGATCGATTTTTGAGTAATTGTTATATTTTCGATTACCGTTTTGATTAAGAATCTTACGTTTTGATTTCGAGGTTTTGTTTGCTGATTATCAGGGCTTTTTATTTCGTAATTGACGATTTTAACCTTGGCGGTTACATATATATATATATATATATATATATATATATATATATATATATATATATATATATTTGATTAATTTAATAGGTAAACACGGGGTGATTTGAGATGATCGTGGTTCCTAACGGATCTTTGTCATATATATATATATATATATATATATATATAGGCCATGGTTATAGCGTACGTAATGTAGGATTAGGCATAATGTATGATAACCGGCCTCTATATATATATATATATAGATATATATATAGAGAGAGAGGCCGGTTATCATACATTATGCCTAATCCTACATTACGTACGCTATAACCATGGCCGTCGGCCTCATCACTCACATCCGATTCATCTTCTGACGAATCATAGTCCTCAATTATGGGAGGACTTTGTTCCGTATCAACAGATGACTTTCCCAAGCTTTCAGATGAGCTACCCGAGGAACTGTCCGATTTGAACCCTAATCCTGTAGTAACTTCCTCATAATCAAGAGGTACACTTGGTTCAAACCGAGGCATTTCCTCCTCATCAGGAATTTATGAGGAAGTTACTACAGGATTAGGGTTCAAATCGGACAGTTCCTCGGGTAGCTCATCTGAAAGCTTGGGAAAGTCATCTGTTGATACGGAACAAAGTCCTCCCATAATTGAGGACTATGATTCGTCAGAAGATGAATCGGATGTGAGTGATGAGGCCGACGGCCATGGTTATAGCGTACGTAATGTAGGATTAGGCATATTGTATGATAACCGGCCTCTATATATATATATATATATATATATATAGAGGCCGGTTATCATACAATATGCCTAATCCTACATTACGTACGCTATAACCATGGCCTATATATATATATATATATATATATATATGACAAAGATCCGTTAGGAACCACCTCTTATTGCGAGAACCGCGAGAACCAATGTGAACACAACCAAAAATGCCTAAAAATAGCTAAAAATCACACAATTTTTTTTTAATATTTTTTATAAAAAAATCACTACTTTTCGAAGCAAAAAAAAAACAAAAAATTTAAATTTTTTTTGGATACTAAAAGTAGCGATTTTAACATAAAAAATATTAAAAAAAAAATTTTAATTTTTTTTTAGGTTTTTTGGGGGTTTAGTTTTTAGCATTTTACCTTGGGGGGTGGGGGGTTTAGGTTTTTTTTTTTTTTGGGGGGGGGGGGGGTTAGGTTTTTTGGGGGTTTTAGTTTTTAGCATTTAGCTTTGGGGGGGGGGGGGGGTTAGGTTTTTTAGCTATTTTAGGTTGTGTTCACATTGGTTCTCGCGGTTCTCGCAATAAGGGTGGCTCTCGCATGAACCTTACCCTATATATATATATATATGAATCAGCAGTTTGACTTCTAGAAGTTATAAGTCAAACTGAACTATAATATAATTGAATGAAAATATGTTATAAAAGTCCATAAGTTTGATGGTCATAGTATATGATGACTAATCTAATTATCTTGTGGATTTTATGTTATATCACAGTTTGACTCTTAACAAGCTAGGTGGAGCTTGGAACGGAATGGTTCAAGCGGGTCAAACACGCGAAAAGGCATGATCGGACGCAAGGTAAGTAAAGCTTACATCTCTTAAATAAAACCCAACTTATGTAATAAGTTAAGAACAAGACCAACAAAGAATCGGATGAGTATTTGGTGTAAATACTTGTTGACGCGAACCAAAATGTCACACCCTGGCTTTGCGGAAGCGTGGTTAATTTGGTGTGACTTCTTAATACCATAGCTTAACCATAACAAAGCTATATGAAATAAAATCATGCAAGATCATCCATTTGATTAAGTTTTAAAACCAGAGTAACATACCATTGTCTTAGAGACTTACAACATCGTAACATAAAACATTGTCTTTAAAAACATAACCATTAACATGAAATAAACGCAGTTTAAGATTTGTGACTCGTCCAGGAAAAAGTCACATTTCCTAAACCCGGATGACCTCGGAACCCATATGCAGCGGGAAAACATAACATACCGCGCCAGATCTTTAATTTCCTGAAATACATGTAAGTTGAAAAAAAATCAACAATAATGTTGAGCGAGTTCATGTGTAAGTGAGTAAGTAAACCTTTGTGAGTATAAAAATAGTCTTGGTATGTAGCAAATAAGGGAATTGAGATCACCAATGGTTTGCAAGGCCACTGATATATGTGAAGTGCAAATAGGGAGACTCAAACCTAGCAGATTTCGCCACGGCATTAGTATGTGGACAAAGTCACCCCAAGGTCCGTTTCTAGTTTGGCCTGGGGCTGGGCTCGCTACACCCAGATAGATCTACCGCTCCTGTCCCTCGGTCCCGACATGAGGACTAATGGCCTCATATTGCTCCTACCCACTCACATGATCTAAGTAGTAAACCTCCTTAGGCTAACCATACCGCGTATAAAGTACTCGTAATCATAGTAACATGTATTTCACCCCCGCAGTTAAGAAAACTGAAAACAGTTAGAGAAAAGGGGGACATGAACTCACAGTGAAGCGTCTCTACCAAGTATCTCCTGCTCACGCAGCTGTGTGACGACCTACACGTACTAATTCTATTAGACGGACGGCCGTGCCTTAGCTTCATGGTTTATGTTTTTGGGAAATAGTTAGACAACCATTTCGTGTTTACATTTTGTAAATACTTGGTAATTATTTTCCTTCCCAAGGGTGGGGGATTCAATACATGTGCGTTCAAATTATATCATTAAGTCTCACTTAATATATGTATATATTTCCAATTTCACATAATTTTTCTCCAATAATACGTTGTTAAAATACGCGTTCATAAATATTTCCGTAAGTGCGTAAGTTACGTTTACAATCGAGTGGTAATATAATTACCGGTGTAACTTATATATTTATGGTGAAAGCGTTCGTATTATTTTGGAATCGTTAACGTTCGTAAATATTATTTTTACTCTAAAAATAATATCTATGTATTTTCACAAAATAATCATAAACAGTGTGTGAAAATATATATTTATCACGTTAAATTTTGTGAAAATCCCACCTCCGAATATTTAGTAAATAAAGTCATGGCGAAATTTATATTTCGAAAACATGTCAAAAATAATTCTAACACTTGTAGTGTAAATAGTTCTAAGTGTTAGGTTTTTAGAAAAATTTCGCCAGAGTTTCCTCTGTAACTGGAGGTGGCCACGCTTTCAAGCGTATCATTTTCTTTAACAAATCAACTCAACAATTTTCTTTATTTGATCAGAACAACTTTCATCACAACAACTAATCAACATATGTGTAAATTGCCAAAAATTACATGAACTTGCAGTTTTCCCAAAACTGTGGTGTAAATCCCCTTAAATTTAGTAGATCTTCATATAAGGTAATTTGATCTTGTAAAAACCTCGTTTTTAGAGAAAATCCATCTTTACAACTTCCAGTCATCTTTTACAAAAACTGTTATTTTGTCGGATCTTTTCATTTCACAAGTGTTTACACACTTGTGGTTTATAAAAATCATTCTTGTTAGTCTAAGATCCATTTTTAGAAAGCATGATTTCTTTAACGCTTGGTCTTTTGAAAATACCACTTGCAGATACGTAGATCTGCTAGTTTTAAACAGTATTCCACAAGTAAAACATTTTTACACAAGTTCATGATTCATGTGTGGTAGAGTTTCACCTTTTAACCCTTGTTACTTCTAAAATAGCCTTATGTCATGATCCAAGAACATGACTACACCGGGTTAAACGATGATTCGAGCTACCACAACATAGATCGGGTCCAAATAATCACAACTTTCAATTACTACAACATTTACACAACATGTGAGTTTTTATCCAACACTTATAGCATTTTTAGTAGACTTTAAAGTATCATCTTGTAAGATTTCGAGTTTTAACCGTTACAATTCGTATTAACCACTTTAGATTAGTTCAAGAAGGTGTTTTAAGTGACATACCACTAGCTCGGGGCTAGGGAAGAATCTTGACGAAAATGGCGTGGATAAAAGCAAGATAAAGAGGTCCTTCGCGTTCCGTTTGCTCCAAGCTTCCTAATATGCGACCCTTAACACTTGTATGATGTTGGAATGGCTTGAACAAGATCGAAGGATGGATGGATGTGTGGGTGTGGGTTCGGCCGAGAGTGAGCAAGAGAGGGAGAGAGTGTGTTGTGTAGTGTTGAGTGATGGATGATTATGTTGTGTAATTAGTTGAACTTATAGACTAAGTTAAGTTATTATCCAATGGAAATTGTGTCTAATAGATATTAGGCAATGGTGATTAAAATAATCACCAAGGTACAAGGTATGTCCCCTCTTAGTTGGGGACGGTTAGAGAGGGGGGGGGGTCCTAGTCCGAAACCAACTAGTAGTTAGGTTAAATAGTTAGGTTAAGTATAGTTAATTAAGTGCTTAACCCGGTTAGTGGTGTGTCACGCGTTACAATGGGTGTTAGGGCATACGGGGACCCTAACTGGCTCAGAAGAAGATAAATAATGAAAATAACAATATTTCCACGTTCCGGGTATAGTCCGGTTGTTCGGTTGGATGGTAATCCGTTAAAGTGCTTAACAAAGCTTTAAGTGTCGTTAATACCCTTTTTAGTGACACAACTTATTTTTGACACTTTGGAAAGTGTCTAGTATTATTTTCCTCATGTTTTGGCACTTTATTAGGTAGCTAAAAGCTGAATTATTATGTAAAGTGCTGAGTTTTGTACTTAGAGTACGTTTTAGGCACATCCAGTCATTGTGACTTATCCCTAGAGACGCAGTTCTACAACCCTTGTATCCCTACACTCACCACTAGTGTAGCAAAATATTTCTGGCTCATACAGGCCTTAGAGGCAGTGTCTGCCTGATGCTGGCTTTATCAGCATGTTCAATAGGTTATCCGTGTATTGTGCTACTGTGCTTTTTGTGCATCATGTTTGTCACTAAGGTTCAGCATGTAAATAATGTAGTGACAGCAAGCAAGTATGATGCAAGTAAGTACATGTATCAGTATTCAAGTAGCAGTTTATTCACAAGTTCAAGTAAGCACAGTAATTCAGCAGTAATTAATGACTAATTAAGTCGTACGGATACCTGGTTTAGTGCGGGTTGTCACACAAAACGGGTCAAACAAGTAAAAATGAGTTTTTGTTGTAAATCCTTGCTGACGCAAACCAAACCGGGTCAAACGAGTAAAAATAAGTTTCTGATATAAAACACTTGCTGACGCGAACCGAAATGGGTCGAGCAAGTAAAAATATAGTTTTTTGTATAAACACTTGCTGATGCGAAATAAAACGGGTCAAACGAGTAAAAATAAGTTTTTGATATAAAACACTTGCTGGCGCGAACCGAAATGGGTCGTGCGAGTAAAAATAAGTTTTTGTATAAACACTCGCTGACACGAACCAAAATGGGTCGAGCGAGTAAAAAGACAAGTAAATCATATGTTAATGATTAAACTAGTGATCGTAAAAAAATTAAGAAAAAAAGAGACCCGATGACGTAAGTCATAATGGGTCAAATAAGTGATATCGCAAATAAATCCCATGTTAGTGATTTAAACGATATAATGACTTGTGTAGTTGTCTAAAGAATAAACCAATAATGGTTCAAAGACTGAACGGGTCATACGAGTCAAATGGTAATGATATCACCAATTGAGCGTAATATTTAACGTGTGTTATTGTTAAGTGTTATACTAACAGGTAAGCTTATTGTACTGGCAAGTATTGTCATGACTAGGGAAAATAAATTTTCAAGGTACTGAAAACGGGTCATTGCATTGACCCGTGCCAGGTATGTCTAACCGGTCGTTTTAGGTAAAACGCCAAACCGGAATTAGAAAAAATGAAATGAAAAGTTAAGGTTTGTCTAATGTAACCAACCATAATTCGAGTTGTGGTTGGTAGAAACAACTAGAATATTGATAAGAAAGTTGGAGGCATAAACTAGAATCCAGAATGCCTCCTAATAGGTCGGTTGGGTAACTAATTTCGAACCGAAAAAGTAATTTGAAATGAAAGCACGTTTTTAGCTGACACGGCCGGGTGGAAACCTGATCCGGCCGGGTAAGGGTGCTGAGAAAAAGGCATGTTTCAGCTGCCACAGCCGGGCGGAAACCTGAACCGCCCGAAAAAAAAACATGTTTAGATGAAATTTATTGCATTTAATATTTTCGTTCAAATGTTTGATTACAAATCATTTGACAGTTTAATTTAAACACTAATTATTTTTAGTGTTTGTGATAGGCTATCTCAAGGACAGGAACTGGACGGACGACCAAGCACACGCAGAACCGAACACTATTAAACCAATATCTCCTTGGAGAAGTTTCACGAGAAAGTTGAAGCATGATCATGCGTTTCAAAGTTCTCGAAATTAAAAACTTGACTATTGCATAATACAAATCAAGTGTAATAATTTGTTATGTCTATCGTCTGGTTTGTCGGTTAACCCAGACGTATAAGTTCTATGTAAAAAATAAAAAAAAATTAGGACCTAATTTCTGAGTTTATTAAGATATTAGTCAAAACAGGTTAGAGTGTTACAAAAATAAGGATGAAGATGAGAAAATATGATTATCCAAGGTCTCCTAGTGCTTCTTCAAGTCTTGAAACCTTCTTGAATCATCCATGCATGTTTGAAATTAGTGTTTTTGAGATTGAAAAAGGATGAAGATGGTGATGTAGGTGGGTGTTTGGTCTAGCCGATTTTTAGAGAGAGAGAGAGAGAGAGAGTAAGAGTTTGATGGGTTTTGTTTTGATGGTTTTGGAATTATGGAAAAAGGTGGAGTGTTTAGAGATTTTTCTTGGATTTGTATCTTCCACTAATCATCAACACAACTTTAGAGATGAGTAGGCCAAAAAGGGGGACCCACCCCAACCGTAAATCACTAAGGAAAAGGAGGGTTTTGCATTTTTTTATAAAAATCTTGATTAATATATAAACCTTCATAACTTTGATAATTTATATAAAAACATCTACAATGTTTCAAGCCCTCATATTTTAAAGTAGTGTGACACTAGGTAAAACTAGTCCATCAAAATTATTAGTTTGTTGATCGGGCGAAAAAGTTGGTTCGGGTCCTGTACCGGGTTAAATACTGACACTGTTTTTTATTTATTTAAATACATGATAAAAATTGTTTTTGTACATGTTTTATCATCCAAATTAATAATCCAACTTTTTGGACTAAAAATTTTATTATTTCTGACACAGTTCCGGTACCTGCTTTGCTGTCAGGCAGTTTACTAAACTAGCCGTGCAGCTTAACACAATAAGATTCAATTGCGGATTTTGTATCGTTTTTAATACCCATTATATTATTTGTCAAATAATATTTATTTTTGTGTTTTCGGACAGTTACTGTTTCGTTCTGCGGAATGCTGTACACTTTCGCATGACTACTGTATTTTTCTGCGGACTTGGACAATTTGTTTTTTAATTGGAAATTTTCTAAATAATAAAGGCACATGTTATTTTAGACAAAGATTTTATAGAATATTTATATAGACATATCTGTATGTCTTGTTTAATCGTGTCAGCCTGTACCGCGACTAGTAGTGACAAATATTGTTTGTTCGCGTTCCTAGTGTCAGTCTAGGATATTGTTTCTAATCGCAACGGATTTGTTGTCATAGTTAACTATGATTTTTGTAATCCCTAGACTTTTAAGACTTAATTAAATAAAATCAAGTCAAACACGCGAAAATAATTAATGTAATTAGTTGTTCGGGTTGTACGGAATTACCGGAATTTTTCCGATTGTCACATTCTCCCCCTGTTAAAGAAAATTTCGTCCCGAAATTTTAAGTTGCATTACTCTTTGCTGGGACTTTCCTAAACAGGTGATGGTACTTTCTTCTGATTTCGTCTTCTCGTTCCCATGTGAACTTGGGTCCGCGTTTCGAGTTCAGGACTTTGATTAGTTTGATACGACTTCTCCTCGTTTTATGAATCTTTGAATCCAAAATCTCAACAGGTTCTTCGATGAAATGGAGTTTGTCGTCTATATGGATTTCGTCCGAGGGAATAATAAGTGATTCATCCGAAAGACACTTTTTCAGATTTGACACATGAAAAGTGTCGTGAACGCTATTGAGTGTTGCTGGCAACTTTAACTTGTAGGCGACGTTTCCAATCTTTTCCAAGATTTCGTATGGTCCTATGTATCTCGGGCTAAGCTTCCCTTGCTTACCGAATCTAGCTACGCCTTTCCAAGGCGAGACTTTTAATAACACCTTATCTTCAACCTCAAAAGACAACGGTTTGCGGCGTCTATCCGCGTAGCTTTTCTGTCGGTCTCGAGCCGCCTTTATACGGTCTCGAATTTTGAATATTTTATCGGTAGTTTCTTGAACTAACTCAGGACCTAACATTTGTTTGTCTCCTAATTCCGCCCAGCATAGCAGAGATTGACACTTACGGCCATACAACGCTTCGAATGGTGCAGCTTTGATACTCGTGTGATAACTGTTATTGTGTGAGAACTCCACTAAAGGCAAATGAGTGTCCCAATTTCCACCTAAGTCCATCACACAAGCACACAACATATCTTCTAGAGTTTGAATCGTGCGTTCACTTTGGCCGTTAGTTTGAGGATGAAAGGTCGTGCTTAGATTCAATTGGGATCCAAAGGCCTTTTGAAATGACTGCCAAATCCTTGATATAAAACAACCGTCTCAGTCAGAGATTATCGACACAAGTACTACATGTCTTGCTACAATTTCTTTGAGATAGATTTCAGCTAACTTCTCAGTACTATCTTTCTCACGGATAGGCAAGAAGTGAGCTGACTTGGTTAATCGGTCGACGATTACCCAGGTCATGTCGTGACCACGAGAAGTCCTAGGTAGTTTAGTTATGAAATCCATAGAAATATGTTCCCATTTCCATGTAGGGATTTCGGGTTGTTGTTGCAATCAAGAAGATTTTTGGTACTCGGCCTTAACTTTAGCACATGTTAGACATTCTCCAACATAAGTTGCAATATCACCTTTGATATTAGGCCACCAATAAAATTCCTTGAGATCATGATACATCTTATCTGCTCTAGGATGTATTCGAATATTTGGATTTATAAGCCTCATAAAGAATTAGGCCTCGAAGACCACCAAAATGAGGAATCCAAATTCTATTCTGTAAGACCCAACTTAATATAACTAGTTTAGTGATACAAAACTTGCATTTAGTACAAGTATTTAGGAGTTTACAAAAACTTTCATGGTTTTAAAACCTTACAAGGTCATAATATTCAAGTCATCATACTACTAGTTAACCTTTAAAACGTAGTTTCAAGCATTTACATATTACTAAAACAAAATAGACAGAATGCGGAATCTTCATTTAGTGCGTTCGGTTCTTGATGTATGCTTGATTGCCATCCGGGTTCGAACCATCTTCACCTACGGTCAAAACCATTAAAATTATTAGTTTGACACTTTACATATCAAGTATAAGCAAGTTCCATATTCACACAAGTTAAAAACAAACAAAATGCAAGAACTGGGTAAGTCGCGTTGCGCGACGGACTTCGGGAACGGCCGTCGCATGCCGCCACCACCATCGCGTCGCGCGACGGTTATTGGTCCTCCCCGTGGCGCGACGCCAGCATGTGATTTCGACAGAAAGTTGTTATTTGAGCTGCTAATTTCGCCCAGCACCACTTATCTCGATTCCAAACTTTAAATTGGCATAACTTTTTACTCGGGCGTCCGTTTTAGTCGATTCTTTTTCCTACGCGACCGTAATTTAATTACGGACGCGTTTATCAACACTTTTTACATAAAAATATCATTTCAAAAACAGGTGTCCTTTAATTTGTCTCTAGTTTATTTGACCCATTTGTTTACAAGTTTCATGACATGTATTGTTGTTATCACAAACTTTAGGCCAATGCACTCGTTTTTGCGTTTACCAAATATGAGCTTTTGCTCCCCTCCCGAGGGTTGCTTATGCAATAATCATCATGCTTATTTCCAAGAATTTAACCGTGCCTTTCAGAATCATTTGACAAGCGAATGTTCCGAACTATAATCCCTTTACAAGGGCTCATGCTTTTGCAACGGATTTGCGTGTCCGTTACACGACCTACGCTTGATATATAACCAATCACAAGTGATGGTTATTAATTTCTATGTTTGTAACATAACTTGTTTTGACCCGTTTGAATGCTGAATGGGTGTCTCCATTGCTAGACACATCCAAACTCTATTTCTAACTCATGTTTTGACCCGATTTACTTGTCTAAGGCACTTTGTCACTCCCGTGACTTAATGGTTTTTCCTTGTTTACCAAATTTCAATATAACAAAGTAAGACTAACAATTAAACATAATGTAGCGAACAATAAGTCGCGTACCTTCAAAGTGTACCCTTCAAGCGTGTATCACTTTCGGCTTGTCCACTTAACGATCCGGATGCTTTACCTAAAGAGTTCCATTCACCATCAATTTTAGAACTCTTTTATAATCCATAACGGACAATTCATTATGATATTCAAATCTGCGTTTTTGTCCGATTCTAAACATTTTATTCCTCACTTAGGCGTTTCAACAAACACCTAGCGGGTCAAATTCTTACCTAATCATTACTAGGTTCTTGACATGTTATTTTCATCTACATTTACTTCGATTAGGCGATTTGCACTAAATTTCAACATCAAAAATACCGAATTTAACACATGAATTCAGTTTTCACTAGAATAGTATTCACAATCCTAGTGTTTATCTAGTCTCTACTAACTCAATAATCACCTACAATGGTGGTTAAAATCTCTAGAATTATCATACTAAATTTCAACAAGAATTCATCTAGGGTTTTATCCCTAAACATCATGTAGCTTCTAATTTCATCCATGCATCAAGTAATCAAGCTAAATTTTCGTTTTTCACATTTAACCTAGAATTCAAGATGCAACAAAATACCAAAATTTTGCATACCTTATGATCCCTTTGTCGAGGTGATCACTAATATATAAACAGAAATCGATTCATACTTGATTTAGGCTTCCAGTTTTGAGCTTTTGTGAGAATTTTAGGGTTTGAAGGAAACCCCCTGGTCGCCCTCTTCTCCTGATCGATCCCAGCACACACACATGTGTGTGTTTGGTGAGTTATTTCTTATTTGATCATTAAAGTTTCAGTTTTTATTAATTTGGTCCCTCAACTTTTGTTTAACTTATAGTTTAGGTATTTCAACCTTAATTATAGTCATTTCAAGACTCTTAACTAACTGGGTTATAAATTCCTAGTTAGATTGTTCTTGTTTATTTAACACTTTATTATCCTGATTTTAAATTTTATAAATTTCAGGGTGTTACAAATCCACCCCCCTTAAAAAGGGTTTCGTCCCCGAAACCTGATTACGTACCGAATAACGCAGGGTAGAGTCGTTGCATTTCCTCCTCGGATTCCCATGTGGTATCCGAACCCTTCCGGTGTTCCCATTTGACCTTTACTTGATTGATTTCTTTATTCCTTAAGATTTTTACCTTACGATCCAAAATGCAATGGGCTTCACCACATAGTTAAGTCTATCATCCACCTCGATGTCATCGTAGTGGATATAGGTTGTTTCATCCGCAAAACATTTCCGAAGATGTAACACATGAAATGTGCTATGAATCCCGCTTAATTCCTCCGGTAGTTCAAGGCGGTATGCTACCTTCCCTATTCGTTCGATAATTGTAAACGGCCCAATAAATCTTGGGCTTAATTTTCCTCTCTTTCTAAATCGAATAACCCCCTTCCATGGGGATACCTTGAGCATGACCTTGTCGCCAACCTGAAACTCGATCGGTCTTTGCCTTTTGTCTGCATACGACTTTTGTCTATCTTGTGCCGCTTTCAAGTGTGCCCGAACCACCTCAATCTTTTCATTAGTGGCTCGAACTATATCTTTGTGAGCGAGTTCACGTGGACCCACCTCACCCCAACACACCGGGGTCCGGCACTTCCTACCGTAAAGCATTTCATACGGTGCCATCCTGATACTAACATGGTAGCTATTGTTATATGAAAATTTGACCAATGGTAGATAAACATCCCAACTACCTCCGAAGTCAATAATACATGCTCGTAGCATGTCCTCCAATGTTTGTATTGTTCTTTCACTCTGTCCATCCGTATGAGGATGGTACGCAGTGCTGATGAACAATTTGGTTCCCATTTGCTCTTGGAAATCTCGCCAGAAATTTGAAGTGAACCAGGTATCCCTATCGGACACAATGGATACCGGTACTCCGTGGCGTGCCACTATCTCATTAGTGTAAACCTCCGATATCTTTTTCTAACGTATAAGTCTCACGTATTGGAATAAAGTGAGCACTCTTTGTCAATCTATCAACAACTACCCATATTGCATCAAATCCGCGGTTCGTCTTCGGTAGTTTGGTTAACAGGTCCATTGTAATATGTTCCCATTTCCAAACTGGAATTTCCAACGGTTGGAGCTTACCATATGGTTTTTGGTGTTCCGCCTTGACTTGTAGACATGTCAGGCACTTCTCCACGTATTTCACTACATCTCTTTTCATTCCGGGCCACCAATAGTTTTGTTTCAAGTCGTTATACATCTTGGTCGCTCCCGGATGGATGGAATAACGCGATTTGTGAGCTTCATCTAGTAGAAGCTTTTTAACTCCACATGTGTTAGGAACCCAGATTCTGTTGAAACGTGTTTTCAAACCGTGATTGCCTTCTTCAAGATCTTTAAACTGGCCGACAATTCTTTCTTTTTTCCAGTTTTCTACCTTCACTGCTTCAACTTGTGCTTCTCGGATTCGTTCTAGTAGGCCCGAGGTCACAATAAGCTGCATTGATTGTACTTGTATCGGGGCATAATCTGTCTTTCGACTTAACGCGTCTGCTACTACATTGGCTTTCCCGGGGTGGTAATGTATTACAAAATCGTAATCCTTGACCGTTTCCAACCACCGCCTTTGCCTCATGTTTAATTCCTTCTGATCGAAGAAATATTTCAAACTTTTATGGTCAGTGAAGATTGTACATTTTACCCCATACAAATAATGTCTCCATATTTTTAAGGCGAATACTACTGCTGCCAGCTCCAAATCATGAGTCGGGTATTTCTTTTCATGGATCTTCAGTTGCCTCGAGGCGTAGGCTATGACCTTGCCTCGTTGCATTAAAACGCATCCGAGCCCCGAAGGCGACGCATCCGAATAAACCACCATGTCATCAACTCCTTCCGCTAACGTTAGCACCGGAGCATGAGTTAACTTTTCTTTGAGCATTTGGAAGGCTTCCTCTTGTTCGATGCCCCATACAAACTTTTCCTCCTTGCGAGTCAATTCGGTCAATGGTAAAGCAATTTTGGAGAAATCTTCTATGAATCTCCGATAATATCCCGCGAGCCCTAAAAAGCTTCAGATTTCTGAGGGATTCCTTGGAGTGTTCCATTTTGACACGGCTTCTACTTTTGATGGATCCACTAGTACCCTGTCGGCACTAATGATATGCCCGAGAAACTGCACCTCTCGTAACCAGAAAGCGCACTTTGAAAATTTTGCATACAGCTTTTCTCGTCTGAGTGTCTCTAACACTTCTTGCAAATGGTAAACATGCTCAGCTTCATTCTTCGAATACACTAAAATATCATCGATAAATACAATTACCGAATTATCCAGCATAGGTTTGCAAACCCGGCTCATGAGATCCATGAAAGTCGCGGGTGCGTTAGTCAACCCAAAGGGCATCACGAGGAACTCATAATGCCCGTACCGCGTATGAAAGGCCGTCTTCGGTACGTCTTCCTCCTTGACTTTCAATTGGTGATAACTCGATCTGAGATCAATCTTTGAGAACCAACTCGCTCCTTGTAGCTGGTCAAACAAGTCATCAATTCTTGGAAGTGGGTATCGATTTTTCAGCATGAGTTTGTTTAACTCCCGGTAGTCGATACACATATGCATACTACCATCCTTCTTCTTCACAAATAGTACTGGTGCGCCCCACGGGGATACACTCGGTCGGATAAACCCTTTGTCGAGCAATTCTTGGATTTGAGACATCAATTCTTGTAGCTCCGATGGCGCGAGCCGATACGGCGCATTGGCCACAGGTTTTACGCCCGGAATCAATTCGATTCCGAACTCTACCTCCCGTTCTGACGGTATTCCCGGTAAATCTTCCGGGAACACATCTTCATAATCGCATACCACAGGTACGTCTCCGATTTTAAGGAATTCTTTCTCCAATTCATTTGCGTATACCATATATGCCTTGCATCCATGTTTCATAAGTTTGTGAGCTTCTAGCATTGTGCATACCACCGGGTTACCCCCTTTTTCACCGTATATCGTAACGTGCTTTCCGCTAGGAGATGTCAGTTTTATCTCCTTTCGGAAACATGCCACCTTCGCGTGGTATCGGGACAACCAATCCATACCCACGATCACTTGAAATTCTCCCATCGACATTGAGATCAAGTCTATTGTGTATTCTTCATCGTCAATGCTCAATTTACAATTTTCACATACATCACAAACGATAAAACTCTTGTTATTACCTATCTCTACTTCTAAAGGCATAGGTAATTTTGTTAGAACAAATGAAGGATGTCGAATAAACCCATATGAAATAAAGGAATTATTCACACCCGTATCAAATAATATACGCGTAGGAATTGAGTTTACATCAAATATGCCTGAAACCACTTCGGGTTCAACTTTTGCTTCTGCGGCAGTCAAGTGGAAAGATCTAGCCTTTGCCTTCGGGGCTTCACCTTTCGTGTCTTGCCCATCTTTCTTTCCCACTAGTTCCGAGCATTCCGATTTCTTGTGACCCGGTCGATAACAATTGTATCAAACCGTTACTTTTTCCGGGCATGACGAAGCCATATGCCCCGTTTTCTGACATATGGGGCAAGGTTTATCCTTGAAGCGACATTCGCCCCTATAACTCTTTCCACATAATTTACAATTTGGCGACCCGCCTTTTACATCTGGTTTCTTCCTCGTTTCGTTCATTCGCGCTTTCTTGGTAGGGCTCGGATTGACATTATGAGCCCTCCGTTCACCCCGTTCAACCTGCTTTCTCAATTCGATCTCCCGTTCCCGAGCAACATTTATGATCTCGGTAAGGGTCTCGTATTTTGAAGGAGTCATAAACTCCCTATACTCGGCGCTCAACATATTGTAATAATAATATATCTTCTGTTCTTCGTTTGTTATCAGTTCATCATAAAACTTCATTTTATCCATAAACATTCCCGTAATCTTGTCTATGGACTCTCCCTTGTGCCTAAGTTGCATGAACTCTTCCTTGATTCGATTTATGACCGCCTTGGGACTGTGGTGTTTAAGAAACGACGTCTTAAATTCATCCCATGTCAAGGCCTTAGCCGCTTCGTTTCCAATTTCTTTCTTTTTGTTATCCCACCAGTCTTTCGCTTGACCCCTTAATTGACCCGTACCATAGGCTACGTAGTCATCTTTGTCACAATGGGTCCTCTCAAATACCCCTTCGATATCACTTAGCCATCTCTGGCATACTATTGGGTCTACTTCCCCATTATAAACTGGCGGTTTGCACGCCATGAACTCCTTGTATGTGCAAGGCTTTCGTCCTCCGGACTTTTCCTTTGCTAGATTGGCATTATCTTCCAATTTCTTGATTCTTTCCTCAACCACTAATAGTACCGTGTTCTGGATCTTATCGATGAAACCAGACAAGCTATTTTCGATTGCCTTTCCAACCTCCTCGGCAATCACTTATCTTGTTTGCTCGGTGACTCTCGGCACCACATCATCGTTACTTTCATCCGCCATCTTTAATACTGAAATGTTTATATTGACCGTTAAACATTTCATTTATAACATATGATTTACTTGTTTTGGTTTAATCAAGTTTATAACTTGATTCAACCGTTCTTGTTTCATGCATTTCTTGTGTTTGAGTGAACTTACACACTCTTTTCATGCATATTTGTTCATGTTTCATTTCTATATTCTCTAAATCTACTTAAACAATTAACTCTTACCGGATGCTTGATCAAGCTTGAACCGAACACACTTTATTGACAACCTTGGCTCTGATTACCAACTTGTAAGACCCAACTTAATATAACTAGTTTAGTGATACAAAACTTGCATTTAGTACAAGTATTTAGGAGTTTACAAAAACTTTCATGGTTTTAAAACCTTACAAGGTCATAATATTCAAGTCATCATACTACTAGTTAACCTTTAAAACGTAGTTTCAAGCATTTACATATTACTAAAACAAAATAGACAGAATGCGGAAGCTTCATTTAGTGCGTTCGGTTCTTGATGTATGCTTGATCACCATCCGGGTTCGAACCATCTTCACCTACGGTCAAAACCATTAAAATTATTAGTTTGACACTTTACATATCAAGTATAAGCAAGTTCCATATTCACACAAGTCAAAAACAAACAAAATGCAAGAACTGGGTAAGTCGCGTCGCGCGACGGACTTCGGGAACGGTCGTCGCGTGCCACCACCACCGTCGCGTCGCACGACGGTTATTGGTCCTCCCCGTGGCGTGGCGCCAGCATGTGATTTCGACAAAAAGTTGTTATTTTGAGCTGCTAATTTCGCCCAGCACCACTTATCTCGATTCCAAACTTTAAATTGGCATAACTTTTTACTCGGGCGTCCGTTTTAGTCGATTCCTTTTCCTACGCGACCGTAATTTAATTACGGACGCGTTTATCAACACGTTTTACATAAAAATATCATTTCAAAAACAGTTGTCCTTTAATTTTTCTCTTGTTTATTTAACCCATTTGTTTACAAGTTTCATGACATGTATTGTTGTTATCACAAACTTTAGGCCAATGCACTCATTTTTGCGTTTACCAAATATGAGCTTTTGCTCCCCTCCCGAGGGTTGCTTATGCAATAATCATCATGCTTATTTCCGAGAATTTAACCGTGCCTTTCAGAATCATTTGACAAGCGAATGTTCCGAACTATAATCCCTTTACAAGGGCTCATGCTTTTGCAACGGATTTGCGTGTCCGTTACACGACCTACGCTTGATATATAACCAATCACAAGTGATGGTTATTAATTTCTATGTTTATAACACAACTTTTTTTAACCCGTTTGAATGCCGAATGGGTATCTCCATTGCTAGACACATCCAAACTCTATTTCTAACTCATGTTTTGACCCGATTTACTTGTCTAAGGCACTTTGTCACTCCCGTGACTTAACGGTTTTTCCTTGTTTACCAAATTTCAATATAACAAAGTAAGACTAACAATTAAACATAATGTAGCGAACAATAAGTCGCGTACCTTCAAAGTGTACCCTTCAAGCGTGTATCACTTCCGACTTGTCCACTTGACGATCCGGATGCTTTACCTAAAGAGTTCCATTCACCATCAATTTTAGAAATCTTTTATAATCAATAACGGACAATTCATTATGATATTCAAATCTGCGTTTTTGTCCGATTCTAAACATTTTATTCCTCACTTAGGCGTTTCAACAAACACCTAGCGGGTCAAATTCTTACCTAATAATTACTAGGTTCTTGACATGTTATTTTCATCTACATTTACTTCGATTAGGCGATTTGCACTAAATTTCAACATCAAAAATACCGAATTTAACACATGAATTCAGTTTTCACTAGAATAGTATTCACAATCCTAGTGTTTATCTAGTCTCTACTAACTCAATAATCACCTACAATGGTGGTTAAAATCTCTAGAATTATCATACTAAATTTCAACAAGAATTCATCTAGGGTTTTATCCCTAAACATCATGTAGCTTCTAATTTCATCCATGCATCAAGTAATCAAGCTAAATTTTCGTTTTTCACCTTTAACCTAGAATTCAAGATGCAACAAAATACCAAAATTTTGCATACCTTATGATCCCTTTTGTCGAGGTGATTACTAATATATAATCAGAAATCGATTCAGACTTGATTTAGGCATCCAATTTTGAGCTTTTGTGAGAATTTTTGTGACAACCCTCACAAATCCAGGTATCCGTACAGTTGATTAATATTTAATTAGTGCTTAATTACTGTGCTTGATTTCAATTATGAACAAACTACTTTCTGTTTTCTGATACATACATACTCATGCATCATAATTTAATGTCACTCCATTTATTACACACAAACATTAGTGACAAACTTGATGCACAAAACCTGACCTAACCGACCTTCTTCTAGGAAGATGTCGACTCAAGGGAACACCGATAACAACAACCCTCTACCGACAACAGAGGCGGAAATGCAAGAGCGCCTCTTACAGGCCATCGCACGATACGAGGCCCTCCGCTCCGATTGCAGTGGGAGTACCTCGGGAAATAACCCCCCAACGGTAATGTTTAGTCCTTTAAGACACATTACAAAACGTTTGGACATTTCCACGAGTGCCTTGCTAATACCTTACGCGAATAATGTTGCTTATATCGCAGGCTGCACCTACGAGCAGTTCTTGGGCTGCCAGCCTCTACAGTTCGACGGCACAGGGGGTGCCGTAGCCTTCTTGTGCTGGGTTGAGAAGACGAATTCTGTTTTGCGTGCGAGCAAATGCGCCCCAGAGGATCAGGTCACGTACATTTCCGGACTATTCCAAGATGGGGCTCTGTCATGGTGGAAACTCCAGGTTCAGATGACGGGCGAGGCGGTTGCGTATGCTTTATCATGGGACGAGCTGAAGGAGCTAATGCATAAAAAGTACTGTTCAAGGACAGAAAGTCAGAAGTTGGAAACTGAGTTCTGGAACTTGAAGATGGAAGGTTCAAAATTATCTGAGTACGTGGAGAAGTTCCAAATTCTGTCGCATATTGTTCCCTACATGGTAGATCCAGAGTTTAAGAAGATTGAGCGTTTCATTTGGGGATTGGCACCCCAAATCACGAGCACGATGACAACATCAAGGCCTGCAACAATCGCTGAGGCCATCAATCTAAGTGTGGCGTTAACTGGAGAAGCAATCAAGACGAACAAATTTCCAACCGCTGAGGAGAAAAAGGAGACTCATGGGGAGTCATCTGGTGAGAACAAGAGGAAGTTTACCAATTTCAAGAAGGGTACTCAGGCAGATAACATCAATGCCAAAAAGGAAAAAAGGGTACACGGGTATTCTACCAAAGTGCGACAACTGTCGACATCACCATAACGAGCGATGTAGATATGGAAAATGTGGTAACTGTGGCAAGGTGGGACATGCCAAGGAAACATGCCGGCAGGGTACTAAACATGGAAATAGAGGTCAAGATGGTAACGGAATTCGCGGAGGAAACAACGACGACAACAACAATCAAGGCAGGAATGGGGACGATCAAGGACGTGGTCAAGCATGCTTTAATTGCGGTGATGTGGGGCATTCAAGGAAGTATTGTCCTAAGGACGCTCAGGCACGTGGATGAAAGCTCAACAGCGGGGATGGAATCCAAGTGTGGATATCGGTACGTCCAATACTAGTCTACGTTATGCATTTGTGCTAGATACTGTTGCAAATTTTTGCTTCGCATTTCTAGAATCTGGGAGTATACATGGTTTAGCAACAAGTAAGTTAGATAACTCGCACTCGATGGAACTAGCTAGGTAAGGCTAGTGGAAGCCAACGCAGTAACCAAAAATGGCAAGATAAAAACCGGAGAGCGTGAATTTACACTTGATCTGCTGCAAGTCGAGTGGGAAACTTTGACAAGGTAGCCTGGATGGATTAGATATCGAGTGATTGAGCGGAGAGTGATACCCGCATCCCGATGGCAAACGGAGAAACGATCATGACTCGTGGAGTAGGATGCGTCCCTACAAATTACTACGGGCGGGAAGGCACGAATATTGTTGCGCAAAGGAGGTGTTGTTTTCTTGGCTCATGTCAGGGACACGGGAGCCGAAGAACTAAAACTCGAAGGTATTCCCGTAATAGGGAAATACCCTGAAGTCCTTCCCAAAGACTTGCCAGAATTATCTCCTCAACGACTAGTCGAATTTCGCATCAATTTGATTCCAGGCGTTGCGCCTGTATTCGATGCACCTTAGCGACTTACACCTTCGGAGATGCAAGGATTGGCAGTGTAACCTCCGAAGTTGATAGAGAAGGAAGATAACAGACCAAAATCCCCTTTTGGGTAACCCAAATTCTGCTCGTCAGGAAGAAGGACGTAATTTTCAAATAAGCATCAATTATCAGGAGCCGAACGAGCTAACCCACGAGAGTCGGTGACTCTCGCTGAGGATTTACGAACTTCTTACATAATTGACTGTGAGGACCCAACTACTATTACACGACTGGACGACGATCGAGTGTCGTTAGCGGTGAATTCGGGAAGAAAGTAGGCCGGAGAAAATTGTGGAACAATGACTTGTTCTTAGACGTACACAAAAGTGGTGCTTCCTACACAATGCACAAACCAGACCTGCACAGGATACGAAATCTGGAGGATCTAGAAGACATATATTTAGGACCTTTGGGAACCCAGGACCAAACTCGTAAGGGTTTTTATGTAGGAACCATATCTGTCAACTCAATCAACCATCATTAACCTGACAAACATGTCATTTTAGTTAACAAAACCGAAATTACTTAAATTTTCTTTCGTCAAAACCATCACTTTTGCTTCTAGCGAGTAGATGTTTGCATCTCTACTCCCTAAATGATAGTTGCATCATGTTGATTTTCTTCGCTGAGAGCGAACACTCAATTACTTCGAATACTTGGTCGTTTCTCCATTTTAGCAAACACTCATTGTTTCAAAACTCACATGTTACGCATGCACCATCTGCTACGCATGCGGTTTCATTTCAAATGCTTCGTTGAAGTTCAAATATTACGTTGCTAAATCTAATTACTGGTTTGTGATTCCAATGACCTACATTATTGAAAGTGTTGGCTCTTTTGCTATCAAGTCAACACACTCTTTGAAACTTCTCTTATTACAAATTACATTCATGGGTTATTTTTGTAACCATGCTGAGATTCCCTTATCGGTATATACGTTTATTGTCGGGTTACGTTGAAACTAAGTTCAATTGCTTGAACTTATCCATTTTGCATATTCAGTTTAAAACGTTATATGATGTATTGGGAGCATCATATTCAAACATTTTTGCAAAGATTCTTTCATTACGAGTCGTAGTAGATTCGGTTGGTCTACGACTCCACTAAATCGGTTGATTGGTCTCGATACCTTGCGGTCATACTTTCACGGAATTGAAGCTTGTGCTAATTGGGTTACTCACTTCATACACGGATTCAAATTATTTATTTGCTCTAAATCCGTCTCGTTTATCACAATTAAAGCAGCCTCAACACGGTTGTGTGTTAAGGCAAAGGTACATAGATTCATTTCATACCACGGTGTACCTCCTAACGATACTTTCAATGTCAAACAAATACCTTGCGTTACTTAATACTTTTCACCTCCGATAAAAAACAGTGGCTCTTTGATGTTCCGTATTTAACTAAAAACTTTGTGACATTGTGTAAATCAAATCTTCAGATTGTCTCAGTACACTTTCATCTGATTTCAGACACGGTGAACTTGTTCAGTCACCATTATTATTGAATCTCGTCATTACAACACCTTGTGGTGTCATTACCTTGTGCTAATCATGGTCAACTGTTTCACACAAGACTACATATACTTTTGTTTGACTTGTCAGTTAAACATTTCTGATACAACTACGAATCAAGATAATGATACACCAGATTCGCTTGTATTTCATTCGGTGTATTTTCACAATTAAAAAAAAGACAACACACTAATTCTTGCCATTCATTTACTCGGGAGATTGACAGATCACTTTACTATTACTTTTGAGTTGTTGATTGTGAGTTCATATAGCGGATGCTATGGTTTGTGAAAAACTGCATACTATGACCAATCATTTGAGAATCCTATTGGACAAAACTCCTCTTTTATGGAACCCCTGTAACTAGATTACACTAGACTATACGTCAAATACGTACTGTACCTTTGACATCAAATGCTATAAGCACACACCTTTAACCATAGGATTCGGGTGGTTATATAGACTTGGACTCACCTGATGCGAGTAAGGTTTGATTCAGTTTGATGATTATCTGCCTCGGTATTATTCATATATATATATATACATGTGTGACGTAACCATAAGGAGTTAAGGTAGTACAAATTTAGAGGACGAAATTTTCTTAACGGGGGGAGAATGTGACAACCCTCACAAATCCAGGTATCCGTACAGTTGATTATTTTTAATTAGTGCTTAATTACTGTGCTTGATTTCAATTATGAACAAACTGCTTTCTATTTTCTGATACATACATACTCATGCATCATACTTTATTACTGTCACTCCATTTATTATACACAAACATTAGTGACAAACTTGATGCACAAAGCACAGTTAGCACACTGAGCGGATAACCCAGAAAACATGCTGACAATACCAGCACTTAAATAGGCAGACAATGTTATTTTGGCCAGTATGAGTCAGGGATAAGTTACTACACTGGTTTGGAGTGTAGGGAGGCGAGGACCATAAAACTGCGTCACTAGGTGATAGTTATAGTGTCGGGAAGTGCCTAAAACACACTTTAAGTGCATAATTCTGCATTTATTAACAGAATTCAGCATTATAATATGCTAGTAAAGTGCAAAAACATGGCAGAATGGTCCTGTATACTTTCCTAAGTGCCGGGAATAATTTGTGTTGCAAAAATATATATAAAGGACACATTACGGTATAATTAAACACTTTAACGGAACGGTGTCTAACCGGACAATCGGACATTACCCGGGACACCAAAATTTTGTCAAATACATTGTCCTATTTTTTTTTTTACTAGTCATGATCCCCGTATACCATAACACCCCCTAAATATCAACATACTAGCATATGGAATTATGTATTTGAGATTTAACTAGTACTTACTTATTAGTTGCAAATATTTACAATTAACCCCCCCCCCCCAAACCGATTTCGGTTCCCAAGTGGACCCACAAATCACCCCCCATATCTCACAAGATTTACTTTATACTTTTTTTGGATTGATTACTTGCATGGATGAACAAAATATAAGGAGGAGATTATAAGTATGACACCAAAGATCCTTCATCATTCATTCATATCTTTCACAAGATTACACTCTCTCATCCTCACTCTCTCTCCCTCTTTCTCGGTTCACCCACAACCGCCACCTTCACCACCATTACACCACCATATTCATCCATGATCAAGTCCCATTCAAGCTCAAAGGTTGATACAAGGAAGGTTGCATCTTGTGGAGCTTCAAGAAGGACTTTGTTCTAGTTTTTCATCATCTTTTTCTCAACATTTTCCCACTAGATTCTACCCTAGCCTTGTGCTAGTAGTAAGTCCCTTGTGCATCTTTGTTCATCTTGTATCTTGGTTAAAGGTTGTAGTAAAATGGTTATGTTTATAACACTAAAGTAACAAGAACAAGAATAATAAACATGAAACTCTATATAAAGTTTACATAAGAATAAAACATGAAGATGAAATCTTGTTGGTTTAGGGTTGGTTAAAACATACATGATATTTGATCGTTGGTTTCGTGATAAACCCGTTGTTAGAACATTCGTTGATACGATTTAGTAGTGTCTAAACTAAAAAGAAACATGCTGATTGGTATTTTCAGCCAACTTCAACAGGCTGTAAACAGGTCATAACAGATCGACAAAACTGATTTTCTGAAGCCTAAATTATGTATTTTTGAAAAACTGATCAAATGGCACTGGAATCGTAATTTTTTGAGGTCGTTTACTATTTTTAAAGGTTTGTTATTGGACAGCAGCTCAAGCTGCGTTTTTACTGCAGAAAACATATGTTATATTTTTCATCATAACTTGAAACCCGAATAGAACCAGCTCTTAAAATTTATACAGTAGATGATCACTGTTGTCGCCATGATCCTCCAACTGGAATTTCATAAAACGGATTTACGATAAATTTTAGATGAATTATTTCGTAAACTGCAATCAGAAAGCGACAAATCTGATTTCAGTCAGGTAAATAAATTGTTATAAAATATTGGTAACAAACTGGAGCCTGATATTTTTACACAAAAATATTTGGATCGTATAAGACGTTCTGTAAAAATTTGGGAATTTTTGGAATAAGATAACTATTTTACTAAAATGCCCGAAAACAGCCCGGTTTTGTATATTGAAACTGAAATGATATAAGTAGTATTTGGCATGTCTAAATGTCGGGTTGGTTATGTGAGAACGATCTACGGGATATATGTAAAAGACAATGATATGCTATTAAGCATGGACATCTCCATTTACAAAGGAGACTATGGCGAAATTTTCCGAAAATCTTAACACTTAGTAAATATTTCCTAGACAAGAGTTTACTAGTATATTTTCGACTATGTTTTTCAAACATAAAACTCGCCATAATTTTTGTAACAAAATACAGTTACTAGTATATTTTGGATGAATAACATTTTGATAAATGTGATTTATCACAACATATAACGTATTTATGAAACAAGTAGAAACATACTATTTTTGAAAGTTACGATATATTTTTCTAGCAGACATGGAAATATATATTATGGATGTGTTATTTTTGGATAAATAAGCTATTGTATATTTTTCTAAAGTGAGACTTAGAAATATATTTTCGGAATTATAAAGCAAACATGTGTTAAAACCCCCATCCTTGGGAAGGAATACACTTATAAAATAAATAAGAAGTGTGAATACGGAATAGTTACCTAACTATTTCTCCAACAAAACGTTAAAACCTAAACCAAGGCACGGCCATCCGTCTAATAGGAATTAGTACGTGTAGGTCGTCACGCAGCAGATAGAGTTGGAGATTGACGTTTCTGGATACGCACTTCAGTGAGTTCATGTCCCCCTTTTCTCTTAACTGTTTTCAGTTTTTATACTTCGGGGGTGAAATACATGTTACAATGTTTACGGATACTTTTATACATGATATGGTGTGAAGGGTGGGCAATACTAAAGGCCATTAATCCTCGTCGTAGGACCGAGGGACAAGAGTGATAGATGGGATCTATTTGGGTGTAGCGAGCCCACACCCATGAGGCCGGGGCGGCCCATAGAGGTGACTCGGTGCCCGACGCATAAATCCGCTAGGTTTGAGTCTTCCTACATCACTTCACACATATCATTGGCTTTGCAACCCAATGGTGATCTCTTTTTCCTTAATTGCTACATACCAGGGATTTTCATACATACAAACCTATTACAAAGGTTTATACATACTCACTTACACATGAACTCGCTCTACTTTATGTTGATTTTTCACACTACATGTATTTCAGGAAACTAATGGATCTGGCACGGTATGCATATTTTTCAAGCTGCGTTTGAATAAAGAAGTCATCCAGAGTTGTAGGGTTTAGAAGATGTAACCTCTTCCTGGACGGGTTACATATCTCTAAACCTAGTATTGTTTAAAGTCTTTTGCTAAGTTTTTATGAACTCAGTTAAATCAAGCCAAGGTTGTAACTTATTTTGTAAAGGTTGTTTTAAGACAAGTATAATATGGTATTTTTCTAAACTTTATTAATGGATGAATATCTCATGTTTTTATCATATAGCATTGTTATGATTGTTGCTATGATATTAAGAAGTCACACCAAATAACCCACGCTTCCGCAAAAGCCAGGGTGTGACAATTTTAGGGTTTGAAGGAAACCCCCTGGTCGCCCTCTTTTCCTGATCGATCCCAGCACACACACATGTGTGTGTTTGGTGAGTTATTTCTTATTTGATCATTATAGTTTTAGTTTTTATTAATTTAGTCCATCAACTTTTGTTTAACTTATAGTTTAGGTATTTCAACCTTAATAATAGTCACTTCAAGACTCTTAACTAACTGGGTTATAAATTCCTAGTTAGATTGTTCTTGTTTATTTAACACTTTATTATCCTGATTTTAAATTTTATAAATTTCGGGGTGTTACATATTCATAAAGTATAAAACTCTGTTACATATAGCATTGTTATGATTGTTGCTATGATATTAAGAAGTCACACCAAATAACCCATGCTTCCGCAAAAGCCAGGGTGTGACAGCTTGGTATCAGAGCTTCGATCGTAGTGAACTAGGATTCTTTCTTGAGTCTAGACTACGATCATTAGGGCTCTCACGAAAATGTTTTCACAACATTTTTTATATTGCATACACAAAACGTCCAGATCCAGGGCACAAACATTTTTAACAAAAGGGCATAATACACTTTTCAAAGAATTTATGATTATAGTTCAGTCAGGGAGACTGAGGGAGTTCAGAATTTATGATTATAGTTCAGTCGGGGAGACTGAGGGAGTTCAGAATTTATGATTATAGTTCAGTCGGGGAGACTGAGGGAGTTCAGAATTTATGATTATAGTTCAGTCGAGGAGACTGAGGGAGTTCAGAATTTATGATTATAGTTCAGTCGGGGAGACTGAGGGAGTTTAGCCTGAGAGACTGGGTAGGATAGTCTGGGGAAGACTAGGATGAATACATGCTTACATTGTTATTACTTACACGCATAATTGCTGATTTTTGATATACGTGCATATGAATATATGCATACACTAATTGTTAATAATTACTATGGGTATACATGCTATGACTATTATGAACCGGCACACACGCCACATTAATTAGAAAGCGAGCTATCAGGCATTGATAACCCTACGGCCGCTGTCACAAATGATGAGACTGCATCTGCACCAGAGACATTTACGTCAGGCCATGAGAGTGGTCCAGAAATGCTGACCAAGGACGAGGACGACTTCCAACAGTCCGCGCTACCAGATTATGGTGATACTTTACCCTTTTGAGGGTGGTCTCTCTGACAAGAATCCTTCTGTCACTCTTGTTACAGTCCATGACCCCTTCGTCACTAGACATCCCAATGATGAGCACACCATGGCTCCGATCCTAGACAATGCGCCTCTTGTGGACATTCTTTTCGAAGGTTGATTACTCGGCGAACAATTGATACCGATATCGACGTGATACTGATAATCCTTTCGATAATGCCCATGATGATGGAAAGTTAGATGAGAGCATTATTACTAATTATACACTTTGAGATCCCTGTTGTCAAGCTACCCTCGGATTCTAGTATACACTCGGTTTCAGACTCCTTTGAGTCTGTGACATTTGCAGCCTTACAGACGACTGGATTACATCTTTATACTACTGACGCAGACGACGACGCCGCTTTGACTGCCGCACGAACACCTGTTCGAGGCACCACACCGTTAGACGCCCCTGAGCCTGCTCCAGAGCTAGCTTCTGCACCTTTTGTGTCCGCTTGACGCTGCAACTGCTGGTCCTGCACACTTGCTTGATTATGACCCTATTTTCTTTTGGCATTACCAGACATTGCACCCCTTATATCTACCTGCATCTGGCAATCTCCTCATTCGTTGAGACGGTTGTTTTTGCACCGCAACCACTAATGTAGCTCCTCTTCCCTTGTGAAGACCGACGTCCATTGCGCCAACGAGCCTGTCGCTTCCTTTCAAAACATACCCGCACCCCAGGAAGGTACTCCAGGTCAGCACCCGCGTGACGATTCCTTTTGCCACCGCAGTTTTTTCTACGACCTCACAGGCCGTACCGTCTGATGCATTCATCTCTACATCGCTGGACAAACCGTTTCGATGGTTCCTATATTGCACTATGCTAAATTTTAGACCCTTGCCATCCCTCGCTTTATAGAGGCCACACACGGGATAAGTACACCTGTAACATCAGCTGCAGATTGAGGATATAAGTCGCAGAATGTTGGGGCTTGAGCTGACACCACAATTGGTAACTTCAATGCAAAACATTACGTAACCGAAAACATGATTCAAGTGTCTACATCACAAGACAGCATATTGTCAGAAAAGTTTATGTAAGACACCACGTCCTCCACCCTGTCTATTGCCAGCATACTTTGATTCGCCATATACATCAAGGTTCCTTTTGCGCTCTTGACCGTTGCTATTACACCATTCCCAGGATTCTGATACTTATTTCTTTACTATCGGGCGGCAGATTAGTTAACTACTTTGATATATATACAAGCTCAAGGAGGAGTTTACGCATGCTAGCAGTCACTTTTCTTTCCTCCTCCACCTCAGTCACCAGTATAGTTGGTTTCTGGATTATGCGGATTGCATTACGCTTGGGTAAAGACACTAATGATAAGCCGGGATTGCGGAGACTTTTGAGGACCACTTCTGATTACGAAATTTTGATGCACTAATATACTTGTTGGACAAGGGTAGGGTGACCCTGTGTCCCTTTTGATGTGATACATTTTGTTAGACACAGTGATTGTCGCCGGAGGATAACGAAAGCCCAATCATCTTTAAACATGCGACAATACTTATGACTAATAACTAATGAAAAACCCAGTCGCCATGTCCCTACTAAGCACACCGTTGATCTACATATTTGTGCTATAACTATAATGCTACATGCTTACTTGCTACATTCCTATTTACAAGTTGTGCTATAATTGTGATGATATGTGATTGATTGATATAACAGCTGTGTATATACATATGTGTAGTACACCTCTAAGGTCTTATTCGTTAAAAAGGGACTTGTGTGCTCGTGTCCTTAACAAAACCTGACCTAACCGACCTTCTTCTAGGAAGATGTCGACTCAAGGGAACACCGGTAACAACAACCCTCTACCGACAACGGAGGCGGAAATACAAGAGCGCCCCTTACAGGCCATCGCATGATACGAGGCCCTCCGCTCCGATTGCAGTGGGAGTACCTCGGGAAATAACCCCCAACGGTAATGTTTAGTCCTTTAAGACACATTACAAAATGTTTGGACATTTCCACGAGTGCCTTGCTAATACCTTACGCGAATAATGTTACTTATATCGCAGGCTGCACCTACGGCAGTTCTTGGGCTGCCAGCCTCTACAGTTCGACGGCACAGGGGGTGCCGTAGCCTTCTTGTGCTGGGTTGAGAAGACGAATTCTGTTTTGCGTGCGAACAAATGCGCCCAGAGGATCAGGTCACGTACATTTCCGGACTATTCCAAGATGGGGCTCTGTCATGGTGGAAACTCCAGGTTCAGATGATGGGCGAGGCGGTTGCGTATGCTTTATCATGGGACGAGCTGAAGGAGCTAATGCATAAAAAGTACTGTTCGAGGACAGAATGTCAGAAGTTGGAAACCGAGTTCTGGAACTTGAAGATGGAAGGTTCAAAATTATCTGAGTACGTGGAGAAGTTCCAAATTCTGTCGCATATTGTTCCCTACATGGTAGATCCAGAGTTTAAGAAGATTGAGCGTTTCATTTGGGGATTGGCACCCCAAATCACGAGCACGATGACAACATCAAGGCCTGCAACAATCGCTAAGGCCATCAATCTAAGTGTGGCCTTAACTGGAGAAGCAATCAAGACGAAAAAATTTCCAACCTCTGAGGAGAAAAAGGAGACTCATGGGGAGTCATCTGGTGAGAACAAGAGGAAGTTTACCAATTTCAAGAAGGGTACTCGGGTAGATAACATCAATGCCAAAAAGGAAAAAGGGTACATGGGTATTCTACCAATGTGCGACAACTGTCGACGTCACCATAACGGGCGATGTAGATATGGAAAATGTGGTAACTGTGGCAAGGTGGGACATGTCAAGGAAACATGCCGGCAGGCTACTAAACATGGAAATAGAGGTCAAGATGGTAACGGAATTCGCGGAGGAAACAACGACGACAACAACAATCAAGGCAGGAATGGGGACGATCAAGGACGTGGTCAAGCATGCTTTAATTGCGGTGATGTGGGGCATTTCAGGAAGTATTGTCCTAAGGACGCTCAGGCACGTGGATAAAAGCTCAACAGCGGGGATGGAATCCAAGTGTGGATATCGGTACGTCCAATACTAGTCTACGTTATGCATTTGTGCTAGATACTGTTGCAAATTTTTGCTTCGCATTTCTAGAATCTGGGAGTATACTTGGTTTAGCAACAAGTAAGTTAGATAATTCGCACTCAATGGAACTAGCTAGGTAAGGCTAGTGGAAGCCAACGCAGTAACCAAAAATGGCAAGATAAAAACCGGAGAGCGTGAATTTACACTTGATCTGCTGCAAGTCGAGTGGGAAACTTTGACAAGGTAGCCTGGATGGATTAGATATCGAGTGATTGAGCGGAGAGTGATACCCGCATCCCGATGGCAAACGAAGAAACGATCATGACTCGTGGAGTAGGATGCGTCCCTACAAATTACTACGGGCGGGAAGGCACGAATATTGTTGCGCAAAGGAGGTGTTGTTTTCTTGGCTCATGTCAGGGACACGGGAGCCGAAGAACTAAAACTCGAAGGTATTCCCGTAATAGGGAAATACCCTGAAGTCCTTCCCAAAGACTTGCCAGAATTATCTCCTCAACGACTAGTCGAATTTCGCATCAATTTGATTCCAGGCGTCGCGCCTGTATTCGATGCACCTTAGCGACTTACACCTTCGGAGATGCAAGGATTGGCAGTGTAACCTCAGAAGTTGATAGAGAAGGAAGATAACAGACCAAAATCCCCTTTTGGGTAACCCAAATTCTGCTCGTCAGGAAGAAGGACGTAATTTTCAAATAAGCATCAATTATCAGGAGCCGAACGAGCTAACCCACGAGAGTCGGTGACTCTCGCTGAGGATTTACGAACTTCTTACATAACTGACTGTGAGGACCCAACTACTATTACACGACTGGACGACGATCGAGTGTCGTTAGCGGTGAATTTGGGAAGAAAGTAGGCCGGAGAAAATTGTGGAACAATGACTTGTTCTTAGACGTACACAAAAGTGGTGCTTCCTACACAATGTACAAACCAGACCTACACAGGATACGAAATCTGGAGGATCTAGAAGACATATATTTAGGACCTTTGGGAACCCAGGACCAAACTCGTAAGGGTTTTTACGTAGGAACCATATCTGTCAACTCAATCAACCATCATTAACCTGACAAACATGTCATTTCAGTTAACAAAACCAAAAGTACTTAAATTTTCTTTCGCCAAAACCATCACTTTTGCTTCTAGCGCGTAGATGTTTGCATCTCTACTCCCCTAAATGATAGTTGCATCATGTTGATTTTCTTCGCTGAGAGCGAACACTCAATTACTTTGAATACTTGGTCGTTTCTCCATTTTAGCAAACACTCATTGTTTCAAAACTCACATGTTACGCATGCACCAACTGCTACGCATGCGGTTTCATTTCAAATGCTTCGTTGAAGTTCAAATATTACGTTGCTAAATCTAATTACTGGTTTGTGATTCGAATGACCTACATTATTGAAAGTGTTGGCTCTTTTGCTATCAAGTCAACACACTCTTTGAAACTTCTCTTATTACAAATTACATTCACGGGTTATTTTTGTAACCATGCTGAGATTCCCTTATCGGTACATACGTTTATTGTCGGGTTACGTTGAAACTAAGTTTAATTGCTTGAACTTATCCATTTCGCATATTCAGTTTAAAACGTCATATGATGTATTAGGAGCATCATATTCACACATTTTTGCAAAGATTCTTTCATTACGAGTCGTAGTAGATTCGGTTGGTCTACGACTCCACTAAATCGGTTGATTGGACTCGATACCTTGCGGTCATACTTTCACGGAATTGAAGCTTGTGCTAATTGGGTTACTCACTTCATACACGGATTCAAATTATTTATTTGCTCTAAATCCGTCTCGTTTATCACAATTAAAGCAGCCTCAACATGGTTGTGTGTTAAGTCAAAGGTACATAGATTCATTTCATACCACGGTGTACCTCCTAACGATACTTTCAATGTCAAACAAATACCTTGCGGTACTTAATACTTTTCACCTCCGATCAAAAACAGTGGCTCTTTGATGTTCCGTATTTAACTAAAAACTTTGTGACATTGTGTAAATCAAATCTTCAGATTGTCTCAGTACACTTTCATCTGATTTCAGACACGGTGAACTTGTTCAGTCACCATTATTATTGAATCTCGTCATTACAACACCTTGTGGTGTCATTACCTTGTGCTAATCATGGTCAACTGTTTCATACAAGACTACATATACTTTTGTTTGACTTGTCAGTTAAACATTTCTGATACAACTACGAATCAAGATAATGATACACCAGATTCGCTTGTATTTCATTCGGTGTATTTTCACAATTCAAAAAAAGACAACACACTAATTCTTGCCATTCATTTACTCGGGAGATTGACAGATCACTTTACTATTACTTTTGAGTTGTTGATTGTGAGTTCATATAGCCGATGCTATGGTTTGTGAAAAACTGCATACTATGACCAATCATTTGAGAATCCTATTGGACAAAACTCCTCTTTTATGGAACCCCTGTAACTAGATTACACTAGACTATACGTCAAATACGTACTGTACCTTTGACATCAAATGCTATAAGCACACACCTTTAACCACAGGATTCGGCTGGTTATATAGACTTGGACTCACCTGATGCGAGTAAGGTTTGATTCAGTTTGATGATTATCTGCCTCGGTATTATTCATATATATATACATGTGTGACGTAACCATAAGGAGCTAAGGTAGTACAAATTTAGAGGACGAAATTTTCTTAAAGGGGGGAGAATGTGACAACCCTCACAAATCCAGGTATCCGTACAGTTGATTAATATTTAATTAGTGCTTAATTATTGTGCTTGATTTCAATTATGAACAAACTGCTTTCTGTTTTCTGATACATACATACTCATGCATCATACTTTATTACTGTCACTCCATTTATTACACACAAACATTAGTGACAAACTTGATGCACAAAGCACAGTTAGCACACTGAGCGGATAACCCAGAAAACATGCTGACAATACCAGCACTTAAATAGGCAGACAATGTTATTTTGGCCAGTATGAGTCAGGGATAAGTTACTACACTGGTTTGGAGTGTAGGGAGGCGAGGACCATAAAACTGCGTCACTATGTGATAGTTATAGTGTCGGGAAGTGCCTAAAACACACTTTAAGTGCATAATTCTGCATTTATTAACAGAATTCAGCATTATAATATGCTAGTAAAGTGCAAAAACATGGCAGAATGGTCCTGTATACTTTCCTAAGTGCCGGGAATAATTTGTGTTGCAAAAATATATATAAAGGACACATTACGGTATAATTAAACACTTTAACGGAACGGTGTCTAACCGGACAACCGGACATTACCCGGGACACCAAAATTTTGTCAAATACATTGTTCTATTTTTTTTGACTAGTCATGATCCCCGTATACCATCACACCCCTTAAATATCAACATACTAGCATATGGAATTATGTATTTGAGATTTAACTAGTACTTACTTATTAGTTGCAAATATTTACAATTAACCCCCCCCCCCCCAAAAACCGATTTCGGTTCCCAAGTGGACCCGCAAATCACCCCCCATATCTCACAAGATTTACTTTATACTTTTTTTGGATTGATTACTTGCATGGATGAACAAAATATAAGGAGGAGATTATAAGTATGACACCAAAGATCCTTCATCGTTCATTCATATCTTTCACAAGATTACACTCTCTCAACCTCACTCTCTCTCTCCCTCTTTCTCGGTTCACCCACAACCGCCACCTTCACCACCATTACACCACCATATTCATCCATGATCAAGTCCCATTCAAGCTCAAAGGTTGATACAAGGAAGGTTGCATCTTGTGGAGCTTCAAGAAGGACTTTGTTCTAGTTTTTCATCATCTTTTTCTCAACATTTTCCCACTAGATTCTACCCTAGCCTTGTGCTAGTAGTAAGTCCCTTGTGCATCTTTGTTCATCTTGTATCTTGGTTAAAGGTTGTAGTAAAATGGTTATGTTTATAACACTAAAGTAACAAGAACAAGAATAATAAACATGAAACTCTATATAAAGTTTACATAAGAATAAAACATGAAGATGAAATCCTGTTGGTTTAGGGTTGGTTAAAACATACATGATATTTGATCGTTGGTTTCGTGATAAACCCGTTGTTAGAACATTCGTTGATACGATTTAGTAGTGTCTAAACTAAAAAGAAACATGCTGATTGGTATTTTCAGCCAACTTCAACAGGCTGTAAACAGGTCATAACAGATCGAAAAAACTGATTTTCTGAAGCCTAAATTATGTATTTTTGAAAAACTGATCAAATGGCACTGGAATCGTAATTTTTCGAGGTCGTTTACTATTTTTAAAGGTCTGTTATTGGACAGCAGCTCAAGCTGCGTTTTTACTGCAGAAAACATATGTTATATTTTTCATCATAACTTGAAACCCGAATAGAACCAGCTCATAAAATTTATACAGTAGATGATCACTGTTGTCGCCATGATCCTCCAACTGGAATTTCGTAAAACAGATTTACGGAAAATTTTAGATGAATTATTTCGTAAACTGCAATCAGAAAGCGACAAATCTGATTTCAGTCCGGTAAATAAATTGTTATAAAATATTGGTAACAAACTGGACCCTGATATTTTTATACAAAAATATTTGGATCGTATAAGACGTTCTGTAAAAATTTGGGAATTTTTGGAATAAGATAACTATTTTACTAAAATGCCCGAAAACAGCCTAGTTTTGTATATTGAAACTGAAATTATATAAGTAGTATTTGGCATGTCTAAATGTCGGGTTGGTTATGTGAGAACGATCTACGAGATATATGTAAAAGAAAATGATATGCTATTAAGCATGGACACCTCCATTTACAAAGGAGACTATGGCGAAATTTTCCGAAAATCTTAACACTTAGTAAATATTTCCTAGACAAGAGTTTACTAGTATATTTTCGACTATGTTTTTCAAACATAAAACTCGCCATAATTTTAGTAACAAAATACAGTTACTAGTATATTTTGGATGAATAACATTTTGATAAATGTGATTTATCACAACATATAACGTATTTATGAAACAAGTAGAATCATACTATTTTTTAAAGTTACGATATATTTTTCTAGCAGACATGGAAATATATATTATGGATGTGTTATTTTTGGATAAATAAGCTATTGTATATTTTTCTAAAGTGAGACTTAGAAATATATTTTTGGAATTATAAAGCAAACATGTGTTAAAACCCCCATCCTTGGGAAGGAATACACTTATAAAATAAATAAGAAGTGTGAATACGGAATAGTTACCTAACTATTTCTCCAACAAAACGTTAAAACCTAAACCAAGGCACGGCCATCCGTCTAATAGGAATTAGTACGTGTAGGTCGTCACGCAGCAGATAGAGTTGGAGATTGACGTTTCTGGATACGCACTTCAGTGAGTTCATGTCTCCCTTTTCTCTTAACTGTTTTCAGTTTTTTATACTTCGGGGGTGAAATACATGTTCCAATGTTTACGGATACTTTTATACATGATATGCATCCGCGACAACGTTCGCTTTTCCCGGATGATATTTGATCTCGCAATCGTAGTCATTCAACAAGTCAACCCATCGTCTTTGGCGCATATTTAACTCTTTCTGGTTAAATATATGTTGAAGACTCTTGTGATCCGTGAATATCATGCATTTGTTACCATAAAGGTAATGACGCCAAATTTTTAGTGCAAATACCACTGCACCTAACTCTAGGTCATGTGTGGTATAGTTCCTTTCGTGAACCTTTAATTGGCATGATGCGTATGCAATAGCTTTCTCTCTTTTCATTAACACGCATCCTAGCCCTTGTCGTGAGGCGTCACAATAGACTACGAAATCATCCGTACCGTCTGGGAGTGATAGAATTGGTGCATTACAGAGTTTGTCTTTAAGCAGTTGGAAAGCTGCATCTTGTTCCCCAATCAAATTTCTTATCTTTTTGAGTGAGAGAAGTGAGTGATTGAGCAATCTTTGAAAAATTCTTAATGAATCTTCGATAATAACCAGCTAATCCTAAAAATTGGCGTACTTCGGTTGGTGTCTTTGGTGCACTCCAATTCTTTATGGCCTCAATTTTGGATGGATCAATGTGTATGCCTTTCTCGTTGACTACATGTCCGAGAAATTGAACTTCGCGAAGCCAAAATTCGCATTTGGAAAATTTCGCATACAGTTTCTCCTTTTTCAACTACTCAAGAATAGTTTTAAGATGGTGCTCGTGTTCACTCTTGTTTCGTGAATATATCAATATATCATCGATAAATACTATCACGAACTTGTCATGGTAAGGCTTGCACACGCGGTTCATTAAGTCCATGAACAATGCTGGTGCATTGGTTATTCCAAAAGGCATAACAAGGAACTCGTAATGACCATAGTGAGTTCGGAATGTCGTTTTTGGAACACTTTCTTCTTGAATTCTGAGTTGATGGTATCCTGATCAAAAATCAATCTTTGAATAATAACTCGATCCTTGAAGTTGATCGAACATGTCGTCAATCCTCGGTAATGGATACCGATTCTTGATTGTAAGTTTATTCAACTCCCGATAGTATATGCACATCCTAAAACTTCCACCCTTCTTTTTCACGAATAACACTGGAGCTCCCCAGGGTGAGTATCTTGGTCTGATGAAACCCTTGTCCAACAACTCTTGAAGTTGTGTGGACAATTCTTGCATTTCCGAAGGAGCTAACCGGTATGGAGACTTTGCCACAGGTGCGGCACCTGGAATTAAGTCAATTCGGAATTCGACTTGTCGTTTCGGTGTATTCCCGGCAAGTCTTTAGGAAAGACTTCAGGGAATTCCTTCACAACCCGGATTTCCTCAAGTTTTAGCTCCTTGGCCTTTTTGTCAGCTATGTGCGCTAAGAATGCTATACATCCTTTTTGTAGGCACTTTCGGGCTTTCATACTGGAAATAATTCGTAAAGGCATTTCGTTTTTCTCACCGTGAACAAGAAGTGTTTCGTTATTAGGAAGGGGAATTCGAATGATCTTGTCGTAACATACGACTTCGGCTTGATTGATGGATAGCCAATCCATTCCAATTCCAATTACAATATCAAAACTACCTAGTTGAACGGGTATTAGGTCAATTTTGTATTTTCGTCCTCCTAGTTCTAAAGAACACCCTTTAACAACTTTATTGGATTCAATCAGCTTTTGATTCGCTAATTCGATAGTGAATGGAATATCTAGTTTAATTGACTTTAGTCCAAGTATATCTTTAAATTCTAAAGATATAAAACTAAAATCTGCACCGGTATCAAATAAAATAGAAGTGAATTGATCGTTGACAGGGAACGTACCGGTGATTACGTTGGGATCCTGTCGCGCCTCTTTAGCTAAAACCACAAAGGCTCGTCCGCGGCCTTTGTTTTCTTTGGGACAGTCTTTCCTGAAGTGTCCCATATCTCCACAATTAAAACATCATTGGTTTTTCTTAGTCGTGGGGGTTTTCTTTTGTTTGTTGTTCGATATAGAACCTTTCTAGAAATACGAATACTTTCTCTTATTGTTACCCGAAGAAGACTCCACATGCGTCTCCTTTTTCATCGCACCTTTATTCAGTTTTCCCAGCCTTACTACATCCTCGTAAGACTTAAGGCAAGAGTTATAGCCTGAGCAATTCTCAATATAGTTCCTCTAGTTCCGCTATTGTTTGCAGTGTGGTTTGCTTCGTGTTGTACGATTGCTTTTGCAACTCGCTGGTTCAGTAGAGCATCAAGCTCAGCTTGTGTTGTAGGTAAGGGTTCCGTTTGGGCTTAAAAAGTGTTACTTTGTTCTAGTGCCATGATCTTCATATATATATAAAATATATATCGAAGAGATTTGACATGAACGAAAATAAAAACACATCGTCACGCACTATGATCATAAGGGCAAGATAGAGCATAATGATACTTATGCAAATCTTTCACACCATATTCATCACATCCTTGCAGGGATGTAGAATAAATTATAACAATGTGTCAATAAGAAAATACCAACTTATATATACATCATGTCACCTTGTTACAATTTTTTCTTGTGAAGAAACAAAAACAATCTCGGAGTTACATCACTCCGGTAGATACAAGTCATATAGTAATATACAAAATAAGGTAATGTCTTTTCTTCTCATTGTTCCTTGTTTGGTATTCAAGTCTCCAAGTCTTCACCAGTCTTTAGTCTTTCACAAAATCGGGTATACTTCCCAAAAGATAGTAACTAAACATATCTACCGTGGTGTGGGATGTGAAAGTGAAGACATAGAAATTAGACTTTGAAGGCACGTATCCTCCTCCTCGAGACCAAAAATGTGCCTAATGGTGGTACTCGAGTGGTTCTCAAGGGTACGAATGCGTTCCTCAAATGATAGAGGTGCTTTGTGGAATGGAGAGTGTGGAGGTACTGATAGGGGGAAAATGATAGTAATGGGGCATTCCGGGGGAGGTCGGGTAGCAGAAATCTGAGTCTCAAGATGATGGACTCGTCGAAAGGTAATATTAAGACGATTCTTGGAAGATAAAACTCAGAGTTTATAGTAATAAGCGGAAAATGGCATGGACGATAAGGATTAGATGGGCTCATGTCCGGTGGTAGAGGTTGAGAATGTGCATCGGAATAGTAAGGTGGAGAGTCGTGGGTGATAGGATGTATGTGTTGTCCATATGCCCAAGCGAAACAACCATCTGTTGAGGAGGGTAAAACCAAGCGGTCTCTTCTGTCCTTACAGTATGCATTTCATACTCCATGGACCTTGGTCTTCCAAAGTAGGCAAAATCGTTTGTCGCATTAACTTATGTGACAAATACATTGGTATTGTTTGAGCTCAACGAATTTTAAGAAGATTGTTATGATTTCCATATATGTCGAATGGAATATGGTAAGAGAGTTGCGCCATGGCTCGTGCCATATTACCCTTTGAGACAAAACGAATGTCAAATGACGGATTTTATCGCAATAACTCCAATAAATATGATAAGGTGTCATAGGCACCGTGAGATTAACCCAAATGTTGGAGTTTTAGAATGTTTGAGGAAAATCCTTCATGGATGGTTTTCCTTTTTTTTTTTTTTTTTGCTTAGATGACTAGTCTCAACTTAGTTGTGATATAGATTGAATGATAGGCACGAAATCAATACATGTAGTCTTTAATGTATTGTGGGGAGCCATAGTAATCACCTTAGTTAACATTCTAAGAAATGGAAAAAAAATGAACTCTCAAGTAACAACTCAAGGATTTTGAACAGGTAGTGTGTGACAACTGTCACTTTTCCGTACATTCCCTACACTAAATGAACAGTAATCTGTGCTTTAATAACTGTGCATGATCTAGTTTACAAGACAACTGAATTTCTGATTACTGTTATGTACATACAATGGCATTTCATGTTGCAAGACTTTTATCGTTGCTACATGCAACACGATAAAGTTCTAATAATACACAGAACAGAATTGGCACCATTATCAGACAAACTAAAAATGCTGACGAAGTTCAGTACATAGACAGACAGTGTTTTGAGGCCCAATATGAGCCAGAGACTACGTATTACACTAGTATAGTGTGTAGGGAAGTAAGGACCACAAAACTGCCTTTCAAGGTGATAGATAAAGTGCCGGAAAGTGCCTAAAACCCACATAAAGTGCAGAATTCTGCATAAATTAGCAAAAATCAGCATTTTAACATGCTAGTAACAAGCAAAAATATGGCAAAATGGTCCTGTATGCTTTCCTAAGTATCGGGAATTAAAAGTGTCACAAAAGGTTACATAAAGGACCCTAATCGGAATAACTTAGAAATTTAACGAACCGGTATCTAACCGAACAATCGGACATTACCCGGAACACCAAAATATTGCTAGAAGCATTGTTTTACTTTTTCTGAGCTAGTTATGGTTCCCAAACACTTTAACATACTACCTAATGCAAGATACACATGAAACACTAGACTTTTACACTTAACCTCCACTAATTACCTACCTTTACCATTTAAACTTACACTTAACCCCCCTCCCCCATATGATTTACGGCCCAAGTGGCCCCCACACTCAAGATTTTCTAATCTTCCAAGATTACTATAAATCTTCCATGGATTTTCTAAGATATGATTAGATATTGGTTTGTACTTTGAGGAACACATTAACCTTTGGACAATAGAGCTTATGGGTTATAAGAACAAGCATCAACATAACACCAACTCACCACCACACTCTTCCTTCTCCTCCCTCCCACTCTCGGCCGACCCATCTCCCCACACACCACCATTTTTCATTTCAAGTTCAAGCATTCCAAGGTTATCTTGAGGTGTAAGAAGGTCACTAACGAAGCTTGGAGCTTGTGGATCATCAAGGACCTCATCCGTTTGCTTTTATCCACTCCATTTTCATCATTGTTCTTCCCTAGCTTAATCTAGTAGTAAGATTCTTTTTAACTCTTGTTTACTTCTATTTTTAGTGGTTAAAAGATATATTATGATGCAAACCACAAGAACACTAAAAGACTTGAACTTGAATCTTGAACATAAAGGTTACATATGATGAAAAATGGATGATATGATGTTGATTAGTGTATGAATAATGTATGCTTGTTGATTTCTTGAGATGATGATGTTAATCATCACATGAAGCTTGCTAGATGGTGATTAAACACATAATCTAGCAAGTAGGAAGATGATTATGTAACAACATAAGATGATCATCTTCATGTATGGACACGAACTTGATAAATTAAGGGATTTCTTGTAAAATAATAAACAAAGTAAGCTAGTGGACTTATGAATCTAAGATTTGTGAATGATTTTCCAAGAAAACCAAGTTCAAAATAGGATTTTTGAAAGATCGTGGTTTTACTAAACTTACACTATTTTTGATGAAATAAGTGTAAAACACTAGAGAAACAAGAAGAGGTTATAAATAAACATTTTTGTTGAATATGTTTACAAGTTGTAAACATCTAAAACTTCCAAGAACAAGGTTTATAAAGAAGTAAAAATATTTTGGAGGATAACTAAACCCACTAAACACTTTACCAAGTTACTACAAGTTTTTGTGAGAAGATCAAGTTCATGTTGTATTGTAAAATGTATAGTTTTTGCACTTGGTAAGTGTAAGATGTTTAGGGTATGATTGTTGATTGTTTGAATGATTTTTTAAAAGAAAATGATATGCTAAATAGCATGGACACCTCCATTTTCAAGGGGAACTATGGCAAAATTTTCTAAAAATACAAACACTTAGAAAATATTTTCTAAACAAGTGTTTACAAGTATGTTTAAAACTATGTTTTTCAATATAAACTTTGCCATAAATTTTTGTAACAAAAATACAAGTATTGGAGGTGGGTTTTTGCAAATAAAAATGGATAAATATATATTTAGAATATATATTTTATATTAAGACACTTGTGTGAATATTTGTATACTTTGTGGAATAGTTATATTATTTTAGGGTAAAATAATATAACTTAACAAATACCAAGAATTTACAATCCAAAATAATACCAAAAATCACAAGGAATAAATATATAAGTTACACACTCAGTGTTGTGAAATCAAACGCAAGAACGTAACTTACAAGATATTCTGGAAAATACCGTTACAAATATATTTTTGGTAAACATTGTTTTGGATACAAAAGAAATGAAAGTATGATTTTATTATTATTACAAAGTGTATCATATTTTAGACAAGTAGAAAATATATTATTTTCGGAAGTTAAATTATACTTTCTTGAAATACATTATTGGGACAAAACAAGTTTAAATATATTTTCTGAAGTAAGACTTGAAAATATATTATTTTGGAAACTACAAATACGAGGATATAAATACACATGTATGAAATACTCCCATCCTTGGGAAGGAAATACGAAAATAAATACTTGAGAAGTATTATAACCTTGGATAATGTTAAAGACATAAAGGAAACGTAACTCAAAACATGAATACTAAGGCAAGGCACGAACCGCTCGTCTAATAGACCCTAGCACATTGTAGGTAGTCGTGTTTGCTGACGAGATTTGAGTTACGAGTACTGAAGACGCAAAACACTGAGTTCATGTCCCCCTTTTCTCTTAGTTGTTTTTGGTTTTATTACTCTCGGGGGTGGAATACATGTACGAATGCTTAAACGGTATGAAATGCCTATGAAATACTAGATCATGTGAGCATAGACTAGATATTGAGATGCCATTAATACTTAATTAGGGACGAGGGTTAGATCTAACGGGTACGGCCGAACCCCACTCATGGTCACAACTAGTACCAAGTAGTGCTTCGGAGTCCCAGTCGAGGTTAATCGACACAGTCGAGTGTAATCGACACCGTCGAGGGTAATCGACACAGGCAAGGGAAATTGACATAGTCAAGGTAAATTGACTCAGTCGAGGATAATCGACACAGTCGAGGAAAATTGACAAGGGTATAAGCCTACTCATTCTGAGTACTCCCTATGTCCTCACATGCCTTAATATCCTTGTACAAACATTCATTTGGTATGTTCATACACGCTTTTCATACCTGTTTACAAAGGAGTCTCTCAAAGATTTACAAGATTACAGTACTCACACAAAACGCATGAACTCGCTCAACTTTTGTTGATGTTTTCCAAAATTACATGTATTTCAGGTGACAGGATGGATCTTGGGCACGGGTGTTGTAACTAGAAGTAGACTTCAAGTTTAGATGTCATCCACTTTTGTTGGTTTGTAACCTAGTCGAATGTTGTGTTTTAAAACTTAAATAACAAGTGTTTGTAATACTCAAATTTTATGAATGGAAGAACATCGTTTTGATCATGTAGTTGTTTATTACGATTGAATGCAATGATATTAAACCAGTCACACATCATACGCTTTCGCAAAAGTCAGGGAGTGACAGTTTGGTATCAGAGCTTCGATTGTAGTGAACTAGGATTCCTTCTCGAGTCTAGACTAAAATCACTAGAGTTCTCTCACAAAAACATTTTACAAAAAGGTTTTTCATTGCATTCACGTAAGCGTCAGGATCCATGAGTCAAACATTTTTCAAAGAAGAGACAAGGCAAGGACATTAGTAGGGAATACCCTCAAGATAAGGTGCCAACTAAGGCATAGTCTACACGAGTTAGACTTGCCAAAGACAAAATGACCCCCCAAAGGATAAACGAGAGTTATACGTGATATGATGCATCAAATTGCATGTTTATGCTAAGTAACATACTTATTTACTGATATATACATACGAATAAGTATACGGAATAATTGTTGACGTGAATAAGATACCTTCGACTCCGAACTCTATTATTGTACTTAACTCGCACGATGAAGATATCGACCTCGCGTTCATTGCAAAGCTCACGGCTGGAGAGATTACCAAATGAGATTCTGAGCTTGCTTCCGTAGGAGATGGCTGCTCTTCCCTCTCGATCGTAAAGGTGCCTGACTACGGTGGTGATGAAGAGGCGGCAACCTTGAACAACTTCTTAATCAGCGGGACGAGATCCCTGTGGCTTTTGTGAAGCGAGATTGACGATACACTTGACCAGAAAAGGAAGATGAAGTATCCATATCGAAGGTGCCCCTCCAACTACTAGGAATTCTCTTTATTTCTATTTCATTTAATCATCGTGCCTATTCACGCGTAACGATAACGAGTGTTAGCGCGTGGACCACCGCAATGGTCCTTTCCATGACAGAGGTATAAGGACAGTAGTGTCCCCTCCTTGATTGATCATCTGTTTGGACGAGAGAAAATTGGGGTAACTGTGCAAGACAATTTATTATTACGGGGGCCCACGTAATAACAACTTGTAGTGCATGGAAATCCTGGTGGACTCTGCGGGTCAGGTAAATGATCACCATCCCTCCAAAAATAATCTATAGGTGTTCACACCTTCATCTGGTAAAACAATACATAGACTATTGCTTTAGCACTTCATAAAGTAGGAAACATGTCTTTGCCTACTTCGTGTCTGATACTTCTACCCGTGTACGAGACGATTGAGAAACGATATTTAAGCAAGTGAAGATGGATAACCTTCGGAAAGATTCAGTGACATTACACTCTCTATCACCCCTACGTGAACAACTACCACTTCACGAAACTTGTATGACCAAGGCAAAGTAACCTTGAGTTCATTTTATTTTCCCCATTACAAACAATAAGCCAAGTTGGCAAGCCTATGTGAAGGCTCAGTAACTGTTTCCTCGCTCATACATTGTTAATTATATATACATGTGAAATTGGGTGATTACATGATGGCTTATGGTGCTATGTACCTCATAGACAATTATGGAATGTTGTCTAAACTACTTCATACCTTTTGACAGAAAAGAATGCCGCCCAGACGAGACACAGACACAAGTATGTTACCAAGGACAGAAGCCGAGCTGCAAGAACGCATCTCACAGGCAATTGCACGACATGAAGCCCTCGACTCTAAGCACAGCAATAGCACTACCGGAAATAACCCTCCAACTGGTTGCACCTATAAACAATTCCTGGACTGCAAGCCATTAAACTTTGACGGCACAGGAGGCGATGTTGCATTTGTTCATTGGGTAGAAAAGACTGACTCCATCATAAGAATGAGTAACTGTTCGCCCCAGCAGAGAGTTACCTTTATCTCAGGGTTATTTCTAGATGGCGCACTCTCCTGGTGGAACCTTCAGGTTCAGACCCTTGGTGCCGATGCTGCTTATGCACTAAGCTGGGACGAGCTCAAGGAAATGATGGAAAAGAAATATTGTTCTAGGGCCGAAATCCAGAAGCTTGAGGTGGAGTTCTGGAACTTGAAAATGGACGGGCCGAAGATTCCTGAATATGTCCAGCGATTTCACGACTTGTCTAGGGTCGTCCCCTAATTAGTCAAGCCGGAATTCAAGAGGATTGAGCGATTCATTTGGGGACTTGCACCTTAAATTAGGAGCATGGTTACTACCTCAAAGCCCCCAACCATCAGAAAGGCTATCGACTTGAGTGTCACTCTTACTGAAGAAGTTCTACGCATGGGAAAATTTTCGGAATCTGAGGATAGCAAGAAAGAGACTCATGTGGAGTCATCAGGCAACAAGAAGAGGAAGTCTTCAAACCTAAAGATAAGCACCCAAGTCAGCTATGGAAGCTCTAAAGAAAACAAAAGAAAGGAAGTGAACCCGCCGCATGACAGGAAAGCTTATGGAACCACTAATAAGGCTGGTGATAAGGTCTACTCGGGGACTAAACCGAGGTGTGGGGAATGCAATTTTCACCATGAAGGTCGATGTCTGAGGCCTAAGTGCGGAAAGTGTGGGAAGGAATGACACAGCAAGGATGCCTGTTGGGCGAAGGATCCAGACAAAAGAAACAATGGTAGAGTACCAGGTTGCTACAGGTGTGGTGAAGCAAGGCACTTTAGGAAAGATTGCCTTAGGAAGAAACAAGCAAGGAAGGGTTTTCACGATCGAAACTCGTAAAGCACGCCAGGATCCAGATGCGGTTACGGGTACGTTCCCTACTAACCAACCCTATGCATCTATTTTTGATTAATACTGGCACCAACTTTAACCTTGCATGCTTAGAACTTAAGAAACTGCTTGGCCTAGTTTCGAGTAAAATAGACGTCCCGTATTCTTTAGAAATGGACAGATAGAAGGCTAGTTTAAGCAGACGAAGCAATTAAGGATTATATTTTGGGGACTCAGAAGGCCGGAACCTTCTATTACCATCAACTTGGGAAGTCATGATATGATAGTCAGTATGAATTGGAAATCCAAGTATAGAGCTGAAGTCGTTTGATATAAGGAAAATCAGTCGCATCCCTCTTGCGAATGATGAAACATTATAGTGCACAACCTTCTTGCAATAGTTGCAAGGGTCCTAGACCGTGGGTCTACAACATCTCTCATTGGTCGAAGAGACACAGAAGCACCTCCGAGAAAACTGCATAGCCTTTCTAGCTCATGTTGCCAATAAGGAGACCTAGGAGCTGGAGCTAGAAGACATCCCCGTGATGGAAAAAGTTTCAGAAGCCTTTTCTGAAGACTTGCCAGGAATACCTCCATAGCGACAAGAGGAGTTTAGGGTAAACCTCGTGCCAGGAGCGGCACTAGTGCCGAATGACGCCATACCAACCAGCTTCGTCCGCGAAGCATGAGCCTCCGATATAACTGCAAGAGCTGCTAGACAGAGGGAATTAAGGACATGACATCCTTAGTTAAGGACACAAGGAGAAAGTAGACAGTTTCCACTTTGCATAAATTCCAGAAAATTGGATATCAAGGAAAGGTATCCTTTGCCAAGGATTGATGACATGAACAGACCAATCGTCAGGTTATAGTCACCACTCAAAGATTGACTTGAGGACAGGATATCCTCAACTGTGAATACAAGAAGGAAATATCCCTAAAACGACCTTTAGGACTCACTTCGAGCATTACGAGTTCCTTGTCGTACCGTTTGGCTTAACACATGCATCGACAGTATTCATGGACCTCATGAATCAGGTGTGCAAGCCGTACATGGATAAGAACATGATTATATTTATTGACTACATTCTTATATACCCAACGACCGAGGAAGGTCGTGAACAACATCTGCAATTTATCTTGCGACTCTTAGAGAAAGAACAGTTATATGCTAAGATGTCGAAAAGCGGATTTCGAATTCGCGAGGAAAGAACTTTAGAATACATGGTGGGTAAGAACGAGATTCATGCCAACCCTGCAATCAAGAGCTAAGGAGTTTGAGTTGCAATTATGTGACGCTTCTCGACAAAGTCTCAATTGCGCGTCAATACAACGAGACCACGGAATTGCATACGTGTCACGTTGATTAAAAGATCATGAGAAGAAACCATGATCTAGATGCAGTGATTGTGCGCCGCAAATTTGACGTCATTACCTGTAAGAAAACGCTGCACGACTTTTACTGATCACAAGGGTTGCAGCACACCGTTGATCGTAAGAACTTAAATATTAACGAAGATGGACTGAGCTACTGAACGATGCAGACTGTTTGGAAATATTACGTGCTTGGGTGATAAACTTTGATGAAAAGTTGGAACACTCACATGCCCTTAGTGGAGTTTTCCTACAACAGTATTTACCACACCGCTGTTTAAACCGCTTCGTGTGAAGCTTTAGTTGGAACATATTAAGTCGATCCCCGTTGTGATAAACAGAGACCGGAGATAAACAATCTACTGGCCCGAGTTGGTTCAGGAAAAACTAGAGACAAGATCGTTCAGATATGTAATCATATCAAGACAGCCCGCGGAATACAGAAAGATTGCGCCGACGAGCGGAAGAAATCGTAAGAATATGAGATAAGAAGTATGGCTTTAATGGGAGCCTTGCCTTGAGAAGGCGTGATGCAAAACGTGAAAGATTGGATCCCCAGTATATTAAGCCTTTCGAGATCCTGGTAGGGATCAGGATCATTGCTCACAAGCTGAAACTCCCAGAAAAGGTCAGTAGTGACCGCGACACATTCTACGTGTCTAGAGGAGTCTGACTCAAGGAACAGTAGTTGTTCCCATAAAAAAGATTCACGTCAACGAAATTACTATAGAACCTGTTAAGGTTGCGGACCAAGAGTCCACGAGATACAGAGAAGACGTAATTGAATTACTTGAGTACGATAGAATTCATATCATGACCCAGAGTTACATGGGAACATAAAGACAAATCTTGAACCTAAGTGACCACATTTGATTCACAACTCCCCTGCGACCGATGGCATCGCTTGAATTTCGGGACGAAATTCTTTTAACGGGGGGAGACTGTGACAACTGTCACTTTTCCGTACATTCTGTACACTAAATGAACAGTAATATGTGCTTTAATAACTGTTCATGATCTAGTTTACAAGACAAATGAATTTCTGATTACTGTTATGTACATACAATGGCATTTCATATTGCAAGACTTTTATCGTTGCTACATGCAACACGATATAGTTCTAATAATACACAGAACGGAATTGGCACCATTATCAGACAAACTAAAAATGCTGACGAAGTTCAGTACATAGACAGACAGTGTTTTGAGGCCCAGTATGAGCCAGAGACTATGTATTACACTAGTATAGTGTGTAGGGAAGTAAGGACCACAAAACTGCCTTTCAAGGTGATAGATAAAGTGCCGGAAAGTACCTAAAACCCACATAAAGTGCAGAATTCTGCATAAATCAGCAAAAATCAGCATTTTAACATGCTAGTAACAAGAAAAAATATGGCAAAATGGTCCTGTATGCTTTCCTAAGTGTCGGGAATTAAAAGTGTCACAAAAGGTTACATAAAGGGCCCTAATCGGAATAACATAGCACTTTAACAAACCGGTATCTAACCGAACAACCGGACATTACCCGGAACACCAAAATATTGCTAGAAGCATTGTTTTACTTTTTCTGAGCTAGTTATGGTTCCCAAACACTTTAACATACTACCTAATGCAAGATACACATGAAACACTAGACTTTTACACTTAACCTCCACTAATTACCTACCTTTACCATTTAAACTTACACTTAACCCCCCTCCCCCATATGATTTACGGCCCAAGTTGCCCCCACACTCAAGATTTTCTAATCTTCCAAGATTACTATAAATCTTCCATGGATTTTCTAAGATATGATTAGATATTGGTTTGTACTTTGAGGAACACATTAACCTTTGGACAATAGAGCTTATGGGTTATAAGAACAAGCATCAACATAACACCAACTCACCACCACACTCTTCCTTCTCCTCCCTCCCACTCTCGGCCGACCCCTCTCCCCACACACCACCATTTTTCATTTCAAATTCAAGCATTCCAAGGTTATCTTGAGGTGTAAGAAGGTCACTAACGAAGCTTAGAGCTTGTGGATCATCAAGGACCTTACCCGTTTGCTTTTATCCACTCCATTTTCATCATTGTTCTTCCCTAGCTTAAAGCTAGTAGTAAGATTCTTTTTAACTCTTGTTTACTTCTATTTTTAGTGGTTAAAAGATATATTATGATGCAAACCACAAGAACACTAAAAGACTTGAACTTGAATCTTGAACATAAAGGTTACATATGATGAAAAATGGATGATATGATGTTGATTAGTGTATGAATAATGTATGCTTGTTGATTTCTTGAGATGATGATGTTAATCATCACATTAAGCTTGTTAGATGGTGATTAAACACATAATCTAGCAAGTGGGAAGATGATTATGTAACAACATAAGATGATCATCTTCATGTATGGACATGAACTTGATAAATTAAGGGATTTCTTGTAAAATAATAAACAAAGTAAGCTAGTGGACTTATGAATCTAAGATTTGTGAATGATTTTCCAAGAAAACCAAGTTCAAAATAGGATTTTTGAAAGATCGTGGTTTTACTAAACTTACACTATTTTTGATGAAATAAGTGTAAAAACACTAGAGAAACAAGAAGAGGTTATAAATAAACATTTTTGTAGAATATGTTTACAAGTTGTAAACATCTAAAACTTCCAAGAACAAGGTTTATCAAGAAGTAAAAATATTTTGGAGGATAACTAAACCCACTAAACACTCTACCAAGTTACTACAAGTTTTTGTGAGAAGATCAAGTTCATGTTGTATTGTAAAATGTATAGTTTTTGCACTTGGTAAGTGTAAGATGTTTAGGGTATGATTGTTGATTATTTGAATGATTTTTGAAAAGAAAATGATATACTAAATAGCATGGACACCTCCATTTTCAAGGGGAACTACGGCAAAATTTTCAAAAAATACAAACACTTAGAAAATATTTTCTAAACAAGTGTTTACAAGTATGTTTAAAACTATGTTTTTCAATATAAACTTTGCCATAAATTTTTGTAACAAAAATGCTAGTATTGGAGGTGGGTTTTTGCTAATAAAAATGGATAAATATATATTTAGAATATATATTTTATATTATGACACTTGTGTGAATATTTGTATACTTTGTGGAATAGTTATATTATTTTAGGGTAAAATAATATAACTTAACAAATACCAAGAATTTACAATCCAAAATAATACCAAAAATCAAAAGGAATAAATATATAAGTTACACACTCAGTGTTGTGAAATCAAACGCAAGAACGTAACTTACAAGATACTCCGGAAAATACCGTTACAAATATATTTTTGGTAAACATTGTTTTGGATACAAACAAAATGAAAGTATGATTTTATTATTATTACAAAGTGTATCATATTTTCGACAAGTAGAAAATATATTATTTTCGAAAGTTAAATTATACTTTCTTGAAATACATTATTGGGACAAAACAAGTTTAAATATATTTTCTGAAGTAAGACTTGAAAATATATTATTTTGGAAACTACAAATACGAGGATACAAATACAAATGTATGAAATACTCCCATCCTTGGGAAGGAAATACGAAAATAAATACTTGAGAAGTATTATAACCTTGGATAATGTTAAAGACATAAAGGAAACGTAACTCAAAACATGAATACTAAGGCAAGGCACGGCCCGCTCGTCTAATAGACCCTAGCACATTGTAGGTAGTCATGTTTGCTGACGAGATTTGAGTTACGAGTACTGAAGACGCAAAACAGTGAGTTCATGTCCCCCTTTTCTCTTAACTGTTTTTGGTTTTATAACTCTCGGGGGTGGAATACATGTACGAATGCTTAAACGGTATGAAATGCCTATGAAATACTAGATCATGTGAGCATAGACTAGATATTGAGATGCCATTAATACTTAATTAGGGATGAGGGTTAGATCTAACGGGTACAACCGAACCCCACTCATGGTCACAACTAGTACCAAGTAGTGCTTCGGAGTCCCAATCGAGGTTAATCGACACAGTCGAGGGTAATCGACACCGTCGAGGGTAATCGACATAGTCAAGGGAAATTGACATAGTCAAGGTAAATTGACTCAGTCGTGGGTAATCGACACAGTCGAGGAAAATCGACAAGGGTATAAGCCTACTCATTCTGAGTAATCCCTATGTCCTCACATGCCTTAATGTCCTTGTACAAACATTCATTTGGTATGTTCATACACGCTTTTCATACCTGTTTACAAAGGAGTCTCTCAAAGATTTACAAGATTACAGTACTCACACAAAACGCATGAACTCGCTCAACTTTTGTTGATGTTTTCCAAAATTACATGTATTTCAGGTGACAGGATGGATCTTGGGCACGGGTGTCGTAACTAGAAGTAGACTTCAAGTTTATATGTCATCCACTTTTGTTGGTTTGTAACCTAGTTGATGGTTGTGTTTTGAAACTTAAATAATAAGTGTTTGTAATACTCAAATTTTATGAATGGATGAACATCGTTTTGATCATGTAGTTGTTTATTACGATTGAATGCAATGATATTAAACCAGTCACACATCATACGCTTCCGCAAAAGTCAGGGTGTGACATAGTGATCATTAGTCTGACCCGTAGGGCCCACCAAGATTCCCATCCACTACAAGTTATTATTACGTGGGCCCCCGTAATAATAAATTGCCTTGTATGGTCACCCTAGCGTTCCCTCATTAAAACAGACGATCAGTCGGAGAGGGGAACATGACTGTCTATTTACCTTTAACATAGAATGGACCTTCGTGACGGTCCACATGTTAATACTTGTAGCCATCGCTCGCGGAATGGTGCGAAGTTGAGAAATAGAAGTAAAGAGGATTCATAACAATAATAGATGGATGGGCACCTACAAGATGAGTGTTTCATCTTCCTTGTCTTGACAAGAATGCCACCAATCATGATTAATATGAACAATAGGGACCTCATTCCTACTAATAGAGTGTTCGTCCAAGGCTACCACCTCCCCCTCATTGTCATCATCGAGGTCAGGCATTTTCCGTATCCGAGGGAAAACAACCATCGTTTATGGAATGTCGAGCTCAGGGTTTCACTTAGGGACTACGCCCTACCATAAGCGCATCAACAGATGTGAGGTCAATACGCTTGTTATGAGAATCTAGAATAATAATAGAATTTGAATACTAAGATATTACGTTCGTTGCAAAATAATCCATACAACGTCTACACGTGAACAACTTATAAATAATAGATTTTTGGGCAATTGTACTTTTGTTTTCATCGCTGTTTATATCGTATATCGTTTCCAGTTCAACTTATTGTTATCGTGTCTAAACCCAATAGACTAGTTTATTTGGTATCCTCGTATCATCGTTTCGAATTATCGTTTAGTACTATCACATAGTATCCATGCATCATCGTTTTGAATTATCGTTTAATACTATCACATAGTATCCTTGCATTATCGTTTTGAATTTATCGTTTTGTATTAGTGGACTTTTTGTAAAAATATAATGTAAAGCACTTGTTGTTAAAGACATCGTTTTGAAATTGTAGACCAGACTCAAAAGAATCTTAGTTCACTACAACTGATGCTCTGATACCAGGTCTGTCACACCCCGATTTTCGGTTTCTGCGGAAGCGTATCGCGAGGTGCGGCCAGAGCGGCAATCGTTACAATCAATCGAGTAAACAACATATTTAAAACATAAAAGGATGTTCATCCACACATTTGTTTAGAAACCATAGTTTACAACACAAACATCTTGTTCGGAATAAAACAACTATAACTTTAAGAACATTGTTCAAAGTTTTAAGACGGTTCCACACAACAAGATAACTGAAAAACAGGATGACATCTCAAAAGCTTGAGTTCTTGATAACAACACGAACATATTTTTCCAAAGCCGTCCACTAATCTCCAGTAATACATGTTAGTTTTGAAAACGTCAACAAAAGTTGATGAGTTCATGTTATTAGTTTTCGTATCAAATGAATCTCCAAAACATTGGAAATGGTAAATGCGTTTTGTTTCGTATCAAATGAATCTCCAAAATATTTGAAATAGTAAATTCGTTTTGTATAGTATGATGAAAATCGTATGATCATTAGTGTTTTGCAAGGACACTAATCTGTATGCCAGAATAGGAGGCAACCAAACCTTGACAATTTATCGTGTGTGTCAACGACACTAGTTTGGACACAAAGGCGCTCTTAACGATCATGGTTATCATTGCCGTTAAGAGTGGGGCTTGCCAAAACCCAAATAAATCTATTCGTTTGTTCCTCTGTACTTGTTTATTCATTAATTATCACACCCCGACCCGCAGCGGAATGGTACGGGGCATGATGATTGCCCATAGCTTATGACACTATTATAAGTTTAAATATTTAAAGCATCAATATTAAATTGTCACACATAACATAGAATTCAAATATTATTATCAAGTTACAAAAATCAAATAAATAAAAGCAACATATCATGGCCGGTTTATTACTAAGGCAATCCTACATGTCTTCAACTCAAAATCCGCCCACCCTTGTGTACCTGTATCACGCGTAAAAGAGTTTTGGGTCAACAAACATGTTGGTGAATAGATTCGGTTTTTACTAAAAAAACGTTTTTGCTTTATTAATTTTAGAAAGCTTTACTTTTTAACATGCATTATCAAATGTGAAACTAGGTCCTTCAATACAGCAAGAATTCAACAAATATCTCATAAGCAACACAAACATAACAACATTAGTAACCATAGACACATAGAGATTCAAGCCCCGAAAGGCGAATCTGCGAAACAATGATGGCGATACCGAGTTCAGCCCATGGCCGTGGGGAACCGGTCAGCCAGGTGGATCCACGCGAAACCTGTAACACAAAGCCAGTAACACATAGATGCACGTATAGAGAAACATTAGAATTTAGCAACAAGTGACACATAGAAACACATCGAATAGCATGTTAACAATTTAAATAACAAATTTGAAATCAAGCACGAGATACACCCCAAAAAGAGTTAATGGCAAAAAGGGGGAAAAAGTCGAATCTACTCACTGGTTGCGAAGAAACAATCCACGAGAATTACCGCACGAGCATACGATGTGAGTCAAATGACCAAATCGCCCTAAATTGGATATAACAAATATATTCTAAATTAAAAGAAATGATATAAAGGGTCTAGTGATTCGGGTTCTTGATTTGGGGACCTTTGTAACAAATATTATTTTTTAAACATATATATATATATATATATATATAGGGTTGGGTTATATGGAAAACCCCATCTTTTTTAGAAAACCTTGGAAACCCAACCTCATCCATTGATTTAAATAGATCTAAATAGATCAATGCCCCTCATTTGTTTAGATAATTTTTGCCTTTAAAAACAATATAATAGTCCATATAGTACAAGTTAAGGGCAATATGGGTAATGAAAAAACAACTTTATTGACTTTGGAAAACACAAAACATCAAATCACCATAAAAAGCTTCTCTTTCTCTTACCTCTTTCTCTTTCCTCTTTCTTTTTCCCATTTCTTCTTCCCTAATCTTGAAGACAACCATAGCCACAACCATAAAAGCTTCTCCGGACGGTTTGAAGAAGGTTTGAAGACCCTTCTTCGTGTTCAGGTGTTGCTGATTACAGAAACAATAATCTTTATTTTTTAGAGAGAGAGAGTTGAATGTTCAAGTGTGTGTGAGAGAAGAAGGTTTGAAGACCCTTCTTCGTGTTCATCAGACGGTTCTAGATCCGGTAAGTGTTCTTGAAATATCATTTCACAATTGATTTTTTGTTGAAATGGTTGTTAATATGTTTTTGTGGGCTGAAAGTGTTCTAGTAATGGTTGTTAATATGTTTTTGTATTTTAAATAAATCAAAAACTTTAGGATGAGATTTTGAACGGGTTTTTTTGTTGGTTTGGTTGCATGTTAGGGGCTTTTGATCTTAACAGTAGCTGTTTTTTTGTTGGTTTGGGTTGCTTGTTTGGGTTTTTGATCTGAACAGTAAGTGTTTTTTTGTTGGGTTGCTTAATTCACAGACTCGGGCCCATAACATGTGTTAAGCACCTGTTGGTTTGGTTGCTTGTTTGGAGCTTTTGATCTTAACAATAATTGTTTGGTTGTTTGGAGCTTGTTTGGATCTTGTTTGGAGCTTTTTGTTGGTTTGGTTGCTTGTTTGGAGCTTTTGATCTTAACAATAATTGTTTTTTTGTTGGGTTGCTTGATTTACAGAGACAGACCCATAACATGTGTTAAGCACCTGTTAGAGTGATATATAACGTGTGTTGATTTACAGAAATAGATCCATAAAGGATATTCAATTGACAAGCTGGATGGATGTAGGCGACGTTAATGCGGGGACATTGAATAAGTCACATCCTTTGGGAAATAAGTCTTCATTCATTTATAACATGTGTTGGTGGTTCATGTTGTAACAGAACACCATGATGTAACCTGACATGTGTTCATGTATAACATGTGTTAAGCCCGTGTTAGAATGATATATAACGTGTGTTGACCTTTTGTTAATTAAAAAAACAAGTAATATCTATTTTATTTTTGTTGATGTTTAAAATATCCGATAATGTGGATACTGAGCGTAAAACTTGAACAAGTAATAAATGTACAAGTTAGTATGTAACGTGTAATATGAAACGAGCCATTTATGGTAACACATGTACCTGTAATTTTGGAATATATAATATGAAACGGGTCATTTGTTTTGCACATTTTGGAATGTATAACATGTGTTAAGCCACTGTTATAATCTTTTTGTAACCTAACATGTATTCATGTATAAGCTAGTGGTTTACAAACACCATGATGTTTATATACTGATCTAACATGTGTTACAATTTGTCTGTTCGGAACATGTAATTGCTTAACATGTGACAAGGGTGAAAACAGTCGACGGGGGCGATCAGTTTAATGGTGATCTTAGTTAATATCGTAATCTTGTTGTAACCCCACTTGTATACATATGATAACATGTAAGCATCCATTATAACCCGACTTGTATTCATGTATATGAAAGTGGTTTGCAAAACACCATGATGTGCATGTACTGATCGTAACACGTGTACAAGTTAATAATTTAATATGGAACATACAAGTTAATATTGTAACACCGTATACCTGGGATAACATGTGTTAAGCCTCTGTTATAATATTGGTTTAACCCAACATGGTGTCATATATAAGCTAGTGGTTTCCAAAACACCATGATTTGTATATACATACTGTAACATGTGTTACGCGCCTGACATGTATAACGTGTGTTAAGCCTCTATTATAACGTGTGTTAAGACTTCCAGAATGGATGCATAAACTCCAATAGTAACTTAATAACATAGTATACCTGATATAACGTGTGTTAAGCCTCCTTTATAACGTGTATTAAGACTTCCAGAATGTGTTAAGTCCATACCGTTTTAACATCATGTACTAGACAAAACAAAATAAGAGTCTCACATTAGATATTACTAGTAAACGAAAATACATAGCACTAAGAAAATGGTGGAGCTTCCTTTGAAAGTCTGCCTTAGCTTTTCAGCGGCTACCCTTGCTTTATTGTTTGGGTCGGTCTTGAAAAGGCTTGTAAACATGTGGGTGTGCGTATGCCAGGGAAGTTATAAAAATGTGTTTTCATGTCACACGTTACACGTGTTACGTTTTACATGGGTTTCATGTCACATGTAACACATGCATGTCCGAGAAGTTCAACCTATAACACGTGTTAGTTGTGTTGTGCTGTAACATAAACATGGTCATGATCCTTGAGCATCTGATCCACGTTTGACGAAACCAACAGTCCCGAGAATTGGATCTTATTTCCCTTGAATCCATCACCGTCCTAATAACAAAAGGATAAGATAACCGTTAAGTCGTTAACCAGACATAAATATTAACACATTCATAGCCAGAAAATCTTTTTTCTCAGATAACATCACAAAAACAGTTACTATTCAGATCAAAAGCCCCAAACAAAGCAACCAAACCAACAAAAAATAGTTACTATTCAGATCAAAAGCCCAAACAAGCAACCAAACCAAGCACAGCTTTTTAACACAAAAATAAAAACCTGCAAATTAATCTTACACAACTGAAACAACAACTAACAAAGTACACAGAACTAAAAACCTGCAATTAATTCGTCATACCCTAATACATGTCTCTAATACATCGTCATACCCTAATACATGTCTCTATAACATGTTACTATGGTTTAGCTGTGAAACAGGAGTTCAGACTATAACACGTGTTACGTTGGTTGTGCTGTAAGACAAACTTGGCTTAGCTGTGAAACAGGAGTTCAGACTATAACACGTGTTATGTTGGTTGTGTTGTAAGACAAACTTGGCTTTTCATTTCTAAAAACAGATGTCCAGAAGTTCAAACTATAACACGTGTTAGTTGTATTGTGCTGTAACATAAACATGGTCATGATCCTTAAGCATCTGATCCACGTTTGACGAAACCAATGGTCCCGAGAATTGGATCTTGTTTCCCTTGTATCCATCACCATCCTAATAACAAAAAGATAAGATAACCGTTAAGTCGTTAACCAGACATAACTATTAACACATTCATAACCATGGTTTTTTCATTCAGCAAGTGTAACAGCTGAAAATGAGAAAACAACATCAAATAAGGACACAAATGAAGATAATGACATAAACATTAAAGATCTAAAATACGAAACATTAACGGTCTATAATTTGTAATCTATACGAATATTAACGGTTGTTCGTGTTTCACAATAACGGTTGGAATTATACAAACTGTAATTTGTAATCTATAAGACACATTAACGGTCTAATTACGAACATTAACTATTATACTTGGTGTTCGTGTTTCAAAACCCATATTCTATAATCGGCTGAACAGAAAAAAAACTACTGAAGCAAACAAGCAAGATAAAAACATGAGCATTAATAGACTTGTTGTTTGTGTTTCACATTAACGAGATCCCCCTAAATCATCATATCTAAACAACAAACAAAAACCCACAATGCAACAATCAAATCAAGAAACTAAATCAAGATTACCTCATCGCAAATATCACCACAAATATCGGACCCAAATCGAATCAAATAATAAAAAAGGAATAAACTTTATTCACACCCCTGTTCACCACAAGATCTGGACGAACATTGGAAGGTGAGAGAAGAAGAAGAAGAAGAAGAAAAGCGAACCAAAGCCCACTAGCCCAGATCGTAGTAAAGATCTTGTTTAGGAAGATGAATACTCCACAGTACATTAATGGTGCTCCATAGATCTACCATTGTTGATGGATGCTCCATAGTTCATTAATGGTGGATCTAGTTTGAAAAAAGTGGTTTAAGAAGATGAAGAAATAATGAAAAAACAACCTTTCTAATTTGAATTTGGTTCATCGAAAATGGAGGATGTGACACCTGTGCCTCCACGACCATCAAACAAATATCCAAATCAATAAAATAATGTTATTTGATCCAATGTTTGTTTATTTATGTTTGACATTTTGCATGTTTTGATTTTTTGTTCAATTTCAAACTCTACATCGCTTTCTGAAGAGTTATACGCCAACTGGTGCGTAAACGTAATCAGTTTAATGCGAAAAACACTCCGGAACATCAACATATGCTTAACATACCTTAAATAACCTCTACATAACTTAGAAATAAGTTTTGAAGGCGTTGGTATGGCAAAATCAAGTTTAAACGCTTACAGGGACTAAATTCGACAAACTGCGAAAGTATGATGATTCGTACTGGAACAGACATTCCGGAACATGACCATAAGTTAAACATACCATAAATATCCTTTAAATAGCTTAGAAATAGGCTTTGAGGGGTTCGGTGTGCTAAAATAAACTTTTGGGTCATTCAGGGACTAAAAGCGTCAAAAAGTGCACAAGTTTGCATTTTCGCGCATAACTTACGTTCTGAATACATCCGGACATCCAAAAATTTATGTAATCATTAAAATATTTTATTTTAGTGATTTCCTTGATAAAACTTCATTCGTTTCACAATTTGGATCTTTTTCGCGTCCGTTACGACTTCCGTCATAATTAACCAAACAACGCAACCGTACGGCCAAACGAACTGACATCCGACATATTTTTGAGCATATTTTAGGTTCCCTATACTTTAACTTCATATTAGAGCCTTAAAATGAGGTTAACGGGGCTTAAACGTGTCAAAACGCATCAAAAATCAAGTTCTGAGTCACAGGGGCCTGTTCTGCCAAAAATCAAACTTTGCTGGTCTGCACAAGGCTTACGGACCGTAAGCACTTATCCATACGGTCCGTAAGGACCTCCCAGATCAGCAAAACCAATTTTAACAGCTGTTATACACTCATAACCCACATGCAAATGGTATTTCTGAAACTATGGGCTTAATCTAGGGGCTCCAATGGTTTTGTAAAACCATGGGTGCACATGTACGGACAAGATCAAAGCACGTTATTCGACGAACGATCTTAACGGTCCTAAGAAATCTATAAATACCCCTCAAGATCACAACTCAAAACCCACACCTTTGAATCTGAATTTGTTCTCTAAGTTGATGTGTTTATCACTTCATACCTGAGAATATTCGGATCAAAACTTCCATTCTTGGACCCGTTGTAAGTCCTCTTTCGTTCTTTTAGCGTCTTCTGCGTTGACCAGGTTATGGTCAACACAAAGTTCGGTTGAACTTCGCAACGTGAGCGTAATCACGATGGTTATAGTCCCTTGTGACTATACCTACTGATTACCACGTTATCTAGGCTCAGTGACGAGTCGTAGTTTCGGCCAAAATGCGTATTCTTGTGTATTTTGTAACCAAACTACTTTTAGGTATCAAAACCGTTTGTTTTGATACCAAACTTATTTTTCTAACTTAGTTAAGCATGTTTTGACATGCTTAGCTCGTCACTTATAGTTTTAATGCTTATATAGGGTCGTAAGGTAAGCGATCTAAACAATCGCTTATACTTTCGAACCCGACCCGTTTGGTCGATCATTAGGATCAGACCAAACACATTAGGTGACCATAGTTGTATACGGAATAACCTTTCGAGATATACCTTATGGTCACGACGTTTAGTTAGTTGTATGATAGGTAGTTTATATGCCTTAGGTAAATTACCAAAATGCCCTTTTTACGCCAAAATTCATTTTAAGCATATGTAACATAATTTTTGATATCTAAACTGATTTGGCAACAATATTAGACATGTTAAGGCATATTCTACATATCATAGGACTAGTTAGGCGATCCGAGCGTGTTTTACGCGAACGACGCGTTAAAGTAGCATAAGCTACCTAAACGGGTTGTAATGGGTCGTAAGCACTTAGGTTAGGTTTCATTTTAGTATGTAGGCTTTGTTAAACCATATCATATGAGTTCCAACACTCATTTGGTTTACGAAACCTCATTCTATCCGATCTCCCTATTTAGGTCCGGTTATTAACGTAGTTACCTATATTAGGTGCCGTTTGATCCCGTGATCTTCTAGCTTTGCTTGGTGGTTATCCTAGGACTATTGAGAAATCTCAAGTGAGTACATAGACCCCTCTTTTACTGTTTTCAAATTGTTTTGGGGTGGAACACATGTGCCTACTTGTTACTTTCGTGCTTTTCCATGTTTTCATATCATATGCTAGCTATGTCCATTAGTACACATATAGTACATGATTTCATGCATTTCACACTATGTATGTCCATTTAGTACATACCTAGTGCATTGTTTTACATTACATGTTGTTGCATATGCTCATCCAGCATATGGACACACTGTTTTACATTACATTTTGTAGCATATGCTCATCCAGCATATGGACACACTGTTTTACATTACATTTTTGTTGCATATGCTCATCCAGCATATAGACACATTGTTCTACATTTTGAACCATTTGTAACCGTTTGATTTATGTGAACCATTTGTAACCTTTTGAATTATGTAAACCACTTGTAACTGTTACCATAGGACTTGACAACTCCCATTCCTGAAATCCTGGGTTTGTTTGGACGTAAGGAATGACCGGATCCGAAAACATTTTTTGATAACCTTTACTTTAAGGTTATCCTACTGTCTCAAGGCTTTGATGTAGACGTTTAACTTACCACATAAATGTTTGTATCAGTAAAGCATGCAGTTATTTTGCAAAACATGACTTTTGATTATTCAAAATACTTTGTTTTGTACATCTTACTTGTGGTTTAAGTAGTCTCGTTTTACTTACCATACATAACATTGTTTACACATTACATGATCTACATTTGTCAATAGACATTTGACCATACATAAACATTTCTACAATTATTAAACATTTTTACATTGGTGGTTGGTTTTGTTTAAGTGATTTAAATAACGAGGCGTGTGTAATAAGATAAAAGCATGGTGGATACGCCGCTGGTACTTCTTATATATAAGTTCTTTTATGGTATTACATATCGTAGCGTTATTTAAACCATTTTAGTTTAGACATATTACATTTACAACACATTTTCACATAAACATCGTTTTACAAATAACTTAACTTATACAAACTCATTTTTTTTACTTGGTTATTCGCTTAACCATACATTATTCTTTTATACATATATATCATTTGGTTTATTCATCACTCTTCAAATGATTTATGAAAGGAAACACTCAACAAGATTCATGACTACTTTTTATTAAACAGTTTCTTTAAACTCAAGTCATGAATCCTATTTTCACAAAACCTATGTATCTCACAGACATTTTTATGCTGACGTACCTATTTTCACATGTGTTTTCAGGAGCTGTTGCATAGGATGATCAAGTCAAACATAGGCGGACCCGTGCCTTAGCAACTTAAAATGAAGCTAGAACTAGTTTAATTATGTTATGTACTCTTTGTTTCTTGTTTTAAGACAATGTAACTCTCTTGTTTGATAAATAAAACGTAACTTTAATTTCTATGGTTGTGAAACAATTAATTCTGTTACAACACACTCCGACGTTTCCGCCACGTTTTGTTGTTTTACGTGGTCGGGGTGTGACAGAGGAGGATGGAAGAGAATGATGTGATGTTAGATATTAATGAGGGTGTCAAATCACTTTGGGCAAGATAACTTTTTGAGTGGGCTAGGAATATGTAGAATTACCAATGTGCCCTCAAGATTAAAAAAGGATGTTATGGAAGCTGGGACATGTGGCCAAATGTAGGCCATTAGATGGGTTTCCAAGGTTTTCTAAAAATTCAAGGTTTCCTATATAGCATTATCCTATATATATATATATATATTGATTCGTAACATCGTTAATCGATTTTGTTGTTTTCGAAAGTCTTACACTTCGTATATGTTGTTACATTTTTGTGGTTATTAATTCTAACAAAAATCTAAATGACTATCCACCAATTTTGTAACCATTTGGCAATCATAATAACTAAAAGAAAATATTTTGTTGTCACAAGGATTATTTTTGTAATAACAATCTAGTCATTTTTAGAGAAAAGATTATAACTAGTCTTCCAATTAAATCAAATTATATAGTATGATCAATTAGTAGATTAAATATGAATTTTGTTGTTAAAATTCCACATATAACGAATAACTGAAAAATTCGGATTATGTAGTTTGGGATATAATATTCTCATGAACTAGTATTTTTCCCATGGGGAAGGATCCACTAAAAAGTGGATTTTGCCTAAGTAGCCTAAGAAAGATTGTGATGATGACATGTAGCACTCCTAATAAGTAGGAATTAAGGGTATTTTGGTCCTTATAAATAGGAGTGAAAATGACATGTGGCACTCCTTTTTTTTTTAAATACAAAAAAAAATCTAGTACAAAAAAATATAGCACAAAAAATCTAGTACAAAAAAATATAGGAAAAAATGTAGTACAAAAAAAATATAGCATAAAAAAAACTAGTACAAAAAATATAGCACGAAAAAATTCAACAAAAAATGTAGTACAAAAAAATCCAGCACAAAAAATTGAGAAAAAAAATTTAAGACAAAAAAATTCAGCACAAAAAATCTAGCACAAAAAATATAGTACAAAAAATGTTATACAACATAGAAATACAACACATTTTAGTGGGTTTTTATAGTCTTCATATTTTATATAGCAATATGGTACTCAAATTAAAGATTAAAAAACGCTCGATTTTATGGTGAAATTTTTATGAAAAAATAATGTCGTATAAAAAAGTTATGAACGTTTAAAAAATGGAGGTGGAATATGCATGTGCCTTGCATGTGGAGAGAGAAAGTCCATAAATAGGATTTTCCCAAGATACCCTTGCACTCCTCCTTTCTCCTACACTTTAATCTTAACCATTGATTTGAAAAATGAATGGTTAAGATTACTTTTCATCCTACTTAGGCAAAATAAACTTTTTATTTGATCTTACCCCTTTTTCCCATAATCTATAAATTAATTTAATATGCTAAAATTCATAATAAATCCATAATAAGTTCGGAAATTCCCAAAATTTACATGAACTAATCTAATATGATATAGAATAGTAGGGTAAATTCAATTTCACTAAAATAGGTGTCTAAGATCAAAAGCCCCAATTTCAAGAACTCAAGAACCCTAGTTTATCAAGGAACTAAATTCGAATCCCTCAAGTCTACCAATGCAGAAATTGATGATGGGGATTTGCAGATCCTGAAAAATAAATAAGTTTAGGCTTTGGAATCACCAGAAAAGGACGAGAATCGAAGGAGATATCATCCGCACAAGTTATAAGCCCTAGAATGTTCTTTGATTTAATCATGCGAATTGGATGGATGAAACTTGAAATTGTCTGAGATAAAATGGGTAAAAAGTTGCGAGGATTCGTGTGGTATCAGTCTTACAATCCAATTTCGATAAATAAATCAAACCTTTCAAGTTCTTAAAAAACATATAAATGGTGATTTAAATTTTTATTTATTTAATCAATCGGTTACGTGAGTTTATGGAACGATTCAGTGTCGTTGGTCATCAATCTCCTTAAATACAAGTTGAACAAGATCAAAAAGAAGCCATGGCGTCGTGTATAATGATCACGCATATCGGGTCGGGTTATGGATCCATCCGGGTCGTGTTTTGTTGAGCACAGTGAAGAAGACGATGGATCAGCGCGGTTTATGTCTCGTATAAATATAGTTATACCCGTCTCCTATAACATATAAAATGGTGGCCGAGTGGTTGTGTGTCTGTTGTTTGTACGAGAGTACCCGGGTTCGATACCCGTACTCGTTGTATTTTTTTTAATTAAAAGGATGGTTCAGGTAGTGTATTAGTATGATCCGCTCTTGATTTAATAACAAAAACATATGTAGCTTAGCGGGTTCATTGTTCTGTTGTTCACCTGGATAACCCGTGTTCGAGGCTGCCTCACTCCAATTCTATTTTTCATTAATTAAGTTTCCAAGGGTTTTCATATTAACCCCTCAATTCTTATCCTCATATACTTTAGTCCCTAACTTGGTTTATGTCTTTCCTTAATAAATTTAACTAACCTAGTTAGATTCTTTTTGAAAATAACTAAATGAGTTGACTAACCTAGTTAGTTGATTTGCTTATTTTATAGTTTCCATTAATTACAAAACAACCCCTCAACTTGTCACTTTTTATAACTAGCAAATTTAACTCCGTTAATGTCCTTCTTTTATTAGTCTAACCGTACTAACTAAGTTTCACTTATAAACTTCCGTTTTTATTCCGGTTTTAATCTGATGCAAAACGTGACGATTAGTTACATAAAAATAATAATAATAAAAATTCTTATTTTTATTTTATTGACAAGGGTCCGGTTTTACAATCCGGGTCGGATTTCGGAGGTCCGATTTTGACGGATGTTACATTAATGGTCCCTTTATTTTTCAAACACCTATCTGCATATGATCAAAATAGTTTTATCGTATCATCATACTAATTGTAACATGTATACATCCCTGAAAGTTTATAACTATAAACATTCAAAGTAAAAGGAGAAAACATGAACTCACAGATTTGCGTTCCGTGCAAATCTCTATTCGATTCCGGGTTCGTCATTTGTTTCTCAACCTACAAGTGTTCTAATCTCGTTAGACACTTAGGTTTGTGTTTCGTACAAGCATTCATCTTGAATTTCGTTTTTAGTTCCTTGTAATCGTTTGTTTTCTTTGTTTGTGTTTTCGTATATATATATATATATATATATAGAAGAAGGATCCGTTAGGAACCACCGTTTATTGCGAGAACCGCGAGAACCAGTGTGAACACAAACAGTAATACCTAAAAAATCTAAAAACACAAAAAAAATTATTTTTTTACTATATTTTTTTGGAAAATCGTTATATTTCGTTAATAAAAAAAATAAAAATAAATAAAAAAATAAAAAAAAATCGAGTAACAGTTAACCATGCACATGTGCATATATATCATTTCTTTGACAAATTCCGTAATTCATTACAAATATTAGTTAATTGCACTTTCATTTACACTACCACGTGTAATACACTACTTTTTACGTTAACAATATTAGAAATGCACATGTGCATTTATATGTATCAACATGAAATAAGGTGTTTTTGTACACTAATTTGAATACACTTTCTCTTTCATCTATCATTCCATCCATAATACACAAACATGCACATGTGCATATGTATCATTTATTTGACAAATTCCATAACTCATTACAAATATTAGACAATTGCACTTTCATTTACACTACCATATGTAATACACTACTTTTTACATTACCAATATTAGAAATGCACATGTGCATCTATATGTATCAACATGAAATAAGGTGTTTTGGTACACTACTTTGAATACACTTTCCCTTTCATCTATCATAACATCCATAATTCACCACCATTACCTCCTACCATCCATAATACAATATCATTACCTCCTACCATCCATAATACAATACCATTACCAATATTTTCACTTTATTACATGTATATCAACATCATTTATACCATCCAATCATCATATTACATCATAAAGTAACAAATATATCCAAACCATCAACCACTAGATATAACTAACCAAAAAACATGTATATGGGCCTACTTCTCCATTCAAAATCACAAACTTTTTGTACCAAAACATGTTATATCATGGTTATACCTAATGATGCACATGTGCATTTTGAATATTGGTAATGTAAAAAGTAGTGTATTACGGATTATATTGTAAATTAAAGTGCAATTGTCTATTACTGATAACGTATTACGGAATTTGTCGAAGTAATGATACATATGCACATGTGCATGGATAACTGTTACTCGAATTTTTTTTTTGTAACTAAATATAACGATTTTTGTTAAAAAAAATATTAAAAATTTTTTTTGAGTGCTTTTTTTATTTTTTTTAGATTTTATTTTGTGTTCACATTGGTTCTCGCGGTTCTCGCAATAAGGGTGGTTCTCAAATGAACCTTACCATATATATATATATATATATATATTCTATTTGGTTTACGTTTGAATGGGCTTAATTCATGTACTAGATTTTAAGTCCATTTTGTATATTTAATGTATATGGGCCTAGCCCAAATAACTTTGTTTAAAGTGGGTCAAGCCAAAATTGATTTGTAGGAGTGGGCCTTAGCCCAAAACGCTTTTATAAAAGTGGGCCTAGCCCAATTTAGTTTATAACAGTGGACTTAGCCCAAATAAGTTATGTAAAAAGGGGCTAGCCCAAACTATTTTCTAAAAATGGATCTAGTCCATAATAGTTTATAAAAATTGAGTTTTTAGTCCAATTATTTTTGTAGAGTGGGATTTAGCCCAATTTTGACTAAAAATATATTTTAGTCCAATATTTTGTAAAAGTGGGTCTAGCCCAATTTTATTTATGAGAAATGGACTTTAGCCCAATTTAATTTATGGACTCCTTTTTTAAAATTTACAAGATTTGGGCTTAGTCAATAATAAATAATAATACTTGTATTTTTATAAAAATCTAGTTTTTATAAAAATTGTTACTTATGCCATATATGAATTCTTTTTAATGCATAAGCTTTTTAGAGTGTGTGTCGGCTTGTATTTTGTTATAATCGTTTACGACGTGTCAGGCTTGATTTATTCGTGTCGTTTGTCCCGTTTGTGTCGTCCGTCTCGTTTATGTCGTTTGTTTCGTTTGTGCCATTTTATTTTGTCCATATTGCCCAAAGTGTCCGAATTTGTCCGTTTGTATGTTTATGTCCAAGGATGGACATTACATTTTATAGTCTTGTTTTTCAAGTGTTAATATATATTTTGTAATTTTTGTAGATGTGTGTAAATTTTGTATTTGTTCCTACTTGAAGTAAATACATAATGTACATATCAAAATATATATTTATGATACTTGATGAATCTTTTTGAAAGTATATATTTTATCTAAAATATATACTTGTCATTTTTTATTTAGAAATCTTTTATAAAACATGGATTTATAACTTTGTCCAAAAATTCGTTTAACCATGTTCAAAGACTTCAAATAGTTTTCTAGTTACATATTTCTTTGTTTAACACTTTTGGACATAACAAAAATTAGAAAATTTTTTCCATAGTTTTGTTTGAAAAATGGATTTTTCCCAAGTTTTTACAAAACTTGTGTTCAGTTCATTTCAAAATAAAAGATCATCAAGTATCAATATTCGTCATAATTTGTCAACAAAGTACCATGAACATGATATAGTTCCTAACTTTCCCAAAAAGAAACTTTATTCTTTGTTTTTTGTCAAAAAATTGTAGAACAACATTTTATTTAAAATTTTTGTTTTAGATGACTCATATAGTCATTTGAAGCACCAATATGTGTTCAAAACTTTTTCTACTAACATATTTCATATTTTTTATTCTTTTCAGAAATTGAAACTTTATTCAAGAAATTTTTCAAAAATTTAGTTTCTTGGATTTAAATGATTTCTCATACTTTTCTAGCATGCATGTTCATCATTTAAATCATCTTAACTCATGTTCATGACTTTTGTTGATGAATCTTGGTTGATCTAACATGCATGTATTTAGATCATGTTTTTATACAAAAATAACCAAGATTCATGTTCACTAGTCTAAATTTCTCCACGTTCATCCCAAAATCATAGAAAAATCATAAGATAAAAATAATGAATTTTAGTTTTTCTTAGTGTTTTTCATATGGGTTTTGTTTTGATTTTGGTTCATGATGAACTTGTTTTCCTTAAAAATTAAGAATAAAAATAAACTAGTGTAGTGTTCTTACAATTTTTGCTAGAAAAATAAGGATGAAGATGAGAAAATATGATTATCCAAGGTCTCCTAGTGCTTCTTCAAGTCTTGAAACCTTCTTGAATCATCCATGCACGTTTGAAATTAGTGTTTTTGAGTTTGAAAAGGATGAAGATGGTGATGTAGGTGGGTGTTTGGCCTAGCCGATTTTTAGAGAGAGAGAGTAACAGTTTGATGGTTTTGGAATTATGGAAAAAGGTGGAGTGTTTACAGATTTTTCTTTGATTTGTATCTTCCATTAATCATCACTTCATGCTCCCAACACAACTTTAGAGATGAGTAGGCCAAAAAGGGGGACCCACCCCAACCGTAAATCACTAAGGCCGGAGGGTGTGGGGGGGCGCCACCACCGCCAGCTCACCACCTATGGCGCCGCCGGCGCTATACCCCCACACCCAGCCATTCAAGAGGGGCGCTATAGGTGAGCTCGCCATCATGTTAACGAGAAGAAGGGGCTGTTCAGGTGGGGCCCACTCGAGTGTCATCCAATCAATTTTTTTTTTGTTTAATAAAGGGCTCCATCCCACACCGTGCAAGTTAAAGGGGGGCGTTATAAAGCCCCCTAGCTGATGTGGCGCCTACGTGGCGCTGAGGTGTCCTTATAAAGCCCAAGGGGCTCCATCCCACACCCTCTAGCCTAAGGAAAAGGAGGGTTTTGCATTTTTTTTTTATAAAAATCTTGATTAATATATAAACCTTCATAACTTTGATAATTTATATAAAAATATCTACAATGTTTCAAGCCCTCATATTTTAAAGTAGTGTGACACTAGGTAAAACTAGTCCACCAAAATTATTAGTTTGTTGATCGGGTGAAAAAGTTGGTTCGAGTCATGTACCGGGTTAAATACTGACACTGTTTTTTGTTTATATAAATACATGAAAAAATTGTTTTTTACATGTTTTGTCATCCAAATTAATAATTCAACTTTTTGGACTACAAATTTTATTATTTCTGACACAGTTCCGGTACCGGCTTTGCTGTCAGGCAGTTTACTAAACTAGCCGTGCAGCTTAACACAATAAGATTCAATTGCGGATTTTGTATCGTTTTTAATACCCATTATATTATTTATGTCAAATAATATTTATTTTTGGGTTTTCGGACAGTTACTGTTTCGTTCTGCGGAATGCTGTACACTTCCGCAGGATTACTGTATTTTTCTGCGGACTTGGACAATTTGGTTTTTAATTGGAAATTTTCTAAATAATAAAGGCACATGTTATTTTAGACAAAGCTTTCATAGAATATTTATGTAGTCATATCTGTATGTCTTGTTTTATTGTGTCAGACTGTACCGCGACTAGTACTGACAAATATTGTTTGTTCGCGTTCCTAGTGTCAGTCTAGGATATTGTTTTTAATCGCAACGGATTTGTTATCATACTTAACTATGATTTTGTAATCCCTAGACTTTTAAGACTTAACTAAATAAAATCAAGCCAAACACGCGAAAATAATTAATGTAATTAGTTGTTCGGGTTGTACGGAATTACCTGAATTTTGCCGATTGTCACAGATGTCGTTGTGGCATTGGTGCTACTTGGCATGGTTTTACGAACGTTTTTAACCTATTAATTTTTTACTAATATTTTTTTTTGGTTTACCCACTATACTTTCTTTACTTAAAAACTATTTTTTACGTGCATATTTTATGTACGGGTATGTATAAATATGATTTGTTCTACATTCCGACGTCAACTTTTTTTATAGACGAGTCAGGTCAAATATAATACGTTTTCGTTTAAAGAAACCATTTTTACGTGAAAATTTTTGTGTACGTTTTGGTATAAATTCAAGTTGTTCTACGTTTCGACATAAACTTTTTTGGGAAATGATTCAGGTCAAATATAATATGTTTTCGTGTTTAATTTATGTATGTTTCGTAAAGTTTTTTTCGAACCGAGTGGAGTCAAATTATGGTTTCTTTTTCTCACCTTTTTCCGAAAGCTCTAATTAATCCCTTTCGATTACATGTGCATATTTTCCTTCATACCCGTTACGTTTTCTATGTATGAGTTGGGTCATATATAATACGTTATGATTGTTCGATATGAATTCCATTTACTTTACGTTTGATCAAATCACAATGCTTATACAGGTTACACTGAGTTCAACTGGATATGTCGAAATGCATGTTTTCATATGGTTAATGCATCATATAACGTTTAAACTAATTCATTCAATGTTTACGATGTACCTGCATCGCAACGCGGGCTAGTCTTAACCCTAGTTTTAGATAAAAGCTTAATATAAAAAGTATTTATAAAAAATATTTTTATATAATTAAGTTTAAAAAGAAATGTAATGTAAATCCCCAGGCATATACGCTGACTGGACCCAAGCATTTTTTATTAACCCGTTAATTACGCCGGTAACGAATATCAATTACGCTAGTATCTTGAATGATTAAAGAGCAAATTCGCTGAAGCAGACTACTACGCTGATGGTTCTTGAACTCCTGCACAGGAGAAATTAGCTAAATCCGCTGAGACAAACTACACACACGTGAGTTTGGCTAAATACGTCGATCACCGTGATAAAAACGTTGTGGTTCTTTATCACTGACTTCGAAGTCGCCTTTGATTAATTACGCTGACACTATGTCACCGAGAATCAACAACTACACTGATATATTACCGGTGTATTTATTAATTACGCGATCTTCAAGACAATTCCTCTATATTCAAAAATAGAGTTAATTACACAAATGGGTCCTGTGGTTTATACCTAATTTCGCCTTTGGGTACTAACTTTTTTTTAACAGGTTTAGGTTCTAAGGTTTCAATTTTGTAACACCTTTGGGTACTAACACCAAAATTAGTTAATTAATGACTAAAATACCCTTGCATTTTTTTAAGTTTATCAATGTAACACATTTGGGTACTAACACCTAATTTTATTTAAGTTTAAATCAATTTTACAAAATCTATTTATTTTTTTTCATCTTTTTATTATATCTCTTAATTAACAAAAAATCTATTTATTTTTTTATTTTCATATTTTTATTAAATTTCTTATTTAACATAAAATCTACTTGTTACACCAGTATTTTTTAAAATAGATTTTTTAAATAAAATCTACTAGCTATATAGTTTTATGTAAATTAAATTTCTTACTCGTTTTAAATAATTTAAACCTTACTCGTTTTCAATTTTAGATATATATGATTGATAATAATAATAATAAATATCTTTCATGTAAAAAAAAATTAAGCCATTTCTAACTCGTTTTTTTATTCATTTACATTTAACTCGTTTTTTTATTCATTTACGTTTTTTTATTCATTTACATTTTACTATTTTAAAAATAAATAGATTTTATGTTAATTAAGGGATATAATAAAAAGATGAAAAAAAATAAATAGATTTTGTAAAATTGATTTAAATAGATTTTGTTAATTGAAAAAAAAAATAAATAGATTTTGTTAATTAAGGGACATAATAAAAAGATGAAAAAAAATAAATAAATTAAGTATTTTTCTAAAATAGTAAAATGTAAATGAACAAAAAAACGAGTTAAAAAAGGCTTAAATTTTTTTACATGAAAGATATTTATTATTATCAATCATTTCAATCCAAAATTCAAAACGAGTAAGGTTTACATTATTTAAAATGAGTAAAAAATTTAATTTAGATAAAACTATATAGCTAGTAGATTTTATTTAAAAAATCTATTAAAAAAATACTGGTGTAACAAGTAGATTTTATGTTAAATAAGAAATTTAATAAAAATATGAAAATAAAAAAATAAATAGATTTTATGTTAATTAAGGGATATAATAAAAAGATGAAAATAAAAAAAAAATAAATAGATTTTGTAAAATTGATTTAAACTTAAATAAAATTAGGTGTTAGTACCCAAATGTGTTACATTGATAAACTTAAAAAAATGCAAGGGTATTTTAGTCATTAATTAACTAATTTTGTTGTTAGTACCCAAAGGTGTTACAAAATTGAAACCATAGAACCTAAACCTGTTAAAAAAAAGTTAGTACCCAAAGGCGAAATTAGGTATAAACCACAGGACCCATTTGTGTAATTAACTCTTCAAAAATATCTACACTAAATTCAAGTTTAAATATGCCCAGCAGGGTTTTAACACGAACAAAAACCCTCTAATCACTCAAAAACGACCCAAAATCCATGTTTCTTTGCACCAAAATGACCCAAATGTTCATCAAAACACCGATTAACAACAACCTAATGATTAATCACACCAGATCAAGCCATTTTAAGTTCAAAAATTTGAAAAACCTTCAAAACTTGAAGAATCTTAACAAAAACTCAAACAATCAAGAGCACTAAGGCTCTGATACCAAATTGTAGATTCCAAATACTATCCGGATCACATTGGTTTGATTGTTATCATCCAAACACCTACTGATTAGGTGATTGAATGTGTGACAGTTAAGAAAAATCAAAGATGAAAATGAAGAATCTTGCAAGGATCAAACAACAAGTGTTGTTTATGGAATACCAATATGATAATAACACTACAAGCACCTGGATGTTCGGATTAAGCACAGTAATCAGATTCACAACACAAAGAGTTTTCACCAAGAACCTTGTCCAAGAAACTTGACAAGGGTTTGCATTCAACACATATATATAGGTTCAGACTAACCAGCGTAATTATTAATTACACTGGTATATTAAATACGCCAATTCTGGCTTTCCAACTATTAAACTATTACATAAACACCCCCTGAACTTTCTAGAAGCTAATAAACTTAAACAAAACAATCCATAACCTACTAAAACAAGTACCAATTATCTCAAATGCTCTATAATAACCCTATACACACACACACACACACACACACAGTAGTGGGATCAATCCGGCGGCTTGCGTTAGGTGGAAACTCTGTTTGTTTCAATGCGCACGCCATAACAAACGAAAGAAAAAATAAAAAAAATATAGTCGTAATTTATCTAACGAAACTCTGTTTGTTTCAATGCGCACGCATTTGTTCATTAGGTTTTTTGTATAATAAAATGAAAAACACATTCCAAAGTATATTAAAAAGTGTTTGGTAATATTTATATTTAATTAAATGATAAAAAAAAGGTAAATAATAAAAGTTCAGTTTTAAATTAAAAAAGAAACGAAAGAGGGAAAAAAACTAAAAGAAAATAACTTAATTATTGGAAAAAAAGGAAAAACAAAAATAAAAAAGTAAATGATTTTTTTTTGGTAAAATTTAATTAAAAGATAAAAAAAGTAAATAATAAAAGTTCAGTTTTAAATTTAAAATAGGAAGAAAAAAACAAAATGACAATGACTTAATTATAAGAAAAAAATAAAAAGAAAATTGTGAGGAAAACCAAAAGGGTGAAAAGATTGGAAATAATCTAAGAAATCTACTAATGGAGTCGAACCAATATAACCCATTTCCTTCTAACCTTTTAAAATAAAGTGTAGACATCACCACTCCAAACATTGTTTTTGTTAATGTATTTGAAACAATATATATACACACACAGTTAATATATATATATATCGAAGCGTTGAAGGGAAAACTCTTTTTATTATGATAACTCGAAAACTCTTAAAAGAAATTAAAAAACACCCCAATTTTTTTTGAACATTTTTTGGTTGTAAATCTAGCAATTTTAAAATAAAAAAAAGTTAGTATTACACATGTGCAACACTACGAAAAACTTAAACACCCCCCCCCCCCCCCCCCCCAAAAAAAAAGAAAAAAAAAGAAAAAGATTTATTTTTTGTAGTGTTGCACATATATAATACTAACTATTTTTTTTAAGATTTATTTTTTGTTTTTTAAAAAGAGTAAATTGCCAAAATCCTCCCTGAGGTTTGGGCATGTTTGCAATTTTCATTCAAAACAACCTTTTTTTGTACAATATAGTCCTTCACTTTTGAGATTTTTTGCCATTTTCATCCAAACATGTAATTTGTTTTATTTTTTCTATCAAACATTTGGATGAATATGACAAAAATCCCAAATCTGAGGGACGATTTTGGCAAAAAAGTCTTATGTTTGGATGAAAATGGTAAAAAATCCTAAAAGTGAAGGACTATATGGTACAAAAAAGTTGTTTTGGATTAATATGACAAACATACCCAAACCTCAGGGATGATTTTGGCAATTTACTCTTTTAAAAATGCTAGATTTACAGCAAAAATGTTAAAAAAATAAAAAAAATTGGTGTGTTTTTTTAAGTTTTTATTGGGAGTTTTCAATTGAACCCTCCACTATATATATATATATATAGGAGAAGGATCCGTTAGGAACCACCCTTTATTGTGAGAACCGCGAGAACCAATGTGAACACAACCAAAAATACCTAAAAAACACATAAATTTTTTATCAAAAAATCGCTACTTTTGAGTAGCCAATTTTTTTTTTGCTACTAAAAGTAGCGATTTTAATGTAAAAAATATTAAAAAAAAATTGTGTGTATTTTTTATTTTTTTAGGTTTTCTGTGGGTTTAGTTTTTAGCATTTTAGCTTGGGGGGGGGGGGGGTTAGGTACTTCGGTTTTTTTAGGCTTTTTCGGCGGGTTTAGTTTTAGCATTTAGCTTGGGGGTTTAGATTTTTTTTGGGGGGGGGGGGGGTGGGGGTTAGGTTTTTTTTAGTTTTTTTAGCTATTTTTGGTTGTGTTCATATTGGTTCTCGCAATAAAGGTGGTTATCGCATGAACCTTACCCTATATATATATATATATATATATATATATATATGGGACCGCTAAAATGAAAACCACCTCCAGTTGTAAGAACTATGAGAACTACACCGTACGGGGCGAGTTGAACCAATTTTTTTTATAAACGTAGATGCGTGTATTATAAACACATTTGTAAAAAATAATTCAAAAAAAAAATGTCAAATGTGTTTATAATACACGCATCTACGTTTATGGAAATTTTTTTTGGTCCAACTCGCCCCGGATCAAAAAGTTCTCATGGTTCTTACAACTGGATGTGGTTTTCATTTTAGCGGTCCCCTATATATATATATCTATATCTATATCTATATACATACTTACTTTATAATACATATCCGAAGGACTTCTTAAAGTCATAAAAATTTCCTTAAAACACTTCTAAAACATGATGTACAAATCTTTTAAGCATCAGAAAACTTCACTTTCCACTTATACCCTTTCATTAGAAAAAAGGACACGGGTGATCTTCACCAGATCTAGGGTTTCACATTCTCATTTCAAAACATTTCAAAACATATCGCCGCTCCCCTGCTCTTCTCTCTCTCTCTCTCTCTCTCTCGCGATTTCACCAGATCTATGAAGTTTCAACAGATCGATGAAGATTCTGACCTCCTGGTTCCGATTTCTGGCTTTTATTGGCTTTATTTCATCCCTAATTTCTCTTCCATTTCGTCTTCCTTCTTACGAAGAGCAATATCCATCTTCAAGAGGTTACTCATAGGCTTGCTCAGGTATTCCTTGTATGATTTCGTATTCCTCGTATGATTTGTTGTTGATTGTTGTTATTTCCTTTGAAGATTTGATGATTAAACATGTGTTCACCACAGATCGACGGAGAAGAGTTGCAACGGAGAAGAGGTGCAACTGAGACTTTTAGATCTGCGATCCCTAAACCCTAATACGGTAAAAATTACCCTCCTGGCCGAAAAGACGATTCCAACTTGTTTAGTTTTCTGAGAATGCTTGAATTGATCTGCTATTTGATATTTTTATGTTTTTGACACAAGGGTCGACAATTATTACGTTGCTTCCTGGGAGCAGATGACAAGAAGTGACTTGTGTGCTTCCAAGAAGTGTAAAGGTACCAACTTTATACTCTTTTTTCATAAAGATTTGATTTTTCTGTTAAAGTTTGTTGCTTTTCTTGATGGGTGTTACTGTTTGTAGTATGCATTTTACTTTCTTGTGGTTGGAGCTGCAATATGGGCATCTTCATGGGCAGGTAAATTTAGGGTTTTATTATTAAAGATTCTTGAAAAGGAATGAAAATCTGAAATGTTTTTGTTTTTTTATTGCAGAGATATCATGTTGGATGTATACAGGAGAGAGACAGTCAACTAAAATGAGGATCAAATACCTAGAAGCAGCACTGAGTGAAGACATTCAGTTCTTTGACACTGAAGTTAGAACTTCTGATGTTGTGTTTGCTATCAACACTGATGCTGTAATGGTCCAAGATGCCATTAGTGAGAAAGTAAAAAAATTAAAAATCAAGTCTTTTTTTTTGTTTTTCTTTTTGGAATTAGTTAATTATATTATATGACTGTGTGTTATGGTGTTGTGTGTGTATGGCAGTTGGGAAATTTCATACACTATATGGCAACATTTGTTTCTGGATTTGTGGTGGGATTCACAGCAGTTTGGCAGTTGGCACTGGTAACACTAGCTGTGGTGCCTCTTATTGCAGTTATTGGTGGTATACACACCACCACATTAGCTAAACTCTCTTCTAAGAGTCAAGATGCACTTTCACAAGCTGGAAACATTGCTGAGCAGGTGAACTTCAATTCTTCAAATTACCCTGTTTTCATTGTTTTACTTTTTTTTTTTAATATCTTTTCTTTTTCCCTTTTTTAAACTAATTTTTTTTTTGAAACCATTAGCAAATTTTTCACTGTTCATCATAGGACTGTTGCTTAATTTTAAAGTATAACTTTCTAGCTTTTTCATCATCTGGGTGGATGACATAATTATGATGTTATTAAAGATAACCATCTCTCTGGTCTTTTATTATTCGAGTGTAATGAATTGAGCTAAATCAAGAAAATAACAAGTTTTTGTATGAAAAAATTGGAACTTTCATCTGTTTTCTACCTGGGTTATTATCTTTCCTCCATTTTAAGTTAAGTCAAGTTAACAAATATTGTGACCAAAAGATCATCACCACATTCTACAGTCATCTTGCCATAATGCTCCCAATCATCTTGGTCAAATGGGTCTTCAACTGACACAATGGGATACTCACTCACAAATGATTTATAATGATCTTTGAGTTGCACTCCTGAAATTATAAGGGAATCAATTAAACAAACATGTATCAGAGTGCAACTGTGGACGAAAAATATCCCTTATCAAATAAAAAAATAAAGAACATGAATGAAAAACATTTTTGCCATAATGATATTAATGTTTATAAAAGAGAAACAGTTTTACCATCTGGAAATTCTCTTTAACATATCCAAATTCACAGACGATTGTACAAATCCGGACCGTTTTGGCATATGTGGGTGAATCAAGAGCATTACAAGCGTATTCCTCTGCATTAAAGATCTCACAGAAACTTGGATACAAAACTGGATTTTCTAAAGGATTTGGATTAGGAGCAACATATTTTACCGTCTTATGTTGCTATGCACTTCTTCTATGGTACAGAGGCTATCTCGTTCGAAACAATCACACCAACGGCGGACTCGCCATTGCCACCATGTTCTCCGTCATGATAGGTGGACTGTAAGTTCTCCAGTTTCACAATTATTCAACTTTATTTTCAATCGTATTACGTCTATATATATAATCATATATGTATATCGACAGTGCTTTAGGCCAATCCGCTCCGAGTATGTCTGCATTTGCGAAAGCTCGGGTGGCCGCAGCGAAAATCTTTCAAATAATCGATCACAAACCGAGCGTTGACAAAAATGGTGAAACTGGCATTGAACTAGACTCGGTTTCGGGACTCGTGGAGCTAAAAGATGTTAACTTTTCATACCCTTCAAGACCAGATGTCAAAATTCTTAATAATTTTAGTTTAAGTGTTCCTTCTGGTAAGACCATTGCCTTGGTTGGAAGCAGTGGCTCTGGAAAAAGCACAGTGGTTTCCCTCATTGAAAGGTTCTATGATCCCACTTCAGGTAACTGACAATGACTCTTCATTAGTAGAATTTTCTTATGTCCAGAAAATTAATAGTCTTGTATTGACTTTTTTACAGGACAAGTAATGCTTGATGGACATGACATTAAGGGACTAAAATTGAAATGGTTAAGACAACAAATTGGGTTGGTTAGCCAGGAACCGGCTCTTTTTGCTACAACCATTCAAGAAAACATACTTTTGGGTCGACCCGATGCATCGATGGTCGAGATCGAGGAAGCGGCACGTGTTTCCAATGCTCATTTGTTCATTATTAAACTACCCGATGCCTATGATACTCAGGTTAGTCCGTTTTTGAACCGTTTTGAACCGAAGGGTATTTTGGTCAATTTACATGGGACCACTTGTTTGCTTCTTGTTCATTTAATTGTGTTAGTGAGGGGCCAACTTGGGTTGAGTATGTTGGGGGTAAAATATAGTCACTTTGCCTAGAAAGATGAAAAACATGATAAAGTGTGTTGCTTTTTGGTTGCAACATTATTACATTGTACAAATTCGGTGAATGGGACATTTGGTCAACCAAAAAAGTCCATATGTGGGGGAGGTGAAATTTTCTTTAATTAAGCACATTCATTAATGGATATCAGGATATGTTGATACAACATGGTTATTAAGTCAACAGTGCATGTGCCAACCCATAATCCTGAGCATGAGAGAGTGGTTGACCTAAAAGTCAAACCCTAATAAGATGAACTATAAAGTAAAGTAAACAATAATTAAGAACAAAGTCAGAGATTTAGTTTGACCAGGAACATGTTAATCCAAGATTAAAGATTACATAAACAATTAAATAAGAATGTATTTTAGTTCTTGAAATTATTTTAAAGATTTGATTTTTATAACAAAATAATTGTTTTTGGCAGGTTGGGGAGAGGGGGTTACAATTATCAGGAGGTCAAAAGCAGAGAATCGCGATAGCACGTGCGATGTTAAAGAATCCCGCAATCTTGCTTCTTGACGAAGCAACGAGTGCTTTGGATTCTGAATCTGAAAAGTTGGTTCAAGAGGCGTTGGATCGGTTCATGATCGGGAGGACAACTCTTGTGATTGCTCACCGTCTCTCCACCATAAGGAAGGCGGATCTTGTGGCGGTTTTACAGCAGGGTGGTGTGTTGGAAATGGGAACTCATGATGAGATCAGTCGCGCGGTTTTGAAACTGGAGATGGAGAGGCTATCGCTCACTAGCAATACGGATAAAGCTTCAAAGGCCCGGATTAAAGGCTTGTACTTAATGAAAAATACTATGGTATATAATGAGTAATTTGTATATTGTACTATTGTTTTGGATCGACTAGAATACCCTTAATGAAAACCCACGCGTCGCTCATTTTGATCAATTCTTATGTTATATATAGGGGAGGGTTAAAATGAGAACTCTCCCGAGTTGTGAGAACTTGAGAACTCATCGCAAAAAATGTTGGTCTTTTAAAAAAAATTGACGAATTTTTTATGCAACTATTTAAAAAAAAGTATTCGAAATCTTACGTCAGTTTAAAACAAATTTACATAAGCGTGACGTTCTCAAACTGGTGACGTCACACATTTTGTTGCACAAATTTACATGTCGAATAAAATGCTGGATTTGTAAAAGAGTTGAACAGGTGACTTCTATAAATGTTATTTACATAGTTACCTATGTCGAAAACATCAAGCTTCGCCACTGCCGAAGGCCTCATTGTAACTGATGATACCATTCATCATTCAAAACCGTTGATTTACCCACATCTTTAAAACCTCTCATAACATAACTAGAATCACACAATTTTCTTTGTTTTTTCCCGAAGCCGGTAACCGGCCGTCACACAATAACAACCAAACACCATCATGAAACCACCAATTACCGCACACCGCTGATTCTCTGCCACTGAAGAAGGCCGCAACCTATCCTCACGTTTTGCTACACTGCACCATCGTCGTCGCATGCCACATCGGAAACTACATCCCCGTACATAGCCCTAAACTCAACAACCTAAGTGATATGTTTCCCGCCGCATCGCGCGGGTAAACGACTAGTATATATATATATAGGGGGAAGATCATGCGAGAACCACCTCTTATTGCGAGAACCGCGAGAACCAATGTGAACACAGCCAAAAATGTCTAAAAATAGCTAAAAATCACACAAATTTTTTTTTTTGATTTTTTTAATATTTTTTATGTTAAAATCGCTACTTTTCGAAGCCTAAAATTTTTTTTTTTTGGCTTCGAAAAGTAGCGATTTTAACATAAAAAATATTAAAAAAATCAAAAAAAAAAATTTAGATTTTTTTTAGGTTTTTTTGGGGTTTAGTTTTTAGCATTTTAGCTTTGGGGGGGGGGGGGTGGGGGAGGGGGGTTTAGGTTTTTTTTTTTGGGGGGGGGGGGGGGTGGGGGTTGGTTTTTTTTAGGTTTTTTGAAGGTTTTAGTTTTTAGCATTTAGCTTGGGGGGGGGGGGGGTTAGGTTTTTTTAGTTTTTTTTAGGTTTTTTTAGCTATTTTAGGTTGTGTTCACATTGGTTCTCGCGGTTCTCACAATAAGGGTGGTTCTCACATGAGCTCCTCCCTATATATATATATATCATCTCAAAAAAAATTGCCCCCTTGGCAATTTGGGGCTTGTGTAGTCGCTCTAGGGATGTAAATGGGCTAGGTATAGTTAATCACATACTCATACTCATACTTAGTTGTAAAATCTTGTCTTATAGTCACCCCATTATCAATCAGGTATTTACCTGTTGGGCATCGGGTATATCCGTTGAGATTTTCATATTTATATATCTTTTACTTTCCTTTATAATATTATGTTTTGAAAATCTATATGATATATTCAATTGTGATAAATAATATACATATCATCATTAGTGTAATAATATTTGATATGTTCAAATATATATATATATATATATATATATATATATTATAATAGTAACCAAAAAAATATATTTCATAGCATATAGATATGGATAATGCCATCAAAAATATATTTAAAATAAAAAAGTTTATTTTTTAAACAATAAAACTACAAGAATGAAACATTACTACGCTATAGTTAAAGAAAAGTAAATATTAAACTTTTCAGGTATATAGTTTCGGGTAATCTGGTCGGTATCATCTAATCCCATACCCGCGAAATATTTTTTTCATACCCGGCCAAATACCTATTGGGTATCGGGTATACCCGTCCCAAATGCTTCGGGTTTGTAGTAATAAACTTTGAGCCAAGGTCTACAATTTACTTCTCCATCCCCACTGAAACCGTTAACCCCATTTGTGTAACAAAATCCAACCGAACTCACCTTGTGATTAACTCTTCAAATATATCCCCATTCATGAAAAAAAATCATGTGTATATCTATATAACAATTTAAGTTATTAATCATGTCATCTGATTTTTAAAAACTAGTATTGACGATCCATTCTTATCGTGAGCCATTTTAGCGAACAATCCGATTATAAAAACATTGATACATACATAAAAGCATCTCTAATGGTAAAAGGGGACAACATAGCGCTTAGATAGCGTCCAAAAGGGGACATCAACATTGTATGGGAAACGTTAGTCCGGAAGCTGCTTCATGTAAGATTAAATATATTATGTTTAATATTTAATCTTGTAGCCATTATAATCATTTACATAATATAGATCAAAATATATAATAACCTATTAAATAATTAGTTGGTAATTGTTGATGGACCATATTACCCTTATTAATTAATTAGGTTTCCTCTTGAGTGCTTATATAAGGAGAATTATGTGGAGGTTAAAGGGTTACTCAGTTACACACTTAGACATAACCTAATTAGCATAACATCAATCGGCCTCTTCTCCATAACCGAATCCCCTATTCGGTTCTCACGATCACCATCATCAGTCAGCACCCTAAGGAGGAACCAGATCACACTGACAACTATGTCGAACTCGATGTCATCTTCTCTGACTAGATTCTCCACTGCACTGTCTGCTGTAACATGTATGTTTTCATGTTTTCCATTATGATTAAACAGAACTGATCCAACATGTGGTATCAGAGCATATGTTGATTAGTCGGTTCTGTTTTCGTATCCATCAATTCTGGGATTGAAATCTGGAAAACGGAATTTTGATAACTTAATGAACATTCACAGCCGGTTTCGAGTCGAATATGATCACTCGAAATCCCTGTTTTCGGAAAAAGGATTAATTATATGTTCACTCGAAACCAATATGGGTAATCTTATAACCGAAATCTGTTTTAGAAAAGCCTTAAAATTTACATTTCGGGTTCCAGAATTTGTGTTTTATTTTTTAGGGTTTATCATGTTCTTAGGAAAATTCAAAAATTCCTTTATGTTTTGGAATGTAATTAGGATTGATGAATGTTTTTTCCTGTTTGATCCAATTTAATATGTTAAGTTTATTTCGAAAACTGTTAAAAGATATACAGTTATAATTTTCGAAATATTTTTTGATAAAATTAGATCATCTTAAAACAGGAAACCATATCTCATAATCCCTTAGAATTCGAATTTTCAGTTATGTTTTCACATTCACAACTGTTAACAGGAAGTTTCGAGGTCCTTTTCATCAAGCCGAGATCAAGATCTCGACTCGAGACCACGAGATCTCGACTCGAAATCTTAAAGGTTCTCAAATTATTCACAACTCGAGACAACGATTTCGACTCGAGACCACTAAGGTTTCGACTAAGGGCTTCAATCTTCACAACTCGAGACCATGGTTGCGACTTGAGACCTCATAAAGAGTCGAGATCTCATAATTCACAGCAGTCGAGACCATGATTACGACTCAAGACACCGAGGTTGCGACTCGAGACCTTAATGAGTCGAGACCTCATAATGATGAGTCGAGACTTGACTCGAGATCTCACTCGAGACCTCATAACTGAGTCGAGATCTCACTCGAAACCTCATTATTTTAGGCTGTTTAATGTGAACTAAGATTTAGCTCGGGACTCCGCCCCGAACCCCGTGCGGGGGCACGCTGTCCCCCTGCACCCCCCAACGAACTCACCGTGGAGTTCGATCCGCTCTAACAGGTGGTTTGCTACTAAATAATTGGTTTTTGTAATTACTTAGTTAATTAATCAGAATTAGATAATGTTTTACAAAACCAAAATGGCTTAACTTGAATGAGCTTTTGATGTATCATTTCTGGCCAAAGCTGATTTGATACATCTACTTATCATCCAAGTATTACAAAAGCTATGTTAAGTGTGCATCATAAACATGAATGTCTTAATATCTGGCCAAAGCTGATTTAATTCCTTCATAGATGGCATACTTAACAAGTGCATAACTAAAGTGATTGTCTCAATTTCTGGCCAAAGCTGATTTGTTACAACCACTTTGCACACATGCTTAAATGATTACACTTCTGGCCAAAGCTGATTTGTCTTTGTTTAAGTAGAATTTTAACTAAGTCTATTATTTTGATGTTAGTAATAGACAATATCACAACTTCATAATGTAAAATGGTCATTATTTATGCCTGTCTTAGTTTAACGTGCCCTTAGATCACATTCGGACTTCTTTCTTAGTATCATAACTTGCTCATCTTATTTCCACTATCAGGGCCCAATTGCGGGATTCCACCTTTGACTGGTGATAACTTTGCTGCATGGAAGGATGCTCTCATGCTTACACTTGGACTGCTGGACTTTGACTATGCTCTAAGAGAGAATAAGCCAGCGGACCTTACTCCACAAAGTACTGCTGCTGAGCAGTTGACTCATGAGAAGTGGACTAGGTGTAATCGCATGTCTCTCATGTTCATGAAGCAGTCTATAAGCAATGCAATCATGGGAGCCATTCCTGATTCTGAAGATGCTAAAACCTACTTGGCTTCTGTGGAGGCGCAGTTCAAGGGGACGTCTAAAGCACACGCTAGTACTCTTATTCTCAAGCTGGTGACGACTAAGTATGATGGGAGGAGCGGCATTCGCGAACACATCATGATGATGAATGACATGGCCAATAAGCTGAAGGGGCTGGAAATGGAAATCAGTGATTGTTTCCTCGTTAACTTCATCATTACTTCGCTTCCTTCGTCCTTTGAAGCATTCAAGATCAATTACAACACTCAGAAGGACAAATGGACGATGAGTGAGCTGGTCGCTATGTGCGTATAGGAGGAAGGGCGTATGAGGATGGATCGCACTACCGATGTTGCAAACTTCACCACCTCCAACACTAAGAAAAGGAAGAACAATCATCAGAGAAAGGATGCTTCTAAAGTCCAAAGGCCAAATCCTAATACAAGTGCACCTTCCAGCTCTAAGAACTCCTTAGGCAGAATCCACTGCAAGTTCTGTAAAAAGGCTGGACATATGCAAAAGGAATGCCCTGACTTTAAGGAGTGGCTGGCTAAGAAAGGTAACTATTATTTTATGATACTTGAGTCCTATAATTTAAGTGTTCCTGCTAATTCTTGGTGGTTTGATTCTGGTTCTATGGTTCATGTTACCAATTCAACTCAGGGATTCCATACAATCCGGAAGCTGGAAAGAAACCAAAGAACGCTTAAGGTTGGGGATGATCGAGAATTAGAAGTGAAGGCCATTGGAACATTACAATTATTTATGAAAACTGGTTTATGTATTAAACTTTATGATACCTTATATGTTCCTGAGGTAACTCGGAACCTTGTATCAGGACCAAAGTTAGACATGGACGGTTTTATTGTTTCCCATGGTCATCGCAAACTCTCTATCCTCTATGATTCTGTTCTTTATGGTACTGGTATTCTGGATGGTGGTCTCTATAGATTAGAACTAGATGATGGCTTTTCCAAATCTTTGTTGTCATATAACATTAATGAAGCACTCACAAAGATGAAAGAGAAACGAGACCTAGAGACTTCATCCATGTTGTGGCATCAACGTTTAGGCCACATCTCAAGAGAACGATTAAATCGTCTCGTAAAGGATGAAGTCTTACCTCCTCTCGATTTCTCTGATTTTGGAACATGTGTCAAATGTCTTAAAGGTAAAATGACATTAGCGAATAAGAAAGGTGCCACTAGGAGCTCTAATTTATTAGAACTCATTCACACTGACATTAGTGGTCCCTACCAAATCGCTGGCATAACAGGACATACTTCATTTATCACGTTCATTGACGATTATTCTCGTTACATGTACTTGTATCTTATTAAGGAGAAATCTGAATCTCTAACAACTTTTAAAGATTATAAGGCTGAAGTTGAAAAGCAATTAGATCGTCAGATTAAAGTTGTGAGATCAGACAGAGGCGGTGAATATTATGGAAGACATACTGATGTGGGTCAAGCTCCTGGTCCATTTTATGAGTTTTGTAAGGGCCAGGGGATTGTGAACCAATACACCATGCCTGGTACACCTCAGCAGAACGGTGTCGCTGAAAGAAGAAATCGTACCCTTATGAACATGGTCCGCAGTATGTTAGGCAACACTAATTTACCATTATTCCTCTGGACTGAAGCGTTAAAAGCAGCTGTTCATATACTCAATAGAGTTCCTTCTAAATCTGTCCCTAAAACTCCTTATGAACTTTGGACAGGAAGGAAACCGAGTCTTAAATATATGAAAGTATGGGGCTGCATCGCTGAAGCAAAACTTTACAATCCTTTCCTAAGGAAACTTGACCCTAAGACAGTTACCTGTTTCTTTCTCGAGTATCCTGATAATTCAAAGGGTTATCATTTCTATTGTCCTTCTCATGTCACCCGTATTGTTGAAACCAAGCGTGCTGCGTTCCTGGAGGATTTCAAGGTCAGTGGGAGCAGTACCAACCCTTACGAAGAATTGCAAGAAGTACAAGACGCAGGGGGGAGACTCGTCGCTTACCATTACTCCGATTACTCCTCTTGTACCCAATGCAACTACTGTACCTGAAGCTACTGCACCAACTCCAAATTCACCTCTACAATCAGAACCTATTATACCTCATAACGAAGGCACATCAAACGCTCATAACCAAGACAACGCTGAACCCGATAATCCACTCAGGAGGTCATCTAGGTAAAGAAGGCCTACTAATTGGGATGCTTATGTTACCTACCTGACTGAAATGGACCCCGGAAAGCTCAATGATCCTATCTCTTACAATGAAGCCATAAGCAGTGATCAGTCTTCTGAATGGAATAAAGCAATGATTGATGAGCTTGATTCCATGAAGAAAAATGACGTTTGGGATTTGGTAGAATTACCCAACGGTGTCAAACCCGTAGGATGTAAATGGGTGTTCAAAACAAAACTGGATCCGAATGGGAACGTTGAACGCTACAAAGCGAGATTGGTTGCAAAGGGCTACACTCAGAAAGAGGGAATTGATTATCAAGAGACGTTTTCACCTGTCTCTCGTAAAGATTCATTAAGGATCGTCATGGCCCTAGTAGCTCATTTTGATTTAGAGTTGCATCAGATGGACGTTAAAACCGCTTTCCTTAACGGAGACTTGGACGAAGATGTTTACATGAAACAACCTGAAGGCTTTAAACCTGAAGGTCAGGAGTGTAAGTTGAAGAAATCCATTTATGGGTTAAAACAAGCATCACGTCAATAGTACCTCAAGTTTGATGAAGTCATGAAGAAACAAGGTTTTATGAAGAATCAAGTGGATCAATGCACCTACCTCAAGATGAGTGGGAGCAAATTTACTATACTTGTCCTTTACGTAGATGATATTCTATTGGCAAGTAATAGTTTAGACATGTTGCATGAGTCGAAGCGGTTACTCTCGCATAACTTCGACATGAAGGATCTCGGAGATGCTTCTTACGTCATTGGCATCGAAATCCACCGAGATAGACACAAAGGGATCTTAGGATTGTCCCAAAGGGCTTACATAGATCATGTCCTTACACGTTACAACATGCAACAGTGCAAACCCTCCGTCGCTCCAGTAGTTAAAGGAGATGTTTTCGGTTCATTCCAGTGTCCGACAACAGAGGTTGAGAAGGAGCAAATGAGCCAGATACCTTATGCGTCAGTAGTCGGGAGCTTGATGTATGCTCAAGTCTGTACTCGCCCAGATATCGCTTATATTGCTGGAATGTTAGGCCGTTATCAGACTAATCCTGGCCTAGATCACTGGAAAGCAGCTAAGAAGGTACTTCGATATCTGTAAGGGACGAAAGACTATAAACTGACTTATAGAAGAAGTGATCATTTAGAAGTGGTGGGCTATTCTGATTCTGACTTTGCCAAATGCAAAGATGACAAGAAATCCACTTCGGGCTATATCTTTATGTTAGCAGGCGGCCCTATCTCTTGGAAGAGTCATAAACAACAGTTGACCACAACTTCCACGATGATGACAGAGTACATTGCTGTTTATAACTCAACCTGTCATGGAATGTTGCTTAGAAATCTGATCACTGGACTCAAAATCGTTAATTCCATTTCTAGACCATTGAAGCTTTACTGTGATAATTCAGCTGCCGTTAGTTTCTCGAACAGCAACAGTTTGACTAGAGCTGGTTTATATCTCGATACAAAATATCTGTTCGTACGTGAACGAGTTGAGGAAAATAATTTTTGTATCGAGTATATTAGTACTAAAGATATGCTTGCGGATCCGATGACTAAAGGTCTCCCTCCTAAGGTTTACGAAGAACATGTTCGGAATATGAGATTTAGTAAAGACCTTATTTAAGCATATTGTACTAGCTTATGTTTTATGATTAATGAAATTTCCTCAGTTTGATTTTGTATGTCTCTTAGAATATGTTCAACCGGTATAATGGCATATAGACAAATAAAGTTACAAATCAAACAAAGGGCTTATGCGTATTTTGATCATGACGATTAGGTTTTAAATTAAGGCTATAGTATGACTAATGGGGGTCCTAAGTCGCATAATGATTCAACGGCTGTATTTCTCTGCTATAGTACTTGTTTAAGGCTAAAATGAGTGTTAACTGCTGATCAGGCTTATCTAATACTCATAGTAAATGATTACTCGGCTAAGTGGGAGAATGTAAGATTAAATATATTATGTTTAATATTTAATCTTGTAGCCATTATAATCATTTACATAATATAGATCAAAATATATAATAACCTATTAAATAATTAGTTGGTAATTGTTGATGGACCATATTACCTTTATTAACTAATTAGGTTTCCTCTTGAGTGCTTATATAAGGAGAATTATGTGGAGGTTAAAGGGTTACTCAGTTACACACTTAGACATAACCTAATTAGCATAACATCAATCGGCCTCTTCTCCATAACCGAATCCCCTATTCGGTTCTCACGATCACCATCATCAGTCAGCACCCTAAGGAGGAACCAGATCACACTGACAACTATGTCGAACTCGATGTCATCTTCTCTGACTGGATTCTCCACTGCACTGTCTGCTGTAACAGGTATGTTTTCATGTTTTCCATTATGATTAAACAGAACTGATCCAACACTTCATTCATTTGGATTTCTGGTTGGGAGGCGGGTGGGAATGGTTGGGGCCATTCTCTTTCTCTCTCTCTCTCTCTCTCTCTCTCTCACACACACACACACATATACATATATATATTTGTAAGGTTCATGCGAGAACCAATGTGAACACAACCTAAAATAGCTAAAAAAACCTAACCCCCACCCCCCCCCCCCCCCCAAAAAAAAAAAAACCCTAACCCCCCCACCCAAGCTAAATGCTAAAAACTAAAACCCCCAAAAAACCTAACCCCCCCCCCCCCCCAAAAGCTAAAATGCTAAAAACTAAACCCCAAAAAACCTAAAAAAATAAATAAATAAACACACAATTTTTTTTTTTAATATTTTTTAAGTTAAAATCGCTACTTTTAGTAGCAAAAAAATTTTTTTTTTTGGCTACTAAAAGTAGCGATTTTTTTTATAAAAAATATTAAAATTTTTTTTTTTGTGTGTTTTTAGCTATTTTTAGGTATTTTTGGTTGTGTTCACATTGGTTCTCGCAATAAAGGGTGGTTACTAACGGATCCTTATCCTATATATATATATATATATATAGGCCCATGGCATTATAGTCTAATGGCATCTTGGGAGTGTTAAGGCTTAGGGACAATTAGGTCTTGGATTCGATTCCCACAAAGAGGGTTTTCTCTTATTTATTGGGCTTATCCTGAATTAGTGTATATGCATTATTGCCTAGTGGAGATGAATATGATCGGGTGGTTCTTCGCCACCGATGAATTGGTGACACGATGATACTCTAATAGTCTGTCAGTGATCCAAATTTGCCGTTAGAAAACATATATATAGATTCCTTTTTTAATTTTAAAATTAGTGTTTAAAAGGGGTCGTAATATTGAAGGGAAAACGAGGGTGTTTGAAGAATGGATAAAAAACTGAAATAACATGTTTGTAAACGATTGAAAGGGATGCATTGAAGATTCTCACAAGTCACAAGCCACAAGCCACACCAGGGTCTTACTTAACCAGGCCGTATTTACTTTTCTTATTTAAACATGTTTATGCATCACAAAATATGTATAATCCACTTCCTTTTTGAGTCCTTAGGCCTATTTCTCTACGTATCTATCTAAGAACTTGGGCTCTCTTTCAGCACAATTAGAATGTGTTTATAAGCCTATGGAAAGCCCACTAGCAGCTTGACCCAACAGATATCACCAGTCAAAATTCACCAGCACTGTCACCCCAACAAACTCAGGTCTCAGCACACTAGTTAATAATCTTAATGTACCACTCGTAGTTCAGGCTAGGGCAGTTCACGAGCCGAGCCGAACTGAGCGGACATTTGCTCATGTTTGGCTTGTTTACAAACCGATCCGAGCGGCTCGTTTACAAACGAGCAGTGGCGAAGCTTTAAAATTTCCACCGGGTGGTCGGAAGTCACCGGACTTAAAAATTCTATATAAGTAAATTTTATTTTTATAAAACCGGGGGGGGGGGGGGGGGGCGTATATATCTAAAAAATTGTATACGAAACGTACATACATAACACTACTGAGCGAAAAGTTCGGGGGGTTGGGCGCTCCTCCCGGCCCCTTGAAAGCTACGCCCCTGCGAACAAGCATTTTATGAGCAATTTCTGTACAAACGAACATCGAACGGTTTGAACGACCCTAGTTCAGGCTATAAAACAGCTAACTTGCTTTTTCTTAATACGAACAAATGAACAATATAGCTATGTTAACTTTTTGCTCCCTATAACTTACAGTTTTGATTTTTCCTTTAATTCTAACTAGTTCGTTTACCCGTCACGTGTTGCGGCGGCGCCATACGCAAAATGATAACATACATACTACAATCAATCAGACTCGTTTCCGAACTAAATTTACGTCAAATCGTATGATAACTCAGATTTATACCTTCGAATCAAAACGTATTACATTTGACCCGATTTTTTTCCAAATAGAATTTACGTCAAATCGTAGTCCAACTCAAAACATACTAAAAAAACATTTTATAATTGACCCGGCTCATTTTCAGACAAAAATTACGCTAATGCATAGACGAACTCGAATTTTATACCGACATGTCCATAAAAATAAAAACTTAAGAAATTAATTTTAGGATAAGCTTGAAACTTTAAAAACTTGAGGGGGTTAAAATGACATTTTCAAAGTTTAGAGGGTTACCTCTGACATTAAAGCAGTGTTGGGGGTAGAATGGGTTACATGTCAAAAGTTTGAGGGTTAAAGAGAAGTTAGAATGTATGGAGGCCATTTTTTTTGTCAAGTTGGAAAGTAGGAGGATCATTTTTGTCAAGTTAGAAATTTGAGCAATGAAATTTGTATATTTGGAAAAGTTAAGGGGTTATTTTGTCAAATCAGATAAAAGTTTTGAAACAATCGATTTATTTAATATAAAAGTTTTGATTAATTGAAAATACGATAAAAGATTGAATGATGATGTTGACTTCTACAAGTGCATGTGTGAATGTGTTTGGAGTTAGGTTGGTGGCAGTGTAGCCACCGACCTTTCTCTTTAATATTATATAAACATGTATATATTTTTTATTAAATATGATAAAGTAAAACTTGTTATGAATTAATATCTATTTATTATGTGACTATTCACTTCTATTTATCATTATATTATGACTCTCCGTGTACTTAACTCTCATCTCTTTATGTACTTAATTCCCATCTTGTAAACCTATATATAGAGGCATATGTGATCCATATTTTACATCAATAAGAAATCCATCTTTCATTCTCTCATTCTTCTCTATACATTGCTAGTAGGTCGTTGTTTCACAACACGTTATCAGCACGAAAATGCTAGGTCAAAGAGTCAAAAATTGTCGATAATCATTCGCATGTAAACTATTTGTTGATTTAGATTTGACATCCGTTGATGCGATTCATATGTGGATGCTTGGTGTGAATGGCGGCTATTGAATGCCTCTTCTTGATCTACCTTCTGTGAACTAAATGAGGTAAATCTCATCTCCATCTAATAACCATCTAATCTCTATTTTTGTTTATATAATCTCTAGTCCACAAAAAAAAAATAAAAAATAATAATAATAAAAAAATAAAAATAAAAGTAAACACCATGTTAAATCATCTTATTAGTAACTTTTCGGTTATTACCTTTTAAGTTTTGGTTCATTATCTCTTAATTATTACATTTAATAAATGTCATGAAACTTCATTCATAATTTGGCTAATAATATACATAATTTTTATTATTGTTTATGCTATCAATAACAACATACGTTGCAATTTATAATCATTGAAAGTTCAACATCCTCGTAAATGTACAAAATTTTATTCTTATCTTGTCTTATACAAACTCTTTATACTATGTGTTAGATTTTTTTTTCTATTATATTCAAAAGCATCGTAGCTCCATAATAGGCCATCATGGAGTTGTTATTTTGATATATGTTTATTTTTTTAATTTCGAATAGATCCTGCTACATTATTGTATATTTCATTGTTTGGATCTTAAGTAATAGAAAAATTCTTGGATAAGTTGATTAAAATAACCTTAAGTAAATTATTGATTTACAGATAGAAATTCTATAATTATTATCCTTTATATATGTTAATCTTTTACTGTTCATTAAGATTTAAACATTTTCATTGGGTTTCTGTTGAAAAACTTCGAACATTTTCCGTTATAAAATAACATACAACTTATGTATGGAAATTTAGATGAAAAATGCTTTGTATAATTTGGAAAACTTAAAAAGACAGAATATTATGTGCTATTATCTAAATCATAACTATTATAGAAAATATGCTTATATACAATACAAGTAATAAATGAGCGCATGTTAAGTATAACCTAAAATAAATTCATAGAGATATTTGTTTATTTTTCAAGTTAGAGTGACAAAACCATGTATATGGATGTTTGTGATTGGTTATATCGCGATGAGCTACTACATAATATTCATATTTCATAAATAAATACATATTTCATAAACTGATGAACGCATGTTATATCGTAAGGTTGTGTCATAAGTCATTTCTAATAGTGATATAATACAAAGTGATGCATTATATAATCATCACCATTACATATTAGCATAAACCCTTTTAATAGTGTTCTTGATATATTTTAATATTCAAGCATGACAATAAGGTAAATTAATTATATGTATTTTATTATACTTGATAAGAAGGCATCTTATCAATTATATATTATATAATTTGACTTTATACAGTATATTTAATATGTTATCGCTTATGCATATAGACAATATTGAATAGAGCAATTGCATTAAAATTGTGGTTTGTTATCATTTTCATGAAAGCTTTTGAGCATGCTTAGTCACAAAGTGTGAGACTCCATACAGTTTATTATAAAGTTATGGAACTTGTAAGATTCTAAAACCGATCAATCTAAATGACTCGGTCATATAACCACTTCTCAATTTATATCATGTGACGAGAAGATTATTTATAAGAAAAGTTTGAATAAAAAAAATTTCTATTATGGAGTAGCAAGATCATTAAAGAATATATTAGTTTTAAAATAACCATATGTGAAAGTTGTGTGAATCTAATCCATGAAGTGAATGTGATGATATAATGACCAGTGTAAAGGTGAAGATCATGTACACAACTAAGAAAATTGTAATGATGTCACCATGATAGTTGTTTGGTTATAATCCATTCCTTGAACTGAATGTGATGATATAATAATTGGTGTAAAGTTCGTAATCATGGTAATTGAGGAAATTGTTATGATGCTCATGTAATGAGATCAACCATGTTAATAATATGATGACTATACAATGATCGTTATAAAGGTCGTACGATATAAGATTGATAAATCTTATATGACTCAACTACTTCTCAATTGATGGTAAGCAAAGAGAACATTATTTACAAGAAAAATCGATTAAATTCTTTTCATTTGACACACTTGAGACATATGCTCCTAAAGTAGCAATATCATTATAAGAGTTATGAAAAAATGAAATGATTTTATACTCATGTGACCGAGTAAATAATGAAAAGATATGAAGCTTGTTTTGGTTATACTCCATTTCCAAAAGTGAATGTGATTATATATTAATCATTGTAAATGTAAATGTAATGATGGACCTAATTGAGACACTTGTAATGATGAGATTGACTATAAGAATTGTAATGATGGCCATTTTAATAATCAGATGGACCACCAAAAGTGGCAAACTAAGGAGTGATTGCATAACGTGATGGTTTTAACTTTGAAGTTATAATATATTCTCTCGTATCATATGTTTTGTATTACATACGAGCAAGTAATACACATACGATCATAAACTAGAAGTTTATGGATCATAGTTATTTAATTAGTTGGCATGACCGGTTAGACCACACCGAGTCAATGATGATGTGAAACATAATGAAGAACTAGAATATTCTTCAAGATAATAATTAGCATGTAATGTTTGCTCTCAAGGGAAATTATATATTTGCAAAATAAATGAGGGTGCGTATAACTAAATATTCTGGAAGCGATTAAAGGATATGCATATCCCAACATGATACCATTTAGTTTTTTTTTTTTAAATCGATGCATCGTCTAAATGGTAATCCAATCCACAACCTGTAGTTTGTGTGATTGTGGCTTAGCTAATGTGATAACAAGCATATTAATCCAGATTAGTATATTTATTTGATAATAGTGAAATTGATTCCCAAGGTATTAATGATCATTGGAATAAGTGTTATTGTTGAGATGATCGCTAAACGTCTACTATTGGTTACAAAGCCAATAATCATGAGAGGAGCAAAAGTTCATTTAGGTAGTGTCATCAATTCACATCAAGCCAATAAGTTATAGTTCTCCATATACAGTTGGTTTTAGTCAAGAACCAAAGATGTTTCATCAAAGATTTTGGTTGTGCGACATATATTGAAACTCATCCACCACACCGCACAAAGATGGGATTTCTAAAAAGTTTGAGAATATGTTGGGTATAAATAAATGTCTATGATTAAATACTTAAAGCCATTAGTGAGAAATTCATTTATGGCTCATTGGTTTTCACTTTAGTGAATGAATGTTCCCAACATTAGGGGGAGATAACAAGTAGTTGGAAAGTGAAAATTGAAATGAATTATCATGTCATCTTGATCCTCAGACTATAAACTATAAACTAGAAGTTTAAAGTATAATTCATTTACCAATATTAAAGAACAAATTACCAGACAAGTTCACTGACCTAAATAGAGTGACTAAGTAAGTCACATAATCAACTGCTTATGCTCAAGTTATATTTGTGTTCCAAGAGGACAACCACATATTTTGTAATGAGTCTATTGCATGCCTAAAGCGTGGTAGACCAGTCAATTCCAATTAAAAAAATTCCTCGAAAATTGGAGCAAGTAATTAAGATGGTCAAGTCGAGGTTATAGTAATAAGATCTCCTGAAGAGACAATAGACATGATAGTTCAAGAAGAACCTCAGGTACCTGAAAATAAAGAGATCTCGAGAAGTTGTATCATGTCTAAGATATGTATGGAATCGAAATAAAAATCGACGTCATTATACTTTTGTATATAATGTAGCGCTTAAAATGATTAAATGACGAGGATCAAAATTTAAGATCTGCCTATGAATGAATGCTAAGAAATGATTGGCCAAAATGGAAAGACGCAAATAAGGCAAAACTGAATTCTCTAATGACATGGAAAGTATCTGGACAAACAGTATATACAACTGAAGTTGTAAAATATGTTGGATATAAACGGGCCTTTTATGCGAATTAGTGAAAATCAAATTGAGTGATATAAGGAAAAAATTGGTGGCACAATAATTTTCGCAAAGACCTATGATTGATTATGAGGAGACGTATTCTGCAGTGGTGGATGCATTGACTTTCCAATATTTTATTAGTATGGTAATATAAAGAGAGAATTGATATTCGTCTTATGAATGTTATGTATCATTTGATGCTGAGAGTTTACATGAAAGTCCCGAAGGATTAAATTATGTAGGTCATGTAAAGTAAGTTCTCGAGAACAATGTGATCATTGTATACATATTCGGATTTTGAATAGGTTATGATTGTTTACATGTTGGATATAATTGAAACTCCTGATGAGTTTCTAAAGCAATTGGGTGTTTAAAAGGATAATTGAAACATCTTAACGATGTAATACTGGTGCACCAAGAAACGTACATAGAAACTTGTACCCAGTGATTGTGATATCTCAATAAATAGTGTACACGCATGGTACAATATGGATTTTGAAGATAAAAGCAAGTGTTCATGACACTTTTGCATATGATATAGATATCTATGTGTTATATGAGTAAGTTTATGTAGCAAAACTCATGAAGAGTGAATGCACATGTATATTTGGATAAGATGGTCAGAATTCACTCATGGATTGATAATGCCAGAAGCATTGATATATAAACCTCAAGAACGTACTATATGAAGTTGAGAAAATACGTATGAGCTAAAATAGTTGGGTCGAATGTTGTACAACTCGAGATATTCGCATAAGGGGGATATAAGTTTGATTAAATTAGCCATGTTCTATGAACATTCTACTTTTAAAAGTTCACTATAATTGCAATTTACAGTAATGATGTCTAGGCATCATCGAGAGAAATTGTCGAGCTTTTAGAGGGAGAATTTTTGAATGAACTTGGCACGGTCTAATTATTACTCGAACTGCAGTTCGAGTATATATGTAATTATATTTTACTAATCCCTCAAGTACATCTAGAAGATGATGTTTGGATATTTTAGTATGGACATAGTTGAACCTTAAAATATGTTAAAGGTTGTTAAGTCATTTGTTATAAGAAATCATATTATCATCTCCTACCAAAGTAGCGATTCTCATTCTAGAAGTACCATCTTTAAATGCATAAGTGCATTAATATGTTTTGCTAGCTATGTATGGTTATAATATCTTTCACTTGAGCTTATTGTCATGATATAACCTTTGTCAAGCGAAGAGACATTGGAGTGAGTTCAAAGAAATATTTCAGGTATAAACGATATTTGATTATATTTTACTAACCCATCAAAACAAGTCTGGTTAGTCTTGTAGATGCAGGAATGTAACGAAACACAGTCATGGACATATGATAATTTTTGGAAGGAGGCACCTAAAGTCTCGTTAGAAGATTATACAACATTGCTCAACATAAAAGATTGCACATTAAGGGATCAAGCGACAAGCCATTCGCTACAAAAGCTTTATTCGACTTGCAAGGAAGATGGACACACGTGACTTAAATGATACATGTTAAAATGAGGGGGAGACTTATTCAAGTTGCACTCTTTTTCCCTTGACTAAGTTTTTCCCCTTGGGTTTTCTTAGTAAGGTTTTTATTGAGGCAACATACCTGATCCAGAAGTATTAGGGGGAGACAATACGCGCTGCACTCTTTTCCCTTAGCTGAGGTTTTGTCCCACTGGGTTTTCCTAGCAAGGTTTTTAACGAGGCAGCATCACCAAGCGTATTAAAGAATGGTATATCATCATGTGGATAGTTTTGTCAAGTGGATAGTCAAGGGGGAATGTTATGAATTAATATCTATTTATTGTGTGACTATCCACTTGTGTTTATCATTATATTATGACTATCCATGTACTTAACTCTCATCTCTTCATGTACTTAACTCCCATCTTGTAAGCCTATAAATAGAGGCATATGTGATCCATATTTTACATCAATAGGAAATCCATCTTCCATTCTCTCATTCTTCTCTATACATTGCTAGTAGGTCGTTGTTTCACAACAAAACTTTAGATTTGCTTCTGTTGAAGCTTAATTTTGTGACATTTTGTAATAACATGGTTATTTAGTTAGCTGACAATAACATCATTTATATAATAAGGTATCTCAGCTAAACAGATGTCACATAAACTTATTATTTAACAACTTTTACTCCTAGATAGAAAAAATAACATCATTGGTCCTTGTGGTTTCTGTCAAATTTCAATGTCGGGTACTAATAGTTTTTTGTTGCAAAATCAGGTATTAATGTTCTAATTTGTTACAATGTTGAGTACTATGGCCAAATCTTGTCACAATGTTGAGTACTAAGGCTAAAACTTGTTAACTTTTTTTGTTAAGTCTTACTAAAATGACTAAAATGCCCTTTAATATCTAGAGAGTCTATTTTTTTGATTAATTGTATTTGACTAAAATAATGTAAAGTTTTATTTATATTTATATTTATATTATCATTTTTATATTTTTCTGTTTTATTTATATTTTTTTATAAAATTAAATGGATTTGAAGTTTATTATGTATGAACTTTGAGTTTATATATAATTATATGCTAGTAAAATAAACTTTTTAACTTAATCTAAATAATTTATATATAAACTCAAAGTTTATAGATAATAAACTTCAAATCCATATCATTTTATAAAAAAATATAAATAAAACAGAAAAATATAAATATAAATATATATATAAAACTTTAAATTATTTTAGTTAAATATAATTAATTAAAAATAGACTCTTTATTTATTAAAGGGCATTTTAGTCATTTTATTAAGACTTAACAAAAAAAGTTAACAAGGTTTGGCCTTAGTACTCAACATTGTGACAAATTAGAAAATTAATACCTGATTTTGCAACAAAAAACTATTAGTACCTTACATTGAAATTTGACAGAAACCACAAGGACCAGCGGTGTAATTTTTTCTCCTAGATATCAGACATAATTTTTTTTGAGAGGCAATCAACAATACCATCAGACCATAAGGCCGTAGGTGATATCATATAAGTAATTCTAAAATTCTCAGTGTCACATGTTGCGACAATGTAAACATGAAAATAAAAATTTACAGAATATACTGGTCATACTATCAATTAAAGGTAAATTAGTGACAATTATAACTTTCACTTTTGTTGTGAAAGACAACTCACTCTAACAAAATAGTAATTATGTCCCAGATGATTGATTTTTTTGTGTTGTATTAGTAGGAATTTGGGACACCCAAAGGGCTTATTTTGACACCTTGTATACTACTCGTATAGCATTATACGATTCGTATATGGTTAATACAAATCCAAAAGTCAGACATCTCTTGCCATAAGGTGGCACAGGAGGTACCTATACGCATCATATAGGTCTATACGATGCGTATACGGTATGAAATGTATAGTGACACAAAGTGATGGATTTGTTGTGGGTACGTCAGCCTATATAACTCGTATATATAGAAGGTTAGTTGCATGATTGTTCTGCCATGCTTTATACTTTATAAACAAAGGCTCGGAGCCTTATTCATTCGTTCAATTCAATACATTCAACACTCATACGATCTAACAATTCAAACCGTATTCATCTTCTGTAATTCCAACACAAGCACGTTAGCGATGCCTTGGTGGGACAACAACTTTTTTTTTTTGACAAATCATCTAACCAGTCATTTGTTCTAGAGAGCAGTCAGGTATATGATTTATACACTTATTTTATCGTTTTGTTTATATAAAATACTTATGACACCATTGTTTTAAGAGGGGTATGGCATCCCTTATTCTTGTGAGCTACGAGTGAATGATGATCACGAGGAGGATGTTGTGTCTGGCGTTCTTTCTTATCCCAAGGAACTGTATTGCCAGACTTGAAATAGTAAGCATTTATTTACTTATTTAAATTAGGCGTAGATTTACCACCACCTTATAACCATTAACTTGTTTTCGTATCCTATTCCTAACGGTGATTACGAATACCACTACCCAGGTTATGTATACGGGGCATGAAGCTTCGTACCCCTACAATGAATACGATGGTGAACTTTCTTACGCCTAACCAAACTATCCAAACAATGTATATGCAGACAGACCCAATTATGTCGAACAAATCAAGGAGGGGTCAATGGATGACAAGCAACCCCCTTACCTGCAAGTTTCTTATGAAGCTAACTAGGCATGCCAATTCTTCATTCATCTCTTTTGTGAGAAATATAAGTTTAACCGTGACGTTGTTTCAGGATTTTATGTCCCACGATAAGTTGAAGTTGTGGGCCAAAAAGGGAATTTCTAACGGTTACATCATTGTCACCAAACGGTCGAAGAAACATGGAGATAAGGATGTGAGGATATGGCTTCATTGCACCCATAGTGGCGAGCACAAGAGTACAACCACGCTGAGGAAAACTGGCAACAAAAAAAATGGATGCCATTTTTTGCTTATAAGGTTTTATGATGGAACGCATCACGCTTGGAGGTTAGAGGTGAGGAACCCGGAACATAACCACACCCCTGTTCAACAATTGGAGGGTCACGCATATGCCAAGAGACTTTCACAAATGAGTACAAATTGGTGTAGCAGCTATCAGCGCTAAACATGGAGGCACGTAAAATATAGAAAACCATAATCACATGCAACCACGAGAGCAAGTGTGTTCCGAAAGATATACACAACGTTCTTTATAAAAGATTGATGCTTGAAGGATCGATCCACAAACGTCTCCTATGCAGAAACTAGAACAACTGGTTCTTGATAAACGCTTCACTTATTACACACAGAAGGATCCCTCCATAAACGCCGTTGAAGATATTTCTTTGTTCATTCGTTTTCCTACGAATTGTGGTGTGCATTCATGCATGTGATAATGATTGACTCAACTTACAAAACCAACATGTACATTCTTGCTGGGATCTTGGTATTTTTGTTTTAATTGATAAAATCAAATTTATGATAATAATAATAACTCTTTATTATTTAGTTCAGATGCGGAAGCATGATAAAACACAAACACGGATAAAATCATCCCATGAGTGATCCAGTTTCAGTCTATTCAGATAACTATAAGAATTCACAACCATAGTGGGTTTAAAGTTATACCTTGACGAAAACCGAAGACTCGCATGATGGATGCGCAAACGACTCCGCAAGTAAGCCAAATCACAAAATCTCCAAGAACACCATGAGAATCCACACGTGAGATGCATCTGATCCGAATCACCAAAACATGAGCGCTAGACAGCGGTGGTCGCAGACAGTGGTACGATGGGGGCAGCAGCAGGAGTACGAATATCGAAATGAAATATGTTAACCATTATGTTATAGATGAGGATGGTGGAATTCTTAGCATGATGAATATAGTAGACTGTTGAAAGGATGCTCACGAGCGGGAACTCATTACACGGATGAATGAAATCAATCCCGGTATAGTATGGACTCATAAAGAAATGGACCGACCCGGCTTGCGAATCGATGGTTTATGCAATGAAGTCAAGGTTAGTAAAATGCGCTCATGATTGATAAGTAAGAATTGGTAGACTAAACAATACCCATGAATAAATGAATGTTAGGATAAGTATGGTACAATATTAAATGTTTGACTATTTAAAGTCAACAAAGGAGGAAATCAACCCAAAATTGCTGTCATTAAGAGGAAATCTTAAAATCCTTGAATGAGAATTTGGGGTATTGGTTAAATACTCGTACGATTAACTTACGCAACACGCTTACGTGTGTAGGATAAGTAGAAAGAATGTTAATAATGGAATGTTGTGATGAGCTCATGATGAATATTTGTGTGACTAACGTAAGATTGGAATGTCAAGCATGGTTTATGAGTAAAAGTAGAAATGATCGAGTTGTTATGATTAATAAATGTATGAAAGGATTTTTCTTGGATTAAAAAGGAAGGGACTAGATGTATGATTATGTTTGTTCTCGAATAAAGCCCTTTTGTATTAGACCCATGTAAATTTGTTCCATAGTGTGCATCCTGGATGAAACGAAGGTATAAACAATCAGAAAGTAAACATGGTTGTATATGGTATAAATGAGAAAGGTTTTAGGGATGAAACCTCCTTTAAAGGGGGTAGACTTGTAATTCCCCAAAACTCGAATGTTTAATTCCCTAGTATGTTTCCTTGCTATGTGGCATGAGGTGGGTTAACTAGTTTTAAATAACTTAGTTAAATTATAAGTTAAGATAGTAGGGATTTAAGTTGTGACAAATGGGAAGGAATGGAAAAAACGAGGGACTAAATCTGGTGGATTTAGTTTAAGTTTTATAAAAACCTAAAGTCTAGCATGTGTGTGGATGGTGGTGTTGCAAAAGGAGAAAAAGAGAGGAGAAATCCTGTCAAGAACAAGATGCAATTCAACCCAAATCAAGGTTCAAATCGAGTGGAAAACATTGCATGAAGGAATATTTCTCACCATTTAGCCATAATTAACATGTGGTGAGTTATAGATTTTAATTTAGTGATCTTGCAAGTATGTGTATGTGATTAATCATTGATTCCATATGAAATTAAGCATGAGGATTTGTTAGAATCACCAAATAGAACTTGGATTATGAATGATTTTGAGTAATTTGATATTTGAAGGTGAAACACACCATTGGTGGTGAAGGTGGCGACATGGGTGAATCACCCATGTCCAATTCTTGTGCAAATTTAATTTGTTATGTAGTATGTGATATATCCTTGTTATTTAGATTGAGTATGGTATGGAATTTGTTTGATGTTTACTTGTTTTGATAAATGAAAGTGATAAGTAGGAAAAAAAGCATGAAATACTTGTACATTATGCTTAGAAAGTAGTACACACACCAAGTGTTTGATGAAATGTCTAAGTGACAATAATATGTGAAATTGTATGGAAGTAATAGGTAAATATGTATAGAAAGTGATAATGGTGTATTTGATAGTAAACTAACATGAGAAGTATATTTTAGATGTAGTTCATGTAGAAGATTTGATTTATTTGTATGATGTAGTATAAATATGCTTTAGGAGTGATACCTTATGCTTGAATGGTGCAATGTACACCATGTGTTTGATTGATTTCTTAAATGTGATTATGAAGTAACTGTGGAGAATGTGGATTTATTAGGAAGGAACAATGTTAGAATGATGAGTTAGGTTAGCTAATCATGGGTTATGGTGCTACATGTAGATTATGAAAATACTAGTATGAATAGAAGTTGTTTATGTGCGTGCGTGTAATTTAGGTGATCATGTGGTAGTACGTGTCTTAAAACATGAGTATGAAATGTATATGTTGTCATTAGTATGGTCTATTACATCAATATAAACATATGTTTCTAAGTTGGAAGTTTGTATGCTTGACCATTGATTTTCTGAAAAGTCAACGAATATGTGAATAACATGGTTTGACTTAAAATGAGATTATCAGATTTAGGAATAATCGCGTGATATGCGTTAGACTAATGATGTGTTATGTATGACGAGGAATTGAATTACAATGTGATTGTCAAGTTATGTCTTATTCATGTAAAAGATTAACTAATAAAAGTCAATGTAACTAAGAGTCGAAAATGAATGTGCTATGAATGAATATGCATACTAACCATGATATGGATAAGATGGCATGAAAGGATAGGAACCACATTAACATGGACTCAAGCATGGAAGGCTAACTGGTCAAGAGGAAGCAAGGAAGCAAACACGAACACAGACCCTCGAGGTAAGTGATTCCCGACTTAATTCTTATTATGTATGGTAGTTTTGAATGTAAGGAGTTGGTGAATCATGAAAGGATGGTAAATATGGTAGGACCAAGGTATGTGAGTTGTATTGAACCATATGTAGCTTAGTCTTAGTTGAAAGCGCTAGCTAGAATCAAATGGGTTAAAAGTAAGAAAGTTTTGTGTCGGGATGCGAATTTGGATGTTGGGGTATGGGGGTTAGTGTTAGGATGACTCGCGGGCTTGGAATAATATTCTTTTACGATTTGGGACTTTCGGGACGTGCGGACGGGTGTCAAAACACGTAAAAGAACGAAAACTGGGTGCTGGTGCTGAAAGCAAAGTCGCCGACGCCCAGATGTGAAGTCGTCGATGCCGCTTGGGTATCCGATTTCTTAACTTGCTATCTACGAACCCCAGTCGACGCCGGTGAGCCCGTTTTTGCGTTTTCATCGATCCCCAGCCCCGTTAGACCCCCAACACCATAACCTTACCAAATAGTTGTATTAAGTACGAGTGAGTATGAAACTTGTTTTTAAGCTCCGGAAATGCATCTCAAACTTACCACAGTGTGTTTTTGAGGTACGGGTAAGAATGGGGTATATATGTATGTAGGTGTGGGAACAAATTAAGTATGTAAGCATGTACATATGACTTTAATGGTATGATGGTAGATGAAAACCATGTTTGAGTATGAGTAGAAACGAATACGTATATAGGTTGTATGTATAGGTTTGTATGGGTGGATGTTTTGCGGCTAGGTTTTGTAGGTATAATTGAATTAGGATGTTATAGGTATGTAAAAGTTTGAATTAGATAATATGTATGTATGTTTGTATGTATGTATGTATGTATGTATGTATGTATATATGTATGTTTGGAACTATATGTATACGAATGAGTGAGACTTGTATGTATGTATGGTGTTAACACTTATGAGTATTAGCGATGCTAACCGGGTTGCTTTCGAGAATGAAAAGAAGTGCAGGTACATTATATTTGGCTCATTGAAAAGTAGACCCTGGGATGCAAAGAATTCGAACCAAATAGAATGTACATGAGCATAGGACGCGGAGTGAACGTTTAATAATGTATGCTAGATTATGTATAATGTCACCAAGTACTAATGATGTAAATGTATGTGGTGACTGTAGGTTGCACATATTTTCAGATCGTCATTGTGAAGTGTAAGCGGTTGAAGATCGAGTTAAAGAATGTTGATTGTACGGGAGTTAAGTCATGTAGTTTAGTAAACGTATGGTATCAATGTTTTTATTTCCTAATTGAGAACGAATAATGTATTTATTGTAAAAGAGTCATTTTAAAATAGGTCTTCAAGTATGCCAGAATGTTTATAACAAAAGAAATTTTAAGGTTCATATTTTTCGGTGCGTCTTCTGGTTAAAACATGTTAGGGTCTTACACGTTTGTTTGTCCGCAACGATCCAACCGACGAGATTATGTTGAAAGACGCTGATCGGCATGCGCATTACGTGAGACTATGCGGGGGTTGACCTTCGCTTTCGCAACAAGGACGACCATATTTTTATCCCACAATCGTCGCCGGAGGTCATACCTCCTTATGTGGAAGTGGGCGAGCCCGGGGATGAGGGTGACGCTCCGGTCAACCCTCTGATCGACACTGATATCCCACCACCAACAAGTTTACGCTGATTTGCCTCCGACTATCGTGGTGGTGTTAGACGCGCAGGTTAGATTGCCGGATAGACCGCCACCACCCCTGCATAGAGGAGCTTTTGATACGGGTTATTCAGGGGATATGGATAAGGCGCACGCGCTTGGTCTTCAACCTTGACCAATACCACCGCTCAGGATCCACCGGTGGCGGGTCAGGATCGATCCTCAGGGGTCAGGCACAAGTTTAGGATAGTTTGTTGTCTTTTATTTTTGTATTTCACATTTAGTTGTATTTTGATTTTGTTATGTATGTACACTTACTACGTAGTTGTATTTGCAGTTTCAGTTGTTTAAATCTGTGATGTTTATTTACGTTGTTTTGAATGGTTGGTTGGGTACGTATAATGTATAATACGATACGATATAATACGTAATAATATTATACGATATGATACAATTCAATATAAGATGTTTCAGATGTTTAAAATTAATATTGAAAAAATTATACGATGCGAAATGACACGCTACGATTCAATAAGACATAATACGATACGATACGATTCAATACAAGATGTATACAATATTTAAAATTGGTTTTGAGAAAATACACTATATGATACGATAAAACACAATATATGTAAATTTAATATTTATAAAAAAAAAATTAAATTTAACACTTACATTTTGCCAACTTTCGAAGGAAAAAACCCTTTTGCCTCGTATAGCCCAATACTAGTCGTATATGAGTGTATAGAAGGCCTGGTGTCAAATTAGACACTTAGGTGTCTAAATAGATTGAGCATTTCTATTCTAATCAGAATTTTATAAATTGTTTTGAAACGCCATAAATAAAAACTAAATATGCCACTAATAACGTTGTTAGTATATATTATTATCAGTCAATGGATCATGGTTAAGATAATAAGATCCATTATTTCATTTTATTTTTATGATTTAGCCTTCAGCATGGCTTCAGTTTTTTACATTTTTAGGTTTTATTCCGAAATATATAATGCATACAAATAACATGTGCCACTAATATTCATCATCTTTAATCTAATGCACCGACAACTTGTAAGAATTTATTTTTTAGAATTCTATTTAATGATTAAGTTTATATTTTAGCATCAATTTGAATGTAAAAACTGAACTATATACGCAGTGGCGGATCTAGGATTCCGACCAAGGGGTAACGTTTTATAAATAAGCCGTAACGAAATCGAAAAAACATCAAATTTTTCCAAAATTTACACTAATTTTTCCAAATTTTTTCCGACCAAGGGGTAGCGGGGGTTACCCCTACCAAAGAGGTAGGTCTGCCCCTGTATATACGAGTAGATGTCACGATAATTTAATCATCAAACCTGGTGTTAGTATGAAAATCGATAATAAAACTAGAGAAGAAATTAGAAAAGGGTGTACCTATCGGCACACTAATGTGCCTATATGCACACCAAAAAATGTTTTTTTGTCTTATATGCACACCTTGCAGTGTCGAGCTGTGGCCAAAGCGTGGCGTTTTGGTCCGGTCAACCAGACAAAGACTGACCGGGTGTCTGGTTGACAGGACCAAAACGCGGCCAAAGCTCGATGTTTTGGTCCGGTCAACAGACCCGTCAGACACCCGTCAGTCTTTGTCTGGTTGACCGGACCAAAACGTCGCGCTTTGGCCACAGCTCGACACTGCAGAATGTGCATATAGGACAAAAAAACACTTTTTTTGGTGGCTATCTACACACCAAGTGTGTAGATAGTTTGAGCCTTAGAAAATCCATATAGTTAACACACAGTCCATAACCACAAACGCACACTTTAAATACCAAACGCAGTCCAATCCATAACCAAACTTACGATAAATGGGATTATTATTTGTCGATAATACTAATAATTTGAATGTTGTGAGATTTGTAGCTTCAAGTCTTTTTTTAGATTTGTTGCAAATTGATGAGTGAAAAGTTGGAGATGTTACAGTGAGCCTATTGAAAGCACAAATGTGTGGAGTTCACCTAGAAAGAAAATAATAATTAGGAACAGAAAGCATTTGTGAGGGTTTAAAGTGAATGGTCAAGCAAAAGCTTGTGTGTTCATTCATTCATTCACACATCAATCCCTAATCCAATCACCTGCAAAAAAGCAATCACTTTGTCCTTGACCTTTGTAACAAAAACTTGGAAATTTGGGATACCTTCAACTTCCATTAACCTTTTCAGGGTCGTATTATTGGCACACCTTGGGGCTTAAATCGACACCCTCAATACGCATCGTATAGGCCTATACGATGCGTATTGAGGTGGGTTCAAACTTCTATGCCTGCCAAAGGCTGCCATTGTCCCCCGCCAAAAAAGTAATACGCATCGTATAGGCCTATACGATGCGTATTGAGGGTGTCGATTTAATTTTTTTATTTTTGCAAGGTAGTTTCCTGTCACGCGAACGAAAAAGCAGCACTTTTGGGTTATCATCTTTCAACCCCATTTTCCCTTAAAAAAATTATCGATTCTGTTTTTCAACGGGGATGTAATGCAATGATTTCTCTCAATTGAATAGACAAACACTTGATTTCTCTCGTTGAAGATCAGCTCTTGTTGGTCAAAGGGGATATGTTCATAGGGAATTCTATTCGCACACTTTCCTATCTATCTACACACCTTACTTTTTCAATACGGGTCGTATAGGCCTATACGGGTCGTGCTACCGCGTGACGGAAAGGTTCTCAAAACAAGGATCGTTCTAATAGATTAAAGAACTCTGATATTTTGGAATTGATCTTGGAACAACATACTTTTGTTAAGAAGGTGGTCTCTTTGCTTCGTCCACTAGAACTATTTGTGTATGCATTCATAGGGTTTTTATTATTTGATCAATGTGTAGGATCGAATCGCGACCTAAATGAGTCGTTCGGAAGAGCTCAAATCCGTTTCAGAGGCGGAAACTAAGAAACGGACGTGAAAACAGCTTGAGTTACACTTTAAACCTCTTGTATATTGATTTTACAGCTATTACATTCAAGAGAAATACCGGCAGCACTTCGGTATCAAATCTGAAGAACGTTACAAATGAAATGACAATTCTCCTATTTATACTAATCTAGCTTTCGCTTGAAGACACCTTCAAGCGAAACCCACTTAAACATTTCAAGCGAAACCTACAACTAACATTCTGTTCAAGCGAAACCCATGTAATCTTGAAATCTGTTTTGTCCTCTTGTGTAGATGATGCAGTGATGATGTCAAATTGATGATGTCATCATGACATCATGCTTGAATAACTTCGCAACGAACCCGAGACTCGATATAAGATGAAGTCGACAGATGACTGCACTAACAGACTCCCCCTCAGATGTTGACGAGTCTTAAATGTTGAGTCTTCAACGTCTTCAGTCTTTATCAGTCTGAACTCTCTCTGAAATCTTTCATATTGTAAGCATCCTCAAACTTTATCTCCTTCTCCTCTTCAGCATCAACAGACTCCCCACGAACAAACTCTACTCGAATGTCTTCAGACTCCTCCTTTCGATATGCTGGGATCGCAGTCTGGCATGTTGAAATCACAAAGTCCTCAGGTATCGGAACCTGACTCTCTATCATTCAAATAACCTGCACATTCTCTACCCAAAAATAAATTTTCTGATGATCACTTGTAGAACAAATTTTAAAATGATTCAACGTTTATAGCCTCTGATAAACCACTTGCAGAAATATCATTTTCATTTCAAACATCTTCAAACAAATACTTTCCCAAACCTGTTCGTCATGTTTAGCACTCAGAATTTTGAAAATCAACTCTCCAACACCAGTTGTCGAAAATCTTTTTGAATTTTCAAAAAATTATGCTAAAACACACTGAAAATCTTTTTGGATTTTTTAATAGAACGAAATGCAATAAATAAATATATACAAACACTATTTTTGTGAGTTTGCGTAAGAGGATCATATCAGTTTATGAGACAAATCACCAACACCGTTAAGCTTTAAACATTTTAAGTTCTAAACGATTCACTTAGATTGTCAGTATAATGGTCCACTTAAATTCTCACACAAATTTCAACTGTTTCGAGATACGATATTAATGTCTTAAACACTTAAACTCAATCGCGTGTCCCACTTCAGAATATACTCCCGTATCCAGATCCCAATATTCAGTCTTACAGGTGAGTATACCACAGATGATATCTTTAAGGGGTTATAAATTATGAAGAATCATGAGAGCTCAGGTCAGAACTACCGTTCAACAGAGAGATCATGACTCAACTTTTGGTGTGTCCCCTTTAGAGGATCTTTTTTACAACAACAATGACTATCAATTTTATTGTTTCATCAATTTGCTGAGGGCGGCGCTATATTTCAAGCATGCAGAAAGTATTATTCGAGGACTAGGTCAGAACTTCCATTCAGCAGAAGTCCCGGAATAATACCCCAGATATCACTGAGCATAAAGACCTAGTATCTCAGAAAAAGGAACCTTTCAAACAAGATTTCAGGGGTTACCCATATATCCGAGAGATGTTACCCACGATATAAGCAAGTTTGAATTTAGGTTTATATCTCGTCACAATCTACTAAATATGCAAAAATCTACTGGCACATCATCAGTGAGACCGTTTATCACATTTTAATTTTTCATTTCTTTAGCATGTTGTGATAGTCCACTGATGTACTATCATTTTCTCTTTTCTACAACAAAACTCATTTTTGATTTTATCATGTTTTTGACTTTTTCAAATTTTCAAATGTTTTTGGATTTTCAAAAATTTCTTACTCCCCCTAAAATGCAAACACATTTCAGGAAATTTGAAAATAAACTGTACAATAAAAGTGACAACTGATATCGAATCACTTCAATTCGCCATCCACTTGGCATAAACAATCAGAACTCCCCCTTACAACAAACTATTTTCCCATTGATTTCAAAACACTTAAGTTTGTTTTAATCAAATGGTTTTTCCGGAAAATAAGTTTTGTTGAATGATTTTACCATTTATAGGTTAGGAGTTCATCATCTTTCTTCAAAATACCATTTGTAGGAAATCAGATACAACTTAATGTCCCTGATTTACCACTTGTAAGTGTAAAGCTTCTTCAACCACTGTAAATTCACTCATCAACCTTACCACTTGTAGAAAACTGACAATTTAAAGTATCACCTGTACTTTACCATCTTTACCACTTGTATGATTAACAACCAAGAAAGATAGATGCCGATTCCTGCTCCACGCTTACAAACCTGGGAGCTCCGGCAAGTCCAGAGACTTACTGTTCGTAATATGTACCATCCCAGTCACAAACCAGGGATGGTTCAACTTTATTTTTCTGCGTCTTCTTCTCATAAAACTCCTTTACTCCTTTGACCTTCCTGTCAATCATTTTTCCAAAAATATGATGAACTTTGGAGTTAAAGACTTTCTCAACATCAAAAACCTTTTTGTCATCATAAAATTGGTTTGAAATCTCAACTTTACCAATTTTCTTCTTATAATTTTCAGTCCGAAGTGATGGAAAATTTTCATCATCCACAGTCAGAACTGATTTTTCTCCTTTTACCTCAACCTGTGGCTCCTCTGATTTTATGGAATCAGATTCATCGCCAGAAGATAGCTCCTCTGATTTAGACCTATCAGAATCATCGCTAGAGCTATCACCAGACCTTTTAACAACCCATTTCTGGTTGTCAGATTTTGCCCTTTTCTTGTAAAATCTGTTTGAACATTCACCAATCTCAAAAGTCGAATTTTTGAAAAGTTTGGTTCTATCGATTGGTGGTTCAAACTTAACCTCTTTATCTTTCAAGTTACAAGAAACTCCCTGTTTTGATTTAATTGCCTTGGAACAATCTTTGGCAATATGTCCAACATTGTTGCATTTGAAACAGGTTCTCGTTTCTTTCATCTGATCAGCAAACTTCATCTCTTCTTGCTTCTTTGCAAGGAATTCTCTGTTTGACTGCCTCCAGAATTCTTTCTTTTCCTCCTCTTCTGAGCTAGTTCCTGAAACAAATGTCATTTTTGCTTTAAAATCACAAACATATTTTTCATTTTTCTGTTTTTCTGTTGGAGTAAAACCAAGACCTTTCTTTTTGAAATTACGGTTAGGGTTTGGTTTCTTGTGAAAACCAGAACCAGAACTGTAACCTTTTTTCTTGTTTAATCTTTGTTGTACTCTTGAGGTGTATTTTTTAGGTTTATCAGTAAGATTTAAATCTTTTATTTCAGAAATGTTAATTTCTGTAAGTTTGAAAACCTTTTTTATCATCTCAGTTTTTACACCTCTTATTGGAAATTCCTCATCAGAATAAAATTTGTCAGAATAATTCAATGTATATGCAACTTTGAATGTTTCGTCACTCAAATTAGATTTTGATAACAGGAATTCTTTGTTGTAAACCCTTTTAACTGAAGACTTTGGACTGTTGTCTGTCGAACTCGAACTTTCAGAACCAGACTTTGACTCTGACTCTGACTTTGACTCTGAGTTTGACTCCAACTTTGACTCCTCAGTTTCATCTTTATCCAACACCTGATCGACCACCTTTTTTATTAACTCGGACTCATGATCAGTGTCAGATGATGTAAAGATGACATCAATATTTTCTGGCAAATTGACTGACGACTCCGACTCCCATTGTAAGTTTGTAGCCTTTTGGACTCTTTCAGAATTTGGATTTCTGGGCAAATATCCATTTTTCAGCGGGGGTGGACACTTGTTGTAACTGACATCTTGTTTCTTACCAGAATATTTCTTGTCAGTCTTTTTCTTTGCGTCACTCTTCTTTTCAGTCTTCTCTTCTGGAGTCTTTTGTTCAGAAACTTTTTCAGCATTCTTTTCTTCAGTTACTTCATCCTCTTCAAATGCCTTCATGCCTTCAACAGTTGGATAAATCCTGTCAATGACATAAGAAGTACATGAGTAACTTTTCAACAAACGATTTACTCTTTCAGTCTCAATTCTTTGCAATTCCAACTTTTGTTCAAGAGCAGCACACTTCTCAATGTAGTTGTTCACAACTTTCTGTTTGATCATAAAAGCTCCTTGAAGTGTCTTCATTGTTGTTGCCTGTTCTTCACTTGTTTGATTATATTGATTCATGGCTTTGTTCAGAACATCATAAGATTCCTTCAAACTGTTCAAGTTGTAAATCAGTGTACTGTTTTGCTTCTTGATAGCTTCACAGTTGTCACACTTTACTGAAATCTTTTTAGCATCAACATCTTCATCAACCTTGAATTTAGGAACTTCTTTCACCTTTTGTCTTCTTATCACTGGAACATCTTCATCATCACTGCTGACTGGTGTCTTGATCTTTTTCTTTTTCTTCTTGGCTTTTTCATCTTCACTATCACTCTCAGCCATCATCTTCAAATGATCTGCCATTTTCTTTGCCCAGTATTCATGATCATCATCACTATCTTCTTCAACTCGAGCAACAAAGGCTTTTTGATTTGGAATCTCTTTATCCAGACAATAATCATCCCAGTTGAAATTTGCCCAGCTAAAGCCTTCTGGTAACTTTTTGTCATCTTGATCTATTATCAAGGCACTACCATTAGTTCTCTTTGAAGAATCTTGATTAACCACACAAGCTCTCTTTCCAGAGTCTTCAATCACATTCCTTCAATGTGCAGTTTGTGCTTGATGTTGATGTTGTTGAGATGGTTGCTGAGCAACTTGATGGTAGATGGCTTTTCGGTAGTAATCATTGTTGTTGTTAAAAGGATTCTGAGCTCCACTTGCTTCGCGATTGGTACACTCCCTCTTGAAGTGACCCTTCTCCCTGCAACGAAAACAAGTGACTTTAGATTTGTCAAAACCTAAAGTAGAAACACCAGCCTCACGAAGATCATCTCTTCCAGTGATTTGCTTGAATTTCTCAGCTCTCCTCAACACGCTGGCCAAGCACCATTTTATATCCACCAGTTCCATCTCTTCAGCATCAATCTGGTCGTAATCTTCCTTTGTCAGCATTGGATTCCCGATTCGACCTGCAACAAAACTACCATAAGATTCAAGAACAGTTCCCAATAAGGACATATGGCTTTTTGCTAACTCTTCAGAATATTCCTGATCATTTTCAATGTTCAATACAATGTTGGATTGAAGCTTTTTGCCATTTCTTATTGTTGAAACGTTCGGATCAAAAGATGGAAATGATGAGAAACTTGTGTTGCTGCTTGATCCTTTAGAAGAACTTTCAGATGGACTCTTTGCATTGAATGCTGTTTGAACTTTTGGTGACAAGTTGGTGGATTTATCACTAACACCACCTTTGTAGTAAAGACCGATGTCTTGTTCACCATCGAAATCTTTCATTCTCAAAGCCTTTCTCTGTTCCATCTCCTGAGCTTCAATCTTCTCAATGAACTTGTTGAGTGTCAAACTGCTAAAACCTTTCTTGTTTCTAAGCATCATGAGATATGTGCTCCAAATCTCGTATGGCAAAGCATCAGCAAGCTTCTCGATCAACTCTTCATTGTCTTTCTCAATACTCAATCTCTTCATGTTTGATAGCAGATTGCAGTATCTTTCAATAATCTGCCTTGTGCTTTCATTCTTCAATCCACGAAACAAATCGAACTGTTTCTTCAAAAGCGATTTCTTGTTCTTAACCATCTATTGACTTCCATGAAACTTCGATCTTAATGCTTTCCAAATCGAATATGAAGTTCCATTATGTTGCAATAACACTAAGATGTCTTCTTTCACAGCTTGTTGCAATAAACTCAGCATCATTTTCTCATCTTTGTACTTCTTTCTAGCATCGGCACTCAGATCTTTTATCGGAACCACCTCTTCATCATCATTCATCGGTCGAATGTATTTTGTCTCGACACATTCCCAAGCATCTAAGTAGTTTGCTTGTACCCAGTTTTCGAACCGTCCTTCCCAACCCTTATATTCCTCGATGTTCATGAGCTTAGGCGGCTTTTGCATCGTTCCCGTTTCATTTTCCAACATCGTATTCTGTGCAAGAGAAATCGGGGTTACTGGGGTAGCAAATGCGTTGTAGAAATCTTTATCCATGTTTCGGATTTTCAAATGAGCTGTATCACCTTGTAAAAAATAATACCTGGAGACACAAACAAATGATCAGTTTAAACGATCTGAATATGTGAAATGTGTGTAACGATTGAATCGATCTAGGACTCGTGTCAAAGACTCGCAGACTGACTAAAACCAAATCGTGCAAACTGAATGAATGGGCCGAATAAATTTGTTGAATGAATGTGTGTAGATTCAAATGCGCCGACAAGCTTTGAATGTAGATTGGGCCGAGAAAATGACTTGGGCCGAGAACTTGATCAACAATTAATATTCACTGGACTACACTATTGACTTTAAAAATTTCCGACAAGGCTTCACACACAAACATTAATGGTCGACAAGCTTTGGTCAAAAATATTAAACTTTGATAGTCTGTAGTCAAACTTTGATCAGTTCACATGCCATCTTGATATGATAAAGACTGACACCTTTATCTTTGAATCACATGCAAACCGACTTACACACCTTTACCAACTTTCACATGCAAACCGACTTACACATCTTTATCAACTTTCACATGCAAACCGACAAAACGTGAGGACAATTTTCGAGAGTCACATGCAAGCTGACACAAACATAATTTCTTTTCCAACTACCAAAGACCTTGTTTAATGTTTTCACACAATATCCGATGCACTTTTCAAGTATTCATTCTCAACACGTATTTCAAGTGAAGGTCAGATTCAAGCGAACTCAATACATAAATTCAAGTGAAAGTCAGATTCAAGCGGAAGCCGGTGTTTCGCTTCAAACACCACCAAAATTTCAAGCGAAACTCATAGTGACATCAGCATTTCGAACAGAATTTCAAGCGAACTCATGTTTTTTAACCAGTTTTAAGTCGATTTAAGCTCTAAAATTTTACAGGATTTGTTTAAACATGATTACGCACAATATATGAAAGTTTGAGCCATTTTTAACCGTGAAAAATGTTTAAATTTGAAAAAGAATGGTGTAGAAATCAGAAATAGTGACGAAAACAGGCTGTTTTTGCGAGATCTCTTCCTCCTGAGCTCTGATACCACTTGTAGGATCGAATCACGACCTAAATGAGTCGTTCGAAAGAGCTCAAATCTGTTTCAGAGGCGGAAACTAAGAAACGGACGTGAAAACAGCTTGAGTTACACTTTAAACCTCTTGTATATTGATTTTACAGCTATTACATTCAAGAGAAATACCGGCAGCACTTCGGTATCAAATCTGAAGAACGTTACAAATGAAATGACAATTCTCCTATTTATACTAATCTAGCTTTCGCTTGAAGACACCTTCAAGCGAAACCCACTTAAACATTTCAAGCGAAACCTACAACTAACATTCTGTTCAAGCGAAACCCATGTAATCTTGAAATCTGTTTTGTCCTCTTGTGTAGATGATGCAGTGATGATGTCAAATTGATGATGTCATCATGACATCATGATTGAATAACTTCGCAACGAACCCGAGACTCGATATAAGATGAAGTCGACAGATGACTGCACTAACACAATGGAAGTTGAAATTGGCTTTGTATTTAGCACACGAATAACTAGCAGAATCAGGTTCTCTTTGCTTCGTCCACTTTCCAAACCGAATAACTAGCAGAACCTGACATGTCTTCTGTGATGATTCGAAACATTCCGAATAACTAGCAGGACCCGACAATCACAAGTTCTTGATCTTTGGGTGGTGATTTACTCCCGAACAAACCATGCCCACCTTGACCAGTATAGATAAGTGTATCACTCGATCCACTTACATTTGAATAACGCTGAGAATACTTGAATCGGCACCGTTTCCGTAGCCACCGTTTCCGTAGACAAAACAAGGATCGTTCTAATAGATTAAAGAGAATAAACGAAGTACAAAATCATCTGCTTTCTGAATCTGAATCTAAATGTTAACTGTGATCCAGAGGTCGGTTTACTTTGTGTAATAGAACTTCCGAGCTAACATCCAGAGGGCCGCCAGACAAGAACTGACACATGCAGATTTGACTTTTGACTTTTGAACCAATACGACCCGTATAGGTCTATACTTTTGTTTCCCATAGCCACCGTTTCCGTAGACAAAACAAGGATCGTTCTAATAGATTACTTTATGTTATAGAACTTCCGAGCTAACATCTGACGTAGCAAGTACAATTGTTTTGAGTTTTGTCAGGTTCTCTGCCTTAGATCGGTCATTCCTTGTGATACATGAACGTTTGATTTAATATGGATAACGCAAACAAGTTCTCCACAGATAGTTATCCAGATCTATGTTCGGTCATCTCTGTTCGGTCATCTTTCCAAACTGCAACATACGATAAGTTCTCCAAAAAAATGCATACACAAATAGTACCGGGACCACTGTAATAGCGACGGAGAAACTGTTGGAATTTGTGGATTTCGGTTGGTTCAGACAGACACAATTAGTTAGAGCATGAAGAAACGAAACCCTAACAACTGATAAACAACGCTGATACGAACACATGTGTTTTGAAAAGGGGGAGGCTATTTCGACACCCTCTTATCTATCTGCACACCTTTTTTGTTCTTGGTTTAAGAGTAAAAAAGATGAATTGAGGCGTACATTAGGAACAAGAAGTACAACAATACGTTAAAATACGCTAAAATACTCTAAAATACGCTAAAATACGTCAAAGTACGCGACTAACGATATTTCCACACACGTGTACAGATAATACGGCACTATGGAGTTCAAGTGGATTTCAAACAAAACTGTACGTAATCATAGAATAAGATATTCGCACGCAACCGAACGGCACCGAAACGACTTATGTTGAAGGTATACGTAATAAAACGACAAAATATGCGAAAGTTCGGCAAAAAACGAGACGTATACGCGTCGAACCGAGGGAAACGTGATAACATAAAATTTGAAATAACACCATATACGATCGTATAGGCCTATGTTGTATCGTATATCAGATTAATACGAATCGTATAGGCCTATACGATTCGTATTAAACTTTGAATTTTCTCAAAAATACCCCTGAATTTATCAGAAAACCAGGGGTATTTCAGTAAAATCATCGATTAATACGCATCGTATAGGCCTATACGATACGTATTGAACTATAAATTTCTCAAATAGTGTTTATTCAAATCAAGGATTCCATCATTACGACCACTTGTTTTCACCAGAGATGTAATGCAATGATTCCTCTCAATTGAATAGACCGACACTTGCTTCATAGGACTCACTTGAATCGTCTCGGTTGTAATAACAGTATCAGGTTCTCAAAACAAGGATCGTTCTAATAGATTAAAGAACGCTGATATTTTGGAATTGATCTTGGAACAACATACTCTTGTTAAGAAGGCGGTCTCTTTGCTTCGTCCACTAGAACTATTTGTGTATGCATTCTTTTGGTAGTTAACAACGCTAATTTGGAAAAAATCTGTAAAATTAAGGTGTCGAAATAGATTTTCCCAAAATTAATCATATCGATTGCAATAACAGGATGGATGTGACACACATAGATAGATAATATTCACTGTGGTGGATGCAAGCATAAAGTTAGAAACCGGTTATGGTTGCGATTTGTATTTCGCATAGCCACCGTTTCCGTAGAAGAACCCGACACGTCTTCATGTTACGGAGAATGTTCTAGAAATTGAAGGAAAAGGAAAAGATTTGTTGAAATCGAATTTGACAACTATGACATCTAATTAAAAGTAGCAATCACCTCCAATAATTTCCTGGTCAAATCACACACTATAAAGGTATAAAGTTATCGTTTGTTGAAATCTGAATCAACAGAAATAACTGAAATAACTTGAATCGTCTCGGAAGTACTGAACAACAGAAGGATGAGATATCGGCGGTTAGCTCGAAGAAGTTTAATTACTGAATCAACAGAAATAACTGAAATAACTTGAATCGAACCGGAAGTACTGAACAACAGAAGGATGAGATATCGGCGGTTAGCGCGAAGAAGTTGAATTACTGAATCAACAGAAAGAACTGAAATAACTTGAATCGTCTCGGAAGTACTGAACAACAGAAGGATGAGATATCGACGGTTAGCTCGAAGAAGGTGTGCCAATAGATTTCCCCTTTCAGTTAACATTCTTAACACTACAAGGATGTTGGGAATTAAACGCATGTACGTGACAAAACAAGGATTGTTCTAATAGATTAAAGAGAATAAACCAAGTACAAAATCATCTGTTTCTGAATCTGAATCTGAATGTTAACTTGGACTCATAAACCCTTGAATCCCAACGCTTCTATGATGATATCAGCGTTGTTTATCACCCTGTGTGAGCATTGGAAGCTCCGACCACTAGCAGAAGAACCCGACACGTCTGCTATGATGATTCAGAGGTTGGTCTAGGGTGGGCATAAGATCCGTGGGCCCTATTGTTGGATATGTGACTCAAGAAAGTCATTGGACTCCCGCCGATGAAGTCAAGTGTGATCAAACTTGGACATCAGACGTAAATCTTGAAGAAACAGAACAAAATCTGAATCTGAATGTTAACTTTAACTCATAAACCATTGAATCCCAACGCTTCTATGATGATATCAACGTTGTTTATCACCATGTGTGAGTATTGGAAGCCCCAACCACTAGCAGAAGAACCCGACACGTCTGCTATGATGATTCAGAGGTCGGTCTCGGGTGGGCATAAGATCCGTGGGCCCTATTGTCGGATATGTGACTCAAGAAAGTCATTGGGCTCCCACCGATGAAGTCAAATATATGTTTATGCGAATTTAAAGAACAATACTGACAGAGGTGCTGGTCTTTTCTCCCACTGTGCAAACTTAAAAAATCTCACCATAACACATCTAATATGACACATGAGGAAAGCGCTTCTTTTATCAATCATATCATCGACCAACTGCTCGAAATCCCTTACTTTTCTCGGGTTCGCATTCGACACAACACAAAAAAAATTCAAAAAAATGGGCCTGATACGCATCGTATAGGCCCGCCGCCAGACATAACCTGCACCTGTGTAACACCCCAACCCAGAATTGGCTGACGTGTCACTTTTACAGAGTCAGATCAAAAACATAATTCCATTAATACTTAAATGTATTACAAGACTTTACAACTTAATGGAAATAGGCTGTCTAATTTAATACATTTATTTCTACGGTCTTTTCCAAACACTCGAGCACTCTTCCATATCCCGTCCCAGAAATCTTGATAACCTGACGTAAAGAAGAAAACACAAAAACGTACGTCTGAGCAAAATTTGAAAGTTTTGCCCAGTGTGCGGATAGAAGAAAACAAAAGGCTTATTTTATTTTTAGAAAAAAGGCTAAGTTCTTCAAAATCATTTGTTTTAGCAAAAACGCTAAGTTTTCATAATTCAAAATATAAGTATAACAATATTATCAGAATATGATATACAGATTTACCCGAAGTCCAGAAGGTTCATTTTATTACAGAAGTTGATACAGGGTAGCTAGCCCATGTATCCAGACATGGATGGAGTGTGGGCAAATCACACCGACCATTCACCAGATATCAGACTTTATTTACTTTTTCCTAGGATCGATCCATACGCCTCTGAACAGAAGTCCGTAGACTAAAACAGAAGAGACGCCGTGAACTCAACTCACCGTCACGGATGGTGCCACATCATTTTATGCCACAATGATGGGTCCGTGGTCATCCTCACAGAAAAGGGACTGACTTGGGTAACAGAATACATGTACATATGTAAACTCTATAAACTCGTAACATTTTTATAATATAAACTTATTTCATAATTTAAAAATCAGAAATCAGATGCCCGAAGGCCAAATGACATGCATTGAAGGAAGGGATTCTATCCGTACCTTAATAGTTTCAAAGTGATGCTACCTTGTTTACAATTGTTTGTGATAATATTGCAGATTTATACGGGCAGAGTTTAGCCTACTGATTAACCTCTTAACCTAATTTAAATAACATGCACACAAACTAGGTCAGTAACTTAATACAGCATTTACGATAACTCACGAGATAAAAATCCTCACAACGAATGACAAAGTGCGATACTTAAACATCCATCGTATAAACGACGAATGACAAAGCATAAACCCTAATGTGGGCAGCACTTAAACATCCATTGGATTGATTTCAATCGATCGGACATTGAATCGTAGCAGCGATCGAGTTATTACCCTGTTTTGCAGCAGCAATTTGTGATCCGTGTGTGTTTTAAAAGTAATTCTACTATAACTCAGTGCACGTAATGAGGTTTTACGTCGTTTTAACTCCTGAATTCAAGTGCCAATGTCCTCTATTTATACCCGAAATTTTGACATGCTTACGGACCGTAACACTAATCCCTTACGGTCCGTAAGAGACACCTAATTACTATAGGCTTGCCACGTTTCCCACTAGGCCCGCTGAGTTGAAAATTTCTTAAAATTCAATTTCGACAACGAGATAAGTGGATAATCGTTAATAGAAAATACCCCCCCCCCCCCCTGAGTTTTAGGGGCCCTGATCCTGATTCTGATTGTTCTGAAAATTTTAGGGTTTGTGCAGAATCACTTGGGTGTCTCAATTAGGGTTTCCTATTGGACAATACCTAGTTTATATTCTATATAATTTTAGATATATTAACAACATATGAGGATACTTAGTATTTAACTATTAACATGTTATTCAATATAAGTAATATTTTACTATTTAAAAATCCGGGCATTACAATTCTACCCCTCTAAAAATAATTTCGTCCTCAAAATTGAAACATATATATAGTCATAACATATTAAGAAAACAACTGATTATTATATGCCGTTGGTAACATGGTTTTATATCACATGTGTTTTAGGGAAACATAACTGAACATAAACTTAAACCAGATTTTCTAACGATATATACATATGATTAGATGATATAGTTATTTCTATATATAATAGATATATAGTTTTCTAGGATAGGACTATACTTGTTGCATTTTTCAAAAGTGGCGGGAGTGAAAACTTCTCATCTTCTCTCAAGGTTCTCGACCAATCAATTCATGATGCTTAAGACGTTTCTTTGCTAGCTCCGCTTCCGTTGATGCAATGCCGGTGGTTAAAGCAAACACCCTTCCGCCAGTTGTGCGTGGTACAATACTGGCGGGCTCAGCATAATTTCCGATAACATATCCTTGCGGCTTAGGGCAGTTTTTAACCATGTGATCAGATTGTCCACACCTGAAGCAATTACCTGTGGCCTTGAAACAAATACCTTTATGAAATTTCCCACAGGTGTTGTATAACGGACCAGAGTGGTTTTGGTTTTGGTTTGGAGACTTGCGATTGGTTTGATAAGGATGATTAGAAGTTTTAGGGTTCTGATGTGTTTGTTGCCAGTTTTGGTGTTCGGTGTTACTGTTTTGATTGAAAGGAGGCTTATGATCTCTGGTGGCTGAGGTTTGGTTCTTCTTGTGAATCTCGTCATATTGTAGTTTCATGTCTTTGTTTGCTATTTCCAAATTCTGTACAGCATTTCCTACCTCTGTGATATCCTTAAATTCTTGATTTACAATTAACCACTTGATCTTTTCACATACAGCCCATTTTAGTTTGTCGGCTTGCATCGTTGGGGTTCCCGCAGCGGGTCCCATGAAACTAGCCAATCTTATGAATCGAGCCATAAACTCAACCATAGGCTCGTCTTCCCTTTGTTTAATGGATGCGTACTCTCGCTCATATTCTCCTCTACGGGCAGAGGGGAAATACTGTTGATAAAACAAAGTTTTGAAATCGTTCCACGAAAGTGTAGCCACATAAAAATCTCCTCCTCGTGCATGCTTGACGGTTCCCCACCAACTTTGGGTATCATCTTCTAACTTATATGTAGCTAGCCTTGCTTTGAACTCAACAGCGACCCCCATAACTTCAAAAATCTTTTCGATATGGTTTATCCAGTTTTGTGCCTCTACCGGAACAGTCGCAGAACTGAATGAACGTGGTTTCTGCTTTTGGAATCTTGCGAGCCAAGTGTAGATGTCGACAGACGGGGACATAGTCGTGTTGTTATACGATACATCATTTTTGGGTGGTGAGATGTGTGGTGGAAACGGTGGAGGTAATGGAGGAGGTGTGGGAGAACGTGGAGGCGGAGAAGGTGGAGGTGGTGGAGGCGTTATGTTATTCTCCCGATCATGAATATGTTGATCGAAAGATTGTAGAATACTAGGAAGCATCTTTTCGAAAGCACGTTGAAATGCCTTGTCAAAGCTACGTCGTTTAGAAGACTTTGATTTCCGACGGGAGTGACTTGGATGAGACATCTGAGAGGAAAAATACATAAGCATGACAATAATGATTTAGCGGAAGATTAGATTTCCTAGCCCAACTTCTACCCATAATCTCACAGGTCTTAACTTATGTCTAAGTTTTCTACAGGAAAGAGCCTTTGCTCTGATACCATAACTGTAACACCCCAACCCAGAATTGGCTGACGTGTCACTTTTTCAGAGTCAGATCAAAAACATAATTCCATTAATACTTAAATGTATTACAAGACTTTACAACTTAATGGAAATAGGCTGTCTAATTTAATACATTTATTTCTACGGTCTTTTCCAAACACTCGAGCACTCTTCCATATCCCGTCCTAGAAATCTTGATAACCTGACGTAAAGAAGAAAACACAAAAACGTACGTCTGAGCAAAATTTGAAAGTTTTGCCCAGTGTGCGGATAGAAGAAAACAAAAGGCTTATTTTATTTTTAGAAAAAGGCTAAGTTCTTCAAAATCATTTGTTTTAGCAAAAACGCTAAGTTTTCATAATTCAAAATATAAGTATAACAATATTATCAGAATATGATATACAGATTTACCCGAAGTCCAGAAGGTTCATTTTATTACAGAAGTTGATACAGGGTAGCTAGCCCATGTATCCAGACATGGATGGAGTGTGGGCAAATCACACCGACCATTCACCAGATATCAGACTTTATTTACTTTTTCCTAGGATCGATCCATACGCCTCTGAACAGAAGTCCGTAGATTAAAACAGAAGAGACGCCGTGAACTCAACTCACCGTCACGGATGGTGCCACATCATTTTATGCCACAATGATGGGTCTGTGGTCATCCTCACAGAAAAGGGACTGACTTGGGTAACAGAATACATGTACATATGTAAACTCTATAAACTCGTAACATTTTTATAATATAAACTTATTTCATAATTTAAAAATCAGAAATCAGATGCCCGAAGGCCAAATGACATGCATTGAAGGAAGGGATTCTATCCGTACCTTAATAGTTTCAAAGTGATGCTACCTTGTTTACAATTGTTTGTGATAATATTGCAGATTTATACGGGCAGAGTTTAGCCTACTGATTAACCTCTTAACCTAATTTAAATAACATGCACACAAACTAGGTCAGTAACTTAATACAGCATTTACGATAACTCACGAGATAAAAATCCTCACAACGAATGACAAAGTGCGATACTTAAACATCCATCGTATAAACGACGAATGACAAAGCATAAACCCTAATGTGGGCAGCACTTAAACATCCATTGGATTGATTTCAATCGATCGGACATTGAATCGTAGCAGCGATCGAGTTATTACCCTGTTTTGCAGCAGCAATTTGTGATCCGTGTGTGTTTTAAAAGTAATTCTACTATAACTCAGTGCACGTAACGAGATTTTACGTCGTTTTAACTCCTGAATTCAAGTGCCAATGTCCTCTATTTATACCCGAAATTTTGACATGCTTACGGACCCTAACACTAATCCCTTACGGTCCGTAAGAGACACCTAATTACTATAGGCTTGCCACGTTTCCCACTAGGCCTGCTGAGTCGAAAATTTCTTAAAATTCAATTTCGACAACGAGATAAGTGGATAATCTTTAATAGAAAATACCCCCCTGAGTTTTAGGGGCCCTGATCCTGATTCTGATTGTTCTGAAAATTTTAGGGTTTGTGCAGAATCACTTGGGTGTCTCAATTAGGGTTTCCTATTGGACAATACCTAGTTTATATTCTATATAATTTTAGATATATTAACGACATATGAGGATACTTAGTATTTAACTATTAACATGTTATTCAATATAAGTAATATTTTACTATTTAAAAATCCGGGCATTACAACCTGTCAGTCTACCATGTTTTTTACTTTAATTCAATACGCATCGTATAGACCTATACGATGCGTATTGAATTGCAAAAGTGTGTAGATAGATGGGGGGTGTGCGAATAGAAAATCCCTTTCAAGAAATCCACTCTTTTCTGTTACTAGTTCCTTTTTTTAGTTCAGCACCTTAAACCAGTCCCACTTCTTTGGATTAATATATATATATATACACACATGTCCTAACAAGTTGCTCTAATGGTTAGTCAATTGATTTCTTTTCTTGAGTTCCCAAATTCAACTCTCACTCTCATCACTTTGTATACACTGGTGGTGGTAATAAAGTTTAGAACTAGGGCGATCTCTGGAGGTCGCCAGTTCGAAACCGAGCCGAACCGGGTTTTACCGTAATAGGCCTTCGGGCGGACGGGTTTTCCCCGGAACTGGTGGCTTGAGTATGTATCCAACTCTGACTGTTATGGAAGAGAGAATGTATTTGCTCGATTGAAGAAATCTCAATATGCTTATCCCGTGATTTAATTGGCCGTTCAAAATAAAATATACATGTAGACACAAACAATCTAGAGAGTTTGTGATGAATATATACACATACACACGTTGCAGAGAGTTTCAAAATAAAAAATAATTTAAACCAATAGAAATGCTTTATTTTATATTTATATTTAATGTTAATGCAAGGATATAGTATAGATTAAAATAAATTGATTAATTATTGATATTATATAACTTAACTAGATATATTAAACAATTAATTATTTACAAAACAAATGGAGGACTATGTAATTCGTTTGGATAATTAAACAGATGAAGGACTAATTAGTTAGGATAACTTTCGATATGTATAAGATAAGTTTGATATGTGTAGGATAAATTTCATCAAAATTTCTAGAGAAGTGAGAAATGATTAATGTTTGTTTGATATGTGTATGACAAATTTAAATATGTGTAGGATAAGTATGATACTTGTATGATAAGTTTTAATATGTGTAGGGTAAATTTAGATACACGTATAGGGTAAACTTCAATATGTGTAGGTTAAACTGTTACATGTATAAAAAGTTTAACATATATAGGGTAAATTTATATACGTGTAAGATTAATTTCGATAAATTTTCTAGAATGTTATATTTAGGGCTTTGGTTATCCATACATCCCCCTCAATTTATCCACACACCCCCTAACCCTATACACCCCTCATTGCCCTATACGCCTGAAAATGGACCCACCTGATAAGCCCTTCATTGCCCTATACGTTTACTTTTTTCACACATCCTATTATTTGTCAATGATTGGGTGTCAGCCAATGATTGCCCAATCATTGGCTCTTTTGTGTGGAATAAATTTGAAGGATATGGAGGGTTTTCAAGTGGGTGAAATATTATTTAAAAAAAACTATATATATATTTTTTTTAAATTGTTGTTAAAATAAAAAAAATATAAACATTTATATTTATTATTATTTATTGTTATAAAAGGAAGGTATATAAATGTCATTTTTTTATTTAGTATATTTAGAAAAATGGCAACATTTTTAATTATTATTATAAAACGTCAACATTTTTTTTAATTAGTATTATAAAACTTCTACATTTTTTTATCAAGTGTTAGTATAAAACGTCAACATTTTTTTTAATTAGTATTATAAAACTTCCACATTTTTTTATCAAGTGTTAGTATAAAACGACAACATTTTTTTTTAATTAGTATTATAAAACTTCTACATTTTTTTATCAAGTGTTATTACAAAACGTCAAATTCTCTATAATCCATAACGCAAGAAGAAACGTAAATACAAAATGTAAGTGAACATTTTTTGATAAAATAACACAAAACACAACACTTTCATACAAAATGTAATACAATACATAGCCGAAACCCTAAACCCTACACACTAAATCGCTAACTATTACATATTATTACTTAGAATCACACGAACCCGTTGTGTATTTGAATCAGGTTCTCAAACAAACCGTTAAATCGAACAGTTTCTTCGTAGATTCCGTCCGGTTTCAAAGCCGGTTGAGGATTACGAGTGTTCTAGACTCGTTCAAGGCATGCTTGTTTCAAAGCCGGTCCGGTTTCTCCGAAGCTGTTTTTTCTCAGTTTGACTTCAAAGCGTTGTTAACTACCAAAAGAATGCATACACAAATAGTTCTAGTGGACGAAGCAAAGAGACCGTTGTGTATCTGAATCAGGTTCTCAAACAAACCGTGAAATCGAACAGTTTCTTTGTAGATTCCGTCCGGTTTAAAAGCTGGTTCAGACGCGTGATGGTATATGGTGGTCACAGAACTACCGGGCGTCGATAGATGCCAGTGACGGAACTACCGCGCGTCGGTAGCTGCTATCAAGAGTGCACCCGAAATCGACAATATGAGAGTTCCGTGCTATTTGTACGGTAACATCTTACAATGTCGGAGTTCCGGGTGACTTGGCTATAGATGTGGGATTATGCATCCCCCATCGCCAAGCACCTCACCCTAGACCGACATCGGATGTCAGATTAAAAGGTAACTTGGCAATTGATGTTGGATGATGCATCCCCCACCGCCAAGCACCTCACCCTAGACCGACGTCCCGGCGCATGAATCTGAAATATGAGCTCCGGTACTCGTTTGAATCTGAAATATGAACGTAGTGCACTTCTCCATAAGAATTACGTTTCCACCACCGTCAAAACACCGACTTTCGATATCTATAGTTAAAAAACATAGAATTATAGTGTTAGACTCGATATTAGAAATTATATTGTAAAATATAATAAACAAACAACACCACCACCAACACCACCACCACAGCCGACCACCCACCACCACCATAGCCAACCACCCACTACCACCACAGCCGACCACCACCACCAGTCGGCCGCCCACCACTTTCCACCCACAACCTAACCACCACCAAAACCACCATCCCAACTACCACAACACACCACCACCACCACCACAACCTACCACCACCACCACAACCTACCACCCTCAACCACCTCAACAACCACCACAACAACCACCACAGCCTACCACCCACAACACAACACCACCTCACCACCGTCAACCACTGTTAGGATCTGAGGTCCTCATGATTGTGTTTGTTTGTAATAATTAATCAATGAATGAATGTAAAACAGAGATCTAATGCAGCGGAAATAAAACAAACTTTGTAAACATAATCAAAGGAATAATAGTTTTCATAAACATGTGAATCTCATTATAGTCGAAGGATTATAATCAAAAGATTACATGCATGCTTACATACTAAAACTCCCCCTCAGCTCGAGCTCCATGGTTGATCGTACAAGATGATGGAATTGAAGGAGAAAACTCCTTGAAAAGAACAGTGCAAACTGTTCTATTTATAGTGCACATCAAACCACTGAAGCATCTAAGCTGACGTCACCATGAAAGTGACACTTAACAACCTAAACAACCTATAACTACTGGTCTAGTACAAGCACTGTTGTCAATCAGCTGATTACAATACAGAATACAAAGACAGGTTAAACTACTGTTTCTTCATACCACTGCTTCAGCCCTAGCAGTGCTTTGGTCTTCAGCAGCACTTGAGTCAAGGTAGTAGATTGACCATCAGTGCTTAGTCTTCAATAGTCTTTGGATGGACATCAGTTGTTGTAGACAACAGTTGTTGTAGTAGATCAGTTGATAGAAGATATCAGTTGTAAGAATCACTTTCAAGGGGAAAGTCTAATGTAAACTACTGCTTATGTAGAATCCACTGTTCTGAACCAGTTTTGGCTTTACATCATCTGTTCCTCTGTAGGGTTCAATCCCAACAACCACCACAACCCACCACCTCAACCACCACAACCCACCACCTCACCACCGTCAACCTTAACAAACCAACAACACAGCCCACCACCCACAAACACCACAGGCTACCACCCACAATACACCACCACCACAGCCACCACCGTCAACCACCACAACCCACCACCTTAACCACCACAGCCCACCACCTCACTACCGTCAATCTTAACAAACCAACACCACAGCCCACCACCCACAAACACCACAGCCTACCACCGACTACACAACACCACCACCACCTAACCACCCACAAACACCACAGCCCACCACCCACAAAACAACACAACCACAACCACAACCGTCAACCACAAAAACCCACCACCCCAACACCAATATACCCGACCAAAATAAACCACAAAAATCAGAGAAAAAATGAAAATTAAACATAAAAATACGGAATACGAACAAACCTTAAATACTCCGAGCATATGAAGAGATACGAGAGCGATAACAATACGAGAGACAAAGAATCCGTGCGTGTGTGTGTACTTCCGGATCTTCATCGTGTGGTCCAACATTGGTCTCGTGTGGTCCAAGACCTTTTTGGGTATATAGTTCGTCAAAGAGCAGGCTTGTTGCTAAATAAGTCAAACAAAACGAATATATACGGCCCTCATTGATCTATATGACGCGTATGTATTTACTTTTTGAAAAAGTTGTCAGTCTATACGACCCTCATTGATCTATAAGGGGCGTATGAATTTACTTTTTCTGAAAAGCTGTCAGTGTATACGACCGTATAGGTCAATGTGAGGTATATACACCACCTAACTTTTTGTTATACGGACCTCATAGCACTATGTGAGGCATATGTATTTACTTTTTCTGAAAAAGTGGTTAGATTTTGTACTTTATACGCATCTCATTGTGCTATGAGCGGCGTATTGAGTCTTTTTTTTTCTAAACAAATATTACGTACGAGAAAGTGTAATCCATATCCATCTTGACATTCACAATGGTTATTTGTAGATGTGGAAAGCAAGCTGGGATAAAAACATCTTGGACGGATATTAATCCCGGGCGTCAATTTTACACCTGCTCTCAATTGGTATGTACTTTAAGCACTATTTTTTTACACTTAGAAACACTAATTCACCTTCGGTTTTAGCGTTCTCGGTGCAAATTCTTTGCGTGGATCGACCCTCCCATGTGTCCTCAGTCAGTTCAAATCATCCGAGGTTTGCTGGATACGAAAGCAGTACTTGAAGACGAAGTCAAGTATTTGAAAGAGGAGGTTCGAATGTATAAAGAGCAAGTAGCAGAAATGGAAAATAAAAATTCAAGGGTCGTTCGTAAGAGGGAGACATGTTTAATAATCTGTTGGATTTTGTTTTTTTGTCCGTATTTGTATTTGTCGTTAGCCGTATTTAAGTTTATGCAACTTATGTAAACGAATGTAATGACTCTCGTATTTTGGTGATTTAGCGGAATGTTATGTCTTGAGAGTTTATTGGTTTCTAGTTTTATACTATTTTAACTCTAAAATCTTAACCGAGTGAAATGTTGAATAAGAAATCCTTTATAAAAATTTAACGTATGAAGGGGGGAAAACAAGTTAAAGCGTATGAAGTGTATAAAGGATATACTATAACCCGTTTATCAGCTCCTGTACAGGAGGATAAACTGGTTAAGGCTTGTGTGTTCTATGCGAAATGTGCGAGTTCGAAACCCTGGGGAGGCCGGTCCGATACAGAAGGACCCCTCCCTTTTTTATTTGTGTAATTCTAGTTTTTCAAATCCAGTCCCTGAGGTTTGTTTTGCACAAGAACAGTCCCTGCTCAGTTAGTAAAAACTAACTGTAATTCTAATTTTTCAAATCCAGTCCCTGAAATTCTTATAACCGTTTATACCCCTTCGTTATAAAAGATAAAAGGTTAGCCGGTCCGATACAGAAGGACCCCTCCCTTTTTTATTTGTGTAATTCTAATTTTTCAAATCCAGTCCCTGAGGTTTGTTTTGCACAAGAACAGTCCCTGCTTAGTTAGTAAAAACTAACTGTAATTCTAATTTTTCAAATCCAGTCCCTGAAATTCTTATAACCGTTTATACCCCTTCGTTATAAAAGATAAAAGGTTAGCCGGTCCGATACAGAAGGACCTCTCCCTTTTTTATTTGTGTAATTCTAATTTTTCAAATCCAGTCCCTAAGGTTTGTTTTGCACAAGAACAGTCCCTGCTCAGTTAGTAAAACTAAGTGTAATTCTAATTTTTCAAATCCAGTCCCTGAAATTCTTATAACCGTTTATACCCCTTCTGCACATGCTTAACATTTTTTAAAAAGACCAATATACCCCTTCGTTATAAGAATCCCAATACCTATGGAACCCGGATTGAACAAGCAAGAAGGTTAGCTGGTTCAGACCAGCAATAGAATGAACCTTATAAACATGACAATACAGTTGTAAAATCCAAAAAAACCAACATAGATGCTGATAAAAGATTAAACATGTTACAATCCATACATGCTGATAAAAGATTAAACGTTTATATAAAAACAACCGAGCATACAACTAAACATAAATAACAAAAGAGGAATAAATATTTGTTCGTACAACCACATTAAACCCAAAATACAACCAAACGAAACAGATAAATACTACTCCTAAGCCATTTCCTCGTCACTGTTATCAGAACCACTATCATAACATGTCAACTGCATCTGCGTGTCAGACGGGCCTTCCTGCGTGCCGAACGGGCCTACATGCGTGCCGGACGGGCCTGCCTGCGTGCCGAACGGGCCGGCTTCCGAGCCAGACCCCGGATACACTCGTGGTTGTGGCGGGTCTCGAACCGGCAACCCCGCCTCGGTACGCCTATTAGCCTCGCTAGCCATCATCCACTCCATCATATCCTCCATCCGGTCCATCCGCCGATCCTGCAGCGCCAACCTCCCCATCACAGCCGTCTGACCCGCCACAAGCCTCTCGAGGAGACGCTGAGTGGACTGAGGCAACCTCACTGCATGATAGACGCGCCGAGGATGCTGTGGCGGCTCTGCGGATGCCCCTGCTCAACCTCAGGCTCGACGTCACCCTCTCCAATACGCTCGTCAACAACATGAGGCATATCCACCTCCGCAGCCTCCAGCAGATGTTAATGTACTAACGGCTGGGCTACAAAAATCTGATCGTCTAAACCGACAAACCGATAACCAATTCCCAAAAAGTTCACCACCAAGTTCATCCCTCTCATCATTCTAATACCCAAATACTCGAAAGGGGCAGGTGGTGGCAACTCACCGATGAATGGAAAATACCGACCACAATGTTGGGCAATACGCGTGATGAACGCCCCTCCGTGCAATCCGCCACGCTTCTGACGTCGGGAAAATGAGGCGAAATACTCCGCCAGGCAGCGATGGAGGGGGCTCGGTGTCCCCGTAAATAAACAGTAAAGATAGAACAGGTCGGTTTTCGTGACCCACTCGTTGCTTTTGCCACGCCCAGATATCGACGTGGCAATGCAACAATGTATGTAGCGAATGAGTGGGTCAGGAATCAACGAGACACGGGCCTTATTACCGAAGGGTATAGCACAGAGGGTGGGCCACCAAGCAAGCAACTGATCATCAGGCATAGATGTGATCGCGGTGGTATAAATATCCTGAACCAACTCCTCATCAGTGTAGAATCCGGTGGCCAAAGCAAACTGGCGCAATGACATGTTCTGTCGCTCCCCGAATAAACAGAAAGTTACCTCAGAAGGGGGTGGTTCCACCATCGGATCGTCCATATATGAGTTAGGCTGCTCAGCAGGCCGTGGTCGATAGATAAACGTGGAGAGGAATTCCACCATCATAGGCCTATAAGAAAACCCAACCGCATGAAAAAACATATGATCCCACGGGTTATTTTCCCTGATTATACCCCAGGCCCTCTGCTCCTCGCCACACTCCCGTAACGCGTCCCAACACAACGCCCTCTGCTGCCTCACTCTCATACCCCGGAACTTGGCAAAACGTCTGTATTCCGTACTGCGCTGGGGGAAGTCTAAAAAATCGTACTGCTCACAATTACCCCCAGCCATCGGATTGAATACCGGACCACCGTTTGGTGCCTGTTGTTCCTCATCTGACGACATATCTGCAACAATTAAAATTTAATATTTTGTCAAAATATTAATAAAATTACGACAAATTTTATATTAAAGTATAATATGTGTCAAATATCGTATCGGTTCACAGTTTGTCTCCGGGTTCGTTTCGTTTTCCAGTTCGTTTCGGTATAATATGTGTCAAATATCCCACCACCACCACTACCACCATCACCTCTGACCCACCACCACCACCATCACCTCTGACCCACCACCACCACCACAGCCAACCCACAACCACCACAGCCAACCCACAACCGCCGTCAAACCCTAACCCATAGATACAACCACCACCGTCCTAACCTCAACCACTCTAACAACCACCACCGTCCTAACCTAAACCACTCTAACAACCACCACCGTCAAACACCTCTACCGCCAAAAACCACAACCAAAATATTTCAGAAAAAACAAAAAAAAAATACCCGTAAAAAAACAATAACAAAAAGGAAAGATGAAGATGTTACTAACCTCTTGTGAAAATTCGCACCGTATGGTTTGATACGGGATAGAAATGGTATACGGGAGAGAGTTGTGTGTGTTTTTGGTGTTTTGGTGTGTGTGTGTTTGAATTGATTTTGATCTAGTTTTCCCTCTTTAGTGAGTTGAAAAGTTGTTTGTGTTGGTATACACTCCTCATTGGCCAATACGCGGCTTATAGATTGCCTACCAGCAGCCGCTTATTGTGCTATGAGCGGCATATAGAGGTTGGTATACACCTCTCATTGCCCAATATGCTGCATATGATGCATTTTTTTTTAATAAAAATAGTGATGTAAATAAGTGTTTTTACAATATAAAACAATGTAATTAACATTTTTTATAAAATAAATGTTGCTTACACTATATTTGAAAGATAATAGAATGTAAATTAAAAAAAATAAACACATAATAATACGATTAAACAGTTTTACGTGTTACAACAAGAACCTACAACAAGTTAATAAAGTCTCTTCGAACATTTCTATTACTACGAAGTAACTTCTTACCCTGTGAAAGACGAGACATGTACATTGTCTCCCACTCCATAGCTTCAGTACTTCGATACATATTCCATAGTCCATTCGGTGGAGGCATCGGACCATCATCCGTTAACTTAACCATGATGAAATGGCCATCTTCCACATAGGCAATCGAAAGAACAGAATGGCCCTCCGCCGGACCATCAAACATGGGAAAGTATGTTTGACAAACACCATTGCTTAAATGTTGAACAACCACACTAAATTTTTGAGCCACCAACAATCCGGTGTATGGCAAGAACATCCAGCATGCCCTTGGTGCAGGTTCCACGTGCAACCAGTTTATTGATCGATATACTGTAGTGTAAAATCCCGGATCAAAAGAGTCAAGAATAGGCCACCACCGGTCTTTGTTAATGAACATCTCATCCAGTAGCTCTTGGCGGACCCACATCCAAGCATTCTGGTCCAACCCCAAACCCATAGCCACCGATCGAAACCCACAGTTACCGTCAGGCTGGGCATCTTCCATATGTGTTATGTATCTCTGATACATAGATGGAAGCCAGTCCTTAAAACGATCGATCATGTTTTTGTACCTATAATTGGAAAATATATTGTGGAAAATCTTTATCAGGGAAAATGTATGTATGGAAATACGTAGGATATTATATAGGTCAATGATTGTTGACGTACCTATCCCCCACCAACAGTGGAAAATCTTCATCTATAATTTCAACTGTCTTTTTAGCCTTATTTTTCTTTGAACGACTGCGTTGCACTGCTGGCTTTTGAGCGTCCTCGTCCTTCTTTTGGCTTTTGCCTTTTGCTTCGGACTCAGTATCTTTACGTCTCGCAACCTCCTCCTTCTTTTTTTGTTGTGCTTTAGAGGTTGGGCGCCCCCGAGTATCTTGTTGTACCTCAGGCGGTTGATGGTCCGTCATACTTGGATTCACCACCTCCTTTATCTTCGACAACATACTTTTTAACACTATCGGTGGTTGCGCCTTCAGTTGTTGCATGACTCTGTCCATTTCCTCCTGAAGATTATTATCGTCTTCCTTAAGTTCTTCAGCATTGAAATCTAGTTTTGTCCAAAATTTGTCTACGGCGGCAAGAGGAATTTTGCAATCTGTATTTTAAAAACAATAGTTAGAAATGAGGGGGGGGGGGGTGGGTATTCATATGAAGTAGAATAAGCGGTTGAAGCCTGTTTTTATTACTTGTATTTTCCCACCACTCCATCTGACAAGCACATGACAACCCACAACTCGTAAAAAGCTGGTGACCACAAGTCCCCCTACTGCGAGCAACGTACGTATCTTTTTCTTCTCCACAAGCAACAAATCTAACGCTTTCAGGGAAACATTACCACGTAGGTTATCAAAGAATGATATCATGTGGTCCCCCATTTTCAAGGACCGGCTATCCTGAAAAGTGAGGTTTATTTGTATGCGTTGTGACTCTACAACTTTGTCAACAAGCCACACAAGTCTATGGAGCGAGCTGTTTGGCCCCTTAAGGTATCACTTAAACTTAGCATGTTGGCTTTCAACTATGTTGGTTGTATGTTGACCAAAGTTAGGGCTTGTGTTAGTCCAGGCTGAAACAAACTTTTCTTTATATGGTAGTAGCCAGACAATATACAAATAGTCCAAAACTCCTGAAAAAAACAGAATATAACGATTTGTAATGTTTGTATTGTAACACCCCGACCAAAGGCTGAAACAAACTTTTTCTGATAAATTAACTATTTTTAAATAATTAATTAAACAAATAAAACTATGTAATTATTGGATTAAATTGGTTAAAAATCGAATTTTGGGAAAAATATCAATTTTATATTTTCGAACATCATTCTGATGTTAAAATAATTATATAAAATTTTCAGCTTTTATAACATTAGTTTACTATTTTTAATGAATTTAATAAGATTAAAACTAACTTAATTCATAATAATTAAATAAAACCGGAAAGAATTATAGTTTATATTTTTAATAAATCAGGTTTGATGTATATGAGTTTATAAAAATGTTAGTTTTTATAAAAGTGATAAAAAACGTAAAAATAGAATAAAAGGTGTGTGCCCGGTTGGATTTTAAGAAGTGTATAAAATAATTAATGTTAGGGTATCAATCAGCTCCTAATGGAGGATAAACTGGTAAAGAAGGGGTGCTTTTACACGAGTGGTCCGGGTTCGATCTTTGCTAAGGGGCGGGTTATACAAGAAACCCCCCTTTTTTGTTATTTTAATTAACATAGTTAACTAAGTTAATTTTTTTTAAAGGATTTCTTATTCAATATTTAACTCGGTTAAGATTTTAGAGTTAAAATAAGTTTCAAACAAGGCAATTTCAACCCTTATACTTTAGATTTCAATAATTACATTTTATGCCCAATACTTTGTACTTTTAAATAATGTCAAAATAATCCCTAGACTATAACTTTCAATAAATGACAGTTTAGTCCCTGGACTTGGTTTTAACCATTTTTAAAGCAAGTTTCAAACAATGACAAACATGAATGAATGTGAACTAATATAATATGTACCTGATCTATGGTCGTTAGTCAGTCGCGTATATAGCCGCTCAAAGTTATAATTGTATAGCGTCTCAGTGGGAGAATTACACAATCGAGACCAAGAAAGCTTGAATATTTTTCATTCTTTAGCCGTTGCAAATTTTGCCTTGTTGTGTTTTAGAATATTTTGTGAGATGTGCCACCTACATAGCAATTTGGATGCTTTTGGGAATACTTTTTCGCAAGCATTCATCAAAGCTTTATCGCAATCTGTTACTACCACGCGCGGTTCCATACCCTCTACTAACAATCCTTTGAGCTTCTGTAGGACCCACAAGAAGTTATCCTGTTTTTCTTTAGAGATAAAAGCATGAGCGACACAAAAAGACTTGTGTGTCGATGTCACACCCACAATTTGAACAAACGGAAGTCTATACTCATTCGTTTTGTAAGTGGTATCAATAATCAACACATGTGGGAAAGCACGCCACATTATGTATGAGTACCGATGAACAAAAAAAACCTCCTCGACCGCATTTGTTTCGAGATTCACCCGGGTGTGGTAAACATACCTTCCTTCATGCAACATTTGCTCCAATATCTGCATTGGAGTCCGATCACCGTACATTTTGACTCTAATCTTTTTTATCACGTTTTGTATGTCTCGTAGAATGCACACGCTCTGTGGGTTTTGTTTTGTTATGGTTAAATGTATGTTCGTAGGCTCCATGTTTTGAATATAAAGTCTCTCTACCAATGATTCTTCGTCTGGGGTCAACCTTCTTGCAAACGCGTGACCCTCGAGAAATATCGCAGGCTCATGGTTATGATCCTTTTGCTTCACCACTAAGCTCCAATTGCCACTACTTGCGTCTAGTTTCCCTATCATTTTAAAAGGACACCCAATCTTTTTGCTACCAGAACGCCGAACTGTTGCTTTACTTTTGCATGTGCCTCCACGGTCGCATTGCAACTATATCTTCACTGTCCTTGCTGACGAATCTTCGCCTTTTGTTACCGTTCGTTGGGTCACAATGACGTAACCTTTCGCAATTTCTGTTTTGTAAGCCCAATTCTTTAACTCGTGAAGTGTCGCAAATACCTGAAACAACGGTAAACAAAATCAACACGTATACAAAATCAACATTGTCTAAAATCTAATAAAAATTATACATAACGAATAACACGTAAACAAAATCAACTTTGTCTAAATTCTAATAGGTACATATCGAATAACACGTATACAAAATCAACTTTGTTTAAAATCTAATAAACCTTATACATAACGAATAACACGTATACAAAATCAACATTGTCTAAAATCTAATAAAAATTATACATAACGAATAACACGTAAACAAAATCAACTTTGTCTAAATTCTAATAGACACCCTTCTAATAAACCTATACATAACGAATAACACGTAAGTGACGGTTATGTTATACCTTTCCTTGTTTTTTCGGGTCATTAGCAACCATCGTCACCGCCACCACCTTCGTCCCAGCCACCACCACCATCGTCCCAGCCACCACCACCATCGTCCTAGCCACCACCATCGTCCTCGTCTTGATCACATTCCTCGAAGTGTGTAACACCTTTCTCGATTTCGTTATCATCTTCCTCGAAGTCAAAAGCACCTTCCTCGGACCTTTTCTTGTGTTGTTTTACCTGATGGGAATGGTAAGTCCCGTATGCGTGTTGCGGATAGCTTTGAGCCACGTAAGATGGTCCCGCCTCCTCTACGACCTGAAACAACTTAATGGTTAGACTAAAATAACCAAAACGACAATATGAATTTTTTACCTGGTTCAAATCAGGCATCACGGGCCGCACACTCCCTTCCTAATGCGAATGGTAACTTCCGGCATGCTGCGGATAACTTTGAGCCACGTAAGATGGTCCCGCCTCCTCTACGACCTGAAACAACTTAATGGTTAGACTTTAATAACCATAACGCTAATATGAATTTTTTACCTGGTTCAAATCAGGCATCACGGGCTGCACACTCCCTTCATTACAACGACGCACGGAAACCACCTCCTCCTCACCTCGATTAACGCCGGGTAACCAAACGCTTTCGGAGACGTATGACTCATTCGAACTTTCACCAAAAAAATATCCAAAGTCCCAATTTGACATCGTGATTCGAATCTAATTTAACTGGAACTTTTATTTGAAAACTTTTATCATTTTCATCACTTTTTTGGGATTTTTGAACATTTGTATTACATGAATCCCATAAGCTTGGGGTAAAGGGAAAAAATTCGAAACAATACGCAGCGTATAGGGCCATGAGCGCGTATATGCGGATCACCTTTTCAGCCTTTTCAGTCTGAACTCAGCTGTCTTGTTAGCAATATACCTTAAATTCAGAGATTATAGTACTAATGAGCAGCGTATAAAGCAATGAGAGGCGTATAGGGTTTAATGCTCCAACTACCACCTTTCTATACACCGCTCATAGGGCAATGAGGGGCGTATAGCTTTACTTTTTCTGACATAATTAATGCACTCGACCCCTATACAACCCTCATTGCCTTATACGGGGCTGCTGGGGGGAGGGGGGTGGGTGTCACTACTTTTGGGGGATGTACCAATACCCTCACCCTTATTTAGATACATGCAATCAAGATGTATAGGATAAGATTTTTTGACTAAATAATTAAAAAGAGAATAACTAGTCGTCATATTTATTCTTTCTCTTCTCACATGAAATTCATGTTTCTCCTCAATAAATCATTAGAAGGTAGAGTCATGTTAACTCATGCCCTTATTATTTATTGTGATAAAAGACAACAATAACCATTTTTATAGTTTTTGATAATATTTATTTTGTTTTTCATATTACCAAACAAATTTATAAAAATTAGAGAAGGAAGGAATTGTTTGATCCGAACACTTCAATTATTAACCATCATGCATGTTTAAATATGTCTTAACGGAATGTTTGGTATAATAAGTTATAGCTATTAAAATAGTCGCTAGCTAGAGCTACGTGTTGTACACGATGGTGGACACACTTAGGGTGTAAGGAGTGGTTAAACACTCTGGAGTGGTAAACTAAAAAACCGACCAATCAGAGCGCGCCATGTCAATCAGGCAAAAGTGTTTAAACTTTGCTGAAAAGTGTTGGCAATGGTTTAAACACTTGGTGAAGTGGTAAACTTTAAAAAAAAAAACAAAAGAAAAAGGTGTGATTGGTTGAGAGATGGCATGGACCCCACCCCACAATACCCTCTCTCTCATACACTCCCTCTCTCTCTCCTGCTCCCTCACTCTCTCTCTTCTCCCCGCATCGGCGTCCTCTCCCCGCACCACAACCTTCACCGATCGGCAAACCCACCGGCGGCGGTGTTACCACGCGGCAAAGGCGGTTTGCCGAGTGGGTTTGCCGCCCACTCCGTATACCCTTACGTGAGTCAAAGTTTCAGGACCCTAATTTTTTTTAAAAATTCAATAGAGATGGTATGTTGAATTTTTCAGACAACCATAAGAATAATCGTAATTGTACATATATAGGTCTACGATGACAAAAATGCGTCCATAAAAACTTAATTAATGATAACAATAGAGTTAACTCACCTTAAAACATAGTATGTAATGATTCTTTAATAAAAGTTTCTATGTGTTTCGAAAGCTACTTAAAATAGATTATTATTTGAAAATAAAAATTAACTTCATTTCGTATATATAAAATACAAATAAAGCACTCATAATATTTGAAAGCTACTTAGCTCATAAAGTCTTGTTGCTGTTACTAAAAAACCTTGTAAACAAGTTGCTCATAATGTGAATAGAGCCTTTGTCCATTTGCACAGATGAGGTAAAGATGTAACCAAGTGTCAAAAGAGGCAAGAGCACATGATAGCATGTGGCCGCATCCGGGTTTCATGGGGGTGAGTTGGTAGAAACCCTAATTATTATGACTTTCAAGAAGAAAAACTCATTATTGTTTTACTTTTACATTGAGTTAAATTGTCAACTCAAATCATGATAAAGACAATCTTGAAATCCTGCTACTTACACCGGTGGGTATGGGGAGGATAGTCTCTTTGGAGACTACCCGCCACGTAGGCGCCACGTAATCACGGGAGGAGGATGCTCCTCTTGGGGACTAGCCAAGGGTGTGGGGAGACTACCCACTTTAATAAAAAAACAATATATATTCAAGGAGATAGAGATAGAGGGGCCCACCAATGAAAAAGGCGGCCAATCACATGGATCGTCCTCCGTCTGGATTCCGACGTTGGCAACGCCGACGTGCCCAGGGGGCCGGTGTGGGACGAGGCTAAAGGGGGGGACGGCCCTCTGCCGGTCCCCATACCCAATGGTCTTACTAGCTCAGATGACAACCTCAAACATAAACTACTCAATGTCTTGTATTTGATCAAATGTATGCCCCAAAAAGATATGAAACATATGTTCATTCTACAGTGTTTTTGATTGGAGTTGGTATAAAACAAATATTGTATATCTTTTTGATTTTGATCTGAAATGACTCTTTTTAAAGCATGCATTCATGGATTTCTGAACCTTTTATGGTCACCCAATTAGGCAAAAACATCATCATGGATCTTTCTGCAACACCATTATTTTCTCTTACCTACAAGAAAATATGTTCTTGGGATACAACCCTAGTATTATCCGGAATGTTAGGGTGAAGGGAGTGGGCGGCAAAAGGGTCGGCAAACTCCCTTTGCCGCGCGGTAACACCGCCCCCACCCCACTTTCACCGATCGGCAAAATTGAAGAGTGGCAAACCTTCACCTATCGACAAATATATGAAGCATGCTTTTTTTCGACCCTTGTGCACTATCAATGATTGAAAACAATAATGAAACAAATGATTGAAGGTGGAACCGGTGGTGCATCAGACCGGTGGTCCGGCCGGCGACCGGCGGTTCGCCCGGAGATCCGGTGAGAGATCTTTTTCATCTTTACTCGCCATATGTACTCTCTGTCTGCAGATCGGATCACTGAGTCTTTTGGGGTTTTGTTCTCGAAGTAGTTCAACAGATTTATGAAGGTTGACTTGATGGGAATTAAAAGATTAAAATGTTGAATGTGTAGAAGATGATAGATATATACCAGATTCTTTCAAAAAAAAAAAGATATATGCCAGATGTGGGGAAGATGGGTCTAGTAAAAAAAAAAAAGAATAAAAAAAGTTTGCCACTTTCAAGTGTCTACACCACTGCCAACACTTTTTACCAAAGTTTAAACTCTTCACACTTGCTGACATGGCACACTCTGATTGGTCCATTTTAAAGTTTGCCACTTATACATATAGCCTTTGGAAGATTGAAAAAAAGATATACAATTGGAAAGTTAAAACTAAAGATATTAACATTTAATTTTATTTTCTTCATATAGGAAAATGTCATGTCTTTACATATGAAAATGTACTTCATCTTCTTATCATTATTTATTTTCATATACCTCATCTTCTTATCATTATTTATAGTTTTAGCTTTTTTAATAAAAGTGTTATGTATAAAGGACTATACAGTTTTTGTAGGAGAACCGTTCAAGAAAATAACATAAAAGAAATAAGCAAACGGTTTAATTATATTTCGGATTACAATACAATGGAAATAAAACTATTACAAAAAGAAACAAAATGAAAAATAACTTGTATAGCAGAAAACAAAGATTACATATGAACTAAACAAAATACTAAACACAAGATAACTGAGGCACGTTAAGCACTAGAAGAAAAACAAGTAATTGCGGCGACACTTTTAGCGGTGAGTTAGGAAATGTCGCCGCTAAAGGTCTCAATCCGGAACACGAGTGTTTGAAGTGATCTGGGCCTTTCGTTCCGAAAATAATCTGATGGATAGGATTTATCCCTGAATAAAGAAGGAGAAAAGGTCTCTTAGCGTGCATTTTCCCTCCTCCACACACCTCTGCACACAACAATGGTTCTCTCTCATACCACAAAACACCACACCGCCGCCGCACCACGTTGACTCTGCCGGAGCTCCGTCGCAACACCTTGACTCTGCCGGAGCAACGCCGCACCACCTTGACTCTGCCGGAGCACCACCATCTCCATCCTCCTCAATCTTCAACGCCACTCTGGAAACGGTACGTACATTTCGAATAACTTTGTAATTTCAGTGGTTATATTGATAATTTGAGTAGATATGTGTCGTTTTTAACAGATTTCGGCCCACCCAGGTGTCCCTTAAAACAAATTTCGGCCCACCCAGGTGAACCCGTCTGTTTCCCAGGGTATAACGGCCTAACCGGATTGTACCGCCGAGGATAGCCTTACACCTGAAAAATTACCTGAAACAAGAGTTCTCAGGTATGCAAAATTAGGAAATTCTTTGGAATTAGAGTGTGTGCTATGAACAATACGAATTTTTATTCTCTGTGTGGAAAAACAAAGCACACAACTTTGTTTTAGGGAGTGTTTGTTTTTTTGTGAAAAACTCTTCAGAACCTCTTATTTCTGCCACATGCAGACCACGCGCAGACGTTTGAGTCTGCAGTGTGTTTGTTTTCTCGAATACCTTTCATTAAAAAAAGTTTGCGTAACCTCTTTTGGTGCAGACATGGATCAAGATCTTCTTGGGTCTGCAGACTTTCTTCTCCTCCACAAAACCCTAGCATCTTTCCACCCTTCTCCTCCACCTCATCTTCTTAACCGCCGCCACCCAACCTCCCACCGGTGGCACCCTCCCACCGTCGCCACCACCTCGTCACCCTCCCATCGTCCGACTTTTGGTGGGATGAAACCCCGACACCTGACTCTTATGCCACGCCAATTGGTGAAGTCACACCTGGTGCTACTCCAGCTGTGAATGCACTATGTCTATCGCTTCTGTCAATCATGAACGTAAATGTCAAATGTATCGAGTCATAGTTGATAGGTCAAGACAAGACTAAATTTGATGTGTAGCGCGCATTTGCGCGAATGGTAAATCCACACGGATCAGTCAGATCCGCGCTAAAGGTACATCCGCGCATAAGGTGCGCATCCATGATTACATGTTAGTGCGGATGAGCTTCAACTATAAATAGGTGTCATGTCTTGTCATTTGTAACAACTTTTGGACTAGAGAGGAGAAACTCTGTCCAGTTGGTTTCACAGTTTTGTACTTTCATACAATCAATAGAAACCAGTTTAATTAGTTTGGTCTTGTGCACGTCACCTTCGTACTTGGATTCCGCACGTGATACGAAGTCAAACTAGCCGGTCGGAGCATTCGGAGCACCGAAACGGTCCTACAAGTGGTATCAGAGCTTGTAGACCGGTTTTGTGGACTGAAGACACAAGATTCAAGCAGATTCAAGCCGATTTGGATCTGAATTCATCATTTTTCTACTCATTCTTCTACTACACATCTTCTTTAAACTTAAAACTCAAAATTAACGTCGAATCCATGGACAAAATTGACTGATTTTTAGATATGTTGTGCGAAATCATGTTTTAATCAATCCCTGAAAGAATCAGATCAAATTTCAAACTAATTCACTAAAAATTCTTGAAAAAACCATGAAAAACGTAACTTGGAGTTGCGCATTCGTCTGAGTTTGTCACAACACTTTAGCACGAACCTGATCAAGCTGATTCGTGCTGATTAGACAAACTTAATTAGCGGGAACCTGATTTTTCCAATTCGCACAAACCTGATCTTTCAATTCACGTGGATCAGTATTTCCAGTTCACATGGATCTGGATTTCCCATTCGCGTGAACCAAGATTTATAATGCTTGGTTTTCAAGTTGTTTGATCAATTGTTGATTTTTGCAGATACTTTTCGAATATTTCAAAGTTTGAGATCATGGAGCTGGAATTCTACAATGAATTCTATGATGCTTTCACAACTTCAGCAACATACACACCAAAGACTTTATCGAATGTCATATCTGAAAGTCTAAACATTGATAATGCTTACGGAACCTATCAAAAACCACCCAAACTTATGAACATGGAAGATTATAATAGGTGGAAAGATAGATTTGTGAGTTAGATTAAAGCTTATGCTTTTGAAAGTAGGAAGATGTTAACATTTGGATATCAAATTCCAAAAAAATGATAAGGGAGAAGTAATACCAATTGAAGAATATGATGAAGACGATAAAAAAAGTTTTTTCTAACGAACAAAAAATGATTATGCTGTAACAACAATCAGTTAGAGATAATATACTTTCTCTACTTCAACACGATAAAACTTCAAAATCTATATGGAAGGCGTTGCAAAACAAATACAAAGGCGGAGAAGAGATGATAAAGAACAAAAAGTCACTGTTAAAGAAAGAGTTTGATTTTTTCGATTGTCTAAAAGGTGAAAATGTCTGACCGCTTATAGAGTATTTATGTCATCTGAAATTTGAGCTGGATAGATTTGATATAAAAAAGGACAAAGAGGAAATCATCGACAAAATCATTGAGGCATTACCCCATGAAGATGATTGGAAAACATATATCATGATTCTTAAAAACAGTGCAAAGTTTGATGAAATGAATCTAGAACAACTGATTGAAAAACTGGAAGGTCATGAGCTGGAACTCCGAAAGCAAAACAAGATGAGCAGCTCAAATTATCAGAAGAACGTGAATCTGTATTATCGCGGGAGCTTATTGTCTAACAACCAATCGCTAAAAATTGGGACTGCATTTAGTGCAGAAAAATTAAGTGGATCTTCAAAAGGCAGTTCATCATATAGTGGTTCATAGCGATGTGGCTTTGGTTATTCAGATAATCATCGGAATCAAAACAATTCCAATCCAAATGTGGTACAATGCAACGTCGCTGTAAATCTAAACAATGCACAGAGCATGAGTGCAGCAAAACAACAAATGTTATTCTTAGCATCAATTTTAGAATCGTATGAAAGTCTTGTTGCTGGGAAGATCGGAAGCCCAAACATGACCAAAGAAGACTATGATCAAATTGATTTGGGGGAGTCGGAGTTGATTGATATCAGATGGTGCATGGCAAGCGTGATCAGAAGAGCTCAGAGATTCATGGAGATTACTGGTAGACAGTGCCTTGGAGGTCCTACAACAAAACTCGGATTTTACATGTTGATACATTTTATGTGGACGCGACTCGGTTCGGTTCGACTATGATACGAATTGAAGACCGAAGCACGATATCCTTCGTCGAGACTCGGAACGCATTCGGCTTTGTACGTGTTGTAATAAAATACAGAATGCAAACTGTTTGATGTTTGTGCTACTGTTGCTGCTGATTATTATTTGCAAGTCTGCAAGTTGCAGCCCTTCACGAAGAACCTGATCCCATTGCTGTTCACGAAAAACCTCAGGGATGAAGAACCTGCTGATTGGTTTCATGGCACCCATGAAAGACCCATGACACACGAAGAACCTGTTGATGTCTGCACCTCAATTGTGACGAAGAACCCATAGTAGTTCGTCGATATGGGATTGTGACGAAGAACCCTTTCTTCGTCACTAGTTGTTCGTCATAGGCTATCCATGATAAACCAATTGTTCGTGGTCTCAGGTCTTTCGTCAGAGTCTTTCATGGCTGCAGGTCTTTCGTAGACCTGTAGTATATATATTCACAGCAGACAAAAGGCAGAGACTGGGGCACACACCAGAAAACACAGAACACAATACAGAGAGAACACACACAATGAGTTAGAGAGTTTCTTGTTAACTTAGTATTGTAACTCATCTGGGAGTAATACATTGACACTGAGAGTTTACAGAAAGTTCTTGTAAACATTGTACTGTAACTGATAAGTATTAATATATTGAGTGTTAATCGTTAAATCGTGTTTGTATTTCATGTTCTTTACTTGGTTTAACAACCCGTTTGGATTCCGCACTCTCGGGTTCGTTGGAAAACAGGGAATAGGTTATACTCGATCCTCCGAGTGGACCTACAAGTGGTATCAGAGCCTTGGCCCTTTTCCTTGTTAAAACCAAGTTTTGATCTTGTGTTTTTAAAAGATTTTCATAGTATTTTTCTGGAAAAAGGTCTTAAACTCTTTGAAAATCATGTTATTTTGCTGATAGTTCATACAAAAACCTTGTTAAAATCTCATTTATACATGTTAAGTTAAGGTTTTTATTGAAGTTTCGTGCAAAATTTGTGTTCGGAAATATTTCCGGTGATCGATATTGGCCGGAAAACTCATATTGTTCATCATTGTCGTTGTGTTTCTGGGTTTATTGATTGAATATTTGAAGATTGCATTATTAAAGTTGATTATTATATATTTGTTTGAAATATCAGTCTTTCAAAATGATGGTTGTTACTTGGAAATTGTGATAAAAAACATGGATGTTTGACAATTGGGTTTACCAACTATCTTTGTGTCAGAGGATAAGGTTTGGCTTTTGAAAATATCTTTCTGTTTGTACACATTAGTCAACGAAAGACTATTTTTCATTAGTTTTGTTTTTGACGAAAAACTAGATCTTTCATAAGAGTTCTTTTAGACGAAAAACCTATCTTTCGTCAGGTTGTCTTGGACGAAATACTAAGTCTTTCGTAAAGTTGTTTCAGACGAAAAACCCTGTTCTTCGTAGGTGTTGTATTTCACGAAAAACCAAGTGTTTCGTCAATTGGTCCCTTTACGAAAAACCACATTCTTCGTCAGTTAAAGTCATCCACGAAGAACATAGTCTTTCGTAGGTTTCAATTCAAACTTTTTAACAGAAGCTTTGTAATTCATAGTTAACAGTTTGTTTTGAGATTTTTAAGCAGGTATCTTTGTTCCTACATCTAAAATGAGTTCAGACTGGTGGGATATTCCATCTAATACGTACAGCAAGTATACAAGCAAGGGTTTATCGCCATCATGGGCCGAATCTCCCACTCCCTCATCTTCATCACAAGCGAATCAAATTTCGACAAGTCAATGGGCATTCGTTTCAAATCAAAATCAAAGTATTCAAAGTATACTTTTAAGCGAAAGTGAAACCGGAAGCAATAATCATCCACCGAAGCTAATGCACATGAATGAATATCCTGGATGGGAAGACAGATTCCATACGTATATTCTTGGGCAAAACACGGAATTGTGGTTATGTTTTACTACAGATTTTGATCAAGCACTTGATGTTGCCGCTTCAACTGCCGCGACATTTGCAGATCTTATGGCAGACGAGAAGAAGAAATATGATTTGAGACAGAAAGCATTTTTTATTCTAACTCAAGCGTTGAGCAAGGATATATATCATCAGTTTGTCAGCTTCAAGAAGACAAAGCGGTTATGGGATGCATTAAAGACGAGAGGTCAAGGAAATGAAGCGTCACGCAAATTGTGACATGATTTACTCAAGAAGGAGTTTGATGGCTTCACATGTATGGAAAGAGAATCTTTGGGAGACTTGACAAGTCGATTTTATCACTTGTTGACTGAATTGAATAATTATGGGGTAGTAGAAACTCCAGAAGAAGTTGTCATCAAGATTGCCGACTCATTGCCAGCTCAGTGGAATGGTTTCTTGGAAATTCTAAAGTATAACGACACCTTGGCTACGACCAACATCAATGATTTCGTTCAGCTTCTGGAGAACAAAGATCAAGAAGAAATCAGGAAGGCGAACAGATTCCAGTGCAACAAAATCCTGATATGTATAATGGCAACTGTGGAGGTTCTAGCACTGTTGCAAGACCCGCTCCACATGCTCAGCTACAAACGGCTTTTGTCTCAAGTACTGACATGTATTGAAATCCACAACCAGAAGTGTCACGGCCCCCGTCCCGGTTATACCCGTCCCGGTTATACCCGGTCCAGGAGCCGCGGGACAGAAACCCATGGTAATTATTATGTTAGCAGCGGAATTTTAACAGGATCTTTTAAAACACGAAAATGCCCAATTTATTTTATTTCACAATTTGGGGATAACATCCGTAATTTACACTAAAGGTGATTTCACTAGGAAACCTCCGTTTTACAAAAACATGTTTCTTTATTTTATTGAGCCACTTCTTCAAGCTTGCAGTGCTACATGGCACTTTTTCCTTGATCACAGCAGATCACCTGAAACATGTTTTAAAAAGGTATTATCAGCAGAGAAATACTGGCGAGTCATTCAAGTTGCACAAAATGACACATTGTTATAATATACAGTATTAAGTGTGATTACTTTGTTTCTATCAACCAATTACCCCAAATCGGTATTTGTCACTCGACAATATCTGTGACTATGGTCAGATCACCCATTGGCTAACCCGTTGTCCAATGGTGACGGGTATCAAGTAATGTATACAAAACCCCACATACCGGCAGTAATTGAAGATTGCAAAGACTTAATCACTGTAATTATAACTTTGAAACAAATAGAGTTGGAAAATAATTTGATAAAAAGAGAATGACTCACATTGCAAATTTAGACGGGCAGAGTTTAGCCTACTGATTTAGCCTTGTTAACCTAATTCAAATAACAATGCACACGAAAATTAGGTCAGTAACTTAATACAACTTTTACGACAACTCACGAGATCAAAACCTTCACGACGAATGACAAAGTATAGCCCAAATACGGGCAGCACTTAAACATCCATCGGATTGGTTTTTATCGATCGGACATTGAATCGCAGCAGTGATCGAGTTATTACCCTGTTATCGCGGCAGAATTTTGTGCTTGTGTGTGTTTCTGGAGTAAACTGATGATATCTCAACGTACAAAACAAATTTTTAAGTCGAACCAATGCCAAAATGCAAGTGCCAAACCCTAGATTTATATGCTGAAAAATGGTCCCTGTCGCGTGGCGCGACGGGTTACTTTTAGCATATGGTAGCCTCGTGTCCAACTAGCCTGGGTGAGTCAAGATCTTGACGAAATTCAAATCCTACCGCAAACTGTGAGGATATTACTAATTAGGGAATACCCCCCATTGAGCTTTAGGGGCCCTGATCCTATTTCCGATTGTTCTGAGAATCTTAGGGGTCATGCAATATTACTTGGGGGTCTCAATTAGGGTTTCCTATTGGACAAAATAAAATAAGAAATAGTAATTTTAATGAGAGTTGTTACATCCTCCCCACCTTATTAAAATATCATCCTCGAGATTTACTGGAACAAGTAGGGATACTTTCGCTTCATCTCTGATTCCAGTTCCTAAGTGTACTCAGTTCCTCTCTTTGAATCCCACTTGACTTTGACCAGTACTAGTCTTTTGTGCTTGAGAAACTTGACCTTTTTGTCTTCTATCTGAAGTGGTTTCTTTACAAATTTTAACTTTTCGTTTACCTCTATATCTTGAAGAGGTACTACCAGGGATTCGTCAGATAGACATTTCTTGAGATTGGATACATGAAACACATCATGTACTCCAGCTAGTTCTTCTGGTAGTTGTAGACGATAGGCGACTGGTCCTATTCGCTGGATTACTGGGAATGGTCCTACGTATCTTGGACTTAACTTTCCCTTCTTACCGAATCGAACTATTCCTTTCCAAGGAGAAACTTTTAAGAGTACCTTGTCTCCAACTTGGAATTCTAGCGGTTTGCGTCGATTGTCTGCATAACTCTTCTGGCGATCGCGAGCCGTTTTCAGTCTTTTCTTGATTTGAGTGATTTTGTCGGTAGTTTCTTGTACAATTTCGGGACCTGATAATTGGCTTTCTCCTATTTCTGCCCAACAGACCGGAGTTCTACACTTTCGTCCATACAGTGCTTCGAACGGGGCAGCTTCGATGCTTGAATGATAACTATTGTTATAGGAGAATTCAATTAAAGGTAAATGATTGTCCCAGTTTCCTCCAAAATCTATCACACATGCCCTGAGCATGTCTTCCAGGGTTTGGATTGTCCTTTCACTTTGTCCGTCTGTTTGGGGATGATATGCAGTACTTAAATTCAGTCGTGTCCCCATTGCTTCTTGGAAACTTGTCCAGAAATGTGAAGTGAAACGATTATCTCTATCCGATACAATAGGGAGTGGAACTCCATGTAAGGATACTACCTCGTCTACGTATAACTTGGCTAATCTGTCCATACTAAAAGTTTCTTTCATGGGTAGGAAATGAGCTGATTTGGTTAATCGATCCACAATTAACCAAATCTTATCATTACCTTTTCTGGTTTTGGACAACTTAGTAACAAAATCCATGGTTATTAGATCCCATTTCCAAACAGGCATTTCTAATTGTTGAAGTAAGCCTGAAGGTTTCTGGTGTTCTGCCTTAACTTGTGAACAAGTTAGACACTTAGATACATATCTAGCTATGTCCTTTTTCATTACTATCCACCTGAAATTATTCCTTAAATCTTGGTACATTTTATTATTACCAGGATGCATGGTATACCTAGATTTATGGGTTTCTTCTAAAATCTTATTTCTTAAATTTCCTTGCTTAGGTACCCAAATCCTTTTCTTAAGGAATCTCCAAATTCCATCACTTCCTTACTCTAATTCTTTTATTCGTCCTTTCATTCTTTCAACATCATCCTTGATTGCTGTTTCCTGAATATTTTTCAGTTGTTCCATTAAGTCTAGTTGTAAACTTAATCTAAGAGCACGAATTCGTTTTTGCTTTTCATGATACTTATGACTTAATGCATCTGCAACTACGTTTGCTTTTCCTTCGTGATATTGGATATCACAGTCGTAGTCACTAAGAATTTCCATCCATTTTCTTTGCCTCATATTCAATTTTCTTTTTGCCCAAATATGTACCTTAAGCTTTTGTGATCTGTATAGATGGTAAACTTACTTCCATACAGATAATGTCTCCAAATCTTAAGCGCAAAAATTATTGCTCCTAATTCTAAGTCATGAGTCGTATAATTTTCCTCATGCTTCTTCAATTGCCTTGAGGCGTACGCAATTACCTTCTTGCGTTGCATTAGCACACATCCTAATCCTAGCTTAGAAGCATCACGATAAACTTCAAAATCTTCTGTTCCTTCTGGTAAGGCAAGAATTGGGGTGTTTGTTAACCTTTGCTTTAAAATCTTAAAAGCCTCTTCTTGCCTAGGTCCCCATTCAAACTTAACTGTTCTACAAGTTAGCTTAGTTAATGGCACAGCTATCTTAGAAAAATCCTTAATAAACCGTCTATAGTATCTGGCTAACCCTAGAAAACTTCTAACTTACATAGCTGATTGCGGGACCTTCCATTTGGTGATCGCTTCTATTTTGGAGGGATCTACGTGAATACCTTCGTGATTCACCATGTGTCCTAAAAACTGCACCTCCTGTAGCCAAAACTCACATTTCAAAAATTTGGCGTAAAGCTTTTCCTTTCTTAACAAAGTTAAGAGTGCATGCAGGTGCTGACAATGCTCATCCTGACTTTTGGAATAAATAAGTATATCGTCAATGAAGACAATTACAAATTTATCCAAATACGGTTTACAGATTCTATTCATCATGTCCATGAATGTTGCCGGAGCATTTGTTAGTCCAAAAGGCATAACTGTAAACTCGTAGTGACCATACCTAGTTCTGAAAGCAGTTTTAGGTATGCCTTCTTCTTGTACCTTCAACTGATGATATCCTGAGCGCAAGTCGATCTTAGAAAAATATCTAGTCCCCCTGAAATTGATCGAAAAGATCATCAATCCTAGGTAATGGGTATCGATTCTTGATTGTAACCTTATTTAATTCCTTATAATCGATACACATTCGCATCGAACCATCCTCTTTCTTTACGAACAATACTGGTGCTCCCCAAGGGGATGAACTAGGTTGTATGAATCCTTTACTGAGCAATTCATCTAATTGCTTTTTCAGTTCTAATATTTCAGTGGGTGCTGATCGGTAGGGTGCTTTTGCTACGGGTGTAGTTCCAGGAATCAAATGAATTCTAAATTCTACCTCCCTATCTGGTGGTAATCCTGGTAATTCTTCTGGGAATACATCCGAGTATTCTGATACTACAGAAATTTCCTTAAGTTCCTTACCCTTAGTGCTAATGATTACTGAAATCATATACACTATTCCTTGCTTTCGTTCATAACTAGCTACTTTCATTACTGAAATGAACTTCATGGGTTTACGCGGTTTATCCCCTGTAATCATAATTACTTCTCCCGTGGGTGCACGGATCTCTATGGAATTCTTATCACAATGGATTCGAGCATGGTTAGCTACAAACCAATCCATTCCTAACACGACATCGAATCCCGCTAAATTCATAGGTAAGAGGTTTGCAGAAAATTTATGACCTGAAAGTTCTATATTTTCTTTTTGCAAAACCTTATCTATGTTAACAGAATTTCCGTCTGCCATTTCTACTGTAAAAACTTACCTAAGGTTGGTTAAGGATAGGTTAAGAGCTTGGCAGAATGAAGTATTTATAAAACTTTGGTTTGCACCAGAGTCGAATAATACTCTCACATAAATGTTGTGAACTAAGAACGTACCAGCTATTACGTCAGGAATCAGTTCGGCTTCCTGCGTGGTTAATTGGAAGGCTCTTGCGTTCTTCTTGTTAGTCCCTTCAGTAGGTTTGGCTTTGTTATCTGCTGGTTTGACCGATTTAGGGCATTCTGGTCTAAAATGCCCAGCTTCTCCACAGTTGTAGCAGATCTTTGTTTTCCTTCTGCAATCTTCTTCACGATGTCCTATAGCTTTGCAGAAGTTGCAGGTTTCATTACATTTTCCAAAATGTTTCTTTTTACAGTTCCTGCATAACAGCGGAGTGGAAGATGATCCAGTTCCCTTTCTCTTGAAATTGCTATTATTACCCACACGAAATCCTTGGGTAATTTTCTGAGCCAATTCCTTCTTCCTATTTTCTTCTCGCGTACGCACCAGTCCGTCAGTCAAGGTGTTGGCTAATTCTACCGCATCATCGATTGTGCGGGGTCTCGCAGCTTTGACAATATCACGGATCTCGCTAATCAAACCCCAAATGTAGCGAGAGATAAGTACCGGTTCTGGCGAAGCCAGAGTAGGCACAATTCGAACATATTCGAAAAACTTCAAAGTATACCCTCGACAATCAACATCCACCATTCGGTGGCTCAAGAATTTGTTCGCCATTTGTTCCTTTTCATATTCGGGGCAGAATTTCCTTTCCACCAGACGCTTAAATTCTTCCTAACTAATGGCGTAGGCCATGTCACTTCCCTTAGCTTGTAATACCGTATTCCACCATTCTAATGCTTCTTCTTTGAAAAAATGAGAAGCATACATGACTTTATCCTCCTCGGCACATTTACTTATTTTAATTACTGCCTCGGTTTTCTCCAACCAATGCAGTGCAGCAGTCGCCCCTTCATTGCCTGCAAATTCAACAGGTTTACAGGCAAGAAATTCGTTGTAAGTGCAACCAGGCGTTGAAGCTTTCATTCTTTTAAGAATTGGGGCCTGCATTACATCATTATCATTATTATTAATGTTGCCACCTCCATTTACACTATTACTGAAGTTGTCTTCATGAGTACGCTTGCTAGGAATAATTGGTTGAGGTTCAACTGGATTTCGGGCAGCAGCAAGAATTGCTGGAATAGCATTGGCTATTCCTTGAGCAACGATGTTTTCTATATCTTGTCTATTCAGAAAATGGTCCTAATTGTTTTGCTCGGATTGGTTAACCTTGTTAACTGGTTCATTACCAGCGTATTCCATCTGGTAATTAATATATATAATTTATTAGCACAAAATGAATAACAACCAAACATAAAAAAACAATCGCACATAATCAAGTTAACACGTATAGCCAAAATTGTCGAGTTTGCGACGTTGATATTTTTATATATTAGTATGCGTCCGTACACACCGGTTATCTTACAAAAGTTTTATTTTAAGTTATTTTACATGATTATATTTTTATTATTATTATTTTATTATTATATAATCACAACCACACAATCACACCACCACCGTCAGCTGGCATCTCAGAAGCGACGTTCCCTCTCGTCGTACTTCCAGGAGATCTGTTCTCCCTCCTCCCGTATTCGATTCCCTGCGTCCACCAGCTCCTCGCCAAAATGGCGGAGTTCAGCCAAGTTCTCATTGCTCATAGGTGGGTTTGGTGCAGGCTCGGGGTCAAACTGAGGGAAAAAGGTATTAGGATTATTTAAGAGATTCTGAAATTGCCAGTCAGTGGTCCACCATTCTTCCAACTCTCCTGGTAGAGGTCGGGGGTGGATAGTAGGATCTGGGATAGCAGGTTCTAGATTAACTGGAAGTTGTGCTTTCGCTGGGTAATTGAAGAGGTTTTCATCGGCAGGTCCGATGAGGTCACTAAGTGCCAGTTTACGATCCAGCTCCTCCCATGATGGCATTTCCTGGGCTTGCCCTGAACTTTCCCCGATCTCCTTTCCTTTGCCTTTATCATTTGGATCCTCAGTCTTTATAACTTTCCGTGTTGCTGGTTTCTTCCTACGCACACGCCTCCAGCCCACGAATCTTCATCTCTTTTTCGGCTTGGGTTTCTCCTGAGGTTGGGCTTGGAATTCCATAGGTTCCTCAGTGTCGGCCCAATAACCGGAAAAGCCCTCGGAAACTTCCATGTCAGCAGAATGGATAGTGATATTCTGAAGAGCTTCAGACAACTCATTCATGTTGTTAGCATATATGAAGAAACACACAAAATTCTAAGTTAAAATTTTATAAATTGGATTTTCACATAATCATAGAATGGCAATCAGAAAAATTAAGTATTTCTAAATACTTAATTGGCTTAAATCAGTGGCTCTGATACCACCTTTTTCTGTCACGGCCCCCGTCCCGGTTATACCCGGTCCAGGAGCCGCGGAACAGAAACCCGTGGTAATTATTATGTTGGCAGCGGAATTTTAACAGGATCTTTTAAAACTCGAAAATGCCCAATTTATTTTATTTCACAATTTGGGGATAACATCCGTAATTTGCACTAAAGGTGATTTCACTAGGAAACCTCCGTTTTACAAAAACACGTTTCTTTATTTTATTGAGCCACTTCTTCAAGCTTGCAGTGCTACATGGCACTTTTTCCTTGATCACAGCAGATCACCTGAAACATGTTTTAAAAAGGTTTTATCAGCAGAGAAATACTGGCGAGTCATTCAAGTTGCACAAAATGACACATTGTTATAATATACAATATTAAGGGTGATTACATTGTTTCTATCAACCATTTACCCCAAATCGGTATTTGTCACTCGACAGTATCTGTGACTATGGTCAGATCACCCATTGGCTAACTCGTTGTCCAATGGTGACGGGTATCAAGGTATGTATACAAAACCCCACATACCTGCAGTTATTGAAGATTACAAAGACTTAATAACTGTAATTATAACTTTGAAACAAATAGAGTTGGAAAACAATTTGATAAAAAGAGAATAACTCACATTGCAAATTTAGACGGGCAGAGTTTAGCCTACTGATTTAGCCTTGTTAACCTAATTCAAATAACAATGCACACGAAAACTAGGTCAGTAACTTAATACAACTTTTACGACAACTCACGAGATCAAAACCTTCACGACGAATGACAAAGTATAGCCCAAATATGGGCAGCACTTAAACATCCATCAGATTGGTTTTTATCGATCAGACATTGAATCGTAGCAGTGATCGAGTTATTACCCTGTTATCACGGTAGAATTTCATGCTTGTGTGTGTTTCTGGAGTAAACTGATGATATCTCAACGTACAAAATGAATTTTTACGTCGATCCAACGCCAAAATGCGAGTGCCAAACCCTAGATTTATATGCTGAAAAATGGTCCCTGTCGCGTGGCGCGCCAGGGTCACCTGGCTCCCGCGCGTGGCGCGATAGGTTACTTTTAGCATAGGGTAGCCTCGTGTCCAACTAGCCTGGGTGAGTCAAGATCTTGACGAAATTCAAATCCTACCGCAAACTGTGAGGATATTACTAATTAGGGAATACCCCCCATTGAGCTTTAGGGGCCCTGATCCTATTTCCGATTGTTCTGAGAATCTTAGGGGTCATGCAATATTACTTGGGGGTCTCAATTAGGGTTTCCTATTGGACAAAATAAAATAAGAAATAGTAATTTTAATGAGAGTTGTTACAAGAAGTCTCAAAGCAAAGCTATCAATTTACCAGAGCAAGAGATATGTATGGAAATCCACTACCAGTTCCACAACCAGTTCCACAACAAGCTTATTTTGGAAGCACTTCATCTGCTGGTCAGTCATCTAATCCAAATACAGTTTGGCTCGACACTTCAAGTTTCTCGAAAGTAAGTGTTGAAGTAGCTAAAGAACATATGGAGCTCATGAACACTTTGGTGAGCGCATACTGTGGGTTGGTAGCAGGGCAGATCGGGAACATCAATCTGACGCAGGAAGATTATCAGCATATTGATAAGGAGGAAATGGATATGATGGACATCAAATGGGCTTTTGCTAGTGCGGTTAGGCGAGCTAAAGACTTCATAGAAAGGACTGGTAGAACCAGCTTGGAAAGCAAGAAAGACACCAAGTATGGGTTCGATAAGCAATTAGTCAAGTGCTTTAATTATGGTGAAAGAGGTCACTTCAAGAGAGAATGTACAAAGCCAGCTCAGCAAGGGAACCAGAATCCGTTCAGGAATCAAGGCAACCAACAGAATTAGAATCAAAACAGGAATAACGAGCGTACGTTGATGCCTGTGAACAATCCTCATTAAGCAGGAGCTTCAAACAACAACCAGGCTCTTTTGGTACAAGTTGATGAAGGATGTGACTGGTCGATTCAGTTGGGAAGTGTTGATCAGGATGGAACAGCTTGTTTTGCTGAGGTTGTCAAGGAACTGAAGCACGCCAGTGGTGGAGAATCTTCCGCCAGTGGTGGAGAATCATCTGAAGATGAAGCAGTTCTGGCTATAGTAGAAGCTCAGATGAAGAAACCTCAACTTCCAACGATGATCATTTGGATGAAGCGTCAAGTGTGACAGTCGATGCAGATGTTGATGAGTTGTTTGGAGGAGCTGAAGCAGAAAATCATAGAAGATCAATCTTGGTGGATGAAGCTGCTTATTCTTCTTCTTCTTCTTCTTCTTCTAATCATTCAGCCTTTATGGCTAATGTGGGCGGTTCATCAAACCAGGTATGTGTCGATGATCCAACTTCTGATAGATGTGATAAATGTGTTAATTTAGGTGATAAATTGTCGGACTTGCAAAGCAAATATGATGATTTGCAAAGCAAGTATGACGTGACATATATCCACAATCAAAAGTTGATAGTGGATCTTTCGAAATGCACAGAGGCCAACATGTTTTATGAAAACCATGAAAAAGAGTTTAAAACGGTGATTGACAATTTAAGAGAAGATAAAACCGAGCTAACAAAAATGGTTTCAAGAAAACTAACTGACATAAACTATTATATCAATCATCTCGAGGACATGCAAAAAGAGTTAGCCTGTGTTAAGTGTGAAAGTGAGGCGATCCAGCTTAAGTTAGATAGTTATTCAAACTCTAGGTATGTGCTGGATCACATTGTTGACATACAAAAAAAGAAAAATGATGTCACGTGCATTGGATATAAGAAGTGTCCACCACCTGTTAGACACAATTATGATGCAATGCCTGATGAGGAGAATAGAACTTATTTTGAGCAATCTGTTCCTTTAGACATTAAGGAATTTGCAACCGGACTTGGATACAAAATGGAAGTATCATCAGATTCGGATGTGTCAGTAGATACAGATGTATCAACTGCTGAACAAAATTAGGATCCTCCAGTCATTGTTGAGGATGCTGATTCTTCAGATGATGAATCCGATGATACTGACTCAGCACAGCCTGATGCGGTGATCAAAGAGGACATACCTCTCAAGAATCATATTCTATGTGATCCTCCCGCAAAACCTGCTAAGACTGTTCTGGTCGAATCCACTTCCTCACAAGAGTCTGAGAGTGTGAATTTGTTGTACACTCTTGTTGGTGATGATAAAATCTATTCTGACAAATATTTTCCAATTAAAAATGTTAATCAATCTTTAATCAGTAAAGTTTTTGAAGATTCGACAAGTAGGTTTTTGGAAAAGTTGGGTTCACACGTTGTGGTAACACAGTGTCCTTCGATTCCAAGATCTGAAGTTCGAAAACAAAATGGCACTCAAAGATTACCAACAGAGAAAAAGCAGCAAAACCACACCAGACCAAAAGGTAAATCAACGACTCAAGGTCGAAAGGAACAGAACCAAAAGAAGAATCAAAAGGTGAACTTTGTGAAGTCGAAGGGAACATATAAAATTGAAACATTTGCAAATAAATCTAACTTAGATCATATTAATCAAGTTAAAATGTTGAAAAGAAATGGTCAAAACAATTCAGGACCAAGTACCTCGCAATCACAAAGTTCATCACCAAGTTATCAACATGATACTTCGGGGTTTGTAGAACGAAGATCATGTTTCAAATGTGATAAAGTTGGACATATTATTCGAAATTGTCCATATCTTGATAAACTAAAAGCCAAAGTTGATGATCCCCGTGAACAAAATTACTGAAAGCGACCTGTTTCTTCAAAATAAGATCCCCGTCTTGTAAAAGAAAGGGAAAAGAAACAGAAACACCAACAAGTCAAGGTAATTGAGAAGGCAATTAAAACTGACGTGGTTCACAAACAACCTGTTTCAGTTAAACCAGAAATTTCTAACACTTCTAATGATCACGAAGTTAAGATTTCAAAAATTCAAACTGGTAAAACACAACAGACTTGGAAACCAAAATCGGTTACTAATTCAGGGGGAGCATCACAATTTCCTAACCATCGAGAAGTTGAAATAACCTTTGTCGATGAAAATGGAAGACCCAAGACCACAAAGGCTTGGGTCCCCATCTCCAACTAATCATGTGAGTACATGTGCAGGGTGGTCCAGGAGGAACTTTCAGCAATCATTGGACTGTTGATAGTGGGGCATCCAGGCACATGACCGGCGACATAAAGCTTCTCTACGATGTCAAATCTATTAGAGGAGGTTATGTTGCATTTGCTGGAGATAAGGGCGGATATATTACAGGGGAAGGAATGGTATCCAACGGGGTTGTAATTCTTTGATAAGATCAACTTTGTGCAACAATTTAATCACAATCTTCTCAGTGTTTCACAAATTTGTGATAAGAAGTTTTTAGTACACTTTGTTGCAAATGGATGTTATGTGCTGAAACCCGGTTACAAGATTCCAAAAGACTGGATTCTCTTATCTGCTCCAAGGATTAATGATTTGTATGTCCTTGATATGAGCCAAGCAATTACAACGTCTGTACAAGCAACCTATTTCGTTTCCAAAGCCACAGACAAGGAATCAATCTCTTGCCACAGACGGATGGGACACATTCATTTAAGAAAAATGAATCATTTGGTGTCAAATGAGTTAGTGCATGGTGTTCCTCTTAAAAATTTCCATCTTCAAGACGTCTGTGTTTCATGCCAGAAAGGGAAGCAAAGAAAGAAGTCGCACCCTACAAAGAAGATCAACACCGTGGCAGTTCCGCTTGAACGTTTGCACATGGATTTGTTCGGTCCTGTCAAGCATAAAAGCATCAGGAATGATCAGTACTACCTCGTGGTGACTGATGATTATTCAAGATTTTCTTGGGTGGCGTTTATGGCACACAAGAGTGACACTTTCGGAATTATCAAAAACTTGATCACAATGATTGAGAATTTGTATACTTTGAAAGTTAGACAGATACGCAGCGACAATGGAACTGAATTTAAAAATCATGCAATGGCGGAGTTCTGCACATCCAAAGGTATTCTTCACGAATTCAGTGCAAGTTACACTCCTCAACAGAATGGCGTCGCTGAGCGTAAGAATCGTACATTGATCGAAACTGCTAGGACTATGTTGGTAGAGTCCCAGTTACCCATTCCATTCTGGAGTGAAGCTGTGGCCTCTGCCTGTTACACAATGAACCGAGTCCTTACAGTAAAAAGACACAACAAGACCTGCTTTGAGCTTCTTTACAAACGGAAACCAGATTTCTGAATGGAAAGTTTGGGGCAAAAGCAATTGAAGGATACTTTCTTGGGTATGCCACCCCAAACTTAAGAGTCTGGAATCTAGAGACAAAAAGGGTCGAAGAATGGTCTGAAGTCAGAGTACAAAGACACACATTGGTAGGTAAATGTCCTGGTCAGCCTTGGATGTTTGAGTACGATGACTTCTTCAATTCGATCAATATTGAGGAAGTTGCAGTAGATGCTGCGGCACAGATGTTTTTCGAGAGTGACAACGCAACAGATTCACCGTTGCTTCGTCCAATTATTGTCAACAATCAAGAACCATCTTCAGTTAACAATAATGCTCTCGACAATGAGGATTTTCACGATGCTACCGAACTGAACGAATCTTCAGAGGATGATGAATTTCTCGATGCAGACCAAGAAGCTGTTCATGGTACTTCAGAGGCTACACCTCCAGTGGACGCCCCCAAAACAGCTGAAGCTACTGCATCATCCTCATTGCCAGTTCAGGGTATTGACTTGTTTGTTGATCTTAATTTCAACAATCTGGGTACAAATATTCAAGTTCTAGATAATCCAGAAACAAGAATTCATAATACCCATCCTCAACAAAACATCATTGGTAATGTTCAAAGTGGCGTTCAGACGAGAAATCAGTTGCGAAACAACAACAATGCAGGCTTGTATGCAGCAATTAGAGAATCGGGTTTGCAGAATGATTGGTCCTTCGCGTGTTACGTTTCACAAGAAGAACTAAAATCTTGGAAATAAGCTTTGAAAGATAATTCTTGGGTGGAAGCTATGCAGGAAGAACTGCAGCAATTCCAGAAGCTAAGTGTCTGGAAATTCGTTGATAAACCTGATGATTACAAGAAGATTGGTACCCATTGGGTTTATAAGTGCAAAAAGGATGACCGTGGAATTGTCATTCGAAACAAGGCGAGATTAGTTGTTCAAGGATTTCGTCAGATTGAAGGGATAAACTACAATGAAGTTTATGCACCTGTTGCACGTCTTGAAGCAATTCGAATCTTTCTAGCCTATGCTTCCTTCAAAGGATTCAAGATGTACCCGATGGACGTGAAAAGTGCATTCTTACATGGTGTGGTTGAAGAAGAGGTGTACGTCGAACAACCTCCAGGTTTTGAAGATCCTACTCACCCTGATCGGGTTTGGTTGCTCAACAAAGCTCTCTACGGATTACATCAAGCACCGAGAGCTTGGTACGCAACCTTATCTAATTATCTGCTGGAGAATGGATTTCGCCGAGGTCTTATCGATTGCACTCTTTTCATCAAAGAATAGGATGGAGATCTTCTATTGGTTCATGTATACATGGATGATATTATATTTGGTTCAACTAACAATGTTATGTGTAGGGATTTCGAGCGTGTTACGCAGGAGAAATTCGAGATGAGCGCCATGGGGGAAATGACTTTCTTTTTGGGCCTACAATTGCAACAAACGGAGTCTGGGATATTCATCCATCAGACGAAGTATGTTAGTGACATCTTGAACCGATTCCAGATGTCCGAAGCAACGCCCATTGGTACCCCACTTCAGCAGAATCACGGAATTAATCCGGACTTGAAGGGTGATGTTGTTAACTCTTCATTTTACCGCGCAATGATCGGATCTCTTATGTACCTCACAGCATCAAGACCAGACATAATGTATCCTATGTGCTTGCTTGCCCGATATCCTGGATCGATAGAGACACAACTTTTCACTCACCTTTTGCTTTCTTAACAGCTGCAATCACTCGCAATCACATTCCACTAACACTCACACTTGAAATTCGTTGTAACACTTAGCCGATCCGTACAATATCCTGGACTGTATCTTGAATTTTGAAGAAATAAGAAGAACTAGGCAGCTGCGATTGTCAGCTCCCGAGGTTTTATGCCGGAGATCTAGATTGATCAAGGGCTTTCCTCATACATCTCATGTCAACCTTTACTTTTTTGCTCATTGTTTGATTATTAATAAAGCTCGGTATCCTGAGCTATATCCTGAGAACTGTTTTTGCAAACCAACAAACCAACATATTTTCTACAAGTATTACTAGCACACTACCTCACAAAACTAATTTGATCACTTAATTGCTTCGGTAATTTTTTACCAAAACACTCAAAGAGCCAGGTATGGATCCTGGAAGATCAAAGAATGGGGAATCTGCTGAAAGAGAGTCTGATGAAAGGGGGAGTTGAGGAATCATGATGTAAAGGGGAGTCTGTGATTCAGAACTGTCAAAGACTTTTGAATACTCAGAAGAAAATTAGCTATGACAAAGATTGACTGTAGTAATATCCAAGGGGGAGTCTGTGAATGCACTATATCTATCGCTTCCGTCAATCATGAACGTAAATTTCAAATGTATCGAGTCGTAGTTGATAGGACAAGACAATACTAGATTTGATGTGTAGTGTGCATTCGCGCGAATGGCAGATCTGCACGGATCAGACAGACCTGCGCTAAGGTACATCTACGTATAAGGTGCGCATCCGTGATTAGATGTTAGTGCGGATGAGCTTCAACTATAAATAGGTGTCATCTCTTGTCATTTGTTACAACTTTTGGACTAGAGAGGGGAAACTTTATCCAGTTGGTTTCACAGTTTTTCAGTTTCATACAATCAATAGAAACCAGTTTAATTAGCTTGGTCTTGTTCACGTCACCTTCGTACTCGGATTCTGCACGTGATACGAAGTCAAACTAGTCAGTCGGAGCATTCGGAGCACTGAAACGGTCCTCACACCAGCCAGCATGACATGGGACTCCATCCCCAGGTGCTATAAATCTTTGTGATGCCATCACACGAGAACAATATAACTTAATGAGATGGGAGAAAGATATTGAGGACAGAAACCGGCTGTTAACAGATGAAGAGCTTGATTCAATGTTTCCACATGAAGGGTACAATATTTTGGAACATCTTTCAACTTATGCTCCAATTAAGACCCCTGCAAGGAAGCTTTTTGCTACCCCAACTCCATTAGGAACTCCTTTGTATGCTATCCTTGAAGAAAACAGAGGTCAATAGTTTGATGTTCTTAAAGAGATGTCGGGTGGACTTCCATTCATGAAACCAGAAGATTACCAATACTTTGGTGTTAATATTAAGAATTGTGGTGTTACTTTGCTGAATTTTAGTGTTAATTTTCAGAATTGTGGTGTTAATTTGCTGAATTTTGGTGTTAATTTTCAGAATTGTGGTGTTAATTTTGGTGTTACTCATGCCTGTTATGTTGTTTGATTATGATTTTCATTGTGATAAAATGGTAATTAGAATTTGTATGATGTTCAGCAGCTTGCAGAAGTTAAAAAACAAACAGTCTTCTTCTGGCAGACTGGAGAGGTTTGGTCCACCTCTTGTACTGCAGATGTGGTCCGCAGACTGCAACCATTTGACCTCTGAAAAAACAAACAACACCTTATATTCTGTTTAGATTTCTAAGTAACTAAATTGAATACAAAATTCAATATAATAAAGTCTCTAATTCAATGGCCTAATAAATTTGGAGAACTTGACACATAGGAAAGTAAACAGTCTCTAGCTGACCACACCAAACCACTGACTCGAGCCACACGAGCCAAGACACATCTAAAAAATAGTAAAGGTGGATCCAAGCAGCGATGCGAGTTTACCAAGTACGCCATCAAAACGCGCACCGCCCTCGTCCCGGACCCAGGCGCGCGAGCGTGTCGGGAGTTTCGCACCCTCCTAGCTACCACTGGGTGTGACTTGTCACGTAGGAATACATTAAACAGTTTTTTTAAAGGATCTTCTCATTACGGATGGTCCGCTTGTGCTTATTGAGGTTATTTCTTGGGTTAGAAAAAAGAAGAATAAGGCTTTCATCTTTAAAATTGATTTCGCCAAAGCTTATGATAATGTTAATTGGCTTTTTTTTTGTCTTCGGTGATGAACCAAATGGGGTTTCTAGATCGTTGGTGTAGATAGATAAACAATATTTTGGTGTCGGCTAGATCATCGAAGCTTGTGAACGGCTCGCCGAACTTTGAATTTCCTTGTTCTAAAGGTATGTGAAAAGGGTATCCGATATCCCCGTTTTTGTTTCTCATTGTTATGGAGGCTTTTTCAGGGATGGTGAAAAGGATGTGTAGGGTTGGTGCGATTAGTGGTATCTCTCTTCCGAATAACGGGCCTTGTATTTCACACCTTTTATACGCGGATGATTGTGTGATCCTTGGAGAGTGGTTCGAGATAAATGTCAAAAACATAGCTAGATTGTTGAGGTGTTTCTATTTGTGCTCAGGTTTAAAGATAAACCTTGGTAAATCATATCTTTCTTGGATAGGAGTCAATGCCGAGGAGGTATCGGATATTCCGGGTAGGGCGAATTGTAAGGGTGTCCGGAGTGGTAATCGGTAAAGGGTGGCAAACCACTTTACCGAGTGGTAAACACCGCCGCCAACAAGTGTTTAGTCACCAAACTTTATCAATTCGGTGGTGGAATGCCGCATCGGTGAAGAAGAGGTATGTGTGTGGTGGGGTGGGGTCCATGCCAATATCAACCAATCACACCGTTTTCCTTTTTTTTAAGTTTACCACTTCACCAAGTGTCTAACCATTGTCAACACTTTTCAGCAAAGTTTAAACACTTTTGCCTGATTGACATGGCGCGCTCTGATTGGTCGGTTTTTTAGTTTACCACTCCAAAGTGTTTAACCACTCCCCACACCCTAAGGCGGGTTCGTTTCCCTTTAAACACTTGGACATCTTGGTGGGTGCGAATATGAATAGAGTTGCAAATTAGATTTTTTATTTGATATCTTTGAGGCTAGGTTGTCCCGTTGGAAAGCGGAATGCCTATCTATAGGTGGCCGCGTGACGTTAATTAAAGCTGTGATGGAGAGTCTTCCTACGTACTATTTTTCGGTTTTTAAGTCTCCGGCTAAGGTTATTGAGGGCTTGGAAGGTATAATCCGAAGATTTTTGTTGGGAGGTTCGGTGGGGGTGAAGAAACTGCAATTGGTAGCTTGGGAAGACTTTGCGATGCCTATTAAAGAGGGTGGGCTTGGGCTATGCCAGTTAGTTAGTTGGACTAAATTGGTAGCTTGGGAAGACTTTCCCTTGACTAACCGAGGTCAATGGATGGGGTTAAGTTAGTTGGACTAAAATGGTAATGTTAAAAACTTTTTGGACCGCAGAAGATAAATAAAATCTTTGGACTAATGTGCCAAAATAACCCAAACCTCAGGGACTAAAATGACATTTTACTCTATCAGAATAAAAAAATCAATCTAGTCTCATCGATCAAGGAATTGTAAGAAGGCCACTATGCAACGATTGGAGTTCGAAAGATAAGAAGACCCAAATTGCCAAAGAAGGAGAAGCAAAATCGATACAGTATAGATCAATTCAGAACCAGAAAAAAAACACGAAGGAAGGAACAAACAAAAGAACTCAACCATAAGTCGATTTCAGAATTATAAATCGATTTAGAATACCTGAAGAAAGAAACCGAAAATATTAAAAATTGAGTTCGTGATCAACTGCGGCTCTCGTCCCTGTTGTTGGTATTATGTTTGAAAAAAGTCGAAAGGGAAGTGTTGCACCTTTCTTGTTGCTCTTTGTAGACCAAAGAAAAAGAAAACAAGCTTTTGTTTGTTTGGTTGTTGTTCGAATTTAAAATAAGAAAAAAAGGAAGGTTGTTCTTTTGTTGATATTTGCCTTGAAGACCAGAATCAAAGGAAATTATTTTCTTGTTGCTATTGGAGATTTACAAAAAAAGGGAGCGATAATAAGCATGGGTGAGTATAAAACCAAATTAACCGAATCGTAAATAACCGAATCGAAATAATCGAAGGGTCAATTATTTATATTTTTGATAAGATTGTTGTGGTTCGGTTATGGTTATTCGCTTATTTTCATAATCGAAAATAACCGAACCAAACCGAATGTTTTAAGCATGGCCGAAGCCATAGGACCATAGGTTTTTAAGTTAGTGTTTAAGTGTTTAACCATGTGATAATGAAATATAATTGATAATTCGACAAGCTTTAGCTATGTATGTTTATTATTTGCACATTTATGTTCCATGACTCACACATTTAAAGCCCAACGGTAAAAACTATTAAAAAACCGACCTATAACCGAACCGAAACCTCATTAACTTCCAATAACTGATTAACCGAAACCGAACGATTATGATTTTTTGATAACCAAAATGTACGGTTATAGTTTCGGTTTTAGGCAATAACCGAACCTAACCACACCATGCTCACCCCTAGTAATAAGTTTAGTGTTTGTTGCTTGTTGCTTTGTCTTTGATTGAAGAAGAGACAAAGGCAATTTCAAGATTGTTTATTGGTTACATCACAAAAGCAAAAGAATTCAGAACTACACGCACAAGATTCGCAAATTCCATGTTATACGTTCTAATTATTATTGAATTTCAGTTTATGGAATTTTATATATATATATATATATATATATATATATATATATATATATATATATATATATATATAGGATAAAGATCCGTTAGGAACCACCTCTTATTGCGAGAACCGCGAGAACCAATGTGAACGCAACAAAAAATGCCTAAAAATAGCTAAAAATCACACAAAATTTTTTTTTTTTTTTAATATTTTTTATAACAAAATCGCTACTTTTCGTAGCAAAAAAAAAAAAAAAAAAAAAATTTTTAAATTTTTTTTGGCATCTAAAAGTAGCGATTTTAACATAAAAAATATTAAAAAAATCAAAAAAAATTTTTTAGATTTTTTTTATATTTTTTAAGGTTTTTTGGGGGTTTAGTTTTTAGCTTTTTAGCTGGGGGGTGGGGGGTGGGGGGGGGGGGGGTTTAGGTTTTTGGGGGGTGGGGGAGGGAGGTTTAGGTTTTTGGGGTTGGGGGGGGGGGGTGGTGGTGGGGGGGGGGGGTTAGGTTTTTTTTAGGTTTTTTGGGGGGTTTAGTTTTTAGCATTTAGCTTGGGGGGGGGGGGGGGGTTAGGTTTTTTTTTTTTTTTGGGGGGGGGGGGGGGTGGTGTAACAACCCGCACTTTCGTGCGTTGTTACTACTCGTTACGCCTAGCACCAGAGATTCGGATCATAATGTAACTATATCGTATATATCGTTATTCGAAGGATAATCGCATATTTTCGAAATACAATATCACTATACTACACTATTATCACACTAACACTCACGGAGGCATCGAGTAAGGACCTATTCTACCCTCCTCAGTGGCCGTGATGTGTCGAGCGTAAACAATTAACGCTAACAAGGACTCTCGGGTGAGTGCTGTAGCTCCAGTCGTCATGACGATGATGACAATACGAGTAAACGGTACCCCGTCAGACTTTGTGGCACTACCCGAAATAACGTTCACGATGACATCAAGAAAGGACCTATACTACCCCCATTGATGGCCGTGAAACGTCGCTAATAATCGCATACTCGAATCGGAAACCGATTGTCAATTATCGAAACTTTGGATTATGGATACGTAAATACGACCCCTCGTGATATATATATATATATATATATAATAACAATATAATAATAATATAAATTTACTATGAAAAAGCGCGTACCTCGAAATCTATCAAAAACGATCAAAACGGAGAAGTCCAACGCGTCAGGATAGCCATCCGGACGGATAGGCCATCCGGAAGGATGGGCCATCCGCACGGATGGACTGTCCGGACCAAAACCCCTTCCTCTTCACTGCTGCCTATAAATACCCTATCACATCACTTGAACAGTGATGTACAGCTCCCACTCGACCAAACACGCTCCAAGACCCCTTTTCTCTCGATTCCTCGCGATTCCGGTAAGATTTCAACCTAAAACTTGTACTTCTACAATCTACACTCGATTCTACATCATTCTATCTTTCAAAACTCAAATTCTAACCGTGAAATCTGCGGATTTGAGGCGTTTTGAGGTGATGTCACCAAGAGTTCTTATGAACTTCAAGTTGGGGTCTCATTTCACTATAAACGACTCCGATCCGGGTGATTTCCACATGTTTTAATGACAAATCTCACCTAAATCTATGCGATTTCGAGTTAACCATGAAAAACCATCACGAACGGCCAGATCTGATGGAACGGGGTGATTCCCGGCCGTTAGAACGAGTCGGAATTGACGGAACTTCAAGTGTTAGTGCGAAATTACACTACCCTAGTAAAAACGAACGCATTCCTTCCGTTAAACACTCGGAAACAGTGTTCAGAGTGCGAAACAGACATGTCAGTCCGCACGGATGACACATGTCCGCACGGATGACATGCCATCCGCACGCACAATTGTCATCCGCACGGATCATGTCATCCGCACGCACAGCTGTCATCCGCACGGATCATGTTATACGCACGCATTACATCATCCGCACGGATCATGTCATCCGCACGCACAATTGTCATCCGTACGGATCATGTCATCCGCACGCACAGCTGTCATCCGCACGGATCATGTCATACGCACGCATTACATCATCCGCACGGATCATGTCATCCGCACGCACAGCTGCCATCCGCACGGATCATGTCATACGCACGCATTACATCACCCGCACGGATCCCCTGTTATGCGGACGGATAACATGTCATCCGGACGGATGACTTGTCATCCGGACGGATAACATGTCAATCCGCACGGATGAGAACAATTCAACCTAATGAGTAACTTTTCAAGGCAATCTTAACCGTACATCGTTTACTCTATTCTTCAAGGATCAATACAGACATACTCGCAACCGACTCAAACAAGTTGTATTCCCGCTAAATACGCACTGTGAGTATACTTGACCCCTTTTTAATTGAATTTTGGGTGTAACATACGTTTCTAGCAAATCGAACTTATCAAACGAATTATTCAATCAATCGAATTATCACTTGCGAATTACTGTTATGCATAGATATACGTGATGCTAGTTGCATATGTGCTAGGGCTTATACTCGCGACGTCCCACCAAGACTAGTATAGTACTATTGCGCCCGACGGGGTCTAGTTATGCCATCGTACATTCGAGCATCGAGGACTTAGTTGGTAGTATCAGTTTTGTGAGTATATATGTCGTGTATTACGTTTATGCATATGGAAATTCGCTACACTTTTTATCTATTATGCTATACTTATCAAACCTGTATACTCGCCAATACTTTTGTATTGACAAATATTTTAACGTATGTTGCAGGTTAGATCGCAGACTATATCAAATTAAGCTAGGGAGTCTAGAAACTCAACTAAAATCTAGGTTGTCGGATTTGTATTGTTCGAGAGGACAAGAAATCTGTGATAACTTATGTGATTGTATTATTTGTTAGTATGGGATAACGAATGTATTAAATATTATCGCAATATAGTTGTTATGGATTCTCTTGAGCAATCTGATTCGCCTAGTGCCGCTCCCCGATGATTCCGCCATCGGTTGGGGTGTGACAGGTGGGGGGGTTTAGGTTTTTTTTTGGGGGGGGGGGGGGGGGGGTTTAGGTTTTTTTAGCTATTTTAGGTTGTGTTCACATTGGTTCTCGCGGTTCTCGCAATAAAGGTGGTTCTCGCATGAACCTTACCCTATATATATAGTTCCCATTAAATCTAACCACTTTTTGAATCAATTTCTACCGTCGGATCATGCTGAGAGGAAATATCAGCCGTTTAAACCCACAAAAATAACCGCTCTAATGGCGGTTCAAGGCGGTTATTGGCAGTTTTCTTGCAGGTGGTTTTGCTCCTAAATTTCTGCCCTTGATCTTCATAACTCAATCACCTAAAATATCATCTTTAACCGTTTTTATTATTATATATTCTTATGTTCCTATTAATCTTAACTGATTTTTAGGATGATCTCAGCCATTCAAAGTCTTCAACATTAGATCCTAACCATTCAAAATACTAAAAATCTTCTAGAAGGAAAGTTTCATGCGCTCTCTCTCCCTCCTTATTTCTAGGGCCGGTTGATATCACGGCCTCTACACATAAAACAGAATCGTGTTCTTCTCTTGTATAACCTACTATCCTAACATCAGACCTCGTGACGCAACGATGATGATGATGATGGTACGAGTCTATTTACTATCTACTAAAGCTTCATATTTCTAATTCCGCTGGAATGGTTTTGGGGATTTTGGAATGGTTTTGGGGAATCTGAATAGAAATTGAATTTGCTTGTACTGTTTGCTGTAGAAATGGCTTCTTGGATATTTATTCTTGGTCTGTCATTACTCAGAATCAGAAGTCGCAATCTATAGAATATGGTATGACTTTCTCACTTTTTTTGTGATTTCTTATGTTTCAAGGATTTCGTTTTTGATGAATCTCAAAGCACAAACCACTGTAGGAATTGGAGTTACCAATGGACGATATTATAACCAATATTTCAATTCGATGAACACAATGTCTCTATTGTCGACAACAAATCTTCCCAGCTCTCATACTTTTCCTGTTCTTCATCATTCATTAGCATAAGTTAGTCTTTATTGTGAAATTAATATTTTTTTATGTTATACTCTATTTCAATGAGTTTCTAAAGTCAACTATAACAAATTCAAATATATATGTTTTTAAAGTGAGTTCGTTGTTTTTAGATTTAAATATAGACTATATCACACATTTTTTTGGTTTTAAACAAATAAGGTTTTTTTTTAATACAAACAATGAAATAGTTATGTCATTGTACCATTAATATGTCCGTCCACCAGACGGGTATAGAACTAATTTCAGACGAAAACCAGGTTCAAGCGTAGGTGTTGGAGCCTTAATTTCTAATGGAAAACATCGCTTGGGTTTTGGTTGATGAGCAGAGAGCAGATAAAGCTACGCGCTTTCGAATGGGTGGTGGTTATGTCGCCGACATCGATTAAGGGCAAAGCGGTGGTGGTCGATGTTGGTATGTGACGCAGGTTTGGGGAAGAGTGACGGTGATTTGTGGTGGTAAGCGGTGTGGATGCCCTAAAAATGGATACTGGTGGAGTGGATAACACGTGTGGGGTATTGTTACGCTAACAGCGTAACCTGTCCACCGGACGGGTATTAAACTAGTTACTATAGTCTTTTAGTAATTTGGATATAGTGATTCACGTTAGAATAATTGTCGGTTTTAGAAAAAAACTAAGTCAATGTCAGGAAAGTCATCATCTGATATAAACAATAGTGCAACTGTAACATACAAGGATGTAGGATCCTTGACACATTTCCAATGCTCTATATTAAAATCTCCAAATTACACCATATGCGCTATCCGCATTAAAACCACACTTGAAGCAAACGAGCTAAACGAAAGAACCAAGTGTTAACAAAAAAGACAAATCCTCAATTGCATATTTGTTTCTAGCAGTGTTAGAGGATCTAGTATTACAAGCTGCAAGCTATAAGAACGCAAAAGAATTTTAGGAAGCTTTGAAGATTAGATATGTGGGTGTGGTTCTAGTGCAGAAGGCACGTCTACAAACTCAAAAATTGGAATTTGAAATGTTACAAATGAATGACGAGATACGATCGATTCTTTCACCGTAAAATTGGCAAATATTGTTATCGAGAAAACGACTTAGGATTAACATTTGATGAACCGACTTTTGTATAGATACTCCTAAATTATGTGCCAGATAGGTTTATTCAGATTGTTGCATCTATGAACAATACTCAGATTTAGACACTACGACTCTAGACGAATCAATTGGAAGACTGAAAACCTTCGAAGAGAGAATCAAGTCTAAGAAAGGAATCCTAGTAGAAAATCAAGAGAAACTCTTGTTGACACATCATGACAACAATTCTGGTCGTGGACAACGCTTTGGTAATCTTGGAAGAGGAAGATTTAATCATTCACAAAGTCGAGGTTGTGGTAGATTCATACAAGAAGAAAGAGAAGAAGTCATGTCACACGATAATAATGATGATTATTATAAATGGAAGAGATACCCACGAAGTTAAGACAAATTCGTGTTTGGCATAAGTAAGATAAGGTGTTATAATTGCAATGATTTTAGACATTATGCCTCAGATTGCCCTAAACCAAACCACATAAAAGAATAAGCAAATCTCATGCAAGAAAATGAAGAACCAACATCTTCTAATGTCACAAGTTGAAGATGGTGATACTCAAAAGGAATGTGAAGACATGGAAGAGTTTGTCCATGTTAAATTTAAAGGAGTCTTGAGAAGGTAAAATTGATTGGAGCACAAAACCTACACGTTGAAGATGTCATGATTAAAGGGGAGAATGGTGATTATAATCCATCACATCAAACTTAGAGGGTTTTAGTGTAAATAGTTAATAGTATGTTTTATTGTGTATCAGTAACTTATGTAAAGTCTAAAGTCTGGGTAATAGATGTGTCAAAACTTAAACGTAATACCCCATCAAATTGAGAGGCGACGTACAGAATCGTCATGTTGATTACAATTGGGTGCCATAAGGGAATTGACACCATCAAGAGGTGCGACAATCATAGGAAGCGTGATGGTTCAATCGTATTGGTTCAGTATGTATATACAGGGCTATGTATTTCATATTTCATTGTTTGTTTCATCACACTTTATCAATCAAAGAAAGATTAGATTATTCAATTCTTGTTTCTCTATTTTCCGAATTCATATCAAGTTGAAAAAAGATTAGATTATTCAATTCTTGTTTCTCTATTTTTCAAGTTCATATCAAGTTGAAAAGATCGATTGGAGCCAACAACTAATGCATGGCAATATTGGTATCCCCTATGGATTTGCAACAATTTAATTCATCGTAAATAGACATGTCCTTAGTAGATTAAGCTCACTTATATAGCCGGTTTTAGTTTGAATTGGACAGGTTTTTAGGCCCGGGTAAAAATGAGTATACACCTTTACTTCTGTTTCAATGAGCCCCAAAAGTACATGCAAAATTGCAAGTTCACTCAAACAAAAACAAAAACCTGTTATAGACAACTTAATATGTAAATCACTAGTGATTAACCTATTTCATATTTTAATGATACAATATTTTTTATATAACAAATAAACTTCATCATCATTTTAAAATGTGTAATCTTTTATAGGAGTTTATTGAATTAGTTCTTCTATATGTATTTATTCAACAACTAATTAATACATCCTTTTAACTACTACTAAATTTTACATTAATATCAATATAACGACTAAAATCCTTAGTCACTTACTATCGAACACATTTACTACAGACATTGATGTCAGTTCATAATCTCTTTAAATGACAAATCATTAATTCTAGTTTAAGATATAAGACACTTAATTCGATGGAAGACACACATCTTGCAAAACTACAAGAAAACGGGGTAATAGCGGTGACAAATGTCGCCGCTAAAGACCCTGATCTGCGCCGCTATTGTTAATAGTGGCAACATGTCGCCGCTAAAGGGTCGCCGATAAAGCTTGGACGGTAAAGGTTCTGATGTCGCTGCTATTGATCCATGTCGCCGCTATTGATGTAAACCAATAGCGGCAACAATTATCACCGGAATAAAGTGTTGGGATTGAACCCTACCAAAGGAACAGATAATTAAAGCCAAAACTGGATCAGAGCAGTGGATCAAGAATAAGCAGATGTTATGTATACAAGTCTCTCCCCTTGAAAGTGGTTTCAACATCTGCTGACCTCCTATCTACTGATCGTACAAACTGCTGACCTACAAACTGCTGATCAAGTAAAAGACCGATCATAACATCAGTGGCAAGTACTGCTGGGCTCACATCAGTGGAAGGATGCAGCAGTAGTTTAGATGTCTTTATGTAATGAAATGTAATAACAGTAGTTAGTATAGCAGAGGTTGTATTGATCAGAGGTTAGAGTTTGTTAGGAGGTTAGATGTCACTTTCATGGTGACGTCAGCTTAGATGCTTCAGTGGTTTGCTCGTGCCTATAAATAGAACAGTGCTCTGTACTGTTCTATTAGCTCTTTCACTATATTCTTCCTGCACGAACAAATACTGTGAGCTCAGGCTGAGGGGGAGTTTGTTGCATACTTGCAAATTGTAATCGTTGTTGAAATTAAATTCAATCATTCGGTTCAATGTTAAACTTGTATGTTAAAAGCAATTCTCCTGTTTGATTGTGAAAAGTTTGCTTCCATCTTAATTCCGCTGCACAACTCATTCATCTTCATCTTAATTCAAACGTAAAACACAATCAAAACCAAACTCAGATCCTAACAATTGGTATCAGAGCTTGGATAATCCAATTTGATTTAACAATCATTTTGACGTAAATAGTTCAGCTCATAACAGTTGATACTGATAGTTTGTTCGTTTTGTTGAAAAACAGAGCAAGGTTTAATCACCATCAAAGTTGATTAATCAGTGCCTGTAAAACAACCAGGATGTCGTCACAATCACAAGATGATAAGAATAACATTGGCTCTCTTTTCAAACCACCCATGCTTAAACGTAATGAATACAACATCTGGGAGAGAAGGATGGGTCACATCCTTGCTCAACAGAACACTGGATGTTGGAGGTCTGTTGTTTTTGGTCCTCATGTTCCTATGGTGCCAAGTGCTGAGGATGCAAAGAAGTTCGTTCCTAAACCAACTGAAAAGTATACTGAAACTGATTTTCAAAAGTTCGAACTCGATGCCAAAGCATTTAGCATCATAGCATCTGCATTACCCAATGAAATCTATGCTGGACTGTTACATTGTAACAGTGCCAAAGAGCTATGGGATGCACTGAAGGAACAGTTTGGGGGGACAGAAGAAGTTGTAGAAAACAACAGGGAAATTCTAAATCAGCAGTATGAAACATTTTGTCACATCAAGGGTGAATCATTGACTCAGCAGTTTGAGCGATTCAGTTGTCTCATTAGTGAACTAAGGCTTGTTAAAGTAACATTTCCAAATTCAACTCAAAATAGCAAGTTCCTTAGATCACTACCAGAAAAATGGGGTACCATTGCATTTGTTACTAGAAACTCTGCTGAGTTCAAAGATCTGACCCTGACCCAACTTCATGGTAGACTCCTGACCTATGAAAGGGAGTTAAACCAGAAAAAGAAGTTGCAAGAGTCTGGAAAAGTTGCTGATGATTATTCATTCGGTAGCACAACTCTTTTTGGTCAAGAAGAATATGGTAGCAGTGGTAAGGATCAGGGTTATGATCACTTTATTGATATAACTGCTGGTGGAAATTTTAACAACCCTGATCCTCACTCTGCAAATTATGCTTTTACTGCAAATTGTGAAAACCAGATGTCAGATAACTTGTGCTTTGAACTCAATGATTTGCAACACTTTGATCCCACTGACTTAGAAGAAATGGACATTTTGCATCAATTGGCTTTGCTTAGTGTAAGAACAAGCAAATTCTACAAAAGAACAGGGAGAAAATTCCCATGGTTACATGGGAATTTAAAAGTAGGGTTGGATAAGTCAAAAATCAAGTGCTATAAGTGCAATAGGCTAGGTCATTTTGCTAGGGAATGCGGGAGTCAAACCACTGGTCCTATAATCACTCATCCCAGCTCAAACCCTAGACCACAAAATCAAAGCACTGTTCACTATACCCAATATACCCCTGCAGCCCATGTTAACACTGCTTACTATGCTGCAACCCCTGTGCCTGTGCATTATGTTCAAACCACTGTTCCACAAATTCAGTATGTTCAAACCCCTGTCCCTCAGGCACAAGTGCAACCTGTTGCACCTCAACAAGCTGCTCCAACAGTGGTACAACCAGATCAACAAAGCTTTTTCACCCAAGGTTTTGTTGACTGGAGCAACATGCCTGATGAGCTTGGTGATGAAAAATTTTGCGCTCTATGCTTTTAATGAACCTTCTAATGATGAATTTTGTTTGATGGCATTAGAGTCAATATCAGAGGGGGTAGAAACTGAAGGTGAACAGCTAAGTGCTGAAACAGTGGATGAGGTGGCTGAAGCAGTGGTTACTGCAGTTGCTGATGAACTACTGTTGGGAGAAAATTCAGAAACCCTGATTGAACCACTGTCTGACCCCTGGTCCAAGGAAGACAAAGAAGACAAGGAAGAAACGAAAGCAGGTGAGAAAGAAGTAAGAGCTGATGATGAAGAGGATCATCAATGTGATTGTGCCATGATGGCTGCTGCTAAGGTATCACCTCAAGTTCTTGAAAAACTGTGTTCAGACAAATGCATTATTGCATTTGCTAACATCAAAGAGGTAAATGAAAACCTTAGGGATAAAATCTTAACTGATGAAGTCAAATTTGAAAAGTCATTAAAAGAACTTAGAAACAAATTGGCTGAAAAAGATAAAGAGATCAGCAGTCTCAAAGAAGAGCAGAGCATAACCAAAACTCAACTCCAAACTATGGTAGAAAAATACCAAGTTTGCAAAAAGGAGTTGGAGTCCACCCAGATCACCTGTGAAAGATGGGTGGAATCTTGCAAAGGGTATGAGGTTATGCTTGAGAAACAGCTTGAAAGCAATGTTAAGTTTGGTATAGGATATAGAAAATATGATGATCTTGAAAACACTGCTGGAAAACAAGCTGGTTCATCTGAAATTATACCAACCAACAAGAATGGCCAAGAGGTTAAAATAACTGACAAACTTGGTAACAAAATCACTTTGGAAAGATCTGTGGGATCCTCAACTTTTGAGGAAATTGATAAATACCAATTTAAACCCACACGGTCTGATGAGTGTGACATTCTTGAAAATTTCAAGCCCATGGACTTTACAACCACTGATGGTGTCACAGCTCTAAAAGCATTAGATACATCCACCTTTGAAAGCTTGGTCTCTAGGATTGGCATGCTAAACATGGAATAACAAGCAACATCTTGTTTTTCTATGAATAAAAGCATTAAAATGTTTTCAGAAAATCAAAAATCCATCCTTAAAAATAGCTAAAAATGAAGTTTTCATTAAAATCCTTAAAAGTCTGCCATAACCACTGTTTGTTCAAAAGTCTGCTCTACTTCAAAGTCTGTCCACTGCTGAAAGTCATCCCCTGTTCTCTCATTTTCATGATAAGCACTGATGCTCAAAATCAGTGTTTTATCCACTGATGTGCTATCTGCTGATAGTAAAAATCATCCACTGCTTCCATTTGTTACCGTTGTAACCACTGCCTTTCATCAGTAGTTTTCATAAAAGTACTGTCCTTCATTTCATCAGAGGTTGGAACGTGGACAGTACATAGTGGTCAGTCCTTTTGTAACCGCTGCCACATCAGCATTCACTTTTTCTCCATAAAACCCCTTTCAAAACCCCAAACAGGGTTTTACTGTCGAATTGAATTCCTAAAAATTCTCTTCTCAAAGCAGTTTATTCTCAAATTCCTTCACAATCTTCTTCGATCATCATCTCCAAAATGACAAAATCAAAGTCATCTGCAAAACCCACTTCCAAATCATCCTCAAAAGAGGCCTCTCAAAAGGCAAAACCCACTGAAATTCCACACAAACCGTCTCACAACCTTCTGGGTTTTCTCACAAAACCCAGCACCACTGATATTTTTGACTCCATCATTGATATCATGTCTGCATCGAAGTATAAAACTTTGTTAACAGCAGATGCACCAATTTACTTGGCGACCCAAAGAGAGTGTTGGATCGGTTTCGTGACCCTAAACAGTCAGTAAAGGCAGTTCATCATCATTTACTAAGGCGGAATCAAAGTAAACAACGTCACAGCAGCTTGTTTCCTTTTCAATTCTTTTCTATTACTAATTCCTGAGTCTTTACAATGATTTCTGATGAAAATCCGACAGCACCTTGACTCACACACTATGATCTCAGTTCCTGATTGCTTCAAATGACGACACACATCAACTATATATAGCCCACAGGGTTTCGCTTGAATGTGACACATGTCTGTTCAAGCGAACTAGCATGTTGTTGGTTTCTCTTGAACATGACATGTTGTCATTTCAAGCGAACTCACCTATAATAACATATAAAACCCTAAATTCTAACCCAATGTGTGTTCATTCATCCTATCTAGACATAAGACTCGATTAAGACAAAGTTAACAGACACTAAGTGCACCAACAGACTCCCCCTTGGATGTTGACGAAGTCTTCGGTGTCAAGTCTTTAGTCTTTGTCTTTCTCCAAATTAATTTATCATTGTAAAAGCTCTCTTCAATCCTTATCTTCAAACTTTAATCTTCAATCTCCCCTTTGAGTATTGATCCAGAATCTTGACTCCCCCTTTCGTAGACTCCCCCTCTCGATAAGCTAGGGCTTAAATTCTGGTTCAAACTTTGATATTTTGTTGCCATGGGAAACTTGATTCCTGCAAATACTCTACCCAAATATAAGATATATGCCAATAACATTTTCAATCCAAACTTACCATTCAATCATAATTGATAGTCTAACCAGTGTTTAGAAATCCACTTAAGTATTCAGGTCCAAGTTAATGACCCTGATTACTCAAATTATCTACCAAGTCCAACTTAATGACCTTGGTTGATCAGAGATAATTCACACTGACATTCAGTTCAATTTGTTTTTCTGAAAATTTACAAGTTTCAAATTAATAAACTTGCTTTAACTTTCCAATTTTCACAAACTTATCATGTTTTAGCTCCAAACTCATCATCCAGCCCAGAAACTTCCTGCATCTGCTCCAAATTCGAATATGAAGATCAACTCTCCACTTTGGTTTGTCAAAAATAAAGCAGAAGTGTAAAGTCTTTTTGGATTTTAATAAAGCTTATAAACTAGAAATGAAATACAGAACTAAAATGCAATAAAAGTAAACTATTTACAAACATATTTTTGGCTAAGCGTGTTAGGGAATCATATCAGCTATTCGATAAGTCACAAGTAACGTTAAGCTTTAATTTCATACACAGAATTAAACAATTCGCTTAGATTGTCGATATACTGATCCACTTAAATTCTCACACAATTTTCAATCTGTCCAGGATACGGATTTAGATGTTTTATAGACTTAAACGTATACATGTGTCCCACCTCTTGAATATACTCCCGTGTCCAGATCCCAATATTCAGTCTTACAGGTGAGTATACCACAGATGATATCTGTAAGGGAATAAATTATGATCGAAATCATGAGAGTTCAGGTCAGAACTACCGTTCAGCAGAGAGATCATGAATCGACTTGGGTGTGTCCCCTTTAGAGGATCTTTTGTTACAACAGCATTGATTAGCAATTTTATTGTCTTCATCATTTATGCTGAGGGTGATGCTATGTTTCAAGCATTGCAGAAAGTATAATTCGGGGACTAGGTCAGAACTTCCATTCAGCAGAAGTCCCGAAATAATACCCCAGATATCACTGAGTATAAAGACCTAGTATATCAGAAAAAGGAATCTTTCAAACAAGATTTCAGGGGTTACCTATATATCCAAGTAGTGTACCCCACGAAATAAGTAAGTAAAGATTTAGGTTTATATCCCGAACAAACCTACTAAATGTGCAAAAACCTATCGGCACATCATCAGTGAGACTGTTTAACGCATTTAAACTCTACATTTCTTTAGCATACCGTAACTGTCAAGCCGATGTACTATCATTTACCCTTTTTTACACAAGCTCTTTTCTGGTTTTCTATTGTTTTTGGATTTTGAAAATATCTCATGTTTTTGTATTTTTGAAATTTTTTACTGTTTTTGTATTTTCTGAAAATATTACCCTATACCTCCCCCTAAATACCAAAACAGGTAAAAAATCGACAAACCATTGCAGATTGCTTCTTAACATCATCTACAATGTCTCCTTCATCAACGCCAAGAATTTCCTCCAACACCGATAAAAGCTTCATACCATTCAGTTTTAGCAAATATTGAAAACGTGTTTTGTCAAATGCTTTAGTATGTAAATCAGCTTTTTGTTCGTCAGTGTGGATTTTCTCAATTCGTATCAACTTCTTCTCGAAACAATCTCGAATGAAGTGATGACGAATTTCAATGTGTTTGGTTTTAGCGTGATGAACTGGATTTTTAGTAATGTTAATTGCTGCCTCATTATCAACAAAGATAAGAGTGTTTAGAAATTGCAAACCGTAGTCGCGCATCTGTTGCTGGATCCACAAGATCTGAGAGCAGCAACTGCTAGCAGAAACATACTCCGCTTCACATGTGGATAAAGCCACAGAGGTCTGCTTTTTGCATTGCCAGGTGACCAATCGTGATCCAAAAAACTGGCACCCCCGCTGTTGTTGATTTAGCGTTAACTTTACAGCATCCGAAATCCGAATCGGAATATCCTTCGAGCATAAAATCGCCATCTTTTGGATACCCAAACCCCAACGATGGAGTTCCTTTTAGGTAGCGTAATATCCTTTTGACTATTACCATGTGCGATGCTCTCGGATTAGATTGAAATCTTGCTGCTAGGTAGGTTGGGTACATAATATCGAGTCTTGAAGCTGTCAAATACATCAGCGATCCGATCATGGAACGATACATCGTTTCATCTACCTTCTCTCCGGTGAGATCAGGGTTTATCCCATGATTCGTTGCTAATGGGGTGGAGGCTGGAGTAGAACCTGACATCCCGAATTTCTCCAAAATATCATGAACGTACTTCGTTTGATGTATGAAAATTCCCTTAGGCAGTTGATCAACCTGAAGTCCTAAGAAGAATTTCATCTCACCCATCGATGACATTTCAAATTTTTGCTTCATAACTTTTTCAAAATCTTTGCAAAAATTTTCATTTGTTGACCCAAATATGATGTCATCCACGTATATCTGAACAATCAGAAGATGTCCGTCGACCTCTTTGGTGAAGAGAGTGGCATCCACTTTTCCACGAATGAAGCTGTTGGCTAGCAAATGTTGAGACAATGTCTCGTACCAAGCTCTCGGGGCCTGGTGTAAACCATACAGCGCTTTATCCAGCAAATAAACCTTGTCTTTGTGGATTGGATTGGAGAAGCCCGGTGGCTGTCCGACATATACCTCCTCTTTTACCTTCCCATAGAGAAACGCCGATTTAACATCTAGCTGATATACTTTGAATTTTTTCCAAGATGCAAATGCTAGGAAGATTCTGATCGCTTCAAGTCGAGCAACTGGAGCATATACTTCGGTGAAATCTATACCCTCCTGCTGACTGAATCCCTGGACTACAAGTCGAGCTTTGTTACAAACCACAACTCCTCTATCGTCTCTCTTACACTTGAACACCCACTTGGTGTTTATCTTCCTCTGACCATCAGGTAAGTCTACTAACTTCCACACACCTAACTTCTCAAACTGACTCAACTCTTCTTGCATAGCATTGACCCAAGAATCTTCAGTTAGCGCCTCTTTGTATGTACGCGGTTCGATCTGCGAAATAAAACAACTTAGTGAAAACTCAGTTTGTAAAGGTGCTACTGTAGAATAAAAACAAGTAAGGCCTTGGTCAATTTGACGTCTAGTGCGAACGCCTGATTGCAATTCTCCAATGATCAGTTCCTCTGGATGGTATGAAAGAGTTCGTGGCATCACTTTGCCTGGAATATCTACATCGCCTTCCAGATTAGTAACATTCTGATTTGCACCTTGTTCACTGACTGGGTTTGTTTGTCTTGAAATCTGAATTTGCTCCCCCTCAGAATCTGAATCACCATGATCAAATACCGGCATTTTCTCAGATTCTTGATTATCATTATGTGCCGTCTGATTATCTTGAGCAACTTCATTTTGTTGGACATCATCATGTTCTCCAGCATTGCTTGGACCAGCTTCATCATCATTCGAAGTTTGTTTCGGTCGACTTAAATACTCAGCTGGGAACCTTTCCTGCGATGACTCATACTCTCGCAAAATATCCAACTCATCAAAGAAATCTTCTTCTTCTTCTTCTTCTTGTTCTTCCATCATGTCAAATGAATCCCACAACTTGTCGTAATGATAATGCCATGAATCTCCAGGATTCTGCGGCGGCATTGTATAACCTTGACATTCAACATTTGGAGCTTCAATAATCCGCTTCAGACTTGGAATGAAGACTCGTCGTAATGGACTTGCATAACCTATGAATATCCCTTCAATACTCTTCGGACCAAACTTTCCAAAAGGCTCTAGAATAGTACAGGGTGACCCAAATGGTTCAAGATACTTCAGATTTGGTTTGCGGTTATTTATCAACTCAAAGCATGTTTTGTTGAATTTCTTGACAGTGAGAACTCTGTTGAGCGTATAGCATGCGGCGGAAACTGCTTCTGCCAAAAAATTTATCGGTAACTTTGAATCAGCAAGTATTGTTCTGGCCGTTTCGATTAGCGTCCTATTCTTTCTTTCAGCGACTCCATTCTGCTGCGGAGTGTACGGAGCACTAAACTCATGCAATATACCTCTTTCATCACAAAATTCTTCCATCTTGTTGTTCTTGAATTCAGTACCATTATCACTTCTAATTCTTTTGATACACCTTTGGTACAGATTTTCAATCTTTCTGAATAACGCCATCAAACTGTCAAACGTTTCATCTTTCGATTTCAAGAATGATACCCACGAAAATCTGGAATAATCATCAGTAACCACAAGACAGTAGAGATCCCCTGTAATACTTTTGACGTTTACTGGACCAAACAGATCCATATGTAGTCTCTCTAATGGTCTGGAAACTGAATTGACTTGCTTTTTAGGGTGTGACTTTTTCTTCTGCTTGCCTTTAATGCAACAAATGCACTCCCCTTCCAGATGAAAACCTTTAATGTTAACACCCAGAACTAAATCATTATGCACCAAGTGATTCATTTTTCGTAGGTGAATATGGCCCATCTTGCGATGCCACAATCTCGATTCTTTCTCAGTTGCTCTAGACACAAAACAATGTGCTTGACCTGTAGTTGTAGTTGCTACACTCATGTCCAATACATACAGATCATTCACTCTAGGTGCCCTCATGATAATCCATTCTTCAGGGATAACAAATCCTGGTTTCAAGATTAAACATTCTTTGTCAGTAAAGTGAGTGGTATACATCCTGTCACAAATCTGCGAGATACTCAGCAAATTATTCTCCAGCTCAGCAATGTAGTTAACTCTTTCAAACGTAACAATCCCATTGGATAACGTTCCTTCACCAACAATTCTACCACCTTGATTTCCTGCGAATCCCACATAACCACCATTGAAATTTCTAACATCGTATAACAATGCAGTCTTCCCTGTCATATGTCGAGACGCTCCACTATCCATAATCCATCGTGAAATAGCTCTCGGAAGTTCCTGCACATATCACAAATTGATTTTAAAAACACATTTCAATAAAGATGCCGATTCATGCTTCACAATTACCAACTAGGAAGCTCCGGCAAGTCCGAAATTTTTAGTGAGATTTTGATGCTACCCAAGCCTCTTTTGACTCAGGTAACTGGACTTTAATGTGAGATTTTGTATTGTAAAGTGGCGGAAAATTTTTACCATTCATCTTCAAGTTTTCTTCTGATCCAACCTCAACCTTTTTGTATAAGAAAAACTCATCTATCTTAAGTTGACCGGTTGGTTGATCTTTCTTTTGCACATTCTTCTTCTCTAGTGGAGTAGAAGATTGTTTCTCCAACTTTTCATAATAATCCAAAGGAACATCCATCTTTACCGGAATGGTAGAAGACGATTGTTTTTCCAACTCTGAAACCTTTGGTTTTTCAACAACTTTTGGCTTCCATGTTTGTTGAGATGAAGCAACCCGTTTATAGAATTTGTCATTTTTAGTTACCAATTTCTTAACAGGTTCAATTTTGACTTTTGTTTTCTCATTTTTCAAAATTTTCTCAACAACCATTGGAGCTTTTCCTTTTGCATCAACCTTCTTCTTTTGACTCTCAACAATTTCAAACTTAGGCTTGAAGTTGGTGCAATTTCTTGCAATGTGACCAACTTTGTTGCATCTAAAGCATGTACGAGTATCAACTACCCGACTTGTGCCTTCAGACTGAGATTGTGAGGTCTTTTTTTCAAAGAATTCTTCATTCGATTTTGAAAAAATTTCAGATTCTTCATCAGATAGTGAATTTGAACTGTTCACAAACACTTTCTTCTCAACAAACTTCTTGTTTTGAAAACTCTTTTTCTGATAACTCTTACCACCCTGATAACCATCCGACCATTTGTTTCGATTGTTGTTATAAAAACGTGGTGGAACTACAGGTTTCTTGTAGTAAGCTTTATCTTTCTCAAAATTCATTTGCCTTTTTGTTTGTTTTAAACTCTTTACTTCAGACAAATCGATTTCAACCATTTTAAACACATTTGTCAATTTTGAAACATTTACATTCTCCAGAGGAAACTCAGAATCCGAATACAACTTATCAGATCCCGACATCTTGTACATGACAAGATTAGGTTCATCATTTAAGTTGTTTTTGGACTTTTGTTTCGGAATGTATTTGTCCAAGAAACATCCATCATCTTCAGCTGAATCACTTTCAGACATCAAAACACTTTCAGCTGTGCTTTTAACAATCTCTGTCTGAACACTATCATCAGATGATGAAGAAGAAAATGTAACATCAATTGAATCAGGAAGTTTCACTTCATTTTCATCTTCAAGATTAACCAACCCAGATTGCTTTTTCGAATAATTGTCTAGAACTGGTGGCGGAACTTGATGAAACCCGACCCCAGTTCCATCACAGTATACATCTTCGCCTGCTTTGTTTTTCCCTATGGGTTTGGGAACAATGTGTTGCAAAACAAAGCTTGCAGAGCTGTAACTGTTCAATTTCAAATTGATACGCTCATTCTCAATCTTAGCTTCTTCAAATTGAAGCTTCAATTTAGCAATCTCATCCAATTGTTGATTGATTAATTCTTCTTTAACTCTCAAAACACTTTGCAAGTGACAATTTTCTTTATATGTTTTACCATTTCTATCATCATTATCTTTAACCGTGCTTTTAAGCTTCACAAAATTTTCAGTAATCTGATGATTTTCAAGAACTAACCTTTCATTTTCTTTCCTAAGCTTTTCTTGGTCAATTTTATCATTTTCAATTTTGTTAGTTAATTCTTTTAATCTGTCAGTTGAAGCTTTCACCATTTTATCACGATCAAGGATTTGATCCTCAACACTTCTGACTCTAGCAGTCAGATCATCAACCTTCTTACCGTTGAGATAAGTGACTGTACTACAAACTTTGCATTCTTTGATGCAATTCTTGTAGTCAACATCACCATTAACTTTCTTACCTGACTCATCCATTGACGCGTTTGAACTGACCTGGCTTTTAGACTCAGAGACAGATTTAGAGTCAACCTCAAGTGCCTTAGCAGCCAGCACCTTGTCAGCCATCTTTCCCATGTTTTCAGCATTCAACTCTTGAGTCGTGTCAATGATTCCAGTATCAACCTTCTTTGACTTCTCTTTTTCTAATTTCTCCTTCTCTTCTTTCTCTTTCTCTTCTCCGCTTCCCCACCATTTTCTTTGCCAATAATCATCTTCTTCTTTCATTTCTTTAATTATGGTTTCCATATCAAGAGTGTTATGATCAATGGCTATATTTCCATCAGGGTCAAGATAACATTCTTTGTCTGGATCCCATCTTCTCGCTCTTTTTGCTTCACAATAGATAGCAGATATATTGACCATTTTTTGTTGAGCTATCATCTTCCTGTAAGCATACCTCTGTGATTCAGGTCTGGTGTCTTTCCAAGGTTCAGGTTCAGATTTTGCCATGAATACATATCCAACCGCATCCTCCTCAGGTAACAACTCACTCCAGTCGAAACCTTCATCGTCATGAATCACCGCAAGAGCTCTGGATTTCTCTTTGTTATCCTCAAGCTGCTTCATCCTTGGCGGTTCAGATTTATTCTGATGATAAATCGCCTTCTTGTAGTAATCTTCTCTGAACGGGTTTTCAAACTCATCAGCATACGCATTTCGGTATTCACGCTGAAAGTGACCTTTCTGTTTACACTTAAAGCATGTCACTTTAGACTTGTCAAAGCCCAACTTGGTAGATGGTCCACCAATAGACTTTCTTCCGGTTATCTCCATGAAACGCTGTGCCCGACGAACTGCACTGGCCATACACCACCTTATGTCGATCAGTTCCATCTCTTCAGGATCTATCTGATCGTAATCTTCCTTCGTCAGGTTGGTGTTGCCAATCTTCCCTGCCACAAGGCTTTCATATGATTCTAGCACAGAAGCTAGGAAAACCATCTGCTGCTTTGCCGACTCCTCGCTGAAGTTTTGAGCGTTCTTTAAATCTACAGCGATGTTGCATTGAAATAGGTTCTTTGCATCTGATTGGTTTGAATGTGATGAAGAACCACTGTGAAATCCACTGCTTTGACTTTCTTTGTTTGAAGTGTTGGAATTCTCAGCAGAAAAAATTGTCTTGGGAGATGTATTCTTTGGCATCATGCTTTTTGGATAATACAAATCCAAGTTCTGCTGGTATGATGAGTGAATGATTTTGTGTGTTTTCTTTAACTCCAGCTCATGACTTTCTAGTCTATCAATCAGCAAATCTACAGTCAACACTTCGGGCGGCTTGATTGTATTCTTCAGCATCAAGGCATAGTATTGCCAATCCATCTCATCTGGCAATGAATCAAACAATTTGTCGACCAGTTCTTCTTAAGAATAAAAAATTTCATGTCTCGCCAGTTCCAGCTTTAGATGCCCAAACCTCTCAATCATTTTACAAACTGATTCATTCTTTAAACTACCAAATAAATCAAATTCTTTTCTAAGCAGTTTCTTTTTGTTTTTCACTATTTCTACACTTCCCAAACATTTAGCTTTCAATTTTTCCCAAAGATCTTTAGAACTTTTGTACTCGATCAAATATATTATATCTTCTTGGACAGACTGAAATAGCAGTGCGATGCATTTTTGCTCAGCAACAAACGATTCTATTTCTTCAGTTGATGTCAAGCTTTCACCAGTTTTGCCTCCATCAGTGTATCCGTTCTTTAGACTTTTCCAGCTCGGATAAGCAAAGGCTTTCAACCATTCTTCAAACTTCTTGGCCCATCGACTGTACTCTTCGATAGCTATCAACTTTGGGGGTTTGTTATACGTTCCGAAAGTACTCTCCACACCCAAAGCATCCGATAAACTATTCTTCGTATTCGGCGTATTCTCATTGGTGTTACTAGGCGAAGTATCATCTCCAGAATTTCCAGCAAAGGCATACATATCACTAAACGGATTCATGAATAGATCATCCATCTTGTACGTACCTGAAAAATCAGCAAACACTTAGAAATTTCTTGAATTTTAAAAAATACAGATTCAAGCGGAATCTGTTCAAGCGAAATCAGCGTTAAAGCAATATAGCTTTTCAAGCGAAATGACAATACGGGCTCAAGCAAAATACCACTCAAGCGAACTCAGACAAATATGTATACTTCAAGCGAACTCACTCATTACTTTCAAGCGAAACCCACAGTAAATTCAAGCGAAATAGGGATTTTAAAGGGTTTCGCTTGAAAAGTTTCAAGCGAGATCTGATGATGTCAGCTTTTTCGAACCAGTTTTCAAGCGAAAAGTCAAGTTTTTATATGAATTTGATCGATTTTAAGTCCAATTCACTCAGGGATTTGTTAACTCTATGTTTCGCTCAATATATGTGAGTTTCAGGCCATTTCAACCGTAAAACAATGTCCAAATCAGAAAAGAATGAGTAGAAGTAAGAAAATCCGATGATTTCAAGCTGCAATTGTATGAACTCCTCGTCCTGAGCTCTGATACCACTTGTTGGATCGGTTTCGTGACCCTAAACAGTCAGTAAAGGCAGTTCATCATCATTTACTAAGGCGGAATCAAAGTAAACAACGTCACAACAACTTGTTTCCTTTTCAATTCTTTTCTATTACTAATTCCTGAGTCTTTACAATGATTTCTGATGAAAATCCGACAGCACCTCGACTCAGACACTATGATCTCAGTTCCTGATCGCTTCAAATGACGACACACATCAACTATATATAGCCCACAGGGTTTTGCTTGAATGTGACACATGTCTGTTCAAGCGAACTAGCATGTTGTTGGTTTCGCTTGAACATGACATGTTGTCATTTCAAGCGAACTCACCTATAATAACATATAAAACCCTAAATTCTAACCCAATGTGTGTTTATTCATCCTATCTAGACATAAGACTCGATTAAGACAAAGTTAACAGACACTAAGTGCACCAACAGAGAGTTCTGGAAAAATGTAACCCTTGACAAACAAGGTGAGAGTGTCATAGCCATTAACTCTTCTCTAAAGGGTAAAGCTGTAAAAATTACACCACAATCCATCTCGGAGGTCTTTCAACTCGATGATCAGAAAGGTATAACTTCTTTTCCTAAAAAACGAGTTAAAAATTGACTTTATTGAAAGAGGATATGCAGATACAATGATGAAGAGGGATACCTTACAAAAAGGTTTCTTCCCTCCTGCAACAAGGTTATTATTTCATACCCTCCTAATGTGTGTTTCAAACAAAACCAATGCTTTTAATGAAATACCATTAAAGATTCAAAACCTGGGGTATGCTATTCTTCAAGAAGAAAATTTTAATTATTCTCAGGTAATCTTTAATGATCTGGTTAAAAATGTTGAAACAAAGGCATTCTTACTATTTCCAAGATTTCTAAGTTATTATTTTGAAAAGAAACCTGGTAAGAATGATGCTTCTGCAATAAAACAAGGTGAATCTCTTTAAATGCACAGCTTAACTGCTGAAACTTTCACAAGAATGTCAACACCTTGCAAAACACAAGCAGAGGTGCATGAGCAGAATTTAGCAGCTAACACTGCTCCTCAGGTATCTGCTGCTGAGCCCACTGCTCAAGGTGATCAAAGTAGCAAAACAACTGCTTTGAAACCCACACCTAAAATCACCAAAAAGCCAAAGCAAAATAAACCTCAAACCCCCCCCCCCCCCAAACCCATCAAAAAGGCAACTCTGGAGGATGAGATACCAGAGCAACTACCAGTGACAGCACAAAAGTCACAAGAAACCATTGCTGCTACTTCCTCACAGCAGTTGGTACAAATATCTCAACCCATAACCGAAACTCCTCCTACTTCTTCTAAAAAAGAACAGGTTGTACATATAGGGACACCACAATATGATGCTATGGAATCACTTGCTTCCATCATCTACAGCTCAATGCCCGGGGCAAATTCTCTTTCTACACCAAACCTCACATCCACAATTCCCCCACCAACTAAACTTTTGTTGGATGCTATTGATTTGAACCAGGCACAAACCAGTCCTTCTCAATTACCTGTCAATGAGAATATACTTCAACCAATGACTGGGTCTAATGTATCAATCATAGTTAACCCACCAACAATGCCTGAGGAGGTTACACCCCTTGAGTTACAAGTAACTCTTGGTGGTAATCCAAGTGAAGCAGCCACTACAAGTGCTGAACCCACTGGTTTGCATTTGGACAGTGGTTACATCAATAAGACTTCCTTGGAGGCAATTCCTTCCATAGCAACTCTGACATCCACCAGTGGATTTGTTTTGACCACTGGCAACATCAAAAGATTGTCAAGTGTTGAAGGAAGAAGACCCAGTACCAAGAAAAAGGGGCATCAGTGGTTAATGTTTGGAGTACACTCCCTACCTCAACCACTGATAAAACCACTGCTAGTGGGAAATCAGATGATCCCATTAAATTGGGTGATGGTTTAAAGTACCTGGAATTGACGGAACGTGTTGATAAACTGGATACTTCGGTTGCAGAAATCAAAGAAATGCTGCAACAGTTGTTAAAAGTACAAAAGGTGCAATCTACTGCTGTTCCACCTCAAGCACCTGCTCCACCACAAGCATCTGCTGTAGATGAGATATGGAACCTCTTCAAACCTTTTCTCCAACAACAAAAACAAATGGCTGATCAGCTACATGCAATACATGTCCAAGAGCTGAGCAACAAAATGGAGTCTAGGTTCAAGAACACACAAGCTGACATCAAGGCTATAAAGGCCCATCTATTGAAAACCACTGGCACTGTTCCTCCAACTGTTCTCTTTATTGATCAACTACCCCCAGATAATGCCAAAAAGGGGGAGAAAATTCAAGAGTGGAAGAAGAAGGGAATAGATGATGGTCTTTATATTGAACCTGAAAGGGATGCTATGACCAAGAAGATACCCTTGCAGATGGTAGCAAAAAGGTTGATGTTACCCAAAATGCACTTAATGAAGCTATAGCAAGTGTAAAAAGGGACAGAGAGGCAAAGGATATGTCAAAGTGGAATGAGGAGAAAAGAGCTTACATGGTGCTGAATGCGCAGGGTTGTTCTGGGCTAAAGGATGTTCAAAATCCGGTGCCAAAAAGAAATCCCACTAGAAAAGTGAGGGAACCCAAGTCCACACCATCCAGACTCACAAAGCATACTCCAAAACCACCGTCCAAAAGCCCCCAACATCAAACCTCCACCCAAACAGTTGTTGTAACTCCAGTTGTTTCAACATCTGCTATCACTTCAACACACACCACATCAACACACACCACAACCACTGCCTTATCACCACCACCATCACCACCAAAAACAACATCACCACCATCGCCTCCTGCCAAAAAGCAGAAGACAACAGATGTTACAACATCTGTGGTAATGACAACAGTGGTTGAAACACCAGTTGTTTCAATAGCTGTTAGTCAGTCACAAATCACTGCCACTCAAATCACCACCACTGATCCACCCAAAACATCATCTGCCTCTCCCACAATAAAAAGGAGAAGGATTTTCATACCAGATGATGATTCTCCATCACCACCACCAACATCTTCAGAATCTCTATCACTTGTTACAATACCAAAGCCTGTTCCTCTCTCATCAGCTCAAATTCAAAAACCATTAGCTCCTGCAGGTGTTCAATTTCCTCTTGAACTCATAGCAGTCAGAGAAGAAATAAAATCTTTCTACTATGAGGATGATCCTGCTAAAAGGAGTTTGCCATCTGTTGAAGGATATCCAAGGCCAAATAATATTGAAGAATATCTGAAAGTCAAATCTAAACAAGCAGAGGATATCTCAAAAAGAAATTCACAAGGGAAATCTGACAGAGAAATTCAGCAGAACTATCAATACTTGCTCACACAAGTCAGATCTTTGGAACAATTTGCAAAGAATGTGTGCAAGCAAGTATCAGAAAAGGCAGATGAATCCCTGAGAAAAGATTATGTCGAAAACATCATGGCCCACAAGAAATACAAAGGAGAAAAACACATGTATAAAGACTGGACCATTCCTGAGCTGGAAAGTGAAGCAGCCAGGATTCAACACATGATCAAGAATAAAGTGAAACATACTCCTCCAGATTAGGCAAAGTTCAAAAAGAATGTACCTGATAAAAAGGTAGAGCTGAGGAGAATGAAAGAGGAATTAGCTGCTGCTGATTATGGGTCTTTGAATCAAGTGTTGAGATGGAAAGAAGATAAAGTCAGGGCTACCTACAAAAGTTTGGAGAAATTAAGAAAGACAGATCCTACTGCTCCACAAAAGCCTGACTATCCTGAAGCAGAGGTTTCAAAAAGACCATTAAAGCTGCAAATTAGGAGATCCACTGCTCCAGCTGGTGCAGCCATCTTTAAAAGAAGGCCACAAAAACAGTTGGGTGTTGAAACAATCCAAGAGCTAATAGAAGGTGATGACCTTGTAAAAGAAGGCATAAAGAAAATGATTGTAGAGACTCTTGGTTTGGATAAACCTGCAAGTACTGCTCAGACAGTCATCAATAGGCCAGCATCTCCAAACACCTCTTCAAATAAAAATCTCCCAAGAAACCCACTAGACTCAAAGGTACTCAAGTGAAAAACTGACAAACAGACCCATGTACTGACCTTGTTCAAGTTTAGTGGAGAAGTGAAGAAAATAACAAGGGAACAAGCACTTGGCCTAAGTCTTGAAGATTTGCAGGATCTCATTGATCTTCCACTTAGCAGGGATGATGATGACACAGATGCCTTAGCCTTTGAGTTACAACTCAAAGGGCAAATAAGGGAACTGCTGATGAAGCAATAAAGATCTACATATAATGAAGAGTTTTGGCATTATCTGTTCCAGGGGGAGATTGTTGGGATTGAACCCTACCAAAGGAACTGATAATTAAAGCCAAAACTGGATCAGAGCAGTGGATCAAGAATAAGCAGATGTTATGTATACAAGTCTCTCCCCTTGAAAGTGGTTTCAACATCTGCTGACCTCCTATCTACTGATCGTACAAACTGCTGACCTACAAACTGCTGATCAAGTAAAAGACTGATCATAACATCAGTGGCAAGTACTGCTAGGCTCACATCAGTGGAAGGATGCAGCAGTAGTTTAGATGTCTTTATGTAATGAAATGTAATAACAGTAGTTAGTATAGCAGAGGTTGTATTGATCAGAGGTTAGAGTTTGTTAGGAGGTTAGATGTCACTTTCATGGTGACGTCAGCTTAGATGCTTCAGTGGTTTGCTCGTGCCTATAAATAGAACAGTGCTCTGTACTGTTGTATTAGTTCTTTCACTATCTTCTTCCTGCACGAACAAATACTGTGAGCTCAGGCTGAGGGGGAGTTTGTTGCATACTTGCAAATTGTAATCGTTGTTGAAATTAAATTCAATCATTCGGTTCAATGTTAAACTTGTATGTTAAAAGCAATTCTCCTGTTTGATTGTGAAAAGTTTGCTTCCATCTTAATTCCGCTGCATAACTCATTCATCTTCATCTTAATTCAAACGTAAAACACAATCAAAACCAAACTAAGATCCTAACATAAAGTCGTCGCTAATGGTGTTGATCAATAGCAGCAACACTTAGACTCAAATACCCAAAACTTTCGTTTTTCAACAACGACATCCTCGTTTCTATCTGGGCGATTGAACTTAGTCTGAACATCTTGAAGATACATTAAACAAAATGTTAGAGCTTCTTCAATCACATAAGCTTCAACTATACAACCTTCCGGTCTTGTCGGGTTTTTGACATAGTTTTTTTTAGCTTTTTCATGTACCTTTCAAATGTATACATCCATCTAAAAGCTACTGGACCTCCCACAATCGCTTCATCAGGTAATGCACAAGTAAATGAACCATAATGTCAACAAACGTCAGGGGATAGATCATCACTAACTTGCATAGGATGGTAAGAATGTCATCCTTTGCTTTCCTCATATCCTCAACCAATAGTGTTCTGGAGCAAAGTTGCATAAAAAACATACAAAGGTCTACCATTGGTGTAGATGTATCTTTTGTCAAAAGCCCTCTAACCCCAATCGGTATCAAACGTTGCATGAGAATATAACAGTCATGAGATTTCAACCTAGTAATGTTAGAATTGTTATATGTCACCCTCTTGCTAATATTAGATCTAAACCCATATGGTAGTTTAACATTTTTTATAAATTCATAGAAAAGCTTTCTATCATAGGATTTGAATGAGTACATTGGGTGGGGACTTAAGAACTTGCTACCCGATTGTTTCAACCATTGTGTCGGCCGGATATTTAGTTTTTGCAAGTCGTTTTGTGGGTTTGGCGTGTCTTTGGTCTTCTCATTAATTAAGAGAGTACCAAGCAAGCTGTCGCACACATTTTTCTCGATATGCATTACATCTAAGTTATGCTTCAGCTGCAAAGAAGACCAATACTCAAGTTCGAAAAATATGCTTCGTTTGGTCAAGTTCAGCTCGAAATCTGTCGGGTTTATCCTTCCACCTCCAAAAGTTGGATGCTTGCCTGGTATATGATGAAGTAGGCGACCGTGTTGAGCTTCTATGTCAGCAAGACTAAACTGTCTCAGAGGGCCTCATGTCTCGGGTCTCCTGTTAATTTCGAGACTTGTTCTCTACGGATGGTTGGCATCTAAGAACCGGCGTTAACCAACATACACACATTTACCAGTTATACGCATTAAAGGAGTGTCTTCATTGCAAGTCGAGCATGCTAAGTAGCCATGTCTGCTCCAACCTGATAGACTACTACGGGCTGGAAAGTCGTATATGGTCCATAACAACGTCGCCTTCATTGTGAAGAATTCATTTGTTGTTGCGTCTTTAGTACGTACACCAGAGTGCCACAATTGTTTAAGCTCATCCACTAAAGGTCTAAGGTAAACATCCATGTCTTTCCCAGGTGATTTAATGTTGGCCCATGCATTCAAGCCTAGAAGAACAGATGATAAGGAAAGCCAAAACTGGTTCTCAACAGTTGATCATCATAAGCAGTATATGTTCTAAATTCTCCCCATGACAGTGGTTATCTATCAACTAATGAACTCTAAGTGCAAATCTTCACAACAACTATTTGTCAAAGACCTGATGAAGTATAAAGTCTGAAGCCCTAACTACTACTGTCTCTCAAGTACTGATGAAGATTAAAGCACTGCTGATTCAAGGTCTGATCATCCTTTGATTAAAGCACTGATCCTCAATATCAGTGCTTTGGTAACAACAGTGGGAAGCTGCATCAGTGCTTTATATAATCAGTGTTTAATGTAATCAGTGTTTTATATTATCAGTGTTTAGAGGTTGTTAGGTTGTTAGATGTCACTATCTAGGTGACGTCAGCTAAGATGCTCAGTGGTTTAGTTTGTACTATAAATAGAATGGTACCTGTACTATTCTGTTAGCTCTTTTGCACCAAGTCATCTTGTACAAACAAATCAGTGAGCTCAGGCTGAGGGGGAGTCTAGTTGCATGCATGCATAGTTGAACTTTGTAATACATACAATCTTTCAACTGAATGAAATCATGTTTGCTGAAAACTATTCTTCTTTGATTGTGTGTTAAGTTTATTTCCATTTCCGCTGCACATTAATCTCTGTTTTCATCTTCCATCTTTGTTAAACAACACAATCTAAGAAACTCAGATCCTAATAATTGGTATCAGAGCGTAGGACAATCAAATTCGATCTAATAATCAATTTGACATAAAAGTTCATCTCATATTTATTGATACTTTAAATTGTTCGTATCAGTTGAAAAACAGAGTAAAAGGTAATCACGTACAAAGTTGATTATTCTAAAAACTTTTGTAAAATCAACCAAGATGGCATCACAATCACACGACCCTCATAACACCGGAACACAATTCAAGCCACCTATGCTTGTCAGATCTGAGTACAATATCTGGCAATGTCGGATGGGCCATGTGTTAGCTAAGCAAAACACCAGCTGCTGGAAGTTAGTCATCTATGGACCACATGTTCCACAGGTGCCTAGTACTGAAGATCCCAAAGGCTTTGTGCCTGAAAGCCCTGAAAACTACTCAGAACAAGATTTTCAAAAAATTGTATTAGATGCGAAGGCTTTTAGCATAGTAGCCTCAGCTCTTCCAAATGACATTTATGTTAGACTGTTACATTGGAACAGTGCCAAAGAGCTGTGGGATGCTCTAAAAGAGCAGTTCGGTGGAATAGAAGAGGTGATAGAAAATAACAGGGAGGTTTTGAATCAACAGTATGAAACATTTTGCAATGTGAAAGGAGAATCACTAACACAACATTTTAAACATTTTAGTTGTCTCATAAGTGAACATAAACTTGTTAATGTTGAATTTGCAAAATAAACTCTAAATAGTAGGTTTCTAAGGTCACTACCTGAAAAATGGGACACAATTTCTTTTGTAACTAGAAATTCTGTTGGATTCAAAGAGTTAAGTCTGACCCAACTTCATGGTTGACTCCTCACTTATGAGAGAGAGAGTTGAACCAGAAAAAGAAGTTACAAGAGTCTGGAAAGGTTGCTGATGATTACAACTTTGGTAACACAACACTTCTGGGTCAAGAAGAATCTGGTAGTATTAAGGATCAGAGTTATGATCATTACATTGACATAACTGCTGGTGGAGCTTTTAACAACTCTGATTCTTACTCACCCAACTATGCTTTTACAGCAAGTGGAGAAAACCAGAATTCTGACAACTTATCCTTTGAACTCAATGATCTCCAGCATTTTGATCCCACTGATCTGGAGGAAATGGATATTTTGCACCAACTAGCACTGCTGAGTGTAAGAACCAACAAGTTTTATAAGAGAACAGGGAGAAAATTTCCAGGGTTACATGGGAACTTAAAAATGGGGTTGGATTAATCAAAGATAAAGTGCTACAAGTGTAACAGGCTAGGGCACTTTGCTTGAGAATGTAGAAGCCAAAATAGTGGACCAATCATAACACATCCTAGCCCTAGACCACAAAACACACGAAACACTGTGCGCTATTTCCAATATACCCCTACAGCTCATGTAAACACTGCTCATTGCACACCCTGTAACACCTGTTCCAGTGCAATATGTTCAAACCATTGTCCCACAAATTCATTATGTCCAAGCCCTAGTCTCTCGGGTCCAAGTGCAACAACCTACACCACAACATGCTGCACAAACATCTGCTCCAGCAGAGGCCAGTCAGCAAAGCTTCTTTGCCCAAGGCTTTGTTGATTGGAGCAGCATTAGAGTCAATTCCTGAAGGGTTGGAAACTGAAGAAGGAGAATCCAGTGCTGAAACAGTAGATGAGATTGCTGAAGCAGTGGTTACTGCTATTGTGAACAACAGTTAGAAGAAGAATCAAAACCACTTTAGAACCTCTTGCTGACCCATGGGGTAAAGAAGAAGAGAATGAGAACAAGAATGCTTGTGAGAATGTCTGTGACTATGCCATGATGGCTGCAGCTAAGGTATCACCTCAGGTCTTAAAAAACCTATGTCCAGAAAAATGCATCATAGCATTTGCAAATGTTAAAGAGGTGAATGAAAACCTAAGAAACAAGATTTTAAAAGATGAAATACAATTTGAAAAGTCTGTTAAAGAACTGAAAAACAAATTGTTTAAAAAAGAAAATGAAATCTGCAGTCTTAAACATGAACACAGCATAACCAAGGACCAACTTCAAGCCATGATAGAGAAATATCATGCTTGCAAAAAGGAGTTGGAATCCACCCAAATCACTTGTGAAAAATGGGTGGAAATCTGCAAAGGTTATGAGGTGATGCTAGAGAAACAGATCAAAAGAAATGTAAAATTTGGCATCGGTTTCAGGAAAAATGACCAAGTTAAAAACACTATTGTTAATGAGTCTGGATCTGTTGAGATAATACCAACAAACAAGGATGGTTAAGAAATCAAAATAACTGACAAAAATGGTAACAAAATCATTTTGGAAAAAGTAGAGGGGTCATCAACCTTTGACGAGATTGAAAAATATCAATTCAAACCCACCTAGTCAGATTAGTGTGACATCCTTGAGAATTTCAAACCCATGGATTTTTCCACAGTTGAAGGTGTGAAAGCACCTAAGGCTAAGGTAATTCCTCTTAAAGACATCCCAACAGTGGTTCAAAACTCTGTTGCAAAGGAGGTTGAAAAGAGGAAGAAGAGAGAAAAGGTTAAAAACTTGTTTTGTGACTTTTGTGAAAAGAAAAATCATTCTACAAAAGACTGTTTTCACTTAAAAGCTTATGACATTAACAAAATAAGCATAATTGAGCCTGCAAACAGTTGCACCATCTGTGGAAAAACCAATCATCTCACTCATGAGTGTGTGTACCTCAAAACTTTTAAGGTTAAAAGAAAAGTGTACACTTCAAAAACACCCATGAGTTCATCAAAACAACCCATCATGAAACAACAACCATTTGTGTCTGTCCAAACAGCTGTTACAAAACATCTGAACAAAAACTCTGCTCCAAGAGATATTCAAGTGACAGATGCACCACCTGCAAACCAATTCCAAAGAGGAAGAGGTCAACCACCATACCAAAGGGTCCCTGGTGTGTGTCGGGTGTAGTATGTTTTTCTTTATATTTTAAGCCCTTTTTTAACACATTAGTCAAGTTTTAAATTTATAAAACACGATATTCTACTAACACTAAACACACACATGGGCAAGTGCACCCATCGTGAGCGTAGTATAGCGTTGGTAAGATACCGAGGTCGTCCAAGGACACAAGAGCTTTTAGTACCGGTTTATCCTCAAAGTCTAATCAAATCAAAAGTTTTAGAAAAGGTTTTAAACATGAAAAATAAAACTAAAAATGCTGAAAAATAAAAATAAAATAAAAACAGATAGACAAGATGAATCACTTGGATCCGACTCGCCTTTAATGTAACCTTTGATGATTTCTGCACTTTTGCACTTTTTAAGAGATTATCTTAGTTATAGTAGTAGGCCCCTCTTTTGAAGGTGACGTTACCCTCAACCCAGTAGTTTGAGTCAGCAAGGATACAATCCTAAAGGGTTGGAATATTGAAAGATAATTAATTAAGTTATTAATGAGTAATGTGGTAGGCCCCTCTTTTGAAGGTGACGTTCCCCTCGCCTAAGTGGTTTGAGTCAGCAGGGATACAATCCTAAGTAGCCGGGTTAATGTATTAATAATAGTTTACATATGAGGGGATCAAGCCATTCGCACCCCCGCCATCCAATACCAGTGGGTATTGAAGGAGGTCCTAGTAAGCTTGACCCAGGTCCTTGCAGGATCTATACACTGAACAAGGCAAGAACCTTACCAAACCATTCCCTTAACCCCCGACCAGGTAGCCAACATATCTCTATATAGACCGTAGAGATATGAATGGTGTAAATCTTTTATTTATATAGACAATAAAATAATGCCAAGACACCACGGACAAAGGATAAGGAAGTTTCACCTTCAACATAAGAAACTAGTTATTAAAGTCATTAATACAAAACCAAATAAAAAGTGCAAAAATATTAAAAATCAAAAGTATTACACTAAATTCTTGTCTTCACCAAGTGATGTAAGAGACTTAGGCAAACATGGCCTTTGATTGTGATGTGTGCGAGTGTGTATATAAGTTTAAGTATATTTTAAGCCCTTTTTACACGTTAGTCAAGTTTTAAATTTATAAAACACAATAGTTTACTAACACTAAACACACATATGGGCAAGTGCACCCATCGTGAGCGTAGTATAGTGTTGGCAAGATACCGAGGTCGTCGAAGGACACAAGAGCTTTTAGTACCGGTTTATCCTCAACGTCTAATCAAATCAAAAGATAGAAAAAAGGTTTTAAACTAGAAAAATAAAAACTAACTAAAATGATGAAAAAATAAAATAAAAGTAAAAACAGATAGACAAGATGAATCACTTGGCTTCGACTCGTGTTTAGTGTAACCTTTGATTATTTTCGCACTTTTGCACTTTTAAGAGATTATCTTAGTTATTGTAGTAGGCCCCTCTTTTGAAGGTGACGTTACCCTCAACCCAGTAGTTTGAGTCAGCAAGGATACAATCCTAAATGGTTGGATTATTGAAAGATAATTAATTAAGTTATTAATGCATATTATGGTAGGCCCCTCTTTTGGAGGTGACGTTACCCTCGGCTAAGTAGTCTGAGTCAGCAGGGATACAGTCCTAAATAGCCGGATTAAAGTATTAATAGTAGCTTACATATGAGGGGATCAAAGAGTTTGGACCCCCTCCATCCAATACCGGTGGGTATTGAAGGAGGTCCTACTAAATTTGACCCAGGTCCTTGCAGGATCTATACACTGAACAAGGCAAGACTCTTACCAAACCGTTCCCTTAACCCCCGACCAGGTAGCCAACATATCTCCATATAGACCGTGGAGATATGAATGGTGAAAATCTTTTATTTTATATAGACAGTAAAATAATGCCAAGACACCGCAGACAAACGATAAGGAAGAATCACCTTCAACATAAGAAACTAGTTATTAAAGTCATTAATACATAACCAAGTAAAAAGTGTGAAAAGATTAAAAATAAAAAGTATTACACTTGACACTTGTCTTCACCAAGTGATGTAAGAGACTTAGGCAAACATGGCCTTTGATTGTCAAGAACTCTTACGATCAATCTTGGATCCCGAGACGACTCACACACTCTATGATGGACAATGGATGATGGTGGTGGTGGTGGATGAGGGTGTTGTGATGGTGGTGGGTGCTGGGTGAAGTGTGAGAGAGGTGGTGTGCCAAGGGATGGTTTGCAAATGAGCCAAGCATTATTTTACTTGACAATTGATGTGCACAAAATGCAACATATAAATTACATCAATTGTGGCATAAAACTAACCTTTTTTTAGTACTAATGTTGGAAAAAGTGTGTTTTTGTCTTCCTTTTGTATTTTCAGTATTAAATGAGCTCTAATGAACAAAAAAAAGCAAAAAGGCAGCTAAATCTAACATAAATACAAGAAAAGGAACAAACGTGGCATGCCCAGCCTCCCCGACAGCATCTCCCCAAGCAAAACAAGAGAACAGAAGGCTGAACACGCCCCGTGCTCAATGAGCACGGGGGCGTGCCCAAGTGTCAGCAGAAAAGACAAAGCTCTAGGTGGATGATGGATGATGGTGGTGGATGTGGGTGTTGTGATGGTGGTGGGGTGTGGGTGAAGTGGGAGAGAGGTGGTTTGCCAAGGGATGCTTTTGAAGTGAGCCAAGCACCCCTATTTATAGCCTGCACAGAAGCCCGAACATGGCCCCGTGTCCATTCTCTTTCTCTTTCTTCATTAATTGCAATTGTCTTTATTAGGCTCCACACGCCCCTGTGTTCACTGGGCACGGCCCCGTGTGCTGAAGCGAATCTGTACTATCAAGATTTGCAAGATTTTGTGAATCTTAGCGTTGACCACGGCCCGTGTTGAGCTGGGCACGCCCCCATGCTGGGAATAGAAGCTTCTAAGGCTTTGTCTTTTCTGCAGGCACCTGACCATGCCCCCGTGTCTGCTGGGCACGGGGCCGTGGTCAGCCTTCTGTTTCTTTGTTTTTTGCTTGGGAAGATGCTGTCGAGGGGTCGGGCATGCCATGTTTATTCCTTTTCTTTGTATTTATGTTAGATTTGGCTGAATATTTGTTCCTTTTGTTCAATTAAGCTCATTTGGTCCTGAAAATACAAAAGGAAGACAAAAGCACACTTTTTCCAACATTAGTACTAAAAAAAGGTTAGTTTTATGTCCCATTTGATGTAATTTACATGTATTTTAAACACATCAAATACCCCCACACTTGAATCTTTGCTTGTCCTCAAGCAAAATTCTTTATTATGTGGCTTACACGCCCAAATGGAATGGGTAGAAGAGAAGTTTTGTGCTTGTCTTGAGTGTTGGGAATCCAAGATCTTAATTGGGTTTTATTTTTATGTAATTTACAATCCTATTCGTTATGATTTATTTAGAACGTTTCATAAGAGAAATTACTTATTTGGGCATAACATGCCTCTTTAAAATTCAATTTATATACAAGTTCACATAACTCACGGGAGATCACTCAACACTCGGCCGATTATGTATTTTTGTGAAACACTCGAGACCGCCATGGAACTTACTTCTACCATATGTTTGCCAAGCAAGCAATCATCCTCCTTTTTAACTATAAACCTTTGTAAATATCAAGAGGACTTTGGGAAGGGTTAGGCTTGGGTTAAAGGTAAGTGGTTTTGGGTTAGTGGTTAGTAAAAAGGGCTAAAAGCGTAAAAAGCGTCGGTCGTCGTAAAACTTTTTGTTTTTGTGACTTTTATTCAAACTAAATGTTTTCAAACAAAGTTTCTTTGGGGAACTTGTTTGTTTATTTCTAGACTTCAATTTTTTTTTTTTTTTTTTTTTGTGATAAGGAACGTCACAAGAAAACCGAGCTTTTTACTAAAATAAAAGGGTTTAAAAGAAAAAAAGGTTTTGGTGGGTAAAGGGTGTTTGTTTTGTGGGTTTAGAAATGAAAAGGTTTAGGCTCAAAGGGGTTAACTAGGGGGATTTTGGGTAGGTTAAAATAAAAAGAAGAATAATGGTGTTGAAAAGAAAAAGGGTTAGTTCTAATGCCTCCATCATTTACTTACTTGGATTTAAGTTGGTAAGGACCGGGAATGTATCGTCATGGCAAGTTCTAGAGTCATAAGAACCAAGCGGCTATTCACACAAGAAATGAAAAATGAGCATTTAGTTTAAAGATATATGCTTGTATGCTTAATAAAGGCAAAAAACTCACTTTTTGTGGGAATGGGTTTATAATGTGATCAAGTATATATAATCAAATATTAACTAGATTTGTCATGCCGTTTCATAATTTTCTTATGTTGGTTCTTTTTATCACGACGCTATCGGTTGTAAATTTATAAAAAATATAACCTTTTTAGAACTTGTTATTCCCAAATTAAACCAAGACAAGAAAAAAAAACGTGAAATTTTTGAAAAAAATTTGGGGTGATTAGTGGTTCCAATAGAGTTTTGTGTAGGGCTTGTTATTAGGACTTGCAAAATTTCAAGGTTTTAGGACCCCCCCCCCACACACACTTAAATTACACATTGTCCTCAATGTGTCCCAAAAATAACTTTTTAGATTGATTCAATGTGTAAAAAGGTGTTTAAAACAAGGTTTTGGTGTTACTGGGAATCTGGACACGGCCCCGTGTTGGCTGAGCACGACCCCGTGGTGAGACTGCCAGTAACGAAAACTTACAGAAGATGGGCACGGGGGCGTGTCTGGTGGACACGACCCCGTGTTGGGCAGGGTTTAAACAAACAACAGCTACAGGGTGGTGGACACGAGGGATTGTTGGCTAGGCACGGCCCCGTGTTGACAATCTGCAATATTCGAAAACAGGTTTTGGCTTTCGGTTTTTTGTCTCTGGGCTTAGGTAGCACTAATACTTAGTGCTTCCAAGCCTCCTAGGTACCTGTTTTACTTAGAAATACCAGACCACACAAAATAACAAACATCCTACCTTACCAAAAGTTCAACATCCACAACACAAACTAAAAAAAAATGCAGGAAATTAAAAGTGTTAACGGAAAAGTAAATTGTTCAACAATGGCAAGCAGGCCATGAAATTGTTTTTAAGAGAAAAGGTGTTAACCTGTTAAGAACTTCAACCGTGTTACATCACCTACCACCGCCTCCATCTCAATCCATATCCTCGTCCTCGTCATCTCCTCCTTGACCCGCCATGTACTCCCGGATATTGCCGATGTCATCTTGAATTTCGGAGATGTTTCTCTCGATTGCTATGACCCGGTTGTACGTGTTGCTGGCCATGTTGTAGGTGTTGTGGGTGCACAAAAGGTTTTCCTGCAAAAGATCATGTAAACTTTGGAAATTAGGAAAACCACCTCCTTGAGAGGAGGATTGGCCCGGATCACCTTGGTGCTGATACTGGTACTGCGGAGGAGGACGGATTTGTGGAGCGTGAAGGACGAGAGCTTCTTGAGGGTTCCACACATGCCCTTGAACCGTTTGAAAACGAATAGTTCCGTCACCCACTTCGTTTATAATCCCCATCGAGCGGCATATGACGAGATCCACCTTTCCCGACCACGGGCCCCTATGGAAGGACCTTGGCATCCATTGCAAGAAATGCTTGAAGAGGCGGTAAACCCACCCTCCAAAGAAGATAGGGGTCGGGAGATTGGCTAGCTGGTTAGGGTGCATGTTGCGTAGGAGCAGGTATGGAACATCAAGGGCTACACAGTTGTAAATGCAGTGAAGGACCAAAAGATCTCGCAAGCTTACAACACCACTATGGATGTAGCGGTATAGAGGGTCCCACAACTGTGTGCTCTTGGTCTGGCTTGGGTTGTAGTGTCCTTCCCCAGTCTGAGCCCATGCTGCTTGACGTTGGTCCGGTGGGAGTTCACGGAGACCACCCGTGTTCTCCTCATCTCCCGCATCCTCTTCAGCATATAACCCAATGATTGCCCCAAATTGTGCAATTGAAATTGCAAGCATATTCCCAGCACAACGAAATTCCACTCCCTCATTATCGAACGGCTCAGCTCTTGACTTGAACGCCAATGTACTGTAGAACTCCATGTTGTATTCATGGACCGAGTGGAGTCGAGTACAAAGGGCTGCTCTGAGTGGACCAGTAACTAGGTCGTTGAAGCGGTCAAGTTGTCCCACTGCTTCTAAGGTTTCAAGGTAGACTTGTCATGGGTTTTCTTCGGGCCTTGTCTTGAGGATTTCAAATCGGGCGTGAGCAGCCCACACATTCTAGCTGAATCTTGTGAACGTTTTGGCCATCTGAAAGAAAACACCAAAAAATTAGCACGAAACAGTAAATTTTTTGAAGAAAACTGAAAAAAGCAAGTTGAACACGGCCCCGTGTCCACTGGACATGCCCCATGTTCGCTGGAAGTTGGCTGGACACGCCCCGTGTTCGCTGAGCACGACCCCGTGCTCAGGCGTCTGTTTTCCAAAAAAAATGATTTTTCGTCCCGGTTTCGAAAACTTGAAAATTTTTGGTCCAGTTGGAGCGGTTTTCCCCGAAAATGAAACCCCAACTACCGTTTTTCGTAAAACAAACCGTTTACCCATTCAATTTTATCTTTTTCGGTTCAAAAACAAGGGTTTGAGGTTTTTGTGAGAAATCGGGCAAATCTTCAAACAATTTAAGTTGATTTACTTCCTATAACATGTAACTAAACTACTACTAACAGATCTAAGCAAAAATTTGCGGTTTGATTTGGTTCAAGTTGAAGAACCCTAGATTTTCCCCAAATTTTTGATGTTAAACTATATGCAAGTGATAAATCTAACTAATTATAATGATAGAATCATACCTTGACGTTGTTGGAAGTCAAAAAAACGTGGAAATCTGCAGAAATTTTTGGTGGAACCAGAGAGTTCTTGGGGAAACGGGGCGTGTTGAAATGAAGAAATGAAGGAAAAAGGGGTTTTATCCCCGACAGTTGCGCGAACACAGCCTCGTGTCCGCTGGACACGGCCTCGTGGGCGGGAAATTTTAAAAATTATATATATATATATTTATATTTTAAGTGCACGTGTGAGTGACACGTTTCCCAAAACTTGGTTTTAGAAATCTTACCGATTTAGAAGCCTTTCCGATGGTCGTCACTTGCAAGATATGATGTTGATGCTTCAAACCTTCGTTTATTCTTCGGCCGCTTGTAGTGAGATTTCCTCCTCTTCATCCTCAATGAATCCTTGATAAAGCTTAAGCCGTTGGCCATTGACTTTGAATGGAATTCCATTCTGAGATTTATTTTCAATTGCACCGTGTGGAAAAATATGGGTGATAGAAGAAGGTCCCGTCCACCTAGACTTTAATTTACTAGGAAATAATCGAAGTCGTGAATTAAATAATAAAACTTGATTTCCTACCCGAAATTCATTTGGTTTAATGTGTTTATCATGTAAATTTTTCATTCTTTACTTATAAATTTCGGAGTTAGAGTATGCGTGATTCCTTAATTCGTCTAATTCATTTAATTGACAAAATCAATTTTTACCGGCAATTTCTATGTCTAAGTTTACGTTTTTAATTACCCAGTAGGCTTTGTGTGCAATTTCTACTGGCAAATGACAACTTTTTCCGTAGACAAGCTTATATGGGGTGGTACCTATTGTTGTTTTATATGCAATTCGAAAAGCCCATAAGGCATCATCTAATTTATCAGCCCATTCCTTTTTATTTAACCCTACGGTTTTTTCAAGTATTCTTTTTAAACCTCAATTAGTCACTTTGGCTTGTCCATTTGTTTGAGGGTGATATGTTGTTGAGACCCAGTGATAGACCCCATACCTTGTTAAAAAAATTTCAAGTTGATGATTACAAAAATGGGTACCCCTATCAGTTATTAATGCTTTTGGAGTTCCAAAACGAGAGAATAATCGTTTCAGGAATCTTACCACAAATCTTCCATCGTTTGTTGGAAGGGCTTCGGCCTCGGCCCATTTAGACAAGTAATCTACTGCCACAAGTATATATTTGTTTCCTTTTGACGGTGGGAAAGGTCCCATAAAGTTGAGTCCCCACACATAAAAAATTTCACAAACAAGAATGCCATTTTGTGGCATCTCGTTTTTGGAAGAAATATTACCTGATCATTGGCAAGCGTCACATGTCTTGATAAGACTTTGGGCATCTTTGTAAATGGTTGGCCAATAAAATCCTGAATCAAATACCTTTCGCGCGGTACTAGCAGCACCATGATGTCCTCCGTATGGACCTTCATGACAATGGCGGAGAATTCTTCTTGCTTCACTACCATGTACGCATCTGCGGATGAGTTGGTCGGCACACATTTTGAAAAGGTAAGGATCTTCCCAAAAATAATGCTTTACATCGGCAAAGAATTTTTTTCTTTGATGATGTGGCCATCCTTTCGCGACTATTCCGCTAGCTAAGTAGTTAGCATAGTCGGCGTACCATGGCTCTTCTAGGTATTCGACCATTTCTAGGGACTCCGTTGGGAACTTTTCATTAATTAGCCCGTCCCTAGTTGCCTCCAAAGCTGGATCTTCCAAGCGAGAAAGATGATCTGCAGCGGTGTTTTCTGCTCCTCTTTTGTCTTTTATTTCAATGTCTAATTCTTGGAGGAGTAGAATCCATCTGATCAAACGTGGTTTAGCATCCTATTTCTTAAAGAGATAACGAATGGCTGCATGGTCTGTATAAACTGTTGTTTTAGAAAGAACAAGATAAGAACAAAATTTATCAAAAGCAAATACTACAGCTAGTAATTCTTTTTCTGTTGTTGTGTAATTTTCTTGTGCATTGTTAAGTGTTTTACTAGCGTAATATATTGGGTGAAAATGCTTATCTTTTCTTTGTCCCAAGACGGCTCTAACTGCAAAGTCACTTGCATCACACATGATTTCGAAAGGTAATTTCCAATCAGGCGCTATCATGATAGGTGCATTGACTAACATTTCTTTTAGTGTGAGAAATGCTTGGTTGCAATCCTTGTCAAAGATGAAAGGAGCATCTTTTTCAAGTAATTTTGTTAGATGTCTTGAGATTTTTGAAAAGTCTTTGATAAATCGCCTATAGAATCCGGCATGCCCTAGGAAACTTCTGATAGCTCGAACGGAGGATGGGGTGGTAATAGAGAAATAGTGTCTATTTTTGCTCGATCAACCTCCATTCCTTCGCTTGAGATTTTGTGACCAAGTACTCTTCCCTCCGTTACCATGAAATGACATTTTTTTCCAATTAAGGGTGAGGTTAGTTTCCTCACATCGGGATAGCATTCGTTCAAGGTAATCGAGGCATTGGTCATATGAATCTCCAAAGATAGAAAAGTCATCCATGAAAACTTCCATAGTCTTTTCTATCATATCATGGAAAATGGCCACCATGCAACGTTGAAATGTTGCGGGGGCATTACATAGACCAAAAGGCATGCGTTGATACGCAAAAGTTCCATAGGGACATGTGAATGTTGTCTTTTCTTGGTCTCCGGGTTCTATCGGAATTTGAAAGTAACCTGAAAAACCATCTAAGAAACAATAAAATTTGTGACCGGATAATCTTTCTAACATTTGATCAATAAAAGGTAAAGGGAAATGATCTTTCCTTGTTGCCTCATTTAATCGACGATAATCTATACAAACTCTCCATCATGTGACAGTTCTCGTTGGTATTAAATCATTTTTCTCATTAGTGACCACCGTCATACCTCATTTCTTAGGAACTACTTGAATGGGACTTACCCAAGGACTATCGGAGATTGGGTAAACGAGTCCGACGTCAAGCAATTTGATGACTTCTTTTTTAACCACTTCTTGGACATTTGGATTTACTCGACGTTGTGGTTGTATTACCGATTTCTAGTCATCATTCATTAAAACTTTGTGCGTGCACATGGAAAGGCTTATTCCTTTAATATTTACAAGTTTCCAAGCGATCGCATTTTTGTGTTTTTTCAAAAGTGAGATTAATTTATCTTTTTCTACACTAGTTAATTTAGACGAATTAATTACAGGTAACTTACCATCTTTGTAGAGAAAAGCATATTTCAAACCTTTTGGAAGTTCTTTGAGCTCAAGTGGTGGGTCTTTGGGAGACTCCTTATTTGGTTGCTCATTTTTATCAAGAACCAAAAAGGTTTGTTCTATGGCGACCTCTTCTTCAACAAAGTGGTCGATTTCTTCTCTTGTATCGGGTGTTTCATCTTCATCTTCAATTAGGGGGTCATCATTGCCGAATGGATACTTCATTGAACGCTCAAGATCGAAACTTATTTTAAATGCCCCTAATTGAATAGGTAGATTGTTTTTCTTCCGATTTTTCAAAGCTTCGTGGGTCTTTACAAAGGGTCGTCCCAACATTAGTGGAGCGTCATCAAGGATGACGAAGTCGGTTGGGATTACCATTTGATTCGTTTGGACTAACACATCTTCAACTATCCCTATTGATTTTATTGTTTTCCAATTAGATAGAAAAATGGGTATTTGAAGTGGAGAAAGATCACCAATACTTAATTTTTCGAAAATGTAATTTGGCATTATATTAACACAAAGATCTTTATCAATTGTAATATTACTAATAAAGGAATTTTGAAAGAAACATGGAATCGGTGTAATGTTAATTTCAAATGGATCATCTTTTATTAGCGTAGTTTGATCATTTGTTAACTTAATGCTTACCATTTCGTCAATTTTAGTGTCAGTCTTTAACTCTTTTAAAAACTTAGCATGAGTGGGTATTAAACAATGATTTTCAAAAGAAGGTGACAAGAGATTAATTTTTTGAAAATTAGACTCTTCTTGAATTTTTACGTTATCGGACTCACCTTTTTCGTTGTTTACCTCATGTGTCGGTTTTTCACTTACTTGTTCTTCCATTTTTACCTTTTCAACTATCTCTTCTTTATTACATGTTAATTCTTCCCTTGCGCGGGATTCCTCTTCCCTTGCGCGAGCTTATTTTATATAGCGCTCTATAGTTTTAAGGTGTTCTATTATCTTTTCGGCTACGGGTGAGATAGTTGGTGGTTCGTCAATTTGAGAGGAATGAGTATCCTAAAAGCTTGAATTCAGAGGTTCGATCCTTGGTTCCTCATAATACTCATATGAAGTAGATGGTTCATACCATTGTTCCTCATTATAAGTATATGATGGATAAGGGTCGTAACTTGGTTCTTCATAGTACTCATATGAGGTGGGTTGTTCACTCCATGGTTCCTCATAATAAGTATATGAAGGTGAAGGCTCATATCTTGGTTCCTCAAAGTATGAGTATGAAGGCTCATACATTGGTTCATCAAAATATGAGTATGAGGGAGAAGGTTCATACCTTGGCTCTTCATAGGTTGTGTATGAAGTTGATGGCTCGTACATGGGCTCCTCATAGTAGGTGTACGAAGGGGATGGTTCAAAGAGATCACAATATTGCACCGAATGAGGGTTGCCACAAATAGTACAATACTCTTCCCAATAATCATCCTCCTCATAGTGGTAGTTGTAACCTTCTGAGTATTGATTCATAAGAATCACTCAGCAGATCACAATAGAGTCGCAGGACCAGAAAACAAAAAATAAAACCGGAAACAGAAATGGACACGGGCCCGTGTTTAGTGAGCACGGCCCCGTGTTCAGGTTCTGTATCTGGGCGTTTAAAAATGTGACTGGTTTTGTATAGCACGAGGGTATGTTCAGCGAGCACGACCTCGTATTTAGACTCTGTATCTGTGCGTTTGGTAAAAATTATGCAGCACGGCCCCGTGTTCAGCGAACACATCCCCGTGTTCAGGTTACTGTAATGCAAAAACTAACTAAAAAAGAAAAAAAAATTGCGCGCAGTTTTAAAACGATTTTGAAAAACTGATTAGGCAGTCGATTTTAAGCTTTATTAAAATCCTTGCGTCCCCGTCAATGGCACCAAAAACTTGGTGTGTGTCGGGTGTATTATGTTTTTCTTTATATTTTAAGCCCTTTTTTAACACATTAGTCAAGTTTTAAATTTATAAAACACGATATTCTACTAACACTAAACACACACATGGGCAAGTGCACCCATCGTGAGCGTAGTATAGCGTTGGTAAGATACCGAGGTCGTCCACGGCCCGTGTTGAGCTAGGCACGCCCCCATGCTGGGAATAGAAGCTTCTATGGCTTTGTCTTTTCTGCAGGCACCTGACCACGCCCCCGTGTCCGCTGGGCATGGGGCCGTGGTCAGCCTTCTGTTTATTTGTTTTTGCTTGGGAAGATGCTGTCGAGGGGTCGGGCATGCCACGTTTATTCCTTTTCTTTGTATTTATGTTAGATTTGGCTGCATATTTGTTCCTTTTGTTCAATTAAGCTCATTTGGTCCTAAAAATACAAAAGGAAGACAAAAGCACACTTTTTGCAACATTAGTACTAAAAAAGGGTTAGTTTTACGTCCCATTTGATGTAATTTTTATGTTTTATTTTAAACACATCAGTCCCTCATGTTTTGAGGCCTACAAAAGGCCTTCTAAACCAAAAGTGAACAGGCATCCGTATGGATTTCAACATCTGACAGGAAATGGTCCACAATAGTGGTTAGAGAAACATTGTTCAAAAACTGTTAAAACCCCTGAGCTAACCACTGTCCATGTTCCTGGACTTGACACTGACTCTGTTATAACCTCATCCAAAGCCTTATTGGCTTTGGAGACCCTCCTGAACTAATTGTTTACTTGATGTGCAGGGAGCTTCTGCACGAATAGATAGTCTTTGGTATGTAGATAGTGGAGACTCCAGGCACATGACTAGATGTAGAGCCCTACTCAAAGAATTAAAAACTCATGGAGGGGGTGATATATCTTTTGGCAACAATTCTAAGAGAAAGGTTTTGGGGTCTGGAACAGTTCAGTCTGGAAAAGTCAAGTTTGAAAATGTTAATCTCATTGACAATCTAAAATTCAACCTCCTTAGTGTCTCACAAATGAATGACAAAGGCTATGGTTCTTTACTAAGGAAAGTTGCAAGATTGTTGGACCAGAAATGGTCAAAAAGATTGAAGAAATAATAGCCAATGGAAAAACCCAACTTGTTGCTCAAAGAAGTGGCAATGTTTATGTAGTTGATTTGTCAAAAGAGAGCCCTATGACTGATGCTTGTCTGTTCTCAGCTGCCTCTAACAAAGAGACAGAATTATGGCACAGAAGATTGGGGCACACAAATCTCAAGACAATCACTGCTTTGCCAAAATAAGGCCTTGTAAGAGGTCTTCCACAAAAATTGTTCACCTGTTCCGAGCATTGTGTTTCTTGTTTAAAAGGTAAACAACATAAAAGCTCATACAAATCCATTGATGAGTCCAAAACAACCAGTGTTTGCAAATGCTGCACATGGACTTGTTTGGCCTAGTAAAAATCATGAGCTTGAAAAAAAAATGATACTGTATGGTTATTGTAGATGATCTTTTTAGGTTTACATGGACTTACTTTTTACATTCTAAAGATGAGACTGCAGGCATTTTGCAAGACTTTGTCAAACAGGTTGAAAAGCAATTTGACTTGCCAGTAAAAATCTTTAGGGGTGATAATGGAACAGAGTTTAGAAATAAGGAGTTGGATGAGTTCTGTGTGTCAAAAGGGATTGTAAGGCAATACAACATCCCAAGAACACCAGAGCAAAATGGGGTGGTTGAAAGGAAAAACAGAACATTAATTGAAGCTGCCAGAACTATGCTTGCAGATTCAGGTTTACCCTTAACTTTTTGGGCTGAAGCTGTAAACACTGCTTGCTATGTGCAGAAAAGTGTTTTGATCAACCCCAGGCATTAAAAGACTGCCTATGAAACTCTTTACAAAATCAAACCATTGATCTCTTATTTCAAAATATTTGGCTTCCCATGTTTTATCTTAAACTTAAAAGATTCAATTTCAATATTTGTAGTGTTAGGAAACTTTATTTGTAAGTATTGAAGAAAATCACAATCAACTGGATCTATGAAGAGATCACAGTCCTGAAGATCACAATAAGAAAAAGAAGATCAGATAGGACAACTGAAATACACAGCATCTACTTCAAAGAATCACAAGTTGATCAAAGAGCTGAATTGGATTATCAGAGAAGGTCATTTCTGATGGATCTGATGATATTTCTGATGAAATATCATCAGTTTCTGACGATTCTGATCATCAGGATTTTTCTGATGATTTGTTCACCAGAATTTCTGATGAAGTGGTTTATCAGAAATTCTGATGAAATACCCCACTTGTCTGAAATCAGCTCTATCCTGCCACACTTACCGAAGCAAATTGACATTATTGGATATCATGATGAAAAAGGCAACTTGAACGTTGGATTCAATGAATATGTCAAATGGCTACTTTTTGCAGGACTTATTGCATGCATAAACTATTGTTTATCCATGCACCCAGCCTTCTATAAATAGAAGGCCCAACCAGCATAAGACAATTGAGTTTGAAGCTTATCATTCACACATACATCAAAACTCCATTGCCCTCTCACCCACAGAATTCAAGATTCATTTGTATTAGATAATAATCTTACAATCACCTTGTAAAACATTTTGTTTCAAAGTGATATAAACTTGATAATTCTGTAGGTCTTGTTTCTGAAAGTCTGATTTCCATTTCCGCACATCTTTTTCACATCTACTGAAATCACTTGCCATATTACGTGAATAGAAGTTGTTCAGGCCATACTGGGTCCAACAATTGGTATCAGAGCAGATTGAATAAATTATTTTCAAATGATCAATCGCTCATCTTCTTTTCTCTAAATATGGCCAGCTTTCAATCCGGGAATAATGCTTTTAATATTGGTTCTATGTCTAAACCTCCGACTCTGGTCAGAGAGGAATACCCCTAATGGAAAATCAGGATGGTCAATTTCCTTAATGGTCATCACCGAGCTCTGTTTCAATCCATTGAGAGGGGTCCACATATACCAATGACTGAAATACCAGCTATTCCAGCAATTGACCAATCACCTGCTATCCCTGCCTCCCGAGCTCCCAAAAGTGAAATACTTTGGAGTGAGGAAGACAAGGAAAAGGTGGCTACGGATGAAAGGGCAAAGTCACTTTTAATAATGGCCATCCCCAATGACATATTTTCAAAAGTTGATGCATGTGCATCACCCAAGGAAATATGGGATCAGTTGGAAAATCTTTGTGAAGGAGGAGAAAGGATGAGAAGAAACAAGAGAACAAACAATGTCTCATCTTATGAAAGGTTTAAAAGTTTGCCAAATGAAAGACTAAATGATACATATCAAAGATTTACAAAACTTTTAAACGAGCTAAAGAAATTTGGAATAACAAAGTCAAATGATGAAAGAAACATAAAATTTCTTGATGCCCTTCCTAGAGAATGGAGAAGTCTAACCATGACTTTGTCCTCAACCTTAGAACTAGGAAACATGAGTCTCTATAACTTATACAACATCTTGGTCCCCAGAGAGGAAGAAATATTTGAAGAAACAATTCAAAGAGGGGGATCTTTAGCTCTTATCTCAAACTCACAAAGAACAATACCTACCAATGATCCACAACCATCAAACAGCCAAAGTTGTGAAATTTCTGATACTTCATCAGATTTTTCAGCTTTTGCTGAAGCAATAGCACTGCTCACCAAAACATTTGAGCAGAGGTTGAGGGGAGGAAGCCAGAGATACCAGAGAAGTGACAGAGGAAGGATGGATGGGAGATCTAAAGAGGAAGTTAGATCTAAGGATAAAGGGAAGGCTGAAGTTGTGTGTTACAAGTGCAAGCAGAGAGGTCACTATGCATCAGAATGAAAGACCAAAAATCTCAAGGATGTTGCTTACTATGAGAAAAAGCTCGAAGAAGCAAAGAAGCAACAATAAGTCAGCTTAATTGCAGGAACAGATACATGGTTATCTGATGATTCTTCTGATGATGAAGAAGAAGAATTGACAAATTTCTGCCTCATGGTACTTTCTGAAGGTCTACCAGAAACTTCAAAACAAAAGGTAAATTTAGACAATCTTGATCTTGAACACAAGCTAAACAAGCTCATGTCAGATTTTCTAAATCTGTAAGAAAAACATCAATCAGATATTAGAAAATCTGATGAGTTGCAAAGGACTATGAATAAAATCATTCTTGAAAACCAATTACTCATAGAAGAAAGTTTAGATCACAGAGCTAAAATTGAGTTCTATGAAAATGAATGAAAAGATCTTTACAAGAAAATCAATGATAAAGAAATTAATGTAAGAGGTTTTCAACAAGCCAAGGAATTTATAAATTTCATTGAGTCCACACCAAAGAACAAAGGAGAGGGTTTAGGATTTATAAGATCAAATGGAAAAACCCACTGGAATCTGATTCTGAATCTTGCAAGTCAACCTGTTCTAAATACTCTTTTGAAAAACCAAACTTCAAAACAAACATAAGTTAATGCAGTCAAGAATCTGTAAAGACTCCAGAAGCAGTTCACTCATCTTTTCAAAATTATCCACTCATTCCATCACAAGAAAAAATATCAGAAAATTCTGATAAATCTTGTATGTGTGTTGACATACTGAAGCTTGTACAACACCATCTTCAAAAGAAAAATGTAAAATCTGTTTATGGCTCAGCATATAACAGAATTTATGATGCGAAACCAAGAAGAAAAAATAAATTAATTAAAATCCCATCAGAAACAGTACCCAAGCATGCCTGGGTACCAAAAACCCTCTAATCATTCCATTTCAGGACCATCATGTGCAGCAGATCTGGTACTGCGACTCAGGAAGCTCCAAGCACATGACTGGGGACAGGAGCTTACTCAGCAACTTTGTTTCAAAGCTGGGTAGAATGGTAAATTTTGGAAATGGAGTGAAAGGGAGGATCATGGGATATGGATGCATAAGGTATGGATGTTTGACCATAGAGAAAGTAGCCTATGTTGAAGGCTTAAAGTATAATTTGCTGAGTTGTGGTCAATTCTGTGACAAAGGTTTTCAGGTAAGCTTTTTACCAGAAAAATGCTTGTTAATAGGTATAGATGATAATAAAATCTATTTAAGTGGGAAAAGAATAAGAAAATCAATTTACTATTTTGATTTCAAAGAAGAAAGTGAACATCCAAAACTATGTTTATTTTCAAAAATCAACAAAGGTAGTAGTTGGTTATGGCACAAAAGGCTAGCCCACTTAAATTTCAAAAACCTAAGAAAACTAGCAAGCAAAGGTCTGGTAAAATGATTACCTTTGATATCCTCAAAGAAGGATAAAATTTGTGAAGCATGTGAGATGGGTAAATCCAAGAGAAGCTCACATAAATCAATTTCTGAGTCTTCTATTTCACAAAATTTGGAACTTTTACACATGGATTTGTGTGGACCCATAAGTACAGAAAGTTTTTCTGGAAAGAAATACATACTAGTAATAGTAGATGACGTTTCCAGGTACACGTGGGTAGAATTTTTGAGAAAGAAAAGTGAAACTCCTGATCTGATCATTAATTTTATCAAGAAAATTGAAAATCTGTTAAAACTAACAGTCAGAAGGATCAGATCAGACAATGGAACAGAGTTTAAAAATTCAAAAATTGAGAATTTTCTTGTAAGTAAAGGAATGTCTCATGATTTTTCTGCTCCCAGAACACCTCAACAGAATGGGGTGGTTGAAAGAAGGAATAGGACCTTGGTAGAAGCTCCCAGAACTATGCTTGCTTATGCTAAGTTGCCCACTTATTTTTGGGCAGAAGCTATAGCAAATGCATGTTTTACCCAAAACAGAACCATAATCAACAAAAGGCACAACAAAACACAATACAACATTATCAACGGAAGAGTTCCAAGTGTAAAAATTTTGCATACATTTGGTTGTATATGTTTTGTTTTCAATGATTTTGAAAGCCATGAAAAATTTGATAGAAAAGCAGAAAAAAGTATTTTCTTGGTTACTCTTTGTCCTCAAAAGCATATAGAATCTTTATTCTCAACACAAGGACAATCAAAGAAAGTCTGTATGTTTCATTTGATGACTCATCAGAAACAGAGGTTTCTGATGAATATATGAAAGAAATAAATTTTTCTGACAAACAAGAAAATTATGAACATCTCTTTAAAATGATAAATGAAGATTTCCTAGAACATGATAATTCTTTCAAAAACAAATCAAAAGATTCTTCATGTACTAACTCTGCAGAACAAAGGTGTAGTACATCAGAAGCTCAGAATTCTGATATCTTACACACAAATGAAGCACCTGTTCTGGGGGAAACTTCAAATCCATCAGAACCAACAACTTTTCACAACTAGTTAAGATGGATCAAAGGATATGTTCATTCTGACATCATTGGCAATCCTGCAGATGGTGTCAGAACAAGATCTGCAACTGCACATGAGTGTGCATTTTCTGGGTTCTTAAGCAAGGTAGAACCCAAATCTGTCAAAGAAGCTCTAAGTGATCCAGACTGGATTCAAGCTATGCAAGAAGAGCTTGATCAGTTTGAAACGAGCAAGGTATGGGATCTGGTACCCAAGCCAAAAGACAAAACTGTCATAGGCTCAAAATGGGTATTCAGGAATAAATCTGATGAGAATGGCATAATCACCAGGAACAAAGCAAGGTTAGTGGTCAAGGGTTACAGTCAACAATAAGGTATTGATTATGATGAAACTTTTGCACCAGTAGCTAGATTAGAAGCTGTAAGAATTTTTCTTGCTTATGCTGCATCCAAGGATTTCAAAGTTTATCAAATGGATGTAAAATCATCTTTTCTGAATGGTAAAATTGAGGAAGAAGTTTATGTGCAGCAACCAGAAGGCTTTGTTGATCCAAAATTTCAAAATCATGTTTACAGATTGAACAAAGCCTTGTATGGGTTGAAGCAAGCTCCTAGAGCATGGTATGAAACTTTATCAAACTTCTTACTCAATTCTGGGTTTACCAAAGGTACTATTGACACCACACTTTTCCTCAAAACACACAAAGGTCATACTCTGCTGGTCCAGATATATGTTGATGACATTATATTTGGATCAACAAATGAAAAATTTTGTAACAAATTTCAAAAGTTGATGACCAGCCACTTTGAAATGAGTATGATGGGTGAGTTAACCTTTTTCTTAGGGTTACAAGTTAAACAAAGAATTGATGGAGTATTTTTTAGTCAATCAAAATATGTGAAAAGAATTCTACAAAAATACTCACTTGAAAACTGCTCTATTTCAAAAACTCCCATGGCAACAGGGAACAAGTTAGATTCTGATAAGGATGGAATAAGTGTAGATATTAAAACCTATAGAAGGATGATAGGATCACTGCTATATTTAACTGCAAGCAGACCAGATATCATGTTTGCAACATGCTTTCTGGCCAGATATCAATGTGATCCCAAAGAATCCCATCTAAAAGCTGTAAAAAGGGTTTTCAAATATCTTAAAGGCACATCAGAACTTGGTCTCTGGTATCCTAAGGATACAAACCTTGAATTAATTGCATACACAGATGCATATTATGTAGGGTGTAAAATTGACAGGAAAAGCACATCTGGTGCCTGTCAACTCTTAGGAGAAAAATTGGTATGTTGGGCAAGCAAGAAACAAAACTGTGTTGCCACATCAACAACAGAATCAGAATATGTAGCAGCAGCAAGTTGCTGTTCACAAGTGCTGTGGATGCAAACTCAACTGAAAGATTATGGAGTAACTCTGACAAGAATACCAATTCTATGTGACTCAAAGAGTGCTATTGCAATAACAGAAAATCCAGTTCATCACTCAAGAACCAAACACATAGATGTCAGATATCACTTCATAAAAGATCATGTGGAGAAAGGTAACATAGAAATGTATTTTGTTCCAACTGAAAACCAAATTGCTGATATCTTTACAAAACCTATTGATGAAAAGAGACACAATTTTTTATCAGCAAACTTGGCATGGTTAATCTAAATGATGAAGATTTTTCAGAAAAGACAAGGACACAAATTGAAAACCAAATTGATGATCATCAAAGTTCTGATAATCAAAGAACAAATCAACTGGTTTCTGACAAAGCAATCCATCAATCTGATGGAACATCAGAAAATATGATGAATCATCGATAAATGATGATTTATCAGATAATCTGAAGTAATATCAGAATATCTGGTGAAATCACCAGAAGTTCTGATATAAAATCAGAAACCAGGTTGAAACATCAGAATAATTTGTAATCATCATAATCTTCCATCTTCATGCATATCCCACACAATTGTATATACTCATGTATGTGTATTATTTGTTTTTGTATTTTTTTTCTCTTTAAAAAAACAAAAAAGGGGAAAAGTAACATGCATAAAGATAAAATTCTATATTACTGAGAAAATCAACCGTCTCTAATTTTTTTTTTCAGATTATTGAATTTCATTTTTTCTGCCAATGCATGCAACGTCATTTTTTCATAAGAAACTTAAGTGACACGTAGGCACTAAAATGATTAGGAGCTATGAAAGTAGCCGTCTAGTCATTAAATGCTTACTCACACATGGGGCTTAGTAGACTGTCACATTCACTGTTACATTCACTGCAACAGATATCGTCTTAATTGAAGAGATGAAAATAAAAAAAAGGGTTGGCTGTTAATATCATTTATGAGGAACTATCACTTTCATCTATAAATATTAACAACCTGAAAAGAACTTACTTCACACCAAAATCATCTCTTCAAAAGCCCTTCGACAGAATTTTTCTTATCTTAAAATGGGTCGCCAAAAATTGATGAAAGCTACTCAATTCCCTCTCCCATTTCACAGACTTCATAATCTTAGATTAAGATCCAACTTGGAAGGACCTGCATGGGAGGACTGCAGGTTTGTGTACAATATGATCATGCAAAGTCCTTTGGGCTTTGCTGTATCATCACATGTCACCATTTATCCAAAACTTCTTCAAGAGTTCTAGTGGAACTCTGAAATCATTTTTAGTGGTACGTCCATGTGGATAGAGAGTGAGGTTATGGGGGTCAGAATTACCCTGAAAGAGGAAACAATCAGAAATGTTCTCAGAATGGGTAATGGTCAAGAAATCGAATTCCTGGATAAGGCAGATGTGCAACAGACCTTGACTGAAATGGGCTATCATACATACAACTCGTCAAGGGCGGTTAGCAAATCTGGGTTTATACCACCTTTCCAGTTTTTGGTAACACAGCTAAGTGTCTGCTTCTCCAAGAAGATTAGACACTTCAACGAGTTGTCCCATAGGATGATGGAAGTGGTTCACGCTATTATACAGGAAAAACCCTACAACTATGCTAAGTTTCTCATGAGAGACCTAGTAGCAAACATCCACGACCGTCAACCTTTTCTGATCTTCCCTCGATTCGTTACCAAGGTGATCACCAGTCAGCTAGACTTCGGAGGAGTGAGAAGCTGCTATCCAAGGGCAGAGCTGGTACTTCAAGAAAACATAAGTGAAGCCACCCTGGTGCCATCAACGAATCACACCAGTCGAATAACCAGTCTTTGGTTATATGTGAAGTGCATGTACAACGTGTTGGAGGAGGAGGAGTAGTTGTTGTTTATTTTTCTTTGTTGTATGTTTTATGTTTTTTTATTTATATATATCTAGTTTGCTTTTATTTCTTTTCTTTCTTTTTTTGTGTCAATAGATCTAGGGGGAATTAACACAACATGTCTGATAAAAACAAGGAAAATCTGGTGAAATTCAAATGGGATCTGACAGGATTTAGTGAAACTCAGAAAATCTGATAATCAATCAGAAAATATGGTATTTATTCAGAAAACTCATCAAGCCACACGAATCTGTTCATTCACCAGAAAATTTTCAAAGTAACCAGAAAATCTGACAATAAATCTGAAAATCAAATTTTTATCAGAAAAATCTCTTGAAAGCCAGGAAGTTTGACAAATCATCAGAAAAACATTGCCTTTTAATCAGATTTAAAGAAACTTATGACCATCAAAATTTTTGAAATAAGTTTCTTTCAAAATATTTTTTCTGAGGACTGGAACAAGCTGTATGAAAAATACTTCTTGTATATCAGAACAAAGGTGTGGAGTTCAGAACTACAGAACAACAATGTAAGTAAAAATCTCGGAACTCTACTTATTCCCTCTCATCTCAAAAAAAAAAATCTGATGATTCATCCTCTGTAAATGAATCAAATGGATTCTGATGATATATGAAGAAAATACAACTCTCAAAAGTTTTATTCAGAATTTTCTGATATATATCATCAAGAGGAAAACCTGGGAAGACACACAAACTCGGAAAAGGTTTCTATTGGACCTTTTTGAAACAAAAGGGTCCCACATGGAGAAAAGGTGCAAGTTGGACATTAGTGTTTATCCACAAAATCATTGGAATCTCTAAGTCTCTTTAAAGGATTTACATTAAATTAGAGATAAACCAAAGGTTTTTCAAAAACGGTTGTTTCCTTAAAGGATTAAAACATCATTAAGGTGTCATTAACCACCTTGAATACAAACAACCCACGATAAACACTCAAAAATCTCTGTCTGTACACACCATAAATACCTCATTCAAAAACAGAGACTTCCATCTTCAACCTTCAAATTCAAAACCCTAAAACCCTTTTCCAAAACAAAAACCCAAATTCTCAATGGCAGCTATCAACATCAACATACCACCAATTGAACACTCTGTTCCCTTCATCACTGAAGCAGAATTTCTTCCATTAAAGAGCAATAATGAAGCAATGAATGATAACATTGAAGAGTATGATATAAAGTGTCAAATTCTCATTGAATTACTAACCAGACGCCCTTTAGCTCAAGCTCTCACAAAGTCCAGAGAGGTACCAGAAGAACTCATACAACAAGTTGTAAAAACTCTCAAAGTCTCAAATCAACTCGAGCTAACAGCACATGTGTGGGGAAATATCTTTATTACTATATCACCAGAGAAAATAAGGGAATGTTTGGAACTACCCTTAAGCCAAAGCTATGAAGAAGAACTAGTAAAAGAAGATATATTCTCACAACTTGATGCTGTAATGGGCTACAAGACAAAGATTTCAAAAATCAATGAATTCAAGAGAAACAAGCTACCTGCCTTCTGGCAAGTTCTAATGGAAATTTTGAACAAGTGTCTATCTTCAAAGATTGGAGGTACAGATCAGATAAATAAGAATATTCTAACAATCATGTTCAGTCTCATTAGTGGGTTGAACATTGATTTTGGAACAGAAATATTTATTCTGATCAGAAGATCAATTCTGGCTAACACTGGAAGGATAGATTCACATCTACCCTTTCCCAGATTTCTGTTAATCATAATTTCTGATGCTTTTTCTGAAAGGAACCTAGAAATTCCAGCATCAGAAAATATGTGGAGAACAGAAATTATGAGACCTTGGACTGCCGTAGGATCTTGGAAGTCAAATTATGATGTGCCTGCTCTATCAGAAAAAATGATGAATCTGATACCAGAAGATTCACCATACAGAGCATAATATCTGAAGATGTTGAACAAAAGGCTAGAAAACAAAGAAGTTTTTGGAAATGTGTCCCCCATGGAGCATGATGCACAAGAGTCAAGCACACCAAGAATGGAACAGCAGGGTGAATCTGATCCTCATCCAGCTGATGAAGAAGTGAATATGAGTCCTGTGGCAGAAGAACATCATGCTGAAATCTCACATATGGGAGAAACAGGTGCACAACACTCCAAACTAAACTTATTTCATTTCTCTGAGAGTGATTCTGATGAATCAATTCAAGGAAAATATGAAATTTTACATAGAGGCACTATTTCTGCAAAACAAAATATGAGTGAAACCAAGGACCCATTTTCTGAATCAGATTCTGAGGAGGAAAATGTGGTGGCAACAGGTGGAGATCAGTCCACTGATCAAGGAAACCTGGATGAGAAAACTAAGAGTTTCTCAACAACTCATGGAGAACCTGAAAAGGTTCAAGGATATGAGGAAAACCAGAACTTGAATGTGTTTCAATTTTCTGGTGAGGATACAGAGAATTTGGAATTTTCCAATCCTCTTAACCTCACAACAGTAGAGAATGTGTTTTATGCTGGTGTTAGAAGGGGAACATCTGTTGTTTCTCCTATTTACCAAGGACATCAATCTATGTCACCTAAACAACTTCACAAGGAACTTGAAGATACAACTGCTACTGAGAAAACAGCCACAGAAGGAAAACTTGATCTGATACTGGAAGAAATCAAAAATCAAAAGTCAGATATCAAGGTGTTATCAGAAACTGTAAAGGCTGTGCAGAAGCAAACAGAAGACAATACTGCAGCCCTCAACAAACTGCAAAGTCATCGGAAAATAGAGAGAGCTCATCAGAATTCGAGAAGGCTCTCAAGGAACTGCGTGATATCAAGAAAAAGATGGCTGAGGTTGCAACTGCAGGAGAAAGCTCAAGTTCAGGAAATATGCTTGAAGAAATACAGTTCCTCAGAGCCAACAACAGCAGCATGGCTGAGGCTTTTGAGAAGCTGTTGATGGAATTGACTGCACAAATAAATCAAGAAAACCAGGAGTTTCAGAAAATGAAGAAACAAGAAGAAACAAATACTCAAATTCTCACTAATGTTCATTTGTTAGTAGAGAAATTGCAGTATAATGTTGCTTGATTAGCAAAAGTTGATCCTCATGAACTGAAAGCCCCAATTCCATAAGAAAGACAAGCAATAGGATCAGAAACTCCTCAACAACAATCAGAAACCATTCAACAAGATCAAACCAAACAAACAGAAACTTCTACAGTTTAAAAACAGAAGCAATCCATGGGTCCACCTCCAGATAAAGAAAAGTTACTCACGGGTCCTCCACCAAATGTCCTAAAGCCAGACACATTGTCGCAACCCCCGATCCCTGATTCCCGGGAACGGGCGGCCGCGAGCCAGTTTTGGTGGTATCTTGTATTGTCTAATTTGGCAGCGGAAATTTTCATCAGGACCGTAGTTAGGAAACATTGCTCAGAGTAAAATACCACATTTTCATAACATTAAACAAATGGGATAAAACTCAAGTTCGTAGTACACACGTGTTCATAGGAATACATCCTATTTTATTAATAAAAACATCTATTTTATCTTAGGTAACTTTATTGCCACTTTTCCAAGCCTTCAGTGTTGTCCAGCTGGCTTCTATTTGGCTTTCACAGTTTGTTACCTGAAACGCGTTTTAAAAACATTTGTCAGTGGGAAATACTGGTGAGTGAATCCCAGTTTAATCAAGTTTAAATAAAATCCCATTGTACAGTATTGAGGGCGATCCCGCAATTATATTTGTTTCCAAGACATCACAATTAACATCCATGGTACTGTCGAACCCGACTTGTGGAAATGTTACTCCTTGACCAGGTGGTAACAAATTTGGTATACAAAACCCCAACATACTCATGATAATTGTATTTTTACAAATACTCAATCACTGTTTAATATATAATTAATTAAATGTGGTTTTGTAAAAACAGTTAACAAAAAGCGGATCAACTCACATTGCTGTCTTAGATTTTCCGTAACGGTTTCCTGAGAATTATCTATAATTTACACAAATGCACACGCGTTAGTATAATAACCCATTTTAACATTAGTAATACCCTCACCGAGATGGCATTCCAACGACTACGTCGGGCAGAACCACGACAGCCGTTACGGAACCCTAGATCAATCGGGCAGCGTATCTAATACGTATCCAGGGGTTATAATACTTACAACGGAGCAGAACTTCGCTAATTAGGGGGGGTATAATACCCGCTTATATTGCCTAATATTCAGATTTGAGAGAAAGAAATCGATTTTAAACGAATTCTGAATGAAACCCGATGGCCTTCTTATATAGTTGCTGAGTCTGGTCCTCTCACTGCCCGCGTAATACAAGCATAGGGCCTACGCGGCCCGCGTTGACTCCAGGTCAACGTGTAGCTGGGCTGAGTCGATGTATAGGTCTGCCGGGTGTTGGGCCACGTGGCGGCCCAGGGTTGCGCCATATTTTAAGTTCACGCGACCCGCGTGAAGGTTGGGGTGGGGCTTACGCGACCCGCCTCAACTTAAAATTTCAATTTTTAATTATTTTAAATACTATTTAATGTATTCGGGGTCCATTTTCTCGTATGGGGTGTATTTTTGGACATATTGGGATATTTTAAAATATATTAGGGTGTCAGAAAATATTATGAGGGTGTCGGTTTTATTGAGGATTGTTATATCCTCCCCACCTTGTTTTAGAGCTCGTCCTCGAGATCTACTGGAACAAGTGTGGATATTTCCTTTGCATTTTAGATTCAAGCTTCCATGTGTACTCAGGTCCTCTTTTGGAGCCCCACTTTACTTTGACCAGAACTAATCTCTTATGTTTGAGATTTTTGAATTTCCTGTCTTCAATCTGTAGAGGCCTTTCTACAAACTTGAGTTGTTCATTTACCTCTATATCCTTAAGAGGTACCATTAGTGATTCACCAGCTAAGCATTTCTTGAGATTAGATACATGAAATACATCATGTATTCCTGCCATTTCCTCTGGCAGTTGTAGCTGATAGGCTACATGTCCTATTCTTCTAATAATCTCAAAATGTCCAATATACCTGGGACTTAGTTTTCCTCTTTTGATGAATCTTACTACTCCTTTCCAAGGAGAGACCTTCAACAATACTTTGTCTTCTACTTGAAATTCTAAGGGTTTGCGTCGGTTATCAGCATAGCTCTTTTGTTGATCTCGTGCTGCTTTCAGTCGTTCCTTGACTTGAATGATCTTGTCAGTTGTTTCTTGTACTATCTCAGGTCCAGATAGTTGCTTTTCCCCAATTTCTGCCCAACAGACTGGGGTTCGGCACTTTCGACCATAAAGTGCTTCGAATGGTGCAGCATTTATACTTGTGTGATAACTATTATTATAAGAAAATTCTATTAAAGGTAAGTGATCGTCCCAATTACCTCTGAAATCAATTACACAAGCTCTAAGCATGTCCTCCATTGTCTGAATTGTCCTTTCGATTTGTCCGTCCATTTGAGGATGATAAGTTGTGCTCAGATTTAACTTGGTTCCCATCGCTTTTTGGAAACTTGACCAAAAATGAGAGGTAATTCGACTATTCCTATCAGAAACAATTGATAAAGGAATTCCATGTAATGAAACAATTTCATTTACATATAATTTAGCTAGCTGTTCCATACTGAAAGTTTCTTTCATTGGTAGGAAATGAGCTGACTTGGTTAGCCTATCTACAATCACCCAGATTGTATCATTTCCTTTCTTTGTTTTGGGTAATTTAGTAACAAAATCCATTGTTATCAATTCTCATTTCCATACTGGCATTTCTAGCTGTTGCAAAAGCCCTGAGGGTTTCTGGTGTTCAGCTTTAACTTGTGAACAAGTTAAACATTTAGAAACATAGGCTGCTATGTCCTTCTTCATTCCTATCCACCAGAAATTTTTCCTTAAATCCTGGTACATTTTATCACTTCCTGGATGCATCGTATACTTAGACTTATGGGCTTCTTCTAATATACAATGACGTAGGTTTCCTAATTCAGGTATCCACATTCTCTTTTCATGGAATCTCTAAATTCCATCTGTTTCTTGTTCTAATTCCTTAATCATACCTTTTAATTTTTCAGTATCATCCTTGATTACTGATTCTTGTGCTTTTCTGATTTGATCATTTAAATCTACTTGTAGATTTAATTTAAGAGAACGTACCCTTTTTGGCTTTTCATGATACTTTCGACTTAAAGCATCTGCCACTACATTTGCCTTTCCTTCATGATACTGGATATCACAATCATAATCACTAAGCATCTCCATCCAGCGTCTTTGTCTCATATTCAATTCCTTTTGCCCGAAAACATACCTTAAACTCTTATGATCGGTGAATATGGTAAACTTACTACCATAAAGGTAATGTCTCCAAATCTTAAGGGCAAAAATTATAGCTTCTAGTTCTTGATCATGGGTTGAATAATTATCTTCGTGATTCTTAAGTTGTCTAGATGCGTAAGCTATAACCTTTTTGCGTTGCATCAACACACATCCATAACCTAATTTAGAAGCGTCACAATAGATTACAAAGTCTTCAGTTCCTTCTGGTAACGCTAATATGGGTGTATGGGTTAATTTATGCTTAAGAATTCTAAAAGCTTCTTCTTGTTTTGGTCCCCATTCAAACTTAATAGATTTACAGGTTAACTTAGTTAAAGGAATGGCTATTCTAGAAAAATCTCGAATAAATCTCCTATAATAACCGGCCAATCCTAAGAAACTTCTAACCTCGGTTGGTGACTCAGGGGTTTTCCATTTGATAATCGCCTCGATCTTTGTCGGATCCACATGAATTCCTTCATGGTTCACTAAGTGTCCAAGAAATTGTACTTGTTCTAGCCAAAACTCGCACTTTGAAAACTTAGCATAAAGCTTTTCCTTTCTTAATAAACTTAGAAGTGCGTGCAAATGCTTTGCATGTTCCTCTTTACTCTTAGAGTAAATTACAATATCATCTATGAAAATAATTATGAATTTATCCAAATATGGCTTACATATTCGGTTCATCATGTCCATAAATGCAGCTGGGGCATTGGTTAAATCAAATGGCATGACAGTAAATTCATAATGGCCATACCTTGTTCTGAATGCGGTCTTAGGAATGTCATCTTCCTGTACCTTTAATTGATGATATCCTGACCTTAAATCAATTTTAGAGAAAAATCGAGCTCCTTGCAGTTGGTCGAACAGATCATCGATTCTCGGTAATGGGTACCGGTTCTTGATCGTGACCTTGTTTAATTCACGGTAGTCAATGCACATACGCATTGATCCGTCCTTCTTTTTAACGAATAATATTGGCGCTCCCCATGGTGATGAGCATGGTTGTATGAATCCTTTTTCCAACAATTCATCTAATTGTTTCTTTAGTTCCTGCATTTCTGCGGGTGCCAATCGGTAGGGTGCTTTAGCAATTGGTGTTGTTCCTGGTAATAGATGGATTCTGAATTCAACTTCTCTGTCTGGTGATAGTCCTGGTAATTCTTTTGGAAATAGATCTGAAAACTGAGACACTACTTGTCACACCCCCAAAATCCACCATGCGGAGCATCACCGCTTGGAGGCGTGACATGACCAGGATCGAGCCACCAATCATATTGAACAACATAATTAAGTAAATAAAACCAAACACAATACAATTGGTGACCAAAAGGAAGTTAACCAGGTTCAATTTAATCAGCGTAAGCATAAGACGTTAAACCAAAACATAAGTTCGTAGTTCATAAGTTTAAAGTCCCAAAACATAAGTTTCATAAGTTCATAAACTTTATTTATTGAGTACGGGACATAACAGTTCGCATCCCACAACGACCACCTCCATGTGCAAGCCCCATGGCATCTAGCGACCTGCAAAGCATGTAACAACGAGTCAACAACAAAGTTGAGTGAGTTCACGGTTGGTTGTCCATTTTAGAGTTGTTTCCAAAAACGTAGTTTAATCTCATTCAGCTATCCAGCCGTGGGGGTTACCCCATAGTTCGAAAACGTTTATTAGTTAACCATCCCATGTCCATCTTCCCTGGCTATCCAGCCCGGCACTCCGGCCGTGGGGGCTACCCCATTATTTAAACTACCAGACTCGTTTATCATATCGACTATTAACGAAAATTGCTTGTGCCCTAGCGTCGGTGTCTATCATCACCGACGTGCCATAGTCCATTAGTACACACCCATCCGACTGACGCGGTGTGAGGTTTGTTAAACCTAATAGCGTTATTAACTAATGACCCGCTCGCCATAGCCTCGGCGATTAAGTCGATACAAAAAGGGAGGGACTTCGCTGATAGAGTTCTAGTCCAGTAAGTCTAAGTACGTCCCAAGGACGAGGAATTCACATTCCTGAACGCGTCCCAAAGGACGAGGAATCCCTATTCCTGAACCCATTCCCATTCCCACCGGGAATTTACCATGCTTTGTAGAAAAGTGTGAACTCACCTCGGTTTGCTTGGTTATATTAGTTACTCTAATAAATCAGAAATCAAGCACGTCCTGATAAGGTACAGATAACAATCAGTTTCTCATGCATAACACGTATCCTACGTACGGTTAATCTACTCATTACTTTTATCACATAGTACGCACTCACGCTAAAATTTCACGCCCATATAAACATTCCACTTATAGCTACTCAAGAGCAAGCATACGATATTGCACATATTACTTTCATTGACATATAACATGTTAGATTATTCTCGGGTAACCTACCCGACATTTAGACACGCAAATTACTACTTATGTCGTTTCAGCCTTTATATTTAAAATTGGGCTGATTTCGGGGATTTTAATAAAATAGTTAACTTGTTCCAAAAATTCCCAACTTATTACAGAGGGTCTTAAACGATCCAAATATTATTGTGTAAAAATCTCGGGATCCAATTCATCACCAATATTTTATAAAAATTCATTTTCCGGACTGCAATCAGATTCATCTTTTTCTAATTGCAGTCCACGGAATAATTTGTTAAAAATTCATCGTAAGTCCGATTTATGAAATTCCATTGGGAGAATTACAAATATATCATTGGCCATCTACTGTACAAATTTCATCAGCTGGTTCAACACAGAACTCAAGTTATGACTAAAAACATATCACCCATTTACTACAGCAAAAACTCAGCTTTAGCTGCTGTTACAAAACGGGTCTTTAAAAATAGTAAACGAAGTCCAAAAATTATGATTCCAGTGCCATTAGAACCGTATTTCATAATACATAAATCTAGACTTCAGAAAATGCATTTTTCGTTTCATTAAGGTCTGGTTACAGCCAACTGAAGTTGGCTGTAATCACTAAACAGCCTCCTGTTTTCAGCTTTTAACATTCCAAAGCGTGCTCGATTGATATCCGTTAACATGTTTAGCGATCAACAACGACCTTTAACATCAATATTAACAAGTAAATCAGCAAGTAATCAGCAACATATCAAAACAACTTCATACTAACATTATTACATCATGTTTCATCTTTTTAATGTTCTTGTTTCTTTAGTGATTTGAACATACCAAACATACTACAACTTGTAACCAAGAAACAAGATGAACAAGGGTGTACAAGTAACTTACTACTAGCACAAGGCTAGGGTAGAATCTAGTGAAGAAGATGATGAGAAAAAGATGGTGAAGAAGCAAGAACAAGGCTCCTTTGAAGTTCCACAAGTTCGAGCACCTTTGATTCACCTTCAAGCACTTAGATGAAGCTTAAAAATGAAAGAGATGGTGGTGGAATGGTGGTGATGTTGCCGGTGGTAGAGTGGCCGAGAGAGGGAGAGAAGAGAGTGGAAGTAAGGGTGTGAAGATTGTGAATGATATGAAGTGATGGTTCCATACTTAAGGATCTTCATCTAATATCTTGTCTAACATAACAAGCAACAAATCCAATAATATCTACACAAAATATATGGGGAAATCTAGTAGGATTTATGAAGTATGGAGGTGGTGATTTGTGGGTCCCTTGGGGGACCAATTCGGTTAGGGGGGGGGGGGTTAAGGGTAACATTTTGTGACTAAGTGGTAAAGATAAGTTAGAATCCAAGTACTTACTTCCATATATTAGTTAGTTAATATTTAGTGGGTGCTATGGTATACGGGGACCATAACTAGCCAAGAAATAATAACACAATGTGTTTGACAAATATTTGGTGTCCCGGGTAATGTCCGGTTGTTCGGTCGGACACTGCTTCGTTAAAGTGTTTAATTATTCCGTAAAGTGTCTTATATATATATATATTTTTGTAACACTTTTAATTCCTAACACTTAGGAAAACATTCAGGACTATTTAGTCAATTTTTCTGTGCACGACTAGTATGTTAACAAACACATGTAAGTATGACACAGTAATCAGGAAACAGTTAAGTAATTCAACACAGTCACCAAGCACTTTAATTATCATTAATAAATCGTACGGACACATGAAATCATGAGGGTTGTCACATTCTCTCCCCGTTAAGAAAATTTCGTCCTGAAATTTAGCACGTGGTTACTGAGGAAGCTAGTTAAGTTGCGTTGGTTTCCTGGGGTGTCACATCATCCCCGCGTTGATTTGGAATTTCGTCCCGAAATTCTGCAGTAGCTTCAGCCTCAATAGTGGTTGCATTTTTCTTAAACAGCTGGGGATACTTGAGTTTCATTTGGTCTTCTCGTTCCCAGGTATACTCTGGGCCACGACGGGAATTCCAACAAACTCGAACAAGAGGTATCTTGGTACGTTTGAGAATCTTAACATCTCGATCAGTAATCTCTACTGGTTCCTCGACGAATCGCAGCTGGTCCTCGATTGTGAGCTCCTTTAAGGGAACTATGAGGGTTTCATCTGACAGACACTTTTTTAGATTTGACACGTGGAATACGTTGTGAACTCCGCTGAATTCAGTCGGTAGATTCAGCCTGTAGGCCACCTTGCCAATTTTCTCAATGATTTCGAATGGTCCGACCTAATGGGGATTGAGTTTGCCTCATTTGCCAAAACGAACTACACCTTTCCAAGGTGAGACTTTGAGTAGCACTCGATCCCCAACCTGGAACTCGAGTGGTTTTCTTCGCTTATCAGCATAGCTTTTCTGACGGTCACGAGCTGCCGCCATTCGCTGTCGTATCTGAGCAATCCTCTCAGTCGTGTCTACTACAAGTTCTGGGCCTGTGATTTGGCTGTCACTAACTTCTGCCCAACAAAGAGGTGATCGGCATTTACGTCCGTACAATGCCTCAAACGGAGCGGCCTGGATGCTGTTGTGGTAGCTGTTGTTATACGAAAACTCCACTAGCGGGAGGTGCTTTTCCCAGCCATTACCAAAATCGATTACACATGCCCTAAGCATGTCTTCAAGGGTTTGGATGGTGCGTTCGGATTGCCCATCTGTCTGTGGGTGATAAGCGGTGCTCATATCTAAACGTGAGCCAAAAGACTTGTGCATGGCTTGCCACAGTTCAGAAGTAAAACGCGCGTCACGATCAGAAATGATGGAGGTTGGCACTCCGTGCCTTGATACTACTTCCTTTAGGTAGATGTCTGCTAGAGTAGAAAACTTGTCGGTTTCCTTGATAGCCAAGAAGTGTGCAGACTTAGTCAGTCGATCCACGATCATCCAAATGGTATCATTTCCGCGTTGGGATCTAGGCAGGCCGGTAACGAAATCCATGGAAATTTGCTCCCATTTCCATTTCGAGATCTCTGGTTGTTGAAGTAGGCTTGATGGTTTCTGATATTCAGTCTTGACTCTCGCACAAGTCAAACATTTGCTAACGTAGGTTGCTATGTGGGCTTTCATACCAGGCCACCAATACGTAGTCTTGAGATCGTGGTACATCTTATCCGAACCAGGATGTACCGAATAACGAGACTTGTGCGCTTCGTCGATCACAAGCTCGCGTAAGTTTCCGTAAAGCGGAACCCAGATACGCCCTGTTACATAGTAAGCGCCGTCTTCCGTTTGTTATAGCCGCTGCCTCGATCCTTACAAGGACTCAGCCCTGATGTTCTCTGCTTTCAATGCTTCAACCTGAGCATCGCGAATCTGAGCTGGAAGGTTGGATTGGATGGTAAGCTGTAACGCACGTACCCGCTTAGGTATAGTATCCTTTCGGCTAAGGGCGTCGGCCACAACATTGAGCTTGCCCGGATGATACTTAATCGCGCATTCATAATCGTTCAAGAGTTCGACCCATCGACATTGTCGCATGTTTAACTCCTTTTGCTTGAAGATATGCTCGAGACTCTTGTGATCGGTGTAAATGGTGCACTTGGTACCGTACAGGTAATATATCCATATCTTAAGCGCGAAAACAACTGTTCCCAGTTCCAAGTCGTGCGTAGTGTAGTTCCTTTCGTGAACCTTAAGTTAGCGCGATGCGTAGGCAATGACCTTGTCACGTTGCATCAACATGCAACCCAGTCCTTGGATGGAAGCGTCGCAATAAACCACAAAATCATCTGTGCCTTCAAGCAATGAGAGGATAGGCGCGCTACAAAGTCTATCTTTTAAGTGTTGAAATGCGGACTCCTGTGCATCACCCCAATGGTAGGTGACACCCTTCTGAGTCAGTGAAGTGAGAGGTTGCGCAATCCTTGAGAAATCCTTGATAAACCTTCTATAATATCCTGGCAAACCCAAGAATTGGCGGATTTCTGTTGGTGTACGGGGTGCAGGCCAGTTCTTGATCGAGTCAACCTTGGATGGATCAACATGAATCCCATCCTTGTTTACTATGTGGCCTAGAAAGTGGACTTCGCGAAACCAGAAGTCATATTTCGAAAACTTGGCATACAGTTGCTCTGCTCGAAGAAGTTCCAGCATAAGTCGTAGATGCTGCTCGTGTTCCTCCTGACTCTTAGAATAGATCAGGATATCATCGATGAAAACAATAACGAACTTATCCAGATAAGGTTTGCATACTCGGTTCATGAGATCCATGAAGACCGCTGGCACATTCGTCAACCTGAAAGGCATGACCAGAAACTCGTAATGGCCGTAGCGAGTTCTGAATGCTGTTTTGGAGACATCCTCCTCTCGGACTCTCAGCTGATGGTATCCCGATCTTAAATCAATCTTAGAGTAATAGCTCGACCCTTGCAACTGGTCGAACAACTCGTCAATATGTGGAAGAGGATAACGATTCTTCACGGTCACCTTGTTGAGTTCGCGGTAGTCAATACACATTCTGAAAGTACCGTCTTTCTTCTTCACAAACAAGGCTGGAGCTCCCCAGGGCGAAGAGCTAGGACGTATGAAACCCTTTTCCAAGAGTTCTTGTAATTGTGTGGACAGTTCTTCAAGTTTTGACGGAGCAAGTCGATAAGGTGCACGAGCTATTGGTGCTGCTCCAGGAGCTAGCTCGATTTGTAACTCGACTTGTCGATGAGGCGGAAGACCAGGTAATTCCTCAGGAAATACCTCAGGAAAATCGCGCACAATAGGGATGTCTTCAATTCTCTTCTCTTCCGTCGATGTGTCAGTAACGAGTGCTAGAATGGCAGTGTGGCCCTTCCGCAAACACTTCTGGGCCTTAAGGAAAGAGATAATGCTTACGACAGCACCACTCTTGTCGCCATGAATCATGAGAGGTTTTTCACCAGAACGAGGAATGCGGACGATTTTCTCCTTGCAAACAATCTCCGCTTGATGATGAGATAGCCAATCCATCCCAATAACGACGTCGAAACTACCAAGTGTGATAGGAATAAGATCGATAGGGAACGTCTGACCAGCTAAGACGAGGTTACAACCTTTAACTACGTGTGTGGCTTCAAGACTTTTACCATTTGCTAGTTCTACCGTGTGTTTGGTGTTCAAAAGTGTTGGAGTGCGCTTAAGCATTTGGCTAGCTTTTAAGGACACATAACTACTATCGGCACCCGAATCAAATAAAACAGTAACAAAGAAGTCGTCCAGAAGAAACTTACCCATTACAACGTTGGGATCGTTCCTTGCATCACCCTGACCAATCACGAACACACGTCCCCTGGCACCATTACCATTGTTGTTTCCCCCATTGCCGTTTCCATTCCCCTGATTGTTGTTGTTCTAGTTCTGATTTAGCTGGGGGCAGTCTTTCTTGAAATGGCCCTCAGCACCACATTGAAAGCACCCTTTGTTGTTACCTTGTTGTTGCTGCTGCTGGCGTTGATTTGGTGGGGCTTGTTGTTGCTGCCGGTTCAGATTCGCCGGACGCTGACTCCTGTAATCTCTTGCAATGTGACCAGGCTTGTTGCATCGATGACAGTTGCTTTTACCACATGGCCTGCTGTGGTGCAAGTTACAGCGATTACATTTGGGGCGATTCCCCTTGTATCCACCCTGACCTTGATTTCCAGAAGGCTGCTGACTGGGGCTCCTATGGTCCTCAGTCCTTCGTTGCTGAGACTGAGACTGAACAGAGGTTGAGCCTTTGCTCGAATTTCCATCCCATTTTCACTTGTGATCATTGGGGGTATCAGTAGTAGCAGCGCTAATACGCTTGGGCAGCTTGTTCTGCTCCACTGCCTGATCGGTGAGACGGTGAGCCAACTTGATGATTTGTTGAATGGTACCCAAGTTAGCTGAAGTCACGTTACTCTGAATCTCTGGTACAAGTCCCTTGAGGTACAGCTCAATACGTTTGATGGGAGGGTCTACCATAGTAGGACACAAGATGGCCAGCTCGTTTGACCTTTTCGTATACGCCTCAATCTCAGACCCCGTCATCTTCAGATTGAAAAATTCCACCTCTAGCTTGTGGATGTCGTTGCGACTGCAGTACTCTTCCTTGATCAGTTCCTTGAAGTCATTCCATGGGGTGGCATTAGCAACCGCCAACCCAAGTAGTTGAACCTGCGCTTTCCACCAGGTTAACACAGCACCTTCAAGTGTTCCGGTAGCATATTTCACCCTACAGTCTTCAGGGCATTCACAGATCTCGAAAACAGACTCAAGCTTCTCAAACCAGTGAAGAAGGCCTACCGCTCCTTCTGTGCCGCTGAAGGTACTGGGCCGGCAATCCATGAAGGTTTTGAACGTGCATACAGGAGGCTGAGCATGCTGACCTCCTGCAGGAATAGCTGCGAGTGCCTCAGCAACTCGTTCATTGATCAAGGCCGTCAACTGGGCTTGAGTGAGGTTGATACGTCCTCCGCGTCCGCTCATGATCTTCACAATGAAGCGACGTAAGTGAGAAAAGCGTCGCGAAAGTGCGTAAGTGTGGGACGATAGTATAGAGTAAGCACACAAGGTTCAAATAGAAATTATCACGTTAATTAATGCACAGTGTGAACTATCTAACCGTCAATATAACATAAATCATACCACCTATTGTGTCGAGTCTTGCACGTGGAGCGAAGCGTCATTGTGGATCGTTGAGCACTGTACAGGTTATAGTCTGGTTTTATTAAAAAAACTCTTCTCTTTTTAAAACCAAGTTCACTATAACCAATGGCTCTGATACCAATCTGTCACACCCCCAAAATCCACCATGCGGAGCATCACCGCTTGGAGGCGTGACATGACCAGGATCGAGCCACCAATCATATTGAACAACATAATTAAGTAAATAAAACCAAACACAATACAATTGGTGACCAAAAGGAAGTTAACCAGGTTCAATTTAATCAGCGGAAGCATAATACGTTAAACCAAAACATAAGTTCGTAGTTCATAAGTTTAAAGTCCCAAAACATAAGTTTCATAAGTTCATAAAGTTTATTTATTGAGTACGGGACAAAACAGTTCGCATCCCACAACGACCACCTCCATGTGCAAGCCCCATGGCATCTAGCGACCTGCAAAGCATGTAACAACGAGTCAACAACAAAGTTGAGTGAGTTCACGGTTGGTTGTCCATTTTAGAGTTGTTTCCAAAAACGTAGTTTAATCTCATTCAGCTATCCAGCCGTGGGGGTTACCCCATAGTTCGAAAACGTTTATTAGTTAACCATCCCATGTCCATCTTCCCTGGCTATCTAGCCCGGCACTCCGGCCGTGGGGGCTACCCCATTATTTAAACTACCAGACTCGTTTATCATATCGACTACTAACGGGAATTACTTGTACCCTAGCGTCGGTGTCTATCATCACCGACGTGCCATAGTCCATTAGTTCACACCCATCCGACTGACGCGGTGTGAGTTTTGTTAAACCTAATAGCGTGATTAACTAATGACCCGCTCGCCATAGCCTCGGCGATTAAGTCAATACAAAAAGGGAGGGACTTCGCTGATAGAGTTTTAGTCCAGTAAGTCTAAGTACGTCCCAAGGACAAGGAATTCACATTCCTGAACGCGTCCCAAAGGACGAGGAATCCCTATTCCTGAACCCATTCCCATTCTCACCGGGAATTTACCATGCTTTGTAGAAAAGTGTGAACTCACCTCGGTTTGCTTGGTTATATTAGTTACTCTAATAAATCAGAAATCAAGCACGTCCTGATAAGGTACAGATAACAATCAGTTTCTCATGCATAACACATTTCCTACGTACGGTTAATCTACTCATTACTTTTATCACATAGTACGCACTCACGCTAACATTTCACGCCCATATAAACATTCCACTTATAGCTACTCAAGAGCAAGCATACGATATTGCACATATTACTTTCATTGACATATAACATGTTAGATTATTCTTGGGTAACCTACCCGACATTTAGACACGCAAATTACTACTTATGTCGTTTCAGCTTTTATATTTAAAACTGGGCTGATTTCGGGGATTTTAATAAAATAGTTAACTTGTTCCAAAAATTCCCAACTTTTTACAGAGGGTCTTAAACGATCCAAATATTATTGTGTAAAAATCTCGGGATCCAATTCATCATCAATATTTTATAAAAATTCATTTTCCAGACTGCAATCAGATTCATCTTTTTCTGATTGCAGTCCACGGAATAATTTATTAAAAATTCATCGTAAGTCCGATTTATGAAATTCTAGTGGGAGAATTACAAATAGATCAGTGGTCATCTACTGTACAAATTTCATGAGCTGGTTCAACACAGAACTCAAGTTATGACTAAAAACATATCACCCATTTACTGCAGCAAAAACTCAGCTTTAGCTGCTGTTACAAAACGGGTCTTTAAAAATAGTAAATGAAGTCCAAAAATTATGATTCTAGTGCCATAAGAACCGTATTTCATAATACATAAATCTAGACTTCAGAAAATGCATTTTTCATTTAATTAAGGTCCGGTTACAGCCAACTGAAGTTGGGTGTAATCACTAAACAGCCTCCTGTTTTCAGCTTTTAACATTCTAAAGCGTGCTCGATTGATTTCCGTTAACATGTTTAGCGATCAACAACGACCTTTAACATCAATATTAACAAGTAAATCAGCAAGTAATCAGCAACATATCAAAACAACTTCATACTAACATTATTACATCATGTTTCATCTTTTTAATGTTCTTGTTTCTTTAGTGATTTGAACATACCAAACATACTACAACTTGTAACCAAGAAACAAGATGAACAAGGGTGTACAAGTAACTTACTACTAGCACAAGGCTAGGGTAGAATCTAGTGAAGAAGATGATGAGAAAAAGATGGTGAAGAAGCAAGAACAAGGCTCCTTTGAAGTTCCACAAGTTCGAGCACCTTTGATTCACCTTCAAGCACTTAGATGAAGCTTAAAAATGGAAGAGATGGTGGTGGAATGGTGGTGATGTTGGCGGTGGTAGAGTGGCCGAGAGAGGGAGAGAAGAGAGTGGAAGTAAGGGTGTGAAGATTGTGAATGATATGAAGTGATGGTGCCATACTTAAGGATCTTCATCTAATATCTTGTCTAACATAACAAGCAACAAATCCAATAATATCTACACAAAATATATGGGGAAATCTAGTAGGATTTATGAAGTATGGAGGTGGTGATTTGTGGGTCCCTTGGGGGACCGATTCGGTTAGGGGGGGGGGGGGGGGTTAAGGTTAACATTTTGTGACTAAGTGGTAAAGATAAGTTAGAACCCAAGTACTTACTTCCATATATTAGTTAGTTAATATTTAGTGGGTGCTATGGTATACGGGGACCATAACTAGCCAAGAAATAATAACACAATGTGTTTGATAAATATTTGGTGTCCCGGGTAATGTCCAGTTGTTCAGTCGGATACTGCTCCGTTAAAGTGTTTAATTATTCCGTAAAGTGTCTTATATATATATTTTTGTAACACTTTTAATTCCTAACACTTAGGAAAACATTCAGGACTATTTAGCCAATTTTTCTGTGCACGACTAGTATGTTAACAAACACATGTAAGTATGACACAGTAATCAGGAAACAGTTAAGTAATACAACACAGTCACCAAGCATTTTAATTATCATTAATAAATCGTACGGACACATGAAATCATGAGGGTTGTCACACTACTGGAATGTCTTTTAGTTCTTTTTCTTTAGTGTTAATGATTATAGAAATCAAATACACTATAGAACCTTTTCTTATATAACTTGCAGTTTTCATCACAGAGATGAATTTTGTGGATCTAGAGGGTTTATCTCCTTTAATTGTGATCGTTTTACCTTTTGGTTAATTTACTTAAATTGACTTTTGAGCACATAAAATACTGGCTTTATTGGCTATTAACCAATCCATTCCTAAAACGACATCAAATCCTGCCAGATTCATGGGATAAAGGTTTGCCATAAACTTTTGATTTAAAATTTCTATTCTTGCTCCCTGCAAGATTTCAGAAATCCTAACAGTTTCTCCGTTAGCTGTCTCTACTAGACATTCTTGTTGTAGTTTAGTTAATGACTGATTTAGAAATTTGCAAAACGAAGTATTAATGAAACTTTGGTTTGCACCAGAGTCAAATAATACCTTAGCAAAAATATCATTAACTAAAAACGTACCAGCTATCACGTGTGGAATCATCTTGGCTTCATCTGCAGTCAGAACAAATGCTCTAGCATTTTTAGTGTTCCTGTTGTTCACAGCTGGAGCCAATTTTGGGCAGTTTGTCCTGACATGACCTTTCTCTCCACAGTTGAAGCACAGTCCATTACTGGATTTTCTCCTGCAATCTTCTTCCTTGTGTCCTGGCATTTTGCAAAAATTGCAGAGAGTGGAGCATTTTCCCGAATGTTTTTTCTTGCAGACCTTGCAGAAAGGTGCAGAGGTAGAACCCATATTCCTACGATTGTAATTCCCAGAACGGAATTCTTGAGTAAGCCTTTGGGTTAGGTTTCTCCTCTGGTCTTCTTCTCTAGTACGGATTAATTCATCTGTCAAGGTATTCGCTAGTTCTACAGCTTCTTCTATAGTTTGAGGTCTAGCTGCCTTGACTACATGTCTAATCTCTCCGATTAATCCCCAGATGTAACGGGAGATTAACACTGGTTCAGGTGATGCAAGGGTTGGTACTATTCTAGCATATTCAAAGAATGTAGTAGTATAACCCTTACTATCTACTCCGGTCATTCTTAAGTTTAGGAACTTATTTGCTATCTGTTCCTTTTCATTTGGAGGGCAGAATTTCCTTTCTACCGTATTCTTAAATTCTTCCCATTCCATGTTGTAAACCCTGTCACTTCCTCTTGACTGGAGGATAGTGTTCCACCATTCTAAGGCAGAGTTCTTAAACAGATTAGAAGCAAACATTATTTTATCTTCATCAGCACACTTGCTTATTTTTAAAACAGCCTCAGTCTTTTCTATCCAGCGTAAGGCTGCAATGGGTCCTTCATTGCTCGAGAATTCTATTGGTTTACAGGACCAGAATTCTTTGTAAGAACAACCATAAGGCATGGTTCTTCTTCTTTTGGGAATGGGCACTTGAAGTACGGGTCCATTGTTTACGCTGTTTTCTGGTTCAATTGGTCGCTTACTGCTATGTTTACTTTTATTATTTGCTTCTTGAACCGTTTGAATAATAAATGGCATTGCATCTATGATTCCTTGTGCCACTATGTGTTGAACGGCACTATTATCCATTTGGTTTCCATTGTTATTGATGCTTGGATTCTCATTAACCATGTTAATGTTACTCTGGTTATCGTTATTCAGATTTCCTTGATTTCCTTCGTCGGCCATCTGAATTTTAAACATTTACCCCGTATTAATATCACAAAATAATATATAATATAGTCAATCATATGACACGCATTTTTGCCAAAAGCGTCGATCATTGTGACTTTACTCTATTCATCTATATAGTAGGCATCTATTACACACCAGTACTGAAATAAAAATTACAATACCAACAGAAAGAAAATTATACTAATAATAGTAGGCATCCGTACACACATATTTTATTTTATTTTTATTATTACCGTCTCCTACCATCACATTCATGGATATGGATTCATCCAGAAATCCATATTGTGTCCGTCGTATTTCCATACGAGTCGCTCTCCCACCTGTCTCATTCTCTCACTGCTTTCTAAAATTTCCACCCCAAAAGTCCTAAGTTCTTGTACGTTTTCTGCACTCATTGGGGGTGCAGGTTCTAGGACTGGGTTCGGAATCTGGGGTGTGGGTTCTTGGTATGGGGGTGTAGATGCCTGAAATCGGTAAGGATCTTCTAAGATCTCCCTAATGTATTCATCATGGAAATAGGGATCCAAAGGATCCAAACCTAGGTAGGCTCCTACGTTCTGCATGGGTGTGTCTTCATGTATCGGGTAACATTACACATAGTCCCTAACTTCATCCCACCAGGGGTCGTAATTTGGGTCTAAGGGGTTTGGTGCTGGTACCCTAGGGATTTCTTCTGGATTGAAGTCATGCATCTCTACTTTTTTTTCAGGGTTTTCTATCTCCATCGGTTGGTCAGGGATTGGCAATTATGGTTGGGGTGCTATTCTTTGCTCCAAATTAGGGTCAGCTGCAATGGTTGCTAAGATGTGAATATTGGCTATACCCCTATTTATCATATCCTGGGCATAGGCATCTGTCTCTCTTTTGGCTGCTACTAGTACCCTCTGGTCTTGTAACTTTTTCATACGTTTTCTACGCTCGTGTGCCCCTCGACTGAACCATACCCTCTTTTTCTAAGGAAATGACTCTTCTGACTGAGCCTTAAACACAAAGATTCCTTGTTCCATATCAGCAGAGTACCCTGAGAGGGCAGGCTGAGAAGAGGAGGTGCCTTCGCTTCTAGGCGAACCAGACAATTGACGATACGCGTCAGATGGTCCTTGGTCGCTCATACTGTAAACTAACAAATAGTCAAATAACACATAACAATAAATACAGTTATGCACGTATTTCCGTAATTTATTTCCTAACACTTTACATTTTGATGTCAGCAGAACACCTCTGTGGCTGAATCAGTGGCTTAGCTCTGATACCACCTTCTGTCGCAACCCCCGATCCCTGATTCCCGGGAACGGCCGGCCGCGAGCCAGTTTCGGTGGTATCGCGTATTGTCTAATTTGACAGCGGAAATTTTCATCAGGACCGTAGTTAGGAAACATTGATCAGAGTAAAATACCACATTTTCATAACATTAAACAAATGGGATAAAACCCAAGTTCTTAGTACACACGTTTTCATAGGAATAAATCCTATTTTATTAATAAAAACATCTATTTTATCTTAGGTAACTTTATTGCCACTTTTCTAAGCCTTCAGTGCTGTCTAGCTGGCTTCTATTTGGCTTTCACAGTTTGTTACCTGAAACGCATTTTAAAAACATTTGTCAGTGGGAAATACTGGTGAGTAAATCCCAGTTTAATCAAGTTTAAATAAAATCCCATTGTACAGTACTGAGGGCGATCCCGCAATTATATTTGTTTCTAAGACATCACAATTAACATCCATGGTACTGTCGAACCCGACTTGTGGAAATGTTACTCCTTGACCAGGTGGTAACAAATTTTGTATACAAAACCCCAACATTCTCATGATAATTGTATTCTTACAAATACTCAATCACTGTTTAATATATAATTAATTAAATGAGGTTTTGTAAAAACAGTTAACAAAAAGTGGATCAACTCACATTGATGTCTTAGATTTTCCATAAGGGTTTCCTGAGAATTATCTATAATTTACACAAATGCACACGCGTTAGTATAATAACCCATTTTAACATTATTAATACCCTCCCCGAGACGGCATTCCAACGACTACGTCGGGCAGAACCACGACAGCCGTTACGGAACCCTAGATCAATCGGGCAGCGTATCTAATACGTATCCAGGGGTTATAATACTTACAACGGAGCAGAACTTCGTTAATTAGGGGGTATAATACCCGCTTATATTGCCTATTATTCATATTTGAGAGAAAGAAATCGATTTTGAACGAATTCTGAATGAAACCTGATGGCCTTCTTATATAGTTGCTGAGTCTGGTCCTCTCGCGGCCCGCGCAACACAAGCACAGGGCCTACGCGGCCCGCGTTGACTCCAGGTCAACGTGTAGCTGGGCTGAGTCGATGTATAGGTCTGCCGGGTGTTGGGCCACGTGGCGGCCCAGGGTTGCGCCAGATTGTAAGTTCACGCGGCCCGCGTGAAGGTTCGGGTGGGGCTTACGCGGCCCGCCTCAACTTAAAATTTCAATTTTTAATTATTTTAAATACTATTTAATGTATTCGGGGTCCGTTTTCTCGTATGGGGTGTATTTTTTGACATATTGGGATATTTTAAAATATATTAGGGTGTCGGAAAATATTATGAGGGTGTCGGTTTTATTGAGGATTGTTATACACATCAAGGGTCCAGCAGAAAGAACATGTTCCAGTTCAGTCATCTTCTACAGCCATCACAGGAGACCAGAGTTCAGCATAAAGATGGATACAAAAGAGAAGAGAAGAATGGAACATGAAGTGACTTCCTAAAAAAGGCCAAGAAAAGAAATGATAGAAGATTCAGAAGGGAACATCAAAGAAATGGATGTGCTGAAAGGTGATTTACACACTATTATGTACCCTGAAGAACATCTAAAGCATTACTACTGGAAAGGTCCTGAAGACAACCCAAAGAGACCACTCTCTCCATTGAGTAAAGGTATTGTTGAAAACAGGAACAATGGAGGTTGGGTAATTCTGCACAAACACATGACCAATCCAATAGTATCTATTGAAAGAATTGATACTTTGACCACCGGAGGAGGTATCTTAGGTTATGAAGCACAAAACAAGTACACCCTGATCAGAAAGGATAACAGTGAACAAAAGGTTACTGATGCAAATCTGGCTGATGATATTCACCCAATGGGAATAGTCAAAATGAAGAATATCATTGATGAAGAGAAAGGTAATTCAGTTGTGGTCAGAAGAGCCCTTGACAGCCTCAAAAGTGCAGGAGTAAAGCTATACAAAAGGGCTGCACTGGCAGACTTTGATCTATGTATCAATTTTGAATACAGCAACAAGGTATTAATACCTCCTCCCAACACCAGAATTCCAGCTGAAATTCCTTCTAAACTTGTGAGAACTGGAGCAATCTTTGACAAACCAGAAATGTGTGTAGTCTTCAAAGATGCTAATGATGAGAAAGCTCTATTCAGAATCAGTGAAATATGCAGGTATTCAAATCAAACTCTGAAATATATAAGGAACTGTATGAATAAAAAACAAAAGCAGCTCAAGAAGAAGGGAAAGAACAATGAACAGCTGAGAAAAACAATTGAAGAATGTATTGAAAACTGGATGGAGTCAAGAGGATGGTACAAAGAAATGTACAAGGAAACTCAAAAGGCAATTGATCACAAGAAAAGGCTGAAACCAGGAGACAAATACAGAAGTGGAGTGAAGATCAATTAATGAATTGATGAGATTATATTTCTGTTTTTTGAACAATATTTTATTCTGTCTGATTTATGGTTGGTTTGACTATGTTCCATGTTTCTGAACTTAGTTGTTTTGAATTTTTCTTTCAAGAAGTAGTTGAAAGTTGTTTATGTTATATATAGAGATAGTTCATTTTCTTACAATACTTAGGGGGAAGCTGTTAGGAAACTTTATTTGTAAGTATTGAAGAAAATCAAAATCAACTGGATCTATGAAGAGATCACAATCCTGAAGATCACAACAAGAAAAAGAAGATCAGATAGGACAACTAAAATGCACAGCATCTACTTCAAAGAATCACAAGTTGATCAAAGAGCTGAATTGGATTATCAGAGAAGGTCATTTCTGATGGATCTGATGATATTTCTGATGAAATATCATCAGTTTCTGACGATTCTGATCATCGGGATTTTTCTTATGATTTGTTCACCAGAATTTCTGATGAAGTGGTTTATCAGAAATTCTGATGAAATACCCCACTTATCTGAAATCAGCTCTATCCTGCCACACTTACCGAAGCAAATTGACATTATTGGATATTATGATGAAAAAGGCAACTTGAACGTTGGTTTAATGAATATGTCAAATGGCTACTTTTTGCAGGACTTATTGCATGAATAAACTATTGTTTATTCATGTACCCAGCCTTCTATAAATAGAAGGCCCAACCAGCAGAAGACAATTGAGTTTGAAGCTTATCATTCACACATACATCAAAACTCCATTTCCCTCTCACCCACAGAATTCAAGATTCATTTGTATTAGATAATAATCTTACAATCACCTTGTAAACCATTTTGTTTCAAAGTGATATAAACTTGATAATTCTGTAGGTCTTGTTTCTGAAAGTCTGATTTCCATTTCCGCACATCTTTTTCACATCTACTGAAATCACTTGCCATATTACGTGAAAAGAAGTTGTTCAGGCCATACTGGGTCCAACATGCAGCCAAAGTAGAGTGTGGTTATCACCTGGGATACTCAACCACTGCCAAGGCCTACAAAGTGTTTAACACAAGGACTAGGTGTGTGGAAGAGACTTTGAATGTAAAGTTCAATGAACTTTCATCACTGAAAATCCCAGCAAACCATGCTGAATTGTTTGATCTTGATAAATTTACTTTTGAAGATGTGTCTGTCAAGACTAACCCTGCAGGTACACCACAATCTCCACCATAAGACTATGGATATGAAGTTGTAATTCAACAACTCAAATTCACATCCACCACCAGAGCAGCAGATGTTCAAAACAGCTGTCAAAGCTCAACCACTGCTGCATCAACAGTTATTGATCAAAGTAGCCCTTCAACATTGTGCCACACCCATTCCTCCTATCCCTCCACCTCCATTTCAAACAGATGTTGGATCATCAAAGTCACCAACATATGTTAGCTCAAATGATTCTCATCTGCAGCCTTCACCATTTAATGCCATTGTTCCATACAAGGGAGATCTAATCTTCCTGAAGTCTCATCCACCAGATCAAATCCTTGACAACATCAATGAAGGGGTTCTCACTAGGAGTCAATCCCAAAACATTTGTCTTTTTGCTTGCTTTCTATCACTCCATTAACTAGTCAAGTACCAAGAGGCACTGAAAGACAATTGTTGGGTAGAAGCTATGCAAGAGGAGCTCCAACAGTTCAAAAGACAACAAGTATGGGAACTTGTACCACTGCCAGAGGGTGTGAGTCCTATTGGCATAAAGTGGGTCTTCAAAAACAAAACTGATGAAAGGGCCATTGTTGTCAAGAATAAAGCTAGGCATGTGGTTCAAGGCTTTAGACAAGAAGAGGGCATTGACTTTGATGAAACTTTTACTCCTGTAGCAAGATTGGAAGCTATCAGACTGTTCTTAACCTTTGCTGTCAACCACAACATCAAGGTGTTTCAGATGGATATCAAATGTGCATTCCTCTATGGTAAGATTCAAGAAGAGGTATATGTTTGTCAACCTCCTGGTTTTGAGGATCCATTTAATCCAAATCATGTCTACAAGCTAAACAAAGCTTTGTATGGCATGAAACAAGCACCGAGAGCCTGATATGAAACTCTTTCCACTTTTCTAATCTCTATAGGTTTCACAAGAGGTAAAATTGATAAAACATTGTTTTTAAAATGGAGAGGAAAAGATTTGATGATTGTCCAAATTTACGTGGATGACATCATTTTTGGAAGTACATGTCATAAAATGTGTGAAGAGTTCAGACAACTCATGACAGCTGAGTTTGAGATGAGTGCAATGGGTGAACTCTAGTGCTTTCCTGGTCTCCAAGTTAAGCAACTGCAAAATGGTACTTTCATTCATCAAAGTAAGTATGCAAATGAACTTTTAACCAAATTTGAGATGAATGATTGCAAACCATGTAGTACACCCATGGCAACCACCAAGATAGTCATGTCTGATGAGAAGGATGATTTGGTTGATCAAACCCTATATAGAAGCATGATTGGGTCTTTATTGTACCTAACTGCATCTAGGCCAGACATCATGTTTGCAACATGTGTTTCTGCAAGATCCTAATCAGCCCCTAGAAAGTCTAACCGCATTGCTGTAAAAAGGATATTCAGATACATAAAATGTGCACCCACACTTGGTATCTGGTATCCAGTTGATGGAAATATCAAGCTTTCAGGTTTCTCAGACAGTGACTTTGCTGGATGTAACACAACAAGGAAGTCTACCTCAGGAGGGTGTCAATTGCTAGGCAATTGTTTAGCATCTTGGCAAAGCAAAAAGCAAGCAGTTGTTTCAACATCCACTACTGAAGCTGAATACATTGCTGCTGCAAGTTGTACAGCCCAACTGTTGTGGCTTCAAAATCAACTGCTGGATTTTGGTATAACTGCTTTAAAGACACCTCTCATGTTGGATAGTCAAGCAGCTGAAAATATCATCAAAAATCTAGTTTCACACTCAACCACCAAGCACATTGACATCAGACATCACTTTGTGAGGGATTGCTATGAAAAAGGTTTGATTTATCTGCATCATGTTCCAACTAAGGATCGGCTGCCAGATGTGCTAACAAAAGCATTAGACACATCCACCTTTGAAAGCTTGATCTCTAGGATTGGCATGCTTAACATGGAATAACAAGCAAAATCTTGTTTTTCTATGAATAAAAAACATTAAAATGTTTTAAAAAAATCAAAAATCCATCCTTGAAAATAGTTAAAAATTAAATTTTTCATTAATCCTTAAAAGTCTGTCATAACCACTGTTTGGTTCAAACATCTGATTGTTGAAAATTATCCACTGCTGAAAGACAGCCTCTATTTCTTCATTTCCCTTGTTGACCACTGTTGACCAAAATATCAGTGTTTCAATTACTGATGTTTATCCACTGATAGTTAAAATCAGCCAGTGTTCCCATTATTCACTATTCCCACCCACTAATATTGTCCATCAATGGTTTCCAAACAACTGTCTTCCACTTTCCATCAGAGGTTGTCACGTGGACAGTTCTTAGCCGTCCGATCTTTGTAACCGCTGCCACGTCAGCTTTCACTTTTTCACTCTCATAAAACCCTGATAAAACCCCCAAACAGAGTTTTCACTGCCGTATCGAATTCAAAAATTTCCTTCAAAGTGGTTTCCATCTCTCATTCATCTTCTTCTTTCATTCGCGATTTCTCAATAATCACCATGGCTCTCGCTCTCAAAAACCCACACAATTATCCTTGTACACTTGAGAAAACAAGTAAAAACAAAGATTTCCATTCCATCATTGACGCTCTGTCATCCTAAAAGTACAAAACTTTGTTGACCTGCAACACACCCATCTACCCAGATACCCTACGCGATTTCTGGGCTAATGCTAAACTTGAAATTCAAGACAAAAAGCCTTGGGCCATTACATCTAAAGTAGGAGAAATTCTGGTCTCAATCACATCACAAACCATATCAGAGGTCTTCGAGATGAACGATCACGCAGGTAAAAATTCTTTCCCTAAGGATGAGTATCAAACTGATTTGATCGAAAGAGGGTATGTAGGACAATTAACAAAAGCAACAATGCAAAATGGATAATTTACCTCCCATGAAATTACTATTTCATACCCTGCTCACCTGTGTATCTAATAAAACAATTTCTTTTAATGAAATTCCTTTGAAAATACAATACTTGGGGTATGCTATTATGGCTAAAACTGATTTCAATTACTCCCAAGAAATTTTCAATGATTTAGTCAAAAATGTAAATAATATCAAAGAAAAGAAGCAACAGGCCTTCTTATTGTTTCCAAGGTTTTTGAGCTTTTACTTACAGTAGAAAATACCAAAAAACAGTGCACAAGTACTTGTCCAAGGTGCATCTTTTCAAATAAACAGCCTTTCTGCTGAAACTTTTACAAGGTTGTCAGAGTCAAAACCTTCCAAAACACAAGCAGGGGAGTCTGAGCTAACTTTGGATGAGTCCACATCTGCTCCTTAGACTTCAGCTGCTGAGCCCACTACTCATGGTGACCACAGCAGCACAGCCACTGCTGTGTAACCCCCACCAACAATTCCCAAAAAGACCAAGAAAAAATCCAAAAAACCCACCAAACCCACCAAAAAGGGTCTTCTGGAAGATGAGATCCCAGAAGTTAACCCAAGTGACAACACAAATGTCACAAATAACCACTGTTGCTACTTCCTCACAACAGTTGGAAAGATCTCCACCAAAAGCCTTAACTCCTCTTGCTTCCTCACAAAAGGAATAGGTTGTAAGCATAGGGACACCACATCATGAAGTATTATCCTCACTTGAAAATATGCTTAACAGCCCTTTTCCCTGGGCAAATTCTCTTTCAACTCCTATCCCTTCATCTCAAATCCCACCATCCATCAAAACACTGTTTGATGCCATTGAGCTTCAGGCTCAAAACAGCCCCTCTCAATCACACATTAAAGAGAGTACAACCTCAACAATGGTTGTATCTGAATCCCCTCAATTGGTTATCCCACAAACAGATGAGGAGGTTACACCATTGGAATTCTATGAAAATCCTATTGGTAGTTCAAGTGGAGCAGCTACTACAGGTGTTAGATCCACTGATCTACATCTGGACAGTAGTTACATAAGTCAGACTCCCTTGAAGGCAACCACAGCTGATGCTATCAAGGTATCCACTGGTGTGTTCAAGTTAACCACTGGTGAGATTTCCAAGGTAACTACTGCAGAGGGAGGTCCCCAGTACCAAGACAAAGGAGCATCAGTGGATGAACCATTGGAGACTCCTCCTGGTTCAACTGCTGATACAACTACCACTGATAGGAAATCAGATGATCCCATTCATTTGGGTGATGGTTTAAAATACCAAGATTTGACGGAGAGGCTCTCAACCATGGAAAACACTGTTACAAAAATGAATGATTCAATTCAATTTCTGGTTCAAGCTTCCAAAAGTCAACCCACTCCACAACAATATTCCCAATAGCTATGGAATGTAGTTCAACCCATTATCACTGCTCAAAGGGAACTTGCAGAAACTTAGCACAACCATCAGATGGTACTGATCAGGAATATGGTTGATGCAAAATACAAGGATACTCAGGCTGAAATCAAAGCCATCAAAGAAGCAATGATAAAGATGACTGACACTTCCCCTGCACCTATCTACAAAGATGATGATGATCAAGATGATGCCAAAAGGGGGAGAAACATAACATGAAAAAGTTTGGCAGACCTACTCCTAGGCAAAAGCCAACTAAAAAGCCAGAGCCTGAGAAGAAGTCTTCTGTAGCCACTGATGAAACATCTGACAAAGAAAAGAAAAAGGGAGTTGATGAAACCCTAAACATTCTAGCAGATGAAGTGGCTAAAGACAAAAAGACTGTTCAAAATCAGAAGGAAACAAAGGAAAGGGAGTGGAGAAAGGAACAAAAGGCTTTGAAAGAATGGGAAATCAAAGAAAAGGGTCTTGGCACTTCAGAGAGAAGAAAATCTCACAAACACAATAAACCACCATTGGCCACATATCCAAAATCACCCTCACCACCTAAATCAACTATTGATGGTCCCAAAACCACTGCTGGTGTTAAAAGGCCATCCACTGCTACACCCAAACCAATACCACCACCACAAAAACAACCTACCAAAAGGCCCAAAACAAAACCAACTTCACCAATGCCAACCACCAATGCAACAAATGTTGACACCTTAACAGCTGTTATGACAACAGCGGTTGAAACATCAGTTGTTTCAACAGTTGTTAGTTAACCATCCACCACTTTCCAATTCCCTTCTCAAGCCATACTCATTCCTATTTCCAAATCTCCAACAAAAACCCCTTCTCCTAAAAAGGTTTATACAAGAAAAAGAAAGTTTCAAGTGAATGATGATGATATCCCTGCACCTACTCCTATTTCATCTTCACCTTTCATTCAAACCAATCCTGAACCATTCATTCCTCCACCATCACTATCATCAAACCCACTTATTGATTCAAAAATACTTGAAGGGCATGAACCTTCAAGAGGCATCCCATTGGCTATGATTTATCCTCTGGAATTGCATGCAGTAAAAGATGAATGAGGCAATTCTATACAGTGGATGATCCTGATAAAACAAAAGTTCCCATCCCTTCATGGTTTCAGACCTCCAAGGAATATGGAAGAATATCTGAAACTCAAAGTCAGACAAGTTGAATTACAAGCTAAATATGAAGGTCAAGGGCAAGGTGATACCAACATCTCAAGTCGAATGCTGCAAGGGCTTAGTAAAGTCAAGAAATTGGAAGACTATGCAAGAGACTTAAGCAAAGAGATGTCTAATTTACGACCAAATGTTGATCTGCAAAAGAAGCTGAGGAAAGATCTCTTAGAGCTTATCATGAGAGAAAAATTTTATCCTGCCAAAGTTGAATAATTCAAAGATTGACCACTCATAACTGTCAAAGCTGAAAACAACAGAATTGAAAGAATAAAGAATGACCTCAGATGAAAAGGTCTGCACAAGATTGGAATAAGTACAAAAAGACCATTGCAGAACCTACTTTGGAATACCAGAGGAAGAAAGCTGAGTTGGTTGCAGCAAAGTATGGTTCAGCAAAGACCATATCAAAATGGTCTAGGCAGTACACTGACATGGTTTATGAATAGCTGGAGAAACTAAGAGAGACAGATCCTACAGCACCAAAGAAACCATCATACAAGAACAAAAAGTCTGATGAGCCAAAGCAGTAGACCCTCTCTCTTAAAACATTGTTCACATCATCTGACACATCCATCATTGCCTTAAATCAAAGAAAAAAGGCAAAAGCAGATAGATGAAGAAGATGCACAGAGAGAAGCTGATATCAAGAAAGTGGCCATCAAGCGAATGATTGAAGAGAATCCTGACTCATCAAAGCTACAAGAAATTGCCAAAAGATTTATGAGCAGGCCTCCATCACCAAACTCTCATCAAATAAAGTCTCTCCCAAGAAATCCATTGGACTCAAAAATACTAAAGTGGAAGTCTGATAAAAAGACCCATGTATTGACTCTGCTCAAGTCCAATGGAAAAGTTGAACACATTTCAAGGGAGGATGCATTAGGTCTGGATGAAGCTGATCTCCTAGATCTTTTAGACCTTCAACTTTGCAGGGATGAGGATGATGAAGATTCCATGAACTTTGAATTACAATTCAAAGGACAAATCAGGGAGAAGCTGATGAGAGAATAAAGATCATGAGTAAGGAAGTGTTTTGGCATCATCTGTTCTAGGGGTAGATTGTTGGCCCATGCATTCAAACCCAGAAGAACAGATGATAAGGAAAGCCAAAACTGGTTCTCAACAGTTGATCATCATAAGCAGTGTATGTTCTAAATTCTCCCCATGACAGTGGTTATCTATCAACTAATGAACTCTAAGTGCTGATCTTCACAACAACTGTTTGTCAAAGACCTGATGAAGTATAAAGTCTGAAGCCTAACTACTGCTGTCTCTCAAGTACTGATGAAGATTAAAGCACTACTGATTCAAGGTCTGATCATCCTTTGAAGAAAGCACTGATCCACAACATCAGTGCTTTGGTAACAACAGTGGGAAGCTGCATCAGTGCTTTGTATAATCAGTGTTTAATGTAATCAATGTTTTGTATTATCAGTGTTTAGAGGTTGTTAGGTTGTTAGATGTCACTATCTAGGTGATGTCAGCTAAGATGCTCAGTGGTTTAGTTTGTACTATAAATAGAACATTACCTGTACTGTTCTATTAGCTCTTTTGCACCAAGTCATCTTGTACGAACAAATCAGTGAGCTCAGGCTAAGGGGGAGTCTAGTTGCATGCATGCATAGTTGAACTTTGTAGTACATGCAATCTTTCGACTGAATGAAATCATGTTTGCTGAAAACTATTCTTCTTTGATTGTGTGTTAAAGTTTATTTCCATTTTTGCTGCACATTAATCTCTGTTTTCATCTTCCATCTTTGTTAAACAACACAATCTAAGAAACTCAGATCCTAACATTTAAGGCCAGGAATCAACAAGGTCAACATGAATGTGGACTCTCGCATGCATATCCATGGAGGCAGATTGTATGTGGTGAGTATAACTGGCCATGTGCTATGAGTCGAGGGTCCATTACCGTTAAACAGATTAAAACCGTCAGCTACAATCCCCAGGCGAACATTTCATGGCTCCATCGCGAAGTTTGGGTACTTCCTATCAAAGTCTTGCCATGAAGATCCATCAGCTGGATGCCGCATGATCCCATCTTCTGAACGTCTAGTAATATGTCATATCATATCTTTTGCTGTGTGCCTTGAACGATACAAACGCCGAAGTCTAGGCGTCAAAGGAAAGTATCGTAACACCTTGCGAGCTACCTTCGTGCCTTTTGTATCTTTATCGACCCATCGACTCTCATTACAAACGGGACACTTTTGCAACGATTGGTGTTCTTTCCGGAAGAGAGCACAATCATTTACGTACGCGTCTATCATCTCATAATCCAAACCAATCTTCTTTAATTTCTTCTTAACTACATAATGCGTAGGGGGAATCTTGTTGCTTTTTGGCATTGTATCTTGCAACAACTTTAGCAGATGATCAAATGAAGTATTAGTCCAATGGTGCATCTCCTTTAGATTCATAAGCTTTGCTAAAAAGTCAAGGGAAGAAAATTTAGTACAACAGGATATAATTTTGTTTCAACTTCCTTTAGCATGGCTTCAAAATCGTCATCAACACCGTCAGATTCTCCACCTGACATCTCTTGGTTACGGTCTGTATCTTCTTCCATACGCTCCCCCTAATGTCTTCAATAACGTTTTCCATACCCTCTTGTGGCACAACATTATCTACTTTTACAACTGCAAGCCCAGATTTTTCGCCGTGATAGTCCCACTTTATGTAATCTTTCCAAAAAACCATACGCCCCAAATGGAGTTTCATTTTTGTGATGGTTGTTAACCCAGAACATTTACATTTGGAACACGGACATCTAACTTCATTATGGTAGGGGAGCACTCTTTCACACATCGCGATAAAAGACTTGAGTCCTTGCTGGTGGTAAGCTGATTGAAGTGGAGAATCAATCCAGTTTTTATCGATAGGCATTACGCAACTAAAAGATAATTTAATTAGGGTTTGCAAGACAAGTGTAGGCTGCTAAACCTAGTTTTTGAACACTTTATCTCATATAAGAATGTGTATTACATGATTCTTTCTTTAAGAAAAATTCGGCAACATTTTCTCTTAGCTCCCAAGTAAATATGTAAAAATATATATACCCAAGGAGCAAAGAGAAAATGATAACCAAATCCTTCTTAAACAAACAATCATGTAATACACATTCACATCCTAAATGAGATAAAGTATTTAAAATGCAGTCCCAAATTAAACGGGGAGAACCTGAAATTAATTTCTAAATCAATTTCGGGCAGGTATTTCTAAGCTATTATGTTTAAAATGACGAATTCAATATCGGGCATGTATTTCTATGCTCGTTATGTTCTAAATGATGGTTTAAATTTGGTTATGTTTTAATTGATGATTTCAACTTCGATCAAATATTTTCTAAGCTCGTTATGTTTACATAATGATTTCAATTTCGAGCGAGTATTTTCTATGTTCGTTATGTTGTAAATGATAATATCAAATTCGACCGGGTATTTTCTATGTTCGTTATGTTGTAAATGATGATTTCAATTTCGAGCGGGTATTTTTTTAAACTAATATAATAACTTTTAAGCAATGGCATATCAAATACACAATATATCAATATATATAATTTTGAACTTAAACATACACAGTGGCGAAGCTTGAGATTTCCGACCGGGGGGTCGAAAACGTATATACCAAAAATTTCTATAAAACCGGGGGGTCAAAAACGTATATACCCAAAAATTTCTATACGAAAACTACATACTCTCCACTACTGAGCGAAAAGATCGGGGAGTCGGCCGCCCCTCCCGCCCCCACAAAGCTGTGCCCTTGAACATACACATAGACTTACATATACACATACATACTAATATACACACAATATCACCAAATACACATGTTTTATAATACTTAGAAGCTAACATACATAAACTTACATACAGACATTTTCACCAAGTTTACATACATTATACATTTTCACATATATTTACTAACATATACACATTTACATACAAACAAAGATCCTTACATACACATATACATACTAATATACACACATTTTTCACCAAATACACCTAATTTATACATACTTACATGCTAACATACACATGTACAATCTTACATTCTTACATACACATACATACACACGTACATATACAAAATACACATACTTACAAGCTAACATACACACATACATACTAATATACACACATTTTCACCAAATACACATACTTTATACATACTTACAAGCTAACATACACATGTACATGTACATAGACTTACATACACACATTTTCACCAAGTTTACATACATTATACATTTTCACATACATTTTCACATTACACAGCTATATACAAACATACATCATTACATATACATTTATATACCAAAAGTACACATCTTTTACTAACATTCACATCTTTGAACATACATTTACTAACATTCACATCTTTGAACAAAAATAAACATAAACTAACCTTAAGTGTCCGGTGGAGATGAGGTGGTGGCCGGTGGAGACGAGGTGGTGACGGTGGAGTAGAGGTGGTGATGGTGGAGTAGAGGTGGTGGTCCGATATCTAGCATACATACATACAAACACAAAAATTAAAGAGGATATAACATATATAACATAAATTATAGAAGAAATTTAACAAAATCTAATAAAAAACATACCTTTTAATCGTTCTTGAGCGTTCATAGGCAAAGAAGGAGAAAACATTTGGGGGAAAAGTGAGAAAGGAAGGAAGAAACCCGCCTTTAAAGCTGTAGAGTTTGAGGGTTAATAGGGGCGACGCGTGTCGCCGCTATTGAGTCCTCCTGTCGCCGCTATTGAGTTAAATAAACCCCATTCATTCGATCATGATAAGGAATGAGTGGCTGGGGTTTAATGTGGGACACCAGATTACGGATCGACCAATAGCGGCGACATATGGCCTGTCGCCGCTATTGGTGTCGCCGCTAGTGCTCAACTTTCTTGTAGTGCAATAAAATGGTGGAGAATATAAAAGAAAACATGTTTCTATGGTTGAAAGGAAGATGGAAATTTGGAAATCTCAATTGGGAGAGATGACTAGAGTTTAATACAAGAGATGTAATAGCATAATTGTCGTATTTCGTTTTTTGGTTTGGTTTTGATTTGTTTTTGTATTTTGGGTTTTACAGTCTCATTCGCCCTGTTCTATAATTATAGAATTCCCCGACGTTCAAAATAAAAATAATAATAAAAAACACATAAAAAACAATACACCACCATATCATCCTTCACCACCCTCCACCGTTCACCACCCAGCAACAACCACCACCTTCAGCCACCATCCGTTGCCATGAACCACCACCAAACCAGTGAAAGCTCAAGCTCCGGCCACTCGTGCTTTCAAGCTCTGGCAACCATTGTGACATTTAAAGGACTCCGGTGAAAGCTCCGACACTAGTTTTTATCGTTTGTGATTTTATGTAGAAATTATGTAGTGTTTGTTTAAAGCTATGGCCACTTGTTTCTATCTCGCGTTTGTATATATCATGATGTAATGTAAGATCGATTTTAATGAGATATTAATAGTATGTTGTTTCATTTTCAAATTTAAACAAAGTCTTCTGCAAAATAATTGTGTTTTGTTAGTTTGAATTGTGGAAATTCGTCACCAGCAATCTTTCAAGCAAAGTTTCCGGCTAGGCATTAGCAGTGACATGAGTCGCCACTATTGAGCACTAGCGTCAAGGTATTAGGTGCGACATCACTACCGGTGGCATGTCGCCGCTAATACCTTTAGCCACGATAAATGAGATTTTTAGCGGTGACATATGTCGCTGCTATTGTTCTTATTCTTTGTAGTGTTTTGGGTTACATTAAATAGTGGCCCTCACTATTTGCACACCTTGGCAGGCTATCTGCACACTTAGGGTTTACATACGCTGCGTAGAGGTCACTACGCAGCGTATGTAAGGGGCAGGTACACGACCAGACAGTCAAACCTAGTACCATGTCAAATCAGTCTGACATACGCTGCGTATTGGTCAATACACAGCGTATACTGGTAACCCTATACGCTCCGTATTGATCAATACGCAGCGATGTTGTCTAGGCACGTGAATAAAGTAATACGGGGAGTAGAGAGCTATACGCTGCGTATTGAAGTAAATTTGAAAGTCTATTTATCCATGCATCTCTGGTTCCTTCGAGTTCATCCCCTGCTTTCTTTTTCATCTTCTTCTTCACTAACAATTTACACCCAAAACCAAAATCATTTGTTCTGTTTTTTGCTCAATCTTGTTAAAATGTCATCATTTTGGACCGAGAATTATTTCGGTAATCGCTATTCTAACGACACATGGGGAGCAAATGATGCCAATGAGGAGGAGGAGGTTGTGTCTGGAGTCCCTGTTGATCAAAAAACACAGTTGCCAGACTTGAACAAGACTCCCACTCCACCTGTTGATGAACCAAATTACCCGGCGCATCAAGTGTATCCGGATTACGGATACGGGTATGAATCTCCGTACGTGCAACAAAGTGGATACGGTGCTGAGAATGCACCTGTTGATGAACCATATTACCCGACGCAGCAATCGTATTCGGGTTACGGGGTATACGGGGGTGAAGGTGGATACGGGGGTGAAGGTGAATACAGTGGATACGGGGGTGAAGATGGATTCAGTGGATACGGAGGCTACGGTGGATACGGAGGCTACGGTGGATACGAAGAAGATGGTGGATATGGTTATGAGCCCCGTAACACATCACTTTATGAACCATCCACCCCGGGAAATCCGTTTCAAATAAATGAGGTATCACATTAAAATAATTATTATTATTTTTTTTGGAAGGTGACTTTCAATGTACAGGACCTATCGGTCACCGGGTTCATGTCGAAGACAATCCCCCGTCAGCCCCGCTCTTCCGGACGCAATGTTCGATCGGGCCCCGGCCGTTGCGCAAGCTGACTTCCGCTCGGAAACCATACAGCCCCCACACGAGAGACCCGCTGGGGTAACAGCTAGGTAAAACCGGGTGGCCCTCAAGACCGCACCATGCCTCGGTAGGATACGATCCATCATTGGGACGTCCCCCTCCCTAAGACCACAAGTGGGAGTCGAACCGGCGACCTCCAAGGAGGAAGCCGGCCGACTTAACCCCATGGGAATAACCCACTGGGCCATGGGAGGCGGACAAAAAAAATAATTATTATTATTATTGTTAAAAATATTATAATTATAATTATTATTATTATTGTTATTATTGTTAAAATACTATAATTATAATTGTTATTATTATTATTATTGTTATTATTATTATTATTATTATTATTATTATTATTATTGTTAAAAATATTATAATTATAATTATTATTGTTAAAAACTATATTTCAATTTAATATTATAATTATTATTATTATTATTATTATTATTATTATTATTATTATTATTATTGTTATCAGATTTGATTTAATATATTAAATGCCTAATGTGTATATAAATTTAATATAACTTAGAATATAACACATCCCAACTGGTAGCCCAGTTGGTTTGTGCGCATGTTTGGTTTGCGGGAAGGCGCGGGTTCGAGTCCCGTCCTTGTCCGGTTCGATTGGGTTTAAAACCCTTTTTGTTTTCTGAATTTAATTAATAATTATATTAATCCTAACTAGTGTATATAAGTAATTAAGTTTCATATTCTAACAGCTCCTAGTAGGAGGATAAACTGGTTAAGGCATTGCGGTTCTAAACGAGAGGTCACGAGTTCGATCCTTGCAAGGGCCGGTTCTTAAAAGAAGACCCCCTTTTTACCGATTTTTGATATATTTACACTTTGGTCCCTGAAGTTTCAATTTTTACAAAAATAGTCCCTGAAGTTTCGAAAATTGACACAAATGGTCCCTCTACTGTTCTGTTAAGTATGCTAACTGAGTTAGTATTTAAAGAAGAAATCTTTATATGAAAGTTAACCTGGCTAAACCATTCAATTAAAATAGTTTCAATAATGACCATATTACTCATTCAGTTATTGTATGATAAATATAATGACTCTGGTGAACCTCCCTTCAAACATTGTGGATATATATATCTTCTTCATCCTTTGCTTTAAGCTCAAGAGCGCTCTCCCCCTGACCTCTCTCTCTCTCTCCCTCTCTCTCACACATAGAAAAACCTAAAAACATATTTAAAGAGTGGGGCACCCTAGCGAAGAAAAGCAAATGGATTTCATTTTCCACTACAGAAACCCTAATTTCCAATCTTCTTCTGTAGTCATAACAAACAACAAAAGCACCAACTCGTTTCATGGTAAAGAAGGGGAGAGGAAGAGGAACAAGAGAACCAACAACAACAAGATGAGCACCAAAGTGAAGCTCTCTACAGACCCACAAAGTGTAGCTGCAAGAGAAAGAAGGCACAGAATCAGTGAGAAGTTCAAGATTCTAAGAAGTTTGATCCCAGGTGGCGACACCAGAAACATGGACACAGTTTCCATGCTAGAAGAAGCCATTCAGTATGTCAAACACTTAAAATCTCAGATTTGGCTTCACCAAACAATGATAAGTTTTGAAAACTTTGATGGTTATCATGATCATGATGCTGGAAGAAATTATAATCATCTTGATCAATACCCACATCAAGATTTTCACCCTTCTGGTCATTTTAATGACGATTACCACCACCATGAGATGCTACCACAGCTAGGATTTGAAGAAGGATCTTCACTCAAAGTTGAAGATGAAGATTACGTGGTTTCTCTCTCTCATGATCATCATCATGCACTTTATCCATGAACTTCTCTTATATAAAAACATATTTGCTTAGTAATTAATTAATTATGAATATTCTAGATCTTTCGTAAGTCTAAGTTATTAGGGGAGTTTCATGATGCGATTAAGAATGTTTTGGACGTATGTTCATGAAACGTAATCTTTATGTCTTAGTGTAATATCGTGCTACTTTTGACTTGTAATGATTACCTGCACTGTCATATAATTTGGATGGCAGAATGATCAAATCAGAACTTTTGACTTGTAATGATTACCTGCACTGTCATATTTTTTTTGAAGAAAGGCGATTATCATAAAAAGGCCTAAGCAAGGAGCTCAGGGGTACAAAACAGAGAAAAAGGAAACCAAAATACAAAGTACAACAAATAGAGAACATTTTACAATGGAAAATCCGTAAACTTAAAACCTCTCCATTTCTCCCATGATAGATCCAGCAACCCAGCTCGAGATTTCACCCAGAGAAACGAGAGTGCCTTGATGTCACTGACCAGTTTCGACAGATGTGGGGGTTTATGTTTGAAGATGACCTCGTTTCTCATACGCCAAATGCCCCAGCATGTTGCAGCTAGGATTGTCCATAATGCCCTTTTTAGGTTTCTGTTTGTCTTATGAGAGGAGATGTACTCGTATAGTTCCACCACACTTAGAGTGTAACGGGGCATCGGTATATTCAGCCACATGAATATCACAGTCCATATATGCTGGGCAAACTCGCAAGTAACTGAAAGGTGGTTCGATGTTTCGAGCGTGTGGTTGCATAAAACGCAGGAAGCAGAAGGGAGTGCAATTTGCCTAGTCATGAGCGCGTCCTTGGTGGGGATTCTGTCAAGAACAACACGCCATAAGAAACAGTTTACCTTTTTCGGTATCCAATGTAGCCACGTGAGGACTTTTGTTTCTGGAATGCTGTTGATGTGATCCAACTCAGCTCTTAATTGCCGCACAGTGAAAGCATCATGTGATGTGCCTGTCTTCCATAGCCAACGATCAGGTCCAGGACCGAGCCCAACAGATTGTAGCATGGTGGTGCAAGTAGCCCACTCCATGTGATGGTCTATGCTGGAAAGCGGGTTCGAGCTACCCCAGAACCATTCCACAGTTCCATTCATCAATCTATATCTCTCTTGTATCAAGCATCTTTTACCAGACTCCAATGCAAAGAGGTTTGGAAAGGATTCACACAGTGCTCTGTTGCCCACCCAAATGTCCAACCAAAAGAGTACCTTGTCACCCACACCCAACTTTGGCGACAATTTATCTTTGATGTTCACAGCAGGTATTCGTGTTGCCCTACCCATATTAATGATCGATTTCCATACACCGCCATACGTACTTTTCAAGGGGATACTTGACTTACATCTAGTACCACTATGAATTGCCGTGATTACCCTAGCCCAAAGCATCGAGTATTCATTTTTGTACCTAACGCGCCATTTGACCATGAGGGCTTTGTTGATAGAATCAAGGCTGCCAATTCCTAACCCACCCTCATCTTTTGGAGCAACCAACGCTTGCAGAATATTTGACCAACCAATCAGAGATAGGCTTAACACAAGTTAATAAATGCTTGCCAATGAAGTGTAGCTAAACTGGCAATTGCCTGGGGAGTACATGGAGGTGCAAGTGGAGGTTGAGGGTTCGATTCCGGTCGGAGTCATATTTACCACTTGCGGGAGTTCTACCCGGGGGAGAACCCCGATCCTGTGTAGACGGGTAATCAGTACAGGCTGGCCCGGGGTGTAAGCGGAGCTCCACCGCCATCACCAACAAGCCGTTAAAAAAAAATAAATGCTTGCCACTTTTGCAAAGAAAATGTCTAACAAGTTAATTAATGCATGCCACTTTTGCAAAGGAGTAGCAGCTTTTGTGTGTATTTCGTGAGTTTTTTTTTTTTTCATTAAAAATAATATGGGCGTTATTGGAATAATGCCCCACTACACCACTTTTGCAATAACGCCCCATGCTGACTAGGATGCCACGTGTCGGATAATGCCCTATGGTGGAGGTATTATTTTTGTTCACCACTACGGGTGGTATAAGTTACTTCACTATATGTGCGTAAGTCATCAATGATTATTATCTATAATTAAGAAATAGTAGCAGATATAATTGATTAATCGATCGCTTCCTAAATTACTAGTTTTGATTTAGCTAAAACTGATAGCACTGTTCAATCTAATGATAACATTCTCAATGGTATAACAGATTTTTTTTGGAAGGTGACTTTCTATGTACTGGACCTATTGGTCACCGGGTTCATGTCGAAGACAATCCCCCCGTCAGCCCCGCACTCTCGGACGCGATGTTCGATCGGGCCCGGGCCGCCGCGCAAGCTAACGTCCGCCCGGAAACCATACTGCCCCCACACGAGAGACTCGCTGGGGTAACAGCTGGGTAAAACCGGGTTGCCCTCAAGACCGCACCATGCCTCGGTAGGATACGATCCATCATTTGGACGTCCCACCCACCGTATGCAACACCCGGGAGTCGAACCGGCGACCTCCAAGGAGGAAGCCGGCCCAACCCAAACCACATGGGGATTGCCAAGTGAGCTAGGGGGCGGGATTATGGTATAACAGATATATATATTACTTTGATTTGGTTTTCATATTTCTATTAGGCTTATTTGTTTGGTATATGTTATGTTAATCTTAATTTATGGAGATTACAGATAGAAATGTTTAGAATTATGTCTCTTCATATATGGTTATAGAAACTAAACTCCATCAAGTGTTTTAGCAACCGTAAGGGGGGTGGGGGTGGTCATCACTCATCACTCACTCATCAACACCCAATCAATTTCCGCCATGTCATCAACTATTTTTCCATCACTCACAACCTTTTTTAGTGGCAATGGTCATCACTCACAACACCCACAATAAACCCTCACACCCCTCACATGTTCCATCACTCACAATCCATAACGCGTGATATCTTTAACGGAAATTGTTCTTCACGCGTGGAACTAACATGGTGGCGGTGGTTTGTTGCATCCCACCACGCGTTATACTTGGCCCATCACGGAAATTCTTTTGCCGCCCACAGTCCCCTAACAAAGAATGGCTAACAAGACTTAAATTATTATCCTGATTTTCCTAATTAGTAGTGCTCATAACCCTGTTGGACGGAAGTATATTATAAGCTAGATTAGGGATATTTATACTTATGTTATTATGTAATTTAATGTAGCATTAGGTTTATTATTTTGTATAATTATTTGTTTATCCGAAGTCTTGGCGGCTACTCATCTCGAACCCCAAATATATATGTAAACGTATTGCAAACTTATGAGATTCACCGATTTGACAACATAGTGTTATCAGAGCCACATCGATCCATCTTTAATCCGCAATTTACATTCATTCCGATCAAGAGAGTTCAATCCTACAATTTGATTCTACAACCCTAAATTCATAATCAATCATGCATTACTAGAAAACTTCAACAATTCCTATCAAAGTTTCCTACGCATTTCCTACTAATGAAAATGCTAACACTTTTCCCACGGAATTCCTGCGAACAAAAACAGGTCTTGGTTTTGTGACAAAAAAGCGACAAATTGGTATGCGTAGGAAAAGTGTTGGAATTTTGCGACGGATTTCCGACTGAATTTCTTTTCATTTTAACCATTAGTCGGAAATTAGTAGGAATCAATGTGCGTAGGAAAAGTGTTGGAAATTTCTGACGGAATTGTTTACATTTTAACAATTAGGAATAAATACGTAGGAATCCAATGAATAAATAAAATTAAAGATATTAAAATATAAAGTTTTATTAATTTAAAAAATATATATGGTATTTTTATAAAAAAAATTATTAATATACATAGGAAATGTGTAGGAAAATACCGACAGAAATTCGTAGGAAAATTCTGAATTTAATAGTTCCGTAGAAACTGCGTAGGAATCTATAATAAAGGCCTTAATGGGCCATTAAGATATAATATCACTCAATACAAGGTGGATACGGGGGTGAAGGTGAATACAGTGGATATGGGGGTGAAGGTGGATACAGTGGATACGGAGGCTACGGTGGATACGAAGAACATGGTGGATATGGTTATGAGCCCCGTAACACATCACTTTATGAACCATCTACCCCGGGAAACCCGTTTTTAAAATAATTATTATTATTTTTTTTGGAAGGTGACTTTCAATGTACAGGACCTATCGGTCACCGGGTTCATGTCGAAGACAATCCCCCGTCAGCCCCGCTCTTCCGGACGCGATGTTCGATCGGGCCCCGGCCGTTGCGCAAGCTGACTTCCGCCCGGAAACCATACTGCCCCCACACGAGAGACCCGCTGGGGTAACAGCTGGGTAAAACCGGGTAGCCCACAAGACCGCACCATGCCTTGGTAGGATACGATCCATCATTGGGACGTCCCCCTCCCTAAGACCACAAGTGGGAGTCGAACCGGCGACCTCCAAGGAGGAAGCCGGCCGACTTAACCCCATGGGAATAAGCCACTGGGCCACGGGAGGCGGACAAAAAAAAATTATTATTATTATTATTGTTAAAAATATTTTAATTATAATTATTATTATTATTGTTATTATTGTTAAAATACTATAATTATAATTGTTATTATTATTATTTTTATTATTGTTATTATTATTATTATTATTGTTAAAAATATTATAATTATAATTATTATTATTATTGTTAAAAACTATATTTCAATTTAATATTATAATTATAATTATTATTATTATTGTTATCAGATTTGATTTAATATATTAAATTCCTAATGTGTATATAAATTTAATATAACTTAGAATATAACACATCCCAACTGGTAGCCCAGTTGGTTTGTGCGCATGTTTTGTTTGCGGGAAGGCGCGGGTTCGAGTCCCGTCCTTGTCCGGTTCGATTGGGTTTAAAACCCTTTTTGTTTTCTGAATTTAATTAATAATTATATTAATCCTAACTAGTGTATATAAGGAATTAAGTTTCATATTTTAATAGCTCCTAGTAGGAGGAGGATAAACTGGTTAAGGTGTTGCGGTTCTAAACGAGAGGTCACGAGTTCGATCCTTGCAAGGGCCGGTTCTTAAAAGAAGACCCCCTTTTTACCGATTTTTGATATATTTACACTTTGGTCCCTGAAGTTTCAATTTTTACAAAAATAGTCCCTGAAGTTTCGAAAATTGACACAAATGGTCCCTGTACTGTTCAGTTAAGTATGCTAACTGAGTTAGTGTTTAAAGAAGAAATCTTTATATGAAAGTTAACCTGGCTAAACCATTCAGTTAAAATAGTTTCAATAATGACGATATTACTCATTCAGTTATTGTATGATAAATATGACTCTGGTGAACCTCCCTTCAAACATTGTGGATATATATATCTTCTTCATCCTTTGCTTTAAGCTCAAGAGCGCTCTCCCCCTGACCTCTCTCTCTCTCTCTCTCTCTCCCTCTCTCTCTCTCACACATAGAAAAACCTAAAAACATATTTAAAGAGTGGGGCACCCTAGCGAAGAAAAGCACATGGATTTCATTTTCCACTACAGAAACCCTAATTTCCAATCTTCTTCTGTAGTCATAACAAACAACAAAAGCACCAACTCGTTTCATGGTAAAGAAGGGGAGAGGAAGAGGAACAAGAGAACCAACAACAACAAGATGAGCACCAAAGTGAAGCTCTCTACAGACCCACAAAGTGTAGCTGCAAGAGAAAGAAGGCACAGAATCAGTGAGAAGTTCAAGATTCTAAGAAGTTTGATCCCAGGTGGCGACACCAGAAACATGGACACAGTTTCCATGCTAGAAGAAGCCATTCAGTATGTCAAACACTTAAAATCTCAGATTTGGCTTCACCAAACAATGATAAGTTTTGAAAACTTTGATGGTTATCATGATCATGATGCTGGAAGAAATTATAATCATCTTGATCAATACCCACATCAAGATTTTCACCCTTCTGGTCATTTTAATGATGATTACCACCACCATGAGATGCTACCACAGCTAGGATTTGAAGAAGGATCTTCACTCAAAGTTGAAGATGAAGATTACGTGGTTTCTCTCTCTCATGATCATCATCATGCACTTTATCCATGAACTTCTCTTATATAAAAACATATTTGCTTAGTAATTAATTAATTATGAATATTCTAGATCTTTCGTAAGTCTAAGTTATTAGGGGAGTTTCATGATGCGATTAAGAATGTTTTGGACATATGTTCATGAAACGTAATCTTTATGTGTTAGTGTAATATCGTGCTACTTTTGACTTGTAATGATTACCTGCACTGTCATATAATTTGGATGGCAGAATGATCAAATCAGAACTTTTGACTTGTAATGATTACCTGCACTGTCATATAAAACGCTTGCAGAATATTTGACCAACCAATCAGAGATGGGCTTAACACAAGTTAATAAATGCTAGCAATTGTAGCTCAACTGGCAATTGTCTGGGGACTAGATGGAGGTGCAAGTGGAGGTTGAGGGTTCGATTCCGGTCGGAGTCATATTTACCACTTGCCGGAGTTCTACTCGGGGGAGAACCCCGATCCTGGGTAGACGGGTAATCAGTACAGGCTGGCACGGGGTGTAAGCGGAGCTCCACCGCCATCACCAACAAGCCGTTAAAAAATATAAATGCTTGCCACTTTTGCAAAGAAAATGTCTAACAAGTTAATTAATGCATGCCACTTTTGCAAAGGAGTAGCAGCTTTTGTGTGTATTTCGTGAGTTTTTTTTTTTTTTCATTAAAAATAATATGGGCGTTATTGGAATAATGCCCCACTACACCACTTTTGCAATAACGCCCCATGCTGACTAGGATGACACGTGTCGGATAATACCCTATGGTGGGGGCATTATTTTTGTTCACCACTACGGGTGGTATAAGTTACTTCACTATATGTGCGTAAGTCATCAATGATTATTATCTATAATTAAGAAATAGTAGCAGATATAATTGATTAATCGATCGCTTCCTAAATTACTAGTTTTGATTTAGCTAAAACTGATAGCACTGTTCAATCTAATGATAACATTCTCAATGGTATAACAGATTTTTTTTGGAAGGTGACTTTCTATGTACTGGACCTATTGGTCACCGGGTTCATGTCGAAGACAATCCCCCCGTCAGCCCCGCACTCTCGGACGCGATGTTCGATCGGGCCCCGGCCGCCGCGCAAGCTGACTTCCGCCCGAAAACCATACTGCCCCCACACGAGAGACTCGCTGGGGTAACAGCTGGGTAAAACCAGGTTGCCCACAAGACCGCACCATGCCTCGGTAGGATACAATCCATCATTGGGACGTCCCACCCACCGTATGCAACACCCGGGAGTCGAACCGGCGACCTCCAAGGAGGAAGCCGGCCCAACCCAAACCACATGGGGATTGCCAAGTGAGCTAGGGGGCGGGATTATGATATAACAGATATATATTACTTTGATTTGGTTTTCATATTTCTATTAGGCTTATTTGTTTGGTTTATGTTATGTTAATCTTAATTTATGGAGATTACAGATAGAAATGTTTAGAATTATGTCTCTTCATATATGGTTATAGAAACTAAACTCCATCAAGTGTTTTAGCAACCGTAAGGGGGGTGGGGGTGGTCATCACTCATCACTCACTCATCAACACCCAATCAATTTCCGCCATGTCATCAACTATTTTTCCATCACTCACAACCTTTTTTAGTGGCAATGGTCATCACTCACAACACCCACAATAAACCCTCACACCCCCTCACATGTTCCATCACTCACAATCCATAACGCGTGATATCTTTAACGGAAATTGTTCTTCACGCGTGGAACTAACATGGTGGCGGTGGTTTGTTGCATCCCACCACGCGTTATACTTGGCCCATCACGGAAATTCTTTTGCCGCCCACAGTCCCCTAACAAAGAATGGCTAACAAGACTTAAATTATTATCCTGATTTTCCTAATTAGTAGTGCTCATAACCCTGTTGGACGGAAGTATATTATAAGCTAGATTAGGGATATTTATACTTATGTTATTATGTAATTTAATGTAGCATTAGGTTTATTATTTTGTATAATTATTTGTTTATCCGAAGTCTTGGCGGCTACTCATCTCGAACCCCAAATATATATGTAAACGTATTGCAAACTTATGAGATTCACCGATTTGACAACATAGTGTTATCAGAGCCACATCGATCCATCTTTAATCCGCAATTTACATTCATTCCGATCAAGAGAGTTCAATCCTACAATTTGATTCTACAACCCTAAATTCATAATCAATCATTCATTACTAGAAAACTTCAACAATTCCTATCAAAGTTTCCTACGCATTTCCTACTAATGAAAATGCTAACACTTTTCCCACGGAATTCCTACGAACAAAAACAGGTCTTAGTTTTGTGACAAAAAAGCGACAAATTGGTATGCGTAGGAAAAGTGTCGGAATTTTGCGACGGATTTCCGACAGAATTTCTTTTCATTTTAACCATTAGTCGGAAATTAGTAGGAATCAATGTGCGTAGGAAAAGTGTTGGAAATTTCTGACGGAATTGTTTACATTTTAACAATTAGGAAAAAATACGTAGGAATCCAATGAATAAATAAAATTAAAGATATTAAAATATAAAGTTTTATTAATTTAAAAAATATATATGGTATTTTTATAAAAAAATTTATTAATATTCATAGGAAATGTGTCAGATATAGCAACATATTTCCGACGGAATGGTTTTTACCTAATATCCATCGGAAATGTGTAGGAAAATACCGACAGAAATTCGTAGGAAAATTCTGAATTTAATAGTTCCGTAGAAACTGCGTAGGAATCTATAATAAAGGCCTTAATGGGCCATTAAGATATAATATCACTCAATACAAGGTGGATACGGGGGTGAAGGTGAATACAGTGGATACGGGGGTGAAGGTGGATACAGTGGATACGGAGGCTACGGTGGATACGAAGAACATGGTGGATATGGTTATGAGCCCCGTAACACATCACTTTATGAACCATCTACCACAGGAAATCCGTTTCAAATAAATGAGGTATCACATTAAAATAATAATTATTATTTTTTTTGGAAGGTGACTTTCAATGTACAGGACCTATCGGTCACCGGGTTCATGTCGAAGACAATCCCCCGTCAGCCCCGCCCTTCCGGACGCGATGTTCGATCGGGCCCCGGCCGTTGCGCAAGCTGACTTCCGCCCGGAAACCATACTGCCCCCACACGAGAGACCCGCTGGGGTAACAGCTGGGTAAAACCGGGTTGCCCTCAAGACCGCACCATGCCTTGGTAGGATACGATCCATCATTGGGACGTCCCCCTCCCTAAGACCACAAGTGGGAGTCGAACCGGCGACCTCCAAGGAGGAAGCCGGCCGACTTAACCCCATGGGAATAACCCACTGGGCCACGGGAGGCGGACAAAAAAAAAATAATTATTATTATTATTGTTAAAAATATTTTAATTATAATTATTATTATTATTATTATTGTTATTATTATTATTGTTAAAAATATTATAATTATAATTATTATTATTATTGTTAAAAACTATATTTCAATTTAATATTATAATAATAATTATTATTATTATTGTTATCAGATTTAATTTAATATATTAAATTCCTAATGTGAATATAAATTTAATATAACTTAGAATATAACACATCCCAACTGGTAGCCCAGTTGGTTTGTGCGCATGTTTTGTTTGCGGGAAGGCGCGGGTTCGAGTCCCGTCCTTGTCCGGTTTGATTGGGTTTAAAACCCTTTTTGTTTTCTGAATTTAATTAATAATTATATTAATCCTAACTAGTGTATATAAGGAATTAAGTTTCATATTTTAACAGCTCCTAGTAGGAGGATAAACTGGTTAAGGCGTTGCGGTTCTAAACGAGAGGTCACGAGTTCGATCCTTGCAAGGGCCGGTTCTTAAAAGAAGACCCCCTTTTTACCGATTTTTGATATATTTACACTTTGGTCCCTGAAGTTTCAATTTTTACAAAAATAGTCCCTGAAGTTTCGAAAATTGACACAAATGGTCCCTGTACTGTTCAGTTAAGTATGCTAACTGAGTTAGTGTTTAAAGAAGAAATCTTTATATGAAAGTTAACCTGGCTAAACCATTCAGTTAAAATAGTTTCAATAATGACGATATTACTCATTCAGTTATTGTATGATAAATATAATGACTCTGGTGAACCTCCCTTCAAACATTGTGGATATATATATCTTGTTCATCCTTTGCTTTAAGCTCAAGAGCGCTCTCCCCCTGACCTCTCTCTCTCTCTCTCTCTCACCCTCTCTCTCTCTCACATAGAAAAACCTAAAAACATATTTAAAGAGTGGGGCACCCTAGCGAAGAAAAGCACATGGATTTCTTTTTCCACTACAGAAACCCTAATTTCCAATCTTCTTCTGTAGTCATAACAAACAACAAAAGCACCAACTCGTTTCATGGTAAAGAAGGGGAGAGGAAGAGGAACAAGAGAACCAACAACAACAAGATGAGCACCAAAGTGAAGCTCTCTACAGACCCACAAAGTGTAGCTGCAAGAGAAAGAAGGCACAGAATCAGTGAGAAGTTCAAGATTCTAAGAAGTTTGATCCCAGGTGGCGACACCAGAAACATGGACACAGTTTCCATGCTAGAAGAAGCCATTCAGTATGTCAAACACTTAAAATCTCAGATTTGGCTTCACCAAACAATGATAAGTTTTGAAAACTTTGATGGTTATCATGATCATGATGCTGGAAGAAATTATAATCATCTTGATCAATACCCACATCAAGATTTTCACCCTTCTGGTCATTTTAATGATGATTACCACCACCATGAGATGCTACCACAGCTAGGATTTGAAGAAGGATCTTCACTCAAAGTTGAAGATGAAGATTACGTGGTTTCTCTCTCTCATGATCATCATCATGCACTTTATCCATGAACTTCTCTTATATAAAAACATATTTGCTTAGTAATTAATTAATTATGAATATTCTAGATCTTTCGTAATTCTAAGTTATTAGGGGAGTTTCATGATGCGATTAAGAATGTTTTGGACGTATGTTCATGAAACGTAATCTTTATGTCTTAGTGTAATATCGTGCTACTTTTGACTTGTAATGATTACCTGCACTGTCATATAAAACGCTTGCAGAATATTTGACCAACTAATCAGAGATGAGCTTAACACAAGTTAATAAATGCTTGCCACTTTTGCAAAGAAAATGTCTAACAAGTTAATTAATGCATGCCACTTTTGCAAAGGAGTAGCAACTTTTGTGTGTATTTCGTGAGTTTTTTTTTTTTCATTAAAAATAATATGGGCGTTATTGGAATAATGCCCCACTACATCACTTTTGCAATAACGCCCCATGCTGATTAGAATGCCACGTGTCGGATAATGCCCTATGGTTGGGGCATAATTTTTGTTCACCACTACGGGTGGTATAAGTTACTTCACTATATGTGCGTAAGTCATCAATGATTATTATCTATAGTTAAGAAATAGTAGCGGATATAATTGATTAATCGATCGCTTCCTAAATTACTAGTTTTGATTTAGCTAAAACTGATAGCACTGTTCAATCTAATGATAACATTCTCAATGGTATAACAAATTTTTTTTGGAAGGTGACTTTCTATGTACTGGACCTATTGGTCACCGGGTTCATGTCGAAGACAATCCCCCGTCAGCCCCGCACTCTCGGACGCGATGTTCGATCGGGCCGCGGCCGCCGCACAAGCTGACTTCCGCCCGAAACCATACTGCCCTCACACGAGAGACTCGCTGGGGTAACAGCTGGGTAAAACCGGGTTGCCCTCAAGACCGCACCATGCCTCGGTAGGATACGATCCATCATTGGGACGTCCCACCCCCCGTATGCAACACCCGGGAGTCGAACCGGCGACCTCCAAGGAGGAAGCCGGCCCAACCCAAACCACATGAGGATTGCCAAGTGAGCTAGGGGGCGGGATTATGGTATAACAGATATATATTACTCTGATTTGGTTTTCATATTTCTATTAAGCTTATTTGTTTGGTGTATGTTATGTTAATCTTAATTTATGGAGATTACAGATAGAAATGTTTAGAATTATGTCTCTTCATATATGGTTATAGAAACTAAACTCCATCAAGTGTTTTAGCAACCGTAAGGGGGGTGGGGGTGGTCATCACTCATCAACACTCAATCAATTTCCGCCATGTCATCAACTATTTTTCCATCACTCACAACCTTTTTCAGTGGCAATGGTTATCAGTCACAACACCCATAATAAACCCTCACACCCCCTCACATGTTCCATCACTCACAATCCATAACGCGTGATATCTTTAACGGAAATTGTTCTTCACGCGTGGAACTAACATGGTGGCGGTGGTTTGTTGCATCCCACCACGCGTTATACTTGGCCCATCGCGGAAATTCTTTTGCCGCCCACAGTCCCCTAACAAAGAATGGCTAACAAGACTTAAATTATTATCCTGATTTTCCTAATTAGTAGTGCTCATAACCCTGTTGGACGGAAGTATATTATAAGCTAGATTAGGGATATTTATACTTATGTTATTATGTAATTTAATGTAGCATTAGGATTATTATTTTGTATAATTATTTGTTTATCCGAAGTCTTGGCGGCTACTCATCTCGAACCCCAAATATATATGTAAACGTATTGCAAACTTATGAGATTCACCGATTTGACAACATAGTGTTATCAGAGCCACATCGATCCATCTTTAATCCGCAATTTACATTCATTCCGATCAAGAGAGTTCAATCCTACAATTTGATTCTACAACCCTAAATTCATAATCAATCATGCATTACTAGAAAACTTCAACAATTCCTATCAAAGTTTCCTACGCATTTCCTACTAATGAAAATGCTAACACTTTTCCCACGGAATTCCTACGAACAAAAACAGGTCTTATTTTTGTGACAAAAAAGCGACAAATTGGTATGCGTAGGAAAAGTGTCGGAATTTTGCGACGGATTTCCGACAGAATTTCTTTTCATTTTAACCATTAGTCGGAAATTAGTAGGAATCAATGTGCGTAGGAAAAGTGTTGGAAATTTCTGACGGAATTGTTTACATTTTAACAATTAGGAAAAAATACGTAGGAATCCAATGAATAAATAAAATTAAAGATATTAAAATATAAAGTTTTATTAATTTAAAAAATATATATGGTATTTTTATAAAAAAATTTATTAATATTCATAGGAAATGTGTCAGATATAGCAACATATTTCCGACGGAATGGTTTTTAACTAATATCCATCGGAAATGTGTAGGAAAATACCGACAGAAATTCGTAGGAAAATTCTGAATTTAATAGTTCCGTAGAAACTGCGTAGGAATCTATAATAAAAGGCCTTAATGGGCCAAGAGATCATTGGTTAAAGAATTCTATCCTATAATAAAAACTATGAGACGTTGTGACTCTTTATTTCACTCTGGTTCTCCTCTCCATGAAACCCTAGGTCTCACCCACAGCCGTCATCTCCGTCCACAGCGCCACTCAAACACCAAGCCGGAAGCAGCAGCGCTGTATGTATGGTCTGTTTAGTTACTTTTTTTAAACAAACTCTTCGTTGTCCTTCTGATTTCTCACTTGCCATTGAGATTATTTCATAGTCTTTTCCCAGTTGATTTATCTTATGTTATTAATTAGTTAATTTCATGAGTTGTTTTGAGTCACTTTAGATTATTTTATTTATTTTAGAGTCCTTAGTTTGAATTTTAAATAGAGATATCATGTTAAAAGAATTACTCACAAACTGTTTAATTTGGTTCAAAGTTATCTTTCCTGTTTGTTGTAAGATATTTTTCATGTTTTTTGTTTCGGACACATTGCAAGTTTTGGATGCTCAGTTGTAATTTTAAATGTTTGTAAAGAGTTAGTTATAAAACAATCTCTAGAGTGTGTTAAATATAAACATATGCATGTAGGGTGTATACATTATGTCTGATGTGCGTGATACGCGTTGTGCTTGCGGACATGTCCCTTTACATTGGAAAAATGGTAATCCGCGTGGTAGGGGATCACATGAAGACGTCGTGGAGGATGTAACAATCATATTTTAGTGAAACGAAAATATCCGGGCATCGTGTTGAGGCACCCTATGAGAGTCCTACTAGCAGGCATCCTATGTTTTTGCTCAAAGAAGTTGATTAAGATAATGTTAGTTTTCATTTCTTCATTTGGTGTTAATCGTGTAAGGCTTCCTAAACCGGTTTTTTTTTTTTTTGTAGTGAAAGGTGGAAGTAGAACAAAAGAACACGGCAATGGTTGGGTGAAAATGAGTTCGAATCGCAAGTAAAAGGAAGGGTTTTTTTTTTATTTGTGGGTTTCTAAACCTATTGTACTGAGTCGTGGGTATTTTGTTGACACATTTCTGAGTCTAGGGTATTTTATTTTTGGTTGCATTGTGTTGATGCATATTTTGTGGACACGACTCGGCTCGGTTCAACTCAGCTCAGTTCGACTTGGTTTCGACTTGAAGGCACGAAGATCAAGACAAAGCTGCTTGTGTCTGTACTTTGTCTGTAATGTGTCATGATACAAAACGATGTCTTGTGTTAGATTTGTTTATATGTGCGTTCGATGTAAGTTTGACCAAGTCAACCATCCTCCGGTTTGACTTGGCCAAACAGTTAGCACATTGGTTGAAACATGCTTGTGTCGAAGGATGTCATCGAAGGATGGTTTGTATCCTTCGATGACCTCGAAAGATAATGTCATTCGATAGATACAGATGGACCTCGAAGGATGTCATCCTTCGAGGTATGTATGGATCTTTCGGTAGATTTCTGGTCGATAGATGATCCTTCGACCAGACTTCCGTATCCTTCGAGCATGTTAGCTGTGTCGGGTATAAATACCCATGTGTTGTGTTCATTTCAAAAAAAAAAGGAGACACTTAGAGACACCGTAGACACTAGAGACAGAAAGATACACTCGAGAGATAGGGAGAGCATTCTGTCAAGAACACACACACACATTAGAGAGTTTGCAATACAGATTTGTAAACCTTGTGCTTGTAACCGGAACCTTTCATACGCATTAATACAAGTGGTGTTAATCGTTGAACCTTGTGTGTTTTGTGTTTATACTTGTCTCAACTCGGTTGCACTCTAGCTTGGATTCCGCACTTGCTAGTGTGTTAATATAACAAGGATAAGGTTTGACCTCATCCGAGAGGGACCTACAAGTGGTATCAGAGCCTTGGCTCTTCTCCTTGTTAAAACCGAGTGTTTTCGGGTGTGTTTCGAGTTTTTGAAGTTCTTATTTTTCTGGAAAATCTGTTTAAAACTTCGAAAATCTGCATGTTTTGCTAGAAGTTCTTATAAAAACCTTGTTGTTTATCATTTTCACATGTTAAAAGGTGGTTTTTAGTGAAGTTTCGGGCCAAAACTCGTGTTCGGCAGTTGTCGGTTTACCAGAAAATTCAATTTTTCTGGGTTGTGTTCTTCATATATTCAAGTGTTCTTCAAAGTGTTACATATTTTGATCTTGTTTCATTATTTTCGAAAGTTGTTTGTGCATTGGGAAGGGATAAGTGGTTAAAATTGTCAACCCAAATCTGATTTTGGCAGAAAGAAAGGTCTGAACATACCTTCTGCCGAAAGTTGCGCACCAACCCGTCACCTTTTCACCAACCTGTCACATTTGTCAACTGTGTCAGTGCTCATCGAAAGATATCCTTCGAAGTCGAAAGTTCATCTTTCGATCAAGGAGGTTCGACAGATACCAATCCTTCGAGAATCTTTCGAAGTCAGTGAGTTATCTTTCGAGCCAAGGAATCTTTTCGAAGGATATATTGTTCGAGCTACTGTTACATTTCGAAAGATAAGGATCCTTCGTCTTGGAGAATCTTTCGGAGTCATTGTTCGAAACTCAACAGTGATCTTTCGAACACTGTTGATCTTTCGAACTTGTGTCTGTCTTTCGAACTAGTGTTGATCTTTCGATCCTAATCTGTTTAAGTTTAACAGTTTGTGTTTTTCAGGTCTTTCGAACAGGAATCCTTCGGCTGGTTGTTATCATTCGAAAAATTAACATAGTTTGTGAAAATTAATTTTATTTTAAATCAATTTTCACTTAATATATTAATTTTTATAAAATGGGAACAAACGGTGAATGGTGGACTCAATTGACTTCGACTTCACAATCATCAGCTACACAACCTGAGCCAGAGTTCGACAAAAATGCATTCTTGCGAGCTATTGCCCCAACTCAAGCTGCAATGATAACTGCAAATCAATGGGCATTGGTCACAAATCAAAGCAGCAGCATTCAATCTATGATGCAGAACGACAGTGAAACTGGTACAAGCACAAAACCGCCAAAGCTAAATCACATCAATGATTGGGGATGGTGGAAAGAAAGGTTGAGAACTTATGTTCAGGGGCAAGGTCAAGATCTATGGATGTGCTTCTTCACCGCATTTGACAATGAGTTGGAAGTTGCAGGATCTAATCCACAAACTTACAGCACTCTATCTGAAGAAGATAAGAAGAAAATTGAGTTAGAAAAGAAAGCATTCATGATTCTCACACAAGCTCTTCACAAAGACATTTACCACCAGTTTGTTTACTGCACGACTACTAAAAGCTTGTGGGATATGCTCATGTTACGATGTGAAGGAAATGCTCAATCTAGAAAGATCAAGCAAGATTTACTGAAGAAAGAGTTTGAAGGATTCACGTGTATGGAGAATGAGACTTTGGCAGAGTTATCTACAAGGTTCCATCACTTGATGAGCGAGATGTTTGCTTTTAAAGTCACTGCCACTCCACAAGAAATAGTGAAGAGATTTGCTGATAGCTTACCAGCAAAGTGGAGCAGTTATCTTGAAATTCTCAAAGAAACTGGTGTTTTAGACACAATCACCATTTATGATTTAATTCAAAAATTGGAGAACAAGGATGTGGAAGAAAAGCTTAAGGCAAAAAGAACACTAACTCCTCAAAGTCCAGAGATGTACTTTGGGATTGCAGGAGGTATCAGTGGAGAAAAACCAGCTTCTCAACACGCAAAGCTTCAAACAGCTTTCATCTCAAACACTGGTCCATCAACAACAGATCAGTTTGATCCTTCAGCATACTTGATGTATCCAAGACCAGATGTGAAACCGACAGCTCCTCAGCAGCAACAACCGCAACAGCAAGGGTTCTATGGAAGCTCTTCAAACTTTCAAGCCACTTCCAATCCAAACACAGTCAGATTAGACACTTCCAACTTTTCAAAAGTCAGTGTCGAAATAGCCAAGGAGCATATGGAGATGTTGAACACCTTGGTTAGTGCTTATTGCGGATTGATCGCAGGTCAGATTGGGAATATCAATCTAACCAATGAAGATTATCAGCAAGTGGATAGAGATGAGTTTGAAATGATGGATATTAAATGGGCTCTTGCTAGTGCCATTCGAAGAGCAAAGGAGTTTATGGAAAGGACCGGAAGAACCAACTTGGAAAGCAAGAAAGACACCAAGTATGGGTTCGACAAGCAAGCTGTAACGTGCTTTAACTGTGGTGAACGAGGTCATTTCAAAAGGGAATGCACAAGACCAGCTCAACATGGAAACCAAAATCCCTTCAGAAATCAAGGCAACCAACAGAACCAGAACAGGAACAATGTTCGTACGTTGATACCTGTCAACAACCAAAGCCAACCAGGGTCATCAAATGCCAACCGGGGACTCGTGGTTCAAGTAGATGAAGGTTGTGATTGGTCGCTTCAGTTGGGAAATGATGGTGGAACAGCATGTTATGCTAAAGTGACTGAGAAGGTAGTAGAACCCGCGTCTGCTGGTGAATCTTCAGAAGATGAAGATAGTTCGGGTTATAGTGGGAGCACAGATGGGGAATCACTTGATGTTGGTGATTTATCAAGTGATGCTTTAGATTTGAAGGTTGATGAACTTTTGGCTGAAGCTGAAGTATTATGCAAGAGGAGATCTATTCTGTGCCAGAAATCTGCTGGAACTTCCGAGAAGCTTGCTAAGTTCTTCTCTGAAGATGGATCCTTTTCTTTCCATTCAGCCTTTACGGCTAATGTCGACAGTTCATCAAGCCAGGTATGTGTCGATGAACCCACTGTAGTTAATTGTGAAAATTGTGATAGGTTAAAGGTTGAACATGCAGAAAAGGAAAGTCAGTTTGAGATCACACACAAACACAATCAAGAATTGATTGTTGATCTTTCCAAAGCAACTGAAGCTAACTTGTTTTTAACCAGAAATGAAAAGGAGTTTAAAGCAACAATTGCGTCATTAAAACATGATGTTTCTGAATTACAAAAGGCTGTTTTGAGAAAACAACATGCTAACAATGATTTAATTGACACAATTGAAAAACAAATGGTAGAGTTAGCAACAGCTAGATGTGAATGTGAGACAATTAAGCAGAAATTGGAAAGCTATTCCAATTCCCGCTATGTATTGGATCACATTATTGATGTTCAAAAGAGAAAGGGGGATAGGAAGTGTAATGGATTCAGATCATGTCCTCCCCCAATGAATCACAATTACTCCAAATTGCCTGATGACGAGGATATGCCCCGTTTTGAACCTACTGTGCCACTCAATCTAGATGATTTTGCAGCAGGCCTCGGGTTCACAACTGGTACATCATCCTCGGATCAATCTGAATCTGAGAATGTGACAGATTCATCGTGTGTTAAGGAACAGAGTCCTCCCACTGTTGAGGATACTGATTCTTCGGATGATGAATCTGATGATGAATCTGAAGTGATTGTGAATCAACAGTCTAACTCGGTTACAACAGATATTCCAATTGAGAATCACATCTTGTGTGATCCACCAGTGGAACCGAGTAAGACTGAAATGTCAAAAGGAATGGAGTCCTTTGTATCTAGTTGTGAAGGGAATAACTTGTTGTACACGCTCAAAGGAGATGAAAAGATCTACTCTAACAAAGATTTTCCAATTAAAAATGTAAATCAAGATTTAATTGAGCAAATTTTTTAAGGATGTATTGATAAGTTTTTGGGGAACAAAAGTGGGAAAGTAACTGTCACTCAATGTGATCCAATTCCGTGTGAACAAATTAGAAAACAATACGGAAACCAAAAACAACCAATTGAGCGAAAACAACAAGTGAACTCCGGAAAAGGTAAGGTACAGGGAAAGAAGGCTCAGAACAAGAATGTTCAAGCACCTAAGGTTCAACAGCAAAAGGTGCAAAACAAAAGAGCTCCGGTTAAGAAAAGAGAACCGAAAGTGAACTTTGTTGGATCAAAGGGTACAGATAAACTTGAAACATTTCAGGATAAATCTAACATTGATTTTATAAAACAAGTTAGAATTTTAAAACGAAATGATCAGAATAATTACACCCAACACACCAAGGGATGTGATTTAGGTCCAAGTACATCTAGATCACAAAGTTCATTGTCGGGTTCTTCGTCTGGTCATCAACATGTTTCTCCGAGGTTTGTAGAGCGGAGAATGTGTTTTGAGTGTGGCACAATTGGGCATATTGTAAGATACTGCCCATACCTGCAAAAGTTGAAGGCTCCCCAAGAAACCAATTACCAAAAACGATCAGTTTCCCCGAAACAAGACCCGCGTGTCTTGAAAGAAAGGGAAAAGAAGTTAAAGCAAAAGAATCAAAAGGTAATTGAAAAGGCCTTAAAATCAGAGGTCAAAGAAGAAAAACCTGTACAAGCAAAATCTAAAACTGTAAAACCAGTAAATGCAAAAACAATTAATACAAATACTGGTAAAGGACAAACAGCTTGGAAACCAAAGCAGGTAATTCAGTCAGGGGGAGCACCGCAGGTTCTTTTTCCTAATCATCAGGAGATTGAAATCACTTTCCTTGATGATCAAGGACGACCCAAGTCCACAAAGGCTTGGGTCCCCCTCTCCGTCTAATCTTTGAATGAGTGTGTAGGATATTCCAGGAGGAACTTTCGATAGTCGTAAGATTGTTGATAGTGGAGTGTCCATGCACAAAATAGGCGACAGAAGAAATTGTTGCCTTTGATGGAGAGAAGAAAAGAAGATGAAAAGGGAAAACAGAAATGTCTGTTGAAAGAGTTTGAAAAGCTTCGACAAAAATGCAAAGCCTTTTACAATCAAGCTTTGATCGGGTCCCCAGGATAGATTCAATCAAAATGTACGCACCTGCAGCACGTTTGAAGTTGAAAATCAACAAGATGAACGTGCAGTGTACATTTCTTCGCGGTGTTATTGAAGAAAATGTGTTTGTTGAACAAACCAACCGGGTGTGCGGATGCCTTGGCATGGGTTGAACAACCGCACACTACTTCTCAAGAGAAAGACAAAAACCTTCGCTGGTGAAATGTGGAAGACCAGCCGGACCCAAAGGTTTATGATCTTGTTGCTGTCAAGAGATTTCAGTAGCTACAAAGAATCGACTTTGAAATCCACACCGGGTGGATATCCAGTTTGGGAGAGCACTCAGATTCCTGGCAATGCACGAAGCAGTTGCAGGATACGGTTTTGAATTTCTAATCTCTCCTTTACTTGTCGTTATTTAAGCTACTTTATAAATTGTTATCCTCTCGCAGCACTCTTTGGCCAGACAATGTTGTCATGGTCCGCACCGCTAACCGACATGCCAACTGATTTTTCCAAAATTCGATAAATCTTTTCAGATTAAAAATTAATTTTGGTAAACGGCATTGAGGTAAAACATGAGTTAACCAACATCGGGAAATCATTTTTTTTGTAAATACCTTTGTGTTTTTAAATTTTATCTTAGTTTGTTGATTTTAGGGGGAGTAAATCCAAATTTGAAAAACCAAAAACATCGAAAAATTTCAAAAGCACAAAAACAGTAGAAAAACAAAAATGAGTTTCCTGGCGAGAAAAAGAGAAAATGATAGTACATCAGTGGTCTGTCTAAACCTCTTTAAACCTAAAATGAAAAAGCGATAAGCAGCTCTATATAAGATGTATCGGTAGGCTCACAATCATTTTAAAGTGTGCAGGGTGATATAAACCTTAATCCGACTGAAGACTGGGTGGGAACCATTCATTGGCATATGGTCTTAGTACCGAAATTTCGTTTAAGAGATTGCCGAGGTTCTGAGATATTCGGTCTTTATGCTGCTTATCATCTGGGTATCATGGTTGTTTCTTTTACCGAAAAATAACGGGGACGCAAGTCTAGATCTTCCATGATACTATACATACGTGTACATATTGCATACGACCTCAATAAGTGATAAACAATCACATGTCCAAACAAATAAGTGATAATATATCACATTTATCCGGGAGTCAAGTTCGTCTCTCTGCTGTACGAAAGTACTGACCTGTTCACGGACTTGCTCCTGTGCCCTTCATGCATCTGAAAATCAAGTTCCTCATCAATAAGTGATTCTATCACATAGGGCTTGTTTTCAATCAAAATAAGTGAGAATCTCACATCATATACGGTCAAACAGATGATAATCGGTATACTCACCGGTAAGATGAACCCTCGCGCATACCTTGATACGGGAATGTGTCGTGATGTGGATGAACACCGGTCGGTAAGTATAAATCATACCTTAACGTATCCCCTCGCCATGATTACAAATGATAAGTTGAGCTTATGTGGACAACAATACCGATAATCGTTATAGGATGCTTATCTTAATGTTAACTAAAAGAACAACAAGAGTGTTTTGGCATGACCGTACACTGATATGATTCTCTTACCCTCGAAACTCGCAAAAAGAATGTCTGTAGATGTTTATTTACTGTTTTCAGTTTATGCATCTTGTATATATTTATTTATTGTTTTCCGTCTTTACATTTGAAAAAGGAAAAATCTCAAAAAGATTTTAGGTGTGTTTTAATATAAACTTTATAAAAGCCAAAAAGATTTTGCTTCTAGTTTATTTTTGATTGACTGATGTTGGAACTCGAGTCTATCCTACCCAAAGTCCTGATTGTAAGCCGGAAAACAATTGCATCTTCATAAAATGTCGAAGTTAACGAGTTTTGAAAGTTAAAGGACTAACATTGAATATTTTTCTAAACTTTCAAACTGTTGTCGGATGGTGTTTGATTGAGATTTGATCTCATATGTGTCATTTGTTAAATGTTAACTATATTCCAAGCGATTGTTCTCATTATGCGTTTAGCTTTCTTGCATGTGCAGATGCTAAAGGCGAGGAGAACATGGTCGATGACAAGCTTTGGAATGAAGACACGAAGTGGAGGCACTCAAAGGATAAAGTGATCGAGTTGCCGCTGCCCTTCATCAACACCACAAGGATCTGAAGAATTGTCAAGTCAAAAGATTCACGAGCATGACTCAATGGAGAGTTCAATCTAAGGGGGAGTTTATTGGCACACTACCTAAATGAAAAGGGGAGTTTGTTGATACACTTTCTACTTACGACACGTGAAGACTTTGAAGATCCTCCGACGTGGAAGACATCGAAGTTGAATCTCACGAATGGCGTTGAACCTCACGAGTAGCGTCCAAGGGGGAGTTTGTTGATGCATATTTTGTGGACACGACTCGGCTCGGTTCAACTCAGCTCAGTTCGACTTGGTTTCGACTTGAAGGCACGAAGATCAAGACAAAGCTGCTTGTGTCTGTACTTTGTCTGTAATGTGTCATGATACAAAACGATGTCTTGTGTTAGATTTGTTTATATGTGCGTTCGATGTAAGTTTGACCAAGTCAACCATCCTCCGGTTTGACTTGGCCAAACAGTTAGCACATTGGTTGAAACATGCTTGTGTCGAAGGATGTCATCGAAGGATGGTTTGTATCCTTCGATGACCTCGAAAGATAATGTCATTCGATAGATACAGATGGACCTCGAAGGATGTCATCCTTCGAGGTATGTATGGATCTTTCGGTAGATTTCTGGTCGATAGATGATCCTTCGACCAGACTTCCGTATCCTTCGAGCATGTTAGCTGTGTCGGGTATAAATACCCATGTGTTGTGTTCATTTCAAAAAAAAAAGGAGACACTTAGAGACACCGTAGACACTAGAGACAGAAAGATACACTCGAGAGATAGGGAGAGCATTCTGTCAAGAACACACACACACATTAGAGAGTTTGCAATACAGATTTGTAAACCTTGTGCTTGTAACCGGAACCTTTCATACGCATTAATACAAGTGGTGTTAATCGTTGAACCTTGTGTGTTTTGTGTTTATACTTGTCTCAACTCGGTTGCACTCTAGCTTGGATTCCGCACTTGCTAGTGTGTTAATATAACAAGGATAAGGTTTGACCTCATCCGAGAGGGACCTACAAGTGGTATCAGAGCCTTGGCTCTTCTCCTTGTTAAAACCGAGTGTTTTCGGGTGTGTTTCGAGTTTTTGAAGTTCTTATTTTTCTGGAAAATCTGTTTAAAACTTCGAAAATCTGCATGTTTTGCTAGAAGTTCTTATAAAAACCTTGTTGTTTATCATTTTCACATGTTAAAAGGTGGTTTTTAGTGAAGTTTCGGGCCAAAACTCGTGTTCGGCAGTTGTCGGTTTACCAGAAAATTCAATTTTTCTGGGTTGTGTTCTTCATATATTCAAGTGTTCTTCAAAGTGTTACATATTTTGATCTTGTTTCATTATTTTCGAAAGTTGTTTGTGCATTGGGAAGGGATAAGTGGTTAAAATTGTCAACCCAAATCTGATTTTGGCAGAAAGAAAGGTCTGAACATACCTTCTGCCGAAAGTTGCGCACCAACCCGTCACCTTTTCACCAACCTGTCACATTTGTCAACTGTGTCAGTGCTCATCGAAAGATATCCTTCGAAGTCGAAAGTTCATCTTTCGATCAAGGAGGTTCGACAGATACCAATCCTTCGAGAATCTTTCGAAGTCAGTGAGTTATCTTTCGAGCCAAGGAATCTTTTCGAAGGATATATTGTTCGAGCTACTGTTACATTTCGAAAGATAAGGATCCTTCGTCTTGGAGAATCTTTCGGAGTCATTGTTCGAAACTCAACAGTGATCTTTCGAACACTGTTGATCTTTCGAACTTGTGTCTGTCTTTCGAACTAGTGTTGATCTTTCGATCCTAATCTGTTTAAGTTTAACAGTTTGTGTTTTTCAGGTCTTTCGAACAGGAATCCTTCGGCTGGTTGTTATCATTCGAAAAATTAACATAGTTTGTGAAAATTAATTTTATTTTAAATCAATTTTCACTTAATATATTAATTTTTATAAAATGGGAACAAACGGTGAATGGTGGACTCAATTGACTTCGACTTCACAATCATCAGCTACACAACCTGAGCCAGAGTTCGACAAAAATGCATTCTTGCGAGCTATTGCCCCAACTCAAGCTGCAATGATAACTGCAAATCAATGGGCATTGGTCACAAATCAAAGCAGCAGCATTCAATCTATGATGCAGAACGACAGTGAAACTGGTACAAGCACAAAACCGCCAAAGCTAAATCACATCAATGATTGGGGATGGTGGAAAGAAAGGTTGAGAACTTATGTTCAGGGGCAAGGTCAAGATCTATGGATGTGCTTCTTCACCGCATTTGACAATGAGTTGGAAGTTGCAGGATCTAATCCACAAACTTACAGCACTCTATCTGAAGAAGATAAGAAGAAAATTGAGTTAGAAAAGAAAGCATTCATGATTCTCACACAAGCTCTTCACAAAGACATTTACCACCAGTTTGTTTACTGCACGACTACTAAAAGCTTGTGGGATATGCTCATGTTACGATGTGAAGGAAATGCTCAATCTAGAAAGATCAAGCAAGATTTACTGAAGAAAGAGTTTGAAGGATTCACGTGTATGGAGAATGAGACTTTGGCAGAGTTATCTACAAGGTTCCATCACTTGATGAGCGAGATGTTTGCTTTTAAAGTCACTGCCACTCCACAAGAAATAGTGAAGAGATTTGCTGATAGCTTACCAGCAAAGTGGAGCAGTTATCTTGAAATTCTCAAAGAAACTGGTGTTTTAGACACAATCACCATTTATGATTTAATTCAAAAATTGGAGAACAAGGATGTGGAAGAAAAGCTTAAGGCAAAAAGAACACTAACTCCTCAAAGTCCAGAGATGTACTTTGGGATTGCAGGAGGTATCAGTGGAGAAAAACCAGCTTCTCAACACGCAAAGCTTCAAACAGCTTTCATCTCAAACACTGGTCCATCAACAACAGATCAGTTTGATCCTTCAGCATACTTGATGTATCCAAGACCAGATGTGAAACCGACAGCTCCTCAGCAGCAACAACCGCAACAGCAAGGGTTCTATGGAAGCTCTTCAAACTTTCAAGCCACTTCCAATCCAAACACAGTCAGATTAGACACTTCCAACTTTTCAAAAGTCAGTGTCGAAATAGCCAAGGAGCATATGGAGATGTTGAACACCTTGGTTAGTGCTTATTGCGGATTGATCGCAGGTCAGATTGGGAATATCAATCTAACCAATGAAGATTATCAGCAAGTGGATAGAGATGAGTTTGAAATGATGGATATTAAATGGGCTCTTGCTAGTGCCATTCGAAGAGCAAAGGAGTTTATGGAAAGGACCGGAAGAACCAACTTGGAAAGCAAGAAAGACACCAAGTATGGGTTCGACAAGCAAGCTGTAACGTGCTTTAACTGTGGTGAACGAGGTCATTTCAAAAGGGAATGCACAAGACCAGCTCGACATGGAAACCAAAATCCCTTCAGAAATCAAGGCAACCAACAGAACCAGAACAGGAACAATGTTCGTACGTTGATACCTGTCAACAACCAAAGCCAACCAGGGTCATCAAATGCCAACCGGGGACTCGTGGTTCAAGTAGATGAAGGTTGTGATTGGTCGCTTCAGTTGGGAAATGATGGTGGAACAGCATGTTATGCTAAAGTGACTGAGAAGGTAGTAGAACCCGCGTCTGCTGGTGAATCTTCAGAAGATGAAGATAGTTCGGGTTATAGTGGGAGCACAGATGGGGAATCACTTGATGTTGGTGATTTATCAAGTGATGCTTTAGATTTGAAGGTTGATGAACTTTTGGCTGAAGCTGAAGTATTATGCAAGAGGAGATCTATTCTGTGCCAGAAATCTGCTGGAACTTCCGAGAAGCTTGCTAAGTTCTTCTCTGAAGATGGATCCTTTTCTTTCCATTCAGCCTTTACGGCTAATGTCGACAGTTCATCAAGCCAGGTATGTGTCGATGAACCCACTGTAGTTAATTGTGAAAATTGTGATAGGTTAAAGGTTGAACATGCAGAAAAGGAAAGTCAGTTTGAGATCACACACAAACACAATCAAGAATTGATTGTTGATCTTTCCAAAGCAACTGAAGCTAACTTGTTTTTAACCAGAAATGAAAAGGAGTTTAAAGCAACAATTGCGTCATTAAAACATGATGTTTCTGAATTACAAAAGGCTGTTTTGAGAAAACAACATGCTAACAATGATTTAATTGACACAATTGAAAAACAAATGGTAGAGTTAGCAACAGCTAGATGTGAATGTGAGACAATTAAGCAGAAATTGGAAAGCTATTCCAATTCCCGCTATGTATTGGATCACATTATTGATGTTCAAAAGAGAAAGGGGGATAGGAAGTGTAATGGATTCAGATCATGTCCTCCCCCAATGAATCACAATTACTCCAAATTGCCTGATGACGAGGATATGCCCCGTTTTGAACCTACTGTGCCACTCAATCTAGATGATTTTGCAGCAGGCCTCGGGTTCACAACTGGTACATCATCCTCGGATCAATCTGAATCTGAGAATGTGACAGATTCATCGTGTGTTAAGGAACAGAGTCCTCCCACTGTTGAGGATACTGATTCTTCGGATGATGAATCTGATGATGAATCTGAAGTGATTGTGAATCAACAGTCTAACTCGGTTACAACAGATATTCCAATTGAGAATCACATCTTGTGTGATCCACCAGTGGAACCGAGTAAGACTGAAATGTCAAAAGGAATGGAGTCCTTTGTATCTAGTTGTGAAGGGAATAACTTGTTGTACACGCTCAAAGGAGATGAAAAGATCTACTCTAACAAAGATTTTCCAATTAAAAATGTAAATCAAGATTTAATTGAGCAAATTTTTTAAGGATGTATTGATAAGTTTTTGGGGAACAAAAGTGGGAAAGTAACTGTCACTCAATGTGATCCAATTCCGTGTGAACAAATTAGAAAACAATACGGAAACCAAAAACAACCAATTGAGCGAAAACAACAAGTGAACTCCGGAAAAGGTAAGGTACAGGGAAAGAAGGCTCAGAACAAGAATGTTCAAGCACCTAAGGTTCAACAGCAAAAGGTGCAAAACAAAAGAGCTCCGGTTAAGAAAAGAGAACCGAAAGTGAACTTTGTTGGATCAAAGGGTACAGATAAACTTGAAACATTTCAGGATAAATCTAACATTGATTTTATAAAACAAGTTAGAATTTTAAAACGAAATGATCAGAATAATTACACCCAACACACCAAGGGATGTGATTTAGGTCCAAGTACATCTAGATCACAAAGTTCATTGTCGGGTTCTTCGTCTGGTCATCAACATGTTTCTCCGAGGTTTGTAGAGCGGAGAATGTGTTTTGAGTGTGGCACAATTGGGCATATTGTAAGATACTGCCCATACCTGCAAAAGTTGAAGGCTCCCCAAGAAACCAATTACCAAAAACGATCAGTTTCCCCGAAACAAGACCCGCGTGTCTTGAAAGAAAGGGAAAAGAAGTTAAAGCAAAAGAATCAAAAGGTAATTGAAAAGGCCTTAAAATCAGAGGTCAAAGAAGAAAAACCTGTACAAGCAAAATCTAAAACTGTAAAACCAGTAAATGCAAAAACAATTAATACAAATACTGGTAAAGGACAAACAGCTTGGAAACCAAAGCAGGTAATTCAGTCAGGGGGAGCACCGCAGGTTCTTTTTCCTAATCATCAGGAGATTGAAATCACTTTCCTTGATGATCAAGGACGACCCAAGTCCACAAAGGCTTGGGTCCCCCTCTCCGTCTAATCTTTGAATGAGTGTGTAGGATATTCCAGGAGGAACTTTCGATAGTCGTAAGATTGTTGATAGTGGAGTGTCCATGCACAAAATAGGCGACAGAAGAAATTGTTGCCTTTGATGGAGAGAAGAAAAGAAGATGAAAAGGGAAAACAGAAATGTCTGTTGAAAGAGTTTGAAAAGCTTCGACAAAAATGCAAAGCCTTTTACAATCAAGCTTTGATCGGGTCCCCAGGATAGATTCAATCAAAATGTACGCACCTGCAGCACGTTTGAAGTTGAAAATCAACAAGATGAACGTGCAGTGTACATTTCTTCGCGGTGTTATTGAAGAAAATGTGTTTGTTGAACAAACCAACCGGGTGTGCGGATGCCTTGGCATGGGTTGAACAACCGCACACTACTTCTCAAGAGAAAGACAAAAACCTTCGCTGGTGAAATGTGGAAGACCAGCCGGACCCAAAGGTTTATGATCTTGTTGCTGTCAAGAGATTTCAGTAGCTACAAAGAATCGACTTTGAAATCCACACCGGGTGGATATCCAGTTTGGGAGAGCACTCAGATTCCTGGCAATGCACGAAGCAGTTGCAGGATACGGTTTTGAATTTCTAATCTCTCCTTTACTTGTCGTTATTTAAGCTACTTTATAAATTGTTATCCTCTCGCAGCACTCTTTGGCCAGACAATGTTGTCATGGTCCGCACCGCTAACCGACATGCCAACTGATTTTTCCAAAATTCGATAAATCTTTTCAGATTAAAAATTAATTTTGGTAAACGGCATTGAGGTAAAACATGAGTTAACCAACATCGGGAAATCATTTTTTTTGTAAATACCTTTGTGTTTTTAAATTTTATCTTAGTTTGTTGATTTTAGGGGGAGTAAATCCAAATTTGAAAAACCAAAAACATCGAAAAATTTCAAAAGCACAAAAACAGTAGAAAAACAAAAATGAGTTTCCTGGCGAGAAAAAGAGAAAATGATAGTACATCAGTGGTCTGTCTAAACCTCTTTAAACCTAAAATGAAAAAGCGATAAGCAGCTCTATATAAGATGTATCGGTAGGCTCACAATCATTTTAAAGTGTGCAGGGTGATATAAACCTTAATCCGACTGAAGACTGGGTGGGAACCATTCATTGGCATATGGTCTTAGTACCGAAATTTCGTTTAAGAGATTGCCGAGGTTCTGAGATATTCGGTCTTTATGCTGCTTATCATCTGGGTATCATGGTTGTTTCTTTTACCGAAAAATAACGGGGACGCAAGTCTAGATCTTCCATGATACTATACATACGTGTACATATTGCATACGACCTCAATAAGTGATAAACAATCACATGTCCAAACAAATAAGTGATAATATATCACATTTATCCGGGAGTCAAGTTCGTCTCTCTGCTGTACGAAAGTACTGACCTGTTCACGGACTTGCTCCTGTGCCCTTCATGCATCTGAAAATCAAGTTCCTCATCAATAAGTGATTCTATCACATAGGGCTTGTTTTCAATCAAAATAAGTGAGAATCTCACATCATATACGGTCAAACAGATGATAATCGGTATACTCACCGGTAAGATGAACCCTCGCGCATACCTTGATACGGGAATGTGTCGTGATGTGGATGAACACCGGTCGGTAAGTATAAATCATACCTTAACGTATCCCCTCGCCATGATTACAAATGATAAGTTGAGCTTATGTGGACAACAATACCGATAATCGTTATAGGATGCTTATCTTAATGTTAACTAAAAGAACAACAAGAGTGTTTTGGCATGACCGTACACTGATATGATTCTCTTACCCTCGAAACTCGCAAAAAGAATGTCTGTAGATGTTTATTTACTGTTTTCAGTTTATGCATCTTGTATATATTTATTTATTGTTTTCCGTCTTTACATTTGAAAAAGGAAAAATCTCAAAAAGATTTTAGGTGTGTTTTAATATAAACTTTATAAAAGCCAAAAAGATTTTGCTTCTAGTTTATTTTTGATTGACTGATGTTGGAACTCGAGTCTATCCTACCCAAAGTCCTGATTGTAAGCCGGAAAACAATTGCATCTTCATAAAATGTCGAAGTTAACGAGTTTTGAAAGTTAAAGGACTAACATTGAATATTTTTCTAAACTTTCAAACTGTTGTCGGATGGTGTTTGATTGAGATTTGATCTCATATGTGTCATTTGTTAAATGTTAACTATATTCCAAGCGATTGTTCTCATTATGCGTTTAGCTTTCTTGCATGTGCAGATGCTAAAGGCGAGGAGAACATGGTCGATGACAAGCTTTGGAATGAAGACACGAAGTGGAGGCACTCAAAGGATAAAGTGATCGAGTTGCCGCTGCCCTTCATCAACACCACAAGGATCTGAAGAATTGTCAAGTCAAAAGATTCACGAGCATGACTCAATGGAGAGTTCAATCTAAGGGGGAGTTTATTGGCACACTACCTAAATGAAAAGGGGAGTTTGTTGATACACTTTCTACTTACGACACGTGAAGACTTTGAAGATCCTCCGACGTGGAAGACATCGAAGTTGAATCTCACGAATGGCGTTGAACCTCACGAGTAGCGTCCAAGGGGGAGTTTGTTGATGCATATTTTGTGGACACGACTCGGCTCGGTTCAACTCAGCTCAGTTCGACTTGGTTTCGACTTGAAGGCACGAAGATCAAGACAAAGCTGCTTGTGTCTGTACTTTGTCTGTAATGTGTCATGATACAAAACGATGTCTTGTGTTAGATTTGTTTATATGTGCGTTCGATGTAAGTTTGACCAAGTCAACCATCCTCCGGTTTGACTTGGCCAAACAGTTAGCACATTGGTTGAAACATGCTTGTGTCGAAGGATGTCATCGAAGGATGGTTTGTATCCTTCGATGACCTCGAAAGATAATGTCATTCGATAGATACAGATGGACCTCGAAGGATGTCATCCTTCGAGGTATGTATGGATCTTTCGGTAGATTTCTGGTCGATAGATGATCCTTCGACCAGACTTCCGTATCCTTCGAGCATGTTAGCTGTGTCGGGTATAAATACCCATGTGTTGTGTTCATTTCAAAAAAAAAAAGGAGACACTTAGAGACACCGTAGACACTAGAGACAGAAAGATACACTCGAGAGATAGGGAGAGCATTCTGTCAAGAACACACACACACATTAGAGAGTTTGCAATACAGATTTGTAAACCTTGTGCTTGTAACCGGAACCTTTCATACGCATTAATACAAGTGGTGTTAATCGTTGAACCTTGTGTGTTTTGTGTTTATACTTGTCTCAACTCGGTTGCACTCTAGCTTGGATTCCGCACTTGCTAGTGTGTTAATATAACAAGGATAAGGTTTGACCTCATCCGAGAGGGACCTACACATTGTATAATAAAACAAATCGCAATTGAATTACTTAAGGTTTTCGCATGTTTTCGCCGCTGTAACGCGCAACGGGTAAAATTTTTGGTTTTTATATATTCTATTGCTCTATATATGTGCGGTTTATATTGTACTTCACATATAGTCTATCCTTACACATATTTTTTTTCTATTATAGGGATGGAACACCGAAAAATGACTAAAAAAGTCAGAGAGCGGAAGAACAAACAACTCGTTTTAACAATTTCGATTGAAAAAGTACGAGCTGAAATAGAAAATGAACTTGCAAATGAAAGGGATGCTAGACAAGATTTGGAGCAAAGAGTGCAACAGATGAAAAAAAGAAATGAAAGAAAATCAAGAAATGAGGCTAAACAATTTGAAGAGTTTATAAAAAAAAATTCAGCCCCCCGTTAGTCATTAGTGGTAGTTTTTTAATTATTTCGACTCTTTATGTTTAACAATGATCATTATGTTTAGAGTTAATTACATAGTTAGTCCCTGTGGTTTACACAAGGTAACACTCTAAGGTACTAATAGTTTAAATTCACTTTCTAGGGTATTAACTTTTCATTTTGTAACGTTTGAGGGTATTAACGTTAACTGTCTGTTAAAACTTAACCCTGCCACTCTCATGTTCAAAAAACATGAGGGTATTTTCGTCATTACAACCCCTTTGTTTAAATAATGATAATATACTGGATAATAACAAACAAGACTCCATTCTGTCTTCAGCATCTTTCAAACCTTTTTCAAAATCCCCAATTCAAACCCTAAACTTAACCATGGTGCCGCATCACTGATTTAAGTGGGGTGCAACGGTGGTTTGGTTTTGACATCGATCACAACAAAAGTGAAGTGCGGTGAGGTGCCCACCCACCATCAACGATTCCGACATCGATCACAACAAGGGGCTATGTTTGGTTCAACTCAGATCTGGGTCTGATCGCAGTTGTGGTGCAACAGTGGTTTGGTTTAGTTCAAAACCGGTTTTGATCTTGTTCATATCGCAGTGGTGGTGCCTCAATCGAAGTGGTGATCCAACGATGGCTTGGTTCGGTTCAAATCTTAAGTGATGATGGTGCAACGATCACTCTCCTCTCTCTAAAACTCACCAGCAATCGCTCCACTTTTCATGGCCGATTCGCCGCACTTTCATCCGGCATCGGCTAGGGTTTCACTCACCAGCAATCGCTCCACTTTACGTGTGTTAATTGTTATGGTTTTAAAGAGCTTTTGAGGAGATGCTAGCTTAGAAGTTCGTTGACAGATGTTCTGGTGGTTTCGATTGTCGGATTATTCATAATCACCTGTATGTATGCGATTCTTGTTAATTCGTTTTGGTTAAATTTGCTAACTACTGCAATTGTTTTGATTATTGGCTGAAGTTACAGTTATATTCATCGTAATTTACATGTTTGTATGTGTATTTGGTATTGTTTTTTGTTGTTTATAATAAACTATGAAGTTCTGGATATTGTAAAATGAGGGGAAAACACTTGCAGCATGTAATGACGAAAATACCCTCATGTTTTTTGAACATGAGGGTGTCAGGGTTAAGTTTTAACAGACAATTGACGTTAATACCCTCAAACGTTACAAAATGGAAAGTTAATACCCCAGAAAGTGATTTTAAACTATTAATACCTTAGAGTGTTACTTTGTGCAAACCACAGGGATTAACTATGTAATTAACTCTTATGTTTACCAATGATGATTTTGTAATTTAAACGTACTCAAATTTATGTAATTTGGTTTTGATGAATTTATGTTTCCAATCATATTTATCATTATGCTTTTTTTATCAGGGCAAAATGGTATTTTGTATTCATTTTTTAATATATATGTAGGAAATGTGTAGGAAAAAGATTAAACAAGGTCGTTACATTTCGTTGGAATTGCGTAGGAAAAATAGATAATATTGTAGGAAATGCGCAGGAAAAATATACATTCCATTCGAATTGTGTAGAAAAAAAAAACTAATTTCGTAGGAAATTCGTAGGAAAAAGAATACATTCCGTTGGAATTGTGTATGAAAAAAATAATTTCGTAAGAACTGTGTAGGAAAAACGAATACATTCCGCTAGAATTGTGTGGGAAGAAAAAAATAATTTCGTGGGAAATGCGTAAGAACACAAATGTTATTATTTTAATGTTATTTTAGGTTTTTTTAAACAATTAAAAACGAAATGTTAGGTTTAAATTTTATTAATAAGGGTTAAATAGGAATAAACTGATAGCACTGTTCAATCTAATGATAACATTCTCAATGGTATAACAGATTTTTTTTGGAATGTGACTTTCTATGTACTGGACCTATTGGTCACCGGGTTCATGTCGAAGACAATCCCCCCGTCAGCCCCGCACTCTCGGACGCGATGTTCGATCGGGCCCCGGCCGCCGCGCAAGCTGACTTCCGCCCGGAAACCATACTGCTCCCACACGAGAGACTCGCTGGGGTAACAGCTGGGTAAAACCAGGTTGCCCTCAAGACCGCACCATGCCTCGGTAGGATACGATCCATCATTGGGACGTCCCACCCACCGTATGCAACACCCGGGAGTCGAACCGGCGACCTCCAAGGAGGAAGCCGGCCCAACCCAAACCACATGGGGATTGCCAAGTGAGCTAGGGGGCGGGATTATGGTATAACAGATATATATTACTTTGATTTGGTTTTCATATTTCTATTAGGCTTATTTGTTTGGTGTATGTTATGTTAATCTTAATTTATGGAGATTACAGATAGAAATGTTTAGAATTATGTCTCTTCATATATGGTTATAGAAACTAAACTCCATCAAGTGTTTTAGCAACCGTAAGTGGTGGGGGTGGGGGTGGTCATCAATCATCACTCACTCATCAACACCCAATCAATTTCCGCCATGTCATCAACTATTTTTCCATCACTCACAACCTTTTTTAGTGGCAATGGTCATCACTCACAACACCCACAATAAACCCTCACACCCCCTCACATGTTCCATCACTCACAATCCATAACGCGTGATATCTTTAACGGAAATTGTTCTTCACGCGTGGAACTAACATGGTGGCGGTGGTTTGTTGCATCCTACCACGCGTTATACTTGGCCCATCACGGAAATTCTTTTGCCGCCCACAGTCCCCTAACAAAGAATGGCTAACAAGACTTAAATTATTATCCTGATTTTCCTAATTAGTAGTGCTCATAACCCTGTTGGACGGAAGTATATTATAAGCTAGATTAGGGATATTTATACTTATGTTATTATGTAATTTAATGTAGCATTAGGTTTATTATTTTGTATAATTATTTGTTTATCCGAAGTCTTGGCGGCTACTCATCTCGAACCCCAAATATATATGTAAACGTATTGCAAACTTATGAGATTCACCGATTTGACAACATAGTGTTATCAGAGCCACATCGATCCATCTTTAATCCGCAATTTACATTCATTCCGTTCAAGAGAGTTCAATCCTACAATTTGATTCTACAACCCTAAATTCATAATCAATCATGCATTACTAGAAAACTTCAACAATTCCTATCAAAGTTTCCTACGCATTTCCTACTAATGAAAATGCTAACACTTTTCCCACGGAATTCCTACGAACAAAAACAGGTCTTAGTTTTGTGACAAAAAAGCGACAAATTGGTATGCGTAGGAAAAGTGTCGGAATTTTGCGACGGATTTCCGACAGAATTTCTTTTCATTTTAACCATTAGTCGGAAATTAGTAGGAATCAATGTGCGTAGGAAAAGTGTTGGAAATTTCTGACGGAATTGTTTACATTTTAACAATTAGGAAAAAATACGTAGGAATCCAATGAATAAATAAAATTAAAGATATTAAAATATAAAGTTTTATTAATTTAAAAACTATATATGGTATTTTTATAAAAAAATTTATTAATATTCATAGGAAATGTGTCAGATATAGCAACATATTTCCGACGGAATGGTTTTTAACTAATATCCATCGGAAATGTGTAGGAAAATACCGACAGAAATTCGTAGGAAAATTCTGAATTTAATAGTTCCGTAGAAACTGCGTAGGAATCTATAATAAAGGCCTTAATGGGCCATTAAGATATAATATCACTCAATACAAGGTGGATACGGGGGTGAAGGTGAATACAGTGGATACGGGGGTGAAGGTGGATACAGTGGATACGGAGGCTACGGTGGATACGAAGAACATGGTGGATATGGTTATGAGCCCCGTAACACATCACTTTATGAACCATCTACCACAGGAAATCCGTTTCAAATAAATGAGGTATCACATTAAAATAATAATTTTTTTTTTTTGGAAGGTGACTTTCAATGTACAGGACCTATCGGTCACCGGGTTCATGTCGAAGACAATCCCCCGTCAGCCCCGCTCTTCCGGACGCGATGTTCGATCGGGCCCCGGCCGTTGCGCAAGCTGACTTCCGCCCGGAAACCATACTGCCCCCACACGAGAGACCCGCTGGGGTAACAGCTGGGTAAAACCGGGTTGCCCTCAAGACCGCACGATGCCTTGGTAGGATACGATCCATCATTGGGACGTCCCCCTCCCTAAGACCACAAGTGGGAGTCGAACCGGCGACCTCCAAGGAGGAAGCCGGCCGACTTAACCCCATGGGAATAACCCACTGGGCCACGGGAGGCGGACAAAAAAAAATTATTATTATTATTATTGTTAAAAATATTTTAATTATTATTATTATTATTATTATTATTGTTAAAATACTATAATTATAATTGTTATTATTATTATTATTATTGTTATTATTATTATTGTTAAAAATATTATAATTATAATTATTATTATTATTGTTAAAAACTATATTTCAATTTAATATTATAATTATAATTATTATTATTATTGTTATCAGATTTGATTTAATATATTAAATTCCTAATGTGTATATAAATTTAATATAACTTAGAATATAACACATCCCAACTGGTAGCCCAGTTGGTTTGTGCGCATGTTTTGTTTGCGGGAAGGCGCGGGTTCGAGTCCCGTCCTTGTCCGGTTTGATTGGGTTTAAAACCCTTTTTGTTTTCTGAATTTAATTAATTATTATATTAATCCTAACTAGTGTATATAAGGAATTAAGTTTCATATTTTAACAGCTCCTAGTAGGAGGATAAACTGATTAAGGCGTTGCGGTTCTAAACGAGAGGTCACGAGTTCGATCCTTGCAAGGGCCGGTTCATAAAAGAAGACCCCCTTTTTACCGATTTTTGATATATTTACACTTTAGTCCCTGAAGTTTCAATTTTTACAAAGATAGTCCCTGAAGTTTCGAAAATTGACACAAATGGTCCCTGTACTGTTCAGTTAAGTATGCTAACTGAGTTAGTGTTTAAAGAAGAAATCTTTATATGAAAGTTAACCTGGCTAAACCATTCAGTTAAAATAGTTTCAATAATGACGATATTACTCATTCAGTTATTGTATGATAAATATAATGACTCTGGTGAACCTCCCTTCAAACATTGTGGATATATATATCTTCTTCATCCTTTGCTTTAAGCTCAAGAGCGCTCTCCCCCTGACCTCTCTCTCTCTCTCTCTCTCACATAGAAAAACCTAAAAACATATTTAAAGAGTGGGGCACCCTAGCGAAGAAAAGCACATGGATTTCTTTTTCCACTACAGAAACCCTAATTTCCAATCTTCTTCTGTAGTCATAACAAACAACAAAAGCACCAACTCGTTTCATGGTAAAGAAGGGGAGAGGAAGAGGAACAAGAGAACCAACAACAACAAGATGAGCACCAAAGTGAAGCTCTCTACAGACCCACAAAGTGTAGCTGCAAGAGAAAGAAGGCACAGAATCAGTGAGAAGTTCAAGATTCTAAGAAGTTTGATCCCAGGTGGCGACACCAGAAACATGGACACAGTTTCCATGCTAGAAGAAGCCATTCAGTATGTCAAACACTTAAAATCTCAGATTTGGCTTCACCAAACAATGATAAGTTTTGAAAACTTTGATGGTTATCATGATCATGATGCTGGAAGAAATTATAATCATCTTGATCAATACCCACATCAAGATTTTCACCCTTCTGGTCATTTTAATGATGATTACCACCACCATGAGATGCTACCACAGCTAGGATTTGAAGAAGGATCTTCACTCAAAGTTGAAGATGAAGATTACGTGGTTTCTCTCTCTCATGATCATCATCATGCACTTTATCCATGAACTTCTCTTATATAAAAACATATTTGCTTAGTAATTAATTAATTATGAATATTCTAGATCTTTCGTAAGTCTAAGTTATTAGGGGAGTTTCATGATGCGATTAAGAATGTTTTGGACGTATGTTCATGAAACGTAATCTTTATGTCTTAGTGTAATATCGTGCTACTTTTGACTTGTAATGATTACCTGCACTGTCATATGAAACGCTTGCAGAATATTTGACCAACCAATCAGAGATGAGCTTAACACAAGTTAATAAATGCTTGCCACTTTTGCAAAGAAAATGTCTAACAAGTTAATTAATGCATGCCACTTTTGCAAAGGAGTAGCAACTTTTGTGTGTATTTCGTGAGTTTTTTTTTTTCATTAAAAATAATATGAGCGTTATTGGAATAATGCCCCACTACACCATTTTTGCAATAACGCCCATGCTGACTAGAATGCCACGTGTCGGATAATGCCCAATGATGGGGGCATTATTTTTGTTCACCACTACGGGTGGTATAAGTTACTTCACTATATGTGCGTAAGTCATCAATGATTATTATCTATAGTTAAGAAATAGTAGCAGATATAATTGATTAATCGATCGCTTCCTAAATTACTAGTTTTGATTTAGCTAAAACTGATAGCACTGTTCAATCTAATGATAACATTCTCAATGGTATAACAAATTTTTTTTGGAAGGTGACTTTCTATGTACTGGACCTATTGGTCACCGGGTTCATGTCGAAGACAATCCCCCGTCAGCCCCGCACTCTCGGACGCGATGTTCGATCGGGCCGCGGCCGCCGCGCAAGCTGACTTCCGCCCGAAACCATACTGCCCCCACACGAGAGACTCGCTGGGGTAACAGCTGGGTAAAACCGGGTTGCCCTCAAGACCGCACCATGCCTCGGTAGGATACGATCCATCATTGGGACGTCCCACCCCCCCCGTATGCAACACCCGGGAGTCGAACCGGCGACCTCCAAGGAGGAAGCCGGCCCAACCCAAACCACATGGGGATTGCCAAGTGAGCTAGGGGGCGGGATTATGGTATAACAGATATATATTACTCTGATTTGGTTTTCATATTTCTATTAAGCTTATTTGTTTGGTGTATGTTATGTTAATCTTAATTTATAGAGATTACAGATAGAAATGTTTAGAATTATGTCTCTTCATATATGGTTATAGAAACTAAACTCCATCAAGTGTTTTAGCAACCGTAAGGGGGGTGGGGGTGGTCATCACTCATTCATCAACACTCAATCAATTTCCGCCATGTCATCAACTATTTTTCCATCACTCACAACCTTTTTTAGTGGCAATGGTTATCAGTCACAACACCCATAATAAACCCTCACACCCCCTCACATGTTCCATCACTCACAATCCATAACGCGTGATATCTTTAACGGAAATTGTTCTTCACGCGTGGAACTAACATGGTGGCGGTGGTTTGTTGCATCCCACCACGCGTTATACTTGGCCCATCGCGGAAATTCTTTTGCCGCCCACAGTCCCCTAACAAAGAATGGCTAACAAGACTTAAATTATTATCCTGATTCTCCTAATTAGTAGTGCTCATAACCCTGTTGGACGGAAGTATATTATAAGCTAGATTAGGGATATTTATACTTATGTTATTATGTAATTTAATGTAGCATTAGGATTATTATTTTGTATAATTATTTGTTTATCCGAAGTCTTGGCGGCTACTCATCTCGAACCCCAAATATATATGTAAACGTATTGCAAACTTATGAGATTCACCGATTTGACTACATAGTGTTATCAGAGCCACATCGATCCATCTTTAATCCGCAATTTACATTCATTCCGATCAAGAGAGTTCAATCCTACAATTTGATTCTACAACCCTAAATTCATAATCAATCATGCATTACTAGAAAACTTCAACAATTCCTATCAAAGTTTCCTACGCATTTCCTACTAATGAAAATGTTAACACTTTTCCCACGAAATTCCTACGAACAAAAACAGGTCTTAGTTTTGTGACAAAAAAGCGACAAATTGGTATGCGTAGGAAAAGTGTCGGAATTTTGCGACGGATTTCCGACAGAATTTCTTTTCATTTTAACCATTAGTCGGAAATTAGTAGGAATCAATGTGCGTAGGAAAAGTGTTGGAAATTTCTGACGGAATTGTTTACATTTTAACAATTCGGAGTAAATACGTAGGAATCCAATGAATAAATAAAATTAAAGATATTAAAATATAAAGTTTTTTTAATTTAAAAAATATATATGGTATTTTTATAAAAAATTTATTAATATTCATAGGAAATGTGTCAGATATAGCAACATATTTCCGACGGAATGGTTTTTAACTAATATCCATCGGAAATGTGTAGGAAAATACCGACAGAAATTCGTAGGAAAATTCTGAATTTAATAGTTCCGTAGAAACTGCGTAGGAATCTATAATAAAAGGCCTTAATGGGCCAAGAGATCATTGGTTAAAGAATTCTATCCTATAATAAAAACTATGAGACGTTGTGACTCTTTATTTCACTCTGGTTCTCCTCTCCATGAAACCCTAGGTCTCTCCCACAGCCGTCATCTCCGTCCACAGCGCCACTCAAACACCAAGCCGGAAGCAGCAGCGCTGTATGTATGGTCTGTTTAGTTACTTTTTTTAAACAAACTCTTCGTTGTCCTTCTGATTTCTCACTTGCCATTGAGATTATTTCATAGTCTTTTCCCAGTTGATTTATCTTATGTTATTAATTAGTTAATTTCATGAGTTGTTTTGAGTCACTTTAGATTATTTTATTTATTTTAGAGTCCTTAGTTTGAATTTTAAATAGAGATATCATGTTAAAAGAATTACTCACAAACTGTTTAATTTGGTTCAAAGTTATCTTTCCTGTTTGTTGTAAGATATTTTTCATGTTTTTTGTTTCGGACACATTGCAAGTTTTGGATGCTCAGTTGTAATTTTAAATGTTTGTAAAGAGTTAGTTATAAAACAATCTCTAGAGTGTGTTAAATATAAACATATGCATGTAGGGTGTATACATTATGTCTGATGTGCGTGATACGCGTTGTGCTTGCGGACATGTCCCTTTACATTGGAAAAATGGTAATCCGCGTGGTAGGGGATCACATGAAGACGTCGTGGAGGATGTAACAATCATATTTTAGTGAAACGAAAATATCCGGGCATCGTGTTGAGGCACCCTATGAGAGTCCTACTAGCAGGCATCCTATGTTTTTGCTCAAAGAAGTTGATTAAGATAATGTTAGCTTTCATTTCTTCATTTGGTGTTAATCGTGTAAGGCTTCCTAAACCGGTTTTTTTTTTTTTTTTTTTGTAGTGAAAGGTGGAAGTAGAACAAAAGAACACGGCAATGGTTGGGTGAAAATGAGTTCGAATCGCAAGTAAAAGGAAGGGGTTTTTTTTTATTTGTGGGTTTCTAAACCTATTGTACTGAGTCGTGGGTATTTTGTTGACACATTTCTGAGTCTAGGGTATTTTATTTTTGGTTGCATTGTATAATAAAACAAATCGCAATTGAATTACTTAAGGTTTTCGCATGTTTTCGCCGCTGTAACGCGCAACGGGTAAAATTTTTGGTTTTTATATATTCTATTGCTCTATATATGTGCGGTTTATATTGTACTTCACATATAGTCTAGCCTTACACATATTTTTTTTCTATTATAGGGATGGAACACCGAAAAATGACTAAAAAAGTCAGAGAGCGGAAGAACAAACAACTCGTTTTAACAATTTCGATTGAAAAAGTACGAGCTGAAATAGAAAATGAACTTGCAAATGAAAGGGATGCTAGACAAGATTTGGAGCAAAGAGTGCAACAGATGAAAAAAAGAAATGAAAGAAAATCAAGAAATGAGGCTAAACAATTTGAAGAGTTTATAAAAAAATTTCAGCCCCCCGTTAGTCATTAGTGGTAGTTTTTTAATTATTTCGACTCTTTATGTTTAACAATGATCATTATGTTTAGAGTTAATTACATAGTTAGTCCCTGTGGTTTACACAAGGTAACACTCTAAGGTACTAATAGTTTAAATTCACTTTCTAGGGTATTAACTTTTCATTTTTAACGTTTGAGGGTATTAACGTTAACTGTCTGTTAAAACTTAACCCTGCCACTCTCATGTTCAAAAAACATGAGGGTATTTTCGTCATTACAACCCCTTTGTTTAAATAATGATAATATACTGGATAATAACAAACAAGACTCCATTCTGTCTTCAGCATCTTTCAAACCTTTTTCAAAATCCCCAATTCAAACCCTAAACTTAACCATGGTGCCGCATCACTGATTTAAGTGGGGTGCAACGGTGGTTTGGTTTTGACATCGATCACAACAAAAGTGAAGTGCGGTGAGGTGCCCACCCACCATCAACGATTCCGACATCGATCACAACAAGGGGCTATGTTTGGTTCAACTCAGATCTGGGTCTGATCGCAGTTGTGGTGCAACAGTGGTTTGGTTTAGTTCAAAACCGGTTTTGATCTTGTTCATATCGCAGTGGTGGTGCCTCAATCGAAGTGGTGATGCAACGATGGCTTGGTTCGGTTCAAATCTTAAGTGATGATGGTGCAACGATCACTCTCCTCTCTCTAAAACTCACCAGCAATCGCTCCACTTTTCATGGCCGATTCGCCGCACTTTCATCCGGCATCGGCTAGGGTTTCACTCACCAGCAATCGCTCCACTTTACGTGTGTTAATTGTTATGGTTTTAAAGAGCTTTTGAGGAGATGCTAGCTTAGAAGTTCGTTGACAGATGTTCTGGTGGTTTCGATTGTCGGATTATTCATAATCACCTGTATGTATGCGATTCTTGTTAATTCGTTTTGGTTAAATTTGCTAACTACTGCAATTGTTTTGATTATTGGCTGAAGTTACAGTTATATTCATCGTAATTTACATGTTTGTATGTGTATTTGGTATTGTTTTTTGTTGTTTATAATAAACTATGAAGTTCTGGATATTGTAAAATGAGGGGAAAACACTTGCAGCATGTAATGACGAAAATACCCTCATGTTTTTTGAACATGAGGGTGTCAGGGTTAAGTTTTAACAGACAATTAACGTTAATACCCTCAAACGTTACAAAATGGAAAGTTAATACCCCAGAAAGTGATTTTAAACTATTAATACCTTAGAGTGTTACTTTGTGCAAACCACAGGGATTAACTATGTAATTAACTCTTATGTTTACCAATGATGATTTTGTAATTTAAACGTACTCAAATTTATGTAATTTGGTTTTGATGAATTTATGTTTCCAATCATATTTATCATTATGCTTTTTTTATCAGGGCAAAATGGTATTTTGTATTCATTTTTTAATATATATGTAGGAAATGTGTAGGAAAAAGATTAAACAAGGTCGTTACATTTCGTTGGAATTGTGTAGGAAAAATAGATAATATTGTAGGAAATGCGCAGGAAAAATATACATTCCATTCGAATTGTGTAGAAAAAAAAACTAATTTCGTAGGAAATGCGTAGGAAAAAAGAATACATTCCGTTGGAATTGTGTATGAAAAAAATAATTTCGTAAGAACTGTGTAGGAAAAACGAATACATTCCGCTAGAATTGTGTGGGAAGAAAAAAATAATTTCGTGGGAAATGCGTAAGAACACAAATGTTATTATTTTAATGTTATTTTAGGTTTTTTTAAACAATTAAAAACGAAATGTTAGGTTTAAATTTTATTAATAAGGGTTAAATAGGAATAAATCAGTTTCATGCATTAATAATTGTACCTTACACATTAAAACTTGTGTAATTAATAATGTTCAAATGTAAAGAAATCATTTTCATGCATTTATAAATTGTACCTTTATTAAACCTTGTGCTAGGTTTCTTAAATTATTTGTGAAATCACAACGGAGGAAATTAATAAGGTTTACATGTTATTATAAAAGTCAAATGGAAAGAAATGATTTTCATGCACTGATAAATTATACCTTACACATTAAAACTTGTGTTAGGTGTCATAAATTTTTTTTTTTTTTTTTGTGAAATTAGAATGAAGGATAAAGAAATCTTTTATATAGTAATATAGATAGATAATATAGATTAAAACAAACAATTTACCCTAAGCTTACAAAATCAAACTTAATTCATATATTTTTCTTATAAATATAATTATAATTATTAATTGATTTATATATTATTTTGAAATGTCATATTTCACCTCTTATTTTATTTATTATTTGATTTTATTTTAGGTTTGTTTAAATTAATTAAAAATAAAAAGTTTACATGATATAAATGAATGAAATTAATAAGGATTACATGATATTAAAAAAGGTCTAACTAGAAGAAATTATTTTCTTGCATTGATAAATTATACCCTACGCATTAAAACTTGTGTTAAATGTCTTAATATTTTTGTGAAATTACAATTTTGAACATAGAAATCCTTTATATAGGGCAACGATACAAATGTATTTCTGTTTTGGCCCCATGGATACTAATACATCTACACCACACATTATCCTACATAAGAATCATGAAATATTGTTAATTATCAGAAGTTTCAAGGGAAAAAACAAGAAAATGTTGCATGGGAAGCCACATATTTAAGAAACAACAATATGGACGATGGGGATGACTAACCATTTCCATCTATTTCTCATTTTGACTCTGTCTAAAATACTGTTGATACATATTATGTGGTCGCGACTCGGTTCGGTTCAACTTGGCTCGGTTCGGTTCGACTCGGTTAGGTTCGGCTCAAGCCCTACGTCACGACATTCCTCCGTCGTGCGTCCCAGAGTTCGACACGCGAAGCACGGAGAGCCGAGAACGTTTCCCGCTTGACACATCATCATGACATCATCATGATGATGTCATGATGATGTCATAACTTTGACTAAACTTCACATGTTTGAAGGCAATTGATTTCATTTACGTATAGCATGCATGTGGGCCGAAACACTTCACTTGGGCCAATCAGAACGCAGCATGGACTTCAACATTTGGGCCCAAGCCCATATTCGGCGAATCACAAGGAAGTCGACGAAACACATGTGTTTCGCCGACTGGATTCCATTTCGTCGATTGTTTCGTCAATGATGTTGTGTTTCGCCGAGTCCCAGTCCGTTTCGTGGTGTCTGTTGCTATAAATAGACAAGTCTCAAGACAGAAGACTAAGAGAACAGAACAGAGAGCACAAACACACACACACGAGAGTTTGAGAGAGTTTGCAAAATACATTTGTAAACATTGATTTGTAACAGACCCTTTCATACGTATTAATACAGAGGTGTTAATCGGTGAATCTTGTGTGTTGATTATTTGCGTGTTCTATCTCGGTTTGCTATCTCGGTTGGATTCCGCACAACCGGGGTGGTTTGTACACAAGGATTAGGCGACTAGATCCTCCCCTAGCCGGACCTACAAATACAAGTGCCATAGCATAGTGTAAAAGAGTGAACCCGGGCGGGTCGATACTTCTACGGTGATGAACGGCTACACCTCGTCTACTCCGCTTCATCCTAGACCTGCAAACAAGAAGAGAGAAACGTGGGGAATGTAGAGACGGCCGGTAGGGGAAGAATCCCCTATTTCCAACTACAAAACTGTTTGCCCCATATCTCATGCCCTAATAAGGAGGTGGAGGCCTCCTTATATAGGAGATATGGGAAAACCCTAACCTCAATGGGCCAGGCCCAGTTAGGGGTTGTCTCTACGAGCCCACAGCCTAGTGTAGTATAAACTACGACGCGCTGGGCTTCGCGGGTTAGTATGCAATAATAATATATAATTACTATAAAAGTGATAAATAGCAGGAAAGTCCGACCACTCGGATCGGGTCCAGTACCATACCTCGTTATGTCCCCCAGTCTAGTGTTGCTCCCGCGTGCAAGCGTGGGAGGAGAACTTAGACTTATTAGGAGCTCGGGAGTGAAGATCACTAATTTTAGGCTTACATGCCGTCCGGGTGCGAGAAAGTTGCTGGCCACGTTTGTTGTGGTTGTCGTTAGCTGTGAGTGGAGATAATGGAGCAACGAATAGTTTACGATTGTTCATCGTGGAAATTGGTTGGGCAAACCTGACGCACGCTGATTGGTTATAGACAATTGTCGTTTGAATTTCCATGATCTTCTTAAGGTTGTGCGTACGCGGTTAGGTCTCGTGTATGAGCCTTGGAACAGGCTGAGTTTTGGTAGTTCAGTGTCTCGCCCTTGGATGACTTTTGCGGGTGTGGCCCTGCCTTAGCGGTGTGCACACAGTCGTGTGGGCTACTGTAGAATATCCACCCTGTGGTGTGACTTTTGTCGGTTAACATATGGTGCGCTAACGGCGTTCAACTCATTGAAAGAATTGATGTTGATGTGACGACGGTCCCTACCACGCGTCCGTGTCATCGGGATCTCCGTTGTCGTAATGTGCATCCATTGGTGGTCATAGATGCACATGCAGATGTTGTGCCACCTTAGGCGAATGTAGAACTGCTGGCGGTTGTACCAGCCGTAGTTATTGACGATCCGACTATAGCAATCATCGTTGCAGTCGGGAAGAATGTTATACAATGCACCCCTGCAGAAGTGCTTGTTATGCTCTGTGACCTCAGAAGGGTGCTTAGAGCGTTATGTATGTTTCCCACAATGTTTTTATAATTGTGGGAAAAGTACTTGGTTTTCCATCAGTGGTTGTGCATCTATTACCAAGATACCCACTGGAGTAGTAGTGGATGAATACATCTATTACCAAGATGCCCACTCTTAGCGCTGTATAATTTGATCATCTGACTTTGTTATCATGAAAAGTATTTCGCGTCAGAGTTGTTTTTTACCGTGATATGCAGTTCAAATGCGGTGGTAATATTTTGTACCGTAATATACAGTTTAAATGCAGTGGTGTAACACCACGTAAAAACGTGTCCAATTATGTATAGACACGTGTCCTAAACTCTAGATATGTGAAAAATTGAGTTTGAAGGACTAAAGTTGACAAATAGTGAAAATATGTATGCGAAGGGACTAAAAGTGTCAACATGCCAAACTTGAGCCTCTGAATGACCATACGTGAAGAATATATTCTTAAACGAGTGATTTATTGGATATAAGAAGCCGTTTGTGAAAATAATCAAAAGATTATAAAACTACAAGGGTTAAACGTGTCAACATGTTAATTCTGACCTCTGAGTGACATTTTAACGAACCCAAGGCTTTGAAATATTCAAATATACTCTCAAGAATAAGTGATAAAAATTTCACGTGGTTTCGAGATTGTTAAGCGAGTTTTCAAGACTTTGGGTAAAAAGTGTCAACTTGATGAAACTTGCATTTATAGTGATATTTAACGAAGCCGAGCTTAACGAAGTTTGTTTATACATCCTTGGGCCTCTACAATCTAACTACAAGGGCCTTACATGTCAAAAATCAAGTTATATAAGATTTTAAATGGCCAGGGACTGAATTGGACAAGTTTGAAACTTGTTTAACTTGTTCCCCACCTCCAGGCGGGCCGCGTAGCCCCTGAAGACCTCTTACGCGAGCCGAGTAGAAGTGCCCAGCGCAGAATTATGTTGACAGATGCAGGTTTCAGCTGCATAACCGACTTATTCTCAATTGTATCGATCCTAGGGGCTGTTAAACGGTTTTATTAATCCACTATGACACCTGGGGTGATCCTAGGAGGTCCCATAACAGCTTCAATGATCTAGGGACATGGCAAATCACTATATAAGAAGAACTAGTTCGTGTTTATTATGCACACATTTGCAAACAACTTTCAAAGGACTCATTTCTAGAGCTTGCAAGAATTAGGAGAAGAATTACAAGTGTAGAAAAGATAGCAAGGACCATTAGTAAGAGTCTTAACCCCTGTTTAGTCCTTTTAATTAGCTTAATTACCAAAAAGTCAAACTTGTCGTAAATTAACTTTGACTTTCGGTTTAATCTCAAACGGTCCAGCCACTAACCGAAACGAAAGTGGTTATGGAACTATATTAAACTAGGTGATTAACCCTTAAAAGGGCACCTCCTAATTATTTCGTTTGACTAGTCAATTGTCGGGTCAAACTAGTTTGACAAAAAGTCAAACTGGACAAAAAGTTTAAAATGAATTAAATTAATAAAACAAAAGTTCTAAATTATATTTTAACATTCTAATGATTTGGTAATTAATATTAGAACATGTTTTATCAGTCCTAACCTGACAATTATCAGTCTAAGGTCAGTTTATAACCGAAAGTCGCAAAAGCTTGACTTTTGCTTTGACTTTCAGTTCTGACCCGTTCAAGCTTAATTCCCCCATGTTTTAAGCTTCCATTAGGACCACATTACTCAGTAGTATAACCCTCTGGAGTTATAGTGCATGGTTCTTAGTGGTTTGAATTATATGCTCTTGATCGTTAATATGCTTATAAATGCCATAAATGCCCTTTTGACACAAAAATGAGATTTTTAGAAATGTGAAAGGACAAAAACCTTTGCTACTGATATTTAAATTTGTCGCAAAAATTTGACATCAGTTCATGGTCACAAATAGAAGTTATGCGCGATATCGTAATTAGAAGCTTTTTATTAATTAATTTGCGATATCATGCATAATACGTGTTTAAACTTGGATTTTGAACCAAAACTCATTACCTACTATTAAGATATTATTTTTAAGGAATTTTAAGATTTTTGGCGAGATTATTATCTGTTTAAAACATTGAGTTCTTGTGTAAATCGGTTAATGACGATAATGCCCTTTTTAGGCATAAAATGAGATTAACAAATGATTTGAATGCCAAACCTTTTCCTATTGATTTTATATATATAATAAATTATTTTGAGCATTCAAAACTTATCAAAATCTCAGAATTTCATAAACATCTTGATTATCGTCAATTAGCGAGTTTTACACTATTTAGGTGCATAGTATGGTTTAAAACCATACTTAACATCTAAGACTTATTACCTACTGAATTTTTAAACAAATTTCAATATTATTACAGTAGGTATAAGTTATAAACTCAGGTTTCCAAAAATGTCCTTAAAAGCATATGTGAAATGACCAAAATGCCCTTTCGGGGCATAGTTTGGCCATAAATGGTAAACCTCACATATATGTAATATCTTACTGATGTAATGAGATAAATTAAATATTTTTACTGATTTCAAAAGACCAGAACTTCAGTTGGTTATAAAATCTCTTTTATAAGCATTAAATTTACCAGAATGCCCTTACGGGACTTAAATTGTTTTTAAATACTTTTTGGGCATATATGTTAACATCTTACTGATGTATTAACATATTTTAAGCATAATAACAAGTAAGACTTGTATATAATTAATTTGGTCACCCGTTACGCGTTTATGCGTTCGGATCGGTTTATGTGACTAGTTTACGTAAAATAGCCGAAACGGGTCTAACCTTATCATTAAATCCTCAAATTTCAGAATGTGTTTAGTTTACCCATATTATACAAGTATCCAAACTTGACGGGTCTAAATCACATTCTATTCCGGTCTCCGTTTAATCTAACGTTTAGGACCGTAAGGTTTCTTTCTAGCTAGCCGGTCTAAGTCTTTGACTTAACTAAAGACCCGTTAGCATCCTAATAGGTTATTAAACCTTCTACACAGATTAAGTAGCATCCAGTAGAAGGTACCATCATAAAGCTTTAGGAATTACGGCTGAGTTATCTTCACTTTAAGCTCAGGTAAATACTTTTAACATATTTTCCCTTATACGGGCTTGGGATATGGTATTATAATAATATCACTTAGTCGGGTATGAAATCATTTAATCAGATTGTGATTAATAAATTTACATAACCCGTTTTAATCTGTCTTGTTTGATAACATAAACATTTGGGGGTTAATTCGACCGTGTCCTGGATATCCTTGGCTAATTTCATTTGAAAATGGCCACGACCTATGCACGGGGTGTAGGCATACACCTGACAGATGCAAATGCTAAAAATATAAACCCACATGTTGGGGATAACTCCTTTGTGGGTTCTATAAGTGGTGAGTCAGCTAATCATGACCGGCTTCCAACCGGCACCAATTGTATGACAAACATGTAAATCTGTATACAAGATTATCTTTAAATAATTGTCCCAAGTTATAAATGATTTGTGCCTTGTGCACTTAAATCAATTTTCATAAATGTTTTCAAAAGAGTCAGTTAATTGTATTTACCAGTGTAAACTGACGTATCATCTAAAGATTGATTGACAGGTACCTCTCGTAAATAGACTGGAGTTATTAGGTGTCGTATAAGAGGATCTTGCAAATCCCTAAGATGCCTGAAGTCTGTTATTTTCCATTTCTTGTATTTTATTTATGATCCGCCTGTGGATCTTATTACAATCCAGTCTGTATATTCTTTCGTCGAACACTCAGACATTATGGTTTGTAATAGTTTATTCACCAAGCCTTCCGTTGTGCTATTATATTGTGTGTATTGACAATGATGATATCAACTATGTCACGATACTCCCCGCCGGGCCCACCGGTAGTATATGGAAATATCGGGGTGTGACAGGTTGGTATCAGAGCCAACATTGAGTGAATTAAACACTAACCTTTTGTGTTTAGTCTCAATGACACAATAAGCACATTCCTTAGACTTCCGAGTCTAGGCTAATGACCTAGGATTTATTCTTAACTTTCCTTTTATTGTTTATATCATATTTACTTGTTTTGATAGGTTATCAAATTGGAAAATGCTGCCACGTGTGAGAGGCAGAGGAAAAGGACCAATGAGAGGAGGGCCATCAGGCCACACGGGACCATCCCATCGACGTACCCCGTCAGCGACTTTCTCCAGTTCCGACTCTCGGGACCATTGGAGTCATAACTTCGAGCCGACGAGACATTCTGTTTCGCTAGGATCCTCACCGTCTGACCATCCATACTTTGGACAACCCATTCCCGATGAACCCCAACATTCCCAGCATTCTCTAGAATCACACCATTCGAACCAATCTCACCACTCCCTTCACTCCGATTCCATTTATTCCCCAGGTCAATTCAATCCCAATGAATATGTCAACAATCTTTTTGGTTTCAACCCTTTAGGACCTCAAGATCACTTCTCCCAGGAGATTGAAATGGATGATGACCCTGACCCTGAAATGCAAACCGGAACACCGAGCCACCCTATCAGTATCTCAAGCGGTTCTTCGTATCAAGGATCGCCGTACCAAGGGCCCGATCCATTTAAGGAATGGTGGTCAAGGTATGAATGGGAATTCACCCCTTCATATCATAACTCTCCTGCTCAACCTCCTTTAAATGATCCGCAACTTCAAGCAGTTACCCCACCACCTATACCAGTTGAGGAACCACCTCAACCGCCTCCCAAGCCGCTAAGGCGAAGGAGAAATGCTCGAATGTCTGTGCGTGGGGGACCACGGTTCGCATCCCCTCATGGTTCAAGTTCTTACCCTCCTATTCCCGAGGACCCCTAAATGGGTGGACCCTCGCACGCGGTGCCGGAAGTCAATCCTCCGCCAGTTTCTCATGCACCACCGCCACCGCTAGTGGGTTTTGAAAACCCGATACCAACATACCCAGGTTCGTCTAGGTATAACCCATCTGGGTATCCAACCAGTGCGGAATATGGAGCCCATGACCCATACCTTACTGCAGCACAATACAATGCACTTTATCCTTCGTCTTACCCACCAGTTTACCCAACCGGATATCCGGTGCAAGGGTATCAATACCCACCATATCATCAACCTCCTCCTCCCCAACAGGAGCAAACTCAGGAGATTCTGCAGAGGTTAGACCGGGTTGAGCATGAAGCCGATGAAACTAAAAAGAAGCATAATGGCTTTCTCAAGGGCCTTGCGAACCTCATTAAAGGCAAGAAGAAGTAGGAAGTTGTTATTTTATTTTATATTGTCTTTTAATCAAGTCCCTGCGAGGACATTATTTTATTTTCAGTACCAAGTCCCTGTGTGGACTTACTTTCTATTTCTGTAGCCCCTGCGTGGGCAGTGTGTTGTTTCAAGTCCCGTTTAGAGCATCGTTGTACTAGTTTCGTGATTTAATGAAGTTATTTTCGATTTTCAAATATGAATTCTATTACATCATCATGCTATATCATTTCAAATTTAATTAATCTGCCAAAGAAATTCTTAGAGGTATAACCTAGCCAAAAATATTAATGGCTATGATGGTACAACCTTTTAAGAAAATAACTCGCTGTTAACATCTAAAATCATGTTAACATTCCTGGTTGTGCAGTACGGAAAACCACACAAGCTTCCAAATGTACTTGGACTTTTCCAAGTCACTATCATAGCCTATATAATCTATATGAATCATGGCTAATAAACATCAATATGATGTATACACCTAAAACATCCATTTGAGATGTACGCTTACAAGCAAAGGTGTAATAATGACAATGACAGTTCTACTTTATAAACTTCTTGTCAGTAAGGCGACGAACGATGTTTGACCCTTAAAAGATCACTGATCCAGGAGATCATTGATATAGTTTAATCGTCCCTATGACATGGCCTCTTGTGCTGTCTAAATGTCTTTCGAGACGAGCCTTGTGCTAAATTAAAGTGCCTTTCAGGACATTGACAGTTGTGATTTATATTCCCCTGTCTAATAAAATATAAAGAATTATATCTCATTGATTATTATTATTTTCTTAAAATGGTCTATATGGTTTAATAATACCATGACCATCTAATCATCAATGTGATGATTTATTGCATAATTTAAATATAGCATTATTGTTTAATATAGTACCCAAATCATGGATGGATCTGATGAAGTAAACAGTCATCCACGGGAAGAAAACTATAATGAGCCCAGAATAAATCTTACAAACGCTGAACTGCAAGCCATGATTGACACCGCAGCTGGTCAAGCGGTGGATAAGATATTCAAGGAACAGAGTCATGTTCGGTCCAAAACTCACACAAAACCCTTATCACTGTCGCATGCATCAAGAAGGGATGAATCTCAGCATTCATCCAATCAAAGATCTGAGCCTCAGAAAGTGGTGTTCAATCATACTCCTAAGTACAAAAAGAGTTGTACCTATAAGTACTTCGTCTCCTGTAAACCGAGGGATTTTACAGGAGAAAAGGGAGCAATCGACTGCATGAAATGGTTAGACGAAATGGAGACTGTGATTGACATCAGTGGATGTGCTAAGGAAGACATAGTTATGTTTGTGTCTCAATCTTTCAAGGGCGATGCCCTCACTTGGTGGAAAGCATTAGTACAGTCCACTGGAAAGGTTCATTTGTATAACCTTTCATGGAGCAAGTTTGTGGATCTTGTGAAAGATACATATTGTCCTCAGCATGAAGTTGAGAGGATTGAAACTGACTTCCTCACCTTGGTAATGAAGGATTTAGACTGTAGGTCCTATGTGACCAATTTCAACTCGATGTCGAGGCTTGTACCATATTTAGTCACTCCTGAACCCAAACGCATTGCGCGTTTCATCGGTGGTTTAGCCCCTGAAGTAAAGGGAAACATCAAGGCTTCCAAGCCTACTACTTATAGATCTGCTGTGGATCTATCTCTATCCCTTACTCTTGATATTGTGAGGAGTAGGGCAAGGAAAACTACCGATGACGGGAAGAGGAAGAGGGAGGAAGACAAGTCTTCTCAATCAAACCAAAAGAACAAAAGGAGCTTTGGTTTTAAGAAAGGGTAGTCGAATGACAAACCCAGGTGCAAGACCTGCAACAAAAGGCACTTTGGAAAGTGCAACCAAGACCCACAAGCTAAACCATATGGGATTTGCAAGAAGAAGGGGCACAAAACGGTGGAGTGCCAGAACATTAAGGATGCAACCTGTTATGGTTGCAACGAAAAGGGGCACATCAAGACAAACTGCCCCAAGAATGCTAAGAAGCCTAAAGAGGCGAAGAAAACCAACGCAAGAGTTTTCCAGATGAATGCAAGGGAAGCAGTGAACGACGAGAATGTCATAACATGTACCTTCTTCATTAATAATAATTATGCTAGAGTCTTATTTGATTCAGGTGCTGATAAGTCTTTTGTAGACCATAAGTTTTGTAAGTTACTGAATCTGCCTCTTAAGACTCTAGACATAAAATATGAGGTAGAGCTTGCTGATGGTACCTTAGAAACAGCCTCAACTCTTCTTGATGGATGTTTCATATCCATTAAGAATCATTCTATCCCGCTATCCCTCCTGCCAATGAAATTGGCTGGGTTTGATATAGTTTTGGGCATGGATTGATTGTCGCATAACCAAGCCCAAATTGCCTGCGATAAAAAGCTAGTTATCATTAAAACCCCTTCTGGTGAATCCGTCACCATCCAAGGAGATACACTGTATGGTCTTCCCAACAATGTGTCCATTCTCAAAGTATCGCAATGTCTGAAGAGTAGATGTGTCATCTATATGGCACAAGTGTCAGTGAACGACCCAAAGCCTAAGCTTGAAGATATTCCTATTATCTCTGAGTATCCTGATGTCTTTCCTGACGAATTACCTGGACTACCTCCGAAGAGACAAGTTGAATTCAGGATAGACATTCTCCCAGGATCTGCACCAATTGCGCGAGCTCCTTATCATTTAGCGCCCACTGAAATGAAAGAGCTCAGGACCCAATTGGATGACCTACTAGAGAAAGGTTTCATACAACCTAGTTCTTCGCCTTGGGGAGCTCCAATTTTGTTTGTGAAAAAGAAAGATGGATCAATGCGCTTATGCATTGATTATCGTGAGCTAAACAAGATAACGATCAAGAATCAATATCCCTTACCCAGGATCGACGACTTATTTGATCAGCTTCAGGGGGCGAGTTTCTTTTCAAATGTTGACTTGAGGTCCGGATATCATCAACTTAAGGTCCGAACTGAAGATGTGCCTAAAACAGCGTTCAGAACAAGGTATGGACATTACGAGTTTTTAGTGATGCCTTTCGAGCTCACTAATGCGCCAGCAGCTTTCATGGACCTCATGAATAGAGTCTGCAAACCATACTTAGATAAGTTTGTCATTGTCTTTATAGATGACATACTTATCTACTCTCGTAATCAAGTTGATCATGAGAAGCATCTTCGATGTATATTAGGATTGCTTCGATAGGAGAAGCTGTATGCTAAATTCTCCAAGTGCGAGTTCTGGCTTCGTGAAGTCCAATTTCTTGGACATGTTGTTAGTGAACGTGGCATCCAAGTAGATCCCGCCAAGATAGAAGACATTATGAATTGGGAAGCACCGAAGAGGCCAACAGAAATTCGCAGCTTTCTGGGTTTAGCTGGATATTATAGAAGATTCATTGAAAACTTCTCAAGAATAGCTGCACCGTTGACTTCTTTGACCCGTAAGAATGTAAAATTTGATTGGGGTCCAAAACAACAAGAATCCTTTGAGATTCTCAAGCAGAAATTGAGCAATGATCCAGTGTTGACATTACCCGAAGGAATGGAAGAGTTTATCATTTATTGTGATGCATTACACACCGGTATGGGTTGTGTACTTATGCAAAAAGGCAAGGTGATTGCCTATGCATCACGACAACTAAAGGTGCATGAAAAGAATTACACCACCCATGACTTAGAGTTGGGTGCCGTTGTATTTGCACTAAAGTTATGGAGACACTATTTGTATGAAACAAAATGTGTAATTTATTCGGATCACAAAAGTCTCCAACATTTGTTTAATAAAAAAGAGCTCAATATGAGACAGCGCCGCTGGATGGAAACTCTAAATGATTATGATTGCGAAATTCGCTACCATCCAGGTAAAGCAAATGTAGTCGCAGATGCCCTAAGCCGAAAGGAAAGAGTCAAACCAATCAGGATCAATGCCAAGAGCAATGAGCTGAAGAATAGCCTGAATGAAAGGCTATTAGCTGCACAGAAAGATGCTGTTTTGGAAGATAACCTTCCAGATGAAAAGTTAGGTGTAACTGCTGAACAGTCAACACCTGGCATGTATGGAATTCTCAGACTGAATGGAAGAATCTGGGTTCCCATTCATGGAGGACTTCGAGATATAATCCTCCAGGAAGCTCACAACTCCAAATATTCAGTTCACCCTGGAGGTGACAAGATGTATCAGGACTTGAAAGCTAATTATTGGTGGAAAGGGTTGAAGAAATCTATTGCCACCCATGTAGGCTGTAGCTAAGTGCTTGACCTGTGCTCAGATTAAAGCAGAGCATCAAAAACCATCGGGTCTGCTTCAACAGCCAGAACTTCCCACATGGAAGTGGGAGATGGTAACTATGGACTTTATAACCAAGTTACCTAAGACAAGGCACGTAAATGATACCATATGGGTTATAGTTGATAGACTGACTAAGTCAGCACATTTCTTACCTATCAAGGAGACTCATAGCTCTGACAAGTTAGCCCAGTTGTACATGGATAAGATTGTGTCTCTTCACGGAGTGCCGGTGTCTATTATCTCTGATAGAGATACTAGATAGGGATGAGCAAATACCGATCCCGTCCCGATCCCATCCCGATCCCGTCCCGATACCGATAATCCTGATCTCGATATTTCATGAATACTTGATACCGATACCGAAACATGTCGGTTCGATACGGTATCGGTACGGCATCCGTATTTTGAGGGTAAAAGTCGGTATTTTACCGATATCGTACCGTACCGATACCAAAAAAAACCAAAATGTGGATACCGTTTCTGATACCGAAACATGTCGGGATCAGGATTATCGGTATCAGGATCGGGATGGGATCGGTATTTTATACCATTTGCTCATGCCTAATACTAGATACACCTCTCACTTTTGGAAAAGTTTCCAACAATCTTTGGGTACTCGTTTGAATTTTAGTACTACCTACCATCCTCAGACAGATGGACAGAGTGAGCGTACAATTCAAACTTTGGAAGACATGCTTCGTGCGTGTGTTATTGATTTGGGAGGTAGTTGGGATGATCACCTACCCTTGATCGAGTTCTCCTATAATAATAGCTACCATACTAGTATTCAGGCTGCGCCTTTTGAGGCATTATATGGTAGGAAATGCAGAACGCCTGTTTGTCGGGCAGAAGTAGGAGAAGCTCAGTTATCGGGACCTGGTATAGTCCTTGAAACGACGGACAAGATTGTCCAGATTCGTGATCGCCTGAAAGCTGCCAGGGATAGGCAGAAAAGTTATGCTGATAAGAGGCGAAAACCTCTAAAGTTTGAGGTTGGTGATAAAGTCTTACTGAAAGTAACACCCTGGAAGGGTGTGCTGCATTTTGGTAAGAGAGGCAAGCTAAGCCCTAGATATATCGGACCATTCGAGATTATCAAATGTGTCGGCAGTGTAGCTTATAAGCTAAACTTGCCTGAGGAGCTCAGCGGAATTCATAATGTGTTTCACATCTGCAATCTCAAGAAATGCTTAGCTGATGAATCACTAGCTATATCTCATAAAGATGTACAAATTGATGATAGCCTGAGGTTTGTTGAAAGACCTATATCGATCGAGGATCGACAGGTTAAAAAGCTCCAAAGAAAGCATGTGCCAATAGTAAAGGTCAAATGGGATGCCCGTAGAGGTCCCGAATATACGTGGGAGGTTGAGTCCACTATGCGATGAAGTACCCTCACTTATTCCAGTAAATCTTGGGGTCGAGATTTCTTTTAAGGGGGTGAGGATGTAACACCACGTAAAAATGTGTCCAATTATGTATAGACACGTGTCCTAAACTCTAGATATGTGAAAAATTGAGTTTGAAGGACTAAAGTTGACAAACAGTGAAAATATGTATGCGAAGGGACTAAAAGTGTCAACATGCCAAACTTGAGCCTCTGAATGACCATACGTGAAGAATATATTCTTAAACGAGTGATTTATTGGATATAAGAAGCCGTGTGGCCCTGCCTTAGCGGTGTGCACACAGTCGTGTGGGCTACTGTAGAATATCCACCCTGTGGTGTGACTTTTGTTGGTTAACATATGGTGCGCTAACGGCGTTCAACTCATTGAAAGAATTGATGTTGATGTGACGACGGTCCCTACCACGCGTCCGTGTCATCGGGATCTCCGTTGTCGTAATGTGCATCCATTGGTGGTCATAGATGCACATGCAGATGTTGTGCCACCTTAGGCGAATGTAGAACTGCTGGCGGTTGTACCAGCCGTAGTTATTGACGATCCGACTATAGCAATCATCGTTGCAGTCGGGAAGAATGTTATACAATGCACCCCTGCAGAAGTGCTTGCTATGCTCAGTGACCTCAGAAGGGTGCTTAGAGCGTTATGAATGTTTCCCAAAATGTTTTTATAATTGTGGGAAAAGTACTTGGTTTTCCATCAGTGGTTGTGCATCTATTACCAAGATACCCACTGGAGTAGTAGTGGATGAATACATCTATTACCAAGATGCCCACTCTTAGCGCTGTATAATTTAATAATCTCACTTTGTTATCATGAAAAGTATTTCGCGTCAGAGTTGTTTTTTACCGTGATATCCAGTTCAAATGCGGTGGTAATATTTTGTACCGTAATATGCAGTTTAAATGCAGTGGTGTAACACCACGTAAAAACGAGTCCAATTATGTATAGACACGTGTCCTAAACTCTAGATATGTGAAAAATTGAGTTTGAAGGACTAAAGTTGACAAACAGTAAAAATATGTATGCGAAGGGACTAAAAGTGTCAACATGCCAAACTTGAGCCTCTGAATGACCATACGTGAAGAATATACTCTTAAACGAGTGATTTATTGGATATAAGAAGCCGTTTGTGAAAATAATCAAAAGATTATAAAACTACAAGGGTTAAACGTGTCAACATGTTAATTCTGACCTCTGAGTGACCTTTTAACGAACCCAAGGCTTTGAAATATTCAAATATACTGTCAAGAATAAGTGATAAAAATTTCACGTGGTTTCGAGATCGTTAAGCGAGTTTTCAAGACTTTGGGTAAAAAGTGTCAACTTGATGAAACTTGCATTTATAGTGATATTTAACGAAGCCGAGCTTAACGAAGTTTGTTTATACATCCTTGGGCCTCTACAATCTAACTACAAGGTCCTTACATGTCAAAAATCAAGTTATATAAGGTTTTAAATGGCCAGGGACTGAATTGGACAAGTTTGAAACTTGTTTAACCTGTTCCCCACCTCCAGGTGGGCCGTGTAGCCCCTGAACACCTCTTAAGCGGGCCGAATAGAAGTGCCCAGCGCAGAATTATGTTGACAGATGCAGGTTTCAGTTGCATAACCGACTTATTCTCAATTGTATCGATCCTATGGGCTGTTAAACGGTTTTATTAATCCACTATGACACCTGGGGTGATCCTAGGAGGTCCCATAACAGCTGCAATGATCTAGGGACATGGCAAATCACTATATAACAAGAACTAGTTCGTGTTTATTATGCACACATTTGAAAACAACTTTCAAAGGACTCATTTCTGGAGCTTGCAAGGATTAGGAGAAGAATTACAAGTGTAGAAAAGATAGCAAGGACCATTAGTAAGAGTCTTAACCCCTGTTTAGTCCTTTTAATTAGCTTAATTACCAAAAAGTCAAACTTATCGTAAATTAACTTTGACTTTCGGTTTAATCTCAAACGGTCCAGCCACTGACCGAAACGAAAGTGGTTATGGAACTATATTAAAGTAGGTGATTAACCCTTAAAAGGGCACCTCCTAATTATTTCGTTTGACTAGTCAATTTTCGGGTCAAACTAGTTTGACAAAAAGTCAAACTGGACAGAAAGTTTAAAAATGAATTAAATTAATAAAACAGAAGTTCTAAATTATATTTTAACATTCTAATGATTTGGTAATTAATATTAGAACATGTTTTATCAGTCCTAACCTGACAATTATCAGTCTACGGTCAGTTTATAACCGAAAGTCGCAAAAGCTTGACTTTTGCTTTGACTTTCAGTTCTGACCCGTTCAAGCTTAATTCCCCCATGTTTTAAGCTTCCATTAGTATCACACCCCGATATTTCCACGTATTACCGGTGGGCCCGGTGGGGAGTATCGTGACGTAGTTGATATCATCATAGTCAAACAACACAATTTTAAATGCACAGCGGAAGCAAAAGATAAATTTATTTCAACCGAATAAATTGTAATATTAGGTATCACAAAATAGTTGAAACAGATCCACAGGCGGATCAAATAAAAAGGAAACATAGTTCATCAGACTTAAATGCATCCAAGCTTGCGAGACTCTTATTGATGTTAAGGAGAGGCCAGCTTATTTCGAGTAGTACCTGCACTTAACCTTTTTGGGAAAATACGTCAGTTTACACTGGTAAATACAATTAACTGACTCATTTTGAAAAGGTTTAGAAAATTGATTTAAATGCACAAGGCACAAAACATTTTATAACTTGGGATAATTATTTATATATAAACTTGTAAAAGAATTACATGTTCGTTATACGTTCAGTAGCCCGGGTTGAATAGCGGGTTAAAGATTAATAGACACACCACATGGTATAGTCCCGCGGCGAGTTATTCTCGTAACCGGCGGTTATACCTTACTATTTATATATGCACTGGCGGATGTACGCCTACACCCCATGCTAAGGTCGTGGCCATTTCATGAATGATGCCAAGGATATCCGGGACAAGGTCATTAACCCCCCAAAGGCTTTAAGCAAACAAAACAATTTAAATGGGTCATTTCAATAAATCAACCTTCATACGATTAAAAATTTAATGCCCGACCAAGCGGTATTTTATATACCGTACCCCAAGCCCGTATAAGGGAAAATAAGTTAAAAGTATTTACCTTTGCAAGTAATAATCACAAACAACAAATGCACGTAGCTTTTACCGGGTCTCCTAGTCTGGAACAAAGGTTTATAATAACCTATTATATTCCTAACGGGTCTTTAATTAAGCCTAAACTTAGACCGGTTAGTTTTAAAGGAAGATACGGTTCAAACGCACGATTAAGCGAAGACCGGAATAGAATGTGATTTAGACCCGACAAGTTTGAAGACTTGTATAATATGGGTAAACTAAACACATTCTGGATTTTGAGACAAAAATGATAAGGTTTGCCGTTTCGGTCAATTTATGCAAACTAGTTACATAAACTGAACCGAACGCGCAAGATGCGTAACGGGTAACCATATGAGTCATATATAGGTTTCCTAAGTTAAGATGCCTTAAATAGGTTGTGACATCAGTAAGATATCTTCTATTATGCCCGAAATGGATTTAAACCCAAATTATGCCCCGTAGGGGTATTTTGGTCATTTTAAATGTTATAAAAGAGTTTAAATAATAATCTGAGTTACGGGTCTGTTATAATCAGTAAAAATACTTAATTTAATAAGTTATAACAGTAGGGTATTATATGTATGTGAAATTTATCATTTATATCTAAACTATGCACCGAAAGGGCATTTTGGTAATTTCACTTAAGCCTAAAAGGTCAAAACTGGAAAGCTGTGTTAAAACTTTTGCTTACTGTTAATATATAAGAATTTACTGAAAATATCAGTAGGCATCAAACCTTATATGTTTAAAATAGTCTTAATACATACTATGCGTTAAAAACGCTTAAAAAGGCGATTTTGAGCTATTTCCGGGTTTTTAAAGGAAAGCTGATATTTTTATTATTCCCGAAGGCTCAAAATGTTTTATTTATCATGTTAGATCAGTAGAAAAAGGTTTGGTATCAAAATAATTTGTAAAACTCATTTTATAGGCCAAAAGGGCAAAACCGACAATTACCGAATCAAGCTTAGAACTCTATGTTATGCTCAGCCTAAAATAAAATAAAAATCTTCAAAAATCCCAAAATATTATTTTACATCAGTGAGTAAAAATTTTGGTATTAAAAATTGGGTTTAGATAGGCTATATGCTAATTACGCCGTTTAATTAATAAAAAGCTTTTCATTTACGCTAATGAGCATAACTCCTAATCTAGACCTCAAATTGATGTCAAATTTTAGGGACAAGTCTAATAATCAGTAACTAAGGTTTCTATTCTTTTACATTTTCAAAAAATCACATTTTAAGGTCATATGGGCATAATAGTCAACATTTAAGCATTTAACGGAAACATGCATAGGAATCGGATAACTAATGAACCAAGTTGTATAATCTCAGAGGGTTATACTAACATGAATCCTGGTCCAAAAAAAGCTCTAAGGCATTTCTAAACTATGCTCAAACGGGTCAGAACTAAAAGTCAAAGCAGAAGTCAAATTATGCGACTTTCGATTCCGAACCGAGCCTAAACAGAAAATTCTCGGGTTGAACATGTTTAGACATGTTCTTACATTAATTACCAAGTTATATTAGTGATAAAACAGGTTGCATGGGTTCTACATCGCTAATTATACATTAATTTGAAAATAAGCTTTCTGTTGACTTTTTAAGATTAACTTTGACCCGACAATTGACCTAGTTAGAGTGGGAATCAGAGGGTGCCCTTTTAAGGGTTTATTACCCACATAATTACCAACTCATAGGTATTTTTAATTCGAGATTTGACTGGACAATTATTGATTAATTACGAAGTCAAACTCTAATTACGACGGTTTGACTTTAAGCTAATTAACTAAGCTAAACTGAATTAAGGAAGGTTAAGGACACTTACAATAGTCCTAAGCACGACTAGTGACTTCTAGGAAATGTCCTTGAGCTCCAGCAAACTCCAGAAGTTGAGTTGTGAGAGTTTTGAAGTGAATGACAAATTCTTGCAACCAAGTTCTTCTTATATAGTGAATTCAATTCCACAAGATCATGCCAAATAGGTCTATGATTGATCCCAGATGCTTACAAGTGCCACCCTATGCTTGAAATCCCATTTGCACAGCCCCTGGTATGTAAAACAAAGCTCTAAAGGCGGTGTAACAGGCTAAACTGGCACCTGCAGGTATTTTTCTATCGCTGGCATGCTGAGGTGGCCCGCGTAAGGATCCTGCCTGATCTTACGCGGCCCGTGTGGCTTCCCAGAACCAGCCTAACAAGTTTCAGCAATTGCATTTTTGGTCCCTGGTCCTTGTATACGTGGTTTTGAGTTTATTTCTTGTACTTTTGGCCCTCTATCTTGACTTTTAAGGGCTCCATGACATAACCAAACACCGTTAAGTCCTCGGTTAACTTTATGATCACCCGAAAAGTCATAAATTTCAACGTTGATGCTTTTAACCCCTCGTATACGAATATTGTCATAACTTTCTCATACGATAACGAAACTTGGTGAAATTTTTACCACATATTCTAGTGAGTATAATTTATCGTTACAAAGCTTTCGGTTCGCTAAAAGGTCACTCAGAGGTATACTTTCAACATGTTGACACATTTAACCCCTGTAGTTTGCAATTTCTCACTATCTTCCACAATTAGCTTCGTATGATCTATAATTCATTCGTTTAAGGTTAAAAAAGTCATGTAAGGTTATTTTAAGGTATATTTATCCATTGTTGACACTTTGAACCCTTATATTCACATACTTTCTTTGTTTGTCAACTTCAGTCCTTCATAGGTGATCTTTTACACGTTTAAAGCTCATGACACGTGTCAATACATTATTGGACATAAATTTACGAGGTGTTATAATTAGGACCACATTAATCAGTAGTATAACCCTCTGGAGTTATAGTGCATGGTTCTTAGTGGTTTGAATTATATGCTCTTGATCGTTAATATGCTTATAAATGCCATAAATGCCCTTTTGACACGAAAATGATATTTTTAGAAATGTGAAAGGACAAAAAACTTTGCTACTGATATTTAAACTTGTCCCAAAAATTTGACATCAGTTCATGGTCTCAAATAGAAGTTATGCGCGATATCGTAATTAGAAGCTTTTTATTAATTAATTTGCGATATCATGCATAATACATGTTTAAACTTGGATTTTGAACCAAAACTCATTACCTACTGTTAAGATATTATTTTTAAGGAATTTTAAGATTTTTGGCCAGATTATTATCTGTTTAAAACATTGAGTTCTTGTGTAAATCGGTTAATGACGATAATGCCCTTTTTAGCCAAAAAATGAGATTAACAAATGATTTGAATGCCAAACCTTTTTCTATTGATTTTATATATATAATAAATTATTTTGAGCATTCAAAACTTATCAAAATCTCCGAATTTCATAAACATCTTGATTATCGTCAATTAGCGAGTTTTACACTATTTAGGTGCATAGAGTGGTTTAAAACCATACTTAACATCTAAGACTTATTACCTACTGAATTTTTAAACAAATTTCAATATTATTACAGTAGGTATAAGTTATAAACTCAGGTTTCCAAAAATGTCCTTAAAAGCATATGTGAAATGACCAAAATGCCCTTTCGGGGCATAGTTTGGCCATAAATGGTAAACCTCACATATATGTAATATCTTACTGATGCAATGAGATAAATTAAATATTTTTACTGATTTCAAAAGACCAGAACCTCAGTTGGTTATAAAATCTCTTTTATAAGCATTAAAATTACCAAAATGCCCTTACGGGACTTAAATTGTTTTTAAATACTTTTTGGGCATATATGTTAACATCTTACTGATGTATTAACATATTTTAAGCATAATAATAATTAAGACCTGTATATAATTCATCTGGTCACCCGTTACGCGTTTATGCGTTCGGATCGGTTTATGTGACTAGTTTATGTAAAATAGCCGAAACGGGTCTAACCTTATCATTAAATCCTCAAATTTCAGAATGTGTTTAGTTTACACATATTATACAAGTATCCAAACTTAACGGGTCTAAATCACATTCTATTCCGGTCTCCGTTTAATCTAACGTTTAGGACCGTAAGGTTTCTTTCTAGCTAACCGGTCTAAGTCTTTCACTTAACTAAAGACCCGTTAGCATCCTAATAGGTTATTAAACCTTCTACACAGATTAAGTAGCATCCAGTAGAAGGTACCATCATAAAGCTTTAGGAATTACGGCTGAGTTATCTTCACTTTAAGCTCAGGCAAATACTTTTAACTTATTTTCCCGTATACGGGCTTGGGATATGGTATTATAATAATACCACTTGGTGGGGTATGAAATCATTTAATCGGATTGTGATTAATAAATTTACATAACCCATTTTAATCTGTCTTGTTTGATAACATAAACATTTGGGGGTTAATTCGACCGTGTCCTAGATATCCTCGGCTCATTTCATTTGAAAATGGCCACGACCTATGCACGGGGTGTAGGCATACACCTGACAGATGAAAATGCTAAAAATATAAACCCACATGTTGGGGATAACTCCATTGTGGGTTCTATAAGTGGTGAGTCGGCTAATCATGACCGGCTTCCAACCGGCCCCAATTGTATGACACACATGTAAATCTGTATACAAGATTATCTTTAAATAATTGTCCCAAGTTATAAATGATTTGTGCCTTGTGCACTTAAATCAATTTTCATAAATGTTTTCAAAAGAGTCAGTTAATTGTATTTACCAGTGTAAACTGACGTATCTTCTAAAGATTGATTGACAGGTACCTCTCGTAAATAGACTGGAGTTATTAGGTGTCGTATAAGAGGATCTTGCAAATCCCTAAGATGCCTGAAGTCTGTTATTTTCCGTTTCTTGTATTTTATTTATGATCCGCCTGTGGATCTTATTACAATCCAGTCTGTATATTCTTTCGTCGAACACTCAGACATTATGGTTTGTAATAGTTTATTCACCAAGCCTTCCGCTGTGCTATTATATTGTGTGTATTGACTAATGATGATATCAACTACGTCACGATACTCCCCGCCGGGCCCACCGGTAGTATGTGGAAATATCGGGGTGTAACAAGTGGTATGTTGTGTTTATATGAACACTTATTGATATTAGAAAGTGCTTTATAATGCGCGTGGCGTTAATGAACACTTGAACAACAAAGTGCTTTCTACGCGCTTGGCGTGAGTGAACACTCATTGAGATAATAAAATGCTTTATACGCACTAGGCGTGAATGAGCACTTTATGTAAGCTACTACGTGCTTTCCCCGGACGCGCATTGGCGTGGGATGCTTATAGTAGGTGGCATGTCTTTTTAAATTACCTCGTTGACTATGGCGTGAGGGTTTTCTGTTATCCATGTCACGTATTAGCGTGGAGAATACACATTCGAATAAGTATTTTTCCTGTCGCATAGCGTGTGGAATACTTATTCAGATAATCAAGTATCTCGGTTTTGTCGTGCGTTTGTCTTGACTACCAAATTGCATATGTTGTGTCGAGTGGTATAGTCGTAGGCTAAATGATGTGAGAAGTATAAATATCGTCTGGCGTATTGAAACATCCACATTATATAAGAACCGATACGGTATAATGTGCAGTGGGTATCACCTAAATGGACAGCCTGAGGAAAACTGATCACTTTTAAGGCGTAATGCCGTTATACCCTGCTAGTCCCCCAGTTTAGTGCTGCTAAAGTATGTTAGTAGCTTTGAACTTGATAGGTAATAAAAAGAAATCGACAAGTAAACATGAAGTATAATATGCTAGGAAAACTCCGACATGCTTATTAGTCGATTTAAATGTATTGTAGATAAGTGTGCGTAAAATAGAGGTGAGACCTTTATCGACACTTTCTGTTTAGTGGGCAATTTTTATAGGCGCTCTTTTAATATATGACTTATGGAGTATTCCGTCAAGCTATCAAGTTATGTGAGAGTACCTTATGGATAAGATTAAGAACCTGTCACCCGTGAGTCTTGCGCGTAGATGTCTGACACAACGGATACGCCGAGTTCAAGATTGTCTATCGGATACGATAGTTAAGCAATTGAGGCGGCGTGGTGAGAAATTACCTAGCTAAGCCCGCGTGGTTGAATAAGGATTATTCAACGTATAGTTTAGAATGTGTAAATATTATGACCATGTCCACCCATAGTCGTGTGGTTCCGAGCAGATTACCCAGTTCGATGATGTTAAGCATGTTAGGACATAAGTATCAAAAGTGATGATATAGGCGCATACGACATGCCAGATGGTCGATCGAGCGTTGCCCACTGCATGTGTGGGAAATGAAATCCTTTGTTCATAATTTCGTAATTTTGAGGTAGCATCGCCATGTCAGGTTATATACGGACCATTATATAGATATATATATATATAAATATATATATTGTCAAGTGGACCAAGGGCGTGCAATGAGATGCCAAGCGCGTTTGAACAAGTAAAAGTGTATCGCGCGACTAAATAAAGCAATAAAATAGGATTGTACCTGGAATTGCGTTCTGAAATATGTAGCTTCACATAATGAATTCTGGCTTAGGTCTATCCTTACCAAAGTTATACCTTTGGCTTTGGTGATTACGTTCTGTAGTGTTTGTAGTGTTACACTATTTCTGTCCCACTTACGAGAATCATGTGCTCGATGTGTCATGTTGGAGATGGCGAGGACATTATCAGTAAGATTGTCCAGCTTGAGGATGTCAATTCCTACCGATGTACCGTTCGATTTTACTAAGTGTCAGCTTTCAAGACTTAATTGTAGCTGGAGCGTGAGTGGTTAGCCCGCCGTGCTAGTCTCCCAGTCTATTGTTGCTTAGATAAACATTAGTAGCATTGAAATAACAAAGTAGAAAATTGCATTATTTGTATGTCTATATAAGGTTTGCCAAAACACGTCCTACTTAGACAAGGACTATTTTATGTATAAGTCGAAATGATCGAGCTTGGTTGTTTTTTAACATATCTTGCCCATGGCGGTATTACTGAGACGATAATATTTATGTAGTTTTGATCATTTTGAAGAAAATGATTTACGCGTGCCCTTTTTGATGGTGGAGATGATCTATGCCACCAAATTTCGAGTACCGACTTTGTGGATGTAAAAGATCTCATGTTAGTTAAAATGCATGTCCACGATGTGGAAGATGATGTGGATGCTGGGGCGGTTACATGACACCCTGTAGTCCTGGTTAAATGGATATATGCTCATATATGTTTAAAAGTAGCGCAACGACGGTAGTACGATCTCATGCTATCATTACTAGAAAATTGTCAAGCTTGTGACAGCCAAATTTGTAGCAAATTTGTCTGAAATTGGCCTTACCCACAAATTTCCTACAAAAAACTTCGTAGGAAATAAATTTGTGAGTAACCGGATTAGCTACAAAAATACAACAAAATCTGCTACAAAATTCCTACAAAATCTCTCGTCGCAAAATTTGCTACAAAATACTGACAAAACGCTCTTCTTGCAAAATTCCGACAATTCTTCCACGTTTTTGCCTTGTTTGTATATTATTAATTTTATGATATTTTATTTTTAAAATTAATAACAATATTAAAAAAATATTCATAATTTTTTATTTTCCCGACAAAATTCCTACAAATTATAAAATGTTCTTGCGACAAAATTCCTACAAATTATAAAACTTTTCTGCGACAAATTCCTACAAATTATAAAACTTTTCTGCCACAAAATTCCTACAAATTATAAACGTTCTTGCGAAAAAATTTCTACAAATTGTAACACTTTTCTGCAACAAAATTCGTACAAATTAGAATACTTTCTTGCGACAAAAATTCCTACAAATCATAAAACTTTCCACAAGTTTCCTACAAATTTATAAATTTTCTCTAAACAATTTGCGACAAATTATATACAAAATTAACGGGTTCCAACAAATTTCCTACAAAGTTATTAAACTTTCTCTAAACAGTTTGCGACAAATTTCCTACAAATAAAAAATATATTTTTTAATGTAGCTACAAATTTCCTACAACTTAGAAATTAAGATTTGCAACAAAATTCCTACAATTTTTGGCGACAGATTTGTGACAAAATAACAATATCAGAGAATTTTAAAAAACCATTTTTGTATAAAAAATGCAGCAAAATATAAAGCATTCCAAAAAAATTGTAGCAAGCAAAATTATAGATAATTCCAAAACAATTGCAACAAGCAAGATTCTAAAACCTTTCAAAAGTTCCAAAACATTCCAAAACACACAAAAAATCCTAATTAAGAGCAAGTTTTTTTATTCTTTCCCGCTCTTTTTCACGCTCTTGTTGAAATTGTGCGAAACGGGCTTCTATGTTTTGTAGGGCCTCTCGTTCTCTTTCTAGTTCCGCTTGAACTTTATGAAGCTGAAAATTATAAAATCGTAATCATCACATATCAACCCGAACAGGTCGATCAACACAACCCTACAAAAATCTAACTACCAACGTAAAAATCCCTTATAACAAAATACAAACACACATACATATTAAAAAAAATGAAATATCATATTAAAATGTTGTTATTTATTTGTACTTAATTATTTTCATGAATTATTAAAAAGTATTTATAAGTACGCAATTCCTTATGTTTCTTGCAATTTTACTTTAATTAAACATATTTATACATTATCTAAATAACAAGAATAAATAATGATACCTCTTGCGATTGTCGGGCATCATCGTTAATACCGCAAATTCTAGATGATTTTTTCCGGTCACCAGAAAATCAGGATCAGAAGATCCTATCCCGAACATCTTGCGACCCTTACACTTAGGATGCAAACTTTTCCACAAGGCTAAATCATCGCAATCCACGTCCCCATACAAATCTTTAAGTTGTTGCGAGTACGCGACCTATAATTCTATCAAGTGAAAGTTATCAACCGGTAAAAGTGACACCATAATTATAAATAAATGATAGAAGAGAGCTTACATATGAACGCTTTGCACGGTCGGTAACAAACTCCAACGAATCAAAATCATTTTCACTTATCTCCCCATCTTGTAACATTTTTTTGCACCTCTTAGTGGCGTGGGTCTGTAACAATACTTTCTTGTATCCAACTGTTTTACCCTCTTCTTTGTCCTACACAAAAAGGAGTATTGTAAATTATAAGTGTTAAATATAGAGATAGTTAACAATATTTATAATTATGATTAGCTTACCAAGTTGATACGATGTTGATCAAATCGTATTGACCCGCCTATAAGACGGCACAAGTCATTTTTGCGGTTTGCTCTCCCGGCTATTGACTTTTTTTGCCATTTTTTGGCGTTCCCAATGCTGCAATGATAAAAATTAGGGGCGAGTCTGGGAAAAAATAATTTGCATCAAATCGAGCACCATATCACTCATTTTGACTCGCTTCCCAACCCACTAATGTTTTTATCCATAAATAAGGGGAAAATGTTAAGGTCATGTGAAGTTTCACGCGTTCATAATATAAATGTAAAACGTACCAATAAGACGTGTCACTTTGACACATTTTATTCCGCTTGTGATGACAAGATAAATTGGTCGTCACTTTGAAGTTGGAACTTTTGATTGACATCAACTAACTTGTTTTTGTTAACTATTACACCATGTTTGTTATATGTTGTTTATATCAAACACGTATGGCTTAGCATGATCCATCAAGTTAACTTAAAGACATACATGAGCTAATAATCTAGTATGACAATTATATAATAAATATTTCTACATCACATAAGTTGGGGGTATCAAAAGAACTAACCTTATAAGTCTCGACCAAATGATGCAAATTGGCTTATTTGTAAAGCTTCCCGATCTTCCAATCACTAAATCACCAAGAGTAACCAACCAATAATTATTGAAAAACACACTTAAATGAAAAAAAAATATATATTATATTGGATAATTATATTAGTCTTATAAATATATTTAGAGAGTAGTATTTAATATATTTAATTAGATGATATGGTTCATGCTGATCATTTAAACTACTATGAATGTATGTACAGATACGTTCTTAAATACACACATCTTAAATTTATTCAATCCTTTAAAAGTTTGATTCTTTAGTTCCTCATATGAACACACATATCAGTATCATGGTTATCAGAATATCCAAATAACCATATACATTCAACTCCACAATGTAAAACACCAGCAATGGTTCATGCCTAAAAAGCAAACATAAAAATAAAGATACGAGGGTAGTCAACAAGAGGCATTTGGTCTAGTGGTATGATTCTCGCTTTGGGTGCGAGAGGTCCTGAGTTCGATTCTCGGAATGCCCCCCTTTTTTGAAACATTCCACTCATTTCACATGTATAGTGAAGTGCCACTATTTATTTATTTATTATTTTTTTTTTTTTGTAATTTACTGAGATCAAGTCAAGTCAATTCATAACTTTTGGAAACAAAACTACCTATTAAAGTAATCTCTTATGTTACAAACATGTGCTTCTGGATCTGAAAAGATTCTTTGAAAAAAACTTAACTTGTGACAAGCATACGTAACTTCACTGCCAGATTAGGCAAATGTAACGACATTATTTTTTGCCAAGAATTTTATGCACCAAGTTGGTAAAAAGTTGGCAACAGCAATACCAGAATAAATAAACCAACACGTCAAGACTCAAGCTAAAAAAGTTACCTAGAGAACAGATCAAAACCGAAAAACACTAAAGTGCATGTTGAATGCATCTGTGCATGATTCTGGATTATAAGTCACACACAAATGACATTCCCTTGTTAGTGTTAAGGAGATCTAAATAAGAAAATCCACATGATTATGAATCATTACTACCTCAAGTGATTAATATGTTTACAAGATAATCAACACTATTAAGGGTGTGATGCTAGGCGCTCTGCATTTGTGTCATGGTGGTTTGTGGGTATTTGATAGACTTTTCTGGTTATTTATAAAATATGTCACCTTAATCTGAGAATAAAAAAATTGGTATATTAAGGATCTTCCAATTAATTGTACCAAGGCTTGCAGTGAGGTATTTCATGGTCTTCCTATTCTTCAAGAAATTACACTACGCTGCAGAAGTAGTTTTTAAGTTTTGTCTATGATGAAGTATGTATGTGTATCGCTTAAGCATGCAAATCTTATTTGTTAACCAAACAACTTTGATGAATTAAGGACACTAGCATAATTTGCAGATTTGTTAAACATCTGCGCAGAGCCGCAAAATATAAAACATTTCACTATTAGCTTAACAATGATTCGACACCCGAGTTTATAGCGTAAAAGTCAAGAACTAAAAGTAAAACCACCTCAAATTCAATTATTTTACATACTTTGAATATATTAACTTTAGTACACTCATATTTCATGGCGATTATAAATTAAAAGCAGGCCACATAAAGCATGTGGGCATTTGGTCTAGTGGTATGATTCTCGCTTTGGGTGCGAGAGGTCCCGAGTTCGATTCTCGGAATGACCCTTTTTTATAAAAAAAAAAAAAACTTACCCTTTTTATAATACATATTTTAAATGCCACTGTTTTGTTTAATTATATAATCTATGAGCTAAAGCCAACTCAAGACTTTAAAAACAGATCTACCTACTAAAGTGATATTATATTCAACAAACATGTGCTATTATATAGAGTTAATTGCCAAAACCGTCCCTGAGGTTTGGGCACGTTTGCCATTTTCGTCCAAAATGACACTTTTATACCAAATTGCCCCCAATGTTTGTAACTTTTTGCCATTTTCATCCAAACCACTAACTTAGTTTATTTTTTCTGTTAAGTTAAGGATATTTGGATGAAACTGGCAAATATAAAACCACAGGGACGATTTTGGCAATTTATTCAAACCCTTTTTAATTACTTTTATTTAATTATTTTTGTTACATATATAATAAAAAAGAATATATATGGAGTTTTTAGAAAGAAAAAAAATAATAGTTTTGTCACATATTTTTTATAAATTTTCATCCAAATCACTAACTCAGTTTATTTTTTCTATTAAGGTGAAGGATGTTTTAAATTTTACAAATTAAGACAGAAATTAATTTACAGCTTCTTTATATAAATCAGTTTTATAAAGAAAAAACGTCATTGGTGTGTACACATAACAATCTATTACAACTTTTAGTATTTATCAGTTGTAGAGATAGAAAAAAATTGTAAAATGTCACATATTTTTTAAATGTGTTGAAAACCTAAGAAATATGTTGGCAAAAATAAAATATTTATTTAATTAAGATTATGAGGGTAACTAATACTTATTCTGAGTGGCTTGAGTAAAGAAACTTTTGGTTCATAGCATTATAATTACAATTTGATGAGTAATTTTATGGTTTGGTAATGATACGTTGTTTGATAAGGGAAAGAGTAGAAGATGAATTACAAACTTGGTACATATGATAAGATTTTTTTATTTTACCTTTTCAATAAGATCACCAGCATTTTAGTTTTATAAAATTTAGAGGTTTAAGTAGATTTTATTTTTATAAAACTGCTCTATATAAAAAATTAGAAATTAATTTCTGTCTTAGTTTATAACATCCTTTGCTTTAATAGAAAAATTAACTTAGTTTGTGGATGGATGAAAATTTATAAAAATTATGTGACAAAGCTATTATTTTATTCATATAAAAATTGCATGTATATTCTTTTTTATTATATATGTAACAAAATTAATTAAATAAAAGAAATTGAGTAATTTGCCAAAATCGTCCCTGTGGTTTTATATTTGTCAGTTTCATCAAAATATCCTCAACTTAATAGAAAAAATAAACTAAGTTAGTGGTTTGGATGAAAATGGCAAAAAGTTACAAACGTTGGGGGCAATTTGTTACAAAAGTGTCATTTTGGATGAAAATGGCAAACCTGCCCAAACCTCAGGGAAGATTTTGGCAATTAACTCTATTTGATGAATGATAGCCTTTTTGTAGGAAATGTGTAGCAACTGATGTAAATTTGCTACAAATTTCCGACAAATTTAATATTTTATATTTTTCAAATTATCTATTTTTCTAAAATTGATAAATAACAAATAACATAACTTTTTTTTGTAGGAAATATGTAGCAACCGGTGTCAATTTGCTACAAATTTTCGACAAATCTAATATTTTGTTTTTTATACTTATGTTTTCTTCTTAATTTGTTGAATAGTAGCCTTTTTGTAGGAAATTTGTAGCAACTGCTGTCAATTTGCTACAAATTTCCGACAAACTTATCATTTTAATTTGAAAATTATCTATTTTTCTAAAATTGATAAATAACAAATAAAATAAGTAAATAACTTTTGTTTGTTGGAAATTTGTAGCAAGTTGTGTTAATTTGCTACAAATTTCTAACAAATTTAACATTTTAATTTTCAAAATTATGTTTTCTTCTTAATTTGATGAATGATAGCCTTTTTTAGGAAATGTGTAGCAACTGCTGTCAATTTCCTACAAATTGCCGACAAAATTATTATTTTATTTTTTAAAAATATCTATTTTTCTAAAATTGATAAATAACAAATAACATAACTATTATTTTCACATGTATCTTGAAGTGCCACTATTTATTTATTTATTATTATTATTTTTTTTTGTAATTTACTGAGATCAAGTCAAGTCAATTCATAACTTTTGGAAACAAAACTACCTATTAAAGTAATCTCTTATGCTACAAACATGTGCTTTTGGATCTGAAAAGATTCTTTGAAAAAAACTTAACTCGTGACAAGCATACGTAACTTCACTGCCAGATTAGGCAAATGTAACGGCATTATTTTTTGCCAAGAATTTTATGCACCAAGTTGGTAAAAAGTTGGCAACAACAATACCCGAATAAATAAACCAACACGTCAAGACTCAAGCTAAAACAGTTACCTAGAGAACAGATCAAAACCGAAAAACACTAAAGTGCCTGTTGAATGCATCTGTGCATGATTCTGGATTATAAGTCACACACAAATGACATTCCCTTGTTAGTGTTAACGAGATCTAAATAAGAAAATCCACATGATTATGAATCATTACTACCTCAAGTGATTAATATGTTTACAAGATAATCAACACTATTAAGGGTGTGATGCTAGGCGCTCTGCATTTGTGTCATGGTGGTTTGTGGGTATTTGATAGACTTTTCTGGTTATTTATAAAATATGTCACCTTAATCTGAGAATAAAAATTTGGTATATTAAGGATCTTCCAATTAATTGTACCAAGGCTTGCAGTGAGGTATTTCATGGTCTTCCTATTCTTCAAGAAATTACACTACGCTGCAGAAGTAGTTTTTAAGTTTTGTCTATGATGAAGTATGTATGTGTATCGCTTAAGCATGCAAATCTTATTTGTTAACCAAACAACTTTGATGAATTAAGGACACTAGCATAATTTGCAGATTTGTTAAACATCTGTGCAGAGCCTCAAAATATAAAACATTTCACTATTAGCTTAACAATGATTCTACACCCGAGTTTATAGCGTAAAAGTCAAGAACTAAAAGTAAAACCACCTCAAATTCAATTATTTTACATACTTTGAATATATTAACTTTAGTACACTCATATTTCATGGTAATTATAAATTAAAAAACAGGCCACATAAAGCATGTGGGCATTTGGTCTAGTGGTATGATTCTCGCTTTGGGTGCGAGAGGTCCCGAGTTCGATTCTCGGAATGACCCTTTTTTTATAAAAAAACTTACTCTTTTAATAATACATATTTTAAATGCCACTGTTTTGTTTAATTATATAATCTATGAGCTAAAGCCAACTCAAGACTTTAAAAACAGATCTACCTACTAAAGTGATATTATATTCAACAAACATGTGCTATTATATAGAGTTAATTGCCAAAACCGTCCCTGAGGTTTGGGCACGTTTGCCATTTTCGTCCAAAATGACACTTTTATACCAAATTGCCCCCAACGTTTGTAACTTTTTGCCTTTTTCATCCAAACCACTAACTTAGTTTATTTTTTCTGTTAAGTTAAGGATATTTGGATGAAACTGCCAAATATAAAACCACAGGGACGATTTTGGCAATTTATTCAAACCCTTTTTAATTTCTTTTATTTAATTATTTTTGTTACATATATAATAAAAAAGAATATATATATGGAGTTTTTAGAAAGAAAAAAAGTAATAGTTTTGTCACATAATTTTTATAAATTTTCATCAAAATCACTAACTCAGTTTATTTTTTTTATTAAGGTGAAGGATGTTTTAAATTTTATAAATTAAGACAGAAATTAATTTACAGCTTCTTTATATAAATCAGTTTTATAAAGAAAAAACGTCATTGGTGTGTACACATAAGAATCGATTACAACTTTTAGTATTTATCAGTTGTAGAGATAGAAAAAAATTGTAAAACGTTACATATTTTTAAATGTGTTGAGAACCTAAGAAATATGTTGGTAAAAATAAAATATTTATTTAATTAAGATTATGAGGGTAACTAATACTTATTCTAAGTGGCTTGAGTAAAGAAACTTTTGGTTCATAGCATTATAATTACAATTTGATGAGTAATTTTAAGGTTTGGTAATGATACGTTGTTTGATAAGAGAAAGAGTAGAAGATGAATTACAAACTTGGTACATATGATAAGATTTTTTTATTTGACCTTTTTCAATAAGATCACCAGCATTTTAGTTTTATAAAATTTAGAGGTTTAAGTAGATTTTATTTTTATAAAACTGCTCTATATAAAAAATTAGAAATTAATTTTTGTCTTAGTTTATAACATCCTTTGCTTTAATAGAAAAATTAACTTAGTTTGTGGATGGATGAAAATTTATAAAAATTATGTGACAAAGCTATTATTTTATTCATATAAAAATTGCATGTATATTCTTTTTTATTATATATGTAACAAAATTAATTAAATAAAAGAAATTTAAAAGAGATTGAGTAAATTGCCAAAATCGTCCATGTGGTTTTATATTTGTCAGTTTCATCAAAATATCCTCAACTTAACATAAAAAATAAACTAAGTTAGTGGTTTGGATGAAAATGGCAAAAAGTTACAAACGTTGGGGGCAATTTGTTACAAAAGTGTCATTTTGGACGAAAATGGCAAACCTGCCCAAACCTCAGGGAAGATTTTGGCAATTAACTCTATTTGATGAATGATAGCCTTTTTGTAGGAAATGTGTAGCAACTGGTGTAAATTTTCTACAAATTTCTGACAAATTTAATATTTTATATTTTTCAAATTATCTATTTTTCTAAAATTGATAAATAACAAATAACATAACTTTTTTTTTTTGTAGGAAATATGTAGCAACCGGTGTCAATTTGCTACAAATTTTCGACAAATCTAACATTTTGTTTTTTATAATTATGTTTTCTTCTTAATTTGTTGAGTAGTAGCCTTTTTGTAGGAAATTTGTAGCAACTGCTGTCAATTTGCTACAAATTTTCGACAAACTTATCATTTTATTTTGAAAATTATCTATTTTTCTAAAATTTATAAATAAAAAATAAAATAACTCTTGTTTGTAGGAAATTTATAGCAACTGGTGTCAATTTGCTACAAATTTCCAACAAATCTAATACTTTATTTTTTAAAATTATGTTTTCTTATTAATTTGTTGAATAATAGCTTTTTTGTAGGAAATTTGTAGCAACTGGTGTAAATTTGCTACAAATTTCTGACAAATTTAATATTTTTTATTTTTTTAAATTATTTATTTTGTTGTAGTTACAAATAATATAAGATTTTATAATTTTTGTTGGAATTTTTTCGAAAAGGTTATAAATTTTGTGACGAAATTGCTACAAATGCTTATTGTGTTGCAATTTTGTAGGAAATTTGTGGAAAAATTTTGGGTTTTTTTGTTTTTCTCTTTTGTCAAAAAATTGTAGGTACATTGTAAAAAAATTGAGTTGTGTGAAATTTGTAGGAAACTTTTGTAGGAAAAAATGTAGTTTTCTAGTAGTGTATAAGGCAACAACACATGTAAAATGTGATGTAGTGTAAAGAGGAAAGCATTACACCATTATAAGTGATCTGGTTCCGTTAAAAGCTCTAGTAACACGATTAAAGCGACACGCCAGTGTATGTATGACATACATGGGTGGATGAGTGGCAACGTCGGTGCTACAGCGGTGACGTGACTATATGCGCCCAAACCCCATTTATAACAATAGGCAAAAAGGTTGGAAGATATATCTTTCTGCATGACAGCTGAGGATTTCCAATAGGTACTTTCATGTTTTTTTGTATAGTAACATGAGTTTATAAGCGCGACTAAAGGCGTGACTTAGGATGGCGCTCACCAGAGATGGCGCGAGCCAGGAAGGTATCCGTCAGAGATGGTGGGAGTAACAAATAACAAATAACATAACTTTTTTTTTGTAGGAAATATGTAGCAACCGGTGTCAATTTGCTACAAGTTTCCGACAAATCTAATATTTTGTTTTTTATAATTATGTTTTCTTCTTAATTTGTTGAATAGTAGCCTTTTTGTAGGAAATTTGTAGCAACTGCTGTCAATTTGCTACAAATTTCTGACAAAATTATTATTTTATTTTTTAAAAATATCTATTTTTCTAAAATTGATAAATAACAAATAAAATAATTTTTTTTTGTAGGAAATATGTAGCAACTGGTGTCAATTTGCTACAAATTTTCGACAAATCTAATATTTTGTTTTTTATAATTATGTTTTCTTCTTAATTTGTTGAATAATAGCCTTTTTGTAGGAAATTTGTAGCAATTGCTGTCAATTTGCTACAAATTTCCGACAAACTTATCATTTTATTTTTTAAAATTATCTATTTTTCTAAAATTGATAAATAACAAATAAAATAACTCTGTTTTGTAGGAAATTTGTAGCAACTGGTGTCAATTTGCTACAAGTTTCTGACAAATCTAATACTTTATTTTTTAAAATTATGTTTTCTTCTTAATTTGTTGAATAATAGCTTTTTTGTAGGAAATTTGTAGCAACTGGTGTAAATTTGCTACAAATTTCCGACAAATTTAATATTTTATATTTTTTAAATTATTTATTTTGTTGTAGTTACAAATAATATAAAATTTTATAATTTTTGTCGGAATTTTGTCGAAAAGGTTATAAATTTTGTGACGAAATTGCTACAAATGCTTATTGTGTTGCAATATTGTAGGAAATTTGTGGAAAAGTTTTGGGTTTTTTTTTTGTTTTTCTTTTTTGTCAAAAAATTGTAGGAAAATTGTAAAAAAAATTGAGTTGTGTGAAATTTATAGGAAACTTTTGTAGGAAAAAATGTAGTTTTCTAGTAGTGTATAAGGCAACAACACATGTAAAATGTGATGTAGTGTAAAGAGGAAAGCATTGCACCATTATAAGTGACCTGGTTCCGTTAAAAGCTCTAGTAACACGATTAAAGCGACAAGCCGGTGTATGTATGACATACACGGGTGGATGAGTGGCGACGTCGGTGCTACAGCGGTGGTGTGACTATATGCGCCCCAACCCCATTTATAACAATAGGCAAGAAGGTTGGAAGATATATCTTTCTGCATGACAGCTGAGGATTTCCAACAGGTACTTTCGTGTTTTGTTGTATAGTAACATGAGTTTATAAGCGCGACTAAAGGCGTGACTTAGGATAGCGCTCACCAGAGATGGCGTGAGCCAGGAAGGTATCCGTCAGAGATGGTGGGAGTAACAAATAACAAATAACATAACTTTTTTTTGTAGGAAATATGTAGCAACCGGTGTCAATTTGCTACAAGTTTCCGACAAATCTAATATTTTGTTTTTTATAACTATGTTTTCTTCTTAATTTGTTGAATAGTAGCCTTTTTGTAGGAAATTTGTAGCAGCTGCTGTCAATTTGCTACAAATTTCCGACAAACTTGTCATTCTATTTTAAAAATTATCTATTTTTCTAAAATTGATAAATAACAAATAAAATAACTTTTGTTTGTAGGAAATTTGTATTAACTTGTGTTAATTTGCTACAAATTTCTAACAAATTTAACATTTTAATTTTCAAAATTATGTTTTCTTCTTAATTTGATGAATGATAGCCTTTTTTTAGGAAATGTGTAGCAACTGCTGTCAATTTCCTACAAATTGCCGAGAAAATTATTATTTTATTTTTTAAAAATATCTATTTTTCTAAAATTGATAAATAACAAATAACATAACTTTTTTTTGTAGGAAATATGTAGCAACTGGTGTCAATTTGCTACAAATTTCCGACAAATCTAATGTTTTGTTTTTTATAATTGTGTTTTCTTCTTAATTTGTTGAATAATAGCCTTTTTGTAGGAAATTTGAAGCAATTGCTGTCAATTTGCTACAAATTTCCGACAAACGTATCATTTTATTTTTTAAAATTATCTATTTTTCTAAAATTGATAAATAACAAATAAAATAACTCTTGTTTGTAGGAAATTTGTAGCAACTGGTGTCAATTTGCTACAAATTTCCGACAAATCTAATACTTTATTTTTTAAAATTATGTTTTCTTCTTAATTTGTTGAATAATAGCTTTTTGTTAGGAAATTTGTAGCAACTGGTGTAAATTTGCTTCAAATTTCCGACAAATTTAATATTTTATATTTTTTAAATTATTTATTTTGTTGTAGTTACAAATAATATAAAATTTTATAATTTTTGTTGGAATTTTTTCGAAAAGGTTATAAATTTTGTGACGAAATTGCTGCAAATGCTTATTGTGTTGCAATTTTGTAGGAAATTTGTGGAAAAGTTTTGGGTTTTTTTTTTCTTTTTTGTCAAAAAATTGTTAGAAAATTGTAAAAAAAAATTGAGTTGTGTAAAATTTGTAGGAAAAAATGTAGTTTTCTAGTAGTGTATAAGGCAACAACACATGTAAAATGTGATGTAGTGTAAAGAGGAAAGCATTGCACCATTATAAGTGACCTGGTTCCGTTAAAAGCTCTAGTAACACGATTAAAGCGACACGCCGGTGTATGTATGACATACACGGGTGGATGAGTGGCGACGTCGGTGCTACAGCGGTGGCATGACTATATGCGCCCCAACCCCATGTATAACAATAGGCAAGAAGGTTGGAAGATATATCTTTCTGCATGACAGCTGAGGATTTCCAACAGGTACTTTCGTGTTTTGTTGTATAGTAACATGAGTTTATAAGCGCGACTAAAGGCGTGACTTAGGATGGCGCTCACCAGAGATGGCGTGAGCCTTGAAGTGTTGGGTTAATCTTGATGTTTCGGGTCGAATATGGGTCATGTTGGTTACGGGTCAGAAAGTGGATCATCCAAAGCTTAAATAAAACGTGGATGTTGCATGGGTTGAAGACTTAAGCATTTATTTGTAGTTTTATAGTTTTATTTAATTTAATTGTTTACTAGTCACAGTTGGTATAGTTTGACCAATTCATTTAGAAAGTGTACGTTAGAGTATGTAGCATTGGGATAGTGGGTTGTACCGGTTCCTTAGGTGGACTAGTAGTAGGTTGTTGCTATTTTTATGTTTCCCACGTGAGTTTGTAAGGCTAAATATATAGCCAGTTGTTAATGAATAAATGTACCAGTAGTTTTTCATTCTTTCACATAGAAACATAAATTGTGTGTTGTGAGAGGGTGAGTGATCTTGAGGGCCTGATCCAACATTTGGTATCAGAGCGGAGGTTGAGATACGAGTGCCGGTTTGAGAGTCGATTTCGAGAAAGGGGTAGCAGCCTTCTAAACTGCGAGACTGAAGAAAGAGACCGAGCCGGACAAATATAAACCGGTGAAAGGAAGACCGCTGACTCGCCGGAAGAAAGAAAGCATCGGCGATTGCAAGACCGTCTTCGCTGGAGAAGAGGAACCAGTGATAAGAAGACCGCCGTTGGAAAGCTTGTTCCAATGGGAGACATAGAAGACCGTGACCGTGACCGCTGCCGGAGAGAGAGTTCCGGTGGGAAACAAAGAAGACCGCTATAGACCGACAAGCCGCAAAAGACCGAACGGCGTGACCGAGACCGTAGGTGTAACATTGACCGAAGGTTCACACCAAGATAGACCGAGAAAGACCGTAGACCGAAAGAAGCTTTTACTGAAGAAAGCTTAGACTGCAAGACCGAAATTGTGAACAAAGACCGAGAGTTCACATTAGACCGAGTCGTGAAACGAAGACCGAAAGAGTTCACGTTTGAAAGAAAGAGAAGACCGAAACTAGAGCGAACCTACGAGGTTTGTGTAGCAAGTATGTCATGTGTGGCTCGGAGCAAGAGAGAACGAGTTCGAATTAAGCCAGAAAACCGATTCCAGTTTTAGCATGGAAAGCAAGAATGAATGCAAGCAAGAATCGAGTTGCCGACAAAATTATTATTTTATTTTTTAAAAATATCTATTTTTCTAAAATTGATAAATAACAAATAACATAACTTTTTTTTGTAGGAAATATGTAGCAACTGGTGTCAATTTGCTACAAATTTTCGACAAATCTAATATTTTGTTTTTTATAATTATGTTTTCTTCTTAATTTGTTGAATAATAGTCTTTTTGTAGGAAATTTGTAGCAATTGCTTTCAATTTGCTACAAATTTTCGACAAACTTATCATTTTATTTTTTAAAATTATCTATTTTTCTAAAATTGATAAATAACAAATAAAATAACTCTTGTTTGTAGGAAATTTGTAGCAACTGAAAAGTCCTCAAATATATTTATTTTCTAATTAGCATATTAGAAAATAATTATTTTATAAAATAACTAGTTTTAATATCTTCTAACGAGCGTGTTAGAAACGTTGTTGAAAGAATAACGACATTAAAACTTTTTATATCTCTAACGAGCGTGTTAGAATTGTATAGAATGATAAGTTTTAGTATCATCTTTTATATCTAATGAGCGTGTTAGATACCATGATTGTGTAAAACTAACTTGTTAAAAGACGATTAGATTTTCTAACAAGCGTGCTAGAAAATATACGTTTAGATTTTCTAACAAGCGTGTTAGAAAATATTATTATTTCAAATAATTACCGACGAGCGTGTTGGAGACAATTATTTTGGATAATAAACCTTGTAACGGTTTCGTCTAAACTATTAAATTTCTAACGAGCGAGTTAAAAACAGATTTTTTTTCACATACGTTTAAACGATTTTATTTGTTTATTTCTAATAAGCGTATTAGAAACAGTTTATATTTTTTTATAAACTTCGAAACAACTTTTGTAATCGATTATTTCTAACGAGCGTGTTAGAAACGATTTAAAGAGTTTGATAGTTGTTTATTTTCTAACGAGCGTGTTAGAAACGATTTAACGACTTTGTCAATTGTTTATTTCTAACAAGCGGGTTAGAAAACGTTTATTTTATATAAACCAAAAACGGCTTATGGCAATAAATAATCGTTTAATTTTCTAATGGGCGTATTAGAATTAGTTTATCTTATAACCAACTATTTTAACGATTTCCAATCGTTAATTTCTAACGAGCGGGTTAGAACCGGGTTAACTCTGATAAACTATTTAAGATGATTTGAAATCATTTTATATATTTTCTAACGAGCGTGTTAGAAAAGATATGTGTTCATTTCTGACGAGCGTGTTAGAAAACGTTCATTTAAGTGAACCAAAAGTGAATAAATGTATTCGTTTTATTTTTAACGAGATCGTTAGAAGCGGTTTACTTTACAAAACCGAATATTTTGAATGTTTGTTAAACATTTAAATTCTAATTAGCATATTAGAATTGGGTTTCATACAAACCACTCATTTTAACGATTGATAATCGTTATTGTCTTCCTGATTTCCGGTAGGCCCGGATGGGTACACACGTGACGGTTGGATAACAGTTATCACAATATAATAATATGCATCGGAAGTATTGAATTGAAATTATTAAAATAAAGCTTGAATGTATAAAAGTATTACAAGCGTTCGATACAAGCCCACAGGCAGGATCCAAATAAACAGAGCTTTAGACATCATAGGCCTTAAGCATCAGGTGTGCAAATTCCTTAGCCTTCATTCTAGCCGACCAGTAATGCTAGCCTATATTAAGGTTCGGTACCTGCTGTTCAATCTTTTGAAAATACGTCAGCCAAAGCTGGTAAATACAATTAACTAACTCTTTGGAAAAATAGTTTTTCAAAAAGAGTTTTATACATATAGATAACCTGTAGGTAATCTTTTAAATATATCTTGGGATTTTTCTTATTGCGAGATTATATGCTTGATTAACCCATTGGGTTGTCCGGACATGGTATCAATAACCCCCAATAACTATAATTATCAAGTAAATAGAATAAAACCGTATTCATACACTTTTGCGCAATCATAGGCGACTTACTTGTCTAATAACCGTCCTAAGAGGCATATTTGCCATCCCAACTTTACACTAAAATAAGTCAAGAGTATTTACATTTTTGCTAGCTTCCAATCAACAAGACTATATTTGGCATAAGCCACAAGTCTAAGTATTATTGACCCAAGTCTGATTATCTGGGGGGTACTATAGTCTGGAATGAACAGATTTATTATCTGTCAGAATGTATACGGGCCAAAGGTAGTTCCTTTAGATATGACCCGATACTTAAGAATAGGTTCGCTAGATTATGCGTATACCGAATAGAATGTGGTTTAAACCCAACAAGTACTAGAACTTGTATAATATGGGTAAAGATAATACATTCTGGATTTTGAGATCAAAATGATAAGGTTAAACCCCTTTTCGGTAAACTTAGGTAAACTAGTTACGTAAGTCTAACCGTACGCGTATAAGCGATATTAGGTAACCGGATGAGTCATGAACAAGTTCCATATGCCAATATACTTTAAACAAGTTATAATATCAATAGGATATCAACTTGTATGCTCATTAAGGTTTTAAAATCAAACTATGCCTCATAAGGGCGTTTTGGTAATTTTACAACTTATAAAAGGAGATTGCGAGTAAACTGATGTCATGGTCATAAACATTCCGTGAAAATGGTTTGATTATGATATCATATCAGTAGGATATCAAATATATGTGTGGTTTATGCTTTAAGACCAAACTATGCACCATAGGGGCTTTTTAGTCATTTCACACATAGTTTTGAGAGTTTATTTGGGATTCTGAGTTCATGACTTATACCCACAGTAAAAACATTTAAAATGGTTTATAAAATCAATAGGTAACAAGTCTTGGTTCATACATGTAGGATTGGGAATCGATCTAAACGAGTCGATCAGAAGAGTTCTCGATCAATACGAAAGGCGGAAACAGACGTATTGATGTTATAGCAGTTTGATTTGCACTTAGAATCACTTTAACTGTCGTTTGTATTGATTTGAAACTGTTTATATGAGCTGGTGACACTTCAGCAGAGCTTTGCTACCGGAATCAGAAGTTACAAATAAAGACCCAAGACTCACTATATATAGGGAACACCAGGTCGCATGAACCAGACATGTACAGGTCGCACGAACTGGTCAGTTCGCATGAACTGGCCAGGTCGCATGAACCTGCTGGTTCATGCATGTTTCCCGATTCTTTTGTACAACGTGTCTTGGACTATCTATTCTATTACAAGACTCGATACAAGACGAAGTCAACAGACATATGCACTAACAAACTCCCCCTTGGATGATGACGAGTCTTCAGTGTATTGAGTCTTCAGTCTTGATCGGTCTTCTCGCTCTTTCCAAAGTATCTTTCTCTGTAAGCATCCTTCAATCTCTCTCTTGCACTCTTTCAGAATCTGAGTCTGGCTCTTTCAATCTTCAAACTGCTATTTGCTAACAGACTCCCCCTTAATTTGTTCCGGGATCGTAATCTAATATAGCACTTTCACAGGTTCAGGAACATCTCCTGGCTCTCCGTAGCAACAAGAACAGAAACCTGGCTTTATTCTGCATATGCTTATGCGAAAAGTCCTCACATGATTGGACCGGTCAACTTTAATCACATGCAAACTATAATGAATTTTATAAGATTTGGCCGTCAACTTTAGCAAGACTTGATTTTTGATTGGACCCTTAATATGAACTCACATGGGCCACACATGCAAACTGATCAACATGGGCCACCAATTTCAAAACAATGTGAAGCTATTGGACCGTTAAAGTGTTTTTCACGTGGTGAATTGTTGTATTTTATTAATGAAGCACAGAACTTTGTAGATAACTGAAATGAAATTCACATGCTCTAATAAAGTTCGTGTAGTCTAAGACAGTTTCAAACGACCTGGTCAGTTCGTGCGGTCTGAGATCAATATTCAAACGGCCTGATTCAAACCGTACGACCTGAGGGATAAAATTCAAACGATCTGGTGATTTTCAAGCGACCTGGAGTCCAATTTCAAATGACCTGGTGACTTTCAAGTGACCTGGCAAGTTTTCATGCGACCTGGACCACTTTCACACGATCTGGAAGTTCAATTCGTGCGACCTGAGATATTTTCACACGATCTGAAAGTTTTTCGAACGATTTCAAAGTTCTAAGTCCAAAATTTCATCATTTTGTCAAATTTGATCAATTTTTAGTTTGAATTTACGGTTTAATTTGTTCACAGGTTGATTAAAACTCAGTTTTACGTGTTATATCATGAAATCAGGTCATTTTAACAGTAAAAACTCGGTAAATTTGTTGAAAAAGTGTAGAAGAATGAGTAGAAATGAGTAAAAATCAGATTTATCCGTGAAAAAAAGCTGAAATGGTAAGAACTCTTCCTCCTGAGCTCTAATACCACTTGTAGGATTGGGAATCGATCTAAATGAGTCGATCAGAAGAGTTCTCGATCAATACGAAAGGCGGAAACAGACGTATTATTGTTATAGCAGCTTGATTTACACTTTGAATCACTTTAACTGTCGTTTGTATTGATTTGAAACTGTTTACACGAGCTGGCGACACTTCAGCAGAGCTTCGCTACCGGAATCAGAAGTTACAAATGAAGACCCAAGACTCACTATATATAGGGAACACCAGGTCGCATGAACCAGACATGTCCAGGTCGCACGAACTGGTCAGTTCGCATGAACCTGCTGGTTCAGGCCTGTTTCCCGATTCTTTCGTACAACATGTCTTGGACTATCTATTCTATTACAAGACTCGATACAAGACGAAGTCAACAGACATATGTACTAACAATACATATGGTTTAAAACCATACTACGTGCCTAACCGGCGTTAATATCGTTAAATGATGATTTATGCAAAGATTTATGAAATCTAATGTTATGACCAGCTTTGAATAGTTAAAATATTTTATTTGTCATAACAAATCAGTAAGCAAAAGGTTTGGTTTGAATATTATGCTTAAAACGCATTTTATGTGCCACAAGGGCATTATCGTCATTTATCGGCATTGTATGCGAAACTGAAGTTAAACTCAGTTTACAATCTGACTTAGCATCCCAAATAATCCTAATAAAAATATCATATCAGTACACAATGAGTTTTGCCAAGAATTTATGGTTTAAACTCATTTTAGACGAAAAAGGGCATTTTAGTCCTTTTAAAAGCATAGTTTACGATCATACCCGCAAACTCAGTTTATGACCAGGTTTTAATTATCAAAATATCCTAAACATGTTTACTTATCAGTACCTAACTCCCTTGCATGCTTATTTATATTTAAACCCTTATTTTTGCTAAAAAGGGCATAAAGGTGCTAAAAGGGCATAAAGGTCAAAGTATGGCATAAATACGGAAACTTGCATAAAACTCAGATTCCTAATCCGATCGTGTAATATAACCTTATAGGATTATACTACATTATATTATGATCATAATGGAATCTAAAATCAGTAGCATACTAGTCCAATTCGGGTTATAACCAAAAGTCAACGTAGAAGTCAAACTACGCGACTTTCGGTTGCAAACCGACCCTAATACGGGAATTGACGAGCCGAATGTTTACACATGTGCTAATAATTATTACCAAGTTGTTTAAGTGATAAAACATATTTTAGAACACTTCTAAACTCATATCGCAATTATTTTAAAAATCTGACCCGTTGACTTTTAAATTATTATTACTTTGACTCGTCAATTGACCAAGCAAACGTGATTCTTAGGAGGTGCCCTTTTGAGGGATTAACACCTACCTAATTATGATCACGTAGCCATGTTCGTTGTGAACAATGGCTTGACCTTTTAAGGTCTTACTAAAAGTCAAAGCGTTATTACGATAACGCTTGACTTTTGGCTTAAAAGCCTATAAAACATAAACTAGTGGCTAGGAACACTTACAAAGGGTCCTAGTAATCTTTTCAACTAGAATGGGCTTCCTTATGATCAAGAGTCCCCATAAGAGAAGGATAGAAAGAAATGGTGCAAGTGAAAATGAAAGACTCATGGCCTATTTATACTAATTTGAGAAGAACAAGATCTTGACAAGTGTAATGTGTGTTCTCCAAGTAATTATAGGATCACAACATGTGTAAAACCATGTTTTAAAACAATTAACAACCATAGAATTGATTTTATGTGAGTATGGGTGGTATGTGTGGAGAACAAGCAAAGGAAAAAATAAAAAAATAATTCTTCTGCTGATCAAGGCCTCGCGGCCCACGTAGAAATTCAGGGGGGGAGGTCGCGGCCCGCGACACTCACCCAGATCAGCAAAACAATTTTAAATGTTGGCACATTTAGCCCCTTAACCTTTTAACTTGATATAACTTTCATATTTAGCACTTTTGGCCCTTCAAGTTAGGTTGTATGTATTCTTGGAAGTATAACCGAACATCGTTACGCTCCGGGTTCGTCAAAAGGTCGCTCAGAGGTATAATTTAAACATGTTGACACTTTAAACCATTTTAACACGCAAACTTGTGCGTATTACTGTTTAATGGTATAAAAGCTCTAGACGGCCAATATAAGTATTCCCAAGAGTGTGATCAAACATCATAACGTTCTGGATTCGTTAAAAGGTCACTCAGAGGTAAGAATTAACATATTGACGCTTTTAACTCTTCGATGCACAAACTTTTGAAATATATTGCAAACGGTTTCGTTTATCCAACCAGTGGCTTATTAAAAGAATACGAACACCGTATAAGGTCACTCAGAGGCTTAGTTTAAGCATGTTGACATCTTTAGTCCTTGCATATTCAAAGTTTTCATTGTTTGGCAATAATAGTCCCTCCTAGTCAATGATTGACATAGCTAGGATTAGGGACACGTGTCGATACATAATTGGACACGAGTTTACGAGGTGTTACATCCTCACCCCCTTAAAAGAAATCTCGACCTCGAGATTTACTCAGAACAATACGGTTAATTCCGTATAGCAGGAGGTCTCAACCTCTCAAGAGTATCCTGGGCCACAATGGGAATCCCATTCACGTTTACGAGGTAAACTTGGAACTTTAGATTCCATGGTCCCTAATAGACAAGGTTTTTAAATAAACCTTAAGCTCGTGTTTAAATGTCATGACGAAGCATGACAAGTGCTTATCAATTAAGCATTTCGCTGGAATTTCCATAGATTAGAGTATATTTAGTATCTTAATCCGATACTATAGACAATAGTACTCCATAAAGATATTCGATGTTGTTTTTATATAGCTTAACTTGTCGGAATTCAAGAATTTTCCTTAATTGACAAGAAGCGTCGAATTTGTAGATTTGTCGACTATAATTCACATCGCGTCGCTGCCGCGATTTATCTTAGGTAATCTTGGAGATTAGATCCGTTGTTACCATTCCCAATTCTATGTGGGATTTTCCAGTTCATTATGCAGACCACAAATGGTCTACGATGCTCGACTCACTTGCGAACCTTCTAAGCATTATGCTTCCTGGGTGGCCATGGACTTCTCATGTCCATCCACACAAAGGTCTTCAGCTTTTGATTTTAATTCATCAAAAAGTTACTTGTGTCATGTAGATGACACATCCTTCTTTCAATTACTTTGATGCCTCTAGCATAAAAGATTCGTCGGGCAATCCATAGTGTTGATCTTCAACCAATGGTGAACATATCACCAGATGGGATTTTAATTTTGATAAGTTTCTTACTGCAGACAAAGTGGTTTTGGTTTTTGGACTAACCAATCCATGTCTAAGAACGTATCGAATCCCGCAGGATTTATAGATAAAAAGATCATCGAAGATAATTTGATTTGTGAAGGATATATCATATGTGAAACCATCTAGATTGACCACTTTAATTTTATAAATATTATTTAAGTTTTGAAAGGGCAGGATTAAAATTCTAATGAATTTACAATCGATGAAGCTTTAACTGGCTCCAGAGTTTCAAATAAGTTTCTAGTAAATAAAACATTTACGAGAAACAGATATGTAAAGACATGTCTTGAACTGCTTTTGATGCAGAAGATTAGAAGGCTCAAGCAATGCCTTTCTTGCCATCAGTGGCCTTGTTTTTCTCGCCAGTCACCCTCTTTGGGCAGCGGGTCTTTATATGCCCTTTCTCTCCACATCCATAGCAGGTGGCGTCTTTCAAATCTTTGCATTCATGAGACTTATGATCCGTCTTCGTACAGATGCCACAACCCTTGGTCGGCTCACGGAGACATTTTCCGAAGTGTCGCTTCCCGCAAGTTTTGCATTTGGGTTTGGCCTCATTCGGCTTCGACTGGTTATAATTCGAACCAGTCTTACCCTTTTTGAAATCTATACTTGGGGTATTATCACGCTTTCGCTTATGATCCTCCTCGGCAATAGTCGCCCTTGCTCTTATTTCATCTTCAGCGAGAGAAAGAGCTAGATCCACAACGGATCTATAAGTAGCAGGTTTAGAGGATTTAACCATCCCCTTGATTTCTGGAGCGAGTCCTCCAATAAACCGTGCAATGCGCTTAGACTCGGGGGTAATTAAATAAGGTACGAGTCTTGATAAGGAGTTGTAATCAGATAAATAGGCTCGACACTCGAGGCCTTTCATGGTCAGCTTTAGAAAGTCAGTTTCAACTTTCTCCACCTCATGAGGTGGGCAATAAGTCTCGCGGATCAATTCCACGAACTTTGACCAACTCAGGCTGTACATTTCAACCTTGCCGGTGGATTTGATTAGTGCCTTCCACCAAGTCAGAGCATCTTCCTTGAAGGATTGGGACACGAATTTAACAGTGTCCTTGGCTACACAACCGCTTATATCGACAATGGTTTCCATTTCATCCAGCCACTTTAGAGCATCAATTGCTCCAATCTCTCCCGTAAAGTCACGAGGTTTACATGATACAAAGTACTTATAAGTACACCCCTTCTTAGAGTCATGAGACTCAGCTTTCTTGATATTCTTGATATTTTGCTCACTTTTAGTTGTGGAGAATTGAGACTTTTCAGTCTTATGAGTATTTGTTCGGGGTTTAGTAACGGAGTTCTCTTTTTGTACTGATGGCTTTGGCCCCTTAAATGTGGCCTTAAATCTAGCCAGGGCTTTACCGACTTCATCGGCAACTATTGATCGTAGACGATTCTCTTCGTCATTCCGATCTCGGTGCTCTAAATCGTCACCACTGTTTTTCTTAGTTGCTTTGCCAATACTCAGGCTCGCCATAAGTTTATCTGAAAGATAATAAAGCCATCAGTAATTCTTTAAGAACTAAATAGCAAATTTAATTTATTTGCGTTAGATCTCGTAGATCTTATATACATCATATTCCCTAGCCTTACTTTACCACAGTTGGTAATAGGCTTAGATATATAACTCATTGGCTCGTCACAAATGACATTTAAATATAGCACATTAGCTTGTCACGAAGGACATTTAAATATAGCACATTGGCTTGTCACGAAGGACATTTAAATATAGCAAATTGGCTTGTCACGAAGGACATTTAAATATAGCACATAGGCTTGTCACGAAGGTCATGAAAGACATGGCATAAAGGCCTGTCACAGGATTGTGAAGGATATGGTACAAAGGCCTCGTCACGAAGGACATGACAGATATGACACTAAGCCTTGTCACAAAGGACAATTTAAGATATATATATATATATATATATATATGTATGTATGTATGTATAAGCCACGATCTTATTTGATCGAAGGGCATTAAGGTTTGAACATAGTTCATTACCTTTGGATAAGGGGTCGTAGACCACAACTGTCGTCACAATTGACGATATAATATGGCCCGTAGGAAATTTGTTTGACATCACAAGGATGTTAAACTAATGGTCATCGTACTGATGATATCAGTCATGATCGTACTTGATCACATAGACTGTGAGGTTTGGGCGTAGCCTTCTACCTTGGACAGGGAATCATAATGGTCACAACTGTCATTGTTTTAAATGGACGGTATAATGTAGCCCATAGACGAGACATTACTAGGAATGTTTTAGTATGATTATGATGTTGATGAGGTTAGTCACGATCGTATTGATCATATAGACTATTAGGTTTGGGTGTAACCCACCACTTTGAACAGGGGACCATAAAGATCACCACTATCATTGTCTTATCGACAATAGAGTAAAGTATAGCCCGTAGGCACTTCATCACTAAGGATGTTGAATAATATGATCATCATTTTAGACGATATTAGTCATGATCGCACTGATCATATAGACTAAGAGAATTGAGCATGGCTCACCCCCTTGGGCAAGGAATCGTAAAAGATTACAATTTATCTTGTCACAATTGGACAACATAATATAGCCCGAAGGTGAAACATCATTAAGGATGTTAAACATAATCATCATATTGATGATTTTAGTCATGATCACATTGTTCATATAGACTATTAGGCTGGAGCATAGCTCACTTCTTTGGACAGGGGATCATAAAGATCACAATGTCAATGTCTCAAATGGACAATGTTATTTCCCGTAGGCAAAACATCACTAAGGATGTTAAATAATATGATCATCATATTAGATGATTTTAGTTATGATCGCATTGATCATATAGACTATTAGACTTGAGCATAGCTCATTACCTTAGACAGGGGATCACAAAGATCACAATGTCAATGTCTTTGTTTTAACTGACAGTGCAGTATTATGATTCCTCACCTTCCACATAGTTGGGAATTATTGGAGATTTGGTACTGATTGTAACACCCTGTGTTTTCGGGAAGTCAAGGTCAAAGTCAACGACCGATTTCGCGCAACCGACTAATAATAGATTTCTTTTATTTTAGCTATTATGTGGAGTAAGTGTCTATAATTACAATAAATCGACGTATGATTATCGCTATTCAATCGACCTAGGACTTAGAATTATAGGAAGTAACAATGCGATAAAGCTATGCTAATCAAATCGACATCGAATCAAATCGCAACTCAAACTACGCATATTAGTTATTGTTATACATGTGTGTCTGCCTTATGTGTTACTTGTGCATGTTCATTTATGTTATATGTGGTAATCAATCGAAACGCAATCGAAACTCGAAATACAATCGAACTCAGTCGACATCGAACTCGCATCACAATCGAACTATGATAATTAGTGGAGAAGGGATAGTGCGAGATATAAGTGGTTGGGATTAAAAGTAATTTGACTAGGAAACCCTATCGTATCGAACCGCTCGCAACCGAAATCGAAATATAAAAAATCGTCACACCGAACACTCGAAACGTGCAGCTGATCGATCAGGCTACCAGCTGATCGATCAGGCTACCAGCCGATCGAACAGCCAGCCGATCGGACTGCTGTCCGATAGGACAGGCTGTCGGATCGAGCTGCCTGGCCGATCGGCCAGCACTTTCCTCATTTGGCATCCTATAAATACCCCTGTCATTGTCATCCTTTCCACTTTTGGAAACCTCTGTCCGACCAGCACGCTTAGCTCATTCTTTTCTCAGATTCCTCTCGATTCCGGTAAGATTTCGTCCTAAACCTTGTACTTTCTTGATCTACACGCACTCCTACACCTTTCTATCTTTCAAATATTAACTTTTAACCGTGAAATTATCAAGATTCAAGTGTTCTAGGATGATGTCATCATGGGTTCTTGACGAACTTCGTGTTTTGGCCTTAATCCACCAAGAATAACTTGGATCTAGCCGATTTCCACATAAACAAACAAAGATCTTTCATAGATCTAAACATATACACAGTGAAAAGGATTGAAAGATGGATTTTCCAACTTTCTTTCAACTCTTTTTCACTCAATGCCTTCAAACCGATAGAAACGGAGCCTGTGCCGGCTTACAAATCACTCCGGTGGTTGCATGGCTCAAGATTCGGGTTCTATCCACGAGGTTAACCGATTTCGGGTTAAACGTTAAACTCCGTTCCGGGCAGTTCACCGGACGGATTTGGGTGATTCCTGTCCGACCAGGGGAACCAAGTAAGGACGAGGGATCTATGGTTCGACTCGTTGTCAAAATACCTCAATAAAACGACAAACAATCAGAACACCCAAGTGTTAGACGAATAGGCTGATCAGGTCAGGATGCTGACCGATAGGACTACTATCCGAACGGACAGCCAGCCGATCGGACAGTCAGCCGATCGACTGGCCAGCCGATCGGTTAACACATGGTCCCACACTTAATCAATTTATTTTGAAGGCTAGTATTGAACGAACTGCTGTTCGATCGGATTACTCTTCGGATCATGAGATACTATACTTCAACACTTAATCGATTTTTCAACATGTTCGATGCACTAGGAGTGCCACCCGATCGAACAGCCGTCCGATCAGGTGACACCCTGCTGAGAACTTGTCTTGCTAAAAAAATACCTAACCGATCGGGTTGCCGGCCGAATGAACAGCCATCCAATCGACCGACCTGAAGGGTAAAGATACTTCAATGTTTTCAAATGCTACAACGAAAACTTCAAAAGTCAAACCATCATACACAAACACATCCTTCTCAAAGGAAGAAACAATCCACTCGAACAGCCATCCGATCGGCCTACCGACCGACCGGACAGCGGTCCGAACGGTCAGCCATTCGATCGAACTACCGTCCGATCGACCAGCTGTCCGACCCTCCAACACTTGTTTTCCGTTTTACGCGTCGCTTATTATTATGCTATCAAACTATTCAGGCTAACCCTACTCGCTAAGCGCTCCCTTCAATCCATCAACCGCTGTGAGTATACTCGATCCCTTTTTGCTTTATGCACTTTTGGGTGTTACATACGTTACAACTATTCAAATCACATCAAACACACTACTCAATACTATTTGAACGCTAACCGTTAATGCATGTTATACGTGGCTTATGAATGCTTGTTTGTTATGTTTACACATGGAATGCTGTCTACCTGCCTTAGCAACGATAGTACTATAGTTTGGACTCAGCACCCGTTCGCGGGGGTTGTTAAGGACAATTACTTGCATGGTAACGGTGGTAATCATGTATTGTGAACTGCATCTGGCAGTCAACCCGCAGTCATTGGTATCGATGGATCTATGTCGATAACTAACGTGCTTCATTTCACTATGTGTACGTGTTGGTTATGCGTAAACGAATTCGAACTTTATATGCTATTATCAAACTTGTATGCTCACCTTTACATTTTATGTATTAACTTTATTTTAACGTATGTGACAGGTGCTTAGGATGCACATCTGGTAGGAAAGTGAAGCTAGAATAAAGCTTTAGAGCCCAACAAATAGTTGTCTGTAGTAAATGAATCAAGGGTCTCTAGAAGCAGATAAACAATTGCTCTATTTTGAAATCTGAGTTGTCGGAATAGAATTAATTGCCTGGATTTGTCTGTAATAATTTGTTTACTGTTTGAGACATGGTATGGGACATGTTATTTTTAAATTGAATAGTAATGATAATTGTTATGGAAACTTCTGGACAATCTGTTTCGCTCAGTGCCATGCCCCGATGTTTCCGCCATCGGTTGGGGTGTGACACTGATATCGTCACAAAGTTGACGAAGATTTTCTCCTTTCCTCACAATGGGGAATTAGTTGGAGTTGTGAAATAAGTTTTCGTCACAAAGTTGACGAAGATTTTCTCCTTTCACACAATTGGGAACTTAGTTGGAGATTCTAATGATACGTTTCAGTCAACGTATTGAATATAAATTCTTCCCCCTCATTTGGAGATGCGTCTCAAATGACGTTTTAAAATATAAATCCCTTTCCGTATTGGGAAATTTGGAAATACGTCGCAGTTGACGTTTTAAGTATAAGTCCCTCTTCACATTGGGAGATTTGGGGATACGCCTCAATACAGTCAGCGCATATGATACGGCTCGATACAGTCACCGTTTTAAGTATATGCCTTTCTCCTTGTTAAGAGATTGGAATACGCCTCAATATAGTACAACGTATATGATACAGCTCAATAAAGTACACTGTACATGATACGGCTCAATAAAGTACACCGTTTATAAACATACCCTTTCTCCTTATGGGGAGATTCAGGAATGATTAGCATCATAGATGGATGAACTTTCTTTCTCCTTTCCACATATTCAGGAATTAATTGGAGATCTTAGATAAGTGCCGTCCTATAGTTGGACGAGAATCACTTAAAGAGTTTTAAGATTATGGGGGTGTGAGGGAATCAATTTTTCCACTTCTATCACCTTTTCAACCACTACCATTGGTGGGAAAAATTTAAGACAAAGTCTTTTATCATGGTCTTATTTACTAGTCTTAATCACATAGGAACTAGTAGACCGAGTAAACTCAAAAGATTTTTATTTGCTTGATTGCTAGCGGTTCTTCAACTAATTTGTCTTCACCCATTAGAGTTTGCACCTTTAGTCCTTCTCCTCAGTTGGAGTTTCCAGGACACGTCTCATTTGACGTTTTAATTATATGCACATCTCCTTAGTTGGAGATTTGGTATACGGCTCAATATAGTACAGCGTATACAACACGGCTCAATATAGTACACCGTTTAAAATATACCCTTTCTCTACATTGGGATATTCGGGAATACGCCTCAATAAAGTACTGCGTATATAATACAGCTTAATAAAGTACACTGTATATGGTACGGCTCAATAAAGTACACCGTTTATAATATACCCTTTCTCCAGATAGGATATTCGGGAATATGCCTCAATATAGTACAACGTATTTGATACAGCTCAATAAAGTACACTGTATTTGGTACGATTCAATAAAATACACCGGTTAAATATATGCCCCTCTCCGTATTGGGAGAATTGGGGATACGCCTCAATAAAGTACAGCGTATATGATACAGCTCAATAAAGTACACTGTATATGGTACGGCTCAATAAAGTACACCGTTTATAATATACCCCTCTCCGTATCAGGAGAATTAGGGATATGTCGTCACACATTTAGACAGAAGTTTTGCACTTTTCAACCACTCATTGGTGGGAACATGTGCTTTTGGCCTTGTCTTTACGCAATCAAGAGATTTTTTTGATATGTTAGGAGCAATAAATGTGACCTTCATATCATGTGAAGGAAAAATTCATAAAATGGGCTCCATAAAATCAATGATTTTTCTTATGGCAGTAATATCGCCAAAATATATTAGATGCTTACTATTAGCCGAAATCAGTACAATATGACCGTTGGGAGATCTTAGTGGTTCCATGCATTAAACCGTCATACTGGCCAGGCATGAAAGCAATCTATGGGACACACTAAGATACTGCCAATTATCATATGGCGCTTCCATCAAACTAAGTTTGGCATTCGTAGTTGCTAAAAATCAATGAAATAAAAATCATTGCCGTACTCCAGTTGGAGAAATTCGTTGGCGAGAGTTGCCGAATTTATATAATATAATATACCTTGATGGGTTTGAATTAATCGATCTCGAAGACCCGAAATTATATGCTTTAAGCATGAATCAGAAAAAGTGATTCCTTTTTCTGCTCATTCTCTAGAATGAGAGAATATTTGAATTAAAGAATAGAAATCTGGAGCTAAATGCACATATTTCTTTGCCATAATACGGCTTTCCATAATTGTTGTTGTTTCAATCAGCTGGTGAGATATCACCGGAATGTCTATCAAATATGATAGACTTTGGATACATGATATTGGGATATCACAAGAATATCAAAAGATATATTATCAGGTGACGAGGTTTATCATCCTCGTATCGTAGTCATCGTCTCCAAAACATATGTAGTTCACCATATGGAACTTCAAGCTACTCAATGGTAGAGATCCTTGAGTCCGCGACCCATTATAGATTCTTCATCTTGTCCGCGACATCTTGGCGGTATAAAATCGATAACTACTCTATAGATTAAGAGTAGTCTTATATTCAGGTCTAGACTCAGAGTTTTTAAGGAATCTGCATTTGTGATATTTGAGATTAGACACTAAGGGCTAGTGTCTAATTCACTCAAACTGTAGCTCTGATACCAACCTGTCACACCCTGAATTCTGGTGGGCCCGGATGGGGACACACGTGACGGTTGGATAACAGTTATCACAATATAATAATATGCAACGCAAGTATTGAATTGAAATTATTAAAATAAAGCTTGAATGTATAAAAGTATTACAAGCGTTCGATACAAGCCCACAGGCAGGATCCAAATAAACAAAGCTTTAGACATCATAGGCCTTAAGCATCAAATGTGCAAATTCCTTAGCCTTCATTCTAGCCGACCCGTAATCCCAGCCTATATTAAGGTTCGGTACCTGCTATTCAATCTTTTGAAAATACGTCAGCCAAAGCTGGTAAATACAATTAACTGACTCTTTGGAAAAATAGTTTTTCAAAAAGAGTTTTATACATATAGATAACCCGTAGGTAATCTTTTAAATATATCTTGGGATTTTTCTTATTGCAAGATTATATGCTTGATTAACCCATTGGATTGTCCGGACATGGTATCAATAACCCCCAATAACTGTAATTATCAAGTAAACGGAATAAAACCGTATTCATACACTTTTACGCAATCATAGGCGATTTACTTGTGTAATAACCGTCCCAAAAGGCATATTTGCCATCCCAAGTTTACACTAAAACAAGTCAAGAGTATTTACCTTTTTGCTAACTTCCAATCAACAAGACTATATTTGGCATAACCCGCAAGTCTAAGTATTATTGACCCAAGTCCGATTATCTGGGGGGTACTATAGTCTGGAATGAACAGATTTATTATCTGTCAGAATGTATACGGGCCAAAGGTAGTTACTTTAGATATGACCCGATACTTAAGAATAGGTTCGCTAGATTATGCGTATACCGAATAGAATGTGGTTTAAACCCAACAAGTACTAGAACTTGTATAATATGGGTAAAAATAATACATTCTGGATTTTGAGATCAAAATGATAAAGGTCAAACCCCTTTTCGGTAAACTTAGGTAAACTAGTTACGTAAGTCTAACCGTATGCGTATAAGCGATATTGGGTAACTGGATGAGTCATGAACAAGTTCCATATGCCAATATACTTTAAACAAGTTATAATATCCGTAGGATATCAACTTGTATGCCCGTTAAGGTTTTAAAATCAAACTATGCCTCATAAGGGCGTTTTGGTAATTTTACAACTTATAAAAGGAGCTTGCAAGAAAACTGATGTCATGGTCATAAAATTCTATGAAAATGGTTTGATTATGATATCATATTAGTAGGATATCAAATATATGTGTGATTTATGCTTTAAGACCAAACTATGCACCGTAGGGGCTTTTTGGTCATTTCACACATAGTTTTGAGAGTTTATTTGGCATTCTGAGTTCATGACTTATATCTGTTGTAAAAACATTTAAAATGGTTTATAAAATCAATAGGTAACAAGTCTTGGTTCATACATATGGTTTAAAACCATACTACGCACCTAACCGGCGTTAATATCTAAATGACAATTTATGCGAAGATTTATGAAATCTGATGTTATGACCAGCTTTGAATAGTTAAAATATTTTATTTGTCATAACAAATCAGTAAGCAAAAGGTTTGGTTTGAATATTATGCTTAAAACGCATTTTATGTGCCATAAGGCATTATCGTCATTTATCGGCATTGTATACGAAACTGAAGTTAAACTCAGTTTACAATCTGACTTAGCATCCCAAATAATCCTAATAATAATATCATATCAGTACATAATGAGTTTTGCCAAGAATTTATGGTTTAAACTCATTTTAGACGAAAAAGGGCATTTTAGTCCTTTTAAAAGCATAGTTTACGATCATACCCGCAAACTCAGTTTATGACCAGGTTTTAATTATCAAAATATCCTAAACATGTTTACTTATCAGTACCTAACTCACTTGCATGATTATTTATATTTAAAACCTTATTTTTGCTAAAAAGGGCATAAAGGTCAAAGTATGGCATAAATATAGAAACTTGCATAAAACTCAGATTCCTAATCCGATCGTGTAATATAACCTTATAAGATTATACTACATTATATTACAATCATAATGGAACCTAAAATCAGTAGCATACTAGTCTAATTCGGTTTATAACCAAAAGTCAACGTAGAAGTCAAACTACGCGACTTTCGATTGCGAACCGACCCTAAAACAGGAATTGACGAGCCGAACATGTTTACACATGTTCTAATAATTATTACGAAGTTGTTTAAGTGATAAAACATATTTTAGAACACTTCTAAACTCATATCGCAATTATTTTAAAAATCTGACCCGTTGACTTTTAAATTATTATTACTTTGACTCGTCAATTGACCAAGCAAACGTGATTCTTAGGAGGTGCCCTTTTGAGGGATTAACACCTACCTAATTATGATCACGTAGCCATGTTCGTTGTGAACAATGGCTTGACCTTTTAAGGTCTTACTAAAAGTCAAAGCGTTATTACGATAACGCTTGACTTTTGGCTTAAAAGCCTATAAAACATAAACTAGTGGCTAGGAACACTTACAAAGGGTCCTAGCAATCTTTTCAACTAGAATGGGCTTCCTTATGATCAAGAGTCCCCATAAGAGAAGGATAGAAAGAAATGGTGCAAGTGAAAATGAAAGACTCATGGCCTATTTATACTAATTTGAGAAGAACAAGATCTTGACAAGTGTAATGTGTGTTCTCCAAGTAATTATAGGATCACAACATGTGTAAAACCATGTTTTAAAACAATTAACACCCATAGAATTGATTTTATGTGAGCATGGGTGGTATGTGTGGAGAACAAGCAAAGGAAAAAAAATAAAAAAATAATTCTTCTGCAGATCAAGGCCTCGCGGCCCGCGTAGAAATTCAGGGGGGGAGGTCACGGCCTGCGACACTCATCCAGATCAGCAAAACAATTTTAAATGTTGACACATTTAGCCCCTTAACTTTTTAACTTGTTATAACTTTCATATTTAGCACTTTTGGCCCTTCAAGTTAGGTTGTATGTATTCTTGGAAGTATAACCGAACATCATCACGGGTTCGTCAAAAGGTCGTTCAGAGGTATAATTTAAACATGTTGACACTTTAAACAATTTTAACGCGCAAACTTGTGCGTATTATCGTTTAATGGTATAAAAGCTCTAGACGGCCAATATAAGTATTCCCAAGAGTGTGATCAAACATCATAACGTCCTGGATTCGTTAAAAGGTCACTCAGAGGTAAGAATTAACATATTGACGCTTTTAACTCTTCGATGCACAAACTTTTGAATTATATTGCAAACGGTTTCGTTTATCCAACAAGTGGCTTATTAAAAGAATACGAATACCGTATAAGGTCACTCAGAGGCTTAGTTTAAGCATGTTGACACCTTTAGTCCTTGCATATTCAAAGTTTTCATTGTTTGGCAATAATAGTCCCTCCTAGTCAATGATTGACATAGCAAGGATTAGGGACACATGTTGATACATAAGTGGACACGAGTTTACGAGGTGTTACATGTGGGAGTTCACGGAGACCACCCGTGTTTTCCTCGTCTCTGGCATCTTCTTTAGCAAACAGCCCAACGATCGACCCAAATTGAGCAATGGAGGTTGAGAACACATTCCCAGCATAACGAAACTCAACTGCTTCTTCATCAAACGGCTCCGCTTTACCCTTGAATGCAAATGTGCTATAGAACTCCATATTGTATTGGTGGACCGAATGGAGTCTAGTGCAAAGGGCTGCCCTGAGTGGACCAGTGACTTAGGTGTTGAAGCGGTCAATCTGCCCCCATTGCTTCCAGGGTGTCTAGGCATACTTGTCGTAGGTTTTCTTCGGGCCTTGTTTGAAGTATTTCAAATCGGGCTTGAGCAGCCCATTCACTCTGGTTGAATCTTGTGAACTTCTTGGCCATCTGAAAGAAAACACCAAACAATTAGCACGAAACAATAAATTTTCAAAGAAAATTGAAAACAGCCAGCTGAACATGGCCCTGTGGCCGATGGCCACGCCCCGTGTTTGAGTAAAAACTGCTGGCCACGCCCCCGTGTTCGCTGAGCATGGCCCCGTGCTCAGGCGTCTGTTTCCAAAAAATTCCATTTTTCGAACCGGTCCCGAAAACTTGAAAATTTTTGGTTGAGTAGGGGTGGTTTTCCCCGAAAATGAAACCCCAATTGCCGTTTTTCCCAAAACAAACCGTTTACCCCTTCAATTTTATCTTTTTCGGTTCAAAAACAAGGGTTTGAGGTTTTTGTCTGAAATCGGGCAAATCTACAAACAATTCAAGTTGATTTACTTCCCATAACATGCATCTATACTACTACTAACAGATCTAAGAAAAAATTTGAGGTTTAATTCGGTTCAAGTTGAAGAACCCTAGATTTTTCCCAAATTTTTGGTGTTAAACTACATGCAAGTGATTAATCTAACTAACTATGATGATAGAATCATACCTTGACGTTGTTGAATGTTGGAAGAACGTGAAAATCTGTAGAAATTTTCGGTGGAACCAGAGAGTTTTCCAGGAAATGGGTCGTGTTGAAGTGAACAAATGAAAAGAAAAGGGGGTTTATCCCCGTCAGTTACGTGAACACGGCCCCGTGCTCAGCTGGGCACGGCCCCATGGGCGGGTAATTTTAAAAAAAAATTTGTAAGTGCACGTGTGAGTGACCTGTTTCCCAAAACATTGGTTTTAGAAATCTTACTGATTTAGAAGTTTTTCCGACGTTCGTTACTTACAAGATATGATGTTGATGCTCAAACCTTCGTTTATTCGTCGGTCGCTTGTAGCGAGATCTCCTCCTCTTCATCCTCAATAAAGCCTTGATAAAGCTTTAGCCGTTGGCCATTGACTTTGAATGGGATTCCATTTCGAGATTTAATTTCAATTGCACCTTGTGGAAAAATATGGGTGATAGAAAAAGGTCCCGACCACCTAGACTTTAATTTACCAGGAAATAATCGAAGTCGTGAATTAAACAATAGAACTTGATCTCCTACCCGAAATTCATTAGGTTTAATGTGTTTATCATTTAAAATTTTCATTCTATCCTTATAAATTTCGGAGTTAGAGTATGCATGATTCCTTAATTCGTCTAATTCATTTATTTGACAAAATCGATTTTTACTTGCAATTTCTATGTCTAAGTTTACGTTTTTAATTGCCCAATAGGCTTTGTGTGCTATTTCTACCAGCAAATGACAACTTTTTCCATAGACAAGCTTATATGGGGTGGTACCTATTGTTGTTTTATATGCAGTTCGAAAAGCCGATAAAGCGTCATCTAATTTATCGGCCCATTCCTTTTTATTTAATCCTACGGGTTTTTCAAGTATTCTTTTTAAACCTCGATTAGTCACTTCGGCTTGTCCATTTGTTTGATGGTCATATGCTGTTGAGATCCGCTGATAGACCCCATACCTTGTTAAGATTTTTTCAAGTTGATGGTTACAAAAATGGGTACCCCTATCACTTATTAATGCTTTTGGAGTTCCAAAACGAGAAAATAATCGTTTCAGGAATCTTACCACAACTCTTCCATCATTTGTTGGAAGGGCTTCGGCCTCAGCCCATTTAGACAAGTAATCAACTGCCACAAGTATATATTTGTTACCTTTTGATGGTGGGAAGGGTCCCATAAAGTCGAGTCCCCACACATAAAAAATTTCACAAACAAGAATGCCATTTTGTGGCATTTCATTTTTGGAAGAAATATTACCTGATCGTTGGCAAGCATCACATATCTTGATAAGACTTTGGGCATCTTTGTAAATGGTTGGCCAAAAAAATCCTGAATCAAATACCTTTCGTGCGGTACTAGCGGCACCATGATGTCCTCCGTATGGACCTTCATGACAATGGCGGAGTATCCTTCTTGCTTCATTATCATGTACGCATCGGTGGATAAGTTGGTCCGCACACATTTTGAAAAGATAAGGATCTTCTCAAAAATAATGTTTTACATCTGCAAAGAATTTTTTTTCTTTGATGATGTGGCCATCCTTTTGCGACTATTCCGCTAGCTAAGTAGTTAGCATAGTCGGCGTACCATGGCTCTTCTCGGTATTCCACCATTTCTAGGGATTCTGTTGGGAATTTTTCATTGATTAGTTCATCCCTAGTTGCCTCCAAAGCTGGATCTTCCAAGCGGGAAAGATGATCTGCAGCGGTGTTTTCTGCTCCTCTTTTATCTTTTATTTCAATGTCGAATTCTTGGGGAGTAGAATCCATCTGATTAAACGTGGTTTAGCATCCTGTTTCTTAAAGAGATGACGAATGGCTACATGGTCTGTATAAACTATCGTTTTAGAAAGAACAAGATAAGAACGAAATTTATCAAAAGCAAATGCTACAGCTAGTAATTCTTTTTTCCGTTGTTGTGTAATTTTCTTGTGCATCGTTAAGTGTTTTACTAGCGTAATATATTGGGTGAAAATGCTTATCTTTTCTTTGTCCCAAAACGGCCCCAACTGCAAAGTCGCTTGCATCACACATGATTTCGAAAGGTAATTTCCAGTCAGGCGCTATCATGATAGGTGCATTGACTAGCATTTCTTTTAGTGTTAGAAATGCTTGGTTGCAATCCTTGTCAAAGATGAAAGGAGCATCTTTTTCAAGTAATTTTGTTAGATGCCTTGAGATTTTAGAAAAGTCTTTGATAAATCGTCTATAAAATCCGGCATGCCCTAGGAAACTTCTGATGGCTCTAACGGAGGATAGGGGTGGTAATTGAGAAATAGTGTCTTTTTTAGCTCAATCAACCTCCATTCCTTCACTTGAGATTTTTTGACCGAGTACTATTCCCTCCGTTACCATGAAATGACATTTTTCCCAATTAAGGGCGATGTTAGTTTCCTAACATCGGGATAGCATTCGCTCAAGGTTATCGAGGCATTGGTCATATGAATCTCCAAAGATAGAAAAGTCGTTCATGAAGACTTCCATAGTCTTTTCTATCATGTCATGGAAGATGGCCACCATGCAACGTTGAAAAGTTGCGGGAGCATTACATAGACCAAAAGGCATGCGTCGATAAGCAAAAGTTCCGTAGGGACATGTGAATGTTGTCTTTTCTTGGTCTTCGGGTGCTATCGGTATTTGAAAGTAACCTGAAAAACCATCTAAGAAACAATAAAATTTGTGACCGGATAATCTTTCTAACATTTGATCAATAAAGGGTAAAGGAAAGTGATCTTTCCTTGTTGCTTCATTTAATCGACGATAATCTATACATACTCTCCATCCTGTGACGGTTCTTGTTGGTTTTAATTTATTTTTTTCGTTAGTTACCACCGTCATACCTTCTTTCTTAGGAACTACTTGAATGGGACTTACCTAAGGACTATCGGAGATTGGGTAAATGAGTCCAGCGTCAAGTAATTTGATGACTTCATTTTTAACCACTTCTTGAACGTTTGGATTTACTCTACGTTGTGGTTTTATTACCGATTTATAGTCATCATTCATTAAAATTTTATGTTTTTTCAAAAGTGTGATTATTTTTTATTTTTCTACACTAGTTAATTTTGACGAAATAATTACAGGTAACTTACCATCTTTGTCGAGAAAAGCATATTCCAAACCTTTTGGAAGTTCTTTGAGCTCAAGTGGTGGGTCTTTAGGAGACTCCTTATTTGGTTGCTCATTTTGGTCAAGAACTAAAAAGGTTTGTTCAATGGCAACCTCTTCTTCAACAAAGTGGTTGATTTCTTCTCTCGTATCGGGCGGCTCATCTTCATCTTCAATTAGGGGGTCATCGTTGCCGAATGGATATTTCATTGATCGCTCAAGATTCGACACTTTTTTTGAATGCCCCTAATTGAATGGGTAGATTGTTATACTTCCGATTTTTCAAAGCTTCGTGGGTTTTTACAAAAGGTCGTCCCAACACTAATGGAGCGTCATCAAGGATGACGAAGTCGGTTGGGATTACCATTTGATTAGCTTGGACTAACACATCTTCAACTACTCCCATTGATTTTATTATTTTCCAATTAGATAGAAAAATGAGTATTTGAAGTGGAGAAAAATCACCAATACTTAATTTTTTGAAAATGTAGTTGGGCATTATATTAACACAAAGATCTTTATCAATTGTAATATTACTAATAAAGGAATTTTTGAAAAAAACATGGAACCGGTGTAATGTTAATTTCAAATGGGTCATCTTTTATTAGCGTAGTTTGATCATTTGTTTACTTAATGCTTAGTGTTTCGTTAATTTTAGTGTTAGTGTTTAACTCTTTAAAAACTTAGCATGAGTGGGTACTAAACAATGATTTTTGAAAGAAGGTGACAAGAGATTAATTTCTTGAAAATTAGACTTTTCTTGAATTTTAACGTTATCGGACTCACCGTTTTCTTCGTTTAACTCATGTGTCGGTTCTTCACTTACTTGTTCTTCCATTTTTACATCTTCAACTATCACTTCTTTATTACATGTTAATTCTTCCTTTGCACGGGATTCCTCTTCCCTTGCGCGGGTTTCTTTTATATAGCGCTCGATAGTTTTAAGGTATTCTATTATCTTTTCGGCTATGGGGGTGATAGAATAAGGATCCTCAAAGCTTGAGTTCTGAAGTTCGATCCTTGGTTCCTCATAATACTCATATGAGGTAGATGGTTCACACCATTGTTCCTCATTGTAAGTATGTGATGGATAAGGGTCGTAACTTGGTTCTTCATAATACTCATATGAGGTGGGTTGTTCATGCCCTGATTCTTCATTGTAAGCATATGAAGGTGAAGGCTCATATCTTTGTTCCTCAAAGTATGAGTATGAAGGCTCATACCTTGGTTCTTCAAAATATGAGTATGAGGGAGAAGGTTCATACCTTGGCTCTTCATAGGATGTGTATGAAGTGGATGGCTCGTACCTGGGCTCCTCATAGTATGTGTACGAAGGGGATGGTTCAAAAAGGTCACAATATTGTACCGAATGAGGATTACCACAAATGGTATAATATTCTTCTTTATAATCATCCTCCTCATAGTGGTAGTTGCAACCTCCTGAGTATTGATCCATAAGAATCACTCAGCAGATTACAAAAGAGTCTCGGGACCAGAAAATAAAAACGGAAACAGAGGCTGGACACGGCCCCGTGTTTAATGAGCACGGCCCCGTGTTCAGGTTCTGTATCTTGGCGTTTTAAAAAAAATGTGACTGGTTTTGTGCAGCACAGGGGCGTGTTCATCGAACACGACCCCATGTTCAGACTCCGTATCTGGAAGTTTTATTAATTTTTATGAAGCACGGGGGCGTGTTTAGTGAGCACGACCCCGTGTTCAGACTACTGTAATGCAAAAATTAACTAAAATGAAAAAAATGTGCGCGCGGTTTTCAAAAAATGTTTTGAAAAACGATTAGGCCGTCGATTTTAAGCTTTTTTAAAATCCTTGTGTCCCAGGCAACGGCGCCAAAAACTTGATGTGCGTTAGGTGTGATATATTTTTATTGATATTTTAAGCCCCTTTTAACACGTTAGTCAAGTTTTAAAATTATAAAACACGATATTCTACTAACTCTAAACACACATATGGGCAAGTGCACCCATCGTGATCGTAGTATAGCGTTGGTAAGATACCGAGGTCGTCTAAGGACACAAGAGCTTTTAGTGCCGGTTTATCCTCAACGTCTAATCAAATCAAAATTTTTAGAAAAGGTTTTAAACATGAAAAATAAAAACTAAAATGCTGAAAAATAAAATAAAAATAAAAACAGATAGACAAGATAAATCACTTGGATCCGACTCGCTTTTAATGTAACCTTTGATGAGTTCCGCACTTTTGCACTTTTTAAGAGATTATCTTAGTTATAGTAGTAGGCCCCTCTTCTGAAGGTGACTTTACCCTCAACCCAGTGGTTTGAGTCAGCAAGGATACAATCCCAAAGGGTCGGAATATTGAAAGATAATTAATTAAGTTATTAATGCGTAATGTGGTAGGCCCCTCTTTTGAAGGCGACGTTACCCTCGGCTAAGTGGTTTGAGTCAGCAGGGATACAATCCCAAGTAGCCGGGTTAATGTATTAATAGTAGTTTACATATGAGGGGATCAAGCCATTTGCACCCCCACCATCCAATACCAGTGGGTATTGAAGGAGGTCCTAGTAAGCTTGACCCAGGTCCTTGCAGGATCTATACACTGAACAAGGCAAGAACCTTACCAAACCATTCCCTTAACCCCCGACCAGGTAGCCAACATATCTCTATATAGACCGTAGAGATATGAATGGTGAAACTCTTTTATTTTATATAGACAGTAAAATAACGCCAAGACACCACGGACAAATGATAAGGAAGTTTCACCTTCAACATAAGAAACTAGTTATTAAAGTCATTAATACAAAACCAAATAAAAAGTGCGAAAATATTAAAAATCAAAAGTATTACATGAAATGCTTGTCTTCACCAAGTGATGTAAGAGACTTAGGCAAACATGGCCTTTGATTGTCAAGAACTCTTACGATCAATCTTGGATCCCGAGACTACTACACATACTCTAAGGTGGATGATGGATGATGGTGGTGGATGTGTGGTGGATGTGGGGGTTGTAGTGGTGGTGGAGTGTGGGTGAAGTGGGAGAGAGGTGGTTTGCTAAGGGATGCCTTTGAAGTGAACCAAGCACCCCTATTTATAGCCTGAACAGAAGCCCAGACACGGCCCCGTGGCCATCCACTTTATCTTTCTTCATTAATTACAATTTGTCTGCATTAGCTCCACACGCCCCCGTGTTCGCTGGGCACGGCCCCGTGTGCAGAAGCGTATCTGTATTATCAAGATTTGCAAGATTCTACGAATCTTAGCATTGACCACGGCCTGTGTTGAGCTGGGCACGCCCCCGTGCTGAGAATAGAAGCTTCTACAACTTTGTCTTTTCTGTAGACACCTGGCCACGCCCCCGTGTCCGCTGGGTACGGGGCCGTGGGCAGCCTTCTGTTTTCTTGTTTTTGCTTGGGAAGATGTTGTCGAGGGGTCGGGCATGCCACGTTTATTCCTTTTCTTTGTATTTATGTTAGATTTTGCTGCATATTTGTTCGTTTTGTTCATTTAAGCTCATTCGGTCCTGAAAATACAAAACGAAGACAAAAGCACACTTTTTCCAACATTAGTACTAAAGAAGGGTTAGTTTTACGCCGCATTTGATGTAATTTATATGTTGCATTTTACACACATCAAGGCGTCAAGCAATTGAGGCGCAGTCAAATTCCTATTGTTATGGTGCGATGGGAAGGAAAACGTGGCGCTGAGTTTACTTGGGAACTCGAAAGTGAAATGAAGACTAAGTATCTGAAACTATTCGCTACATCTTCCTAAATTTCGGGATGAAATTTCCTAAAAGAGAGGAGACTGTAATGCCTCGTTTTTTGTAACTTTCCTTATTTAGCAAATTCATAGTACTTTCCATTTATGGAAACTTGTATTCCTTTGTATTCATATTTCGTTTCAAACGTTATAACCCTAGATTTGAATCATAATGAGAATTTCATCTTTTATATACTTGTGTTATGCATTATTCATAAATACTTGACGAGTATCCATGTTACATACATACTTGATACCATTTTACATACAAACTCATGCGTATTCATTCTTATTATACATGCAAAATACATTATTACACTCCTTTATTTATGCACAACACTTATACATCGCACTTATACGCTTAAAACGCTTAAAACCGTCAAGATCTAACAAAATGGAACATTGGGATTTTGAGCCTGGCACTTTCGTGCGAATGGGCCTGACCCAGTTCGTACAAAGTGCAACCGCACCAAAATGCCACATTTCCCTATAAATACAAGCCCATTCTTTCACTTCCAAATCTTCAACACCCAAAAATCTCTCTCGATCTATCATTGAGCTGTTCATTCGGATCATTGTCTCAGCCATTCTAAGTGAGTTTTAACTCACAAATATCTTATTTCACCTTTAATCTTCTACTTTTCTTCTATCTTATCAAACTTTTACATGATTCTTCACGAATCTTCCCTCGGAATTCCAGATTTACTTGGCAATTGGATGAACTCTCAAAATTAGTTGAGGACCAAGATGGAGGTGAAGAAATCTTACAAAACCATTTTAATCAAACCTTCTAACTTTAAACTCAGATGGATCTGAGGTTCTTTGAGCTCACAAACTAAGTCAGTAGCTGTGGATTCAAGTTTGAACCAATTCCAGTTAAGAAGGTAATCAGTTCAAACAAAACCGAACTGATTTTACCTAGAAACTATCCAGTTCATCCAAATGGCAGGCCTATCCGTCCGAGAAGGACATCCCTCTCGTACGAAAGAGACTTCCAGTTCGTACGAATGCGATTGTTTTCCAAGTTCCGACGATTCTAGGGGTTGAATGATGAACCAGGACTCTATTTTTCAATATAGTTGATTCTAGAATATCAGAGTGTGTTCTGTGGGAACTTTGGTTTCCAATCTAGATCCACCACCTCACTTAACTCGTGTAATGAACACCCAAACAATCTCCTAGACCTAGAACAAGTGAACCTCGTCCAGCCTCCGACACTTAGGAATACCTTTCTATGTCATGTTCGCACACCTGGGTTGTACATTGTTCGGTTGTTTGGTTAACTTTACATTCTGTTATTTCCTTTCTATAAATCATGACCAACCGATCAGCTAAATAAGTTAACTGATTTGTGCTTTGGTGATCAATAACGAGCTTGAAGCCTCCATGCATGACTTCTATGAATCTTGTGAACATATTGGACTAATAATATACTAATACTGTAACGAATACCCTTAACAGAAATCACGAACATAACTGTTTAATAGTTAAAATGTTCAAAACGAGAATCTGTCCACAACAGTCCCTTACGTACGAATGGCACATTCGTCCCAGACCCCCTCTTACAAACTGTCCGTATTTCCGTTCTTCCGTTATTCTGATTTCGTGTTCCTCGTAACTGACTCTGTCGGGCAAGCTTGGACCCGTAAAACCACAGAAAACTCAGTTTCAGGACGAGTGCACGAACATAATACACTTTCTTTTTATTTTTATGTATTACTTCCATATTATACTAAGTATCTTAAATTCTATAACTTAAATCTCCAACTTCAACTCACACCTTCGTTTACCCTGTAGTGTGACCTTGGTGTTCCTGTACTAATTCCGACATCCCTTTGCTCGTCAGGCAGAATAACCTTGGCGTTCCTGTATTGCGTCCGCCTACTCCTGCCAATACTACGCTCACAAGATTTCTAACGAAGAATTAGCAAAACTGTGAGTATACTCGAACACCCTTTTTCATTTTTACACTTTGGGTGCAATATGTTTATCTATAAACCTACACAGTTACACTTAGACTTTTATATAACATGCACGAACAATCCAATACATGCATGCATATGCTATATTTGATACTTTAATCTAGGTTTGTGTATTTTGTATTGAACTTGTCATTAACTCCGTACGAGCCTACCTTTAGCATGTATAACACTATAGGAGTAACACACCGCCTGTGAACGTTGGGTCATGTTAAGATCTTTTACTTGCATTAAAACTTTGGGTTGACTTGTTTGTTCACATGCTAGTTTATTGTTTATCTTGAATAACTAGTTTGCCATGTGGATTCGTTTAAACTTTTATCACTATGCTATGTATCAAAACGTTATATTGAATCATGTATTTTATAACATACTGTAGGTTGATGATGAATTAAAATTGGGCGTAGCGACGAGGCCTTAGATACACATCTAAAAATCTTAGATTTAATTGTTATATCAATTTTGTACTATGCTATGTTGTACTTGTTTTGTTTTTTGAATTATGTTGTGTTTGAATTTCTCGTATTGTAACTCGACATTTGATATGATATGAAATAAAATCAGTTTATCTTAATTCTATTGTCACTTTAGTGTTGTGTGCAATAAGCAATCTATTTTGTCTCACTTCAATGTTTCCGTCATCGGTTGATGTGTGACAAGATGATGTTGGTGGGTGTGTTGGTGGAGGCAGTGGTGGTATGGGAGTTCAGTGAAGGCGGTAGTGGTGGTTGTTTGTTGGTTGAATAAATCTAGTGGGTTTAAAGCTTTAATGGTGGAGGATATTTTGAGAAAGAGAGAGAGTAGAGGGAAGTGCAAAGAAAGAGATAGAGTGGTGAGGTGTAATTAGGTAAATAGGGTGAATGACAAAAATGCCTCTGACTAACTGAGGTCAATGGATAGGGTTAAGTTAGTTGGACTAAAATGCAATGTTAAAAACTTTTTAGACCCACGGGAGATAAATGAAATCTTTGGACTAAAGTGGCAAAATAGCCCAAACCTTAGGGACTAAAATGGCATTTTACTCTTTCTAAAATCAATTTTGATTGCCTTCTTGAATTCTGGATTTCTAATCAATTTTTCTGACTCGGTTTATTTTCTTCCTTCACAATGAATCGAATTTTCTGAATCGATTTGTTGCAACTGCCGATTTTTCTAAATCGAAGAAAATCACGAATGCCAAACGAATTGAAAATCTTAAACACAATTGAGTCCTAGGCTCCGGTACCAATTGTTGGGCTCAATCGATCTTCCCAACTTGATATGAACTCGAAAAATAGAGAAACAAGAATTAAATAATTTAATCTTTCATTTATTGATAAAAGTGCGATGATACAAACAATGAAATACATGGCCCTGTAGATACCTATTGAACTAATACGATTGAACCATCATGACTTTTGTGATCGTTGCACCTCTTCGCGCCCGATTATAATCGACGGATGCTTCTGTAAGTCGCCTCTCAATTTGATGGGGTATTAGGTTTAAGTTTTAATACATCTAATCCCTATACTTTACATAAGTTACAAATACATAATAAAACATATTATTAACTATTTACACTAAGACCCTCTAAATTTGATGTGGGTGATTATAATCATATCAATATCGACCATATTTGTTACCGCTAAAATTGTGATGGCTTTGGGACAGACTTTCAAAGGTTACATTTGCTACTAATGAGTGAGTTTGCGAGAGTAATGTTTTCATATTTTGGACGAATTTTTCGTCTGCGTTGAAATTTTTAAAGTCTATTTCTTGTACAAATTGTTTAATTCTTTTTCCTTTCAAATGTACCCAAAATCTCATAATCATATACACATAAAAATCAAACTAAGAATTCTACAAGGTGTACATATATGATACAGTAGATATACATATTTATGTGTTTATAAAATTGTAACAATTCACAAAAATAATTTCAGTGATGAATATATTCTCATGTAGGATTGTCGCAGATTTAGCAAATGATTTGGACCATCAGAATTTCCATCACAAGTATTGTTTTTAGTAGTAAATAGGGTATCAACTTATCTCATCATGGGTTGTGTGGGTGACGTATTTGGTTATGTTCAAATTACCAAAAAAAATGCCCAATGAACAACCTACAAATTGCAAGGCGACAAAAATGATGTATAAAATGTATTGTTTCTAAAATGAAATTATAGTTTTATTTACAATAAAGGAAAAATAACTGATAGTTTTGATATCATGACGCATTTAATTCAGATCAATATGTTTCCAAATTTTGATAAACGGGCTTTCCGAGAGTAGTGAGAGAGGCGATTTTTGGTTGAGCGTGAGGAAGAAAAGATTACATTCAAATACAGATTCTCTCCATTGATTGTGACATATTTAATTTTATGATCATCTTGATTTTAATTGAAACATGAACACCAATATGTTTACTTTTGCTTTAGAGATTATTTTATAGTGCAGAGTTCAAATGATAACAAATTACAAATTAATAATAAAAAGAATAAAGGATAAAAAGTTAATTTGAACAAATCATTTAATAAGTCTATTATTTAGTTTTGCTATTTAAATTAATAAACACTAATCATTTAATGAGTTTATCTTATAAAATAGTTGTGCAACACAATAAGTCACTAAATACTAACTTTTTCAAAAAACTAATAAGGCTAGAGGGTATGGAGAGCCTCATCCCCAAGGGGATGGGCCGCCACGTCAGCCCCACGTAGGCGAGGCTTGAAGGGGATGGACCTAGGGGTTGGGGATGAACCCCTATATATATATATATATATATATATATATATATATATATATATATATATATATGTATGTATGTATAGATGTGTGTGTGTGAGGAGAGAGGAATGAGGCACGGCGAGATCGGCTTGGGGAGGACGAAGACGACGCGCCTGAATGAGGGGGGCGGTGTGGGGGACCGGCGCCGGGCCAGGCCGGGCCTAAGCCAGCCCCCATACCGTCTGGTCTAAGTCAATAAGTTGTTTCAAAAAGCTTAGCCAAACATGCCGTTACACAATAAAAACAACATGCACACATTCCTACATATTTAATGTTTCCTACACCATTAAAACAATGTTTTGGTGTAAGGTACAGAATGTCTAGGACTAAAAAACTTTTAAAAAAATTTGCGACTCATAATAAAATATGTGTAGAACACAACATTTTAAATAATTTTGTCACTCCTAATAAAATTGGTGTAAGACCCAACACATTAATAGTGATGAATCAGAAATTTATGGTAGCATTAATGAGATTTGAGTAACTTTTTAAAATGTTTATTAGTATTATACATCAAATTGTCTATACTATCCTTACTAATTAAAGCATTAATTAAAAGTTGACAAAATGATATCTTGATTCACAACCATTAATAAAAAAAAATTATAGGGTCTAGATTAATTTAATTTTCATCTTTCAAGAAGATTTTTCTCAAATGAACCTTCCCCTATATAACTGATTATGAATTGCTACTTCTTTGAGTAACATAGATTGGACCAGCCTTAGCAAGAGATAACAAATTTATATATGATAAAAAAAAATTAAATGAACAGTGATATTTATTATTAAATTAAAATTAGAATTAAATTAAATTAGAATTATTTAAAATTGAATAGTAATATCATTAAGAGATGATCATATGGTATCGGGTATAGGTACCGGTCTCAAATTTACCAAACCGGTGTATTTTAGGTACCGGTTCTGCACAGGTATTCACCAGTTTTTACCCTCAAATACCGGTGCCGTACCAGTATCGACTGGTACAGAACCGTACCATACTAGGTATATTCGGTACCGGTACCCACTTTTGGGGATTTCGGTAACGGTATTTTCGGTACCGGTTGATACCGAGCTCATCAAATCCTGAAGCAACGCAGCAATGTAGGTACCAGTCTCAAATTTACCAAACCGGTGTATTTTAGGTATGGGTTCTGCACAGGTATTCACCAGTTTTTACCCTCAAATATCGGTGCCGTACCAGTATCGACCGGTACCGAACCGTACCATACTAGGTATATTCGGTACCGGTACCCACTTTTGGGGATTTCGGTAACGGTATTTTCGGTACCGGTTGGTACCGAGCTCATCAAATCCTGTAGCAACGCAACAATGCAAGTAATTGCACTGTTTAGATTACTTTTCATACACACAGTAAGTAAACTGTATTTCGTTTGAATGAGGTTTTATATACACAACAACTTATTTTGCTTTCTTTTTTGTCTTTTTCTGTAATGAATGAATTGTAGCATGTAAAATTAACTTGGATATTTAGAATATTGGTGAGCAAATCGTATCAAATCCTGTAAACGAACCGGTATCGTATCGTATCGGTACCAAATTTACTATACCAAATCATTTTCGGTACCAATTTGGTACCCACCTTTTGGCATTTTCAGAATCGTTAGTTTCGGTTCGACACCGGTCTAGCATCATACCTGTATTTATTGATTTTTAACTTTAAATACCATACCGTAATGTACCGAGCATTTTCGGTGCCGGTACCTAATTTCGATGATTTTCCGGATCGGTACTTTCGCTGCCGTTACTGGTACCGAGCTCATCCATATTTTAACGTGTTAGCACCGTAATAACTGAACTGAAAACAACCGAATTTTCAACGTGTAGGACGTGTGGGTCCTATTATTATATATTAGGTTATTTAAAATAGTTTTTTTTTTATGACGGAGTGACTATCCTTACCACGTCATTTTATTTATGTTTTGATATTCGGTATCTGTTTGACGTTGCTGACACACCTTTTGTAGTCATTGGGTCCCGCCACAACGACTTTTCAAGGTTTTTTTATGTGTTATTTAGTGGTTTTTTACATGTGTTATGTGGTTTTTTTATATATCTTATATAACTTGCGTTTGTTTTTTTATGTAATTCACGTGTCAGTATTTTTTGATCATATCAAAATTTCTTTTCTCTATAGGTTGACGAGCGTCGGTGACGTAACAAAACAAACCAATACCGATCAAATTCCCGCCGTGTTGGTATATTTTTTGTCATATCATGAATTTTTTTTCTCTATTAGTTGCTATAACGAGTGTCAGTACCGTAATTAAACGAACTGATACCCACCCACCGCGCAACGCGCGAATGTAATAACACTAGTTACTTTAATGTTTGATATGATGTGAGTTTCTTGGATTATTCAATACCATTGTTAGATTACCCATATGTGTTGACTTTTGATGTTATATCTACCAATTTCTGGGTCCTCTTGCATGGTAAATCAAGAATTGTATACTCAAGTTGCATATCCCTTAGTGTACAAGCAATTGAATAATAGGTTAGTTAATAGAGCCAACAATCGGTGTTGGCACCGCTACCTTCGATAACCTAATCAAAAGGAACATATACCCGGCCTGAATCGATGTAACCTATTCACTTTCGGTGAGCAGTCAGCCGGTCATATCTTCACATCTTGTTATGTGGCCTTAGTAGTGTGACAACTCATAAGCATATGGTGCAACATACACTCAATTTATGCTTTCTCGGTCACCAATTTCTTTGGTTTACAAAAGTCAGTTCGTGGTGATGCTTACCGGAAAATAGTCAGTCACTTGATCATTGTGGTAGTCTACTGGAGCATATGACGAGCAAAAAACAATCTGGTTTTCTCAAACACTCCAATCAATGGGGAAATAAAATTCGTTAATTTTATATGGAATAATAAAAGGTCTAAATCCTTTTGTATAGATCAGACCAAATGGAGAGTCATTGATGTGTAATTTATTGTTGCGTGTGGATGTATTGTAGTTTCCTTGGCCTGCTAGCTCTTTTCTAATGGGTCTTTTTTCTAATAAAGTTTGTTGTTCGAAAAAAAATCGGTATCGGCTTGACTAACCCTCTCATCCAGCATGAATGTAGTTGCACTTAATTTATAGCAATGTCACGGCTAAATGTTGATTCGTGAGGCCTAACTATGGGTTATGGATGAGGGTTAAGCTTTTTTGTCGTAGTTATCCAGTCATAGCTATTGGTGATTTTAGTGTTATCAATGTCATTTTACTATAATTTGATATTCTTAAAACAAAACAAAAAATTGTGATAAACATTATTAGGGCTAGGAGATATGGAATAAACACTCGATAATGACTATTCTAATTTCAAGTAACATGGAACCTCGGTAGTTCTAAGTAGAGATGGGCAAAATCGGGTATTCTTAAAACCCGGAACCGGGTATGGATACAACTGAGTGGAACCGGGTTCTCGGTGGAACCGGGTCCGGGTACAACCCGGGTCCACGTAAATAAATATAGAACCGGCGTAACCGGTTACGGGTTCAATGGAACCGGGTACGGGTACTGTTTGGAACCGGAACCGGGTCTGGGTCGGGTCCACTGGAATCGGGTAGGAACCGGTTTTTATGCCCATCTGGGGATGGTGGTGTGGGAAGCATACGTGAGGTGACGGTCATATCGGGCCTCCCGGCCTCCACAAGTACTGAACGGCTGGAGTTGTTGGATGATGAGAAGCATATTTTGAGCTTTAGAGTGGTGGGTGGTGAGCATAGATTGAATAACTATCTTTCGGTTACGTCGGTTAATGAGTTTGAGAAAGATGGGAAGGTTTATACGGTGGTGTTGGAGTCTTATATTGTTCATATACCTGCATGGGAGTGAATGAGTAGGTTTGGTACGGTGGTGGTGGTGGTAACGGTGGTTAGCAGTGGGAACTTTTTTTTTTTTTTTTTGAAAAAACTAACTTTTTTTTTTGAATTCCAATGGGTCAGCTCGTTAAAAGCTGAGAAGGTAGCATGCGTATGACTTTGGAAGATGGTGTTTTTATAGCTTTGGAAAATAGGGTTTTTGAATTTGTCAGTAAGGGTCATGCTTTTGTACAGACCTACACCTGAGGTCTAAAAATAAAATAGTTTTTAACCTCTTCTATTTTCACCTCACATATATCGACGAATTTGTATTTGTAAAAAAAAAAAAAAACAGTGGGCACAATGGCACATGGTTTTAGACTTTTAGTAAGCAGTAACTTATTAGTCTTTTAGATGGGCATATCGGGTTTTTTTTAATACCCGGAACCGGTTCCGGGTAGGAACCGGGTTTCGGGTACGCACCGGGTCCGGGTAGGGTCCGGGTAGGAACCGATTTTATTTATAAAATGTGGAACCGGGTCGGAACCTACGGGTTTTTTGAACCCGGAACCGGTTCTACTATTAGCCGGGTAGGAACCGGAACTGGGTCCGGGTCGGGTCCACTGGAATCGGGTAGGAACCGGTTTTTATGCCCATCTCTAGTTCTAAGGAGAAAAGCTCTTTACCATGAAGGGTTTCAAGGGGCACCTCCCCTTGACATGGTCCAAGGGTTTGAGCCTCTAGTGGGGTTAAGCTGCCTATTCAACGTGAATTTTTTTATTTTTTTTTTGTCTATTGATACGTCCTTAAAAATGCTTAGGATTTGCATGCTAGTTAAAAGTTGCATTGTAAATAATATATTAATATTAGTTGTAACAATAATCAATAGCAACGTATGAGTGGTAGTAATAATTGGTTACTAGTAAGTAGTGATACGTTTTAATTAAGATTTTCCAATGATACAACTGATAACTGCAAGCGTTATAACCGCCACCTGTGTACTCTTTCATAAAGAGTCGCAATGTTGCATCCCAATCATTGTGATGGTTCACAACTTATGCAAAGGAATTCATTTGGTTAGTTACGACCTGAAATTACGAATTCATTTGTATAGAAAAGGACATCGTCGTTCTTTAAGGGAACTTTTGGTCTTATTTGTTTATTGTATACACGCAAAATACTGGCAATAAAGTAATATATGATTCAAAAAACTATCTAGGATTTAAAATACGGATCCTAATACGATGTCACACATTGGTGTACATCACGTAATAACACGACTATTTGCGACGTCGTATCTCTCACGCTTGTTTTAAATCCTATATACATTTGAATGAATTTAAAAAGGATAGAAAGTATTAAATTTTGGTAGTGGTAATGAAACAATATATTAGGTTTGAGAATATATGTAACAAAGAAACAATTTTATGTAAATTTCAATTTTTTTTGTGTGTGATTTTATTTGTATTTAAACTGAATTTCATAGCCGAATATTGTCGCTTAGATCATAATAGGTGACACTAGGTATACTCGGGTAGGAAGGCCCTTGAATTCAAGGTAGATTTGTTAGGATCTGAGTTGTAAGATGAAGAAGATAAACAAGTGAACAATTGCAGCGGAATGAAGAAAAACTTTATAACACAATCAGGGAAAGAACAATTTTCATCATATATGCTTTATAATCAAAAGATTGATTTACACAATGTTTCGACTACACATGCATGAACACTTTCTCCCCCCCAGCCTGAGCTCACAATGTTAGTTCGTACAAGATGTAAGGGTGTGCAAAGAGCTAATAGAACAGTACATGCACTGTCTATTTATAGCACAATCCTAAACACTATGGCATCTTTGCTGACATCACCTAGACAGTGACAACTAACAATCTTAACAACCTCTAAACACTGATGATTACAGACATTGTTACATTAGACAATGATTAAACAAACACTGATGCATGCTATTCGCTGATGATGCTCAACCACTGATGAAGACTGAGCAGTGCTTTCCATGAAGGTTGATCAGGCCTTTGACTTCTAGCAGTTCTTTGACTTCAACAGTTGATTGGTCTTCAGCAGACTTTGTATATCATCATACTTTTGTGCGTAACAGACTTTAGTGACCAACAGTCTTTATAAATCATCAGATGTTGTATGCCACTGCCATTGGAGGGAAACGATATTCAAAGCACTGTTATTCTGGATCATCTGTTGCAGATGAGTTTTGGCTTTGTATCATCTGTTCTTCAAGGAAGGATCACATGGGCCAACAATCTCCCCCTAGAACAGATGATGCCAAAACTCTCCTTTATTCCTGATCTTTATTTTCTCATCAACAGTTATCAGATTTGCCCTTTGAATTGGGGCTCAAAATCCAAAGAATTTGTGTCTTCTTCATCCATGTGTAGTTGAAGATTCAATAAGTCTTTGAGGTCACCTGCATCCAGACCAAATGCATCCTCCCGTGATAGCTTTTCAACACTACCATCAGACCTGATCAGAGTCAATACATGGGTATCTTTGTCAGACTTCCACTTTAGTATTTTTGGATCTAATGGCCTTTTAGGGAGAAGTTTTACTTGTGATGAGTTTGGGGATTGAGGTCTGCTTGCCAATTTTTTGAGTGTTTCAGCAACTTGAGCTTGAAGTTGTAGAGAAGCATCATCCAATCCAAATTGTAGTTGATTTCTGATAGCCTCTTTTCTATATTCAGCATCCCTCTTTTCATCTTCCTCATCAATCTGCTTCTGCCTTTTTATTTGATTCAAGGCACTGATGGGTGGAGCAGATGATGAGAACAACTTTTTAATGGAATGGGTCTGCTGAGGCCTATTAGCAGTGGTTTCAGCATCATACACTGGCTTTTAAAGAAGGGTTGGATCTGTCTTTCTAAGCTCTTCTAACTGTTTATAAGTTAGATCAACATTCTGTTTAGACCATCTTGCAATGGATCTAGAAGTCCTATAGTTAGCTGCAACAAGCTCTACTCTCTTCCTTTTGTACCTCAATGCTTCATCCACATCAACCTTCTTTAATTTGTTCCAGTTGGGTGCAGATTTCTTCATTTGAGTATCTTTATTCATCATTTCAATCCTGTTGATTTCATCTTTAAGAGCATCAAGAGGCCAATCCTTGAATTGAGACTTGTTGGCTTTGTAGGGCTTGGTATCCATGATGATGTTTAAATAATCAACCCTTAGTTCCTTTTGAAGGCCAGCAGTTGGTGGTAACTCACACATGGATTTACTCAAGTCTCTAGCAAAGTCTTCCAGTTTCCTGACTTTACTTAGCCCACGTTGATAGAGACTTTGGTATCTCCTGTCACCTTGCCCTTTAATCTCTCCTTTTGCAATGCTGTGAGCTTGGTTGGCTTTCAACTTCAAGTATTCATCCATATTTTGTGGTGTTCTCTAGCCATATAGAGATGGGAAGGTTCTTTGGGATAGATCCTCTATTTTGTAGAACTGCTCCATTTCAGATTGGACTGTAATCAGTTCAAGAGGATATTGAGTTTCCAGGGGAATGTTTCATGGGATGTAGCCAATCAATGGGTGGATGTTTGACTGGATTGGTTTTTGGTGATGAGGGTGGAAGGAATAATGAGACCGAAACAGATGATAAAGGAGTTGGTGCTGGTATTTCTTTCTCATCTTCAAGCACCACAAACTTCCTTTTTTAGCATTAGTAAACTTTGGAGGATGAGGACTTTTAGATGGAGATGGTGGTTTGGGTGAAAAGTTTGATTGTGAGGGGAAACTTTGAGGTGTTGGTGGTTTTGTTGATGGTGTGGAATCAAAGTGAATGGAGGTGGCAATGGTTTGGCTAACAACTGCTGAAACCACTGGTGTCTCAACAGCTGTTGCCTTAACATTTGCTGATGATTTTGATACATCAACATCTGTTGCTTTGGAGGATGGTGGTGGTGATGATGAAGTTGTTTTCTGCTTCTTTTGAGGTGGTTTTTGTGGTGATGGTTATTGTGGTGAAGGTTTAGCAGTGGTTTTCTTGGGGAATGTGGCAAGTGGTGGTCTATTGTTTCTGAAAGATTTTCTTCTCTCAGAAGTTCCAATGTTTTGTGCTTGGTTTTCTCTTTTCCTCTTATCCTCCAGTTCCTTCTTTAAAACATTTGCTTTGCTTTCTTTTGTGTCTTTTCTCTTCTTCTTTTCAACAGTCTCTTCATCTGTTTGGATGTTCAAGGTTTCATCAACTCCCTTTTTCTTTCCAATATCATATTATTCAGCAGATGTTGCAGAAGTGTCTTTGGCAGATTCTGGCTTCTGTTTTGGCTGACCTTTTGGTTTGGCTTTTGGATCAGCATACAATTTTCTTAATGAATCATTCTCCCCCTTTTGGCATCATCTTGAGCCTCTTTTTCAAACACAGGTGAAGGGGAGGTGCCAGTTAACTTTGCAAGGGCTTCTTTTATACCCCTGATATCTGCCTGAGTGTCTTTGTATCTTGCTTCAACCATAACTCCGATCAACTCCATGTGTGAGTTATGTTGAAGCTCAGCCAATTCCCTTTGAGCTCCTAAGATTGGTTGCCCAGAATTCCAAAGCTCCTGGGATAATTGCTGATGAGTTGGTTGACTTTTGGAAGCATCCACCAACTGCTTCATCAGATCTTTCATTTCGTCAAATCCTTGTATTTTAATTCATCACCTAACTTAATAGGATCATCTGAATTTGCACAAGAGGTGATTGTATCTGCTTTTGAGATATGAGGAGTCTTAAAATCATCATTAGCAGATGCCCCTTTTTTTTCTTGATTCTAGGGACTTCCCTCTGCATCAGTGGTTACCTTGGTAAATACATCAGTGGTTACCTTGGTAGACACAACAGTGGTTGCCTTTAAGGGAGTCTGACTGATGAAACTACTGTCCAAATGTAGATAAGTGGATCCAACATTTGTAGTAGCTGCTCCACTTGAACTACCAACAAGAATTTTGGGAAATTTAAGTGGTGTAACCTCCTCAACTGTTTGTTGGTTAGCTAATTGAACAGGTTCAGACACAACTATTGTCTAAGTTATACTCTTAGTAATGTGTTGGTGAGAGGAGTTTCTAATTGCCTGATTGTCAATAGCCTCAAATAGTGATATGTACCTTGGTGGAATGGGAGGTGAAGTGAGTAGTGTTGAAAGAGACATTGCCCCGGGAGAAGGGCTTTTAAACATACTTTCAAGTGAATGTAATGTTTCATATTGAGGTGTCCATGTGCTTACAACATGTTACTCTTGGGAGGAACCATGAGGAGTTAAGGTTTCAGGTTGAGATCTTTCCAACTGTTGTGAGGAAGTAGCAACATTGGTTTCTAGTGACATTTGTGTTGTCACAGGGTTAACCTCTGGGATCTCATCTTCCAGAGGACCCTTATATTTTGGTAGGCTTTTTGGTTTTTGTTTTGGTCTTTTTTGGGTTTAGATGGTGGGGGTTTCACAGTAGTGGTTGTGGTGTTGTGATCACCGTGAGCTGTGGGCTTAGCAACAGAAGTTTGAGGAGCAGATGTGGACTCATCTAAAATTTGCTCAGACTTCTATGCTTTTGTTTTAGAAACGTTTGACTCTTTGGCCGTTAAGCGAGTAAAAGTTTTAGACGAAAGACTGTTCATTTTGAAAGGTGTTCCTTGCTCAAAATCTTTTTGTGGAACCTTCTTTTGCAAATAATAGCTCGGAAATCTTGGGAACAAGAGAAAAGCAACATTCTTTCCATTTTTAACGTTTTTCAAATTATTTACCATATCTGTAAACAGTGCTTGGGAGTAGTTAAAATTAGTTTTTGTTATAATTGCATACCCTAAGTACTGAATTTTCAAAGGAATTTCATTAAAAGCAGTGGTTTTGTTTAATAGACAAGTTAACAGGGTATGGAATAGGAACTTCATTGGTGGTGGAAAATTCAGTTTAAACATTGTAGCTTTAGTCAACTGTCGATCATAACCCCTTTCAATCAAGTCTGTTTGAAATCCATTTTTAGGGAAAGAAGTTTTACCTGCTAAGTCATGCATTTGGAATGTTTCTGAAATGGTTATGGGAGTTATAGCAACCAAGACTACTTTTGAAGTGATACCAAATGGCTCATTGCCCTGTTCTTGAATTCCGGCATTTGCCCAGAAATCACGTAGTGTGTATATTGGTGCATCGGCGGTGAGGAGTGTTTTGTATTTAGAGGATGACAATATGTTAATTATTGAATGAAATTCAGTATTTTTGTTGGTTTTCTCAAAGGTACAGAGGTAATTATGAGGATGAGAGCCATGGTCCGAAGTTGAAATTACGAATGGTTGAAGTAGAAGTGAAGAAGAAGATGGAAACCATTTTGGAGAATTTTGAATTCGATACAGCGAGTAAATCTCTATTTGGGATTTAATCAGGGTTTTATAAAGGAAAAAAGTGAATGCTGACATGGCAGCGGTTTCAAAGATCGGACGGTTAACATCTACCCACGTGGCAACCTCTGATGAAAAAGTGGATGATAGTTGTTGGAAACCACTGTTGGGCAACAACAGTGGTTGGGAACAGTGTATTGTGAAAACAGTGGTTGATTTTGTGTCTATCAGTGGATAGACATCAGAGATTGAAACAACATTTGTTTAGTCAAAATAAGGTCAACAGAGGATGTGAAAACAGAGGTTGTTTTTCAGCAGTGGGTGAATTTTCAACCAATCAGAGGTTTGAAACATCAGTGGTTATAAACAGACTTTTAAGGATTTATGAAAAATTTTCATTTTAAGCTATTTTTAAGGATGAATTTTTGATTTTCTAAAAACATTTTAATGCTTTTTATTCAAGGAAAAGAAGTTTTTGCCTTCTAATCCAAGTTAAGCATGCCAATTCTTGTGATCAAACTTTCAAAGGTAGATGTGTCTAATGCTTTTGTTAGCACATCTGCCAGCTAATCTTTTGTTGGAACATGATGCGGAGAAATCAAACCTTTTTTCATAACAATCCCTCACAAAATGATGTCTGATGTCAATGTGTTTGGTGGTTGAATGGGATACTGGATTTTTGATGATATTTTCAGCTGCTTGTCTGTCCAACATGAGAGGAGTCTTTAGAGCAGTTATACCAAAATCTAGTAACTGGTTTTGAAGCCACAATAGTTGAGCTGTACAACTTGCAGCAGCAATGTATTCTGCTTCAGCAGTGGATGTGGAAACAACTGCTTACTTTTTACTTTGCCAAGACACTAAGCAATTGCCTAGGAATTGACACCCTCCTGATGTAGACTTCCTGGTGGAGTTGCATCCAGCAAAATCACTGTCTGAATAACCTGAAAGCTTGACATTCCCATTAGCAGGATAACAGATACCAAGTTTGGGAGCACCTTTTATGTATCTGAATATTCTTTTCACAACAATGAGATTAGACTTCCTAGGTGCTGACTGGGATCTGGCACAGATACATGATGTCTGGCCTTGATGCAGTTAGGTACAATAAAGACCCATTCATGCTTATGTATAATGTTTAATCAACCAAATTATCTTTTTCATCAGACATGACAAGCTTTATGGTTGCCATGGGTGTACTACATGGTTTAGAGTCATTCATGTCAAATTTGTTTAAAAGATCTTTTACATATTTGCTTTGATGAATGAAAGTTCCATTTTGCAATTGCTTAACTTGGAAACCAAGAAATCATTGGAGTTCACCCATGGCACTCATTTCAAACTCTGCTGTCATGAGTTGCCTAAACTCTTCACACATGGAATTACATGTGCTTCCAAAGATGATGTCATCAATATAAATTTGGACAATCATCAAATCTTTTCCTTTTCATTTTAAAAACAGTGTTTTATCAATTTTACCTCTTGTAAAGTCTATAGAGATGAGAAAAGTGGAAAGAGTTTCATACCAGGTCGTTGGTGCTTGTTTCAAGCCACACAAAGCTTTATTGAGCTTGTAGACATGATCATGATAAAAAGGATCTTCAAAACCAGGAGGTTGACAGACATATATCTCTTCCTGAATTTTGCATTAAGGGAAAGCACACTTGATATCCATTTGATACACCTTGATGTTGTGGTTGACAACAAAGGCTAAAAAACAATCTGATGGCTTCAAGTCTTGCTACAGGAGCAAATGTCTCATCATAGTCTATGCCTTCTTCTTGTCTATAACCTTGAACCAGTCTATAACCTTGAACCACTAGCCTGGCTTTGTTCTTGACAACAATGCCCCTTTCATCAGTTTTGTTCTTGAAAACCCACTTTGTGCCAATTGGACTTACATCCTCTAGCAGTGGTACAAGTTCCCATACTTGTTGTTTTTTGTACTGTTGGAGCTCTTCTTGCATGGCTTCTACCCAACAATTGTCTTTCAGTGCCTCTTGGTACATGAATGGTAGATGGACTAATAGAAAACCTGTAAAAAGACAAATGTTTTGGGATTGATTTCTTGTGAGAACCCCTTCATTGATGTTGCCAATAACTTGGTCAGGTGGATGAGATTTAAGGAAGATTAGATCCCCCCTTGTATGAAACAATGGCATTGAGAGGTGAAGGCTGCAGATGTGAATCATCTGAGCTAACATCTGTTGGTAATTTTGAAGAACCAACATTTGTTTGAAATGGAGGTGGAGGAATAGGAGGAATGGGTGTGGCACAGTGTTGATTTTTATCCATTATTGATGGATTTTTATCAACGGAGGTTGGAGATGATGGGTGTGGCAAAGTTTTGAACAACAACTGTTGATTCAGCAGTGACATAGTTTTGACAGCTGTTTTGAACATCTGTGACTCTGGTGTTGGTAGTGACTTTGTATTGTGGGATCACAATATCACATCCATAGTCTTGTGAGAAAGATTGTGGAGTACCTACAGGGTTAATCTTGACAGACACATCTTCAAATGTAAATTTATCAAGGTCAAACAATTCAACAGGGTTTGTTGGGATTTTCAAAGATGAAAGTTCATTGAACTTTACATTCAAAGTCTCTTCCATACCCATAGTCCTTATGTTAAACACTTTATAGGCCTTGGCAGTGGTTGAGTATCCCAGATGGTAACCACAATCCACTTTGGCTGCAAATTTTGAAATTGAATCTTTTAAGTTTAAGATAAAAACATGGGCAGCCAAAGATTTTGAAGTATGAGATCAGCGATTTGATTTTGAACAGAGTTTCAAAGGCAGCCTTATGATGCCTGGGGTTGATTAAAACTCTTTTCTGCATATCACAAGAAGTGTTTACAGCCTCTGCCCAAAAAGTTAAGGGTAAACCTGAGTATGCAAGCATTGTTCTGGCAGCTTCAATCAAAGTTATGTTTTTCCTTTCAACCACCCCATTCTATTTTGGTGTTATTGGGATGCTGTACTGCCTTACAATCCCTTTTGCCACACAGAACTCATCCAACTCCTTATTTCTAAACTCTGTTCCATAGTCACTTCTAAAGATTTTCACTGGCAAGTCACATTTCTTTTCAACTTGTTTAACAAAGTCTTACAAGATACCTGCAGTCTCATCCTAAGAGTGTAAAAAGTAAGTCCATGTAAACCTAGAAAAATCATCTACAATGACCAAACAGTATCTTTTCTTTTTCAAACTCATGATTTTTACTAGGCCAAACAAATCTATGTGTAGCATTTGCAAACACTTGGTTATTTTGGACTCTTCAATGGAGTTGTAAGAGCTTTTATGTTGTTTACCTTTTAGACAGGAAACACAATTCTCAGAACAAGTGAAAAGTTTTTATGGAAGACCTCTTACAAGGGCTTGTTTTGAGAGTGTGGTGATAGTCTTAAGATTTGTGTGCCCAAGTCTCCTGTGCCATAACTCTGTCTCTTTGTTAGGGGCACCTGAGAACAGACAAGCATCAGCCATTGGGTTATCTTTTGACATATCAACCACATACACATTGCCACTCCTTTGAGAAACAAGCTGTGTTTTACCCTCGGCTATGATTTCTTCAATCTTTTTCACAATTTCTGGCCTAACAATCTTACAGTTATCCTTTGTGAAGAATGACCCATAGCCCTTGTTACTCATTTGTGAAACACTAAGGAGGTTAAACTTAAGATTGTCAATAAGATTAACATTCTCAAACTTGAGCTTCCCAGACTGAACAGCTCTTGACCCTAACACCTTCCCTTTTGAATTGTTACCAAAGGATATATCACCCCCTCCATGGTTTTTGAAATCTTTGAGTACATCTTGTCTTGTGCTTGGAGCCTCCACTATCTACATACCATAAACTGTCTAAGTATGCAGAAGCTCCCTTAGCAGCAGCCATCATGGCACAGTCACATTCATTCTCATACATACTAGCATCCCATGGATCAGTAAGAGATTCCAATAGAGGTTCAGTTTCCTTCTCTTCTAACATTTGTTCACCAACAACAACAGTAACCAATACTTCAACAATTTTTTCCACTTCTTCAGATCTGGACTCCACTTCCTTAGATTCTTACCCTTCTGGTATTGACTCTAATGCCATGAAACAAAATTCATCAGGAGAAACATCAGGATTAGCAATTAGAGCAAAATTTTCATCATTTAAATCCTCAGGCAAGATACTCCAATCAACAAAGCCTTGTGTAAAGAAACTCTGTTGACTGGCCTCTGCTGGAGCAGATGTTTGTGTAGCTTGTTGTGGTGCAGTTTGCACTTGAACCTAAGACACAGGCGCTTGAACATACTGAATCTGTGGAACAGTAGTTTGGACATACTGCACTGGAACAATGTTTACAAGATGTGCAAAATGAGCAGTGTTTTGCGTATGAGGAGCAGGGGTATATTGGGAATATTGCACAGTGCTTTGAGTGTTTTGAAGTCTTGGACTAGGGTGAGTGATGATTGGTCCACTGTTTTGACTCCTACATTCCCTATCAAAATGACCAAGCCTATTACACTTATAGCACTTGATTTTTGACTTATCCAACCCCACCTTCAAATTCCCATGCAATCCTGGAAACTTCCTACCAGTTATTTTGTAAAACTTGCTTGTTCTAAAACTCAATAAAGCAAGCTGATGCAAAATGTCCATTTCTTCCAGATCAGTGGGATCAAAATGTTGGAGGTTATTCAGTTCAGAGGATAAGTTATCAGGTATATGGTTTTCCCCATTAGTTGTGAAAGCATAATTGGGTGAGTAAGGCTCAGAGTTGAAGGCTCCACCCGCAGTTATGTCAATATAATGATCATAACTCTGATTCTTACTACCACCAGATGACTCTTCTTGACCTAAAAGTGTTTTATTACCGAAAGTGTAATCATCAGCAACTTTTCCAGTTTCCTGCAACTTCGTTTTCTGGTTCAGCTCTCTTTCATATGTGAGAAGCCTTTCATGAAGTTGGGTCAGACTTAAATCCTTGAACCCCACAGAATTTCTGGTCACAAAGGCTATAGTGTCCCACTTTTCTGGTAATGATCTAAGAAACCTACTATTCAAAGTGGATTTAGCATATTCAACATTAACCAGTTTTAGCTCACTAATCAGACAACTAAACCTTTCAAAGTGCTGGGTCAATGACTCTCCCTTAACATGACAAAATGTTTCGTATTGTTGGTTTAAAACTTCTCTGTTGTTTTCAATAACCTCTTCTGTCCCACCAAATTGCTCTTTGAGTTCATCCCATAGCTCTTTAGCACTGTTACAATGTAACATGCCAGCATATATGTCATTGGGTAGTGCTGTGGCCACTATACTGAATGCTTTAGCATCTAGCTCAATCTTCTGAAAATCCTGCTCAGAGTAATTTTCAGGACTTTTAGGTACTTGGACCTTGGGATCTTCTGCACTTAGCACCATTGGAACATGAGGTCCAAAGATGATAGAATTCCAGCAATTGGTGTTTTGTTGTGCTAACACATGGCCCATCATACGTTGCGAGATATTGTATTCAGATCTGAAAAGCATAGGTGCCTTGTAGAGTGTGCCGGTGTTGTGAGGGTCCTGTGATTGTGAAGACATCTTGGTTGTTTTACAGAAGTTTTTGAATACTCAACTTTGAATGTGATTACACTTGTACTCCGTTTTTCAACAAATACGAACAACACAGTATCAATGAAATTGAGCTGATCTTTTATGTCAAGTTGGTTAAATCGAATTTGACTAACCTATGCTTTGATACCAATTGTTAGGTTCTGAGTTTAGTTGATTGTGTTGTTTTATAAGAGATGTAAGATGAAAAAGATAAACAAGTGAACAATTGCAGCGGAATGAAGAAAAACTTTATAACACAATAAAGGAAAGAACAGTTTTCATCATATATGCTTTATAATCAAAAGATTGATTTACACAATGTTTCGACTATGCATGCATGAACACTTTCTCCCCCTCAGCTTGAGCTCACAATGTTAGTTCGTACAAGATGTAAGTGTGTGCAAAGAACTAATAGAACAGTATAGGCACTGTCTATTTATAGTACAATCCTAAACACTGTGGCATCTTTGCTGACATCACCTAGACAGTGATAGCTAACAATCTTAACAACCTCTAAACATTGATGATTACAGACATTGTTACATTAGACAATGATTAAACAAACACTGATGCATGTTATCCGCTGATGATGCAAAACCACTAATGAAGACTGAGCAGTGCTTTCCATGAAGGTTGATCAGGCCTTTGACTTCTAGCTGTTCTTTGACTTCAACAGTTGATTGGTCTTTAACAGACCTTGTATATCATCAGAATTTTGTGTGTAACAGACTTTAGTGACCAACAGTCTTTATAAATCATCAGTGTCGTATACCACGGCCATTGGAGGGAAAATATGTTCAAAGCACGGTTATTCTGGTTCATCTGTTGCAGATGAGTTTTGGCTTTATATCATCTGTTCTTCAAGGAAGGATCACATGGGCCAACAAGATTTATTGGTATCGTTCATGTCTCTTCAAGTAATAGTGACTCCATTTATAATTAGCAAACGAAAGTCAAAATTGCAAAGAGAGTTTAGTCATGTTTGAACATGAGAAGGGAGGGCTTAGAAACACTTCGATCTATAATAAATTTGTCCTAATGTAGTAATTGGTATGTATCCTTATTGTAAGATTTAACTAATTATTTGGCATGTTAAAAGCTAAAACTTGATCTTGATTAACTTCTTAAGTTATTTGATGGAAAAACAGTATTTTATTTGGTTAAGCTTGATTATAGAAGAACAAAGAGAACATGGTATAATCAAGACTTGGTGCAATTTCTAATCACGAAGTTGTCATTTGTATATTCAATTTATATATGCATTAAAATGACCTAGAACATAAACTTGATTGGTGGCGTATCGTTGCTTATAAGACCATCTTCAATACAAGATCAAAATTCTTGTAAAAAATGTTGTCACGTCATCTCCTATTCACTCTCTTTTCTCTTTCTCTTTCTTCATTTAATAACTCACTAATCACCAACCCCATTCTCTCTCTACAAATGCATGCACTTAGCCAAGAACATTTATACCCTCTCTACTCTCTTTCTCCTCCAACTCATCATCCATGTCACAAATGCGCCTCAAATGCATTGCATTGAGTTTGGTCTAATTATTTCGTATATAATCACTTTATCCTATCATCGACAGAATTACAATATTGTCCTTAGGCTATAGGGTGTGGTCATGACTCTCATGGTCACCATGACCCTCCACATCAGCACCATGTCACCCACTTCCAATCCATCATCCAAAACCACTACCATAAGGGTGTGGTCATGACCCAAACCACTACTCTTTTATTTTAATTAATTTTTGTGAAAAGGAAAAGGAAATATTGAAAAAGGAAAGAAGGTCCATGGTTGTCATGGTTAAATCTATGTCAATCATGGTGGATGAGACAAGGGGGTGGTGTAGTAGTTCATTAATAGTCCTATGTGGCATTAATGACCCAACTCATGCCCCCTCACACCCTTTAGCCTTATAAGTATAAACGATAAGGTCACTCGTAGTGGGGCTCCATATCATGGAAAAACCAAGCATAGCACCCCATAGTGCCGCGCCACACCGCTACGACCAGGCTATGGGTTGGTGAATTTGGGTTCTCGCGAAGATTATAAGGGGGTGAAGTGTTGAGGATTTCAAAAATCTGACCGTTGATAACGGTCATATACATAAAAAGAATTTATTTCTTTTAAATTTCAATATATAATCATCCGTTTCACCCATTTTTTTAAACACAAACACACTCTCAAGCCATCTTCTCTATCTTTACTTTATAAAAATCTAGGTTTTTATATAATGCATCCCTTCAACCGCAGTTTTGTTCCACAAGTTCTAGTGCGGACACGAACCAAACGAGCAATCCTAGCCGTCCCGTTTCTCCGGTTCCCACTCGACCCACCCCGTTCGGATCCGATTTTATATATTACAATCAACATCAAACCGAGTTTATGAACCTATTGAATCAACCCCTCTCATGGGACCCAAATCTATACGGTTAGAACCCGAATCAAAACATGGGAGGAATCGGGTCGTCTCAAGCCTTCGACTGGGCATAAGCAAAATCTACGCAAGCCCCACGTCGTCCCGGATACACAACCGGTAGAAGAGGAGGTGCGGCAAAACAAATCCAAACGCAACCATAAAAAGAAAACCGAAACCCGGACCAAAAAAACGTGCAACCAAGGGATGATAAAGAGGAGTACGCATTAAGTCAAGCTTAGCTCGACGTGTTGGAGGACCCCAAAATAGGTAATATTTTTAAAGGGTTCGATATTAATTTTTTTATTAATTTTTTGTATTAAGGTTTTATATTATATTTTTGTTTTTCTTTTGTAGCAAACAACCAAAATAAAAGCGTCTTTTGGAACCGAATCCGGGAACTATTTTCAGGGCTCATGGGTAGGGGGGATAGCTACCGGCCACTGGATTCAATATCGGGCAAGTGGACCGATATCAACAAAAAGTGTACAAATTTTCAATCCGTTTACCAACGAGTAAAAAAGAAATGGAAAAGGGCAATAATGAAGAGGACATTACGCAGGCCGCGATAATAGACTACCAAGCCGCTCAAGGTAATTTCTCATACTTGAAGTGTTTGCAAATTCTTCGTAATAGCGTCAAATGGGCTAACGTCCCTACCATGGTAGGAACTACTTCGGGTCGGTCGGAAAATAGAAGGCCGTCAAAGAGTTCAAAAACAACGAATCGGTTGAACCCAAAACGCCAACGTCCGACGCTCGAAACACGGACACAAATGATGTTAATCCGTTATTCACCGGGGAGGAAGGGGTGGAAGAGCCGACGGAAGTGCTAGCTCGGCCCTCCGGAAGAAGAAGCGGTGCAAGATCGAGGTGGTCGGAGTCATCGTCGGTGTCATCCGACTTGACTAATGTCTTTTCGGAGATAAACCAACGCCTTAAAGACAAACACGACCTTGGGGCTCAACATATCGAACAGAACCGTGAAGTGACCGAGATTATGCGGGGTAGACAATGGGCTCAAGAATTTGAATTCTACTCGAAACTGATCGACCAGCTAACCGAAAAAGCGTTGAAGATGGCGCTACAACAAAAGGAGGGAATCGGAAAAAAATATAATCTTTGAGTTTTTTTTTATTTTATTGTCATGTTTTTTAATTTTATTTTAATGTTTTTTAATTTAATGAAATGGTTTTTTATTTTATAAAATTAGAAATTAATTATAAAAAAATTGAAAGTTAATAATTGACTAATGATGACTAAGGGGCTTTATGCCTACACCCTCTTGTGATATAAATTCCCATAAAACTTCCCTCTTACGCATTTCGTCACTTGTCGCATAACGCTAAGACCAAGCGGTATGGGGGCCGGCTTAGGCCCGGCGAAGCCCGACGCCGGTCCCCCACACCGCCCCCCTCACCCCGTCTTGTGAAACCCGGCTCCCAGACGACGTTGTTGACGGGCTGCTTTCTTTCTCTCTCTCTCATCTTTCTCTCTCCTCTCTCTCTATCTCTCTAAAATCAAATAAAGTTTTATATTTTCTAATTGTTGTGGGGCCCCATCCTCCACCCCCTAGGTCCATCCACTGTAAGCCCCATCTACGTGACGCTGACTTGGCGTCTCATCCTCATGGGAATGAGCCTCCCCATACCCACTAGTCTAAGAGGCTTTACGACTACAGTAGTTATTAAATAGTAATCAAGCAGTAGTTATTAATTTGTTCGTGGTATTTTAACTTTATTTAAAGGTGTTTAATTACTTCACTAATTTTGATATCAATTCATTCATTCATACTATCTTAAAGAACAATGTGGTGGCTTTTATGCCAATGACACTCCAACTTAAAAACTTTATCACTATCCACCCTTTTGCTTTTAAGTTGTCACAACCACACCCTTATCTTTCAAACTTTGCCAGTACCACCCTTCTATTTTTGTTTTCCACCGTCACCCCCTCAGCTTTTCTACATTTATGTAATCACCACTCTACTTTTATACTTGCACCACCACCCATTCATCTTTTACACATTTCCGCCATCACCCCCTTAACTTTAACTCATTTTCGCCACCACCCATCTACTTTTGTACTTTCCTTTTTTTTTTACCCTACTAATTTTATTCTCTCAAGTTTTAGACTTTGCGTTTTATCCCTTGCACTATGACTCTATTTTTACATCCGCTCAACTTTAAAAAAATGCAATTGTAACCCGTTGACTACTACTTCTAGTTTTGCAAATGTCAATACATTGTTTTTTTACGAAAGGTTAGGCATTTTGTTTTATGTTTGGTGTCTACCTTTGTGTTTTACATCTTTTTATAATTGTCTTTTAAGCATTATGTTTTACACTTTGCTGTAATTGTCTTTTACACAACGCATGACAGGCAGGCAAAATAGTAGTTTTTATTGAAAACAATAACTCACGACTACATGTATTACTATGGGTTAGAGATATTATTTAAAAAAGTTATTGAGATATGAGTTAGGGAATGATACGAGTGTGCACCTAAATTATTTGGATAAGATTAAAACTTCCATATATTAAAAATCGTAAAGAAAAAAAAAATTAAAAATCGTAAAGAAACCGGATCGCATTTTCACCCCTGTTGGATAAAGACAACTACCACCCACACTACTAAAATTGTTAGGAATTGGGTATGTTTTAACACTCCTTAACTATTTATTAGGTATCACATTATTCACTCTTCTTATTTCACTCTACTCAGCCCCAAAAAAAATGGTTTAATTATCTTAAACTCTACCATAACCCGATTTTTAGTGGTTTATTGTTTGAAAAAAAGGAAAAAAAAACTAAATTAATCTCTTAACATCTTGTTAACATATTAACAAGCATAATTTAGGCAACAACGTATATCGCACCCCTTGAAAATGCGGTTAAATCCCCCGATCACACCCAAAAAAATCTTACATCCGCCACTGTTAACTAATATCTCCTTTAATGTCTCTTAACACAAAGAGAGAATGGTGTACAATGCCGATTATATGTCATGCTACCCTTAACACCCTAGGTGTTAAGGTATATGTCACCGAGTATATGAATCATATAAGAAGCATTTCTATATATGAATTGTACTTAGAGAAAGGAACACATTATTATATAATAGTTTACTAACAAGCTAAAGATTATAATGAGATAGAATCATGGAAAATGAGAGTGTTTTTATTCATTTTGAGATATCTAAAACCAGATATATTGGCTATTATTTATAGGGCTCTAGAACATAAATGATATGGAGTTATGAACATGAATAGTCATAATATTCTTAACACTAAATGATATGGAGTTAGGAACCTAGATAGTCACAATATTTCTAACACTATAACAAAAAGGTTGATAATTAAGATTAGATAGTCACAATATTTCTAACACTATATTTATAACAAAAAGGTTGATAATTAAGATAAGTCATTAAACTAGAGTAAGATATTTCGTGAAACACCAAACAAGTAAAAATAGTTTGCTTTTTCTATAGGAGTGATTAATATTGTAAATAATATGTATTCTCGTAACCTTTTATGTGATAAATTGAAATCTAAACATAATAAGGTGTACTTCATCTATCATCGTTATGGAAAAGTCATCTGAACTGATGTAATTAATTATGGTTATCAAAATATTCTCATAGAAGTTCTAACAATTACATTACGTTCATCTAATATTCCTTATGCTAACTAATAAATATAAAGAATATATAACTTGTTGCATTTGAAAAGCTAATAAAATATATGTAAAAGTTGATGATTAACAATATGAATGAACATCACAATTCATTACATGGGAACATTCTAGCAATTAATGGTCTATAATTTGTTTCGGAAGGCTTACAACTCACTTGGCCACAAAATGGATATCTTAACAACTTATGGTATTATCCTGTTAAATAACATTTACTTTTCAAGTTTAAAATAGTATGCATCCTTTTTGTTTTTATAGGAAACTAATTAGAAAACATAGTTTTTTTTTTCAATGTTTGATAGTACGAATAAAGATAAGTTTCAAATAGCGTATGTATAATAATGTATGCGTATACTATTAAACAATTTCAAAGGGATCTGATTTTGTTACCTGTGTCATGAAGGGAATACCTATCAAGAACGAAGATGTCGGCTTTCATGTTCCATGTGAGATTGTGAGGCCAGTGGCTCTCATTCTCTTGCGATGATTCTAGGTGATGGCATCATTGATCAAGGTTTTTAAGCCTCATGCTGATAACGTGTTGTGAAACATCGACCTACTAGCAATGTATAGAGAAGAAAGAGAGAACGAAAGATGGATTTCTTATTGATGTGTAAGTATGAAATACAAAGCCTCTATTTATAGGCTTGTACATAAGAGTAAACACAAAAGAGGAGTTAAGGATGTGGAGAGTCACTCTTAATGATGTATTCATAACAAAATCCAGATTAAACAAAACATCAAGTTAAAGTTACAAAATAAGTCAAATATCCTAATTATCCAAACAAAATAAATCCAAAACATTTAAATAAAAATGATTAGAGCTTTAACTCGGTGTTTGGATGTTTCGAGACACAAATTCAAAGCTTGTCATTGTATCAAACATCACATCTTTTTCTTTCACTAAATCCTCAATGACAGCATTCATTTTTTGTTAATCTTTCTTTTCCTTTGTCAACTCGTCAATAACTCTGTTTAACCTATTTTTATCTTCTTCCTTTCCTTTCACCAACTTTTTAGGTAAGATAACTTCGTTTGGATTGCAAAAACATAGTCAATCTTTTTGGATTGCAACTGAATTTGTGTGTTTCCTATGATTAACCGTATATTACCAAGATCTACTAGGAGTGACGTAATGAGACATATTTCATCATACATATCTTGCTCGACGATAACGAGTCATAGTATGTCAAACAAGTCTTGATGCTGGTCATCATTGACCATTAATAAACCTTAATTGATCACATTAACAATCGACCTTTGAATGATTTTCATATTTTGTTTTTCACATTTTTGTGACCGAAAAAGCGGTCGCAATTGCGAAAATGTTATAAATTTTTTTCTTTATTATTATTCATGTATGGTTTGAGTCCTAAAAATTCGGTCGCAAAGTTTGTGACAGATTTGCGACCATATTATATACTTTTAGTTATTTTTTATTATTTCATATATATATTTTTTGCAACCGAAAAGCCGGTGGCAATATTTGCAACTGATTTCGCAACCAGATTATATTTATATGTTATGTTTTTCTTGTTATTCATAAACTTTTGCCACCGAAAAAGACGATTGCAAATTTTGCTACCTATTTGCGGCCGTCATTCGCACTTTAGTTTTGAAAAATAATATTGCGTTTGGTTTGCGACCAGAAAAAGACAGTTGCAAAATTTGTGACCTGTTTGCGATCGAATCTTTGTGGGTCGTTAACTTTGAGATAAATTTTATTTCCGTCGCAAATCAGTCGCTAATTTTGCAACTGTTTTTCGTCGGTCACAAATTTCGTCGAAATTCCCAGTTTTCTAGTAGTATCTCCTTAAACATTAGTTAATAATTATGTTAAAAAAATTGTATGTTAGGATCTGAATTTCACTGATTGTGTTTGTTTGAATTAATTGAAGTAAAATGTAAGAACAATTGCAGCGGAAATGATAATCAAACTTTGTAAACACAATCAAGGAAGAAAAGTTTCAGCAAACATGTTTATCATTGAATTGAATGATTGTATTTAGTTATAAGATTCAAATACAATTGCATGCATGCACAATACTCCCCCTCAGCCTTAGCTCAGTGATTGAATCGTACAAAATGACTTGGTGAAGTGAGCTTATGGAACAGTATAAAGTACTGTTCATTTTAGAGTGCAAGGCAACCACTGAGCATCTTTGGCTGATGTCACCATGAAAATGACATATAACTATCTAACAAACTCCTAACAACTGTTACATTACATCCACTGATTACAAAACACTGATAATACTAAACTACTATTTCTTCATTCCACTGTTGTCTTATAAGCACTGATGTTGAGCATCAGTGCTTCCTTGAAAGGTGATCAGTACTTTGGAGAGCAGGCTATTGCTCTTCAACAGTATTTAGCTAACAGCAGTAGATACAACATCAGTTGCTTAATCTTCATCAGTGCTTGGCTTTATCAGCAGTTACAAATAGCAGTATTTTGAAGTCTAATAGTTGTTAGGGCCACTGTCAAGGGGAAAGCCTTTGTGCAAACACTGCTTATGATTGATCAACTGTTCTGAACCAGTTTTGGCTATTATCATCCGTTCGTCTATAGGGTTCAATCCCAACAATCTCCCCCTGGAACAGATGATGCCAAAACACTTCATTATTTCTGATCTTTATTGTCTCATCAATAATTCCCTGACTTGCCCTTTGAATTGTAATTCAAAGTTCATGGGATCCTCATCATCCTCATCCCTACAAAGTTGAAGCTCAAGGAGATCTTGTAGATCAGCTACACCCAGGCCAAGTGCTTCTTCCCTTGATATGTGCTTAACTTCACCACTGGATTTGAGCAATGTCAATACATGGGTCTGTTTATCAGATTTCCACTTTAGTATTTTTGAATCCAGTGGGTTTCTTGGGAGAGTTGTTATTTTGGATGAGTTTGGTGATGGAGGCCTGCTCAGAATCTTTTTAGCAATTTCTTGCAATCTTGATGATTCAGGATTTTCAGCAATCATTTCTTTGATAGTCTCTTTCATGATATCATTTTCTTGGGCCTTTTCTTCTTCATCAATCTGTTTTTGCCTTTTCCTTTGATAGATGGCAATGACAGATGGACCAGTGGTTTGAACAGGTCTTTTAGGTGGCGTGGTCTGTTTGATTGAAACCTCTGATGCTGGATAATCTGACTTTTTAGGAACAGAGGGATATTTCTTTCTTCTTTCTTCCAACCTTTTGTAGATTTCTAACACATTAACCTCTCCCCACATTGTGATTTGATTCCTTGACCCATAATTTGCAGTTATGAGTTCTTCCTTCATTCTCTTCAATTTCAAAGCCCTTTCAGGTACATTCTTTTTATATTTGGACCAGACAGGTGGAGTTGGCTTTATTGTTTTGTCATTAAGCATCTCTTGTACTCTTGCAACTTCCTGTTTGAGCTCACTTATGGTCCATTCTTTGAACTGATACTTTTCTGCCTTGTACTTCTTGTTTTCCATGATGTATTCAATGTAATCTTGCCTTAAGCTTTCATCATCTCTTTCTGACAGCTTCTGACAAAGATCTTTGGAAAACTGCTCTAATGTTCTGACTTGACTGAGTAGATATTGCAAATTTGTCTGTATTTCTTTACCAGTTTTTCCTTTTATGTCTCTTTTTTGAGATATCCTCTGCTTGTTTGGCTTTCAGTTGCAGATACTCATCAATATTTCTTGGCAAAGATACCCTTGAAGAGATGGGAGATTCCTCTTTTTAGGATCATCTTCAGAATAAAAGGATTTGATTTCCTCCCTAACTGCTGGAATATCCAGAGGATATTTTATTCCCAAAGGAGCTAAGGAGTGGTTTCCTCAGTGGCTTGAATTGAAGAAATTGGAATAGGTTTTTGCACAGTGGATAGGATAAGAGGTTTTGAAGATATTGGAAGTGGTGAAGGTACAGTGTCATCTTCAAGTATGACATTTGTTATTCCCATTCTCTTGATTTTTGGTGTGGTTGGAGGTGTAGTTGTGGGTTGAGTGGTGGTTGGTGTAATAATGAGAGCATTTGTTGTAAGAACATCTGTTGAAATCACTGATGTATCAACAGCTGTTGATATAACAGATGTCTCAACATCTGTTGGCTTTGTGGTTTGAGGTGAGATACTTTTGGGGATTTCAGAATTAGGTTTAGTGGTTTCGGAAGGTGTGGTTTTAGGTTGGCTGACCTTTCTGGTAGTTCTTCTTCTGTTTTAAGTACCCTGCTCTTCCTTTTCCATAAAAACTTTCTTATCCAGTGCAAATCTTTTATCACCCTTTGTTTCCATTCTCTCTTTTCTCTTTGCTTTTTCTTCAGCAAACAGGTTGAGAGTCACATCAACCTTCTTTGAACCATCTGGTTTAGGAATCTCCACAACTGGTTTAGCATTTGGATCATGCTTTATGTATAAACCATCTTTCCCTTTCTTTCCTTTCTCCCCCTTTTTGGCATCATCAGGGTTTTCAACAAAGACAATGGTAGGAGGAGAAATACCAGTGGTTTGAAGCAAATGAGCTTTAATTGCTTTTATGTCAGCTTGAATATCCTTATACCTTGCTTCCATCATATTTCTAACCATTTGTAGCTGAATTTCATGTTGTTGATCAGCATACTTCCTTTGTTGATGGAGCATAGGTTGAAACAGTTGCCATAGCTCATTGGTGGTAGGAGCAGATGATGAAGCAGTGGATGGAGCCTTTGAAGATTGTAACAACTGTTGCAGCATATTTTTGATACCTACCACAGATGTTTCAATTTTGTCAACTCTCTCCGTCAATTCTTGGTATTTTAAACCATCATCCAATTTAATGGGATCATCTGATTTCCCACTTGCAGTGGTTGTATCAGCAGTTGGACCAGGAGAAGTCTCCAATGGTTCATCCACTGATGCCCCTTTTTCTTGGTACTGGGGACTTCTTTCCTCAGCAGTGGTTACTTTAGAAATCTCACCAATGGTTAGAGTAAACACACCAGTGGATACTTTGGTTCCCATAGAGGAAATTGACTTTAAGGGAGTCTGACTGATGAAACCACTGTCCAGATGTAGATCAGTGGATCCAACATCTGTAGTGGCTGCTCCACTTGAACTACCACCAAGAGTTACATGTAACTCAAGGGGTGTAACCTCCTCAACTGTTGATGGGATAGCAAAGGTAGAGGAATCAGACTCAGTCACTTGTTGGAGTATATTCTCAGTGATAAGCTGTTGAAAAGAACTTATTTGTGTCTGATCCATATCCAATGCTTTCAACAGAGGTAATATGGATTGTGGTAATGTGAGTGGTGAAGGTTCTGTAGTAGAAAGAGATATATCCCTGGGAGATGGACTGAGGAAGATGGAACCAAGTGGTGCCAGAGGTTCATAATGTGGTGTCCCTGTGTTTACAACTTGATCCCTTTGTGTGGATGCAGGAGGAGTTTTAGGCTCAGGTTGAGATCTTTCTTCCATCTGATGTGAGGAAGTAGCAGCAATGGTTATTGGTGACTTTTGTGTTGTCACTGGAGTTACTTCTGGGATCTCATCTTCCAGAAGGTCCTTTTAGAGGGTTTGGGGGGCTTTTTGGATTTTTTCTTGATGGTCTTTTTGGGAAGTGAAGGTGGGGGTTGCACAGCAGTGGTTGTGCTGCTATGTTCACCTTGAGCAGTGGGCTCAACAGCAGAAACCTGAGGAGCAGATGTGGACTCATCCAAAGTTTGCTCAGGTTCCTCTGTTTGTGTTTTTAAAGGTTTTGACTCTGACAACCTTGTAAAAGTTTCAGAAGAAAGGCTGTTTATTTGAAATGGTGCCCCTTGTGCAAGTACATCGGCACAGTCTTTTGGAATTTTCTTTTGTAGATAAAAACTCAAAAATCTTGGAAATAACAGAAATGGTTTTTTCTTTTCTTTGATATTATTAACATTGGTAACTAAATCATCAAAAATCTTTTGGGAGTAATTAAAATCCTTTTTGGCCATTATAGCATACCCCAAGTATTGGATTTTTTAATGGTATTTCATTAAAAGTTGTTGTTTTATTTGAAGCACAAGTAAGTAAAGTATGAAACAAAAACTTCATTGGGGGTGGAAATGCTCCCTTTTGCATTGTGGCCTTTGAACATTGCCCTTCATAACCCCTTTCAATAAGATCTCTTTGATATTCTTCTTTTGAAAAGGAAGTGTTACCAGTATGGTCATTCATTTCGAAGACTTTTGAGATCAATTGTGGTGTAATGGAGATCAATACTTTTCCAACTTCAGAAATAATGGCCCATGCGTTCTTATCTTTGACTTCAAGTCTTGCATGAGTCCAAAAATCTCTTAAAGTATCTTGATAGATGGGGGCGTTGCAGGTCAACAAAGTTTTGTACTTTGAGGCTAAAAGAATGTCGATGATGGAGTGGAAATCGATGTTTTTACTCGTTTTGTCAAGTGTACACAGATAATTATGAGGGTTTTTGAGAGAAAGAGCCATGATCGTAGTGAGAATTTACGAAGAATGAGAAAATGATTGAGAGAAATATTGTAACCGCTTTTGAGAATTTTGAATTCGATACGGTGGTGAAAAACCTGTTTGAGGGTTTTGATCAGGGTTTTATTAGGATGGAATAGTGAAGTGCTTTCATGGCAACGGTTACAAGGATCGGACGGCTAAGATCTGTCCATGTGACAACCTCTGATGGAGAGTGGATGACAGTTGTTTGGGAAACCACTGATGTACAATATCAGTGGTTGTCAACAAAAAGAATATGAGCAGTGGCTGATTGTGACTATAACTGGATAGCCATCAGTATTTGAAACACTGATGTGTGGTCAACAATGTTAAGTAATGGAAATGAAGAAAACAGAGGTTGTCTTTCAACAGTGGATGGTTTTTAACAATCAGATTTTTGTACCAAAACAGTGGTTGTAACAGACTTTTAAGGATTTATGAAAAATTTCATTTTAACTATTTTTAAGTATAGATTGTTAATTTTATGAAAACATTTTAATGCTTTTTAAGCATATAAAAGCAAGATTTTGCTTATTAATCCATGTTAAGCATGCCAATTCTAGAGATCAAGCTTTCAAAGGTGAATGTATCTAATGTTTTTGTTAGTACATCTGCCAGCTGATCCTTAGTTGGAACATGATGCAGAGAAATCAAACCTTTTTCATAGCAATCCCTCACAAAGTGATGTCTGATGTCAATATGCTTGGTGGTTGAGTGGGAGACTGGATTTTTAATGATATTTTTAGCTGCTTGACTGTCCAGCATGAGAGGTGTCTTTAAAGCAGTTATACCAAAATCCAACAATTGGTTTTGAAGCCACAACAGTTGGGCTGTACAGCTTGTAGCAGCAATGTATTAAGCTTTAGTAGTGGATGTTGAAACAGCTGCTTGCTTCTTGCTTTGCCAAGACACTAAGCAATTGCCTAGGAATTGGCACCCTCCTGAGGTGGACTTCCTTGTTGTGTTACATCCAGCAAAGTCACTGTCTGAGAAACCTGAAAGCTTAATATTTCCATCAGCTGGATACCAGATACCAAGTGTGGGAGCACCTTTTATGTATCTGAATATCCTTTTTACAGCAATAAGGTTTGACTTTCTAGGGGCTGATTGGGATCTTGCACAAACACATGTTGCAAACATGATATCTGGCCTAGATGCAGTTAGGTACAATAAGGACCCAATCATGCTTCTATAAAGAGTTTGATCAACCAAATCATCCTTTTCATCAGACATGACTAGCTTGGTGGTTGCCATGGGTGTACTACATGGCTTAGAATCATTCATATCAAGTTTGTGCAAAAGTTATTTTGCATATTTACTTTGATGAATGAATGTGCCATTTTGCAATTTCTTAACTTGGAGACCAAAAAACCATTGAAGTTCACCCATTGCACTCATCTCAAACTCAGCTATCATGAGTTGTCTGAACTCTTCACACATTTTATTACACGTGCTTCCAAAAATGATGTCATCCACATAAATCTGGACAATCATCAAGTCTTTTCTTCTCCATTTTAAAAACAGTGTTTTATCAATTTTACCTCTTGTGAAACCAATGGAGATTAGAAAAGTGGAAAGAGTTTCATACCAGACCCTTGGTGCTTGTTTCAAGTCATACAAAGCTTTATTAAGCCTGTAGACATGATCTGGATAAAATGGATCCTCAAAGCCAGGAGGTTGACAAACATATACCTCTTCTTGAATTTTACCATAGAGGAATGCACATTTGATATCCATTTGAAACACCTTCATGTTGTGGTTGACAGCAAAGGCCAGAAACAGTCTGATAGCTTCCAATCTTGCTACAGGGGAAAAAGTTTCATCATAATTAATGCCCTCTTCCTGTCTGTAACCTTGAACCACAAGCCTAGGTTTATTCTTGACAACAATGCCCCTTTCATCAGTTATATTCTTGAAGACCCACTTTATGCCAATAGGACTTACATCCTCTGGAAATGGTACAAGTTCCCATACTTGTTGTCTTTGAAACTTTTGGAGCTCTTCTTGCATAGCCTCTACCCAATTATTGTCTTTCGGTGCCTCTTGGTACTTGACAGGTTGATGGAGTGATAGAAAGCCAGCAAAAAGACAAATGTTTTGGGATTGACTTCTGGTGAGAACCCCTTCATTGATATTGCCAATGATTTGATCAGGTGGATGAGATTTCAAGAAGATTAAATCTCCTTTCTATGGAACAATGGCATTTAAAGGTGAAGGCTGCAAATATGAATCATCTGAGCTAACAACTGTTGGAGACTTTGATGATCCAACATCTGTTTGAAATGGAGGTGGAGGAATAGATGGAATGGGTGTGACACAATATTTATTTTTATCCACTGTTGGCAGATTTTTATCAACAGTGGTTGTAGATGTGGAAGCAGAGGTTTGAGGACTACTTTGCTCAACAACTGTTGAGGTAGCAGTGGTTGAGCTTTGACAACTGTTTTGAACATCTGTTGCCCTGATGGAGGATGTGAATTTTTGTAGTGGAATTACAACTTCATATCCATTGTCTGATGGAGGAGGTTGAGATGGACCTGCACTGTTAGTCTTGACAGAAACATTTTCAACAGTAAATTAATCAAGATCAAATAAGTCAGCAGGGTTTATAGGGATTTTTAAAGAAGAAAGTACATTGAACTTTACATTCAAAGTCTCTTCCACACACTTAGTCCTAGTATTAAACACTTTGTAGGCCTTAGCAGTGGTTGAGTATCCTAAATGATAACCAAAATCTACTTTGGCTGCAAATTTTGAAATTGAGTCTTTCAAGTTTAAAATGAAACATGGGCAGCCAAATACTTTAAAGTATGAGATAAGTGGTTTGATTTTATACAGAATTTCATAGGCAGTCTTTTGATGCATAGGGTTAATTAAAACTATGTTCTGGACATAGCAGCCAGTGTTTACTGCCTCTGCCCAGAAAGTTAAAGGCAAACCTGAATCTGCAAGCATGGTCCTGGCTGCTTCAATCAGAGTTCTATTCTTCCTTTCAACCACCCCATTCTGCTCCGGTGTTCTTGGGATGCTGTACTGCCTTACAATCCCTTTTGACACACAGAAGGCATCCAACTCCTTATTTCTGAATTCTGTGCCATTATCACTTCTAAAGATTTTTACTGGCAAGTCAAATTGCTTTTCAACCTGTTTGACAAAGTCTTGCAAAATGCCTGCAGTCTCATCTTTAGAATGTAAGAAATAAGTCCATGTAAACCTAGAAAAGTCATCTACAATTACCAAACAATATCTTTTCTTTTTAAGACTAATGACTTTAACTGGGCCAAACAAATCCATGTGCAACATTTTCAGGAACTTGGTTGTTTTGGACTTTTAAATGGACTTAAATGAGCTTTTATGTTGTTTTCCTTTTAGGCAGGAAACACAATGCTCTGGACAGGTGAACAGTTTTTGTGGAAGACCTTTTACAAGGCCTTGTTTTGACGAAGCAGTGATTATCTTAAGATTTGTGTGCCCCAATCTTCTATGCCATAGTTCTGTCTCTTTGTTAGAGGCAGCTGAGAACAGATAGGCATCAGTCATGGGACTCTCTTTTGACAAATCAAGTACATAAACATTGCCACTTCTTTGAGCAACAAGTTGAGTTTTTCCAGTTTTTATTATTTCTTCAATCTTTTTGACCATTTCTGGTCCAACAATCCTACAACACTCCTTTACCCAAAAAAAAAATCCTACAACACTCCTTAGTAAAGAATGACCCATAACCTTTGTCACTCATTTGTGAGACACTAAGAAGGTTGAAATTTAGATTTTCAATCAGATTGACATTTTCAAACTTAACTTTTCCAGACTGAACTGTACCAGAACCCATCACCTTTCCTTTACTGTTATTACCAAAGGATATATCACCCCCTCCATGAGTTTTGAATTCTTTGAGTAGGGCTCTACATCCAATCATGTGCCTGGAGCCTCCACTATCTACATACCAAAGACTATTTAAGCATGCAGAAGCTCCCTGCACGTCAAGTAAATAATTAGTTCAGGAGGGTCTCCAAAGCCAATATGGCTTTGGATGGGGTCACAACAGTGTTTGACTTAAGTTCAGGAACATGGACGGTGGTTAGCTCAGGGGTTTGACCAGCTTTTGACACATTATTCTCTAACCACTGTTGTGAGTCATTCCCTATCAACTGTTGATATCCAAAGGGATACCTATGCACTTTTGGTTTAGAGGGCTTTTTGTAAGCCTCATAAATATGTGGGACCCTTGGATATGGAGGTTGACCTTTACCTCTTTGGTATTGGTTAGCAGGAGGTGCATCTGTCACTTGAATTTCTATTTTAACAGAGTTTTGGTTCAGCTGTTTTGTAACAGTTGTTTGGACAGACACAAATGATGGCTATTTCTTGGTTTGTGATTTTGATGAACTAAAAGGTGTTTTTGAAGTGTACTCTTCCATTTTGACCTCAAAGGTTTTGAGGTACACACACTCCTGAGTAGTATGGTTTGTTTTACCACAGATGGTGTAGCTTTTTGAAGGCACAGTGATACTTGTTTTGTTAATGTCAAAGGCTTTTAAGTGAAAACAATCTTTTGTTAGATGATTTTTCTTTTCATAAAAGTTACAAAACAAAATTTTAATCTTTTCTCTCTTTTTCTTCTTTTCAGACTCCTTTGCAACAGAGTTTTGAACCACTGTTGGGATGCCCTTAAGAGGAATTACCTTGGCCTTTGGTGCTTTTACACCATCCAATGTGGTGAAATCCATGGGTTTAAAATTTTCAAGGATGTCACATTCATCAGACCAAGTGGGTTTAAATTGATATTTCTCAATTTCCTCAAAAGTTGAGGACCCCATTGGTCTTTCAAGAGTGATTTTGTTACCACTTTTTTCAGTTATTTTGATTTCTTGACCATCCTTGTTAGTGGGTATGATTTCAACAGATCCAGATTCATTTGCAGCAGTGTTTTCAACTTGGTCATTTTTCCTAAACCCAATGCCAAATTTTACATTGGTTTTGATTTGTTTTTAAAGCATAACTTCATAACCTTTGCAGGATTCCACCCATTTTTCGCATGTGATTTGGGTGGATTCCAACTCCTTTTCGCAGGTCTGATATTTTTCTATCATTGCCTGAAGTTGGTCCTTAGTTATACTATGCTCACGTTTGAGGCTGCAAATTTCACTTTCTTTTTCTGACAATTTGATTTTCAATTCTTTTAAAGATTTTTCAAATTGTATTTCATCATTTAATATTTTATCTCTAAGGTTTTCATTCACCTCCTTAACATTTGCAAATGCTATGATGCATTTGTTTGAATAAAGGTTTTTAAGAACCTGGGGTGATACCTTAGTTGCAGCCATCATGGCACAATCATAGACATGTTCACTTTCTTCTTCTAGCTTCTTCTCTTCTTCTTCAACAGACCAGGGATTAGACAGTGGTTCCAACAGGGGTTCTGAATTTTCTTCCAATAGTTGTTCTGTAACAACAGCAGTAACCACTGCTTCATCAATTGTATCCACTGTTTCTGCGCTGGATGTTCCAACTTCAGTTTCCAGCCCTTCTGGAATGGACTATAATGCTGCAAAACAAAATTCATCACTAGAAGCATCATTCTTAGCATATAGAGCAAAGTTTTCATCTCCTAAATCTTCAGGCAAGCTACTCCAATCAACAAAGCCTTGGGTGAAGAAGCTTTGCTGGTCTGTTTGAGCAGTGGTTTGGGTAGCTTGTTGAGGTGTAACTTGTTGCACCTACACCTGAGGAGCTGGGGCCTGGACATACTGTATCTGTGGAATAGGGGTTTGGACATAGTGCACTGGAACAGGTGTTTCAGGGTGTGCATAGTGAGTAGTGTTTACATGGGCAGCAGGGGTGTATTGGGAATAAAGTACAGTGTTTTGAGTTGGTTAAGGTTTAGAGCTAGGATGTGTGATGATTGGTCCATTTTTTTTGCTCCTACATTCTCTAGCAAAATGACCTAACCTATTTCACTTGTAGCATTTTATCTTTGATTTATCCAACCCTACTTTCAAGTTCCCAAGTAACCCTGGGAATTTTCTCCCTGTTCTCTTGTAAAACTTGCTGGTTCTAACACTCAGCAGTGCAAGTTGGTGCAAAATATCCATTTCCTCCAGATCAGTTGGATCAAAATGCTGGAGATCATTGAGTTTAAAGGAGAGATTGTCAGAAATCTGGTTTTTACTACTAGCTATGAAGGCATAGTTAGTTGAGTAAGAATCAGAGTTGTTAAAAGCTCCACCAGCAGTTATGTCAATGTAATGATCATAATTCTGATCCTTACTATTACCAGAATCCTCTTGACCAAGAAGTGTTGTGCTACCAAATGTATAGTCATCATCAACCTTCCATGACTCTTGTAACTTCTTTTTCTGGTTCAACTCTCTCTCATAAGTGAGAAGTCTACCATGAAGTTGAGTCAGTGTTAACTCTTTGAACCCAACTGAATTTCTGGTTAAAAAAGCAATTATGTCCCATTTTTCAGGAAGTGACCTAAGAAACCTACTGTTTAGAGTTGATTTAGCAAATTCAACATTAACAAGTTTCAGTTCACTTATGAGACAACTAAAACGTTCAAACTGTTGTGTTAATGATTCACCCTTAACGTGACAAAAGGTTTCATACCGTTGATTCAAAACTTCCCTATTGTTTTCAATTACTTCTTCGGTACCACCAAACTGTTCCTTAAGTGCATCCCATAATTCCTTGGCACTGTTACAGTGTAACAGTCTAGCATAAATTTCATTGGGGAGTGCTGATGCAACTATGCTAAAGGCTTTTGCATCTAGTTCAATTTTTTGAAAATCCTGGTCGGAATAGTTTTCAATTTTCTTAGGTACAAAAGTTTTTGGATCCTCAGCACTCGCCACCATTGGAACATGTGGTCCAAAGACACCCGACTTCCAACATCCTGTATTTTATTGAGCTAATATGTGACCCATCCTATGCTTCCAGATGTTGTATTCGGATCTGACCAACATAGGTGGTTTGAAGAGTGAGCCAGTGTTATGAATGTCTTGTGTTTGTAACGTCATTTTGGTTGTTTTACAGTTACTGAATAATCAACTTTTGAATGTGATTATCCCTTACTCTGTTTTCAACTAAAGACGAAATATCGAAAGTATCAATGAAATCGAGCTGAACTTTTATGTCAAATTAATTGTTAGATCGAATTTGACTGTCCTATGCTCTGATACCAATTGTTAGGATCTGAGTTTGACTGATTGTGTTTGTTTGAATTAATTGAAGTAAAATGTAAGAACAATTGTAGCGAAAATGATAATCAAACTTTGTAAACACAATCAAGGAAGAAAAGTTTCAGCAAACATGTTTATCATTGAATTGAATGATTGTATTTAGTTACAAGATTCAAATACAATTGCATGCATGCACAATACTCCCCCTCAGCCTTAGCTCAGTGATTGAATCGTACAAAATGACTTGGTGAAGTGAGCATACGGAACAGTACAGAGTACTGTTCCTTTTATAGTGCAAGTCAACCACTGAGCATCTTTAGCTGACGTCACCATGAAAGTGACATATAACTATCTAACAAACTCCTAACAACTGTTACATTACATCCACTGATTACAAAACACAGATAATACTAAACTACTGTTTCTTCATTCCACTATTGTCTTATAAGCACTGATGTTGAGCATCAGTGCTTCCTTGAAAGGTGATCAGTACTTTGGAGAGAAGGGCTTTTGGTCTTCAACAGTATTTAGATAACAGCAGTAGATACATCATCAGTTGCTTAATCTTCATCAGTGCTTGGCTTTATTAGCAGTTACAAATAGCGGTATTTTGAAGTCTATTAGTTGTTAGAGCCACTGTCAAGGGGAAAGCCTTTGTGTAAACACTGCTTATGATTGATCAACTGTTCTGAACTAGTTTTGGCTATTATCATCTGTTCCTCTGTAGGGTTCAATCCCAACATTGTAAAATGTAAATTGTTATCTAAATATGAAGAAGTTGGACACTAAAGACATTTTTTATATGACTAAGTAACTTTAGACAATTATGTCTTAAGCTACTAACTTTAATGGTTGTATTTGAGTACTTATGTCGGGTGTTTAAAGTTAATGATGCTTATTTTTCTTTTTTTTATGTATTTCCCCCTCGTAAAGTCATTTCATATTTCCTCAACTTAAAAAAATAATTACATGTAGTTATTTTTTTAAGTTGGGGAAATACGTAACAAATGACTTTAATAGGGGGAAATGATGGTGGTTGTAAATGATGGTGGTTACTTTTGTTTGTGTTTTTTTGTTTCACCATTGAGATATGACCATTGTTTCTTAGTGTCGGAGATGTTTTGTAAATGGTTGTCAATAATGGTGATGGTGGGTGTAAAACCTCAAATTTTCTTTTGAAGGTGGATTCTGTTTAGATTATTAACGTTTGAGTTTTGTGTTGGGTTGGGTTGGGTTGGGTTGCGTTTGTCGAAAATATGGAGGTTTAGAAAGTGTTATTGGCGGCTGAAATATTTTTACATAAATTAGGGTTTGTTTCAGCTCTTAAAATTTGGGTGTGGGCTTAACACATACGCATTGGACTTACATTGATGATGAACAATTGAACATGGTGATGAAGGTAAGAAACTTAGATGTATAAATGTGAATGGTATCAATAACAAGATATTAGCAGAAAATAAAATGTATGGGGTTATTAGAGTTAAGAGGGGAGAGAGAATACATGGTTTTGGTATTAGAGAAATTCATTTATGAAAAGTTTGGTGGTTTATGATATTAGAGTATATGCTTTGATTGTGTTTTTGCTATACGTTGGATCTAATTAACTTAACACTATAATTGGTACCCAAGCATGAGACATCAATAAATTGTTATCAATTTAGTGTAACACCTCGTAAAAATAAACTCCAATTATATAAAGACACGTGTCCAAAACTCTAAATGTGTAAAGGATTTATTCCGAAGGACTAAACTTGACAAACATTGAATATACGTATGCAAAGGGACTAAGAGTGTCAACTTGCTAAAATATGTCTCTGAGTGACCTTTTACATGCCCCGAGACCTTATAATGCTAAAAACATGTTCTCGGAAATGAATATAAAAGTTGAAGCATCAAATGTATAAAGTTTAAAAAATCTAATTCTCTGTTCAAACGTTTTCGGACCGCAAGAGTTTAGGTTTACGGTCCGTAAGGACTGTACCTGGGCGATACAATTCAAAAGAGGTTACGGACCGTAAGGGGTCGGGCTATGGTCCGTAAAGCCTGTATCTGGGTAGCAGATTTTGGACAGCTGCAGGTTTCTGCCATAAGCCGCCCTTTTCTCACCTGAGTTGAAACCTCAGGCATATTGATTGTTTTCAAAACCACCAAGGACACCTGTGAAGATCTTGGGCACTCCCAAACACCTGGCTTGATCTTGGATCACCTCCTTCCACTATAAATAGAGACCTCATGGTGCCTCAATCCTTGCTCATTTCAAATTCATTCTTCCTCACTCTCTTCTGAGGTTCCTGATTGCAAAAGGAAGCTCTCTCTAGTTAAAAGTTCATGCAAGGACCCTTTGTAAGTGTCCTTAGCCACTCTAGTTCGGTTTTTACATGTTTAAAGACCGAAAGTCAAAGTTGTCGTAATGATGCTTTGACCTTCGGTCTAGACCTAAACAGTCCAGCCATTGTTTGAGGAGAATATGGCTACGTGATAGTTATTAGGTCTGTGTTAATCTCTCAAAATGGCACATCCTAATTACCACGTTTACTTAGTTAATTGTCGGGTCAAAGTAATTTAATAAAAAGTCAAACTAGTCAGCTTTTTAAATAAAAATCAAAACTGATAATGTAAAGGTTATAAATCATGTTTTGTCACTCTAATAACTTGGTAAATATTAATTGAACGTGTATAAACATGTTCAACCCGACAATTTTAAGTTTAGGCTCGATTCGCAACCGAAAGTCGCAAAAGCTTGACTTTTGCTTTGACTTTCAGTTCTGACCCAATTAAGCTTAATTCCTTTATGTTTTGAGCTTTCATTGTGACCATATAATATAGTAGTTTAAACCTCTGAGGTAATATTACCTGGTCACTAATTATTTTAAATTATATGCATGTTTCTATTATTATGCTCATTGTTGACATAAATACCCTTTTGATATAAAAATGAGATTTTTGAATACATGAACATACAAATGAGTTAAGTACTGACTTATAAACGTATCTAAATTATTTTGACATTACATTCTGGTCTTAAAGTGATGTTATGCAAAACATCGTAATTTTAGCTTTATAAAGATTAAACTACCCTTTAGTACATAAATCATACTTAAACATAATTTTTTCCGCAAAACTCTTAACCTACTGTTACGATATCATTTTTAGGATTTTTTGGAATGATGGGTCAGATTAAATACCGGCCTTAACATCGAGTTCTCGTATAAATTCTATAATTGACGATAATGCTCTTTTTATGAATAAAATGTGATTTATATATGATTAACATGCAAAACCTTTTCTTACTGATTTAATATGAAAAATAAAATATTTTGACCATCCAAGGCTGGTCAAAATCTTAGGATCACATAAACTTTGCTAATATCGTCAATTATCGACTTTTACGCTAACTTGGTGCATAGTATGGTTTAAAACCATATTTAGCACCCAAGACTTGTTACCTACTGAGTTTATAAATAATTTTTAATATTTTTACAGTAGGTATAAGTCATGAACTCAGACATTCAATTTTGTCCTTAAAAGCATATGTGAAATGACCAAAATGCCCTTTCAGGGCATAGTTTGGCCATAAATGGTAAACCACACATATGTATAATATCCTACTATTATAACATCATAAGATAAATATTTTTATAGAATGTTTTTTACCAGAACCTCAGTTTACCTATAAACGTCTTTTTTATATTTTAAAATGACCAAAATACCCCTACGGGGCTTAATTCGGTTTTAAATTCTTTTTGGGCATATATGCTGAGTAGCATTATCTTGCATAATTAGCTCTGGTAAATACTTTTAACTTATTTTCCCTTATACGGGCTTGGTATATGGTAAATTATTACTGCTTGGTCGGGTATGAGATCATTTAAATCGGATTGTGACTTAATAAATCTGCATAACCCGTTTTAATCTGTTTTGTTTGATAACATGAACTTTGGGGGTTAACGACCGTGTCCTGGATATCCTCGGCTCATTTAAGTTATTAATGGCCACGACCTATGCACGGGGTGTAGGCATACACCCGACATATGCAAATGCTAAATAATAAATTAACCCACAAGTTGGGGATAACTCCTTTGTGGGTTTTATAAGTGGTGAGTCGGTTAATCATGATCGGCTTCCAAACCGGCCCCAAATGTATGACTAAGATGTAAAACTGTATACAAGATTTCAAATAAAATTGTCCCAAGTTATAAAAGAATCTTAGTGCCTTGTGCACTCAAACCAATTTTATAAACACTTTTCAAATGAGTCGGTTAATTGTATTTACTAGTGAAAACTGACGTATTTTCAAAAGGCAAAGTGATAGGTACCTCGCGTAATTAGGCTGGAGCTACTCGGCATAAATAAAGAGGATCTTGCAAATCCCTAGTGCCTAAAATTCTGTCAAACTCTATCTTATGTATTTGTTTAATGGTCCGCCTGTGGATCCATATTACAATCCGTCTGTATATATCCTTTGTTGAACTTTGAACGTTTTGGGTTGTAATAGTATTTTAACTTCCAATCCTTCCGCTGTGCTATAATTGTGTTTAATTGTCTATGATGATATCAACTACATCACGATACTCCCCACCGGGCCCACCAGAATATGTGGAAATATCAGGGTGTGACAGGTTGGTATCAGAGCCAACATTGAGTGAATTAAACACTAGCCTTTTGTGTTTAATCTCAATGACACAATAGCACATTCCTTGACTTCCGAGTCTAGGCAAATAGCGTAGGATTAATCCTAATCTTATTTGGTTTATATATTTGTTTGTTTCCTTGTTTTTGTCAGGTACGCTTCTTAAGGATGCCACCAAGAATGCGAGGAAGAGGAGGAAATGGAAAAGCGCCCATGATGGGAGGATGGAACAGTGAAGCCGGGCCTTCACATCGGCGTACTCCATCCACCTCGTTTAGCTCTGACCCATACGAGGATTGGAGAAATTACATTGAACCGGCGAGACGTTCCGTCTCGCTCAGTACTTCGCCCTCTTACGATAACTCCTTAGGGCCGCAACAAGAAGAAGAGCCCCAGGACTCGCACCACTCTCACCATTCCTTACCACGTTCTGCTTCTCACCACTCTCACTCCCACCATTCTTTCCAAAACCCAACTCCTTATTTTCAGGGTCATTTTAACCCTGATAACCAAATTAACGAATCAGCAGGTCATAACCTGCTGGGGCCCGAAGACCACTATCCTGAATATCAGGATATGGATATGGATGTGGATAATGATCCAGACCCCGCCATTCCACCTTCTGGGATGCCTACGCATCCTATAGAAATCTCCAGCGGTTCTTCATATGCGGGATCACCATACCGAGGCCCCGATATATGGGCCTAAAGGTGGAGTACCTACAAGTGGGAGTACACTCCCCGTCACCACTACGCACCACAGAAATAGGATTCCTTTGAGGATCCACACTTTCAAGCGGTCACACCACCACCACCACCAGCACCAGAACAACCTCCGCCACCAGAACCATCTAGGCAAAGGAGAACCGCGCGAATGTCCGTGCGAGGGGGTTTCCATTTCAGCACCCCACAAACCTCCAGCAACTACCCTCTCCTCTATGAGGACCCAAAAATGGGTGGGCCTACAAACGCCGTGTCGGAAATCGACACAACACCGGTCACTTTCGCACCACCATCACCACCAATGGGTTTTGAAAACCCAATTCCTGCTTATCCAGATTCAACTGGGTACAACCCGTATAAGCCACAAGCTTCTACGAGTTATAACTACCAGCAACCTGCCTACGACCCATACGTCGAGGCAGCTCACTTTAACGCTCTCTACCCCTCACATTTTCCACCCGCGTACCCAACTGGGTACCCTGCTTATGGGTATCAATACCTGCCTCCACCACAACCTCAACAGCAGCAACAACCCCAACCACCACTTCAACAACCACAAGAAATCTTGTAAAGGTTGGAAGAAGTGGAACCAAGGGTGGAAGAATGTGATAAAAAGTACAACAAGTTTCTTAAGGGTCTTGCAAACCTTATCAAAGGGAAGAAGAAGAAGAAGAAAGATCATTGAAGACCGTTACCTTGTTTTGTAATTTTTTTTATTTAAATTAAGTCCATGCATGGTCATTTCTTTTTAGTATCAGTCCCTGCGAGGACTTGCTTCTTTCTTTTTAGTCCTTGTGTGGACAATTTGTTTTCAAAGACCCGTTTAGGGAAACTTTTGTAATCTTTGGTTCTATTAATGGTATTTTCTTTTGAAATTCATAACATATGTATTTTCATTATGTCAGCATACAATTAGTCATTTCAATTTTTAAATTGATCTGCCAAAGAAATTTCAAAAGATATTCTTAAAAGTATAACCTAGCCAATATATATCAATAGCCATGATGGTACAACCCTTTTAAGACAATAACTCTTAGTTAACATCTAAAGGCATGTTAACATTCCTGGCATTATGGCTTGAGAAACCACACCTGCCATCAAGCACTTGGAATCATCCAAACCGTAACATGAGCCAAATGATTATTGTAATCATGGCCAATAACATCGAATATGATGTCCATGCCAAAAACATCCGTTAGAGATGTTATTTATGTTTCCTATGGGCCAATTAATATTATTTTCATAACAAGGATGGTTATAACCTATAACTTTTTATCAAAAGGAGATGAACTATGTTCAACCCTTAAAACCTTCGATCTAAAAAGATCATAATTATATTGTCCTAGTGACAAGGCCATTTGTGCCATCTAAATGTTCTCTAAGCCAAGCCTTTGTGCTATATAAAATGTGTATACAACATTGACAGCTGTAACTCATGTTTCCGGTCTAATAAATATAAAGGATCATACATCCTGTTTAAAAGCCTTTGATGGTTCATTTGTAATCTAGGCTATTTATAATCAAATAATGTTAAATGTGTTACCTTCATAAATGTTAAACTTAGTGGCCTATATGGTTACTTTATACCATGCCCAGTTAATCATCAAATACGATGATTCGTTATGCAATAACTAAACAAATTATTATTTCTTGATTAATAGTATTCAGACCTACACGATGGCTGGCTCAGATGAAGCTCATAGTCACTCTACTGATAGGAACAATAATACGAGGTTGAATGTTTCTGGCGCTGAACTGCAAGCCATGATAAATGATATACGTTAAACTATACATGTTTTTATACCCCAAAACACTTCCGTTTTAAGCGATTTTGACCGAAACCGTGACGTTCAGGTACCAAATCCGGTACTTTTATATTTTCAGGTCTTAAACAGAGCACAAAAGAAAAATCTGATGAAAACGGACAAATTCTGATGCATTTATGATGAAACGGACAAAATTCTGATGACTGCCAGGTATCACATGACCGTGAGACCTGACGGCACTACCGTGCGGATCACTCGATCTAGGAAGCACTGTCAGTGCGACTGCCAGTGCCAACCTTTTGTCGGGCCGCACTACCGTGCGACCCGCCGCATGACCGTGCAACAGCTAAACCATGATTTCTGATAAAGTTTCTAATGACATTGCACTACCGTGCGATCCACGGCATGACCGTGCCAATCTGATGACCCAGACAACTTGGCCACTAGTCCACTTGGCTGACCTCGAATCGGAGAAAATGACGTCACCCGACAACACCTGTCGCACGACTGTGCGACCCGGTGGCACGACTTTGCCGATCATAAAATCTCTTATAAATAGAGCCATTCGCTACTGGTTCAAATGTTGGGTTTTTCTCCATGTTTCTGGGCGATTTCTGGGTTCCGAAGCAGTCCTGGTCAGACCACTTTGAAGCTTCAAGACCGAATGGAAGCATAACCGATCCAACCCATCAATTCCTTGCTTGTTTATGGTTCGATTCCTTGTTCTTATACATGTATTCTAATCATTTTGCAAGTTTTGAGCTGATGTTCTATGTTTTGTTTATGTAATATTGTGTAATAGTAGTAATGAACTTGTTTCTTGAATAATCTTTTTGTTGTAATCTTGTTTGTATGAATCTTTAGTACTTTTTATGTTGAATCTTCATGATTATATAATGAATGTTTCATTGATGTTGAGTTCCTGATTATGTTTGATTGTCTTGGATAATGAATCTGTGGTTAGTGGGATGGTAACTATTTCTTGATTAATCACTTATTTGTAGACTTTGTTTACACCATGAAACCAGACCAGGGTATTGGTTTTATACAAGATATATCTTATTTTTATTAGGAATACTTTCTTGCACGTAAGGGTTCTAACGAATTATATGGTGTTGATTACATGTTCTTGAACGCGGTTTATGATCCTTGTTTAGTAGTTTTGGTCTGAAATTGCTGATATGGTAGATTTGTGTTCAAGACTTGTAAAGGTGAAATATTTTGTTATATGATCTACATAATTGCTTATCCTCGTGGCTGTATTGTGACAATCGGTATTGCTTTCTTTGATAAGTGAGGTTAGGAATCCAGACCCGGTAAATAACCTATCTTTAAAGGTTCGCATGAATATATATATCAATAGCTCGCTAATGAATGATTTTAGGTGGTTAACATGTGACCATCGCATTAACTTTCTGAAGAATCATAATGCTAGAAATCCAGACCCGGTAACTAGCTGTCTTGCAATTGGAAAATTGATTAAGTGCTTTTGTGACATATCTGGATAACATGTTTAGGTTGTTTGTGAAACAAGATAATATTCATTTTTTATTTGGAGTCTATTATGTTTTAGATATTATTTAGATAACTTAGTTAAACAACCATTCACTTATCCTTTTATCTGGTAAATTAATGACAAAGATTTAGTAGTTAATAATGCCCGTGTTCCATGGATCAATATCTGGCTCTTACCAATACTTTGCTACATATATGACGGGATACACTTGTCCTTTGTTGTGTGTGTTTTAATGTTAAGGTATAAACCATTTTTATAAATTTAAAACACCAAGTTACGCCGGGTGAGATTGTAAATACTGTAAATAAATGTGTATAGTCGCGTCGACACACCAAGTTTTTGGCGCCGTTGCCGGGGAACGCGGCGAATTTACAGAACAATCTGAGTCATTATTTTACCGCTGTACAAACTGTGAATACTGTGAATACTTGTACATTTTTTTATTTATTTGTTTTCTCTTATTTTACTAACATGTTAATATTTAAACTGGCACGCCCAGTAGGACTAACTTTTCCTTTTCTGTTTTACTAACTACTAACCATCTAACTGACTAACTTTACTAACTCACTAACATACTAACTTTTTTTTACTATTCGACTAACATTTTTTCATTTATTTATTTAATTCAGTTAAGTGTTCAGTATCGAACCATTTATTCATTTATTTCATTCATTTCAGTCATTTCAATTCAGTTATTTCATTTCTGTTAATATTTACATTTATTTCAATTCAGTTATTTTCATTTATTTCAATTCAGTCATTTCATTCCTGTTTATATTTATATTTACACCCGTGTTCGGAATCGAACCATTTATATATATTTATTTCATTTATTCATTTATTTCAGTACATTTATTCATTTTTGTTCACTTATTTATTTAGTTAACTGCTTATCCATTCATTTTTTTTTGTACTCAATTGTTTGTTTATTTACTCTACGAAAATAAAACAAAACTTTCTGATAAAATCATCAGATCTTCTGATGGATTCTGGTAAACCCATTAGATTTTCTGAGACAACAATTTTTATTTCTGATGAATTTACCAGATTTTCTGGTAAATTCTGATGGAAAGAAAATTTTCATCAGATTTTTACCAGATCTTATCAGATTTTCTGATATTTAAAAAAAAGAAAAAAAAAACAGTTTTCGGATGTAAATAAGTAAATAAGCAAGTAAATAGTTAAATAGATTTGTTTCATAAAATTGTATATATATATGTATATTATATTATAGTATTATTATTTATATTTATTTCATATATTATTATTATATTCTTTTTTCTGTATAATGTCTTCCTTTTTACTTGCAGGTTAATGTCCACAACCCATATACCCGCTATTGCTGAGCTAGCCAACGAACCAGAAAATAACTTACGAAGAAGTAGGCAGCTTCGTGAAAGATCACTTATCGTTGCACAAAGGATTGTGGCCGCAATCGACGAACCAGTGATACTTTCTGACAGCGAAAGTTCAGAGGACGACAGAGGAAGCATTATGGCAGAGGACGACCAGCCTTTGAATGAGACCGGTCGTCTAGGAGGAGAGGGCTTACTACCGAGCATCGCCCGACATACGAAAGTAGCACCGAGTTTTGAGATTAAATCTAGTATAATTAACATGTTACAAAATTCTGTGCTGTTTAATGGGAAGGATCACGAAGATCTAGGTCGGCACATCGCTTCATTTCTCGAGGTGTGCTCGACTTTCAAAATTAGAGACGTTTCTGAAGACGCAATTCGTTTGTGATTCTTTCCATTTTCTTTGCGAGACAAAGCCCGATCTTGGCTTTTGTCACTTCCAGCAGGATCCATCACGACTTGGAACGAGATGGCAGATCTTTATATGCAAAAGTACTTCCAGCCGAAAAAGACAGCTAAGCTTAAGAACCGTATAATGACATTCAAAAAGGATGAAGGAGAATCTCTACACGCAGCTTGGGAGAGGTTCAAAGATCTTCTGATCGATGTTCCACATCATGGGTTGTCCAAAAGATAACTTGTGTTGAACTTCTATCAAGGACTCAACTACAACTCATAAGAACGCATAGACGTATATGCAGGAGGCGATCTTGGAACAAAAACACCCAATGAAGCCTACGCAATTATAGAGAAAGCTACCTTGAAGTCGAGTTCTCGTCACAGTGGAGTGCGAAGTAAGGCATTATCTACTCCTAGAGTTCATCAAGTGGATACGTATACCGCTCTTGCAACACAGATTGGAGCTTTGGCAGCAAGGTTTGATCAAGCTCAGAACGTTTCGGAGGTACAATCATCATGTGAGCAGTGTGGAGTGTCACACGAGCCAGGTACTTGTGAGCAGGGTGTTATGTTTATAGGCCACGAGGAGGTGGACTATTTAGGTAATCAAATTAGGCCCCAAAATAACCCCTATAGCAACACGTACAATCCGGGTTGGAAAAATACCCAAACTTTGGGTGGAAATCTAATTCCAATAACCAAAACCCACTCAGATATGCTCAACGCGCTCCCGCACGACAACAGCCTCAGGGGCAATCCTTTCAGCCCCCGGGACAATCTTTTCAGCCTCAAGGGTAATCCTTCCAACCACGTTACAATAATTTAGGTTCAGGTAGCACTTCCCAGCCACAAGCCTCTCAAATCAACTCGAACCTAGAGGAGATGATGGCACAACTGTTAAACAACTCCAACAATGCCAACCAAATATCTGAAAAGCGATACCAGCAGCATGAGAAGTGTTTCATGGCACAAGAAGGGAAATGCGGAGCTAGAAGGCTTCAATACAAACCATTGAGAATCAAGTCAGCCAATTGGCTAAGATGTTGTCTGAAAGACCCCAAGGAAGTCTTCCAGGTAACACAGAACCAAACCTAAGAGGGCACGTTAATGCAGTAATGAGGAGGAGTGGTAAAACAACGGTACCTGACAAATCGGACTCACCACCGATCACTGAGACGGTCCAAACTGACGCCTCTGATGAGGTGCACGCTAGGTGAGTCCTAGTAAGTACAACACAGGTTCAGGAGCCAGTTACAGATTACATTCCTCCAGTTCCATATCCGAGCAGACTGAAGAAGTAGAAGAACGATGAACAACATGGTAAGTTTTTAGAAATGTTTAAACAATTACACATAAACATACCATTTGTTGAGGCGTTGGCTCAAATGCCTAAATATGCAAAGTTCTTGAAAGACATCCTCACAAACAAGTAGAAACTCAAAAGCTTGTCTTGTGTATTGATGAATGAAAACTGTTCAGCCCTTCTCTAAAACCGTCTACCAGAAAAGATGGGAGATCCGGGCAGTTTTACTCTTCCCTGCCTCATTGGCAGCATGTCTGTCAGTGATGCATTAGCTGATTTAGGAGCTAGCATAAAGCTTATGCTTTATAAGGTTTTTGCTAAATCAGATCTGGGTGAACCTTCACCTACTAGAATGAGCATTCGACTTGCAGATCGTTCAATCAAGTATCCGCGTGGATTTATTGACAATATGCTTGTTAAAATTGAAAAATTCGTGTTTCCAGTAGATTTTGTTATTTTAGACATGAACGAAGACTCAAAAGTGCCATTAATACTTGGACGCCCATTGCTCAATACGGCGAGGACGATTGTTGATGTAGCAGCTGGCCAAATCACACTCTGAGTAAATGACGAGCACGTGACTTTTGATATAAAAGATCAATGCAACATCCGCAAAGTCACGATGACATGCTTTATTATGTCGACATTGTCGATACTTGTGTAAGCTCTCATTTTCAAGTCACGATTGAAGAAATTGATACGGACACACATCTGTGTGTGGGAACCTAGATGGCATTTCGTAGGAGGGCCATGAAATTGAGCAGCTGGTTTACCAAATCGGTGATGATGGTTCCCAAAATCCAGATCAATTTGTGGAGATTGACCGTGAAGCTGAAGAAAAGTCAAAACCTTCGGTTGAAGATCCACCGTCGTTGGAGTTCAAAGAACTCCTACCACATCTCGAGTATGCATTTCTAGACGAGGTGTGTCACTTGCCAGTCATCATTTTAGCATCTTTAGCAAAAGAGGAAAAGAGACAGCTTCTCGTGGTTCTAAAGCTTCATAAGAAAGCCATGGCGTGGAAGATCATGGATATTAAAGGCATTAATCCTTCTTTTTGTACTCAAAAGATTCTAATGGAAGACGATTAAATGCCTAGTGTGCAGCATCAAAGGCGTTTGAATCCGAATATGCAAGACGTGGTGAAGAAAGAAGTAATCAAGTTGTTAGATGCAGGGCTGATTTATCCTATATCTGATTCTGTTTGGGTAAGTCCAGTGCAAGTAGTACCCAAGAAAGGTGGTATTACTGCAGTCCCAAACGATAGGAATGAACTTATTCCTACCCGTACCGTCACCGGATGGCGAGTTTGCATCAATTACCGCAAACTCAAAGATTCCACCCGTAAGGACCACTTCCCACTTCCATTCATCGACCAGATGTTGGAACGTCTGTCGGGGAAGTCATTTTTCTGTTTTCTGGATGGATTTTCAGGGTAATCTCAAATTGCTATCGCTCCTGAGGACCAGGAAAAGACTACTTTCACATGTCCTTTTGGCACATTCGCCTACCGGCGTATGCGTTTTGGGCTGTGTAATGCACCAGCTATATTTCAGCGCTGCATGGTTGCCATTTTCCATGACATGATTGAAGACTCCATGGAAGTATTCATGGATGATTTCTCTGTGTTCGGGAGTTCTTTCAATCAATGTCTTGGAAAACTGAAAAGAATGTTAATGAGATGTGAGGAAACTAATCCCGTGCTTAACTGGGAGAAATGCCACTTCATGGTGTAGGAAGGGGTAGTTCTTGGACACAAAATCTCTGAAGCCGGGTTGGAAGTTGATCCAGCAAAAGTGGACATCATTTCTAAACTTCCTCCCCCTACCTCGGTCAGAGAGATTAGAAGTTTCCTGGGTAATGCAGAGTTCTATAGGCGATTCATAAAAGACTTTTAAAAAATCGCAAGGCCTATGACCCGTTTATTAGAAAAAGATGCTCCATTTGTGTTTTCAGACAAATGCATGAAAACGTTCAAACAGCTGAAGCAGAGGCTCATCGAAGCCCCTATTCTAGTTGCACCAGACTGGGCGTTGCCATTTGAGATAATGTGCGATGCTAGTGATTTCGCAATAGGAGCAGTCTTAGGACAACGAAGGGAGAAGCATTTTCATCCTATTTACTATGCCAACAAAACTCTACATGATGGTCAAGAGAATTACACGACTACAGAAAAAGAACTTTTGGTAGTAGTTTATGCTTTTGACAAATTCAGGTCGTACCTTGTGTTGTGCAAAACCATTGTGTATACGGATCATGCAGCTATCAAATACCTTTTTAGCAAACAAGACGCAAAACCGCGTCTTATCAGATGGATCTTGTTATTACAAGAACTTGACATTGAGATCCAAGACAAAAAGGGAGCTTTAAATGTTGCAGCCGACCATCTCTCGAGACTTGAGCATGGCAATTCTGAAACTTCGCTGGAGGAACCAATAAACGAAAATTTCCCCCACGAATTCCTTCTAAGTATCGAGATGAATGACGAGTAACCTTGGTTTGCCGACTTTGCAAACTACCTTGCATGTGGAATCCTTATCAAAGGGTTATCATATCAGCAAAAGAGGAACTTCATTGCAGACATAAAATATTATATCTGGGATGAACCATACTTGTTTAGAATCAGAGCTGATCATCTGATCCGTAGATGTGTATTTAGAGAGGAGGCAGCTAGCATTCTGTCACGAAGGGCCCACCGGAGGTCATCATGGAGCAAATTACACTGCAAAGAAAGTGTTAGACTCTGGGTTTTACTGGACCACCATCTTTCGTGACGCGCACAAATGGGTTAGAGCGTGTGGTGCTTGCCAAAGGGCAACAAATATCTCCGCATGTAACGAAATACCTCAACATCCGATGCAAGTCTGTGAAGTCTTTGATATATGGGGTATCGACTTCATGGGTCCATTTCCAGCCTTACGAAGCTCAAGCTTTGCCCATAAACGATTCTATGGTGGTTGTGAGGTTCTTAAAAGGTTTGTTTGCCCGATTTGGTGCTCCAAAAGCACTTATCAGTGACCGAGGAACACATTTTTGTAATGCGCAGTTAGAATGAGCCTTGTCCCGTTATGGTGTTCATCACAGATTGGCTACGCCATACCATCCTCAAACGAGTGGGCAAGTAGAGGTCACGAATCGGGGTTTGAAAAGAATCCTTGAGCGGTCCATTAATAACAACTGCAAGGATTGGTCAGACAAGTTAGATGACGCTCTGTGGGCTTTTAGAACAGCATTCAAGACACCTATCGGGACCACACCCTTTAGGTTGGTATACGGAAAAGCCTGTCATCTACCATTCGAGCTAGAACACAAGGCATTCTGGGCCTTGAAAACAGCAAATATGGATTTGAAAAGCGGAGGTGAAGCCCGTTTTCTACAAATCCACGAGCTTGACGAGATAAGAAACCATGCCGATGAAAGTTCTAGAAGGTACAAGGAACGGGTCAAGAGATTTCATGACAAAAGGTTGAGAGATCATAAGGATTTCCATATAGGAGATCTTGTTTTGTTATATAACTCAAGACTGCGTTTATTCCCTGGGAAGCTAAAATCCCGATGGATGGGTCCGTACACAGTTAAAGAAGTATTTTCGTACGGGGCCGTAACTATTGAGGATTCAAATGGGGGAAGTTTCAAAGTCAACATTCATCGTTTAAAAATTTACATCAAAGGACCGGTTGACTCAGTGGAGGAAATTTTCGTACTCCACGTCCCGCACGTGTGAAACAAGTGTGGAGAGAATGAGTCTAGCTATCGACTCGCTGATAAATTTAGTGGGCGGGTTTTCACACGCTAAGGGTAATTTTTGTACATATTAGTTTGTCATATTTATTTCCTAGTTCGTTAATTTTTTGGTTTTAAATAGAGGTACATACAACTTTGATTGATAACTTTTGGATTTTTGAAGTTGATTTACTTTTAAAATATACAAAATATTGCAAAAATGGAAAAATTAGGTGAAAATACAAAGCTAAACACTTATTGTTAAAACTGACTAGAAAAGGCCAGGTTATGCACGACCGTGCGGTCATCGGCACGGTCATGCGCTTCGAAGTCAGACCAACCGAGAACTCGTACACCGGATGATCTTTGGACTCGCACTACCGTGCAACACGGCACTATCAGGCAAATAAGGAGTGCAATCTAGATCGGCAAAACCGTGCGACCAGTCGCATGACCGTGCGAGTGGAAATCTCAACAGTATAAACAGGGTATTTAAACGAACTTGCAGTAAAAATTTCACCCCTTTTCGAAACCCTAACAGCCGCACGGGAGTTCCAGGTCGCCCACACCTAAAAATAAACCAATTTTTGCTTAGATTTCACTCCAATCTTCTTCCAAGGTATGTTTCTTACTTGTTTTCAGATTTAACTTAATTTCTGATGTATATCTGGGGTTTTGAATCATGAAATTTGGGAGTTTTCTTCATAAAGCCATATAAACCCTTGTTCTTGAATGTTTGATGCTAAATCGGTAGTTCTGATCATTGACTAGTTGTCCATTCACTGATTACAAGTTAGATTTTGAGTTATAAAGGTTAAAATCAACAAATAAAACTGATTTCTGATGAATTTTACGACTGCACGGTCATGCAGTTGAAACGGCATGGCAGTGCCGATCAGAAATTAGGGCCAGATCGTTGAATCCGAACTGCGATACCGAGACGCACGGCAGTGCCAAATTGGCACGACAGTGAGACGCGAAGTGCCGGAAACAACCAGATTACGATCTTGGATTGGCACGGTAGTGCGTCTGGTCACACGACCGTGCGGTTGCTGAAATGAGAACAGAACGTCGTAACCGGCCTGTTCCGTAGGCAGCACTTGAAATTTTAGATTCTGCTCTTATTTTGTTGTATTCTTGTATGCAGATGAACCACAGATTCCTTGAGTTCAGCGAAAACAAAATGAAAGAACGTCCTTGTATTGCCAGGTTGGAAGCTTTATGGAATTGACAGGGAAAAATCAGGGAACCAAGGAGGATAAATTGGGCCACCCTAACATCCCTAAACCAAGAAGAAAGGTTGTCCAACATGATTTCATTTCCGATGTCAAGGCTGTTAAATATTGAGCGACCCGTGTATCTTGAGCTTACACTTGAATTTTTTGTTTCATACTCCTATGACAAACCAAGAAGCGAAAATCCAGACTTTAAGAATAAAGTGACGATACAATTTAGGTTGGGAAAGAAATGGCATAAATGGTCAGTTTCTAAATTAGGAAGAAGGCTTGGAATATACTCAGCTGAAGATCTCGAATCCGACCTTTTTACCAACATTTACAAGTTTGACAATGACCAGCAACGGGCTGAATTTTGGGCACAAGTGGCAAATGGGCCATCCTATGATGCTAGAAAAGCAAAAGCATCAAAACTACGAGACCTGCTTCTTAGGGTCGTTCATCAGGTCATGAGTCACACCATATGTGCACGCATGGACAGTGCAGGAAACTGTCCCACTCCGGATCTTCTTTTCTTATACTCAATAGTGAATGGAGTGCATGTTAACCTCGCCGACAGAATGGCTGAATTTTTCTTAAACAGTGCGGGGAGTACTACAAGCAGCGAGATCCACGGTGGTGAATATGTGACTCAATTAGCATACAACATGGGTATTATGATAGAAGATGTAGTCAGTGGTCTCACAATGGTTCACGTAGGAGGGGATGTAGACATGAAGTTGTTGAAAGCAATGGGTCTAGTAGTGGATACAGACAATGGCCCAAGACTGAGGGGTCTAAATGGAGATATATGGGATCCACTACCTCCACAGGATGAAGACATAGAGATGCACGAACATCAGGTACTAGAGCCACCACCGCAACACAACTAGCCGCCACACGATCAACCACCGCACGAACACCCCCAGCACCAGTATCAGTATCCGCCACAGCAAAATTGGCCTCCAGGTATCCCTTCCTATCCCGAGTTGTACCAGCAATTTCAACACATGCAAGTTTCTCAAGACACTATGAGAGCCACTCAGGAGACTATGCGAGCGACTCAGGACACCATGAGGGATGAGATGTATGCAGGTTTTTCCTACATCTTCGGAAGGCTACAAAGCGTCTATCCTAGCCACTTCGGAGAGCCTCCACAGTTTCCATTTGGAAACCCAGGTAACTACGGGGCGGGTTCATCTGGAACACACAAGCATGATGACGATGATGTGGAATAGGAGGAAGTGAAGCGGAACGTTTAGAAAAACTGGTGTTTTATCTTCTTTTCGTATTTCTATTTCATACTTTATTTAATTTTGGATTTTTAAAACTTTTATGTCTGTTTCTAATTTTTTAAGTAGTGTGTCTGTTTGGTTTGAATAATGGATTTGGTTTGGTTATCTAGCATTTTGATCAATGGTAATGTTGACTGTTTTAGCAAGTGACATACTTGGCAGATTTGTAAAGAAATGCACACAGAGTTGAGACGACTTCAAACAAAGTTTACTCAAACGAGTTAACTTCAACTCTGAGGGAGTACCTCTTTCCCTTTTCACATTATTGGTTTAGTTCTTCATAATTGCTTAACTAATATATATTTCACATTAGGGACAATGTGAAGTTCAAGTGTGGGGAGGGGTTTAAAAGGGTTTAAAAGGTTTTAAAATTTGTTTGTACTTAAATGTTCTCATTTCTGTACATATTTTCGAAAAATAAAACAAAAATGGTCAATTGTGTTCTTTAGAAAGCATCAAATTTGATAAAAGCCGAGAAGCCAAATTGATTTTTGAAAAAGATAACTAAAAGCGTGATAAAACAAGAAGAAGACTTGCATGTTTATCTTTATATTTATGCCCATTCCTTCCGTTTACGTGAGCATATTTTTGAACCTTTAATGCTTTCTTGTCAACGCTTTCTTTGTTTTTGCGGAAAATGAGTGAGCCGGATGTTTCATGTAATTTATAACTTGTTATTTGTATACTTTTCAAAATCATGAATATGTGAAATTATATAGAAATGATAGAGGCACTTAGGATAGCCTTTCGTTAGCCTTTTTCTTTCTTTATATCTCGCACCCAACATTATCCATTAGTTCGCCATGTTGAGCCTATTTTCCGTATTTTTCAAAATTTTACCCAAATATTAAGCCTACTTAACCAAATATAACATTTTCATATTTGCCTCTTTTTTGTTAAAATTATGCCATAGCTATCTAGTTTGATATAAATCTTACTTTATTGTGAAAAAAAAAACACACACACCAGTTTGTCAAAACTCTCTAAGGGAATTATGGAAAAACTATCAAGAAAGAAAATAGAGAGTCGAAGTGTAAAAAGAATAAACTCTGAACACATACACAATAGCTTAGCAACGTGTGTTCAGAATCCTAGAAAATAAAACACCGAGTTTTAACCCTTTTAGCCACTTTCAAATATCCATTCCATACCCTTAACCATAGCCTAACGTTACAACCCATCAAAGACCTCTTGATTTATGTTTTCACATATTTATTGGTGGAGATTAGATCTTTTGACAAGCTTATAATATTGCCTGATTCATTGACTAGGCATCAAGTGTTTTACATACACATTATATGTATGATTCAGAAATTTAACCAACTGTGTGTCAACATTGTGAGAAATGTAAAGATTTGCATGCTAAGTTAATCGAACGTAGAATCATTTCTTTATAGTTATCCTTTCATACATCCAACAAAGCTTGTTTGTTTTAAATCTTTGATGATGACTCTTTGAAAACCAATTTGACCACCAAACAAAATAGTAACTTTGTAAATATTCAGATTTGATTCCTTGTTTTATTTTAAGTTTGCTTGAGGACAAGCAAAGTTCAAGTGTGGGGATGTTTGATATACGTTAAACTATACATGTTTTTATACCCCAAAACACTACCCTTTTAAGCGTTTTTGATCGAAACCGCGACGTTCAGGTACCAAATGTCACACCCCCAAAATCCACAAGCAGAGTATCATCGCAGGGAACGTGACTGACCAGGATCCAGCCACCAACCATATTGAACCATAGTTAAATAAATAAATGAAAGTCCAAACCAAACAATATAACTGGTGTCAAAACAATTCAACAAGGTTTAAGTCATTAGCATAAGCATTAAGTTCAAAACCATAATAGAGTATAAAAGTTAAGTTTAACATGGAACTCAACAGTCCATGTCCCACAACGACTCCTCCCATGCAAGCTCCTGCTAAGTACCTAACGACCTACAAGGCATGTAACAACGAATCAACAACAATGTTGAGCGAGTTCACAGTTGGATGTCCATTTTAGTGTTGTTCCAAAAACCATAAGTTGTTTCGAAAACCACAAGTTTAACCAGTTCCTTGTTTCTCAAACCATAACCAGTGGGGGCTTCCCCATGTAATCCACTAGACCCGTTACCATATCGACTACTAACTGTAGTTATGTTTATGTGCCCTGCTTCAATGTCTATCATCATTGACTAGTGCCCAAGTCCATTAGTCCACGCCCGTCCTCTGCGGCACGGTGTGAGGCTTGTCAAACCTAATAGCCTATTTAACTAATGACCCATTCGCCATTGGCCTGGCGATTAAGTCGATATAAAAATGAGGGACTTAATGATAGAGTTTTTGTCTAGGGTCAATGTTGTCACCCTTCAGTTAAGAGGGTGGAGGTACGTGTCCCATACAAGGAGGTCACGCAGGTTCCAATGTTGTCACCCTTCAATTAAGAGGGTGGAGGTACATATTCTACCCAAGAAGAATACGCAAGTTTCCTTTCAATCCATTACCCATTCCCAACCACCAGGAATCTCATGCCTTGTAGAAAGTGTGAACTCACCTTAGTTTAGCTCGGCAGATAAACAAAAGGTCACTTGAGCTATTTGGGGTCAACCACGTCCTAACCAGGTTACCATACAAGTGTAACACCCTGAAAACGGGTTTGGTAATCAAACCCCGTTAATACTAAAAGACGGGTAAAGTACCGTTAGTGGTAAGAGTAACCCAATAAATATTAGGATTTAAACAAATAATCCTAATATTAAATACAACGTGAATAAAAGCTTTTAAGGAAGTAAGTTTATAAGAAGTCCGAGTTAACGGGACTTAAAAAAAATGAAACGGGTTCTAATTTCCCGACACCCACCAAGTTAACTAGGAATAGTTAACCTAGTTAGTGAGGTGTAAATAAGTAATAAAACATGGAGTTCTAGTCCCTAACAATTAAAACTAAACTTGAGGGACCAAAGCTGCTAAAAAGGAAACTTGTTTTATTAAAACATAAAAATCAACACATATCACACACTTAGTGTGTGTATATGTCGATCATCAGGAGAAGAAACAAGGGGAAACCCTTGTTCAACCTTAATCCATCAAATTGGAGGGCAAATCAAGACCTAAATCGATGCATGAACGTAAATAAACGATCACCAAGTCAAGGGGATCGTAAGGTATGTCAAATTTTTTATATTTATGAAGTTGGGATTCTTGATGAAGTTATGAAAATTGAAATTGAAGCTTGAATGTTAGATGTTTGAATGAAACTATTATAAATTAATGGTTAGGAATGAACCCTAATCAATAATTTGATGTATTGATGTTCATACACATGAAATTGAGAATCACCCACATATGTATTAGATGGGTTTTGTAGAGAGATTAAGAATACTAGAATCTTGATCATGAAACGGGTGTTATTGATTTTGTGGAACGAATCTAGGTGTTGTTATGCATGCTAGATGTAAGGAATTTGAAAATAATGTTAATCTTGGCTAAGTAGTTAGTCATGAGCTTGTTTGCTAGTAGTAAAAAAATTCATGCCCATAAGGTGTTCGATGGAATGCCTAGGTGAACATGGTGAATTAATGTGTTTTGATGATAGTAGAAATACCTTTCACTATCATAGTTATTAATTATGTGAAATATCTAGCACATGGTTTATATATGATTGTTGCTTGAGTAGCTAAGCAAATGAGTATATTGAGTTCAATAGTGCAATTGCATATGTTATAAGCAGTTTGACCTTTAAGAGTCAAACCGGTCTATAATAAAAATCGTATGCGGAAAATTGTAAAGAGAATCCATAAGTACAATAGTCATAGTATTGATTACTAATATAACTATCTTGTGGATGATCGCATTATAGCTTGACTTTTGACAAGCTAGATGGAAGCTTGAGAAGAAGCGGGTCAAGTGGAACGATTACGTAAGAAAAGTATAAGCGGATGCAAGGTAAGTGAAACTTACACCCCCTTATAGAATACTTGTTTATTTTAATCATTATAAATGCGATAACGGAAACATCAAAAATACGGATTTCCGTTAAGAATATTTTGTAGTGTAATCTAATAATGAGGAAAAGGGGTATAGATGGAAATTAGTCAAGTGTTGACTAATGTAAATCGAAGTTAAAATGATACCCATGGCGTAAGCCGAAACGGGTTGAATTTGTGAGGAAAGGATTTGGTAAATAAATCCGGGATGGGATGGATGTATGAATTGGAAATCAAAAATCATGTTTTTGATTAAATAGGAAACGTTCGGCATATAGGCCAAACGGATCGAATAGTGGTGATAACACCATTTGACGATATTGACTAATGTGGTTGTCGAGTCTTATGTTAACAGGAGCGATTAGCAAATTGAATAATTGTGTCGCCATAGATTGTGTGATAACCAAAGCGAGGTATAAATCGGGTCTATTTGTTGACCCGGGCCAGGTACGCTTATATGAATTTATAGTTAATGATATCCTCGTTAGATCCTCCACACATATAGTTGTGATGGAAGATTACTTGATAAGAAATGTAGGATTATGATGCTAGAAATGAATGAAACTAATATAAGCTTTAAAGTGCTTAAATACCCTTAATGGGTCAAAATAAGAACTTGAGCATAAACGGGTTTTTATTATTTAAGAAACCCGTGATTTGAGATTAATATGTTAGGAGATATTGACATTATGAATTTCATGAGTTTAAAGATCAAATAAACATGTTTTGTTTGATAAAATCATGAACTGGTCAAAATTTGGTAAAAAGGGTAATAAGCCGAAGACTTAAAAGTCTGAAATTTTGTTTAACCGGATGTTGGATTTTAACTCCATAAGATGGAGATTTAAATTACGGACGCGTAGGAAAAAGAATCGCGTAAAATGGATGTGTAGATTGAAAGTTATGCACATTTTCGTAAAAAGAATCGGAGGTGGGAAAATGCAGCATCAGCTGCAAAACATTCTGCCCAGTGAGCTACCGTAAGTTACGGTGGCTACCGTAACTTACGGTAGAGGCTGAAGTTGTTACGTTGGAATTGTACTGCCTTACGGCAGCCCCTGAATGCCCAGTGGCTACCGTAAGCTACGGTAGTGCCCAGTATTTTTGTTGAAGTTTTGCATGTTTTAGTTAATCGGATTCGTTTAAAAGTATAGTTTCAATTATGCTAAGTCCTAAGAATCCTAATACACCCTTTATTATTGGGTGGTTTTGTTGATGTTTGGCGTAGCGAAATTGTTTATATGTATCATATAACTATCATAAATAATGTTTATGGTGGTCGATTATAAAAGACATGGAAGATGTCTATTACGCCCAGTGAGGGACTTATTATCTGGCAAAATAAAACTGTTTATCTTGTTTCGTCCTAGTGTTCGAACTTGATTAAACACTTATAGACTGCGTGTGACTAACTCATTTCATGTTTATTGAAATGTAGGTATACCTTAGAGTGTCGGACGACGATCAAGCTCAACGAAGAACCGAACACACGAGATCAAAGCTTTCGCGAATAGTTTCGTCGTCACGTTTTAAATGGCGAATTAAATTACAAAATGTTGGAATGTTTTATTTAGTAAAATGTTTTAACAAACTCGCATTTTTTAGTGTATGTTTAATCTTAATACACTATTATAAAAGAAATTATTAGATAATTGATTAAAATGGATTGAGGGCCTTACAAGTTGGTATCAGAGCCCTGGTTTAAGAGATTCAAGTATAGTGGAGAAAACCATGCTTGGACTTAAACCTTATGCTTTTTGTTGGTGCATTCATCTGTCGACTTCGTCTTATATCGAGTCTGGGTTGCGTTGCGGATCTGATCAAGCATGATGTCATCATATTCAATGATGACATCATAAAGATGACATCATTATTGCATCACTACACAAAATACAAGACATGCATGAAATAGAATGTGATTTAGTTTGCATTTCGCTTGAAGTCAAATTATGTGAGTCCGCTTGAGAGGTCCGCTTGAAGCAGACATGTTCATTTCAAGCGAGATATTGAAGGCTATAAATAGGCTTGTGTTCATTTCATTTATAACAGATTTCAGATTTGATACCGAGGTGCTGCCGGTATTTCTTGTTACTATAATCTTTGTTAAATCAATACTCAAGTTGTTTAAAGTGATAACCAAGCTGTTTCGAAGTCAGTTTCTTATTTTTCGCATCTGAAACTGATAAAATCTCTTCTGAACGACTCGTTTGGGTCACAAATCGATCCTACAAGTGGTATCAGAGCTCAGGAGGAAGAGATCTTGCCAAAACAGCCTGTTTTCGTCACTTTTTCTGATTTCTACATCTTCTTTTTCAAACTTAAAAATTTTTCACGGTTAAAATTGGCTCAAATTCACACATATTATGCGCAATCATGTATTAACAAATCCTGGAAAGTTTTAGAACTAAAATCGGTTTAAATCTGGTTCAAATTGGTTTTTCGCTTGAAAAGTTGTTCGATCTTGCTGACGTCATCGACATTTCAAGCGGGATCCGGGTATTCATTCCGCTTGAAACGACATCTCGCTTGAGTTTACACCGTGTGTCCGCTTGAAAACGACATCTCGCTTGAAATATATTTTGATCTCGCTTGAAAAAGATGACCGCTTGAAAACACCATTTGAAAGTTATACCGCTTGAACTGTTTTTCATGAGAAAAGTGCATCGTGTATTGTGTAAATCATTAAACGAGGCTGTCAGTACTTCGGGAAAAGAAATCATGTGTCTAGTGTCAGTTTGCACTTTGTGATTGCATGTGATTCTTTCCAAACAGTCGTCGGCCCAACAAGTAAGAGATATTGAATCATTTAATTGGTCCATTGCGTGTTGTCAGTCCACTACATACGGTGCGGCCCAATCAGATTTTGAACTACATAATTACATTGAGTGGTGTATTAAAGATTGTCGGCCAGAAAAATAATCAAACAACTGCATGTGGATATGTTTTATCATTTAAAGGTCCAATTAACTAGTGACAGTCCATGTGATCATATTTTGTGATCTATTCAAAGAGGAATTGCGGTCCAATGAGATGCATCTTAAGTCAGAGGTGCATGTGATGTTGTATTAATTGTTGTCGAGTTAGTGGATTTTGAAATCCAATTAAATTTTATTTGAATTGGAAATTGTTGGCAGCCCAAATTATAAATCAACTAAAGTGCTCCAGCCCATGTTATTTCATCTCGTTTGCGGCCCAAAGTATTGTCGGGTTATTGGAATTTGAGGCCCAATCATCATTGTTTGTTGACAGCCCAAGTGAACTTCATTGTTTGCGGTCCATTGGAAGCCCATATTTCGTGGCCCATTTGATCTAGTTCATTCATTCAGTTTGCGGAATTCATTAAACGAGTCCACAAATCTTCGACACGAGTCCTAGATCGATTCAATCGTCACACATTTTTACGTATTCTATCCGTTTAAACTGATTGTTTGTTTGTTTCAGGTATATTTTTACGAGGTGAAACAGTTTGTTTGAAAGCTTGTTTGAGAAATTATTTGATATTGAATCATGAGTGAAGAGTTTTACAACGCATTTGCAACATCCCCGACTAGTCCAGCTGCCATTACTCAAAACATGAACATGGAAAATGAAACTGGAACTTTACAAAAACCCCCGAAGCTAATGAGTATTGAAGAGTATTATGGTTGGAAAGATAGGTTTGAAAACTGGGTTCAAGCAAACCGTTTGAGATCTTGGGAGTGCATTTTGAAGAAATATGTTCTACCACGTACTGATCTGCAAGTTGTAAAAGAAATTTCTGAATTCAATGACAAAGAACGAGATATGTACAGAGCTGAAAAGATGATGACCAGTCTACTTCAGCAAGCCATTAAAGAAGACATCTTTGTACTGCTTCAACATGACAAAACTTCAAAATCAATTTGGGATGCTCTTAAAATCAAATTTGAGGGTAGTGAGAATATGATAAAAAGTAAAAAGGCATTGCTCAAGAAAGAATTTGATTTATTCACGAGTTTGCCAGGGGAAGATACAAAGAAGTTGATTGAAAGATACTGCCACTTAGTGCGTTCTATGTCTTTGTTGAGTATAACCAAAGAACGAGAAGAATGGGTCAACAAATTAGCTGATGCTTTACCTCAGAAAGAGTGGGGTACATACTTGATGATTTTGAAGAATACTGGAGTTTATAATGATTTGACGATTTCTCAGTTCATCGAGAAGATTGAGGGTCAAGATCTTGAACAGCAAAAGATTGCGAGGATGAATAATCCGAGTGGTCAACAAGATGTGAAGATGTATTACAAAGGCAGTGTACAAGAGATTGAACGGAGTCCTAAAATTCAAACTGCGTTTAGTGCTGGAAACTCATCAGAAAATGTTGAACAAAGTCCGAACAGTAGCAGTGGATTTTCTTCATACCCGAATGTTAATCCAAATGTTTCAGCCTCAAGCTATCAGTCTCAAGGATCAAAGAGTGGAAATGGATATGTGATACAATGTAACATTGCATTGAATCTCCCAAATGGTCAAAGTTTTTCTGAAGAATTTGCAAAAGGTCATATGGCGTTACTCGGAGCTGTGCTACAATCTTATGAAGGTTTGGTTGCAGGGAGGATCGGAAATCCTATGTTGACAAAAGAGGATTACGATCAGATAGACGCTGAAGAGATGGAGCTCATGGACATCAAATGGTGTCTAGCTAGTGTCTTGAGGAGAGCAGAAAAGTTTAAGATGATCACAGGGAGAAATGATTTTCTGGATGCTCATGTTTCCACTTTAGGTTTTGATAAATCTAAAGTTACTTGTTTTCGATGCAGGGAGAAAGGTCATTTCAAAAGGGAATGCAAAAACCGAGAAGCAAGTGAAACAAAGAATCCATTTGGAAAAGATGATTACTACCGAAGAGCCATATATCAACAAGTTGGTCAACAACAACAACAGGAACCACAAGTGGCTCATGGAAGAAAAGTAATAGAGGATTCTTCAAAGAGAGCATGTTTAGGGAATCAAGAAAGTTTCAGCTGGGAAAAATTCATTTCATCCGACAACAAAGCATGCTTAATCAATCAAGATGATGAAAAATTACCTGAAGGATTCAGCTGGAATATGTTTGCGGATGAGAATGGGAATTTCAAAGCTTTCATTGCTAAAATTGTGAAAGAACTAGATATGTTTACGGAGTGGATGAAAGCTATTGGTGTTAGTGTGAAGAATGATGAAGAAAAGTTTGTTTCATCAGATGAAAGCTCACAAAGTTCAGATGAAAGTTCAGAAAGAGAAATTGTTTTTGATCAAACAACATCTAATTCTAGTTCTTCAGATGATAGTTCTGATAAATCAATTGAGTTTGATCAATCACCAACTGATGACAGTGGTGATGATGAAGAAGAAAGACATATTAATGTTGCAAAGCTCATCTATCTCCTGAAAGTTTTCAATTTTATTTTGCAGATCGCTTGGAGAAACTGAAGGAGAGACGTGCAACAAAAGAACAAAAGAAAATGAAGAGTGAAAGTGTTGATAAAAAAGAAGAGATTGTTCAAAATAAAGAAGTTAAAGCAGAGAAGGTGACTGAAACTGAACCTGTGATTGAGGTTGAGAAAGTAATCGAAGTTGAAAAGATTGTGGAAGTCATCAAGTCTTGTTTAAAGTGTTTAAAATCTTGCAAGCAATGTGCAGAAAAGGATGAAAAGTTGAGTGAATAAGAAAAGATGAAAGAACAATTATTATTCAATCTCAACTACGTAAAAGAATCTTACGATGTGCTAAACAGAACAGTAACTGGTCTTCAAAAGACTAATTCTGAAAGAGAAGATGCACTGACCATGATGAATTCTGTGATGATGACAAAGCAGAAGGCGATAAATCACTATATCGAAGAATGTGCAAAGCTGCAGAGAGAGTTGGAGACAGAAAAGATTGAGAATGAGAGAATTAGATGGTTATTACAGAGTTATTCTAGTTCTGATTATCTTATTGATCGAATTTATCCAACTGTTGCAGGTTTTGAAGCATTTAAAGATGAGAAGACTGACAAGAAGGATACTGGTAAGAAACAGAGCGTTAGTTATAACAAGTGTCCGCCTCCGATTTGGGAAGGGTATTCGCCTAGAAAACCGAATGAGGAGCAATTCGAAAAAGCAGTCAATATAAAGTTAAAGTCCGACATAACAGATGAATTACCAGAAAACATTGATGTTGTTTTTACATCGTCTGACACTGATCATGAGTCCGAGTTAATAAAAAAGGTGGTCAATCAGGTGTTGGATACAGATGAGGAGTCGGAGTTGTTGTCTGAGTCAAAGTTCGAGTCTGGGTGTTCAAGTTCGTCCGTTAAAAGTTCGAGTTCGTCGGTCAACAGTTCAAAGTCGTCGGTTAAACGGGTTTACAATAAAGAATTCCTGTTATCAAAATCTAATTTGAATGACGAAGCAATCAAAGTGGCATATACATTGATTGATTCAGACAAATTATATTCTGTTGAGGAATTTCCAATAAGAAGTGTTAAAATTGAAAAGATCAAAAAGGTTTTCAAAATGACAGAAATTAATATTTCTGAAATAAAAGATGTAAATCTTACCGAAAAACCTAAAAAGTACACTTCAAGAGTTCAACAACGTTTAAACAAGAAAAAGGGTTACAGTTCTGGTTCTGGTTTTCAAAAGAAACCAAACCATAACGGTAATTTCAGAAAGAAAGGTCTTGGTTTTATTCCACCTGAAAATTATAAAAATGAAAAATATGTCCGAGATTTTAAATCAAAAATGACATTTGTTTCAGGAGGAAGTGCAGAAGAAGAACAGAAGAAACCTTTCTGGAGACAATCAAACCAGGAGTTTCTTGCAAAAAAGCAAGAGAATGTGAAGAATGGAGCTAATTAAAGAAGGGAGACAAGAACCTGTTTCAGATGCAATGAAGCTGGTCACATTGCATGGAACTGTTCTCAAGCAACAAAAACAAAACAGGGAGTCTCTAAAAAACTCAAAGAAAAGGTTGTTGAGAAAAATGAACCACCAACTGAAAAATTCAAGGTTTTTGAAAATTCAACATATGAAGTTGGTGAATGTTCAAAGAGATTTTACAGGAGAAGTGTGAATCCTGAAAAACAAAAGTGGGTTGTTAAAAACTATGACGTAAAATCTGGCGATGAATCTGATTCCATAAAGTCAGAGGAGCCACAAGCTGAGCTAAAACTGGAAACATCAGTACCTCCAATGGATGATGTTCACTTTTCACCATTGAGGGCTGAGAATTTTAAGTCAAAAGTTGGAAAAGTTGACATTTCAAATCAATTTTATTCTGAAAAGAATGAGTTTGATATTGAAAAAGCTTTTAATGGAAATGTTAAAAAGATTTTTGGGAAAATGGTCGAGGGTAAAGTTAAAGGGGTAAAGGACTTTTATGAAACAAAGAAAGCTACTTTTTACCCAGGTGAAGTTGAGGAGGAAACATCCAAGTTTGGAGAAGCTTGGATGTCTGTTTTTCACAAGTAAAAGTATGACTTGCCGGAGCTCCCAGGTTGGTAAGCGTGGAGCAGGAATCGACATCATTCTTGAAAGGTTTGGTTGGTAAATTCGCAGGTGGTATATTTGATTTGTTATATTTTTACAAGTGATGTGGTTGAAAAGTGAACCTGCTAGTGGTTGTTGAAAAGGTTTTCACTAACAAGTGGTAAATCAGGGACATTAAGTTGTATCTGATTTCCTACAAATGATTGAGAAACAAGATGATGAACCCCTAACCGTCAAGTGGTAAAATCAACAAAACTTATTTTCCGGAAAAATCATTCTGGTTAAAACAAACTTAAGTGTTTTGAAATCATAATGAGAAAATAGTTTGTTGTAAGGGGGAGTTCTGATTGTTTATGCCAAGTGGATGGCGATTGGAAGCGATTTGATATTGGTTGTCAATTTTCTTGTATAGTTTGTTTTCAAATTCCCTTAAATGTGTTTGCATTTTAGGGGGAGTAAAAATTTCAGAAAATCCAAAAATATTTGAAAATTTGAAAAAGACAAAAACATGATAAAATCAAAAATGAGTTTTTGTGTCAAAGAAGAGGAAATGATAGTACATCAGTGGACGATCACCGCATGCTAAAGAAATGGAAAGTTAAATAGTGATAAACGGTCTCACTGATGATATGCCAGTAGGTTTTTACACATTTAGTAGATTGTGACGAGATATAAACCTAAATTCAAACTTGCTTAATTTGTGGGTAACATCTCTCGGATATATGGGTAACCCCCGAAATCTTGTTTGAAGGACCCCTCTTTCTGAGATACTAGGTCTTTATGCTTAGTGATATCTAGGGTATTATCCCGGGACTTCTGATTTTGCGGAAGCAATGGCCTAGTCCCCGGAGAATACTTTACGCTTGCTTGAAATATAGCGCCGCCCTCAGCATAAAATGATGAGACAATAAAATTGCTAATCAATGCTGTTGTAAAAAAGATCCTCTAAAGGGGACCCACCAAAAGTCGAAGCCGTCATCTCTCTGCTGAACGGAAGTTCTGACCTGAGCTCTCACGGCCTTCGTAATTTAACCCCTTACAGATATCATCTACGTATACTCACCTGTAAGACTGAATATTGGGATCTGGATAAGGGAGTATATTCTGAGGTGGTACACGCGATTAAGTTTAAGTGCTTAAAACACTAATCTCGTATCTCGAAACAGTTGAACTTTGTGTGAAAATTTAAGTGGATCAGTATACTGACAATCTAAGTGAATTGTTTAGAACTTAAAATGTATAAAGCTTAACGGTGTTGGTGATCTGTCTCAAAAACTGATATGATCCTCTTACACAAACTCACAAAAATATTGTTTATATATATTTCTTTGCTGCATTTCATTTCGGTTATATCAAAAATCCAAAAAGAGTTTCGGTGTGTTTTAGCATAATTTTTGAAAAATCCAAAAAGATTTTAGACGACTGATGTTGAAAAGCTGATTTTCAAAATTCCGAGTGCTAAACATGACGAACAGGTTTGGGAAAGTTTGTTTGAAGATGTTTGAAAAAAAATTGATATATATATATAACAAGTGGTTCATCAGAATCTATAATTGATAAATCATTTTGTTTAATACTTGAAAATGATGTATTCAGGGTTGTGTTTTCAAGTGATTAGCAAAGTTTCTAAATTTGTTATATCTTATATTTTATGAAACTTATGTTTTGGGTAGAGAATATGCAGGTAAGTAAGGTTATGATACCTGAACCTGTGAAAGCCAGACTACGATCCCAGTACAAGTTGAGGGGGAGTCTGTTAGAGAAAGAAAGTCGGAAGTTGCTAGAGCCAGCTGTTGATCCTGAAGAATTCAAGCAAGAGTTACATCATCCGAGGAGGAGATTAGTTGAAGAATGTTAGAGTGACAAAGACTGATAAAGTCTGAAGACGTTGAAGACTCGACACTTAAGACTCGTCAACATCTGAGGGGGAGTCTGTTGGTGCATTCATCTGTCGACTTCGTCTTATATCGAGTGTGGGTTGAGTTGTGGATCTGATCAAGCATGATGTCATCATATTCAATGATGACATCATAAAGATGACATCATTATTGCATCACTACACAAAATACAAGACATGCATGAAACAGAATGTGATTTAGTTTGCATTTTGCTTGAAGTCAAATTATGTGAGTCCGCTTGAAGCAGACATGTTCATTTCAAGCGAGATAGTGAAGGCTATAAATAGGCTTGTGTTCATTTCATTTATAACAGATTTCAGATTTGATACCGAGGTGTTGCCGGTATTTCTTGTGACTGTAATCTTTATTAAATCAATACTCAAGTTTTTTAAAGTGATAACCAAGCTGTTTCGAAGTCAGTTTCTTATTTTCCGCATCTGAAACTGATAAAATCTCTTCTAAACGACTCATTTGGGTCACAAATCGATCCTACACTTTTGATAAAGATTGGTGTTTGGTTCGAGGCTTGATCGCAAATCCGGTAAGTACATGTATGCTAATGATTAACGTGTTAAGGTGTTGTAAACAACACATAGGGTTATCGTGTAATACACGTTACCTCAATTAAATGATTGATATAGTTGACGAAATTACGCGCATGGACGCGTATAGTAAAAAAAAAGCCTTGTATTATTATAAGGGCAATTATTGAAATTGACATTACTAACTTTTGTGAATGTTTTAATTTAAGGACACTCGCGTCTGAAGATGACGAGAGTTGAACGAATTGCGGATATGATGATGGAACGGTCCGAGGTATGACAAGAAGAGCATACTCATCAAGGACCTAAATCGCGTAACGATCGCAAATAAGTAATGGCAAGGAAAGCCCGTTAGGGCAAGCATTTACCAGGTGCACATTTTAAATTATTACCTGAATAGTAATATGCAACAAATACGTAGAGATTGAAAGTTGCATATGTAGATTAAAAAAAACTTGGAAAAACCCGAATAGAAAATCTATCCGGGATATTGTTTCCAAGAGAAACAAATAGAGGTATTACTTACATGGGGTGTAATATGAAAATTATGAAAAGGTCATGTATACCACGTGTTGATCGCTTACTCTGGCCAAGTAAGTGGTGAGCACGTGGTACCATGAGCTTTTTATGATGGACATACTTAAATCCGATGTAGTAAGGACAGGGTAAATGGGACAAATTAAAAAGTACCCAAATGAATCAAATGAGCAAAATATTTGATAATAATGTAAACGTACAGCCGGGTGCCGGAAGCGTATTACATTAGGACGATGAGCCCGAGTGAAGGGACAAAGATTAATGTAAAATGATTAAGATATGCATTGGGAGGGGGTGTACTTACACTCGAACCCGGAGAATGCAAATATGTAAAATGATTAAGATATGCATTGGGAGGGGTGTACTTACACTCGAACCCGGAGAATGCAAATATGTTTCTTAACGGGCCGTTTTTGTAAAACGTCAAACCTGATGACAAAGTCGGAATATAAAAGGGAAACGAAGTCTTAATGCATACCGGAAGGGTTGCAATAATAACAACTTCGGTAAAACACCCGGTTGATGGGTAAGGAGTTAAACACGTGAGTAGACCGAGAAACGAGAATTCGGATGGAAAGTCAAAAGACTCGGGTTTTGAGTCATGACTAAAAGACGACAAGATGATGTAGATAGAAATTTTGATAAATTATGTTCAACTATTTTAAAGTTGAACGGGTCGAACAAAGAATAAAGTTTGACATCCATAAATGATAAAATTTCACATGAATAAGTCAAACGGGTTGAATATAATATAATACCGGATGGCATGAGTAAGCGCAAGCGGGATAACGGTAGAGTTAAAAGCAAAAGAATAATGAGCCTGGCAATGGGACATAATAAAAAATGAATATATATGTAAACTGGGTAATAATGAGCATAAGATGAACTGACGCATAAATGACGTGAGAAGTCATAAAGTCGGAAAATTTGTTCGAAAGAAAACAAATATAGCCTTAGACCACGGTCAAGGTCAAAGGAAATACAAAAGCAAAAATAAATGACTTTGAACATAAAAAAGGGGGGTGCTTTAACGCCATATACCTTTGAAATAAAGACTTGAATAAAAGATGATCTACGAGATCATCATAACCTAGGAGATTATAATGAGGCTAAGGTCCGCGGGACCAAAAAGACCTTCGGGGCGCAAATAGAAAGAAACAAATTGTTGGGGGTTTCACCTTAATAAGGTAAAAAGGTGAAAATATAAAGAAATAGCCTACGAGGCTAAGTGAAAGAAGCTACGGGTCAATAATATAAAACGAGGAAACTGGTTGTAACTCCCCGCGTAAAATAATAACGGGAGATAAAGTTCGTATAAAAGCGAATGGGTTTTGCTAAGTTAACTAAATAGGTTAAAAGCGAAAAGATTGTGAGAGGCCGGGTTGGCAATAAGATATACCCGCATGACGGGGTATAATGTGACGGCGACTAATCAGTCTAACCGGTAAAACCTTTCAAAGTCGGATTAGTGTTACGACTTATACAAAGCACTTGTCGATATAATATTAGTTTGAAGTAAGCATGTTGAAAATAAATATAACCGAGTGATCAGATGACAACTCGGTCAAATAAGTTACCAGAATAAGAAACACAAGCTGAAAGTAATGGCCTTACACATGAAAGGCGCATACGCCTTAAAACCAAGAACACATTACCATACTTCTCTGGTAAGATCGTTAATTACGAGCAATGCTCAAGTAGTGGCCGAAACAAAGTCTGTAGAGTTAAACCTAAAGAACTACGTAAGAAAGGTTTCGGGGATGAAACCACTTTAAGGGGGGTAGACTTGTAACACCCCGAAAACGGGTTTGGTAATCAAACCCCGTTAATACTAAAAGACGGGTAAAGTACCGTTAGTGGTAAGAGTAACCTGATAAATATTAGGATTTAAACAAATAATCCTAATATTAAATACAACGTGAATAAAAGCTTTTAAGGAAGTAAGTTTATAAGAAGTCCGAGTTAACGGGACTTAAATAAAAAATGAAACGGGTTCTAATTTCCCGACACCCACCAAGTTAACTAGGAATAGTTAACCTAGATAGTGAAGTGTAAATAAGTAATAAAACATGGAGTTCTAGTCCCTAACAATTAAAACTAAACTTGAGGGACCAAAGCTGCCAAAAAGGAAACTTCTTTTATTAAAACATAAAAATCAACACATATCACACACTTAGTGTGTGTATTTGTCGATCATCAGGAGAAGAAACAAGGGGAAACCCTTGTTCAACCTTAATCCATCAAATTTGAGGGCAAATCAAGACCTAAATCGATGCATGAACGTAAATAAACGATCACCAAGTCAAGGGGATCGTAAGGTATGTCAAATTTTTTATATTTATGAAGTTGGGATTCTTGATGAACTTATGAAAATTGAAATTGAAGCTTGAATGTTAGATGTTTTAATGAAACTATGATAAATTCATGGTTAGGAATGAACCCTAATCAATAATTTGATGTATTGATGTTCATACACATGAAATTGAGAATCACCCACATATGTGTTAGATGGGTTTTGTAGAGAGATTAAGAATACTAGAATCTTGATCATGAAACGGGTGTTATTGATTTTGTGGAACGAATCTAGATGTTGTTATGCATGCTAGATGTAAGGAACTTGAAAATAATGTTAATCTTGGCTAAGTAGTTAGTCATGAGCTTGTTTGCTAGTAGTAAAAAATTTCATGCCCATAAGGTGTTCGATGGAATGCCTAGGTGAACATGGTGAATTAATGTGTTTTGATGATAGTAGAAATACCTTTCACTATCATAGTTATTAATTATGTGAAATATTTAGCACAAGGTTTATACATGATTGTTGCTTGAGTAGCTAAGCAAATGAGTATATTGAGTTCAATAGTGCAATTGCATATGTTATAAGCAGTTTGCCCTTTAAGAGTCAAACAGGTCTATAATAAAAATTGTATGCAGAAAATTGTAAAGAGAATCCATAAGTACAATAGTCATAGTATTGATGACTAATATAACTATCTTGTGGATGATCGCATTATAGCTTGACTTTTGACAAGCTAGATGGAAGCTTGAGAAGAAGCGGGTCAAGTGGAACGATTACGTAAGAAAAGTATAAGCGGATGCAAGGTAAGTGAAACTTACACCCCCTTATAGAATACTTGTTTATTTTAATCATTATAAATGCGATAACGGAAACATTAAAAATACGGATTTCCGTTAAGAATATTTTGTAGTGTAATCTAATAATGAGGAAAAGGGGTATAGATGGAAATTAGTCAAGTGTTGACTAATGTAAATCGAAGTTAAAAGGATACCCATGGCGTAAGCCGAAACGGGTTGAATTTGTGAGGAAAGGATTTGAGAGAAAAAGGATTTGGTAAATAAATTCGGGATGGGATGGATGTATGAATTGGAAATCAAAAACCATGTTTTTGATTAAATAGGAAACGTTCGGCATATAGGCCAAACGGGTCGAATAGTGGTGATAACACCATTTGACGATATTGACTAATGTGGTTGTCGAGTCTTATGTTAACATGAGCGATTAGCAAATTGAATAATTGCGTCGCCATAGATTGTGTGATAACCAAAGCGAGGTATAAATCGGGTCTATTTGTTGACCCGAGCCAGGTACGCTTATATGAATTTATAGTTAATGATATCCTCATTAGATCCACCACACATATAGTTTTGATGGAAGATTACTTGATAAGAAATGTAGGATTATGATGCTAGAAATGAATGAAAGCGAATTTAAGCTTTAAAGTGCTTAAATACCCTTAATGGGTCAAAATAAGCACTTGAGCGTAAACGGGTTTTTATTATGTAAGAAACCCGTGATTTGAGATTAATATGTTAGGAGATATTGAAATTATGAATTTCATGAGTTTAAAGATCAAATAAACATGTTTTGTTTGATAAAATCACGAACGGGTCAAAATTTGGTAAAAAGGGTAATAAGCCGAAGACTTAAAAGTCTGAAATTTTGTTTAATCGGATGTTGGATTTTAACTCCATACGATGGAGATTTAAATTACGGACGCGTAGGAAAAAGAATCGCGTAAAGTGGATGTGCAGATTGAAAGTTATGCACATTTTCGTAAAAAGAATCAGAGCTGGGAAAATGCAGCATCAGCTGCAAAACATTCTGTCCAGTGAGCTACTGTAAGTTACGGTGGCTATCGTAACTTACGGTAGAGGCTGAAGTTGTTACGTTGGAATTGTACTGCCTTACGGCAGCCCCTGAATGCCCAGTGGCTACCGTAACTTACGGTGGCTACCGTAAGCTACGGTAGTGCCCAGTATTTTTGTTGAAGTTTTGCATGTTTTAGTTAATCGTATTCGTTTAAAAGCATAGTTTCGATTATGCTAAGTCCTAAGAATCCTAATACACCCTTTATTATTGGGTGGTTTTGTTGATGTTTGGCGTAGCAAAATTGTTTATATGTGTCATATAACTATCATAAATAATGTTTATGGTGGTCGATTATAAAAGACATGGAGGATGTCTATTACGCCCAGTGAGGGACTTATTATCTGGCAAAATAAAACTGTTTATCTTGTTTCGTCCTAGTGTTCAAACTTGATTAAACACTTATAGACTGCGTGTGACTAACTCATTTCATGTTTATTGAAATGTAGGTATACCTTAGAGTGTCAGACGACGATCAAGCTCAACGAAGAACCGAACACACGAGATCAAAGCTTCCGCGAATAGTTTCGTCGTCACGTTTTAAATGGCGAATTAAATTACAAAATGTTGGAATGTTTTATTTAGTAAAATGTTTTAAAAAACTCCCATTTTTTAGTGTATGTTTAATCTTAATACACTATTATAAACGAAATTATTAGATAATTGATTAAAATGGATTGAGGGCCTTACAACAAGTCAGGTCTAGGTTCAGGTAAGGCACGTATGTTTACACATAAAGTAGCAAGTTACGTTCACACAACGATTATGGCATACACATAGAAACATGTTAACAATATCGATTAAGTATACACATAGGCCCAATTTATGCGATTAAAGTGATTGGGCTGGTGAGATTGTGCGAGCCCAATCATGTTGTGCGATCTGAAGGATACGCCCAATAATGGCCCGGCCCAACGTGTTGTGCGAACCAAACCATGCACCGGCACATTAAACATGCAGTCCAATAATATGTGCGGCCCAAATTATTAAACCAAGAAACTTCTTGTACGGCCCAATATATTGTGTGATCAGCACAGTCTTGTGCGATCCACAATATATTGTGCGGTCATGCATAAACAGACAGTACTATGTGCTTGCACAGTTGTACTTAATGAAACTCCTAGCTTGTGCGACTAAGGCTTATGTGATCAGAACTTGTGCGAGGTGCCCTTGTGCGATCAGATCCTTATGCGATTGGGGACTTGTGCGATTTGTTATGTTATTGCCTTAAATCATGGCAATCAGTTATAATTCATTCTAACAGTTTCTATCTTTGCATTAAACCGATTAAATCAAGAATTTGCTCATTAATTTTCATGAACCCTAATTAACAACTAATCATAATCACATCCTATCATAACATTCAATTTCATAATCAAATCAGTGATCTTGAACACTAACATGCAACCCTAATCAACATATACACCATGACTAACCGTCTTATCATGAGATCATTACACAAACATCGATCATAGCATCAAATCGTTTCATACAAACATCATCATATAAACCTGTAACACCTCGAAAAATTTCGTCCAATAATGTCTTGACACGTGTCATAAGGTTCCGGTATGTGAAAACATACTTTAGGAGGACTAAAAGTGACAAACAGTGAAAACTATGGAACGTAAGGGTCCAAAGTGTCAACAATGGATAAATAGGCTCTATGATAACCCTACATAATGTTTATAACCTTAAACGGATGGTTCATGGATCATACGACGCGGAAATTGCACAAAAGTGAAGTATTGCAAACTATAGGGGCCAAAAGTGTCAACATGTTTAATTTATACCTCTGAGTGAACTTTTGGCAGACCCGAAGCTTTGTAAAGCTAAAATATACCCACTAGAATATGTGGTAAAAATTTCATGAAGTTTCGTTATCGTATGAGAAAGTTATGGCCAAAACCGTAACTATAGGGGCTAAAAGTGTCAACATGTTGAATTTATACCTCTGAGTGATCTTTTGGCAGACCCGAAGCTTTGTAAAGCTAAAATATACCCACTAGAATATGTGGTAAAAATTTCATGAAGTTTCGTTATCACATGAGAAAGTTATGGCCAAAACCGTACTTGAGGGGTTAAAAGCGTCAACGTCGAATTTTATGGCTTTTCGGGCGAGCGCAAAGTTAAACGAGGACATTACCATGTTGGTAAATGTCCAAGGGTTCTTAAAAACCAGATTCGGGGGTTTACGAGTCAAGATTCATGGCCAAATCATCGCAACCAAAGTACAGGGACCAAAACTGCAACAAATGGGCAAACTTTGGAGCTGCCAATAAACCCAGGTGCAGAATCCGCGAACAGCAGCGATTTGGGTCCGAAATTAAGTGGGTAACAGCTGTTTTCACCTCCCAAAAGACCCAATAACATTGCATGCATGCCTAGGCCACAGTAACCCCTTGCAAACATCAACAATTCAGCTTTAAATCTGATCCAAAGCTCATTTTTACTAAACACTTGTGTTGTGAACAAGAACTTCCAAACTTGCAAAAGCTCTCAAGCATCTCTGAAGCATTTCTGGACATCAAGGCCGATTTCTAGTGTTAGCTTAACATCAATAGGACCTTGGTAAGCTTCTAATTCGATCTCCAATCCGTTCTTGCTTTGATTATTGCTAAAAGTCAAACTGTTTGTTCATAAGCTTTGACTTTCTGATTAAACAAGTTTCAATCAGTCATTTCTCGAATTGAAACCTGATATATGTTGGTATTTATGTGGGAAACAAACCCTCTAAAGGGTGTTATCTGAATCCCACTACATGCATGCTAATTGTCGAGTCAAACGTGATTCTAAAAAGTCAACAGAAGTGATTTTTGAGAAAAATAGCTTAAATGGTAAAATAAATGACATGCAATCTGTTTGATCTTCATAGATAGCTTTATTATGAATATAAGAATGTATTTTATCATCATCAACTCGACAATCTTTACTATAGATACGAATCGGAACCGAAAGTCCTATAAAACGACTATTTCGTAGACTATCGATTCGGATTCGTACATGCATGTTCGAGATCTGTATTGGAAAGTATTTTTGACCATTTTTATTTTGGTTAAACTTTCTGGAATTTTTATTGATTGAGTCTATGCTTAGCCGATTAAATTGCATGTTTCCGATTATGCTTAAAAGTTGACTATTTTGCCCTTTTTGATATAAAACGTGATTTTTGGAAAAGTGAAAGGATAGAAATCTTTATTTCTAATATATAAACTTGCACCGAAAATTTCGGATCAGTTGGTGGTCCAGATTGTGAGTTATGGCCATTAGCGTAAAACTATGTTCTTAATTTACATAAACGGCCCTTTTCGCATATGACCTATTTCTGGCCACGTTTTGGTATAAAACTTTTTACCAACTGATGTATTATAATATTCTGGGAATTTTGATGATTTTTAATAAATTTTTGGCTGAACGGATCCTAGATCGCCTAGTTATTTCGGGTTATGTCGGTTTTGACCGTTTAAGCCATAAAATGAGTTTTACACATCCTTTTGACCCGAAACCTTTTTCTACTGATTTTAAATGTTAAATAAATTATTTTGAGCCTTCTGGAAATATAAAAATCTCAGCTTTCATATATAAACCCGGAAACGGCTCTAAATCGCATATTTAGCGTTTTAAGCGCATAGTAAGCGTTATACTTGTTTTAAACATGTAAGACTTATACCTACTGATGTAATTAGCATATTTTCATATAATAACAGTAAGTATAAGTATATGATCTCAGATTTCCAGTTTTGGCATTTTTAGCCCTTGTGAATTTACTAAAATACCCCTACGGTGCATAGTTTGATTTTAAATGATAAATTTGATATATGGGTCATACCCTACTGATATAATATGTTAAATGAGGTATATTTACTGTATGAACCTGACCCGAAACTCAGATTTCTAATTTGACTCTTTTATAATCTTTTAAAAAGACCAAAATGCCCTTCTAAGGCATAAATTGAGTTTAAAACTATTCCGGGCAATATAGAACATAACTTACTGATATTATATCATATTTAAAGCATATTATATCAGGGAACTTGCATTTGAATCATTTGTCTACCCGTATCGCCCTTTTTGCGTTCGGTTCGGTTTACGTAACTAGTTTGCGTAAATTGACCGAAACGGGTCAAACGATATCATTTTTATTTCAAAATCCAGAATGTATTTAGTATACCCATATTATACAAGTATTCAAACTTGCCGGGTCTAAATCACATTCTATCCGGTCTTTCGCTTAATCGTGCGTAAACCGTATCATTCTTAAAACTAACCGGTCAAAGCTTAGGCTTAAATAAAAGACCCGTTAGGAATCTAATAGGTTAATTATAAACCTTTGTTCCAGATTAGGAGGCCCAGTAAAAGCTACCACACTTACCGTTTGTGTTACATACTTGCTCAGGTAAATACATTTTGACTTATTTTCCCTATACGGGCTTGGGGTACGGTATTTAAAATACCGCTTGATCGGGCGCACAAGTCCTGCTCCTTATGGGTGTACAGTCTTGAATAGCTTGTGCGACTTCGTTTAAACAGTCTTGTCTTACTTTAGGCTTTGGGGGGTTATTGACCGTGTCCCGGATATCCTTGGCATTATCTTACGAGATGGCCACGACCAGAGCACGGGGTGTAGGCGTACACTCGGCGTGTATAACTCTTTAATGTGGTGTGTCATTTAATTCTTAGCCCGGACAGCAGATCCCGGGCCACCAAAGATACGAGTGCATGTAAATCGTTCACAAGTTTATATTATATAATTATCCCAAGTTAATAAAAATATTTATGCCTTGTGCATTTAAATCAATTTTCAATCATTTTCAAAATGAGTCAGTCGATTTGTATTTACCAGTGTAAACTGACGTATTTTTCCCAAAAGGTTAAGTGCAGGTACTATACGAAAATAGGCTGGCTGTTTCCTAAGAGCGTCCACTATAGTCTCGCAAGCTCGGACGACAAATATCTGTTGAACAATATTTTATCTTATTTGTATTTGATCCGCCTGTGGATCCGTTTCAACTACTGTGATATTTATTATTGCAATTTATTTAAGAGTTGAAATGTATCTATTCTGCTTCCGCTGTGCATTATTATACTGTGTTGATTGTCTATGACGATGCCAACTACGTCACTGTACCCCACACCGGGCCCACCGGTGACACGTGGAAATCGGGGTGTGACAAAACCCTAATTCTAAACCAAATACTAATCTCATGACCATCATGTGGGTTCGGATCAATCATTCAGAAACACCAATCAAACATACATCATTTAATCATGTATTCATAGTCTATCACAACATGAAGGATCAATCATCATGCATAACATCAAGTGTTTATTAGGAAACAATCAAACACCAAAACTAACTAGAGACTAACCGAATCAATCTATGAACTGAGGATTGTGTGTGATGATAAGGCTTCGAGGGAGAGAGATGAGACACCCATCGGCTTTCACTTCGAAGAGAGGGGGAGGGCTGCCGTCGAACAAGAAAGAGGAGAGGAGAGAGAGCTTAGGGTTTTGTGTGTGTTGTGTATTACCAATCCTCATATTGCTATGCGTATGAGGTAGTGGGCCGAACCCATTCATGGGCTGCTCCTTGGTCACGAGTTCAAGCAGAGTGGGCCGAGAGAGGTGTGCGACGAAAGACAAATTGTGCGGCCCAAGTGTTTGTACGATCGGTCACATGTTGTGCGACCAACTTAGTTGTTATATATATACATACTTACAATACAATCACATAACATGTAATCATTCAAACTCAAAGCATTCCATTAAAATCAAGCATAACAATTAGTCACGTAATATTCATACAAGTTACATTAAGCACAATGAAAGGTTCTAAAATACGAGTTGTCACATCATCCCCAAGTTGAAAGAAATTTTGTCCTGAAATTTAGCACATAGTCACTGAGGAAGCTATTTAGGTTGTGTGGTTTTCCTGGGGTGTCACATCATCCCCCCGTTGGATTGGAATTTCGTCCTGAAATTCCGCAGTAGCTTCAGCCTCAGTAGTGATCTCACTTTTCTCAAACAACTGGGGATACTTGTATTTCATTTGGTCTTCTCATTCCCAATTGAATTCTGGGCCATGACGGGAGTTCCAACGAACTCGAAAAATGGGTATCTCGGTACGCTTGAGAGTCTTAACTTCCCGGTCCATAATTTCCACCGGTTCCTCGACAAATCGAAACTGGTTGTCAATAGTGAGTTCCTTGAAAGGAACTATGAGGGTCTCATCTGACAGGCACTTCTTTAGATTTGACACATGGAATACGTTGTGAACACCACTGAGCTCTTCGGGCAGATTCAATCTATACGCCACTTTGGCGATTTTCTCAGTGATTTCAAAAGGTCCAACATAACGTGGATTAAGCTTGCCCCGCTTACCAAAGCGAACCACACCTTTCCAAAGTGAGACTTTAAGTAGCACTCAATCCCCAACCTGGAACTCAAGCGGTTTCCTATGCTTATCAGCGTAACTTTTCTGACGGTCACGAGCTGCCGCCATTCATTGTCGTATTTACGCAGTCTTTTCTGTTGTGTCGACGATGAGTTCTGGGCCAGTGATTTGGCTGTCGCCAACTTCTGCCCAACACAAAGGTGATCGGCATTTCCGTCCGTGATATTTATTATTGCAATTTATTTAAGAGTTGAAATGTATCTATTCTGCTTCCGCTGTGCATTATTATATTGCGTTGATTGTCTATGACGATGTCAACTACGTCACTGTACCCCACACCGGGCCCACCGGTGACACGTGGAAATCGGGGTGTGACAGGTTGGTATCAGAGCCAACGCTGAGTGAATTAAACACTATCCTAATGTGTTTAATCTCAGTTACACAATTGCACATTCCTCGATTTTCGAGTCTAGACAAAGAACTTAGGAAATGTTCAACATTTCGTTTATTTTATTTTAATCTCATTATTTGCTTTGTCTTATATATTTGTTGTGCAACTTGTTTAATTTTTGACAGGATCATTATGCCGCCACGAATGAGAGGTCGAGGAGGATTCGCTACATCGCACGACCATGAGGCAGGACCCTCACACAGACGAGCTCCGTCAGCTACGCACCACACTGCAGCCAATGATCTTTGGGGATCATTCGCCGAGCCGGCTAGACACTCGGTGTCTATGAGCACTTCACCATCACTACCCCAATCATTTGGGCCCCACTCGGAGAATGGGCCCCATGGTTCTCATGGATCTTACATACCGCTCCATCAGTCACCTCACCAGTACCCAGCACCAGTTTACCAGGGTCTGTATAACCCTGATGCTTTTGTGGATGAGCCAGTGGGTCATAACCCACTAGGACCGGAGGACCACTTTCCTGGTGATCACGAGATGGAAGTTGATGAAGACACGGACCCTTCGCTGCCACCGTCAGGTACACCCAACCATCCCATCGAGATATCGGATGGGTCGCCATTTAGGGGATCACCCTACAATGGTGTGGACAGCTTTCAGGAGAGATTTAAGCAGTACGATTGGTATTACACCCCCAGCCGCCACAACTCTCCGATGCTCCAGTCTCGCCATGGTTCGCCGGTGCACTCGCAGCACCACTCTCAGCAGCAGCAGCTTCAGCAGCAGCCGCCTCTACAGCAGGACCTATCTGAGGCCCTATGGCGTGACGTGATCACTCCGTCACCACCGCCGCCACCAGTTTTACCTCCTCCGCCTCAGAGGCCAAGGAGGAATGCGCGCATGTCTACGCGCGGAGGGATTCGTATAGGCACCCCTCCACATGTTGGTAGCAGCCGCTACACGCCTCTTCCCGAGGAGTCCGAGACGGGGGAGTCTCAGCATCCCGTATCGGAGGTCACTTCAGTACCGATCCCGCCTCTGCCGCCGCAGAACTATGGAGAGCCGATTCTGGCTTACGCTAGCGCAGCCCAGTTTAACCCGTTCGAGCAGGTTTTCCCTCAGGGTTACGATTACACAGGAGACCCTTATTGGCAAGCTGCAAACTACAGCTCGCTTCCACCTAGTGGTCCATTTGGAGACACTTGGACTGCTGGGCAGTCTACTTTTGGTTACCCTCCGGGTCACCAGCAGCCACAGCCGCCGCAGCCGCAGCAGTACCAGCCACCGCCGCCGGCGCCTATGATGTCGCCGCCGCAGGTTCAAGAAATCCTGCATGGGATTAACAGCATGCGACGCGAGTTGCAACACGAGATGCGAGCTGATCGCCGACGCAACAGTGGCATGTTCAAGAAGGTGTTTGACTTACTCAAGGGTAAGAGTAAGAAGGATCATTGAATCCTTTGATTGTTATCTCATTACTCATGTCCCTGCGTGGACATCTATTCCTGTACTCTACCCCTGCGTGGGTATATTTCCCTTATTCTACCCCTGCGAGGGTATGTCGTCCTGTTAACCCCTGCGTGGGTTTGTTTTATTTCATTTGTCGTTGATTGTTAGTTGTTTAGCCCCTGCGCGGGCATGTTATTCATGTTATTTGAATTAAAGTCCCGTTTAGGGCAAAGATGTACTAGTACTTTATTTGAAATTTGAAATGGTTAATTTGAATTTCTCATTTTATTTATGTACATGAATTTAATATTTAAATAATGGAAAATATAAATTTTTATTTGATTTGCCATTTTATAAGAATCTTAGTAAGGTATAACCTAGCTTGAATGCCTTATTAACAGGCCTGGCCGTGACGGTAAAACCTGGTTGAAAAGATTCAACTCCCTGTTAACATCTGAAAACATGTTAACATTCCGGGCTAAGCGTGATCTGTAGAATCACACAAGCCACCCTTTTTAATAAATTATCTACAGATTTCATCTGTATACAAGTCTATTAATGACTTGATACCTACGGGTTATGACTATGTCATATAGTGACAGTTGTGGTTTATGACTCTCTGTCTAGTAAAGGATTATTTGTTTCATTATACAATTTATAATCCTGTAAAAATCTAAATTTATAATTTAGTAATTGTCCGTAGTGACTAGGCCTATGATGCCAATATATATATTTTCATTCCTTGATTGCTAATAAGAGCCTGAATGAAATTTATTAACTGCTAAGGTTCTTGATACCATGGTTAATAAATCGTCTAGAATGATAATACTGTTAGGTTCTAAATAGACCTTGTCCTTTATTGTAGCTTAAAGCTACAATGGCCAAATCGGAGGAGACCAACAGTCATTCTGGGGAACACTCAGATAATGCAAAGATTCACGTCACCGGTGCAGAGTTGCAAGCACTGATAGATAACGCTGTTGCCAAAGCTATGGATAGGCAATTCAGGGAATCTAGTGGTACTCGGAGTAGGACCCGAACAGAACCGCACGCAAAGCCCAAGACTCATTCTGAGGCTCATAGTAAGCCACCTTCTAAAAAGAGTGAGCCGAAGAAAGCTGAGGATGATAATCACTCCTCCAACCACATCAGCATCCCAAAGCAAGAAGTTAAGATGAAGCATGATACGCACAGCAGATCCTGTACGTACAAATACTTCGTATCTTGCAAGCCCAGTGATTTCACTGGGGAAAAGGGAGCCGTCGATTGTATGACGTGGATTGATGAGATGGATACTGTGGTCGATATCAGCGGGTGTGCTGATAGGGATGTTGTGAAGTACGCGTCCCAGTCGTTCAAGGGAGACGCGTTAGCATGGTGGAAGTCGCTTCTACAAGCTACTGGAAAGACCGCTCTGTATAGCATGACTTGGGATCAGTTTGTAGCACTGATCAAGGAGAATTTCTGTCCGCAGCATGAGGTCGAGAGAATTGAATCGGATTTTGTGTCTCTAGTTATGAAGAATCTCGATTGTCAAGCGTATCTTACTACGTTCAACACCTTATCCCGGTTAGTGCCTTATCTGGTGACCCCGGAGCCGCGTAGGATTGCTCGATTTATTGGGGGTCTGGCACCGGAGATAAAGGCAAGCGTCAAGGCTTCAAGGCCTACTACATTTAGATCAGTAGCTGATCTATCCCTCTCCCTCACTCAAGATGTCGTCAGACTAAGAGCTATGAAGAGCTCGGAGGAAAACAAAAGGAAACGTGAGGATGACACCTCACGAAGATCTGAGAAACGACACAAGGGAAACAACGACCATAGGAAAGGGTCGGGGTTCAAGAAAGGGGATCAGTCGGGTGAGAAACCCAAATGCAAGGTTTGTAAGAGGCATCATTTTGGGAGATGCAGGCAGGAGTCTAAGTCCCAGTCTTTCGAGAAACGTTGCGGGATCTGCAAGTCCACAGATCATAAAGCTGTGGATTGCAAGAAAATGAAGGATGCAACTTGTTTCGGTTGCAACGAGAAAGGGCATATTCGGCCCAACTGCCCAAAGAATGCGAAGAAAGCAGATGATGGGAAGAAGACTAATGCGAGAGTCTTCAGAATGGACGCTAAGGAAGCAGTCCTTGACGACAACGTCATTACCGGTACGTTTCTTGTAAATGATGTTTTTGCTAGAGTCTTGTTTGATTCAGGAGCCGATAAGTCGTTTGTAGATGATAAGTTTTGTAAACTGTTGAACCTCCCTGTTAAAACCTTAAGTGTGAAATATGAGGTGGAATTAGCCGATGGAACCATAGAAACCGCCTCGACTGTTCTAGATGGATGTGTTATATCCATTAGGAATCATTCTTTCCCGTTATCCTTGCTTCCCTTTAAGCTAGCTGGATTCGACATAGTGATAGGCATGGATTGGTTGTCGAGTAACCAAGCCCAGATTCTGTGCAATAGAAAGCAGGTGATAGTGAAGACTCCGTCTGGTGAGTCACTTACTATTCAAGGAGATACCCAGCATGGATTGCCTGAGCAAGTGTCCATGCTCAAGGCATCCAGATGTATGCAGAAGGGTTGTGTCATTTATATGGCGCAAGTTACTATTGATGAGCCAAAGCCGAAGATCGAAGACATCCCTGTCATATCAGAATACCCAGAAGTTTTCCCTGAAGAACTACCTGGTTTACCACCAGATAGGCAAGTGGAATTTCGAATCGACATTATTCCGGGTGCTGCACCAGTGGCAAGAGCACCATATAGATTGGCTCCAACGGAAATGAAGGAGTTAAGGACGCAGTTAGATGATTTGTTAGCAAAAGGTTTCATTAGACCTAGCTCGTCTCCCTGGGGAGCGCCTATTTTGTTTGTCAAGAAGAAGGATGGATCGATGCGTCTATGCATCGATTACCGCGAGCTCAATAAAGTTACTATCAAGAATAGGTATCCTTTGCCCAGGATCGACGATCTGTTCGACCAGTTACAAGGGGCAAGCTACTTTTCAAAGATCGACTTGAGGTCAGGATATCATCAGTTGAAGGTCAAGGACGAAGATGTACACAAGACAGCGTTTAGGACTCGTTATGGACATTACGAGTTCCTAGTGATGCCTTTTGGGCTTACTAACGCACCAGCCGCGTTCATGGATCTCATGAATCGTGTCTGCAAGCCTTATCTGGATAAATTCGTCATAGTCTTTATTGACGATATCCTCATCTACTCAAAGAACAAGGCTGACCACGAGAAACACCTTCGATGTATTCTCAAACTCCTACACCAAGAGAAACTCTACGCCAAATTCTCGAAGTGCGAGTTTTGGCTTCGAGAAGTCCAATTCCTTGGACATGTAGTGAGCGAGCGTGGTATCCAAGTGGATCCCGCCAAAGTAGAAGCAGTGATGAATTGGCAAGAGCCAAAGACGCCTACTGAAATTCGTAGCTTCCTGGGATTAGCAGGATACTATAGGCGATTCATTGAAAACTTTTCAAGGATTGCTGCGCCCCTTACTGCATTGACACGCAAGAAGGTTAAATTTGATTGGGGCTCTAAGCAGCAGGAATCCTTCGACGTTTTGAAGAAAAAGTTAAGTAATGCTCCAGTGCTAACACTGCCCGATGGTATGGAAGAATTTGTGGTGTACTGTGATGCATCACACACTGGTATGGGCTGTGTACTCATGCAAAGAGGCAAGGTCATTGCCTACGCTTCACGACAACTAAAGATACACGAGAAGAACTACACCACCCATGACTTGGAATTGGGTGCTGTTGTATTTGCATTGAAGCTATGGAGGCATTACCTGTATGGAACCAAGTGTGTGATCTATTCAGATCACAAGAGCCTTCAACATTTGTTTAATCAGAAGGACCTAAACATGCGACAAAGGTGATGGATGGAAACTCTGAATGATTATGATTGTGAAATAAAGTACCATCCAGGCAAGGCAAATGTAGTTGCTGACGCCTTGAGCAGAAAAGAAAGGATTAAGCCTATAAGAATCAATGCTAAGCGCATTGAAATCAAGAATGATTTGAACAAAAGGATATTAGCTGCACAGAAGGAAGCTGTGCTGGAAGCGAATTATCCTGAAGAAAAACTGGGAGTAACTGAAGAACAGTTATCCCATGACAAGGACGGAATGCTTAGACTAAATGGAAGAATATGGGTTCCAATTTTTGGAGGACTTCGGGATGTTATCCTCCAGGAAGCCCACAGTTCCAAATATTCTGTTCATCCTGGAGCAGACAAGATGTACCAGGATTTGAAAGCAAACTACTGGTGGATTGGGTTGAAAAAGTCCGTAGCTGCGTATGTGTCTAAATGTTTGACTTGTGCGCAAGTCAAAGCTGAGCACCAGAAGCCGTCAGGTTTGTTACAACAACCTGAAATTCCCACATGGAAATGGGAAATGGTGACGATGGATTTCATCACCAAGTTACCAAAGACGAGAAAAGGAAATGATACAATATGGGTCATAGTTGATAGACTGACGAAGTCAGCACACTTCCTACCCATCAAGGAGACTTATAGCTCCGATATGTTAGCCCAATTATACGTTGATAAGATTGTAGCTTTGCACGGTATACCTGTGTCTATTATCTCGGATAGAGATACTAGATACACGTCACATTTTTGGAAGAGCTTCCAACAAGCTTTGGGCACACGTTTGAATTTTAGTACGACCTATCATCCACAGACTGACGGTCAGAGCGAGCGTACTATTCAAACGCTGGAAGACATGCTACGCGCATGTGCAATAGACTTAGGTGGTAGTTGGGACAAGAACCTACCTCTAATTGAATTCTCCTACAACAATAGCTACCACACCAGCATAAAAGCTGCGCCTTTTGAGGCCTTATACGGTAGAAAGTGTAGATCACCCATTTGTTGGGCGGAAGTTGGAGAAGTCCAACTGTCAGGACCAGAAATTGTTTTTGAGACAACGGATAAGATTGTCCAGATTCGCGATCGTTTGAAAGCTGCCAGGGATAGGCAGAAAAGTTATGCGGATCCGGATCGTAAAGACTTTCAATTCGAAGTAGGTGATAAAGTGTTACTTAAAGTATCACCCTGGAAGGGGGTGATGAGGTTTGGTAAGAAAGGCAAGCTAAGCCCGAGATACATAGGACCTTTCGAGGTTATCGAACGAGTCGGGTCAGTTGCCTATAAGTTAAACCTACCTGAAGAACTCAGTGCTATCCATAATGTGTTCCACATCTGTAATTTGAAGAAGTGTTCCGCTGACGGACCACCGGTTATACCGTATACGGATGTACATATAGATGAAGGTTTGAAATTTGTGGAAAAGCCGTTATCGATTGAAGACCGAAAGGTAAAGAAGCTTCGGAGGAAGCACATACCTATTGTTAAGGTCAAATGGGATGCCCGTAGAGGTCCCGAATACACATGGGAGGTAGAATCCACGATGAAAGAAAAATATCCCCATTTGTTTGAATAAATCTCGGGGTCGAGATTTCTTTTAAGGGGGTGAGGATGTAACACCTCGAAAAATTTCGTCCAATAATGTCTTGACACGTGTCATAAGGTTCCGGTATGTGAAAACATACTTTAGGAGGACTAAAAGTGACAAACAGTGAAAACTATGGAACGTAAGGGTCCAAAGTGTCAACAATGGATAAATAGGCTCTATGATAACCCTACATAATGTTTATAACCTTAAACGGATGGTTCATGGATCATACGACGCGGAAATTGCACAAAAGTGAAGTATTGCAAACTATAGGGGCCAAAAGTGTCAACATGTTTAATTTATACCTCTGAGTGAACTTTTGGCAGACCCGAAGCTTTGTAAAGCTAAAATATACCCACTAGAATATGTGGTAAAAATTTCATGAAGTTTCGTTATCGTATGAGAAAGTTATGGCCAAAACCGTAACTATAGGGGCTAAAAGTGTCAACATGTTGAATTTATACCTCTGAGTGATCTTTTGGCAGACCCGAAGCTTTGTAAAGCTAAAATATACCCACTAGAATATGTGGTAAAAATTTCATGAAGTTTCGTTATCACATGAGAAAGTTATGGCCAAAACCGTACTTGAGGGGTTAAAAGCGTCAACGTCGAATTTTATGGCTTTTCGGGCGAGCGCAAAGTTAAACGAGGACATTACCATGTTGGTAAATGTCCAAGGGTTCTTAAAAACCAGATTCGGGGGTTTACGAGTCAAGATTCATGGCCAAATCATCGCAACCAAAGTACAGGGACCAAAACTGCAACAAATGGGCAAACTTTGGAGCTGCCAATAAACCCAGGTGCAGAATCCGCGAACAGCAGCGATTTGGGTCCGAAATTAAGTGGGTAACAGCTGTTTTCACCTCCCAAAAGACCCAATAACATTGCATGCATGCCTAGGCCACAGTAACCCCTTGCAAACATCAACAATTCAGCTTTAAATCTGATCCAAAGCTCATTTTTACTAAACACTTGTGTTGTGAACAAGAACTTCCAAACTTGCAAAAGCTCTCAAGCATCTCTGAAGCATTTCTGGACATCAAGGCCGATTTCTAGTGTTAGCTTAACATCAATAGGACCTTGGTAAGCTTCTAATTCGATCTCCAATCCGTTCTTGCTTTGATTATTGCTAAAAGTCAAACTGTTTGTTCATAAGCTTTGACTTTCTGATTAAACAAGTTTCAATCAGTCATTTCTCGAATTGAAACCTGATATATGTTGGTATTTATGTGGGAAACAAACCCTCTAAAGGGTGTTATCTGAATCCCACTACATGCATGCTAATTGTCGAGTCAAACGTGATTCTAAAAAGTCAACAGAAGTGATTTTTGAGAAAAATAGCTTAAATGGTAAAATAAATGACATGAAATCTGTTGGATCTTCATAGATAGCTTTATTATGAATATAAGAATGTATTTTATCATCATCAACTCGACAATCTTTACTATAGATACGAATCGGAACCGAAAGTCCTATAAAACGACTATTTCGTAGACTATCGATTCGGATTCGTACATGCATGTTCGAGATCTGTATTGGAAAGTATTTTTGACCATTTTTATTTTGGTTAAACTTTCTGGAATTTTTATTGATTGAGTCTATGCTTAGCCGATTAAATTGCATGTTTCCGATTATGCTTAAAAGTTGACTATTTTGCCCTTTTTGATATAAAACGTGATTTTTGGAAAAGTGAAAGGATAGAAATCTTTATTTCTAATATATAAACTTGCACCGAAAATTTCGGATCAGTTGGTGGTCCAGATTGTGAGTTATGGCCATTAGCGTAAAACTATGTTCTTAATTTACATAAACGGCCCTTTTCGCATATGACCTATTTCTGGCCACGTTTTGGTATAAAACTTTTTACCAACTGATGTATTATAATATTCTGGGAATTTTGATGATTTTTAATAAATTTTTGGCTGAACGGATCCTAGATCGCCTAGTTATTTCGGGTTATGTCGGTTTTGACCGTTTAAGCCATAAAATGAGTTTTACACATCCTTTTGACCCGAAACCTTTTTCTACTGATTTTAAATGTTAAATAAATTATTTTGAGCCTTCTGGAAATATAAAAATCTCAGCTTTCATATATAAACCCGGAAACGGCTCTAAATCGCATATTTAGCGTTTTAAGCGCATAGTAAGCGTTATACTTGTTTTAAACATGTAAGACTTATACCTACTGATGTAATTAGCATATTTTCATATAATAACAGTAAGTATAAGTATATGATCTCAGATTTCCAGTTTTGGCATTTTTAGCCCTTGTGAATTTACAAAAATACCCCTACGGTGCATAGTTTGATTTTAAATGATAAATTTGATATATGGGTCATACCCTACTGATATAATATGTTAAATGAGGTATATTTACTGTATGAACCTGACCCGAAACTCAGATTTCTAATTTGACTCTTTTATAATCTTTTAAAAAGACCAAAATGCCCTTCTAAGGCATAAATTGAGTTTAAAACTATTCCGGGCAATATAGAACATAACTTACTGATATTATATCATATTTAAAGCATATTATATCAGGGAACTTGCATTTGAATCATTTGTCTACCCGTATCGCCCTTTTTGCGTTCGGTTCGGTTTACGTAACTAGTTTGCGTAAATTGACCGAAACGGGTCAAACGATATCATTTTTATTTCAAAATCCAGAATGTATTTAGTATACCCATATTATACAAGTATTCAAACTTGCCGGGTCTAAATCACATTCTATCCGGTCTTTCGCTTAATCGTGCGTAAACCGTATCATTCTTAAAACTAACCGGTCAAAGCTTAGGCTTAAATAAAAGACCCGTTAGGAATCTAATAGGTTAATTATAAACCTTTGTTCCAGATTAGGAGGCCCAGTAAAAGCTACCACACTTACCGTTTGTGTTACATACTTGCTCAGGTAAATACATTTTGACTTATTTTCCCTATACGGGCTTGGGGTACGGTATTTAAAATACCGCTTGATCGGGCGCACAAGTCCTGCTCCTTATGGGTGTACAGTCTTGAATAGCTTGTGCGACTTCGTTTAAACAGTCTTGTCTTACTTTAGGCTTTGGGGGGTTATTGACCGTGTCCCGGATATCCTTGGCATTATCTTACGAGATGGCCACGACCAGAGCACGGGGTGTAGGCGTACACTCGGCGTGTATAACTCTTTAATGTGGTGTGTCATTTAATTCTTAGCCCGGACAGCAGATCCCGGGCCACCAAAGATACGAGTGCATGTAAATCGTTCACAAGTTTATATTATATAATTATCCCAAGTTAATAAAAATATTTATGCCTTGTGCATTTAAATCAATTTTCAATCAATTTCAAAATGAGTCAGTCGATTTGTATTTACCAGTGTAAACTGACGTATTTTTCCCAAAAGGTTAAGTGCAGGTACTATACGAAAATAGGCTGGCTGTTTCCTAAGAGCGTCCACTATAGTCTCGCAAGCTCGGACGACAAATATCTGTTGAACAATATTTTATCTTATTTGTATTTGATCCGCCTGTGGATCCGTTTCAACTACTGTGATATTTATTATTGCAATTTATTTAAGAGTTGAAATGTATCTATTCTGCTTCCGCTGTGCATTATTATACTGTGTTGATTGTCTATGACGATGCCAACTACGTCACTGTACCCCACACCGGGCCCACCGGTGACACGTGGAAATCGGGGTGTGACAAAACCCTAATTCTAAACCAAATACTAATCTCATGACCATCATGTGGGTTCGGATCAATCATTCAGAAACACCAATCAAACATACATCATTTAATCATGTATTCATAGTCTATCACAACATGAAGGATCAATCATCATGCATAACATCAAGTGTTTATTAGGAAACAATCAAACACCAAAACTAACTAGAGACTAACCGAATCAATCTATGAACTGAGGATTGTGTGTGATGATAAGGCTTCGAGGGAGAGAGATGAGACACCCATCGGCTTTCACTTCGAAGAGAGGGGGAGGGCTGCCGTCGAACAAGAAAGAGGAGAGGAGAGAGAGCTTAGGGTTTTGTGTGTGTTGTGTATTACCAATCCTCATATTGCTATGCGTATGAGGTAGTGGGCCGAACCCATTCATGGGCTGCTCCTTGGTCACGAGTTCAAGCAGAGTGGGCCGAGAGAGGTGTGCGACGAAAGACAAATTGTGCGGCCCAAGTGTTTGTACGATCGGTCACATGTTGTGCGACCAACTTAGTTGTTATATATATACATACTTACAATACAATCACATAACATGTAATCATTCAAACTCAAAGCATTCCATTAAAATCAAGCATAACAATTAGTCACGTAATATTCATACAAGTTACATTAAGCACAATGAAAGGTTCTAAAATACGAGTTGTCACATCATCCCCAAGTTGAAAGAAATTTTGTCCTGAAATTTAGCACATAGTCACTGAGGAAGCTATTTAGGTTGTGTGGTTTTCCTGGGGTGTCACATCATCCCCCCGTTGGATTGGAATTTCGTCCTGAAATTCCGCAGTAGCTTCAGCCTCAGTAGTGATCTCACTTTTCTCAAACAACTGGGGATACTTGTATTTCATTTGGTCTTCTCATTCCCAATTGAATTCTGGGCCATGACGGGAGTTCCAACGAACTCAAAAAATGGGTATCTCGGTACGCTTGAGAGTCTTAACTTCCCGGTCCATAATTTCCACCGGTTCCTCGACAAATCGAAACTGGTTGTCAATAGTGAGTTCCTTGAAAGGAACTATGAGGGTCTCATCTGACAGGCACTTCTTTAGATTTGACACATGGAATACGTTGTGAACACCACTGAGCTCTTCGGGCAGATTCAATCTATACGCCACTTTGGCGATTTTCTCAGTGATTTCAAAAGGTCCAACATAACGTGGATTAAGCTTGCCCCGCTTACCAAAGCGAACCACACCTTTCCAAAGTGAGACTTTAAGTAGCACTCAATCCCCAACCTGGAACTCAAGCGGTTTCCTATGCTTATCAGCGTAACTTTTCTGACGGTCACGAGCTGCCGCCATTCATTGTCGTATTTACGCAGTCTTTTCTGTTGTGTCGACGATGAGTTCTGGGCCAGTGATTTGGCTGTCGCCAACTTCTGCCCAACACAAAGGTGATCGGCATTTCCGTCCGTACAAAGCCTCGAACGGAGCTGCCTGGATGCTGGTGTGGTAACTGTTGTTATACGAAAACTCCACCAAAGGTAGGTGCCTTTCCCAGTCGTTACCAAAGTCTATTACACATGCCCGTAACATGTCTTCAAGAATTTGGAGGGTGCGTTCAGTCTACCCATCCGTCTGTGGGTGATAATCTGTGCTCATGTCTAGGCGTGAGCCAAAGGATTTGTGCATCGCCTGCCACAAATCAGATGCAAAACATGGGTCACGATCAGAAATGATGGAAGTTAGCACCCCGTGCCTCGCAACTACTTCCTTCAGGTAGATGTCTGCTAGAGTAGAGAACTTATCCATTTCCTTAATAGCCAGAAAGTGTGTAGACTTAGTTAGTCGATCCACGATCACCCAGATGGTGTCGTTTTCCCCGCTGAGATCTAGGCAAGCCAGTGACGAAATCCATGGAAATTTGCTTCCATTTCCATGTTGGGATCTCGGGTTGTTGGAGTAGTCCTGATGGCTTCTGGTATTCAACCTTAACTCTGGCGCATGTCAAGCATTTACTAATATAGGTCGCTATGTTAGACTTCATACTAGGCCACTAGTACGTGGTTTTGAGATCGTGGTACATCTTATCAGAGCCAGGATGTACCGAGTAACGAGACTTGTGTGCCTCATCCATCACAAGCTCGCACAGATTACCATAAAATGGAACCCATATACGCCCCACTAAGTAGTAAGCACCGTCGTCCTTTAGTTCCAACCGTTTCTCCAATCCCCGTAGGGACTCAGCTTTAAGGTTTTCTTCCTTCAATGCTTCGATCTGTGCCTCACGTATCTGGGTAGGAAGACTGGAGTGAATCGTGAGCTGTAACGCACGCACCCTCCTAGGTTTGGTTTCCTTATGACTGAGGGCATCGGCCACAACGTTGGCCTTGCCGGGATGATATTTGATCGCGCACTCATAATCATTCAGAAGTTCGACCCATCTACGCTGTCGCATGTTCAACTCCTTCTGATTAAAGATATGCTGGAGACTCCTATGATCGGTGTAAATGGTGCACTTGGTACCGTACAGGTAATGTCTCCATATCTTGAGTGCAAAAACGACAGCTCCCAGCTCAAGATCGTGGGTAGTGTAGTTCTTTTCATGAACTTTGAGCTGACGTGAAGCGTAAGCAATGACTTTATCGCGTTGCATTAATACACAACCGAGTCCTTGTATGAAGGCGTCACAGTAGACAACGAAGTCGTCTGTGCCCTAAGGTAACGAGAGAATAGGTGCACTACACAGCTTCGTCTTCAGCTGCTGAAACATGGATTCCTGAGCATCACTCCATCGGTAGGTGACACCCTTCTGAGTAAGAAAAGTAAGAGGTTTCGCAATCTTCGAAAACTCCTTAATAAACCTTCTGTAGTAACCTGCCAAACCCAAGAATTGACGGATTTCAGTTGGTGTTCGGGGTGCAGGCCAATTCTTGATTGAGTCAACCTTGGATGGATCAACATGAATCCCATCCTCATTAACTACGTGGCCTAGGAAATGGACCTCACGAAGCCAAACGTCGCATTTCGAAAACTTAGCATAAAGTTGTTCTGCTCGCAGAAGTTCCAGAATGAGTCGCAGATGACGCTCGTGTTCCTCCTGACTCTTGGAATAGATCAGGATGTTGTTGATGAAAACAATAACAAACTTATCCAAGTAAGGTTTGCACACTCGGCTCATGAGATCCATGAAAACCGCAGGTGCGTTTGTCAGCCCGAAAGGCATAACCAGGAACTCGTAGTGTCCGTAACGAGTCCTGAATGTTGTCTTGGAGATGTCCTCGTCTCAGACTCTCAATTGATGATAGGCTGATCTCAGATCAATCTTAAAGTAGAAGCTCGACCCTTGCAACTGGTCGAGTAGGTCATCGATACGAGGGCTGATAACGATTCTTCACGGTCACCTTGTTGAGTTCGTGATAGTCTATGCACATTCGGAAGGTACCATCTTTCTTCTTTACAAACAAAACAGGAGCTCCCCAGGGCGAAGAGCTAGGATGAATGAAACCCTTGTCCAAGAGCTCTTGTAGTTGCGTGGACAGTTCTTCTAGTTCGGATGGGGCTAAGCGATAAGGTGCACAAGCTATTGGCGCTGCTCCAGGAGCTAGCTCGATTTGAAACTCGACTTGATGATGAGGCGGAAGACATGGTAATTCCTCAGGGAATACCTCAGGAAAGTCACTGTAACACCTCGTAATTTCATAACGACACGTGTCATGGACTTTAAACGTGTAAAGGATTAAGTTAAAGGGACTAAAGTTGACAAACGAAGAATTTATGAGTGTAAAAGGATTCAAAGTGTCAACAATGGATAAATGTACCTTTCAATAACCCTACAAGATGTTTATAACCTTAAACGAATGAATTATGGATCATACGAAGCCAATTGTGGAAGAAAGTGAGAGATTACAAACTACAAGGGTTAAATGTGTCAACATGTTTAATTTATACCTCTGAGTGATCTTTTAGCAAACCCGAAGCTTTGTAACGATTAATTATGCTCACTAGAATAAGTGATAAAAATTTCACAAGGTTTCGATAAAGTATGAGAAAGTTATGCTAACATTCGTATGTAAGGGGTTAAAAGCGTCAACGTTGAAATTTATGACTTTTTGGGTGATCATAAAGTTAACCGAGGACTTAACTATGTTTGGTTATGTCTTGGAGCCCTTAAAAGTCAAGTTAGAGGGTTGAAAATGCAAGAAATAAAGTTAAAACCACGTTTATAAGGACTAGGGACATAAAATGCAAATAATGAAACATTTTTAACCTGATCCGAGGAACCATACCGGCCGCGTAAGACATGAGGGAGTCTTACGCGGGCCGCCTGAGCATGCCAGCGACAGAAAATCACCTGCAGGTGCCAGTTCAGCCTGTTGCACCGCCTTTAGAGCTTTGTTTTACATACCTTTACAGGTAAGGCACATACGTTTACACATAAAGTAGCAAGTTACGTTCACAAAACGATTATGGCATACACATAGAAACATGTTAACAATATCGATCAAGTATACACATAGGCCCAATTTGTGCGATTAAAGTGATTGGGCTTGTGAGATTGTGTGAGCCCAATCATGTTGTGCGATCAGAAGGACAAGCCCAATAATGGCCCGGCCTAACGTGTTGTACGAACCAAACCATGCCTCAGCCCATTAAACATGCACTCCAATAATATGTGTGTCACAAAGTATTAAACCAAGAAACTTCTTGTGCGGCCCAATATATTGTGCGATCAGCACAGTCTTGTGCGATCCACTATATATTGTGCGGTCATGCATAAACAGACAGTACTATGTGCTTGCACAGTTGTACTTCATGAAATTCCTAGCTTGTGGGACTAAGGCTTGTGCGATCAGAACTTGTGCGAGGTGCCCGTGTGCGATCAGATCCTTATGCGATTGGGGACTTGTGCGATTTGTTATGTTATTGACTTAAATTATGGCAATCAGTTATAAATCATTCTCACAGTTTCTATATTTGCATTAAACCGATTAAATCAAGCATTTTCCCATTAATTTTCATGAACCCTAACTAACAACTAATCATAATCACAGCCTATCATAACATTCAATTTCATAATCAAATCAGTGATCTTGAACACTAACATGCAACCCTAATCAACATATACATCATGACTAACAGTCTTATCATGAGATCATTACACAAACATCGATCATAGCATCAAACCGTTTCATACAAACATCATCATATAAACCCAAATTCTAAACCAAATGCTAATCTCATGACCATCATGTGGGTTCGGATCAATCATTCAGAAACACCAATCAAACATACATCATTTAATCATGTATTCATAGTCTATCACAACATGAAGGATCAATCATCATGCATAACATCAAGTGTTTATTATGAAACAATCAAACACCAAAACTAACAAAAGACTAACCGAATCAATCTATGAACCGAGGATTATGCTGATGATAAGGCTTCGAGGGAGAGAGATGAGACACCCGTCGGCCTTCACTTTGAAGAGAGGGGGAGGGCTGCCGTCGAATAAGAAAGGGGAAAGAAAAGAGAGCTTAGGGTTTTGTGTGTGTTGTGTATTTTGTGAATTATGAGGAGTATACCAATCCTCATATTGCTATGCGTATGAGGGAGTGGGCCGAACCCATTCATGGGTTGCCCCTTGGTCTTGAGTTCAAGCAGAGCGGGCTGAGAGAGGTGTGCGATGAAAGAAAAATTGTGCGGCCCAAGTGTTTGTGCGATCAGTCACATGTTGTGCGACCAAGTTAGTTGTTATATATATATACATACTTACAATACAATCACATAACATGTAATCATTCAAACTCATAGCATTCCATTAAAATCAAGCATAACAATTAGTCACGTAATATTCATACAAGTTACATTAAGCACAATGAAAGGTTCTAAAATACGAGTTGTCACATCATCCCCAAGTTGAAAGAAATTTCGTCCCGAAATTTAGCACGTAGTCACTGAGGAAGCTAGTTAGGTTGCGTGGTTTTCCTGGTTTTCCTAGGGTGTCACACCAAATCCGGTACTTTTATATTTTCAGGTCTTAAACATAGCACAAAAGAAAAATCTGATGAAAATGGACAAATTCTGATGCATTTCTGATGAAATGGACAAAATTCTGATAACTGCTAGGTATCGCACGACCGTGTGACCTGACGGCACTACCGTGCGGATCTCTTGATCTCGGAAGCACTGCCAGTGCGACTGCCAGTGCCAACCTTTTCTCGGGCTGCACTACCGTGCGACCCGTCGCATGACCGTGCAACAGCCAAACCATGATTTCTGATCAAGTTTCTGATGACATTGCACTACCGTGCGATCCACGGCATGACAGTGCTAATTTGATGACCCAGACAACTTGTCCACTAGTCCACTTGGCTGACCTCATATCCGAGAAAATGACGTCACTCGACAACACCTGTCACACGACCGTGCGACCCGGTGGCATGACCTTGCCGATCATAAAATCTCCTATAAATAGAGCCATTCACTATTGGTTCAAATGTAGGGTTTTTCTCCATGTTTCTAGGCGATTTATGGGTTCTGAAGCAGTCCTGATTAGACCACTTTGAAGCTTCAAGGCCGAATGGAAGCATAACCGATCCAACCCATCAATTCCTTGCTTGTTTATGGTTCGATTCCTTATTCTTATACATGTATTCTGATCATTTTGCAAGTTTTGAGCTGATGTTCTATGTTATGTTTATGTAATATTGTGTAATAGTAGTAATGAACTTGTTTCTTGAATAATATTTATGTTGTAATCTTGTTTGTATGAATCTTTAGTACTTTTTATGTTGAATCTTCATGATTATATAATGAATGTTTCATTGATGTTGAGTTCCTGATTATGTTTGATTGTCTTGGATAATGAATCTGTGGTTAGTGGGATGGTAACTATTTCTTGATTAATCACTTATTTGTAGACTTTGCTTACACCATGAAACCAGACCAGGGTATTGGTTTTATACAAGATATATCTTATTTTGATTAGGAATACTTTCTTGCACGTAAGGGTTCTAATGAATTATATGGTGTTTATTACATGTTCTTGAATGCGGTTTATGATTCTTGTTTAGTAGTTTTGGTCTGAAATTGTTGACATGGTAGATTTGTGTTCAAGACTTGTAAAGGTGAAATATTTTGTTATATGATCTACATAATTGCTTATCCTCATGGCTGTGTTGTGACCATCGGTATTACTTTCTTTGATAAGTGAGGTTAGGAATCCAGACCTGGTAAATAACCTATCTTTAAAGGTTCGCATGAATAAATATCAGTAGCTCGCTAATGAATGATTTTAGGTGGTTAACGTGTGACCATCGTGTTAACTTTCCGAAGAATCATAATGCTAGAAATCCAGACCCGGTAACTAGCTGTCTTGCAATTGGAAAATTGATTAAGTGCTTTTGTGACATATCTGGATAACATGTTTAGGTTGTTTGTGAAACAAGATAATATTTATTTTTCATATTTGGAGTCTATTATGTTTTAGATATAATTTAGATAACTTACTTAAACAACCATTCACTTATCCTTTTATCTGGTAAATTAATGAAAAAGATTTAGTAATTAATAACGCTCGTGTTCCATGGATCGATATCTGGCTCTTACCAATACTTTGCTACATATATGACGAGATACACTTGTCCTTTGCTGTGTGTGTTTTAATGTTAAGGTATAAACCATTTTTATAAATTTAAAACACTAAGTTACGTCAGGTGTGATTGTAAATACAGTAAATAAATGTGTATAGTCGCACCGACGCACCAGTAAACACAGCAGTTGCTAAAGCTATATATGAAGCATACAAAGAGCCAAGTAATGCTCATTCAAAATCTCATACTAAGACCATCTCAAAGCTGCATACATCAAGAAAGGATGAATCCGAGCATTCTTCCAATCAGAAAAAGTGAACCTCAAAAGCAGATTTTGTTTGATCAGGCTCCCCAGTATAACAAGGGATGTATTTACAAATATTTTGTCTCTTGTAAACCAAGAGATTTCACTGGGAAAAAAGGAGCCATTGATTTTATGAAGTGGCTGGATGAGATGGAGACTGTTGTTGACATCAGTGGGTGTGCCAAGGAGGATATTGTGAAGTTTGTGTCCCAGTCCTTTAAAGGTGACGCCTTGACATGGTGGAAAGCTTTAGTGCAATCCATGGGAAAAATTCCTTTGTATAACCTCACCTGGGATAGGTTTGTTGAACTTGTGAAGGATACTTACTGTCCGCAGCATGAAGTAGAAAGGGTGGAGACTGATTTCCTTACCTTGGTTATGAAAGATCTGGACTGCAGGTCCTATGTTACCAGTTTTAACTCAATGTCCAGGCTCGTTCCATACCTGGTCACTCCGGAGCCTAAGCGCATTGCGCGCTTTATTGGTGGGTTAGCCCCTAAAATCAAGGGGAATGCCAAGGCCTCGAAGCCTACTACTTATAGATTGGTTGTAGATCTATCACTGTCACTTACTCTTGATGCTATAAGGAGTAAGACTAGGAAGGCCACAGAGGATGGAAAAAGAAGAAGAGAGGATGACCAGTCCCACCAGTCAAACAAGAAGAAAAAAGGAAACTCTGGGTTTCAAAAGAATCAGTCTGATAACAAGCTCCGATGGAAGAACTGTGATAAGAGGCATTTTGGGAAATGCACTCTAGACCCATAAGCCAAGCCTTGTGGAATCTGTAAGAAGAAAGTGCACAAGTCATTGTAGTGCCGGGAATTGAAGGATGCTACCTACTACGGTTGCAATGAGAAAGGGCACATCAAGACTAATTGCCCAAAGAACACAAAGAAACCTGATGAGGCAAAGAAGACTAATGCTAGGGTGTTTCAGATGAACGCCAGGGAGGCGGTGAATGATGATAAAGTTATAACAGGTACTTTCCTAATTAATGATATTTATGCTAGAGTCTTATTTGATTCAGGTGTAGATAAATCGTTTGTAGACCTAAAGTTTAGTAAGTTGCTGAATCTGCCTATTAAAACTCTAGACATTAGATATGAGGTAGAACTCGTAGATGGTACCGTAGAAACCGCTTCGACTCTTCTTGATGGATGCTTTATATCCATTAAGAATCATTCTATTTCGCTATCTCTTTTACCAATGAAATTGGCAGGGTTCGATGTAGTTTTGGGCATGGATTGGTTGTCACGTAACCAAGCCCAAATTTCCTGCGATAAGAAACTAGTAAACATCAAAACCCCATATGGTGATTTGATCACCATTCATGGAGATACGCACTACGGATTGCTCAACAATGTATCATTACTCAAAGCATCCAAGTGCCTGAAGAGTGGATGTGTCATCTAAATGGCACAAGTGACAGTAGATGATCCGAAACCTAAGATAGAAGACATTCCCATCATCTCTGAATACCCAGATGTCTTTCCAGACGAACTACCTGGATTACCTCCAGAAAGGCGAGTATAATTCAGAATCGACATTATGCCTGGAGCAGCACCAGTGGCTCGAGCTACTTATCGCATAGCTCCAACTGAAATGAAAGAGCTAAGAACCCAGTTAGATGATCTTTTGGAAAAAGGTTTCATTCAACTAAGATCGTCACCTTAGGGAGCACCCATTCTGTTTGTAAAGAAGAAAGATGGTTCAATGCATTTGTGCATTGATTATCGCGAGCTAAACAAAGTAACAATCAAGAATCGATATCAATTGCCCAGGATCGACGATCTGTTTGATCAGCTTCAGGGGGCAAGCTTCTTCTCGAAGCTTGACTTAAGGTCAGGGTATCATCAACTAAAGGTTAGAACTAAAGACGTACACAAGACCGCATTTAGAACAAGCTATGGCCACTATGAGTTTTTAGTGATGCCTTTCGGGCTCACTAACGCACCTGCAGCATTCATGGATCTCATGAATCGAGTCTGCAAGCCATATCTAGATAAGTTTGTCATCGTCTTTATAGATGACATACTTATCTATTCTCGTAATCAAGCTGATCACGAGAAACACCTTCGGTGCATCTTATGACAGCTACAATAGGAGAAGCGTTACGTTAAATTCTCTAAGTGTGAATTCTGTCTTCGCGAAGTCCAATTTCTTGGACATGTAGTAAGTGAGCATGGTATCTAGGTGGATCCCGCTAAGATAGAAGCAATCATGAACTGGGAAGCACCTAAGACACCTACAGAAATTCACAGTTTCTTAGGTTTAGCAGGTTATTACAGAAGATTAATCGAAAACTTTTTAAGAATAGTTGCACCTCTAACTTCGTTAACCTGCAAGAATGTGAAATTTGATTGGGGTCCCAAACAATAAGAGTCTTTTGAGATTCTCAAGCAAAAGTTAAGCAATGCTCCAGTGTTAACACTACCGAAAGGAATAGAAGAATTCGTTGTCTATTTTGATGCTTCGCACACTGGCATGGGTTATGTGCTTATGCAAAGAGGTAAGGTGATTGCCTACGCATCACGACAACTGAAGGTACACGAGAAGAATTACACCAGCCATGACTTGGAATTGGGTGCCGTTGTATTTGCACTTAAGCTATGGAGACATTATTTGTATGGAACTAAGTGAGTGATATACTCAGATCACAAAAGTCTCCAGCACTTGTTTAATAAAAAAGACCTTAATATGAGACAACGTCGTTGGATGGAAACTCTAAATGACTACGACTGTGAGATTCGCTACCATCCTGGCAAGGCGAATGTAGTCGCAGATGTATTAAGCAGGAAAGAAAGAGTCAAACCCATACGGATTAACGCTAAGAGTATTGAAATTAAGAACAACTTGAATAAAAGACTGTTAGCTGCTCAGAAAGAAGCTGTTTTGGAAGCCAATCTACAAGTGAGAAATTGGGTGCAACTGTTGAACAGTTATCACCTGGGTATGATGGAATCCTCAGATTAAATGGTAGAATCTGGGTTCCTAATCATGGAGGACTTAGATATGTAATTCTCCAAGAAGCCCATAACCCCAGATACTCAGTTCATCCTGGGGGCGACAAAATGTATCAAGATCTAAAGGAAAACTATTGGTGGATGGGTTTGAAGAAATCCATAGCCACCCACATAGCTAAATGTATGACGTGCGCTCAGATTAAAGCTGAACATCAAAAGCCGTCAGGAGTACTGCAATAGCCAGAACTTCCCACATGGAAGTGGGAAATGGTGACCATGGATTTTATCACCAAGTTACCTAAGACAAGACATGGAAATGATACAATATGGGTCATAGTCGACAGACTGACTAAGTCGGCTCATTTCTTACCCATCAAGGAAACACATAACTTCGACAAATTAGCCCAGTTATATGTGGACGAGATTGTATCTCTCCACGGAGTACCAGTATCTATTATATCCGATAGGGATACTAGATACAATTCTCATTTCTGGAAAAGCTTCTAACAATCGTTAGGCACTCGTTTGAATTTCAGTACCGCTTACCATCCTCAAACGGATGGGCAAAGTGAACGTACAATCCAAACCTTGGAAGACATGCTCCGTGCATGTGTCATTGATCTAGTGGTAGTTGGGATGACCACCTTCCGTTAATTGAATTCTCCTACAATAATAGTTACCATTCAAGCATTCAAGATGCGCCTTTTGAGGCCTTATATGGAAGAAAATGTAGAACGCCCGTTTGTTGGGCAGAAGTTAGAGAAGCTTAATTATTAGGACCTAAGATAGTCCTTGAAACAACAGACAAGGTTGTCCAAATTCGTGATCGCCTAGAGGCTGCTAGAGATAAACAGAAAAAGCTATGCGGATAAAAGGCGAAAACCTCTGAAGTTTGAAGTAGGAGACAAAGTCTTACTAAAGGTATCACCCTGGAAGGGTGTGATGCGTTTTGGTAAGAAGGGAAAATTAAGCCAAAGATACATCGGACCATTCGAGATTATTGAATGTGTCGGGAGCGTAGCTTATAAGCTGAACTTGCCTGAGGAGCTTAGTGGGATTCATAATGTGTTCCATGTTTGTAACTTAAAGAAATGTCTAGTTGATGAATCGCTGGCAATGTCTCATGAAGACGTACAGATAGACGAAAGTCTAAGGTTCATTGAAAGACCTTTATTAGTCGAGGATCGACAGTTTAAAAGGCTCCGAAGAAAGCATATATCGATTGTGAAAGTGAAATGGGATGCTCGTAGAGGCCCTGAATATAAATGGGAGGTCGAATCTACTATGCGACAAAAGTACCCTCAATTTTTTCAGTACATCTCGGGGTCGAGATTTCTTTTAAGAGGGTGAGGATGTAACACCTCGTAAAAATCAAGTCCAATTATATAAAGACACGTGTCCAAAACCCTAAACGTGTAAAGGATTTATTCCGAAGGACTAAACTTGACAAACATTGAATATACGTATGCAAAGGGACTAAAAGTGTCAACATGCTAAAATATGCCTCTGAGTGACCTTTTACATGCCCCGAGACCTTATAATGCTAAAAACATGTTCTCGGAAATGAATATAAAAGTTAAAGGGTCAAATGTATAAAGTTTTAAAAATCTAATTCTCTATTCAAACGTTTACGGACCGCAAGAGTTTAGGTTTACGGTGCGTAAGGACTGTACCTGGGCGATACAATTCAAAAGTGGTTACGGACCTTAAGGGGTCAGGCTTACGGTTCGTAAAGCCTATATCTGGGCAGCAGATTTTGGACAGTTGCAGGTTTCTGCTATAAACCACCCTTTTCTCACCTGAATTGAAACCTGAGGCATTTTGATGGTTTTCAAAACCACCAAGGACACCTGTGATGATCTTGGGCACTCCCTAACACCTAGCTTGATCTTGGATCACCTCCTTCCACTATAAATAGAGACCTTATGGTGCCTCAATCCTTGCTCACTTCAAATTCATTCTTCCTCACTCTCTTATGTGGTTCTTGATTGCAAAAGGAAGCTCTCTCTAGTTAAATGTTCGTGCAAGGACCCTTTGTAAGTTTCCTTAGCCACTCTAGTTTGGTTTTTACATGTTTAAAGACCGAAAGTCAAAGTTGTCATAATGATGCTTAGACCTTCGGTCTAGACCTAAATGGTCCAGCCATTGTTCGAGGCGAATATGGCTACGTGATCGTAATTAGATATGTGCTAATCCCTCAAAAGGGCACATCCTCATTACCACGTTTACTTAGTTAATTGTCCGGTTAAAGTAATTTAATAAAAAGTCAAACTAGTCAGCTTTTTAAATAAAAATTAAAACTGATAATGTAGAGGTTGTAAATCATGTTTTGTCACTCTAATAACTTGGTAAATATTAATTGAACATGTATAAACATGTTCAACCTGACAATTCTAAGTTTAGGCTCGGTTCGCGATCGAAAGTCGCAAAAGCTTGACTTTTGCTTTGACTTTCAGTTCTGACCCGATTAAGCTTAATTCCTTTATGTTTTAAGCTTTCATTGTGACCATATAATATAGTAGTATAAACCTCTGAGGTTATATTACCTGGTCACTAATTATTTTAAATTATATGCATGTTTCTATTATTATGCTCATTGTTGACATAAATGCACTTTTGATCTAAAAATGTGATTTTTGGATACATGAACATACAAATGAGTTAAGTACTGACTTATAAACATATTTAAATTATTTTTACATTACATTCTGGTCTTAAAGTGATGTTATGCAAAACATCGTAATTTTAGCTTTATAAAGATTAAACTACCCTTTAGTACATAAAGCATACTTAAACATAAATTTTGCCACAAAACTCTTAACCTACTGTTACGATATCATTTTTAGGAATTTTTGTAATGATGGGTCAGATTAAATACTGGACTTAACATCGAGTTCTCGTCTAAATTCTATAATTGACGATAATGCCCTTTTTTACGAATAAAATGTGATTTATATATGATTAACATGCAAAACATTTTCCTACTGATTTAATATGAAAAATAAAATATTTTGACCATCCAAGGCTGGTCAAAATGTCAGAATCACATAAACTTTGCAAATATCGTCAATTATCGACTTTTACGCTAAATTGGTGCATAGTATGGTTTAAAACCATATTTAGCACCCCAAGACTTGTTACCTACTGAGTTTATAAATAATTTTAATATTTTTATAGTAGGTATAATTCATGAACTCAGACTTTCAATTTTGTCCTTAAAAGCATATGTGAAATGACCAAAATGCCCTTTCAGGGCATAGTTTGGCCATAAATGGTAGATCACACATATGTATAATATCATACTGTTATAACATCATAAAATAAATAGTTTTACAGAATGTTTTTGACCAGAACCTCCGGTTACCTATAAACCTCTTTTATATATCTTAAAATGACCAAAATAGCCTTACGGGGCTTAATTCGGTTTTAAATTCTTTTTGGGTATATATGTTGACATCCTACTGATGTCTTAACATATTTTGAGCATAATAATATACGGAACTTGTATATGGTTCTTTCGGTTACCCGTTATGCTCATACGCGTCCGGTTCGGTATATGTAACTAGTTTGCATAAATTAGCCGAAACGGGTTTAACCATGTCATTTACACTTCAAATTCAGAAAGTGTTTGGTTTACCCATGTTATACAAGAATCCATACATGTTGGGTCTAAATCACATTCCATTCCGGTCTCCGCTTAATCTAGCGTTTCGAACCATAAAACATCCATAGAACTAACCGGTCAAGTCTTCGACTTAAATAAGACCCGTTAGTATTCTAATAGGTTAATAAAACCTTCCATACAGATTAAAGTAGCTTCGGTAGAAGTTATTTGCATAAGGTATTAAGAATATACGGCTGAGTAGCATTATCTTGCATAATTAGCTCAGATAAATACTTTTAACTTATTTCCCCTTATACGGGCTTGGGATATGGTAAATTATTACTGCTTGGTCGGGTATGAGATCATTTAAATCAGATTGTGACTTAATAAATCTGCATAACCCGTTTTAATCTGTTTTGTTTGATAACATTAACTTTGGGGGTTAACGACCGTGTCCTGGATATCCTCGGCTCATTTAAGTTATAATGGCCACGACTTATGCACGGGGTGTAGGCATACACCCGACAGATTCAAATGCTAAATAATAAATTAACCCACAAGTTGGGAATAACTCCTTTGTGGGTTTTATAAGTGGTGAGTCGGTTAATCATGTCCGGCTTCCAAACTGGCCCCAAATGTATGACAAACATGTAAAACTGTATACAAGATTTCAAATAAAATTGTCCCAAGTTTTAAAAGAATCTTAGTGCCTTGTGCACTCAAACCAATTTTATAAACACTTTTCAAATGAGTCGGTTAATTGTATTTACCAGTGAAAACTGATGTATTTTCAAAAGGCTAAGTGACAGGTACCTCGCGTAATTAGGCTGGAGCTACTCGGCATAAATAAAGAGGATCTTGCAAATCCCTAGTGCCTAAAAGTCTGTCAAACTCTATCTTATGTATTTCTTTAATGGTCCGCCTGTGGATCCATATTACAATCCGTCTGTATATATCCTTTTGTTGAACTTTGAACGTTTTGGGTTGTAATAGTATTTTAACTTCCAAGCCTTCCGCTGTGCTATAATTGTGTTTAATTGACTATGATGATATCAACTACGTCACGATACTCCCCACCGGGCCCACCGGAATATGTGGAAATATCGGGGTGTGACATTTAGGAATATGACGGTTTACCAAGTTCAATCTCGCCGATGAGCGCGGGTATCGTTTTTGGACAATCATTGGTGTTTAAGAAAGCGTGTTCCAGCTAAGACACAATCTTATGTAATTAATTCGATCGATACGACTCAATGGCAACCGATTGAGTATAATATAAATATAGCCCATGCCGCATCGCGGCGGGTTGCGTTTCTAGTTATTAGTGTATTATAACATAATATAAAAAAATAATAATAAAAGTTAGATTTTTTTAAATTGAACATTTGAACTTTATATTAATTTTTTTTGAAAGTTGTTGCATTTTGGAGATTAATAACTGTTGGTAAAAAAAATATTTTGTTTCAATTTATAAATCTATTTAAACTCACATCTCACACATATAATTCAAACACTTCAAACCAATAATTTTCACTACGGATTTTTCATCTTCATCGTCGGATTCTGAAGAAGACGCGGTTATCGTGGATTCGGTCAAGTTAATGATCGAGTTTATGAATGAAGTGATCCAAGGTTTAACTCCGCAACCCTTAACAAGACGGCCTCATCTAGATTGGGGTGGTGAGGTGGCTCATGAATTATTGGTACACGTGACTACTTTTTCGAAAATCCAGTTTATAATGAAAATCTTTTTAGGCGACGTTTTCGTATGAGTAGGCGGTTTTTTTACGAGTAGTTGAAGATTAGTAAAACTCGTTTGAATTTTTCCAACAAAGACGTGATGCTAGAGGAGTACTCGTTTTTTTGGGTATACATGAAATTTACGTTAGCTATTCGCTAACTTGCCTATGAGATCTCACTGGACTCGTGGGACGAATACCTGAAGTTGTGCGATAGTCTTGAATATTTTTGCCAAGGTAATATTTTAAATGTTATTATTATATCATTATTTTTATTATTATATGTCTTTTATTATTATTATTATTATTATTATTATTATTATTATTATTATTATTATTATTATCTATAGGTGTAATTCGGATATATGGTAAGAGATATCTTAGGAGGCCAACTTGGAGCGACAAATAACAAATATACGAGGTGCATGAACAAGTTCACGGTCTTCCCGGGATGCTTGGTAGCATCGATTGCATGCATTGGGCATGGGAAAACTGTCCAACGGCTTGGTGAGGTCAGCATGAGCGAGGCGATCATCCTGGCCCAAGCATTATGCTTGAAGCCGTGGCATCATATGATCTTTGGATTTGGCATGCTTTCTTTGGTACAGCCGGATCTAACAGCGACATTAATGTTTTTCATGTGTCACCAATATTCAACGATGTTGTTGATGGAGTTGCACTTGGGCAAGTCCTCTATGTGAATGATCAAGAGTACAAGTGTGGATACTATTGTCAAGGGTTTTTCATACCCACAAGACGACAAAAGAAAACTTTTCACAAAAACAAAAAAAGAATCCGCAAGAAAAGACATCAAACGTGCATTTGGGGTTCTAAAGAAGTGTTGGGCGATCATTTTCAATCCGGCACGTATGTGTGCAAAAGAAAAAAATAAGAGATGTTATGTACGCGTGTTTGATTCTACATAATATGATTTTGGAGGATGAAGGTAAGGCGATATGCCAAAGCTATGAAGGTGACGTTCCACAACTTCCTTATACGATAAGCAACGAGCAGAGGCTTTGAAATCGTGTGGAAATTCGTTCCGATGGCCTTCATGACGCCCTTCGTGCAGTTTTGGTGGAACATGTTTGGTGTTATGAGTCGGCTTAGCTATCTTTATTTTTATTTGTATTTGCTGATTTTTTTGTTTTAAAATTATGGTTTTTTCCTTTGTTTTCCTATTTTAATTTTATTTTCTTATTTAAAATTTAATAAAAACTTTTATCTTTTATTTTAATTTTAAATGTATTTAATAATATTAAAGTATATTTATTAATAAATAATAATAATAATAATAATTAGATAATAATTATGTAATCACCAACCAAGCCGCATCCATTAGATCTCTTTTGAGTATTTCTGAGTGAGAAAAAAGTGTGCTTATGTGTCGCCTACATGGCAACGCTTTTTTTCACTCAAGCCCCCCAACCAAGCCCCCATAACACATAGCCTAAAATGGATATAAAAATTCCTAAAAAACCAATGAAAAATCAGCCAAACACAAGTACATGCTATCCAAAATTATAGATGATAAATAGTTAAATGCCCAAATAATCAAATACAATACCACTTAAAAACCAAAATGGTCTCATAACATTCAAAAAGCACAAAATAATAGTTAGTATTATGTATAAATTATAAGTAATGAATATAAAACAAAAATTCAAAAAGTACAAAATAATAGTTCGTATTATGTAGGGATATTGGATTTTAATAATCATAAGTTTTACCTGTTGGCCGATAATAATCCCTACTTTAAAAATTCTCTCCAATAATCTCAACTTGTAAAAGTTTGGCCGCCATTGATCCTTTTCTAACATAGGTGCACTTAAATCAATTAAGGAGTCTCTAGGTGTAATTGAATCTATTGAGAAGACCAAATTTTTATATGTTTGAAAAAGATCAATGGCGGCCAAACTTTTACAAGTTGAGATTATTGGAGGGAATTTTTAAAGTTGGGATTATTATCGGCCAAAAAGTGAAACTTAGGATTATTAAAATCCAATAACCCTATTATGTATAAACTAGTGGGAATGCCAGCGCGTTGCGGCGGGTGCGTCTGTTTCGTCGTCGCGTAGTTGTTGGGGTTTGTGGTGTCTATACGGTGTTCGTGGGCGACTTCCAGTCCGTCTTTGTTCTTGGTACCTTAAGTGAATAGCCTTGTGAATTAGTCGCAACAAACGAGCCCGACATCATTGGTAACATGTCAAAATAAGTTTTGGATCAATACGAAACGGTTAGGATTGACGCATAAATGCTTAGTTGTGTCCACTTAGACCAAGCGGTATGGGGGCCGGCTTAGGCCCGGCGAAGCCCGGCGCCGGTCCCCCCACCGCCCCCCTTGCCCCGCCATGTGATAATCGGCTGCCCCAAGACGTTGATGACGGGCCGGTTTCTTTCTCTATCTCTCATCTTTGTCTCTCCTCTCTCTCTATCTCTCTCAAAAATCAAATAAAGTTTTATATTTTTTAATTGTTGTGGGGGCCCATCCTCCACCCCCTTAGGTCCATCCCCTACAAGCCTCTCCTACGTGGCGCTGACGTGGCGGCCCATCCTCATGGGGATGAGCCTCCCCATACCCACTAGTCTTAGACTAAGCGGTATGGGGGCCGGCTTAGGCCCGGCGAAGCCTGGCGCCGGTCCCCCACACCGCCCCCTCGCCCCGTCTTGTGAAACCCGGCTCCCTGACGACGTTGTTGACGGGCTGCTTTCTTTCTCTCTCTCTCATCTTTGTCTCTCCTCTCTCTCTATCTCTCTCTAAAATCAAATAAAGTTTTATATTTTTTAATTGTTATGGGGCCACATCATCCACCCCCTAGGTCCATCCCTTGCAAACCCCTCCTACGTGGTGCTGACGTAACGACCCATCCTCATGGAGATGAGTCTCCCCATACCCACTAGTCTTATATATACGGTTCCTTATTGATAAAATACAAACCTCAAAAACAAAAATATTGCAGAGGATAGCAAAATATCAAGCTTGCAACTTGCAACTTGCATCATGGGCCTTTATGATTAAATCAATATTTTCATCCGTACATCTGTAAGTTCAATTTTACTTTGGATTAAAGTAACGTAAAAAAAAAGAATACGATAAAATGAAAAGGTCAAAATTTGCAGCTCCTGGAGTGGATAATGCCGATGTCATGCTTCCTGTTAGGCTAGAGGGTGTGGGATAACCCCCTTGGGGGGTTATAAGGACACCTCAGCGCCATTTAGGCGCCACATCAGCCAAAGGGCTTTATAACCCCCCCCATTTAATTTGCTGGGTGTGGAATGGAGCCCCGTCATCATTGCCTAATTATTTTTTATTTTAAAAATCATTTAATTTTCATATATTAATTTATACCTCATAATTTATATATTTTAAATAAAATGCCATAATTGAAATAATATAAATAAAATGTCATAATTTAAGTAAAAACCATACAATGCCAGAGTTTAAAAAAAAAAGTCACTCGTCGTCTTCGTCGTGTCCTCCACTCCTCCTTGTTGACGATAAAACCATAGGTGCTCAGTCAGATCGGCTCGAAGGTTATGGTGTGTGTTCCTGTCTCGTACCTTCGATCGGATAGCTTCTTTTTCAGCGTATGTTAGTATTGGGTTCGTCAGTTGGATACTTTCATCATAACTTTCTCCACAAAACGCTCTACCCGAATCCTCCAATATCATGTTATGCAAAATGATGCACGTATACATGACATTTCTCATTTTTCTTTTTTCAAGTATCCTCGACGGCTGGGCGATGATAGACCATCTCTTTTTTAATACACCGAAAGCCCGCTCGATATCTTTTCTTGTTGACTCTTGTTTTTTCTTGAAATACAATCTTTTTTCATCATCTGGACACGAAAGAGTTTTTACTAACGTCGTCCACTCGGGATAAATACCGTCTGTGAGATAGTACCCATACTTATACTCCACGTCGTTTGCATAGAATGAAGTATTTGGTGCAACACCGTCTATGACATCGTCGAAAAGATTCGAGGACATTAAAACAGCGATGTCATTGTTCGCACCGGCCATGCTAAAGTACGCATGCCAAATCCATAAATCTTGAGAAGCGACCGCTTGTAATATTAGGGTGGGACCATCGTGGTCACCACGATGATGTTGCCCTTTCCAAGCGGTTGGACATGACGCCCAATCCCAGTGCGTGCAATCAAGACTCCCCAACATCCCAGGAAAACCGTGTATGCGCTGATGGGCCTCGTATAGAAGTGGAACGTCCGCGGCGGTTGGCATCCGCAAGTAGCGTCTCCCGTACAGAGAGATAACACCTACAAAAGTAATAGTGTTAAAAAAATTATAATAATATGTAAATAAAAATAATAACCTTAGATAAATAATAGTGTTAAAAAAAATTATAATAATATGTAAATAAAAATAATAACATTCTTGCCGACATCCTTAAATATTCATCACACGCATCACTCGCTGTGCCATACGCTAGTTGCCTGATTGCTGCTGTACACTTTTGTATTCCAGAGAAACCAACTTTGTGACTTGCACTTTCTTTTTGCGTGAAAAAAGGGAACTCACCCGCAAGATCACTAGAAATTTTAACGAAAAGACGACGGCTCATACGAAACCTGCGCCTAAACTGCCCATCATCGTACAATGGATTTTCACAAAAATAATCGTGCACTAGACGTTCATGAGCACCTAACCGATCCCGTTCAAGAGGCGGTTGCCTGATACGCGACGTAGAGGATTGGGCTTCTTCTTGCAAATTATTAATCACCTCCTGCGTCATTACGATAACCATGTCGTCGAAACCACCATCGGATGAAGAGCTCGAAGAATCGGATGCCATTTTCTAGTTGTGATTGGTGTGTGTTTGGGTGGTAAATTTGTGATTGGTTTTTGAGATAGAGGTGTGTTTATATGGTGTAAGGTTTATATATATATATATATATAGATAAAAAGTTAAAAAAAATTTTTAAACGTTTTCAAACGGTCATATTGACATTTCTGTCTCGATCCACGCAATTGCATGCCGTTACCATGTTGGCGAGGGGTCTATAGCCCCCCGACTTAATCTCCTGGGTGTGGGTGTATGGCGCCCACGGCGCTATAGTTGCTGACAGGGCGAGGGTGGCGCCCCCCACACCCTCCGGCCTTAATGATGGAGGACCATATTGACTTTATACCCCAGGGAAGCCCTTTTTTTTGAATGGTGACTTTTTTTTAAGTGACCCAATGTCATACCGCCTAATCGGCGACCATAGCCAAGTCAGCCCAGACTTACGTTGTCTTAACCAGGCCCGTGCTGAGTTGGCTAGACTTGGTTATGGCGTTCCCCCAGAAACCGTACTGCCTCCACACGAGAAGCCTCGCTGAAGTAACAGCCGGATGAAAACCGGGGCGCGGCTCAGGATCGAACCCCCCTCGGTGGGTTTGTCACCAGCATTGCCCAATATCCACCTAATATGACACAAGTGAGAATTGAACTTGAGTCTCCATTGAAAAACCCAAGTCTCCTACCACTAATGTCTCCATTGGAAGCCCTTAATGTTTGCAAAGGAAACAGGGGTCGAGTCTTTTGTAGATGCAACCCAAGGTTAAAGTTACTTAACTACTCTTTGTTGCTCTTTGTGCCCGCTCTTCGCGGCGATGGTATTGAAGTCAGTGGCGGACCCAGGATTTTTGGACAATGGGGTCCAAAAAAAAAACACAAAAAAAGAAGAAACAGGTATCGAACCCATGACCTTTTGTGTGTAAACAAGGGGTTTTACCACTGCACTAGGCTCACTTTCATTATTATGGGGTCCAACTAAATTATTTTATGGGGTCCATAGACAATTTTACATACCGTTTCTACTACTTTTTAAAAAAAGATTGGGGTCCGGGGACCCCGTTCCTCTTAACGTAGGTCCGCCCCTGATTGAAGTCCAAATGAAATTATTATGGCTGGTGACAACCTGATACACACCATTGCAATGTTTAATTTGAAACATACCATGTGAAAAAAAAAAAAAAAAAAAAAAAAAAAAAAAAAAAAAAAACCCTATTGCATACACATTATAAAAACATCAGGTGGATGTTTAGTGAGTTGTAACTTCACACGACAGCCCTTACACCCCTGGCTATATTTAAGGCTTCGATTGATGGACCTGCAACAAAACGTTCAGAATACCAAAAGAAAGCCTTACATTGTTCACAAATTTGATTACGATCTCTAGAATTTACGTGAAAACGCAAAGTTTAAGTAAATTGCAAAAGAGCAAAATTTAGCAGTTAAAATGGATGGAGTCCATTACCCTTACATCAAAGACTACACTTTGTAACAACATTTAACATATTTTTTCAATTTTCAAGAACATCCATGATGCTCAAGTTGTTAAACCAGGGTTGAATTTTGTAGCAATAATCAATTTAAATGTCTTTCCCATTCCATCAAAGGCAAAACACAATTACTTTTTACCTTCTTCCCAACCTTGTTTTCTAGAACTAAAGTTACAAAAACAAGACATGTTCAGTTTGCTTAACCAAACTAACAAACACAAAAAACATACCAGCGCCTGTAGTTGAAAGCTTGCCCATTTACGTTTTAGCTAGTTAATACTTCTAGGTTGCAAGTTCTACCTTTTTTCTTTAAGAGGAAAGGATAAGCCTTTTAGTACTCTAAAAACTTGACTCTGAAGCTTTTGAAGAGGGCTACCAGCGTCCCCTTTTGATAAGAACACCGCTGATGGTCTTTGTGAAGGAGAATGTGAAGTAACAGCAGCTCCAGGGACATCTTCACTTGTCTCCACAAAGAACAAAGCACCCTATCCCGTGCTACTCGGCTCTTCACCAGTGAAATTCCTCTTGTCCATGCGTGCAATTTCTTTTGTCGAACAGCCGAGCACCAAGTATGCTACAATATGGAGATCCACAGAGAAAAACACGATAAGCATGATTTGTCCATTGCACACATTCAGAATGAAAAACAATAAAATTATAGGAAACAACACTTGTGTTTGAAGCATGCAGACTTATTAACATGACCCAAAATTTCAGCAAGTTTTCATCTTTATACTACCAAACACACAAGAAATTGCGATCCACGGTTCAATGATCCACACATACATAAAAAAAAGCACAAAATGATGCAAGTACTACAAAAGATGCTACTAATATTTGTTCAATACAAACATAATTAAATTACCTTGAAATTTCATCCCATAATCAAGGATTAAGACTTCAATCACGGAACTGGTAATTTCTTTTCTTCTTCACTGCTTGAAGTGATTTTACTGGTTCGTGGATGCTTGATGTACAAGGTGAGTTCCTCATTCCAATTTGTTTCCTTTGTCCTGACAAAAATCAAAGATTTCTTTAGCGTTTAAAACAAAGTATAATGCGGATTGCTGACAAAATATGAACATTGAATACCCAGAGCAAACCGTCCTACTAGGACCGGAAGTGTCTCTAGCAATTCCCGCAAGACTCAAGCAACTGTTATTTGAAAACATGGATATTTTTGCATGGTCCCCAGCGGATATGTTCGGTGTACCACGAGAGGTGGCTAAACATTGTTTGAATTTTCGTCCTTCAATGGAACCTGTAGTACAAGGAAAGCATAGTCTGGGTCCTGAAAAGATACGCGCAATGAACGAACAAGTAGCTGAATTGCTCAACGCGGGAATATTACGAGAGGTTATATACCAGATGTGGGTGGCTAACCCAGTAATGGTTCAGAAGCACAACGGTGGATGGAGTATGTGTGTTGATTTTAAAGACCTCAACAAAGCTTGTCCAAAGGACTGTTACTCTCTCCCAGAGATTGATAAAAAGGTCGATTTGTTAGCTTCGTTCTGCTAGAAATGTTTTCTAGATTGCTACAAAAGTTATCACCAAGTGTAGATGAAGGAGGAAGACGAAGATAAGACCGCCTTCCGCATGGAGAGAGGTATCTTCTGTTATACAAAGATGCCTTTCGGTCTCCTCAACGCAGGGGCAACTTATCAGCGATTAATGGATAAAGTCTTCGGGGAACATATTGGGGTGACAGTTGAGGTATATATTGATGACCTTGTCTTCATGAGCCAGGATGAAGAATCAATGCTACAAAATATTCAACGTACCTTCGACTCTTTGCGCAGAGTAAATTTGAAGTTAAATCCAGTAAAGTGTTCATTTGGCATGGAGGAGGGCAAATTCTTGGGATTCATCGTAACCAAAGAAGGCTTTAAAGTTAACCCAGAAAAGGTTGAGGCTATTCAGCACATGCCGTCGCCAGCGTCTATCAAAGAGATGCAGCGCCTAGCTGGCCGACTGGCTGCGCTCAACCGATTTTTGGAAAACCATGCTGCCAAATCTTATCCTTTAATAAGTACCTTGCGCAATTGTGTCAAGAAAAGCCAGTTTCAGTGGACTCCGGAGGCCGAAAAAGCGTTTCAGGAAATGAAATAATGTTTAATCCAACTACCAACCTTAACGGCTCCACGAAAAGAAGAACCATTAATTCTTTATCTCTCCGCGTCTGATATGGTAGTAGGCGCAGTATTACTAATGGAAAGAGGTGGAGTCCAAACTCCAATTTATTACATCAGCAAGATGTTGACTGGCCCGGAAACCCGTTATGCAATCATGGAAAAGCTTGTTCTAGCTTTAGTTCACGCCTCGAGAAGATTACGAAGGTATTTTTCTGGCCACGTCATAACAGTTCTTACTAATTACCATTTGGGTCAAATTTTATCCAAACCGGATGTTGCTGGCCGGTTGGCAAAGTGGGCCATCGAATTAGGTGGTCACAATATTTTGTACAAACCGCGCCCAGCTATCAAGGGCCAAGTCTTGGCAGATTTCATTACTGAGGTTCCAGTTGATAAAGTTCAAGAATGAGAGGCCATACAAAACCCGATTCCAGTCTTTGACGACAGTGTGTGGACCCTGCATATAGATGGTGCTTCCAACGATGATGGCGTAGGGGCTGGCCTTCGCCTAGTCAGTCCTGACATCACGAGTTCACTTACGCCATTCGGTTGGATTTTAAAAGCACCAACAATGAAGCAGAATATGAAGCATTTCTGGCAGGTCTTCGCCTTGCAATTAAAATGGGTGCAAAGAACATAGAAGCACATGTAGATTCTTTGCTTGTAGTGCGGCAAATCAATGGTCTTTATGATGCGAAAGATGAAACCATGGCATTATATCTTCAGCAGGCAAAGTCTATGATTGAGAAATTTCAATCTTTCAGAGTGAGTCATATTAATGGAAGCGAAAACAAGCACGCAGACGCACTCAGTAAGTTGGCTGCTACGAGTTTTAAACATTTGGCAAAAGAAGTACGCATCGAAGTTCTCTCAAACCCATCAGTTCCCTTATGACATGTAAACATGGTGGAAATCGGGAATCCATCCTGGATGTCTCCGATTATTATGTTCTTACAGCATGGAATTCTTCCTGAAGGAAAGGTAGAAGTAAGAAAAATTCAGAACAAAGTGTTGAATTATGAAATGGCTGATGGAATTTTGTATCGGAAGTCCTACATGGGTCCCCTTCTTCGGTGTGTTGACAAACATGATGCGCAATACTTAATTCAAGAAATACACGAAGGTTTGTGCGGGATCCATGCCGGTCCACGTATAGTAGTGACGAAAGTTATGAGCGCAGGCTATTACTGGCCGGGCATGCACTTAGATGCCTTCGAGACCTTGCGCAAGTGTGTAGCATGCTAAAGCCATGCCCCAAAGATACTCCACCCAAAAAATCCTTTAGTTCTGGTAACCACAGCATGGCCCTTCCAACAATGGGCAATTGATCTGGTTGGCCCTTTCCCTGATGCGCCCGGTGCGGTAAAAATTATCATAGTTACGGTGGATTACTTCACCAAATGGGTGGAGGAAAAAACGTTGGCATCAACCACCGCAATGATTATCAGGAAGTTTATCTGGGAGCATATTATTTGCCGTTTCGGGTTGCCACTTCGCATCATCACAGATAATGGTACGAATTTTGCTTCTGATGATTTACAAGAATGGATGAAGGAGATGCACATCGAACACAATTTCACCTCAGTGGCGCACCCACAGGCAAACGGTCAGGTTGAGAGCATCAATAAGCAGATCGTTGATGGTATTAAAGCCAGATTGGGAACCGTAAGAAGGGGTTGGGTCGATGAGTTACCAAACACTCTTTGGGCTCATCGTACCATGCAAAAGACTAGCACCGGAGAAACACTGTTCAGCCTTGTTTACGGAACGGAGGCCGTAATCCCAGTAGAAGTCTGTCTTCCATCTCCCCGCATGCTAGCCATGGAAAAGCAAAACAATGAACAAGAGCGCAAGCTCGACTTGGACCTCCTCGAAAAGAGACGAGAGAATGCAGCCATTAACAAGGCCAAGTATAAATCAAAATTGGAAAAATATTATAATGCGTAGGTTTATATATGCACTTTCTTACCTGTAGATTTCCTTCTAAGAGACAACGAAGCATCAAACACCGAACGCCCAGGAAAACTCGCGCCTAAATGGGAAGGTCCTTATGTGATAAATGAGGTCTTGGGGAAAGGAGCATACACCCTGCGCAGGTTCAATGGAACAGATGTTCTGCGGACATGGAATGCGCAACAATTGCACCGATGTTACATGTAATCTTAGCATCCTTCAAGGATTGCTACTTACATACGCATCAACTTTAATTATCTTATTTATCCTAAGATGTAATCTTAGCAGCTTTGTAAGCAACGACCTCCACGCCTTATCAAAATTAATGCAAAGTCTGTTACTTACATTGCGCCTTTATGTTTTATTACAAATGCATTCAATTTATTTTGGTAAGCCCAAAAACACCATGGTAGTTTCACAAGTCTCATGAACAAACTGCAGACACACATAACTGAGCAAGGCCTGATCCTATGTTCATACATGAGCTTTATACCATCTTTATTTGTCTCACCTACACAAAGTAATTGTACTCATGCAAATATTGTAACTAAAACACACCATATATTAACAGGAAGTTACTTGCGCGTCGGCGCATTAACAAAATATTAAACAGAGATTACACATCAAGCTTGTCCAAAGTATTACAAATTACAACCTATTCTAGGTCTTCTTCATCAGAAACATCTGATCCATCTGGGAATACCTCCTTCAGCTGGTTAACGAAGTCTTCAGAATGCAGCGCAGCGGTCACCAGATCCATCACTGGAAGGCGCAGGTTGTTATATTCTGATTTAGCAGCAGCATGCTCAGCAACAGTATCAATACCGCGGGTAGTAGACCTGCTGGTGTCCCAGTCAACTTTTAGCACTCTAGTAACATGTTGGGTACACTCCGCATACCCTTGCGCATACCCATCACTACGCGCGGTAACCATCAAATGAGCTACAGTTTGATCCAGATCAATGGAGTTCAGGACAGAATTTGCAATCTGCGCAAACAAAGTCATAAAATGAAGTTTAAACTTTTTCAAGAAATATTACAAGGGGTTGGTATACTTACATTGATAATCCCATGGTGTTGCATCCAAAGCATGTCGTTCTTCAAAGGTTCAACTAAGCTTTCAGCCGTCACTCGGGCAGTCTCAGAATTTTCAAGTTTAACTTCAACTTCAGCAAGACGGCGCACATCTTTAGCCTTTTCAACTCTCACAAGTTGTAGATCTTTCTTGGCAGATTCAAGTTCCGCCTTGGTTTGTTCCTGATCATTTAATAAAGATGTAAGTTCTTCAATCTCCTTATTTCTAAGAGCAAGGGCCATGCAAGTTTGTACTTCTCTCTGCTCACTTCGCTCCCTGTGAGAACGAGCTTCATCAAGAGCAGTTTCGGCCTAAGCCTTTCTTTCTTTAACTTTTTAATCTCCGCCTTGAGATTGTTAATATTGTTCTGAAGAGCCATCTTCTCACTATTATCTTTTTCACAAATCTCCCTCCACCGTTTTCGCTCTTCTGAGAGGAGGGCAGCTTCAGATTCGGCTTTCTTTCTCCACCCCATCACCGACCACTCCTCTGTTTTTTGTTCATTTTCAAACTTAGCTTGATCAGCTTCAAGTTGGGTCCTCAGCGTAACAACCTTCGCTCTCTCTTCAGCAATATCTTTTTTTGAAGCCTGCACAACATCCCATTCTTTATGCATGTTGCGCCATTCAAGCACTATTCGATGAGTCGTTGAAGTGGAGCTAGCAGTCTCTTGGAGATAAGCTCGGTAGGTATGCTCATGCGTTTGTTTTTCTTGGAATTTAATCTCTGCTGGAGGAAAGGTACCTTGCAACCACTCCCGACAAACTTGCCAGTCAATAAAAGAATCTCCCTGCTTCAATTTCCACACAGGCACGTGAATATCAGAGGCTCTCTTCTCCGAATATGTCCGATTGTAATAATCCCCCGGAGTCTCATCCGGGCGGATATGAGATTTTTCCTCTTCTTCATGAATGACAAAGCCTTGTTCAGCATGAACTGGATTTTCTTGAACATCATATTTGGGAAGTTCGGGGTCAGGCGCAGAGGTAGTAGGAATGGTTATCACAGGAACTTCAACAGAAGTTTTTTCAGGTCCCCACGCCACAACTTCAAGAGAATGGGGCTTAGTGATACCATCATCAGCCTTTTCCTTCTCCGCAGTCTTTTTTGTTTCCACTTCCACAGACTTCTTCATCTCCGCTTCTGCAGTCTTGGTACCTTCCAACTGTTCTTTAATAGATGCACGGGGTGGTGATGGCAGAAAGTTATTGTTAAAAACAGATGATGATTCTAGAACAGGGGGGATACGTTTTTCTACAAAGAAATTAACAAGGTTATTTTATAATATGATAAAGGCGGACACTAAAGAAGACACTCACCTGGAGAAAATTTTGCAACAAAAGCATCTAGATTCCCTTTTTTGCCAATCTTCTTCTTTGAGATTTTCTTTGCGGGCTGCGCCGCAGCTTCACCTTCCGCTTGTTTCCTCTTAACCACTTTAGTCCTCACCAAGGGTTCAGGACTGGATTCCACATCTATGGGATCATCAGGGTTGATACAGGAATATATGTGGTGTCTCGGGGCTCTGGTTTGGATTTTTTCACAGCTACAGGCACAAGACCCTCTAACGTGTCTGACACCACTACGTAATGACACCAAGGTTCAGAGACAAGGCGCGTACCTTTCTTTTTCTCTCCCTTAACATCGTCGTTCGGTATGACAGTCTTCTTAGGCGCACCAGCGTCAACCGGTGCACATTTTTTCTTCTTCTATGGGCCTACGCCTAAATCAATCAACTCACCTACCAAGAGAATTAAGTTATATTGCAATATTACTCAAAGCGCAACATTCAGCAAAGAGTAATATTGCAATAATACAAAATATCTAAACTTACCAACACTACCAGAAGGTTGCGTCGACAAGGCCTCATCCTTTGGAAGCGCAAAGTTTTTGACTATTTGGTGGTACCAAGTCTCCTCATTGGCACCCTTCTGGACGGTGGCCATTTTTCCATTCTCTCTATTGTACGCCACAACATACAAAGCAACAACTGCAAAGGCAAAATCAATCACAGTTTTCATGTAGTGAAAAAGAAAGAGGATCTCATGACTTACTCTTGTCTCCTTCTACATACACCGGCTTATCATGGTGATCTGCCCTCCAATGAAGATTCATTCGTGTAGCAACTAAAGCCCTTTCCGGTAGTTCAATAGAAGGCACATATTTCATATCTTGATACCATATCTCTGACTCCGGAGTTTTAGGGTTTCCGTCAAAATATCTTCTGCACCACGAAAGTTCATCTTCATCGGAATAACCCCCGCCTTGATAAAAAAGAATTTACCTTTCCATTCATGGAATGATTTCGGTGGAACGAGCAAAATTTTCTTGGTTGTAGCACGTTGCATAAACGAGTAGAAGCCTTGGGCACAGTGTAACTGGTAAAAGACTCGAAATCGATCAACCGAAGGTTCAATATGCATTGACTGGCAAAGAAACTCGAAGTGCCGGATCCGAACCATCCCCATAGTATTCAACTGAGAGATATGGAACTTATAGTAACTAAGAATGTCGAGAAAAAATCTTGTTACCGGCAACCGGAAGTTACCCTCACCAAAATAGTCCCAAAATAAGGTGATGTAGCTGGCCAGAGCTTCTGCCGCCGTTTGACCATCTCCCGGGTATATCGCACCCCAACTCTGTGGAAACTTGAAGTTTTTAACAAGACCATCAAAGGTCTCTTTAAACCATTTCAATGGAGGTAGAGAAGACACCTCTTTTGCAGACTCTTCGGGGTGATCATCGGTAGACATAAAGGATACAGGGCAGTTACAGGTTTCTCTTTAAAAGTAAATAAAAATCGGAGAAGACAAAAATATTTGAAGATAAGTAATGAGAAAGGAAATCACAAACGGTTTATATAGGCATCGCCATTAATGCCCTCGAAAACTGTAAGCCCTTTTTTCAGGAAAAACACAGTTATCGAGGCCATAAGGGCGAGTGGGGAAGCAAAAGGAACTTCACGCGCGCGTGGAAACCACGTATGACGATGCCCAGTTATGTTTGACGACTGACACGGGTGACAGCCTATCACCTAACCGTCACATGTCAGCATCAGTACAATACATTTTACCAACTTGCCTGCCACAAATCACGTGCTTTCAAAATTCAAATCATGAGAACTTCAGCTTGAAGAAGGGAACATATATTCTCCAAAAAGATTGTATATACCTTGTGTAGAACAACTTGGATACTTCTCAACAGTAGAAGCGCACACTCCATTTTTTATAGTCCAGTGCTCCACCTACTTGCCATTTGCGCATAGGAGCACCACTAGACTGGTGGGACTTGAAGGGGTATGGTCCCAAAAACCTAGCGTAAACGCAGAGGACCATACCATAATTACAATCCAAATGCACCTCAAACAGACCTTGCACGGCTACGTAACGAGTCCGAAGAGGATTTGGAAAGATCAGTCTTTAATAAACAATGCGCCGGAGAGAGAAAAGGCAAACAATCAATTAACTCCCTTGCGCTGGCCCGCACAAGGGTATAGTTAAGCTTGAAGATTGACAACAAAAGACAAGTCTTGAACTCTTCCACGCTTATAAAATAAAGACTGGAACAAAGGAATATTTTCTGTTATAACATAATAGACGCGTGGCAAAGGATCAGTGGTGTACAGTTGTAGATCTTCTAGAAGGCATTAAATGCCCATCATGCACAGCCGCATTCGGTTATAACCGAATGTGACATGGCACGATCTGGAGCCTTCATCTAAATCACAATGATGGCAACCATTTGTATGCAAATCTAGATTTGATAACTTTCCACGTGTCATCTCCCTAGCCGTCGATCAAGTCCACGATCCGTGTGCATGGATGTTGATGTATCTAATTAACGGAAAGGGTGATAACTGTAACGAAGGAGAAGATTCTGTTAAAACCTTCGTGATAATTTTGGCGCCAAACTTCGGTTATAAATATGAGGATTCCGGTACAATCTCTTCATTCACTTTCCACTAACTTTCACTCTTACTACTTCATCTTCTTTGAGATCACTGTACTTATTCTCACACTGGAGGGTGGTCACGGAGAGAACTCCCATTCTCCCTGTTGCGAGTCTAACGGCTTTCTATTTTGTAGTGTTCTCCAGTGAAGTAGCTTCCATTTGAGTGACCTTTTAACAGACCCGAAGCATTGTAATGTTCGATAATACTCTCGAGAATGCCCAATATGGATAACATAGGGCTTTAACGCAATAAAACGATAATACGCTCAAGTTTGCGCGTTAAAAGGACCAAAAGCGTCAACATTTAAAACTACACCTTTGCGCGACCATTTAAGCGAACTGGTGAGAACTGGAGTGTCGTAATACTCCATTATACTCTTGGGAATGCTTGTTATTAACTTTGTAAGGCTTTTACGACATTTCGCGATAATACGCGCAAATTCACAAATTGAAGGGTTAAAAGCGTCAATATGTCAAACTAGGCCTTTGACTGACTCTTTTAACATTACGAGAAGTTTATGATGCTTGGTTATACTCTTAGATGTGCCTAATGTTGGAAATACAAGGCCTTGTGTATTAAAAACATTGTTTCGTAAGAGTTTAGAAGTGTAGGGTTTGAAAGTGTCAACAAATGAAAGTATGTGTGAGCTGTACATGTCCTTACGAACCGTATACAGGACCATACGGTCCGTATACGAACTGCCAGCAACAGATTTTTAAAAACCAACTTTGTTTTGCTTCCTTGTCTCACATATTTGATTCTAGGGGCACTTAGATGTTATTACAACCTTGTATTACACCTATAATCATCCCACAATTCATTCCAACACTTGTCATGATCCTCTTCCATCTCAAAAACTATAAATAGAGGTTGAACTTCATTTGAAATTCACACCATTTTCTTGAGTTCTTGCTCTCTATCTCAAATCTGAGGATCCTGATCAGTTGGAACCTCCTTTTGAGTTCCTTTCACAACCTTGGACCATTTTTAAGTGTCCTTTCTTAGCTAGTTCAGTTTATTTGGCTCTTAAAGACGAAAAGTCAAACGTTTTCGATAAACGCTTTGACTTTTAGTTAGACCTTGTATGGTCGAGCCATGGTTCGCAACGAACATGGCTACGTGATCGCAATTAGGTAGGTGTTAAACCCTCAAAAGGGCACCTCCTAATTATCACGTTTACTTAGTTAATTGTCGGGTTAAAGTAATTAAAATAAAAGTCAAACAAGTCAGTTTTTTTAAATAAAAATCATAACTGATAATGTAGAAGCTATAAAATCAGTTTTGTCATTTTAATAACTTGGTAAATATTAATTGAACATGTCTAGGCATGTTCAACCCGACAATTCTGAGTTTAGGCTCGGTTCGCAACCGAAAGTCGTAAAAGTTGACTTTTGCTTTGACTTTCAGTTCTGACTCGAGTTAGCATAGTTTAGTTATGCCTTAGGGTTCCTTTGTCACCATATTATATGTTGGTATAACCCTCTGAGGTTATACTACATGGTCCTTTAGAATTAGAGTTCATATACATGTTTCCGATATTTGCTTAAAAGTTGACTATTATGCCCTTTTGATATTAAAACGAGAATTTTTAAAATGTAAGAGGACAAAAAGTTTTATTACTGATGTATAAGTATGTCCTGAAAATTTGACATCAGTTTATGGTCTAAAACAGAAGATATGCAAGATATCGTAAAACAAAAGTTTTTTGTTAATTAAATAGCATTTTGGCATAAATCATAATTAAACCCAATTTTTGACACCAAAATTTCTACCCACTGTTATAATATAATATTTAGGGATTTTTGGAATTTTTTGTCAAATTTTATATTGACCATAACATAGAGTTCTAGCATAAATTCGGTAATTGACGATAAAGCCTTTTTTGTTAATAAAATGAGTTTAGCATATGATTTGCATACCAAACCTTTTCCTACTGATATCATATGTAAAATGAAGTATTTTCAACACTTGAGACTGATCAAAATTTCAGATTTTCTTAAACAACCCGAATATCGTCAAATACCGACCTTTATGGGAAATAGGCGAATAGTATGGTTTAAAACCATATTTAGCACCTAAGACTCGTTACCTACTGATTTTAAAAATAAATTTTTATACTTTAACAGTAAGTATAAGTCTTGAACTCAGATTTCCAAATTGGACCTTAAAAGCATTTGTGAGATGACCAAAATGCCCATACGGTGCATAGTTTGGCCATAAATAATGAACCTCACATATATATGATATCTTACTGATATAACTTGATGAAATAAATATTTTTACTGAATATTTTAGACCAGAACCTCAGTTTGCTAGTAAACCTCTTTTATAAACTTTAAAATGACCAAAATACCCTTTCGGGGCTTAAATTGGTTTTAAATTCGTTTTGGGCATAATGGAAGATATCCTACTGATATCACAACATATTTTAAGCATAATAACTTATGGAACTTGTACGTGACTCATTCGGTTACCCGTTATGCATATACATGTTCGGTACGGTTTATGGAACTAGTTTGCATAAATTAGCCGAAACGGGTCAAACCTTATCATTTTTACTTCAAAATCCAGAATGTGTTTAGTTTACCCATTTTAAACAAGTCTTCATACTTGTCGGGTCTAAATCACATTCCAATCCGGTCACCGCTTAATCTTGCGTTTCGTACCGTAAACCTTTTCCTTAAAACTAACCGGTCTAAGTTACAACTTAAATAAGACCCGTTAGGAATCTAATAGGTTAATAAAAACCTTCGTTCCAGATTGAGAGCCCCGGTAGATGTACTTGCACTTACTGATTAGAATATACGGCTGAGTATAATTTACATTTTAGCTCAGGTAAATACTTTTAACTTATTTTCCTTTATACGGTCTTGGGATACGGTAAATTATTACCTCTTGGTCGGGTGTAGAAACCTTTTAATCAGAGATGGTTAAATTGCATAATCCCGTTTTAATCAGTATTTCTTGATAACATATAACATTGGGGGTTAACGACTGTGTCCTGGATATCCTTGGCTCATTTAAAAAGCGTAAATGGCCATGACTTAAGCACGGGGTGTAGGCATACACCTGTCTGTTGTGTATGTAAAAGATATACTCACTCGTGAGGAAACTTCTTGTGAGTTTATATTTGTGGTGTGTCGATTAATTTTGTTCAGTTTATTTAACACCGGCCCTAAATGTTGGACAAACATGTAAATCTGATAAAAGATTGTTATTAATATAATTGTCCCAAGTTATAAAAGAATATTTGTGCCTTGTGCATTCTAAATCAATTTTCATAAAGGCTTTCAAAAGAGTCAGTTAATTGTATTTACCAGTGTAAAATGACGTATTTTCCAAAAAGACTAAGTGACAGGTACTGTACGTAAATTGGCTAGGAGCTCGGGGCGTTAATAAGGAATCTTGCAAGTTCTAAACATCTAAAGTCTGTTGAACAATGTTTATATTTCTGTTTTAAGATCCGCCTGTGGATCCTTATACAACCGTTTGTATAATATTAAATTATACTTGTGTTTCAGTTTGTATGAATATTTTACTTTCAAGACTTCCGCTGTGCATTAAACTGTGATTATTGACCATGATGATATCAACTATGTCACGATACTCCCCACCGGTAATACGTGGAAATATCGGGGTGTGACAGGTTGGTATCAGAGCCAACATTGAGTGAATTAAACACTAGCCTTTTGTGTTTGATCTCAATGACACAGTAGCACATTTCTTAACTTCCGAGTCTAGACATGAACTAGGAATGATCTCATCCCTGTTATATGTATGCATTGTTTTCGATATTTGTGTATTTCAGAAACATGTCGTCGAGCAAAGCTGCCATTGGTGGAAGCTCTCCAAACCCGAAGTCTAAGAAGGTTAAGCTTCGTACCACAGCTCGAATAAGCGTACGACCAGTATGGAGGAAGGACCTATTTGAATCCATTCCCAAAAAAAAAAAATCAAACCAGTTGAAACCATTAGCCATAACTCAGATTCTGTACCTAAGACTTTTGAAACTTCAAATAAGAAGCCAACATCGGAGGAGTCCATACCAACGGTCCCTGAGGCTCCCACTACAAGGATAATACCTATGGACCCAAAGGACCCATATTCATTATCTCCAAGTATTGGAATCCCAAACTTGGATTATATCTGTCCTGATTTCATTCGTGATCCATATTATTCATTAACCATAAAATCCTTGGATTCCACTTTTGCAAAGGCTCTTAATACGGAAAATTTCGGCTACCCACCAAAACCTTCAATATCCGTACAGCACTCAGTAAACCAAGGAGAAAACTTTCAGAAATAAAATGAGGAAGAAACTCCCTTTGTTATATTTCATTTCTATAGTAGTCCCTATAAGGACATATATATCTTTTAAGTCCCTGCGAGGGTGAATTTCCTTGTTTAAGACCCGTTTAGGGCAATTATAGTAATTCTTTAGGACTTTCTATGAAAAGTTTCCTTTTTGAAATTTACTTTGGTAGTAAACATATACATATGTATTATGTCCTAAATCAGAACATCATTTCAATTTATGATTGCTCTGCCATTATATCTCAAAGAAAATCTTAAAGGTATAACCTAGCCTGTATGTCATTTTAGACATGGCTATAATGATAAAGCCTTTTTAAGATAATAGATCCTTGTTAACACCTAAGAACGTGTTAGCACTCTTGACAAATGTGGTTCGAGAAAATCACAATAGTCATCCTTATATTGGATTCTTCCAATTTCTTATCTAGCCTAGTGATTTAGAAAATCATGGCTCAAATCATCAATTAAAATGATCATATCATAAACATCCATTAGTGATGAAGTGCCTACGGGCTATATCTATTTTCCTAAAAGACAAAAGACAGTTGTAGTCTATGACTCCTTCTCAAGAAGGGTAATGAACTACGTTCAAACCTTAATGCCTCGATCCTAAAAGATCATGGCTTATAAATTAAACTGTCCTTGTAACAAGGCTTTTGTGCCACTTTAAAGTTCCTAAATAGTTTATAACTAGGAATAATCATAATAAAAAGTTTAAAATAAACCTGATTATCAAGTTAACCAAATATGGTCTATTTATACCATGGTTAATTAATCATCGAAAATGATGATTCCAAAATAGACTTCTAAACAAAATTATTGACGATTGTTTTATAGAAAACAAGCTTCAGCATGCCTAAATCAGATGAGGTTGACAGTCATTCCAATAATAGGAATGACAACACCAGAATGGATATAACGGGTGTAGATCTACAAACAATGATAGATAATGCTGTCAATAGAGCCATTGACAGACAATTCAAGGAAACAAGTGGTACTCGCACTAGGACCCAGTCTGTACCTCATACAAAGCCACCTTACAAGACACATACATCTCATAAGGATGATTCTCATCATTCGTCGAATCAGAGGAGTGTCCCATCCAAACAAATTGTGCTCAATCAGGAGCCATGTGTCAAAACTTGTTCTTACAAATACTTTGTCTCTTGCAAACCAAGGGACTTTACGGGCGAAAAGGGGGCCATTGATTGTATGACATGGCTCGATGAGATGGATACTGTAGTAGACATCAGTGGTTGTGCCGAGCAGGATATTGTGAAGTTTGTTTCACAATCATTAAAAGGAGAAACGTTGGCATGGTGGAGATCATTGATCCAAGCCACGGGGAAGATCCCACTTTATAACTTATCTTGGGAGCAATTTGTTGCACTGATCAAGGAAAACTTATGTCCTCAGCATGAGGTAGAAAAGATCGAAACAGACTTCTTGACTCTAGTCATGAAGAATTTAGATTGTCAGGCATACGTGACGAGTTTCAACACTATGTCCCGCCTGGTTCCCTATTTAGTCACCCCTGAACCTAAACGCATAGCGCGTTTTATTGGAGGCCTAGCACCAGAAATTAAGGGAAATGTTAAAGCATCTAGGCCTACCACATATAGGTCCGTGGTGGACTTATCCTTATCTCTCACTTTAGATGCAATCAGGAATAAGTCTGTTAAGACTTCCGACGAGGGAAAAAGGAAAAGAGGAGAGCTCTCATCGATCCGTCAGGAAGAAAAAGGGAAATTCTGAGCACAGGAAAGATTCCGAGTTCAAGAAAAACTCGAGTCATTCTGATAACAGACCCAAATGCTGTAACTACAGAAAGTGTCATTCTGAAAAATGTACGATCGACCCACATGCTAAACTATGTGGGATTTGCAAGACCAAGGGTCACAAGACTTTAGAATGCAAGGAGTTGAAGAACGCGACTTGTTACAACTGTAACGAGAAAGGGCACATCAAAACCAACTGCCCAAAACTTGCAAAGAAGCCTAAAGAGGCCAAGAAAACAAACATGCGAGTCTTCCAGATGAACGCCCATGAGGCAGTACAGAATGATAACGTCATAACAGGTACCTTCCTTATCAATGAGGGTTATGCTAGAATTTTGTTTGGTTCTGACACAGATAAGTCTATTGTAGACAATAAAAATTGTAAATTGTTAAATCTACCTGTTAGAACTCTAGACATGAAATACGAGGAAGAATTGGCCAATGATACTTTAGAGACTGCTTCAACTATTTTAGATGGATGCTTTATATCCATTAGGAATCACTCTTTTCCAATGTCCTTGTGGCGAGCTTTCAAGCTATCCAAAATCATCAAAATGATAAAGACAGATGTGATATTTTGACCCCCTGTCAAAAAGGTAATGGACTAGGTCCAAACCTTAAAATGCCTTTGATGGTCCTTTTGTGACCTAGGCTAAATATAATTGATATACATTTAAATAACATTCATTAGGAATGTTCATACCATATTATCCTGTATGGTTTAATGATACCATGGTTAGTATATGTCAGGTCATCGGGATGATGACTAGTTGTTATAATGCAACCAAGTAATTGTTTCATTTGGTGTTAGGGACCATGTCTCGAGTATGACAAACTCAGATAAGACAACCGTCAATCGCGTCATTGATGATGTGACACATGCTAATGATGCTACAATTGTGAATCTCAAAATTGACAGAGATGTTCTCCAAGCTATGATTGACGCAGCTGTTGGAAAAACTATGAGAAGAGTCATGAAAAAGTTCAAAGAGCCAAATGCTACTTGCTCCAAATCCCATTTAAAACCACACTTCATTACTCACAAGAAGGATCTTATTCATACTTTGAATGCAAAGAATGAACCAAAAAGGAAAAGGGAGGAAGATAACTCCCAGATTTCTAAGAAGAAGGGTAAGCTAGAGCTCGATAAGAACCAACAAAAGTCCAATAAGAAACCTGTATGCAAGACCTGCTATAAAAGACACTGGGGACAGTGTCGAATGGAACAAAGGCCAAGGAACTGTGGTGTCTGTAAAAGAACTGGTCATAAATCCCAAGAGTGTAAGAACATAATGAATGCAGTCTGCTTCGACTGTGGCGAGAAAGGCCACATCAAGACTACATGCCCTAAATCTATCAAGGGAAGTACGGCTAAGAATAGAAAGCCTAAGAATGAAAGCGCTTAAACTCTCCTGATGAATGCCAGAGGCAGTTCATATCAATAATAACATCAGGTACATTCCTTAACATTTATCAGTAATATAAATGCTAAGAGTTCTGTTTTGATTCGGGTAACAATAAAATCCTTCATAAATTGTAAGCATAGCAAACTTTTAAGATTTTTCCATAAGAACCCCAGATATTAAGTGTAAGGTAAAACTTACAGGCGAAAATCATAGGAACCATTTCTTCTATTCTTGTCAGAAATCTTCATTCGTAAAAATCTAGAGTACACTCTCTCTCCAGATGGAGTACGCCAATATATGTTATTTTAATTATTTCATCGATTTATATCAACTGCGAATACCAGACTGTATGATAAAAGCGCCATATGAGGATTGGTGTATGTTGGATCGTGTACGTGACCCTAAACAGTCAGTTAAGGCAGTTCATCTTTGTTTACAGAGGCGGAATCAAAGTAAACAAAGTCACAACAGCTTGTTCCTTTCAATTCTTTTATATTAATGCTTTCCTGAGTCTTTTACAATGATTCTGATGAAATTTTGACAGCACCTCGACTCACACACACATACATGTCCGTTTCAAATGAACCAACACTCAACCTATTTATACTAGATACCCTTCCGTTTGAACTTGACACATACATCTTCAAACGGAACCCTGTTCAAACGGACAGGCTTCTTTAAACGGACATGACATCCTCAAACGGTCAGGACTGCTTCAAACGGTCAGACAAGTTCAAACATGACCAAACCCTAATTTAATCACTGTTATTCACTCATTTAACCTATCTAGACATAAGACTCGATAAGACGTAGTCAGTAGACATTCCGTGCACCAACAGACTCCCCCTTGGATGTTGACGAAGTCTTCGGCGTCGAGTCTTTAGTCTTTGTCTCTTTCCAAATTTTGTCTTGTCATTGTAAAGCTCCCTTCAATCTTTATCTTCTTTGATCAACTTCTATCTTCAAATGATGTACCCGAATCTATCTCTGGCTCTATCTTTCTTCAGGCTCCCCCTTTCATCAAGCTTCCATGCTTTAGGGATCGTCACCTTGCTTTTCAGTTTACAAACTCCCCCTTGCTTTGAGCTTGTCTTCAGACTCCCCCTTAAACTCAGTTTCTGGGATCGTAGTCTGGACTTTTACCTGCAATCACTCATACACTCATAAGTAACAACATTTTAGACTACCAGGAATAGTAACCTGGCAATTCAATCTTCTCTAAATCACTTCTCATGAATTTGGCAGTTTCATCGAATCGAATCGGAAACTAGCTCTATAACAATATAAGCATCCAAATCCCCCACAGTTAATCATCCAAGTCCAACTTAATGACCTTGGAGATATCACAAACTGTTTTGATTTTTGATTTTTAATTCAAGTTTCAAATTAATGAACTTGTTTTATTTTCAGAAACACAATCAGCTTACTTAGATTTTGAAACTCAGCATCTCAGACATCAGTTGTCGAAAATAAAGCAGAATCAAAAATCTTTTTGTATTTTCTGAAAATATAAAGCAATAAAGAAATATGTACAAACATATTCACAGACACTATTTTTGTTTGAGTATGCGTCAGAGGATCATATCAGTTTTTGACAAGTCACAAGTACCGTTGAGCTTAGTTACACTTTAAGAATTAAACAATTCACTTAGATTGTCGATATACTTGTCCACTTAAATTTTCATACAAATTTCAACTGATTCAGGATACGAATTAGGTGTTTTAAGAACTTAAACTCATTCATGTGTCCCACCTCTTGAATATACTCCCGTATCCAGATCCCAATATTCAGTCTTACAGGTTAGTATACCTAAATGATATCTGTAAGGGGAATAAATTATAGTACGAAACCGTGAGAGCTCAGGTCAGAACTTCCGTTCAGCAGAGAGATGACGGCTCGACTTTTGGTGTGTCCCCTTTAGAGGATCTTTTGTATTACAACAGCAATGACTATCAATTTTATTGTTTCATCAATTTGCTGAGGGCGGCGCTATTTTTCAAGCAATGCGAAAAGTATTATTCGGAGACTAGGTCAGAACTTCCATTCAGCAGAAGTCCCGGAATAATACCCCAGATATCACTAAGCATAAAGACCTAGTATCTCAGAAAGAGGGACCTTTCAAACGAGATTTCAGGGGTTACCTATATATCCAAGTAGTGTTCCCCACGAAATAAGCAAGTTTGAATTTATGTTTATATCCCGAAAAAGTTTACTAAATGTATAAAAATCTACCGACACATCCACGGTGAGATCGTTTAACACATTTTAACTTTCCAATTCTTTAGCGTACAGTAACTGTCTACTGATGTACTATCATTTCCTCTTTTTACGCAAAAACTCAATTTTTGAATTTTATCATGTTTTTGACTTTTTCAAAATTTTCAAATGTTTTTGTATTTTCTGACAATTTTTCTCCCCCTAAAATGCAAAACCATTTAAAGAAAATTTGACAACCAATACTGATAGCTTTATCTCGCCATCCATTTTCTGCTAATGTGTACTGATTTGCAGAAAATCTAACATACCCCCATGATTTACAACACATTGATATTTACAGTTTGAAAACCGTTTTTCAATCTTGTGAAAATAATCATGTTTGTTCAGCCGTGAGGGTTTCGGCGTATTCAATCAGAACTCCCCCTTACAACAAACTATTTTCCCATAATGATTTCAAAACACTTAAGTTTGTTTTAATCAGAATGGTTTTTCCGGAAAAATTAGTTTGTTTACCCATCTCTTGTGGGTTCGGGGTCATCTCATCACCTTGTTCTCTTTTAACCATTTTGAAAATTTAACATTATTAGGTCAAACACCACTATCACTTGTAGAAAATCAAGTACAACTTAATGTCCTTGATTAACCACTTGTAAGACGAAATATCACAGTTACCATCTTGTGAATTTCTCAAGAATGATGCCGATACCTGCTTCACACTTACCAACCTGGAAGCTCCGGCAAGTCAGATTTTTCTATTTGAAAAGTTTCATCCAAGCCTGACTGTCCTTGGGTGTATTTTGAGCTTTTCTCTTTTCTTCATAAAATTCTTTTACTCCTTTTTCCTTACCATCAGCCATCTTACTAAAAATATGTTTAACATTGCTATTAAACATTTTTTCAGCATCAACACCTTTTGATTTTAGGTTTGCAGCTCGTAATGGTGGAAATTTCTCATCATTCATTAAAGGAACTGTTTCTTCCTTTTTTACCTCAACTTGTGGCTCATCTGATTTTGTAAAATCAGATTCATTGTCCGAACTTGGCTTGTCTGACTTGGATGAGCCAGATTCATCGCCAATAACTTTCTTTTTCTTCTTGTTTGTCCTCAGATTTGCATCTGAAGAATTCGATTTGCTTGACTTTGCCGTCGAGTGAATCGATTCATCAGAACTTTTATTCGAACCAACCGGTGAACCCGAAGACAAAATCTTCTCCAAATACTCTCTCGCCTTCTTCCTCTTTTTCCTCAGTCTGTCTTTTTTCCCCTGTGAAAGCTTCACTTTCTGTTCTAGAACCTTCTGTTCTTTGGGCTTGACATTGACTGGTTTCTTTATCGTTCTCTGAGATTCAACCCTTGATCTTCCCATCGATCTCCTTGGGCAATCTCTGGCAATATGTCCTCTGATATGGCAATTATAGCATCTTCGTGTTTCAAAATTCCAATTCTGGCAGTTAACAGCAATGTGTCCTCTAACACCACAGGTATAGCACACTCTGTTATCGTACCATCCACTTCTGTCAGTCCAAACCTTCAGATCATAACATTGTTTGGCTTGGTGATAATCATTTCTCCTCTTCAATGCTGGATTTGTCTTTTGAGCACTGTGGTCAAACCTGCACCACTTATTACCAACATTTTGTGAGTTTTAATTTTTAAATTTTTGTGGTTTTTTATAATGATTGGATGACTAAACTGATGAGCTTTTATTTTCATTTTTAAAATTTTTTAAATTTTTAACTTTTTGTTTCTGTTCTACACTCTTCTTAACAGGTTTTTGTTTAGAACATTCACCTGTTTCAGTAGATTGCAAAACAGTATTTTTAAATTTTTCTTGTAAATCTAAAAATATTTTTCTTTTCTTTTTCTTTTTCATCATCAGCTTTGTCATCACAATCTTCAATTTTGACTTTGTCAAAATTTATGACTTTGTCACTTATTGGAACAGAATTGATCGGTTTTGGACAAACATATGATGTAGAATTCACAAAACCTTTCAATTTATTCTCAAGCTCATTAATTTTATTCCGAGAAATTTCATCTTCGTTTTCAAGCCGAATGATTTTCTGAAGATGAGAATTTATTTCAATCTGTTTTTCAAGATTATTTTTACCAAAAACATCTCTCTCATCTTCTAAAATCTTTATTTGACTTTGAAAATCTTTTTCAAATTTTAATTTTTCATTTTCACAATCTTTTTCTTTTTCTTTCAAAATCTTGTTATCCAATGTCAAACTGTCCACATCACTCAACAGTTTGATATTTTCAGATTTCAGTTTTTCACAGTTCAAGCGCAACTCCAGTATTTGTTCATCATCAGCTTTCTTCTCAGCTTTCAAAGCTTTGTTTTCCAATGTCAAATTCTCCATATCTTTCAAGAATTTTACATTGTCTGCTCCAGATTCATCACATTTTGAGCATTTTTCATTCATCTTTCCAGCATCGGCTTCTTTCTTTGTTTCTATCCTGAATGTTCCTGCACAAAAAATTTTAACAAAATCAAGAGGGTTTGCATATTCATCAATAAAACAACCTCTCTTAATATCATATTTCATGACATTTTTTGCAGCAAGATATACAGAGATTCTTTTTCTCATTTCAATGATCACATCCAAATTTATTTTTCCTAAGTTCCTATTCATTTCATTCATCAACTATACTTTTCTTTTTTCTTTATCAAACTTATGTGATCTAAGCTTATTGATGAATTCTCTTAAACAAAATTTTGAGAAACTAGCATCCCTTTTTAGTTCAGTCAAAAATTCATCCCATTCTAAAGGTAATGCATCAGCAAATTTTGAAATTTTTTCAGCATTTGAAAACCTTATCTCATATCTATCTAACTTATCAATCAACTCATCAAATCGTTTATCCAACTTCTCCAATGATTCATGTTTCATGCACAAGAAATTTTCAAATCTTTTAATCCAAACGTCCTTCTTATTTCTCTTATCAATCCAAGATTCAGAAGTCCAAACATTTAAATTTTCAAGATTCTTGTTTTCCTGTTCATCAAACATTTTAGCCATGATTATATCTCCTTGAATCACCTGGAGACAAACAACCAAACAATATCAAATAATCTGAAACTGACTGACACTTGATTGACGTGAAATGATGTTGACTCGGAATTTCCACTTTCAAGCGAACCACTTTCAAACGGAACACTTTCAAACTTTTAGACACTTTCAAACGGAAACCACTTTCAAACATTTAGACACTTTCAAACGGAAACCACTTTCAAACTTTTAGACACTTTCAAACGGAAACCACTTTCAAACGGAAGCGAGTTTCAAGCTTGAAGCCAGTTTCAAACGGAAGCCAATTTCAAACTTGAAGCCAGTTTCAAACGGAAGCCAGTTTCAAACTTGAAGCCAGTTTCAAACGGATGACGTCAGCATTTAACGAACATTTTCAAACGGAATGGATGTTTTCGATCAGTTTTAGGTCGAATTTTGGTTTCAAATTTTCAAGGATTAGTTAACACTGTGCTTCGTTTGAAATGTGAAAGTTTCAGGCCATTTCAACCATGAATTATGTCCGAATCAGAAAAAGAATGAGTAGAAGTAAGAATATCCGATGAATTCAAGCTGCAATGGTATGAACTCCTCGTCCTGAGCTCTGATACCACTTATTGGATCGTGTACGTGACCCTAAACAGTCAGTTAAGGCAGTTCATCTTTGTTTACAGAGGCGGAATCAAAGTAAACAAAGTCACAACAGCTTGTTCCTTTCAATTCTTTTATATTAATGCTTTCCTGAGTCTTTTACATTGATTCTGATGAAATTTTGACAGCACCTCGACTCACACACACATACATGTCCGTTTCAAATGAACCAACACTCAACCTATTTATACTAGATACCCTTCCGTTTGAACTTGACACATACATCTTCAAACGGAACCCTGTTCAAACGGACAGGCTTCTTCAAACGGACAGGACATCCTCAAACGGTCAGGACTGCTTCAAACGGTCAGGACTGCTTCAAACGGACTGACAAGTTCAAACATGACCAAACCCTAATTTAATCACTGTTATTCACTCATTTAACCTATCTAGACATAAGACTCGATAAGACGTAGTCAGCAGACATTCCGTGCACCAACAGTGTATCTTAATATATTCCATAGATTGCTTCCATGCCTGATCAGTATGGAGGTTTAATGCATGGAACCACTGAGATATCCCAATGGTCATATTGTACCAAAGTCAGCAAATGGTATTCAAAGAAGATATCCAGAATACAAATGTCCAAGTAAGTGTCACTAATTAAGGTATCCATTAATTCGTAAAGTAAATGTGTCATTTATATGACACAAGCAATGATAGAGGAACCGAAGCTTGAGATTTTGAAAATCTCTATTATATTCTCCAAAGAACTACCCTGTTACCACCTTAAACAAGTAGAGTTAAGATTAACATCCCACTTAGGGCTGCATTATTGTGAAATCTCCATATCAATTAGTACCAACAATAATGGAAGAATCGAAACCCTAAATAAATCAATTTTAAGATAAAGGTTCATAAATCCAAATTCATAATTCTGAGAGCTTAGGTATTATTAATTAAGAAAGATGGTTCATTATGCTTATGCATTGATTACCGCAACGCTACGTAGGTATTGAGAATCGCTATTAGCTACCCAGGATCGTCGACTTGTTCAACTAACCATGAGGATTAGCTATTCTTCAAGATTGGTTTAAGCAGTAGTTGGAACAACTATCTCACCTTAAATAAGCTCTCCTATAATTAATAGTTAGTATATAAGTATCAACGCTGCTCCTTTGGACACCTTGTATAGATGGGATGTTAAACATCCGTTGTTGGACAGAAGTTTGGTAAGTCCAAATTAGCAGGACCTGAAGTTACCTTGGAAACATCAGATAAGATCATACGAATCCGTAACTGTCTGAAAGTTGCCAATAATCAACAGAAAATCAATGATTGATAAGAGTCGCAAACCTCTTAAATTCTTGATAAGGGATAAGATTCAACGGAAAGTACCACCCTAGAGAAGTGTACTACATTTTGATGCAGCGGGAAAATTAAACACTGGATAAATAGTACCATTCGAGAAAATCGAATACGTCAAGATGAATAGCTTATAAGCTAAAACTTATTTAAAGAGCTTGATGGAACTCGCAATGTATTCCACACTTGTGATTTAAAAATATGGCTAGACAATAGGTCAATAGCATTGTCACATAATGATGTGCGGATTAATAAAAGTTATAGTTTGTGGAGAAATCAGCATCGATTGAAGATCGACAAGATTAGAAGCTCCAAAAGAATACCTATACCTATTATAAAGGTCATCTAGGGTGTCTATAGAGGCCCCAAAATATGTTGTGGAAGATTAAGTCCATTATAAGAAAGAAAGTACTTCCATCTTTTGAGAAAATCTCGAGGTCGAGATTTATTTTAAGGGGGTGATGATGTAACACCTCGTAAAATCACGTCCAATGATGGGTTGACACGTGTACTAAACCCTAATAAAGTCAAACGTTGACTATGAGGGACTAATTTTGCGAAAAAGAAAAAACTTTGATTATGGAAGGACTGGAAGTGTTTACATGATTAAACTAAGCCTTAGAATAACCTCACACAATATTCGTATTTTCATATTAAGCCACTCGTTGGATAAGCGAAACCGTTTACGTAATGAATCGAAAGTTTTCACGGTGAAGGGTTAGAAGCGTCAACATGTTTAATTATACCTCTGAGCGACCAGTTTACAAACTCGACATGTTATTAAATCTAATAATATTTTTGAGAATACAAAACATTGGCCACTTAGGGCTTTAATGTCAATAAACGACAATACGCACAAGTTTGTACGTTAAAAAGGGTTAAAAGTGTCAACATGTTAATTCTTACCTCTGAGTGACCTTTTAACAGACCCGAAGCATCTTAATGTTTAATAATACTCTCGGGAATGCCCAATATGGATAACATAGGTCTTTGACGCAATAAAACGATAATACGCGCAAGTTTGCGCGTTAAAAGGACCAAAAGCGTCAACACTTAATACTACACCTTTGCGTGACCATTTAAGAGAACTGGTGTGAACTGGAGTGTCGTAATACTCCATTATACTCTTGGGAATGCTTGTTATTAACTTTGTAAAGCTTTTACGCCATTTCGCGATAATACACGCAAATTCGCAAATTGAAGGGTTAAAAGCGTCAATATGTCAAACTAGGCTTTTGACTGACTCTTTTAACATTACGAGAAGTTTATGATGCTTGGTTATACTCTTAGATCTGCCTAATGTTGGAAATACAAGGCCTTGTGTAATAACAACATCGTTTCGTAAGAGTTTGGAAGTGTAGGGGCTTAAAGTGTCAACAAATGAAAGTATGTGTGAGCTGTACATGTCCTTACGGACCGTATACAAGACCATACGGTCCGTATACCAATTTCCAGCAACAGATTTTTAAAAACCAGCTTTGGTTTGCTTCCTTGTCTCACATATTTGATTCTAGGGGCACTTAGATGGTATTACAACCTTGTATTACACCTGTAATCATCCCACAATTCATTCCAACACTTGTCATGATCCTCTTCCATCTCAAAAACTATAAATAGAGGTTGAACTTCATTTGAAATTCACACCATTTTCTTGAGTTCTTGCTCTCTATCTCAAATCTGAGGATCCTGGTTAGTTGGAACCTCCTTTTGGGTTCTTTTCACTCCCTTGGACCATTTGTAAGTGTCCTTTCTTAGCTAGTTCAGTTTATTTGGCTCTTAAAGCCGAAAAGTTAAACGTTTTTGATAAACGCTTTGACTTTTAGTTATACCATGTATGGTCAAGCCATGGTTCGCAATGAACATGGCTACATGATCGAAATTAGGTAGTTGTTAAACCCTCAAAAGGGCACCTCCTAATTATCACATTTACTTAGTTAATTGTCGGGTCAAAGTAATTAAAATAAAAGTCAAATGGCTCAGTTTTTTTAAATAAAATTCATAACTGATAATGTAGAAGCTATAAAATCAGTTTTGTCATTTTAGTAACTTGGTAAATATTAATTGAACATGTCTAGGCACGTCCAACCCGACAATTCTGAGTTTGGGCTCGGTTCGCAATCGAAAGTCGCAAAAGTTGACTTTTGCTTTGACTTTCAGTTCTGACCCGAATTAGCTTAGTTTAGTTATGCCTTAGGGTTCCTTTGAGACCATATTATATGTTAGTATAACCCTCTGAGGTTATACTACACGGTCCTTTAGAATTATAGTTCATATGCATGTTTCCGTTATTTGCTTAAAAGTTGACTATTATACCATTTTGATATTAAAACAAGATTTTTGAAAATGTGAGAGGACAAAAAGTTTTATTACTAATGTATAAGTATCTCCTAAAAATTTGACATCAGTTTATGGTCTAAAATAGAATTTATGCAAGATATCGTAAAACAAAAGCTTTTTGTTAATTAAATAGCATTTTGGCATAAATCATAATTAAACCCAATTTTTGACACCAAACTTTCTACCCACTGTTATAATATAATATTTAGGGATTTTTTTGGAATTTTTTTTCAAATTTTATATTGACCATAACATAGAGTTCTAGCATAAATTCGGTAATTGACGATAAAGCCCTTTTTGTTAATAAGATGAGTTTAGCATATGATTTGCATACCAAACCTTTTCCTACTGATATCATATGTAAAATGAAGTATTTTGAACACTTGAGACTGATCAAAATCTCAGATTTTCTTAAACAACCCAAACATCGTCAAATATCGACCTTTATGCGAAATATGCGCATAGTATGGTTTAAAACCATATTTAGCACCTAAGACTCGTTACCTACTGATTTTAAAAATAAATTTTTATACTTTAACAGTAAGTATAAGTCTTGAACTCAGATTTCCAAATTGGACCTTAAAAGCATATGTGAGATGACCAAAATGCCCCTATAGTGCATAGTTTGGCCATAAATAATGAACCTCACATATATATGATATCTTACTGATATAACTTGATGAAATGCATATTTTTATTGAATATTTTAGACCAGAACCTCAGTTTGCTATTAAACCTCTTTTATAAACTTTAAAATGACCAAAATACCCTTTCGGGGCTTAAATTGGTTTTAAATTCGTTTTGGGCACAATGGAAGATATCCTACTGGTATCACATCATATTTTAAGCATAATAAATTATGGTACTTGTACGTGACTCATTCGGTTACCCGTTATGCATATACGCGTTCGGTACGGTTTATGTAACTAGTTTGCATAAATTAGCCGAAACGGGTCAAACCTTATCATTTTTTACTTCAAAATCCAGAATGAGTTTAGTTTACCCATTTTAAACAAGTCTTCATACTTTTCGGGTCTAAATCACATTCCAATCTGGTCACCGCTTAATCTTGCGTTTCGTACCGTAAACCTTTTCCTTAAAACTAACCGGTCTAAGTTACAACTTAAATAAGACCCGTTAGGAATCTAATAGGTTAATAAAAACCTTCGTTCCAGATTGAGAGCCCTGGTAGAAGTACTTGTACTTGCTGATTAGAATATACGGCTGAGTATAATTTACATTTTAGCTCAGGTAAATACCTTTAACTTATTTTCCCTTATACGGGCTTGGGATACGGTAAATTATTACCGCTTGGTCGGGTGTAGAAACCTTTTAATTGGAGATGGTTAAAATACATGATCCCGTTTTAATCAGTATTCCTTGATAACATATAACATTGGGGGTTAACGACTGTGTCCTGGATATCCTTGGCTTATTTAAAAAGCGTAAATGGCCACGACTTAAGCACGGGGTGTAGGCATACACCTGTCTGTTGTGTATGTAAAAGATATACTCACTCGTGAGGAAACTTCTTGTGAGTTTATATTTGTGGTGTGTCGATTAATCTTGTTCGGTTTATTTTACAACGGCCCTAAATGTTGGACAAACATGTAAATCTGATACAAGATTGTTATTAATATAATTGTCCGAAGTTATAAAACAATATTTGTGCCTTTTGCATTCTAAATCAATTTTCATAAAGGCTTTCAAAAGAGTCAGTTAATTGTATTTACCAGTTTAAACTGACGTATTTTCCAAAAAGACTAAGTGACAGGTACTGTATGTAAATTGGTTGGGAGCTCGGGACGTTAATAAGGAATCTTGCAAGTTCTAAACGTCTAAAGTCTGTTGAACAATGTTTATATTTCTGTTTTAAGATCCGCCTGTGGATCCTTATACAAACGTTTGTATAATATTAAATTATACTTGTGTTTCAGTTTGTATGAATATTTTAATTTCAAAACTTCCGTTGCGCATTAAACTGTGATTATTGACCATGATGATATCAACTACGTCACGATACTCCCCACCGGGCCCACCGGTAATACGTGGAAATATCGGGGTGTTACACCATTTAACCTTGCTTTTAACAATCTGAGGATCCAATTGTAAGAACACATAAGAATCACTTATTCCCTGGAAGCAAGTAGAAATAATAAGGAATGTAATGGACCAGTAGGCTCTGCAATTCGTATTTTAATTTTGTTTTAAAATATTTTTAACGAAATGATAACAGGTTTTCTTATTCCCTACATAACCATAATATCCTGCAACCCATCCCCTTCATTCATGGAATTCGATTTAGTTGACCAGTCTGTTTCAACAATTATTGTTGAAACTAAATAAACAACTATTTCCTTAGAAGATTTCGGTTGGATTCAAAGGGGCAGTGGCCGTTACCAGGTGGTTGCGGCTCCGGCCAGTGATGGGACGCGGCGGTTTAGACTCGAACGTGAGCGTCGAAACCAATATGTTAGGTCAAAAAGATACTTTATCGTGATATAACCCTATCGAAGAAGAAGACGAATGAACAATCCAATGTGAAACCAACGATTCAATTGTCGGTTTCTATCTTCACGTACGTTTCAATTGAAGAATTAAATGTCAAACTCATTCATGAACTTCAACAAAGTCATTCTTGAACTTCAATTGAAGAATTAAATGCCAAATTTTCCAAACCTTGTATTGATTATTAGGATACGGTGAACGTTGGTGTTACATTTGTGATTTGTCTTCTATTCCACAAACAATTAGAATATTTCACTTAGACTATGAAATATTCAGATAATATATAATTAAATATAAATCCTTGAAAATCCTTATTCTTATGCAGAATAATTTTCTTGGAAAATGGATAAGGAACAAAGGTTAGAAATCTTACTAGAACCGGATAATTCGATTCTAAATTAGACTCAGCAACGAGAATACAGAAAAGCCGCATAACTTGAATATGGCTCTTTTCACTACTATAGTTAGACTCCAAACTTAGAGTTACACTTTTAGCTATCATCGGAGAACCTGGTTCAGGGTAACAAGTAGACACTCCTACAATGTAACCAGTTTGATCTCCTACATCATTCTTTTTCCATATATTGGTTTAGACGAGCAAATTACTACTCCAACCAAAAAAAATTAATAACTTTTTTTTAATTAAAATGCATGTCTAGCACCAAACTGGTTGTAGAGTGACTATTCAAGTTGTATCTTCTTGGTTAAGAGCAGCCTTGCCGGCTTTTATGGCCTGTGTTGACCCACCAATTATGGCGTCCTTGAGAAATCCATGTTTTTTCCCGCCTTTCTCTTTAACATGGGCGGGAACCCTATCTCCCAATTCTTCTAATGTTTTTCAGTCCGGTAAACAACTGAACTGGTTTGGTTTTTGTCTCTATGATGTCTCACTTTTACTTGTTTTCTTTCGCAAACTTCTCGGCTTCATTAACCATTCTTTGTATTTGTTCTGTAGTTGTTCATCACATTAGTCACAAGACCATGTGTCAAATTTGTCAAATGGATCAACCCAAACTCAATTTGAACTGTTACCCAACCCGTCGATTTAGACAAATAAAAAAACTCAGAAAAGATTAGATACCTCAATTTGAATTGTTCCCCGTTGGTTCGACTTACGTTTTTTATGCCTTTTGAATACCTCGGCGGTACATGCCTCACTAAATAATATATCCATTTCCATAACCAAGAAAATTATATATTTTGTTGTTAAACCCCAATTCAACAGAGCGCACGTTAGAATAATATTCGAATATTCCAATTAAAAAAATAAAAAAAAAATTAAAAACCTACAATTACAAGAATCAAAATCTCCAAGCAATATCAAGGTCCCATATTACAATTCCAAGTCCCAATCATTCCTAGTTTCTGACCTCTATATATTTCCCTGATGAAGAAGGTTGAAAAATCTGGGTAACAAAATGCATTCGCTGATGAAAAGAGAAGCTTAAACATTATCTGACAAAAAAAAAACTTCGCTTTTATTTAAAAAATACGCATAAGATGCCTTAAGAAACAACATACAGGCATCATGGCATTAGGTGTAAAAGTTCTCTTAATTTCATCTTAGCTTTAACACACACAATTAAAGACGTAGACCAGTTACCCAGATGTATATACCTACCAACACCAGTACCTACTGCTCATCTTCATCATAACCCTAGTTTCCACCCAATCACAACAATGGTGTTCCTCCTCATCGTTGCTTGGATTTACTTCTTGTTAACATATGCAAGCATCGTGGATAAGGAAGGATGCCAAAAATATCTAAATAAATGTCTATACCTAAATCTAACTCATAGAAATTCACATACATTCAGCCTAAATTTGATATAGATCAATATCCCAACTAAATATCATTCAATTTAGTAAACAAATTCGATCCACAACATAACCAAGTCAAAACCAAAATCAACATCACAGGGAGGCAGATAATGACAACGCACAAGAAAGAAAATAAAGCTAAATTTGGAATACATGATTACAAGTAGAAACATGAAATTAAAGAATGGAGTATACCTTGTTCGCACAGCTATGGTTAAAGCAACCTGTAGAAATCTAATAACAACAATGAGAACAACAGGGCAAAAAAAAGAGGATAAGTGTTGAGTTTGGAGGTAATACGTGCTATTGCTATGGTGGTTCAGTGAGAGTGATTTTCCATTGAAGGGTTGCTGGATTATTTAACCAGCGAAACCCAAAACGTAAAACAAATTAAGTGGTCACGAATGATGGAGAATCTAGTTCGAAAGGTATCTCAACCACCGCTCGTTGGAAAAAAAATTAAAGAGCAGGCAAGGTAAGTACTAAGTGGTGAGGGTAGAGGAAGGGTCAAAAGGGTAAAGGTGGACATAAAATTTACCATTTAACTATAGGAAGATTATAAATCTACCATTATAACCCTGAAATGTCTTAAAATATTGAGCACTTTCCCATTCTACCCTTCTAAAATGTGTTGCATTTCTTTGTGCATGCTGCTTCAAAACTTGTACGCACAAAAAAAAGTTGCGCTTTATTTAAAAAAATAAGCATAAGGTGCCTTAAGAAATAACATACAGGCATCATGGCATTAGGTGTAAAAGTTCTCTTAATTTCATCTTAGCTTTCACACACAAAAATAAAGACGTAGACCAGTTACCCAGATGTATATACCTGCCAACACCAGCACCAACTGCTCATCTTCATCATAACCCTACTTTTCCGCCCAATCACAACAATGGTGTTCCTCCTCATCGTCGCTTGGATTTGCTTCTTGTTAACATATGCGAGCATCGTGGATTAGGAAGGATGCCAAAAACATCTAAACAAATGTCTATACCTAAATCTAACTAATAGAAATTCACATACATTCAGCCTAAATTTGACATAGATCAATATCCCAACTAAATATCATTCAATTCAGTAAACAAATTCGATCCATAACATAACCAAGTCAAAACCAAAATCAACATCACAGGGAGGCTGATAATGACAACGCACAAGAAAGAAAATAAAGCTAAATTCGGAATACATGATTACAAGCAGAAACATGAAATTGAAGAATGGAGTATACCTTGTTTGCATAGCTATGGTGAAAGCAACATGTAGAAATCTAATAACAACAATGAGAATGATGTGTGTAAAATGCAACATATAAATTACATCAAATGATGCATAAAACTAACCCTTTTTTAGTACTAATGTTGGAAAACGTGTGCTTTTGTCTTCCTTTTGTAGTTTCAGGATTAAATGAGCTCAAATGAACAAAAGAAGCAAAAATGCAGCTAAATCTAGCAATAATACAAGAAAAGGAATAAACGTGGCATGCCCGACCCCTCGACAGCATCTTCCCAAGCAAAAAACAAGAAAACAGAAGGCTGAACACGCCCCGTGCTCAATGAGCACGGGGGCGTGCTCAAGTGCCCGCAGAAAAGACAAAGTTGTAGAAGCTTCTATCACCCAACACGGGAGCATGCCCAGTGGGCACGGGGCCATGGTCAACGCAAAGATTCGCAGAATCTGAGCAAATCTTGATAGCACAGATACGCTTCTGCACACGGGGCCGTGCCCAGCGGACACGGGGGCGTGGTCAACTAATACAGACAAACTGCATTAAATGAAGAAAGAGAAGAAGGGTGGACACGGGGCCGTGCCCAGCGGACACGGGGCCGTGCCCGAGCTTCTGTGCAGGCTATAAATAGGGGTGCTTGGCTCACTTGCAAATCATCCCTTGGCAAACCACCTCTCTCACACTTCACCCACCCACCACCACCATCACAACCCACATCCACCACCATCATCCATCATCCATCATAGAGTGTGTGTAGTAGTCTCGGGATCCAAGATTGATCGTAAGAGTTCTTGACAATCAAAGGCCATGTTTGCCTAAGTCTCTTACATCACTTGGTGAAGACAAGCATTTAGTGTAATACTTTTTATTTTTAATCTTTTCGCACTTTTTATTTGGTTATGTATTAATGACTTTAATAACTAGTTTCTTATGTTGAAGGTGAATCTTCCTTATCATTTGTCCGTGGTGTCTTGGCGTTATTTTACTGTCTATATAAAATAAAAGATTTACACCATTCATATCTCCACGGTCTATATGGAGATATGTTGGCTACCTGGTCGGGGGTTAAGGGAATGGTTTGGTAAGCGTCTTGCCTTGTTCAGTGTATAGATCCTGCAAGGACCTGGGTCAAGCTTAGTAGGACCTCCTTCAATACCCACCGGTATTGGATGGCGGGGGTTCGAATTTCTTGATCCCCTCATATGTAAACTACTATTAAAACATTAACCCGGCTACTTAGGATTGTATCCCTACTGACTCAAACTACTTAGCCGAGGGTAACGTCACCTTCAAAAGAGGGGCCTACCACATTACGCATTAATAACTTAATTAATTATCTTTCAATAATCCAACCCTTTAGGATTGTATCCTTGCTGACTCAAACTACTGGGTTGAGGGTAACGTCACCTTCAAAAGAGGGGTCTACTACTATAACTAAGATAATCTATTAAAAAGTGCAAAAGTGCGGAAATAATCAAAGGTTACACTCAAGGCGAGTCGGATCCAAGTGATTCATCTTGTCTATCTATTTTATTTTTATTTTTTTATTTTTATTTTCAGCATTTTTTATTTTTATGTTTAAAACCTTTTTCCAAACTTTTGATTTGATTAGACGTTGAGGATAAAGCGATACTAAAAGCTCTTGTGTCCTTGGACGACCTCGGTATCTTACCAACGCTATACTACGCTCACGATGGGTGCACTTGCCCATATGTGTGTTTAGTGTTAGTAAAATATCGTGTTTTATAAATTTAAAACTTGACTAACGTGTTAAAAAGGGCGAAAAAATATACTTAAAAATATATACACGCCGACACACATCAAGTTTTTGGCGCCGTTGCCGGGGACACAAGGTTTTTAAGAAAGTTAGGAATCAACGGCCTAATCGTTTTTTCTTATTTTTCTGTTTTTTTTTAGGATTTTTCTTAAATTTTCAGCTTCTGCAGAACTCAGCACGGGTTGTGCCCGCTGAACACGCCCCGTGCCCAATCTTTGGTACTTGCAATTCTGTTTTAAGTAAGAAAGTAGCTGAACACGGGGCCGTGCCCAACCAACACGCCCCATGCCCAAGTTTCAGATACTGAAAACAGAACCGTAAGATCCCGACAGTTGGTAATTTCTGACACAAACATGAGCGATACTGTTTTTTTTTTTACTATCGGCCCTCTTATGGTACGTGGTGTCAAATATGTGGTGGCCCTCATGAGGATTTAAAATGTTACTTTTTAAACTACAAGCCCCACTATATAGACCCATTGTTTTCCTGTAGCCTTAAGAGAGGCGAAAGTAAAAATAATCCCTATCTCTCCCTCAAATGCTCTCAATTATCCCTTCTAGGAGAAATGCTTCTTGATGAATTATTTCAAATGGAAGATCTAATTCTTAATTGGGCAAAAGAACTTGAGATGGATGTCATTAATTCATCTCAAGAAGATACCCAAGAAGAATTATTGAGATCGCATTCGAATAAAAACAACTTCGTTGTTCCCGAAATCACCTCTAACTCTTGTGAAGACTTGAGCGATAGTCGTCCCTGTGTCGATTGTGCCGTGAAGGACTCTCCATTGACTTCCTTCGATGCATACATAGACCTGAGTGATTCGACATACACCTTCTTTAACGAGAGCCCAGGAAAGGGTTGGACTTGTCCACCAACATTTAGCATAGGAATCACCCTCACCAATAACCTCTTGCGTTCTCGTCTAAATCTAGAGCAATTAAGGTATCTCAGGCACTTCGGTGTTGTTCCATCCAGTAAGGAACCACCCGATCCGGAAAAGTTCCTTAAAAATAGACGAAACTTCATAAACAGCCTCTAGGCACGGGGCCGTGTCCAGGTCAGCACGCCCCCGTGTCCACCAAAAGATTCCCGTCTGACTTTTTGTCAGGATACGGACAAAATGTGTCACGATTCTGTCTGCACACGGGGCCGTGTCCAGCCGACACGGGGCCGTGTGCAGCTTGTTGTCGTTTTCTATAAATGCAGCCAAGATTCCTGCACATTTTTACCACTCCAAAAGACAGAGATTTTGTGGATCTTCACACATACCATCCTAGGTATATTCTAAAAGAAGGTTCACAACAACCATCTTGTCTTTTCCTCTTTTGTCCATTTCCTTCTTCTTCAATTTTCACCTCAACACCTCCATTAGGACTTGAAATCACCATAGTTCCAAGCTTTAATGTGATGTTTGTTAGGTTTTTATTCAAGTAATCTTGTTAAAAATAAGTTCTACAACATTGTTTTAAGTTATTTCTGCTTAAAAATGCTTTAAAAATCAGAAAAATAATTTAAAACTCCAAGATTCCTGGTTCCAAAAATCTGCAGATAGGTGAACACGGGGCCATGTTCATTGAGCACGAGGTCGTGTCCGAGGTACTGTTCCAGTAAAATTGAACTCTTTTCGGTCTGTTTTCTCAGAATGGCGAGCAGAACTAGCGGAACATCTTCATCGCACTCCAGGAACAACCGACAAGGGAGAAGGTCATCAACGGTAGAAGTCTCTCTTGTAAACTACGTTTACGCTTTAAGAGAGGCCATTGATGAAATAACGGGAGTAGAAGAAGCATTGGTCGACCGTATCAATCACTTAACGGTGGGACTAGGAGAATGTCTTCGAGAGGTTAACCTTTTGCACCAAAGGTTGAACATTCTCGCTTCTCCTCCTTTGGTACCAATCATTACCCAAAGGGCATGGAATGTGGTACCGGAAGTTATCATACCGGCCGAGTGGTACACCATACACCCGGAGCCCCCTCGAGACATATTACAAGGGGTTCTGGTTGGTGTCACTCCCCCTCCACAAGATGTTGAGGAAAATGAGCTCGTCTTCTTCCTCCCAAGAGAGAAAGAAGAATGGCTTTAAGAACGTCTAGGGAACACCCCTCGGCTCGGAGTTCCACGAAGCCTTTAAATACCGGAAAGCTATTTCCGGAATTTTGATCCCTATTGAAAGAGTAGAACTCCTTAGGATGATTTTATGTATCACTTGACCTATTTTAGGACTTCTAGTTTTTATTTTTCTGCTTTGTTTTTAATTTTCTAGGACCCTATGTAATGTGTTATTTTTAATGGTATGATGCTTTTAAAAGTGTTTGGTGTTTGGATGATGTTGTAATAAAACACACTCGGGATGGTGAAGGATACTAAGGGAAACTTGCACCAACACCCCATGCACAAAAAACAGAGCCTCCCGACAATTTTTCTTCATTACAGCAAGTTCGGCATGGGTCGTGCCTAGCCAACACGGCCCCGTGCTGAAAAGTCTGCAGAAAATCGCCCAATTCAGGTAACTGACACGGGGCGTGTTCACTGAACATGCCCCCGTGCCCAGGCTTCTGTTACTTTCTGATGATTTTTGTTACTGGCAACCTGAACACGGGGCCGTGCCCGGACACCACGGCCCGTGTCCGGACACCACGGCCCGTGTCCAGATGCCCAGTAACATAAATTTTTGTTTAACACACCTTTTTACACATTCAATCAACCTAAAAACTTATTTTTGGGACACATTTAGGACAATGTGTAATTTAAGTGTAATCTCTATTGGAACCGCTAAACACCCCAAATTTTTTCAAAAACTTTTCATTTTTTTTTTTACTTGTCTTGGTTTAATTTGGTAATAACAAGTTCTAAAAAGGTGATATTTTTACAAATTTACAACCAATAGCGTCGTGATAAAAAGAACCAACATAAGAAAATTATGAAACAGCATGACAATTCTAGTTAAAATTTGATTATATATACTTGATCACATAAAAACCCATTCCCACAATAAGTGAGTTTTGATCCTTTCTTGAGCATACAAATACACATCTTAAAACTAAATGCTCATTTTTCGTTTCTTGTGTGAATAGCCGCTTGGTTTCTTATGACTCTAGAACTTGCCATGACGATACATTCCCGGTCCTTATCAACTTAAACCCAAGTAAGTAAATGATGGAGGCATTAGGACTAACCCTTTTTTCTTTCAACACCATTTTTTTTTTTACCACTTACCCAAAATCCCCCTAGTTAACCCCTTTGAGCCTAAACCTTTTTATTTCTTTACCCAAAACAAACACCCTTTACCCACCAAAACCTTTTATTTCATTTTAAACCCTTTATTTTAGTAACAAAGCTTGGTTTTCTTGTGACTTCCTTATGAAAAAAAAATAATAATAATAATTTTATAGAGAAGAAAAGAAAAATGAAGTTTGCAATAAACAAACAAGCTCATCAAAAGAAAGCTTGTTTGGAATAAAAAGTCACAAAAACAAAATGTTTTACGAAAACCGACGCCTTTTCGCCCTTTTCTACTAACCACTAACCCAAAACCACCCACCTTTAACCAAGCCTAACCCTTCCCCAAAAGTCCTCTTGATATTTACAAAGGTGTATAGTTAAAAATGAGGAGAATTGATTGCTTGGCAAGCATATGGTAGAAGTAAGTTTCATGCCGCTCTCGAGTGTTTCACAAAAATACATCTTCGGCCGAGTGTTGAGTGATCTCCCGTGAGGTATGTGAACTTGTATATAAATGGAATTTTAAAGAGGCATGTTATGCCAAATAAATAATTTATCTTATGAAATGTTCTAAATAAATCATAACGAATAGGATTGTAAATAACATAAAAATAAAACCTAATAAAGAATCTTGGAATCCCAACACTCTATGACAAGCCCAAAACCTTCTCTTCTACCCATTCCATTTGGGTGTGTAAGCCACAAAATAAATATTTTTGCTTGAGGACAAGCAAAGATTCAAGTGTGGGGGTATTTGATGTGTGTAAAATGCAACATATAAATTACATCAAATGAGGCATAAAACTAACCCTTTTTTAGTACTAATGTTGGAAAAAGTGTGCTTTTGTCTTCCTTTTGTATTTTCAGGATTAAATGATCTCAAATGAACAAAAGAAGCAAAAATGCATCTAAATCTAGCAATAATACAAGAAAAGGAATAAACGTGGCATGTCTGACCCCTCGACAGCATCTTCCCAAACAAAAACAAGAAGACAGAAGGCTGAACACGCCCCGTGCTCAATGAGCATGGGGGCGTGCCCAAGTGCCTGCAGAAAACACAAAGTTGTAGAAGCTTCTATCACCCAACACAGGGGCGTGCCCAGCGGGCACGGGGCCATGGTCAATGCAAAGATTCACAGAATCTGAGCAAATCTTGATAGTAAAGATACACTTCTGCACACGGGGCCGTGCCCAGCGGACACGGGGGCGTGGTCAACTAATACAGACAAACTGCATTAAATGAAGAAAGAGAAGAAGGGTGGACACGGGGCCGTGCCCAGGCTTCTGTGCAGGCTATAAATAGGGGTGCTTGGCTCACTTGCAAATCATCCCTTGGCAAACCACCTCTCTCACACTTCAGCCATCCACCACCACCATCACAACCCACATCCACCACCACCATCATCCATCATAGAGTGTGTGTAGTAGTCTCGGGATCCAAGATTGATCGTAAGAGATCTTGACAATCAAAGGCCATGTTTGCCTAAGTCTCTTACATCACTTGGTGAAGACAAGCATTTAGTGTAATACTTTTTATTTTTAATCTTTTCGTACTTTTTATTTGGTTATGTATTAATGACTTTAATAACTAGTTTCTTATGTTGAAGGTGAATCTTCCTTATCATTTGTCCGTGGTGTCTTGGCGTTATTTTACTGTCTATATAAAATAAAAGATTTACACCATTCATATCTCCACGATCTATATGGAGATATGTTGGCTACCTGGTCGGAGGTTAAGGGAATGGTTTGGTAAGCGTCTTGCCTTGTTCAGTGTATAGATCCTGCAAGGACCTGGGTCAAGCTTAGTAGGACCTCCTTCAATACCCACCAGTATTGGATGGCGGGGGTTCGAATTTCTTGATCCCCTCATATGTAAACTACTATTAAAACATTAACCCAGCTACTTAGGATTGTATCCCTGCTGACTCAAACTACTTAGCCGAGGGTAACGTCACCTTCAAAAGAGGGGCCTACCACATTACGCATTAATAACTTAATTAATTATCTTTTAATAATCCAACCCTTTAGGATTGTATCATTGCTGACTCAAACTACTGTGTTGAGGGTAACGTCATCTTCAAAAGAGGGACCTACTACTATAACTAAGATAATCTCTTAAAAAGTGCAAAAGTGCGGAAATAATCAAAGGTGACACATAATTGCGAGTCGAATCCAAGTGATTCATCTTGTCTATCTATTTTATTTTTTTATTTTCATTTTCAGCATTTTTTAGTTTTTATTCTTATGTTTAAAACCTTTTTCCAAACTTTTGATTTGATTATACGTTGAGGATAAACCGGTACTAAAAGCTCTTGTGTCCTTGGACGACCTCGGTATCTTACCAACGCTATAGTACGCTCACGATGGGTGCACTTGCCCATATGTGTGTTTAGTGTTAGTAAAATATCGTGTTTTATAAATTTAAAACTTGACTAACGTGTTAAAAAGGGCGAAAAATATACTTAAAAATATATACACACCGACACACATCAAGAACAACAGGGCAAAGAAAAGAGTATAAGTGTTGAGTTTGGAGGTAATATCTGCTATTGCTATGGTGGTCTAGTGAGAGTGATTTTCCATTAAACGGTTGCTGGATTATTTAACCATCGAAACCCAAAACCCAAAACGAATTAAGTGGTCACGAATGATGGAGAATCTAGTTCGAAAGGTATCTCAACCACCGCTCGTTGAAAAAAAATTAAAGAGCAGGCAAGGTAAGTACTAAGTGGTGACGGTATAGGAAGGGTCAAAAGGGTAAAGGTGGACATAAAATTTACCATTTAACTATAGGAATATGATAAATTTACCATTATAACCCTGAAGTCTCTTAAACTATTGAGTACTTTCCCATTCTACCCTTCTAAAATGTGTTGCATTTCTTTGTGCATGCTGCTTCAAAACTTGTACGCGTTGTAAAGTTACATTACTGTCCATCAGATTTGTTTTATATAGTTATATAGATATATAGATTATAATTAATGAATATAAATAAAAAATATTTACTTAAAATATGTGTAACACCTCGCAAAATCATGTCCAGTTTAATAACGACACGTGTCATTACCCCTAATCATGTAATGAATTGTTTATGAGGGACTAAAGTTTACAAACAAAGAAAAGATGTGTGTGGAAGGGCCAAAAGTGTCAACATATGAAAACTATGCCTGTAAATAACTTTTACGGCATTCGTATTCTAAAACGATTGAATTATTGGACGTAAGAAGCCATTTATGAAAATCAAGTGAAACTTATAAGACGAAGGGTTAAATGTGTCAACATGTTAATTTTTACCTCTGAGTGACCTTTTAACGATCCCGGAACTTCGTAATGTTCAATTATATTTCCAAGAATGCCAAGTGATAAAAATATATGATTTCGATGTCATTATTAAAAAGTTGTGCGAGATTTCATAAATAAGGGTTAAAAAGCGTCAACAAAGTGAAACTAGTGTTTTCGGTTATCGTTTAACAAAACCAGACCCAATGGTGATTGATTATATTCTAAAGATCATCCATATACTATCTATAAGGGTTAAAAGTGCATAAAAGAAAGTTTTTATGCTTAAAAAGGTACAAGGACCAATTCTGCCATGTTTGAAACTTGAAATCCTGGTCCCCTTAAGGGTCGCGCTGCGCGACCTCGAACCTGGTGTGCCGTCGCGCGATGCGACGGCCTGATGTCGACAGAATTCCTGCACAGGTGCAGGTCTTGCATGGTTTCTGCTCCAATCCTTGCTCCTGGCCTCTTAACTCGAATTCTATGGACTCTAATGGTTTTTAAAAACCACTATGGACACATGTACTCATCAGAGAGCAACAATAAACAGCTGGGATGATCTGGAGGTGCTCTCAAACACTATAAATAGAGCATTGGGGCAGCCTCATTTCTTGTTCATTTAAAATATTTCACTCTCTCACTTGCTCAAGCTTTTGGAGTATTCTCTGGAGCATCCTGATCTTAGAGGAAGCTCTCTAAGTTCAAACTTTTGTGCTAAGGACCATTGTAAGTGTTCTTAGCTCCTGTAGTTCAGTTTTTATTAGTATGAGGACCAAAAATCAAAGACAGCGTAATTTTGCTTTGACTTCTAATTTAATTATTAACGGTCCAGCCATGCTTCTAAACGAATGTGGCTATGTGTTGGTAATTAAGTAGGTGATAATCCCTCAAAAGGGCACCTCCTAATTATCATGTTTACTTAGTCAATTGTCGGGTCAAAGTAATGAACGGAAAAGTCAAACGAGTCAGTTTTTATAAAAGAATTCATAACTAATAATGTAGAAGCTATAAAATACGTTTTATCACTTTAATAACTTGGTAAATATTATAAGATCATGTTTAGACATGTTCAACCCGACAATTCTGAGTTTAGGCTCGGTTCGCAACCGAAAGTCGCAAAAGTTGACTTTTGCTTTGACTTTCAGTCCTGACCTGAATTAGCTTAGTAACTTTTTGCCTTAGGGTTCCTTTGTGACCATATTATATGTTAGTATAACCCTCTGAGGTTATACTACATGGTCCCTTAGAAATCAGACTTCATTTGCATGTTTCCGTTATTTGCTTAAATTTGACTATTATGCCCTTATAATGTAAAAACGAGATTTTTGGATATATGAGTATACAAATAGCTTTGTTACAGATATATAAGCGTGCCAAATTAATTTGACATCAGTTTCTGGTCTCAAACTAAAGTTATGCAAGATATCGTAAAATGAAACTTTTTATTAATTAAACTACGCTTTTTAGCATAAATCATGTTTAAACCCAAATTTTGGCACCAAACTCATCACTTACTGTTTTGCTATTATTTTTAAGGATTTTTGGAATATTTGGTCAGATTATAAACTGACCGTATCAATGAGTTCTCGTATAATTCGATAAATGGCGATAATACCCTTTTGTCAATAAAATGAGATTAACATATGAATAACATGCCAAACCTTTTTCTACTGATTTTGTATGAAAAATAAAATATTTTAAACATTCAGGGCTGATCAAAATCTCAGAATTTCATAAACATCTCAAATATCGCCAATTGCCGACTTTTACGATAATTAGGTGCATAGTATGGTTTAAAACCATATTTAACACCTAAGACTTGTTACCTACTGAGTTTATAAATAAATTTAATATTTTACAGAATGTATTAGACCAGAACCTCAGTTTATAATTAAACCTCTTTTATAAATTTTAAAATGAGCAAAATACCCTTACGGGACTCAATTTTGTATGAAAATCTTTTTGGGCATAATTGTTGATATCCTACTGATATCATAACATATTTAAAGCATAATAACTTATGGAACTTGTACATGACTCATCCGGCTACCCGTTATGCATATATGCGTTCAGTACGGTTTATGTAACTAGTTTGCATAAATTAGCCGGAACGGGTCAAACTTTATCATTTTTTTAATTCAAAATCCAGAATGTATTTAGTTTACCCATTTTATAAAAGTCTTCAAACTTGTTGGGTCTAAATCACATTCCAATCCGGTCATCGCTTAATCTCGCGTTTCGTACCGTAAACCTTTCCTTAAAACTAACCGGTCTAAATTACAACTTAAATAAGACCCGTTAGGAATCTAATAGGTTAATATAACCTTTGTTCTATATTAGGAGCCCCAGTAAAAGATACTTGTACTTGTTTGAGTAGAATATACGGCTGAGAATACAAATCTTGCATTTTAAGCTCAGGTAAATACTTTTAACTTATTTTCCCTTATACGGGCTTGGGATACGGTAAAATATTACTGCTTGGTCTGGTGTAGAAACCTTTTAATCGAACATGGTTAAATTGCATAATCCCGCTTTAATCGGTGTTGCTTGATAACAAATAACATTGGGGATTAACGACCGTGTCCTGGATATCCTTGCCTTATTTAAAAATCGTAAATGGCCACGACTTAAGCACGTGGTGTAGGCATACACCTGTCCGTTGCGTATGTAAAAGATATACTCATTTGCTGGGGTGACCCGCCGTGATTTATATTTGTGGTGTGTTGTTAAATCTTGTTCGGTTTATTTATACCGGCCATAAATGTTGGACAAACATGTAAATCTGATACAAGATTATTATTAATATAATTTTCCCAAGTTATAAAAGAATATTTGTGCCTTATGCATTTAAATCAATTTTTTTATAAATGTTTTCAAAAGAGTCAGTTAATTGTATTTACCAGTGTAAACTAACGTATTTTTCAAAAAGATTAAGTGACAGGTACTGTTCGTAATTGGCTGGGAGCTTTGGGCATTAGTTAAGGAATCTTGCAAGTTCTTAATGCCTAAAGTCTGTTGAACAATATTTTGTTTTATGTTTTAGATCCGCCTGTGGATCCTCTTACAACCGTCTGTATAATATTTTATTCGTACTTTACATTTTGGTTTGTAATAATATTTTCTACCAAGACTTCCGCTGTGCAATAAACTGTGTATATTTGACTATGATGATATCAACTACGTCACAATACTCCCCGCTGGGCCCACCGGTAATATATGGAAATATCGGGGATGTGACAGGTTGGTATCAGAGGTAACATTGAGTGAATTAAACACTAGCCTTTTGTGTTTAATCTCAATGACACAGTTGCACATTCCTTGACTTTCGAGTCTAGGCAAACGACCTAGGATTAATCCTAATCTTATTGGTTTATATTTTTGTTTGTTTTTCTTGTTTTGACAGGACTACATTCTAAACATGCCGCCAAGAGTCCGTGGAAGGGGAGGATGAGGAAAGACACCAATGGGAGCAAGAAACGACCATGAAGCAGGGCCGTCACACAGACGCACACCCTCAGCATCCTTTAGCTTCAGCCAGCATGAGGATTGGAGAACCTATCTCTAACCAGCGAGGCGTTCTGTCTCGCTTAGCTCTTCGCCCTCGTACCACAACTCATTCGGGCCACAACAGGGAGATGAGCCCCATGACTTGCACCACTCGTACATTCCCTTGTAGTGTTCCGACTCTCACCACTCTTTTCTAAACCCCCCACCTTACTTTCAAAGCCGTTTCAACCCCATGAACCAAGTTGACGAACCAGTGGATCATAATCCATTGGGACCAGCAGACCACTTTCCCGAGTACCAAGACATGGACATGGACGTTGATCCCGATCACGCCATGCCACCTACAGGGACGCCTATGCATCCCATCGAAATTTCCAACGGATCTTCTTTTCATGGTTCGCCGTACAGAGGCCCCGATATATGGGCCGAAAGGTGGAGCACTTATAAGTGGGAGTTTACTCCCCCTCGCAACCCACCTCCACCACAATGGGCTCCCTCTGAGGACCCACATTTTCAGGCGGTCACGCCACCGCCACCACCAGCACTGGAGAAGCCTCCACCGCCAGAACCGTCGAGTCAAAGAAGAAGAAGTGCATGGATATCCGTGCGAGGGGGGTTCCATTTCAGCACCCCTCAAAACTCCAGCAACTACCCTCCACTCCATGAAGACCCACAAATGGGTGGGCCTTCAAACACTGTTTCTGAAGTCGATTCCGCACCGGTTGCACCACCACCACCACCCATGGGTTATGAAAACCCAATCCCTGCGTACCCAAATACTGCTGGGTACAACCCGTTTGAGCCACAAGCTTACTCGGGTTATAACTACCATGCACCTGTTGTCGATCCATATGTTGAGGCAGCAAACTTTAATGCTCTCTACCCTTAGCCCTTTCCACCCGCGTACCCAACTGGGTACCCCGCTTACGGGTATCAATACCCGCCACCTCCACCACCACCTCAGCAGCAGCAGCAGCCACCGCAACCTCCACTTCAACAACCGTAGCAACAAGAAATTCTCCAAAGGTTGCACGAGGTGGAACAAAGGGTGGAAGAAGAGAATAGAAGTCGCCTAAGTCTTCTAAAGGGTTTGGCAAACCTCATCAAGGGGAAAAAGAAGAAGGATCGTTAGAGACCTTTATTTATTGTTTTGTAATTTTCCATTTCAAATTAAGTCCTTGTGTGGACATTTCTTTTATGTATTTAGTCCCTGTTTGGACTTGTTTTCTTATTTTAGTCCCTGTGTGGACAAGTTATTTATTTAAGACTCGTTTAGGGCAAGTGTTGTAATTCTTAGGATTATTTATGACAAGTTTCCTTTTGAAATTACTGTTGTCATTATACAAATGCTTACATTGTAACCTTTGTTAAAACTATCATTTCAATTTATAATTGATCTGCTATAAAATCTCAAAAGATAATCTTAAAGGTATAACCTAGCCTAAATGTCATTATAGAAATGGCTATGATGGTAAATCATTTTTAAGATAATAAATTCTTGTTAACATCTAAGAACATGTTAGCACTCTTGACAAAAATGTGATTCGAGAAAATCACACTAGTCATCCTAATATTGGATTCTTCCAATTCCTTATCTAGCCAAATAATCTAGAAAATCATGGCTGATATCATCAAATGAGACGATTATATTAAGGCATCCACTATGTGAGGCCATTATAACAAACGGCAGTAGTAGTCTATGACTCCCTGTCAAGAAAGGTGTTGAACTAGGTTCAAACCTTAATGCGTCAATCCTATAAGATCATGGCTTATAAATTAAAATTGTCCTTGTGACAAGGCCTTTTTGTGCCACTTTAATATCCTTAATTGTTTTTTTAAACTGGGAATAATTATGATAAAAAGTTTAAATAAAATTAGATTAACAAATTAACCAATATGGTCTATTTATACCATGGTTATTGAATCACCGCAAATGATGATTCAATAGTAGACCACTAAATGAGTTGTTGTCAATTGTTTTATAGCAATCAGGCTTCACCATGGTTGACTCGGATGAAGTTAATAGTCATCCTAATGAAAGGAATGATAACACAAGATTAAACATAACGGGTGCTGATCTGCAAGCATTGATAGACAATGCTGTATCTAAAGCTATTGGAAGAGTGTTCAAAGGGCCGAGTGCTACTCACACCAAGACTTAATCAGTAGCTCATACTAAGCCCCCTTCCAAAACACATATATCAAAGAAGGACGATTCTCAGCATTCGTCAAATCAGAAAAGTCAGCCGTCTAAGAAGATAGTGTTGGAACAAGAACCTCGTTCAAAGACTTGCTCTTACAAATACTTTGTCTCTTGCAAGCCATGAGATTTTACAGGTGAGAAAGCTGCCATAGATTGTGTGGCATGGCTTGATGAAATGGATACCGTTGTGGATATAAGTCGATGTGCTGAGCAAGATGTTGTGAAATTCGTATCGCGGTCGTTTAAAGGGGAAGCATTGGCTTGGTGGAGATCGTTAATTCAAGCCACGGGGAAAATCCCACTCTATAACCTATCGTGGGCGGAATTTGTGACACTAATGAACGAAAACTTATGTCCTCAGCATGAGGTAGAGAAGATAGAAACAGACTTCTTGACTCTGTTCATGAAGAATTTTGATTGCCAAGCTTATGTTACGAGTTTCAACACTATGTCCCGACTTGTCCCCTATTTGGTTACACTTGAACCTAAGCGCATAGCGCGCTTCATTGGAGGCATGGCCCTGGAAATTAAAGGAAATGTTAAAGCTTCTAGGCCTACCACCTTTAGGTCAGTGGTGGATTTGTCCTTATCTCTCACTCTTGATGCAGTTAGGAATAAGTCTGTTAAGGCTTTTGATGAGGGAAAGAGGAAGAGGGATGATGAGAGCTCACGTCGCTTCGATAAGAAAAAGAAAGGAAATTCAGAGTTCAAGAAAAGTGATGAGTTTAAGAAAAACTCAAATCAGTCAGGTGACAGACCCGTGTGTAAGAACTGTAGGAAGCGCCATTCAGGAAAATGCACAATTGATCCGCAGGCTAAACTCTGTGGAATTTGCAAGACAAAGGGTCATAAGACATTAGAGTGCAAGGATCTGAAAAATGCAACTTGTTACAGTTGCAATGAAAAAGGGCATATTAAGACCAACTGCCCGAAACTCGTAAAGAAGCTCGAAGAGGCGAAAAAGACCAACGCTCGAGTGTTCCAAATGAATACCAAAGAGGCAGTGCAGAACGATATTGTTATAACAGGTACTTTCCTCATAAATGATGTTTATGCTAGAGTTTTATTTGATTCTGGTGCAGATAAGTTATTTGTAGACAACAAATTTAGTAAACTGTTAAATCTGCCTATTAAAAATCCAGACATAAAATATGAGGTAGAATTGGCCGATGGTACCTTAGAAACCGCATCAACAATTCTAGATGGATGTTTCATATCCATTAGGAACCACTCTTTTCCGTTGTCTTTGTTACCGATGAAATTGGCAGGGTTCGATATAGTTATAGGCATGGACTAGTTATCTCTTAACCAAGCTCAAATTGCCTGTGATAAGAAGCAAGTTGTTATCAAAACCCCTTATGGTGAATCGATTACTATTCAAGGAGATACGCAGTATGGATTGCCTGAACAAGTATCTATGCTTAAGGCATCTAAGTGTTTGAAGAAAGGTTGTGTCATTTACATGGCATAGGTGACCATAGACGTGCCAAAGCCCAAGATAGAAGATATTCCGATTATTTCAGAATACACAGACGTTTTTCCTGAAGAACTACCTGGGTTGCCTCCTGACAGACAAGTGGAATTCAGGATTGATATTATACCAGGAGCAGCACCAGTCGCACGAGCTCCTTATCAGTTGGCACCGACTGAAATGAAAGAATTAAGCACCCAGTTGGATGATTTATTGGAGAAAGGTTTTATTCAACCAAGCTCGTCTCCTTGGGGAGCGCCAATTCTATTTATGAAGAAGAAAGATGGCTCAATGCGTCTATGCATTGATTATCATGAGCTGAACAAAGTTACAATCAAGAACCGAATATCCATTACCCAGGATCAACGATCTGTTCGATCAGCTACTAGGGGCAAGTTTCTTTTCAAAGATCGATTTGAGATCGGGCTATTATCAGTTGAAGGTCAGAACCGAAGATGTACACAAGACCGCGTTTAGAACAAGATATGGCCATAACGAGTTCTTAGTGATGCCTTTTGGGCTCACTAATGCACCTGCAGCATTTATGGATCTCATGATGTAACATCCGTCAAAATCGGACCTCCGAAATCCGACCCTGATTGTAAAAATGGCATCTTTTTAACTAAACAAAAAAAATAATAAGGATAAAAAAATATATATTTTACTAATTGATCATCGTCACGTATCACATTCGATTAAAACCGGACAGGAAACATTAATTTATAAAGGTTCACAGTTAGTATCGTTATAATCACATAAGCGAAACATAAACGGAGTTAATGATTGTTGGTTAATTAAAGTTATAGTTTGGTGTTTGTTTTGTAAGAATTTAAAACTTTAAAATGAATTAAACTAGTTTGGTTGGTAAGTTAACATTATATAAGAAATACACTAAGTTAGTATAATATCAGGGACTAATAGGTAGTTAAATGAAACTTGAATAACCTCAGGGGCCAATCTGCAAATCACCGAAAGTATAATTAAAAGGAATAAGAAAAAAAGGGTGTGTGGGACGGGTTTCGAACCCGTGTATACCCACACAACAAACGCGTAATAAACCAACTGACTAACATGATGTTTGTGATGAGATTACTCGCGTTTTATACTTAAAACAATAACAAACGAGTGGACTTTAGTAATATTTAACCTATAACCAGAAACTGAACCAGTTTGTCCTTCTTCTTCGCTAGCGACCCATGTGAGACTCAAGTCTTAAATCCTTTTACATGTGACGTTTTGCATCCATTTCTTTGCTCCAGATTAATCGTCTTTATGGATATTAAAGGTATGAATTAGTTAAATCGTTACATAATATGTTTAATTACGCTATTCATTTAGACATTTAATCACCATTAAAGTACCTCATGAACACTTAACGAGTTATGAGCCAAACCGTTAAATCAACCTCCATAACTTATACCGATTGAAGCTCTGAACAAATCATGCAAAACCCCACTGGAAATTTATCATTTCATCAATCCTACATCACGAAGTTAATTGAAGAACAATCTAGGGCTCGTAACTTGATTCTACAATATCACCTTCAATTCTCAATCTTTTCAGGTAATTCCAAAGCCTATTGTGCTTTATTTTTCATTCTCTACAAAAGCCCTCTATCAATTTCTGCGTTAGAAGGCTTCCTTATCTGAATTTAATTTTAGTTGAAATTAGGGTTCTTCATGCATAGTATTTGGGGCTTTTAGATTTAGACCTGTGTTTTGATGAAATTGAAAGTATAATGTTGTTATATATCATATTAGCATGTTATGTGTAAACTTTGGGAATTTTTAGATATCAAATTGGAATTTTGGTGAATTATATATATTTTAATCGCCAGTTAAATCAAATAAAATTACAAGATAGTCTTGAATAAATTCAATAAATAGTTTTATTGATTATTTCAGGTTATATCAACACTATGAAATTTCTATTTAATTTTTCCTTATTATTTTGGGAATTCATGAATTTAATTTGGATTTATACATGTTGGTATTAAAAAAAATATTAGTTTATCGCAAATAAATTCTGTAAATATTATTACTGATTTTTTATAGATTCTATAATTGTTTTGAGACTCTTATGCGAATTTTCTATAATTTTTTATAATCATCTTGTTAATGGATTAATGGATCTTCATTTAAGTAAATAAAATTTCTTTATAAAATTTATTATTTTAAATTAAAACATGTGATGACCATAAAATCAAAGGTATGATTTTGTTAGATAAATTCTATTAATTAATCAAAATTGATAGCATTTAACGATTATGATAACGTACTAAATTGTTATTACTATATAATTAATCATGACTTTTATATAAGTATCGATTTATCTATTATAATGAATAATCATTTAAGCCCCAAATAGGAGAACCCAACTTTCTAAAAATTTAGATATTGTCCTTTCGTTCAAGTATTTCGTTGTTTAGAATCTTGGTTATTTTTATTCTAGGGTGATTTAGTCAATTGTTATACCTCGTGTACTCGTGCGGTAATTCTCGTGGATTAACTCTTCGCAACCTGTGAGTAAACTCTCTCCCCTTTTTGTCATTAACTTTTTGGGGTGTATCAATGTGTCTCGTTCAATTGTTTTTATCTAAAATTGAGCATGCAAAGTCTAGTGTGTCATATATGCATTACTTGTTGTTGTTGATTGTTTGTTGAGGTTGTTTGTTGAAATTATTGTTGTTGTTATTGTGTTGGTCATCATAGTCAATAGTCATTCATTCAGTGGATCCACGGCTGACCTTTCCTCATGACCTGGAGATGTCGGTATCGCCCCATTAGTTTTGGGCTGACCTTTCCTCCTAACTATGGGATGTTGGTATCGCCACAGTCACACCCTTTTTGGGTGTGGGACGCAAGGTGTTGATTTTGGTTTTGGTTTTGGTGTTGGTCTTTGTTTTATACATTATTCAACTGCCTTTCTATGTTCATATTACTTGTGCATTGCTTTCACATGATCGATTGCATGCTTAATATTTAAATTATTATTTGGATTTAAAAATGTAAAACATATTAGTTTTATTTCTAAATTTTAAATGGTAAATCTATTTTACTTAACTAGGGTTTACTCGCCAGCTGTTGTAGCTGACCCAAACATATTATTTTACACATGATACAGGTGTAGAGAATTGAGGACTGGACTGGATCAGTATCACGTAGGAACTTTGCCTTAGTAATTAAAAGGACAAGTTGATGTATCATTTGAATATTTGAAACTTATATGTAAAGTGTGACATTAATCATGATATGTTTAATTATGTAAGTTTAATAGTGTCATAAGCTTTGGGCAATCATCATGCTCCGTACCATTCCGCTGCGGGTCGGGGTGTGACACATGAATCATGTCTGCAAGCCGTATCTAAACAAGTTTGTCATTGTCTTCATTGTTGACATACTTATTTATTCAAAGAGTCAAGCCAATCATGAAAAACATCTCCAATGCATCCTTAAACTTCTGCAACAAGAGAAGCTCTACGCAAAATTCTCTAAATGTGAATTATGGCTCCGAGAAGTCCAATTTCTTGGACACATGGTAAGCTAGCGTGGCATCCAGGTGGATCCCGCTAAAATTGAAGCAATTATGAATTGGCAAGCACCTAAGACGCCCACTGAAATTCGCAGCTTCTTAGGTTTGGCAGGTTACTACAGGCGTTTCATTGAAAACTTTTTAAGGATTGCTGCACCTTTAACTTCTTTAACTCGCAAGAATATGAAGTTTGATTGGGGTCCCAAACAACAAGAATCTTTCAAGATTCTAAAACAGAAACTAAGCAATGCTCCTGTGTTGACATTGCCAGAACGGATGGAAGAGTTTGTTGTTTACTGCGACGCATCGCACACTGGAATGGGTTGTGTGCTTATGCAAAAAGGCTAAGCGATTGCCTATGCGTCACGTCAACTGAAAGTGCACGAAAAGAATTACACCACCCATGACTTGGAACTGGGTGCCGTAGTATTTGCGCTCAAGCTTTGGAGGCATTATCTGTATGGAACCAAGTGTGTGATATATTCAGATCACAAAAGTCTTCAACACTTGTTCCATCAAAAAGACCTCAATATGAGACAACTTCGTTGGATGGAAACTCTGAATGATTATGATTGTGAAATTCGCTACCATCCGGGCAAGGCGAATGTGGTAGCTGATGCTTTAAGCAGAAAAGAAAGGATTAAACCTATACGGATTAATGCCAAGATATTGAACTGAAGAACAGTCTGAATGAAAAACTGTTAGCCGCTCAGAAGGAAGCTATATTGGAACCTAACTTTCCAAATGAAAAGTTAGGTGTAACTGCTGATCGATTGTCTTTTGGCAAAGATGGAATCCTCAGATTGAATGGTCGAATCTGGGTTCCAATACATGGAGGACTTAGAGATGTAATCCTCCAAGAAGCTCATAGTTCCAAATATTCAGTTCACCCGGGCAGTGATAAGATGTATCAAGATCTGAAAGCAAATTATTGGTGGATATGTTTGAAGAAATCTATAGCCACATATGTAGCTAATTGTCTGACGTGTGCACAGGTTAAAGCCGAACATCAAAAGCCGTCAGGTTTACTGCAACAACCAGTACTTCCCACTTGGAAGTGGGAAATGGTAACTATGGATTTCATTACCAAGTTACCAAGGAGAAAACGTGGAAATGATACGATATGGGTTATAGTTGACAGACTGACAAAGTCAACTCATTTCATACCCATCAAGGATACGCATAGCTCCGATAAACTAGCCCAGCTATATGTGTATGAGATTGTATCTCTCCACGGAGTGCCAGTATCTATTATATACGATAGGGATACTAGATACACTTCTCATTTTTGGAAAAGCTTCCAGCAATCTCTAGGCACTCGTTTAAATTTCAGTACTACTTATCATCCTCAGACGGATGGATAAAGTGAGCGTACTATCAAACATTGGAAGATATGCTCCGGGCTTGTGTTATTGACTTGGGTGGAAGTTGGGATGACCATCTTCCTTTGATTGAATTTTCATACAACAACAGTTATCATTCGAGCATTCAGGCCGCGCCTTTTGAGGCATTATATGGAAGGAAGTGCAGAACGCCTGTTTGTTGGCCGGAAGTTGGGGAAACCCAACCGTCAGGACCTGAAATAATATTCGAGACGACGGACAAGATTGTTCAAATCCGTGATCGACTAAAAGCTGCTAGGGATAGGCAAAAGTGCTACGCAGATAAGAGGCGTAAACCTCTAAAATTCGAGGTAGGTGATAAAGTACTACTTAAAGTGTCACCCTGGAAAGGTGTGATGCGATTTGGTAAAAAGGGCAAGTTGAGCCCAAGATATATCGGACCATTCGAGATCATCGAATGTGTCGGGAGTGTGGCCTATAAGCTGAATCTACCTGAAGAACTTAGCGGAATACACAATGTGTTCCACATCTGCAATTTAAAGAAATGTCTAGCTGATGAGTCGCTAGCGATGTCTCATAAAGACGTGCAGATTGACGAAAGTCTGAAGTTTGTTGAAAAACCTTTATCGATCGAGGATCGACAGGTTAAAAGGCTTCGGAAGAAACAAGTGCCAATCGTAAAGGTGAAATGGGATGCCCTTAGAGGCCCAGAATATACATGGGAAGTTGAATCCACGATGCGACAGAAATACCCTCATTTGTTTCAGTAAATCTCAATGTTAAGATTTCTTTTAAGGGGATGAGGATGTAACACCTTGCAAAATCATGTCCAATTTAATAACGACATGTGTCATAAACCCTAATCGTGTAATGAATTATTTATGAGGGACTAAAGTTGACAAACAAAGAAAAGATGTGTGTGGAAGGGCCAAAAGTGTCAACATCTGAAAACTATGCCTTTAAATAACCTTATATGACATTCGTATTCTTAAACGATTGAATTATTGGACGTAAGAAGACATTTGTGAAAATCAAGTGAAACTTATAACACGAAGGGGTTAAATGTGTCATCATGTTAATTTTTACCTCTGAGTGACCTTTTAACGATCCCGGAACTTCGTAGTGTTCAATTATATTTCTGAGAATGCCAAGTGATAAAAATATATGATTTCGATATCATTATTAAAAAGTTGTGCTAGATTTCATAAATAAGGGTTAAAAAGCGTCAACAAAGTGAAACTAGTGTTTTCGGTTATCGTTTAACGAAACCGGACCCAACGGTGTTTGATTATATTCTAAAGATCATCCATATACTATCTATAAGGGTTGAAAATGCTTAAAAACAAAGTTGTTATGCTTAAAAAGGTACAAGGACCAATTCTGCCATGTTTGAAACTTGAACTGCTGGTCCCCTATAGGGTCCGCTGCGCGACCTCGAACCTGGTGTGCCGTAGCGCGACGCGACGGCCTGATGTCGAGAGAATGCCTGCACAGGTGCAGGTCTTGCATGGTTTCAGCTCCAATCCTTGCTCCTGGCTTCTTAACTCGAATTCTATGGACTCTAATGGTTTTTAAAAACCACTATGGAAACATGTACACATCAGAGAGCAACAATAAACAACTGGGATGATCTGGCGGTGCTCTCAAACACTATAAACAGAGCATTGGGGCATCCTCATTTCTTGTTCATTTAAAATATTTCACTCTCACACTTGCTGAAGCTTTTGGAGCATTCTCTAGAGCATCCTGATCTTGAAGGAAGCTCTCTAAGTTCAAACTTTCGTGCTAAGGACCATTGTAAGTGTTCTTAGCTCCTGTAGTTCAGTTTTTATTAGTATAAGGACCGAAGGTCAAAGATAGCGTAATTCTGCTTTGACTTCTAATTTAATCATTAACGGTCCAGCCATGGTTCTAAACGAATGTGGCTATGTGTTGGTAATTAAGTAGGTGATAATCCCTCAAAAGGGTACCTCCTAATTATCACGTTTACTTAGTCAATTGTCAGGTCAAAGTAATGAATAGAAAAGTCAAACGAGTCAGTTTTTATAAAAGAATTCATAACTAATAATGTAGAAGCTATAAAATACGTTTTATCACTTTAATAAATTGGTAAATATTATAAGAACATGTTTAGACATGTTCAACCCAACAATTCTCAGTTTAGGCTCGGTTCGCAACCGAAAGTCGCAAAAGTTGACTTTTACTTTGACTTTCAGTTCTGACCCGAATTAGCTTAGTATCTTTTTGCCTTAGGGTTCATTTGTTACCATATTATATGTTATTATAACCCTCTGAGGTTATACTACATGGTCCCTTAGAAATCAGAGTTCATTTGCATGTTTCCGTTATTTGCTTTAATTTGACTATTATGCCCTTATAATGTAAAAACGAGATTTTTGGATATATGAGTATACAAATAGCTTTGTTACTAATATATAAGCGTGTCAAATTAATTTGACATCCATTTCTGGTCTCAAACTAAAGTTATGCAAGATATCATAAAATTAAACTTTTTGTTAATTAAACTACACTTTTTTTTTACCATAAATCATGTTTAAACCCAAATTTTGGCACCAAACTCATTACTTACTGTTTTGATATTATTTTTAAGGATTTTTGGAATATTGGGTCAGATTATAAACTGACCATATCATTGAGTTCTCGTATAATTCGATAAATGACGATAATACCCTTTTGTTAATAAAATGAGATTAACATATCAGTACCATGCCAAACCTTTTTCTACTGATTTTATATGAAAAATAAAATATTTTAAACATTCAGGACTGATCAAAATCTCAGAATTTCATAAAGATCTCAAATATCGTCAATTGCCGACTTTTACGATAATTTGGTACATAGTATGGTTTAAAACCATATTTAACACCTAAGACTTGTTACCTACTGATTTTATAAATAAATTTTAATATTTTACAGTAAGTACAAGTCATGAACTCAGACTTCCAAATTTGTCCTTAAAAACATATGTGAAATGACCAAAATGCCCCAAGGATGCATAGTTTGGCCATAAATGGTAAACACCACATATGTATGATATCTTACTCATTTAACATTGCAAAATAAATATTTTTACAGAATTTATTAGACCAAAACCTCAGTTTATAATTAAACCTCTTTTATAAATTTTAAAATGACCAAAATACCCTTACGGGACTCAATTTGGTTTGAAAATCTTTTTGGGCATAATTGTTGATATCCTACTGATATCATAACATATTTAAAGCATAATAACTTATGGAAATTGTACATGACTCATCCGGCTACCCGTTATGCATATACGCGTTCGGTACGGTTTATGTAACTAGTTTGCATAAATTAGCCGGAACGGGTCAAACCTGTCACACCCTGACTTTTGCGGAAGCGTATGATGTGTGACTTGTTCAATATCATTGCATTCAATTATAATAAACAACTATATGATCAAAAAGATGTTCATCCATTCATAAAGTTCAAAACATTACAAACACCAGTCAATCAAGTTTCAAACGACACAACTTTTGACTAAGTTACAAACCAAAAAAAGTGGATGACATCTAACTTGGAATTTACTTCTAGAAACAACACCCGCACCTAAGATCCAACTTGTTACCTGAAATGCATGTAATTTTGAAAAACATCAACAAAAGTTGAGGGAGTTCATGCGTTTTGTATGAGTACTGATAAGCTTGTAAACATTTGATAGACTCCTTTGAAAACAGGTATGAAAAGCATCTATGAATAGATCAAATTAATGTTTTGCAAGGACATTAATGTATGTGATGACATAGGGAGCACTCAATATGAGTAGGCTTATACCCTCATCGATTTCCCTCGACTGTGTCGAATTTCCCCTTGACTGTGTTAAATTCACCTTGACTGTGTCAATTTACCTTGACTGTGTCAAATTACCCTTGACCGTTGTCGAATTACCTCGACTGGGACACCAAAGCACTTAAAGTGGTCACATAAGGACCATGAGTGGGGCTCGGCCGTACCCGTTAGATCTAATCTTTGTCCATATTTCTTATGAGAGTTAATGGCATTTCAATTTCAATCTATGCTCACATGATCTAATAGTTCATTTCAAAGCCAAATCATACCATTTAAACATTCGTAACATGTATTCCACCCCCGAGAGTTATAAATCCGAAAACAGTGAAGAGAAAAGGGGGACATGAACTCACAAGTTTGCATCCAGCAATCTCGTATGCTCAAGGTCCTCCTATGAGTCGTACAACTACCTACACATGTGCCATGTTTTATAAGACGCTTAGGTCGTGTCACGACTCTTTGTCTTAGTTGTTCATTACGAATTGTTTTGGAAATCTTGGTGTATTCTGAGTTACATCATTGATGTATATTATAATATTCCAAAGTATATAATTATTTGTTAAAATAATAAATAGTTTAACTTAAATTATATTTATTAAATTATCGAAATATTTGTTAAAATAATATATTTTAACTTGCCACATATTGTATTTGTACATGTATAACTTTTCCCAAGGATGGGTGTATTCATACTCGTGTTCTTAAACTTGCGTATTTTGCTAAGTATCGGTGGCGTATTCCGGTGTATTTATACGTATGAGAGTACGTATTTTTATTGAGTTTATTAAGTATTCTTATACTTAATTTTGTATTTATACTTTCCGAAATAATATTTTCAATAAAGAAAATCACCAACATATGTATATATATTCTTAAAATATATATATTTTTAAGAAATCATTTATAGAAATTTATCTATACTCCTTCTTGGCAAAAATATATTTATATTTTCACATAAACCTCAAAAAGAATATATTTTCAAGTCTAACTTAGAAAATATATATAAATCTATTTTTCACCCAAAAATAATGTATTCTTTGTTTATTTAAGAAAATATATATTTTCTCCAAAAATAATATATCTTCTAATAATTTCAAGGAAACATGTATATTTATCCTTACCAAAAAATAATATATTTTCTTCTTGTCAAAAATATGATTCATTTTGTAATACTTATGAAAATCATATTTTTGTCCTCTTGGTTTCCAAAATACCGTTTACCCAAAATATACTTACGAATTTAATTCCGGAATATTTATTGTAAGTTATGCTCCTTATTCGGTTTCTCCAATATTTTGGGTATAATTTGTATATTTATTTCTTGGATTTTTTTTGGTGTTTCTGGCACTTTCCGTTACCTATGTCATCACTAGGAAGACAGTTTTGTAATCCCTACTTTTCTACACACTATACTAGTGTACACTTGGTCCTGGGGCTTATTTTGTGTCTTAACATCATGTCTGTCTAAGTACTGAACTCCCGTCAGTACTTCTAGTTTGTCTGATAACTGTGCCAACTCTGCTCTGTGCATTAATAGAACTATATTGTGTTGCATGTAGTAATGATAAAAGTCTCGCATCATGAAATGCCATTGTATGTATATAACAGTAATCATAAATTCATTCGTCTTTTAAACTAAATCATGCATAGTATTAAAGCATAGATTACTGTTAAATTATTATACGGAATGCATGGAAAAGTGCTAGTTGTCACATTCCCCTCCCGTTAAAAGAATTTCGTCCCGAAATTCAAGCCATGCCATCGGTCGCAGGGGAGTTGTGAATCAAATGTGGACACTTAGGCTTAATTTGGCCTTCATGTTCCCAAGTAAATCCTAGGCCATGATATGAATTCCAACGAAATCTAACAAATCAATTTCGACTTCTCCGTGTTTTATGGACTTCCAGTCCGCAACCTCATCGGGTTCCTAAATTGGAGTTTGTCGTTGACGTGAATCTTATTTGCGGGAATAAAGACTGTTACTTGAGTCAAACTCGTCTAAAGACTAGACACGTGAAACGCGCCAGGATCACTTCTAAGTTCTTCCGAAAGTTTCAGCTTGTAATCAATGGTCCCGATCCTTTCCAGGATCTCAAAAGGTCTAATATACCGTGGGTTCAACCTCCCACACTTTTCAATCGTACCACGCCTTTCCAAGTTGAGACTTTCAATAATATCATCTCTCCAAACTTAAATTACAACGGTTTTCTCCGTTTGCCGGCGTAGATTCTCTATATACCACATGCTTGACTTGATACGATCACGTATCTGAACGATCTTGCCTTTAGTTTTCTTGAACCAATTTGGGGCTAGTAAATCGTTTATCTCCGGTCTCCGTCCAACGCAACGGGGACCGACACCTACGTTTCATATAAAGCTTCACACGAGGTGGCCTAAACGGCGGTGTGATAAATATTATTGTAGGAAAACCTCACTAAGGGCAAGTGAGTATTTCAACTTTTCATCAAAGTTCATCACACAAGCATGTAACATTCCCACCACAGTCTGTATCGTTCGTTTACTCTGGCCGTTCGCCTGAGGGTGAAATGCAGTACTAAGGTTCAACCGTGACCCATACGCCTTCTGAATCGTCTGCCATATTCTTAGCACAAAATGACCATCTCAGGCGGATAAAATAGAAACAGGCACTCCATAACGTGCCACAATCTCTCTAAAATAAATCTCTGCTAATTTCCTTGTGCTGTCTTCCTCACTGTTCGGTAGGAAATGTGCAGACTTGGTGAGTTGATCAATAATCACCCAAATCGTATCGTGACCTCTTTGGGTTCTTGGTAGCTTTGTAATGAAGTCCATTAACGTTCGTTCCCACTTCCACCTGGGAATCTCAGGCTGTTGCAGCAGCCCTGATGGTTTCTGGTATTCTGTCTTAACTCCGACACGAGTAAGACAGTTACCCACTTATGTAGCTATATCAGCTTCCATCTTGGGCCATCCATACTAATCCTTCAAGTCTTGGTACATCTTGTCGGATCCAGGATGGATCGAGTACCTTGACCTATGAGCCTTGTCCCAAATCAAGCGTTCGTAAATTGTCGCAAAACGGAACCCCAAGTCGTCCCATGAAGTATAATGTTCCGTTTACCTTAGGAAATAATTGCACTTCATTCCATGTAACACTTCAGCTTGAAGGTTCTCTAGTTTGAGCGTCTCTCGCTCAGCTTCACGAATCCAGGTGACAAGATTTGTCGGCATGATCATCTCTAAGGCTCACACCCTTAGAGGCTTTGCGCATTCCTTACGGCTCAAGGCGTCTGCTACAATGCTCGCCTTATCCAGGTGACACTAAATCTCACAGTCGTAATCATTCAGTAGCTCTTTCCATCTAGTTATCTCATGTTTAAGTCCTTATGATCAAAGATGTGCTGCGAACTATTGTGATCAGTAAAGATCGTGTAGCGTTTTCCCTTACAAGTAATGACGCCAAAACTGCAACGCGCAATTACTGCACCTAGTTCAAGGTCTCTTCTCATGATCCTTTGATCAACGTGGCGCGTACGCGATGACTTGGTCTCGTTGCATCAACACACAATTGAGACCTTGTCGAGAAACATCACAAAGACCGCAATCCTAATGGTACTGTCAGGTGAAGACAAGATAGGTATCGTCTGGGTTAGGGTTGTTAGCGGTCGAGCAATCCTTGAAAAGGTTTCTAGGAGTCGTCTGATACAGCCCACAATCCCCAAAATTCTTAGTTGTGTCTTTGGGACTCCTAAGTTCTTGACTGCAGGGTCGACATGAATCCCGTTCTTATTCACCCCGTGACCTAAGAATCTTGCTTTGCGAATCCAATGTTCGCACTTCGACATCTTAGCACACAACTGTTCCTTCCCCAAGAGTCCCAAGATAAATTGCAGATGTTGCTCATGACCTTCCTTGGTCTTTGAGCACATAAGAATATAATCAATAAATATAATCACGCTCTTATCCAGGTACGGCTTACACACCTGATTCATGAGGTCCATGAATACTGCCGGTGCATTTCTTAAGCCAAACGGCATGACAAGGAATCTCGTAATGCTCTAAGCGAGTCCTAAAGGTCGTTTTAGGGATACTTTCTTCTTGTATTCGCAGTTGAGGACACCCTGACCTCAAGTTGATCTTCGAGTAGTAACTAGAACCTTGTAATTGGTTGAACAAGTCATCAATTCTCGTTAAGGGGTACCGATTCTTGATGGTTAGTTGTCTATCTCCCTGTAACCTATGCGTAATACTTTTCCCATTAATTCTTCTGAGTTCCTTTCAGATTAGGCTGCGTACACGTATAAAAACTGTTGTCCTTCTTCCTAACGAATAACACTGGGGCTTCCCAAGGTGAGAAGCTCGGCCTGGTAGATCTCCTCTGTCTAGCAGCTCTTGCAGTTGCATCAGAGGCTCCTGTATCTCGAACGGAGCTAGTCGGTAAGGCGCCATCCGTCACTGGTGCCGCTCCTGGCATTAGGTTTATCCAAAACTGCACTTGTCGTTGTGGAGGTAACCCAGGCAAGTCTTCGGGGAAGACTTCTGGAATTTCCTTCCCAACGGGGTTGTCTTCTGGCTTTGGCTTCTTGGTCCCTTTATCGACAACATGAGCAAGGGAGGCTAAACAGCCTATCCAGAGGCGCTTATGTGCCTTTATGACCAATGTGAGACGTCGCAAATCCACCACCTTATGGGGCTTAGTGCCCTTGCATCTATTGCAAGAAGGTTGTGTACTATAAGTGTTTCATCATTCGCAAGAGGGATGTGAATGATCTTCCTTTTGACGAACAACTTCAGCTCTATCCTTGGATATCCAATCCATGCTGACTACAATATCGTGACTTCCCAAATCAACGGTAATAGGAGGTTCCCGCTCTCTAAGTTCCAAAAATACAATCTTTAATCACCTCATATTCTTTAACTAACCTTCCATTTGCCAATTCTAAAGAATACGGGGCGTCTATCCTACTTGAAACTAGGCCAAGTAGGTTCTTAATTCCTAAGGATACAAGGTTAAAGTTGGTGCCAGTATCAATCAAAATGAATGCATAGAGTTGGTTAGTAGGGAACGTACCCGTAACCGCATTTGGATCCTGGCATGCTTCACAAGCTCTGATCGTGAAGACTCTTCCTTGCTTGATTCTTCCTAGGGCAATCTTTCCTAAAGTGCACGACTTCACCACATTTGTAGCAACTTGGAACTCTACCATTATCTCTTCCGTCTTGGTTGCCGTCATCATTTCCTCCTTGTTTGGGATACTTTGCCCAACAGGCATCCTTGTAGTGCCCTTCTTTTCCACACCTATCACACTTAGGCCTCAGACAACGACCTTCATGGTGAAACTTGCATTCCTTGCATCTCGCCTTAGTCCCTAAATAAACTTTACCACCGGCCTTAATAGTGGCTCCATAAGCTTTCCTGCCACGAGGCGGGTCTACTTCCCTTCTTTTGTTTGCTTTAGAGCTTTCATAACTAACTTGGGTGCCTATCTTTAGGTTCTGTGACTTCCTTTTCTTATTGCCCGAAGACTCCACATGAGTCTCTTTCTTGTTTGTCTCAGATCCTGAAAACTTTCCCATACGAAGGGCTTCTTCAGTAAGTGCGACACTCAAATCGATAGCCTCTGTGATGGTTGGAGGCTTTGAGACAGTAACCATGCTCAGGATTTGAGGTGCAAGTCCCCAAATGAATCGCTCAATCCTCTTGAATTCCGGCTCGACTAAGTAGGGAACAACCCTAGACAAGTCGTGAAATCGTTGGACGTACTCAGAAATCTTCGGCCCGTCCATTTTCAAATTCCAGAACTCAGTTTCAAGCTTCTGGATTTCGGCCCTAGAACAGTATTTCTTCCGCATCAATTCCTTGAGCTTGTCCCAGCTCAGTGCATAAGCAGTAGCTTCACCAAGGGTCTGAACCTGTAGGTTCCAACAGGAGAGTGCGCCATCCAAAAACAACCCTGAGATGTAGGTAACTCTGTGCTTGGGCGAACATTTACTCATTCTCAGAACGGAGTCAGTCTTCTCTGCCCAGCGAACAAAAGCAACGGCACCTCCTGTGCCATCAAAATTCAATGGCTTGCAGTCCATGAACTGTTTATAGGTGCATCCAGTTGGAGGGTTACTTCCAGAAGTGCCACCTCTATGTTCAGAGCGGAGGGCTTCATGTTGCGCTATGGCTTGGGAAATGAACTCATTGAATTCGGCCTTAGTTAACGTAATGGTGTTCGTGTCACGTCTGGGCGACATTCTCTTCTGTCAAAAGGTATGGGGTAGGTTAGACAACATTCCATAATTGTCTATGAGGTACATATTACCACAAGCAAACATGTAATCACGCAATATCACATGCATATATAATCAACAATGTATAAGTAAGGAAACAACTACTGAGTTTTCATATATGCTTGACAACTTGACTTATTGTTTATAACAGGGAAAATAAAATGAACTCAAGGTTACATCACCTCGGTCATACTGTTGGTGCATGCGTCTGTCGACTTCGTCTTGTATCGAGTCTTGTTTGTATTTAGATAGATCAGGGCACGTAATACGAGAAAAATGTCAAATATAGGATGAGATGTGATTTCAAACGAAATTACTGATTTCGTTTGAGGCTGGTTCAAGCGGAATCACCTGCCTATATATATGTGTTGTCTGATTTCGTTTGAGAGAGTTCTGTAATTCCGGTTTGAGCCACGAAGTGCTGCCGAAGTGTCTACTCACTGTAATTCTTTGTCAAATCAATATAAAGACAGTTTAAAGTGTATTACTTGCTGAATTGAACTCAATACGTCTGTTTCCGCCATTCGTATTGAGAAAAACTCTTCTGATCGACTCGTTCAGGTCTGAAAACGATCCTACAAGTGGTATCAGAGCTCAGGAGGAAGAGTTCTTACCAATTCAGCTGCAATTTCTGATTTCTACACCTTCTTTTTCAAAATTAACAACTTTTCACGATTAAAATTGGCTAATTTTCTCACATGTTGTGCGAAACTGTGTTTTAACAAATCCTTGAGAAAATTGGACCTTAATTCGATCTAAAATTGATAAAATTTGTAATTTCGTTTGAAAATCAGCTTGAGATGATGACATCAGCAGCATTTCACACGGAATTAGACGGTTAATTCTGCTTGAAACTGGTATTTCACTTGAAAAGTTGGTTGATTTCGTTTGAAATTGGTAATTTCACTTGAGTGATTCCGTTTGAACTTGCTATTCCGCTCCAAACTGTAATTCCGTTTGAAAATTTCATACGAAATCAGGGATTCCGTTTGAAAAGGTGTTATTTCACACGAAATTAGTAATTTCGTTTGAAAGTGTATTCCGCTCCAAAGTGATTTCATGTGAAGAGGGATTCCGTTTGAGAAGGTATTCCGCTCCAAAGGGTATTCCGCTTGAAACTTAATTCCGTTTGAACAAGACTGTTTGTAAATTTTTGAAAACCGAAACATGGAAGGGGAATTTTATAATGCTTTTGCTACTACCCCGACTACTCCGGCTAGTGTTACCCAGAACTTGACCATGGAAAATGAAACGGGCACTATGCAAAAACCGCCAAAGCTTATGAACATTGAGGATTATAAAGGATGGGATGAACGATTTGAAAATTGGGTGCAAGCAAATTATTTGGATGCTTGGGAATGTATTGAGACGAAATATGTTAGACCAACAAATGATGACGAAGAGGAGATTGCTATCAAAGATATGAGTGTGGATGAGAAAAAGAAATACAAAAACGAAAAGATGATGATCAGTTTACTGCAACAAGCTGTTAAAGAGGATATTTTGGTATTATTGCAACACACTGGAAGTGCATATTCAATATGGAAGGCATTAAGATCCCAGTTTGTTGGAAGTCAAGAAATGATAAAAAAACAAAAAATCGCTTTTGAAGAAAGAGTTTGATCTATTTCGTGGTTTGAAAAATGAAAGCACAAAGCAGATCATTGAAAGATACTGCAACTTGTTAGTCAACATGAAGAGAGTAAGCATTACAAAAGAAAATGAGGAATTGATTGAAAAATTAGCTGATGCTTTGCCACATGAAACTTGAGGTACATATCTCATGATGTTGAGGAACAAGAAAGGGTTTAACAATTTAACTTTGAGCAAGTTCATTGAGAAATTAGAAGCTCAGGAGATGGAACAAAGAAAAATTTCAAGAATGAAAGATTTTGATGGTGAACAAGATATCGGTCTTTATTACAAAGCTGGTATTAATGACAAGATTAACATGTCACCAAAGGTTGAAACAGCTTTCAATGCTAAGAGTTCATCGGGAGGTTCTTCTAAAGGATCAAACAGCAAAATGAGTTTTTCATCATATCCGTCATTTGATCCAAACGTGTCAGCAACCAAGAATGGCAGAAAGTTACAATGCAACATTGTATTGAATCTTGAGAATGATCAAGATTATTCTGAAGAAGTTGCAAAAAGTCACATGTCTTTGTTGGGGACTGTTTTATAGTCATATGGTAGTTTAGTTGCAGGTCGGATCGGAAATCCAATGCTTATAAAAGAGGATTACGATCAGATTGATGCTGAAGAAATGGAATTGATGGAATTGTTGAGGAGAGCTGAGAAGTTCAAACAGATCACAGGAAGAGATGATTTCCGTGATGCATGTGTTTCTAATTTGGGTTTTGATAAATCTAAAGTTACTTGTTTTCGTTGCAGAGAAAAAGGACACTTCAAGAGGGAGTGCACTAATAGCGAAGCAAGTGGAGCTCAAAATCCGTTCAACAACAATGATTACTACCGGAAGGCCATCTATCATCAAGTTGCTCAACAACAACAAGAACCACAAGTGGCACATGGTAGAAAAACAATAGAGGAGTCTTCAAAGAGAGCATGTTTGGTGAATCAAAATGATAAAAAAATCATCTAACGGTTTCAGTTGGGATAAATATATTTCAGCTGATGGTAAAGCATGTCTGATAGAACAAGATGATGAAAAGTTACCTGAAGGTTTTAGCTGGGAAGGTTTTAGTTGGGATGATTACTGTCTGGATAAAGATATTTTAAAAGCACAAGTTTTTGTTACTCGTATTGAAGAAGATAGTGATGATGATAATGAGTATTATGCAAAACGAATGCAGAAACACTTGAAAATGAAGGAGGAAAGTGACAGTGAAGATGAAAAAGCTAAAAAGAAAAAGATCAAAACACCCATCAGTAGTGATGATGACGAAGTTCCAGTGATAAAGAGAAAGGTAAAGGAAGTTCCAAAGTTCAAAGTTGATGCAAGAAAGATTCCCATGAATTGTGAAACCAGTGAGATCATGAAAAAGAAAAACAGCGAATTGATTAACAATATGAACAGGTTGAAAGAATCATACGATGTTCTGAACAAAGCCATGAATCAATACAATCAATCAAGTGATGAACAAGCAACAACCATGAAAACACTTCAAGGAGCTTTCATGACAAAGCAGAAAGTGGTGAACAATTACATTGAGAAGTGTGCTGTGCTAGAACAAAAACTGGAAACACAAAGAATTGAAACTGAAAGAGTTAATCGATTATTAAAAAGTTACTCATGTACTTCTTATGTCATTGACATGATTTATCCAACTGTTGAAGGCATGAAGGCATTTGATGATGATGAAGTAACTGAAGAATAGATAGTATCTGAAGAAAAGACTTCTAAAAAGAAAAAGGAAAAGAAGAAGGAAACTGAAGTTAAGGCATCTGGTAAGAAACAAGGTGTCAGTTACAACAAGTGTCCACCCCCGCTTGAAAATGGATATTCTCCGAGAAATCCAAATTCAGAAAGAGTCGAAAAGGCAACAAACTTACAGTGGGAGTCGGAGTCTTCAGTTAACTTGCCAGAAAATATTGATGTCACTTTTACATCGTCTGACACTGATCAACAATCTTAATTGATGAAGAAAGTGGTGGATCATGTGTTAGATAACGATGAAATGGAGGAGTCAAAGTCGGAGTCTAAATCAGAGTCAAAGTCTAAGTCTGACATGTCAAGTCCTTCAGTAAAAAGGGAGAAACGGGTTAACAATAAAGAATTTCTTTTATCAAAATCGAATTTGAATGACGAAACATTCAAAGTTTCATATACATTGAATGATTCCGACAAATTATATTCTGATGAGGAATTTCCAATAAGAGGTGTCAAACCTGACATGATCAAAAAGGTTTTCAAATTAACAGAAATTAATATTTCTGAAATAAAAGATGTAAATCTTTCTGAAAAACCTAAAAAATACACCTCAAGAGTTCAACAAAGAGAAAACAAGAAAAAAAGTTTCAGTTCTGGTTCAGGTTATCGAAAGAAACCAAACCATAATGGTAATTTCAAATAGAAAGGTCTAGGTTTTATACCACCAGAAAATTATAAAAATGAAAAATATGTTCGAGATTTTAAATCAAAAATGATATTTGTTTCAGGCACATCTTCTGAAGAGGAAAAAGAAAATTTGTTCAGAAAGCAGTCGAACAAAGAATTCCTTGCGAAGAAGCAAGAAGAAATGGAGAAGATGGTGGATCAAAAGAAGAAGGATACTCGAACCTGTTTTAAATGTGGTAGAATTGGTCATCTAGCTGTGAAATGTTCACAAGCAATTCAAACCAAACAGGGAGTTTCTAAACTGAAAGAAAAAATGTTGAGTTTGAACCACCAATTGAGAGAACTAAACTTTTCAAAAATTCAAAATTCAAAATTGGTGAATGTTCAAAGAGGTTTTACAAGAAAAGTGCAAATCTTGACAACCAAAAATGGGTTGTTAAGAAATCTGATGATGGGTCTAGCAATGATTCTGATTCATCAAAATCAGAGGAGCTAACTTCGGGCGATGAATCTGATTCCATAAAATCAGACGAGCCACAGGTTATGGAAAAAGGTGAAAAATCAGTGCCGATAGTGGATGATGTGAACTTTCCACCACTTAGGGCTGAAAATTTTAAGAAGAAAATTGGTAAAGTTGAAATTTCAAATCAATTTTATTCTGATAAAAAGGTTTTTGATGTTGAAAGGGAATTTAACCCCACAATTCAAAATATTTTTGGAAAAATGATTGACAGGAAAGTCAAAGGGGTAAAGGAATTTTATGAGAAGAAAATGAAGAAACCAGGTAAGGGTGTTTTGTCCCAGGTTTGTGACTGGAATGGAACCTATTATGATGAGTGAACAGTATGATTTGCCGGAGCTCCCAAGTAGGTAATCGCAGAGCATGAATCGGCATCATTCTTGAAAAATTGTTTTTTTGAAAAGGTTGACTTGCCGAAGCTCCCAGGTTGGTAAGAGTGGAGCAGGAATCGGCATCTTTCTTGAGAAATTCACGAAAGTAATTTCGCCTTACAAGTGGTAAATCAGGGACATTAAGTTGTACTTGATTTTCTACAAGTGATATTTGTTGGTTGAACTTAAAAATGTTAAATTTTTTTAAGTGGTTGATAAAACAATGTGATAAAACCCCAAACCTACAAGTGGTTTATAAAATCAACAAAACTTATTTTTCGGAAAATCCATTTGATTAAAACAAACTTAAGTGTTTTGAAATCATTATGGGAAAATAGTTTGTTGTGAGGGGGAGTTCTGATTGTTTATGCCAAGTGGATGGCGAAGTGAAGCGATTTGATATCAGTTGTCATTTTATTTGTACAGTTTGTTTTCAAATTTCTCTTAAATGCTTTTGCATTTTAGGGGGAGTAAGAATTTCAGAAAATCCAAAAAAATTTGAAAATTTGAAAAAGTAAAAAACATGATAAAATCAAAATGGGTTTTGTTGTAAAAAAGAGGAAATGATAGTACATCAGTGGACAATCACAACATGCTAAAGAATTGGAAAGTCAAAATGTGATAAACGGTCTCACTGATGATGTGCCAGTAGGTTTTTACACATTTAGTAGATTGTGACGAGATATAAATCTAAATTTCAAACTTGCTTATATCGTGGGGAACATCTATTGGATATATGGGTAACCCCCGAAATCTTGTTTGAAAGGTCCCTCTTTCTGAGATACTAGGTCTTTATACTCAGTGATATCTGGGGTATTATCCCGGGACTTCTGATTTTGCGGAAGCAATGGCCTAGTCCCCGTATAATACTTTCTGCTTGCTTGAAATATAGCATCGCCCTCAGTACAAAAAAATGATGAAACATTGAAAAATGCTAATCATGTGCTGTTGAAACAAAAGATCCTCTAAAGGGGATACACCAAAAGTCGAAGCCGTCATCTCTCTGCTGAACGGAAGTTCTGACCTGAGCTCTCACGGCCTTCGCAATTTAACCCTTTACAGATATCATCTAGGTATACTCACCTGTAAGACTGAATATTGGGATCTGGATATGGGAGTATATTCTGAGGTGGGGCACGCGAATAAGTTTAAGTGCTTAAAACATTAATCTCGTATCTCGAAACAGTTGAACTTTGTGTGAAAATTTAAGTGGATCAGTATACTGACAATCTAAGTGAATCGTTTAGAACTTAAAATGTTTAAAGCTTAACGATGTTGGTGATTTGTCTCAAAATCTGATATGATCCTCTTACACAAACTTACAAAAAATATTGTTTGTATATATTTCTTTACTGCATTTCTTAATTTCAAAAACCCAAAAAGATTTTAAGAGTGTTTTCGCATAAATTTTTTAAAAAAATCAAAAAGATTTTCGACAACTGATGTTGGAGAGCTGATTTTCAAAATTCCAAGTGCTAAACATGATGACATTCAGTGAGGGGGAGTCAGTTTGAAAGATGAAAAATTTTTTGAATAGAAAAATGATATTTCTTCAAGAAGTTCATCAGTGATTAACATTGTAAAATCATTTATTGATTTGTATTTACAAATGATAAGCAGAGAATAAATTTGTCAAATGTTAAAATTGTGAAATTTATTGTAAGGTAGAGTTTGTGCAGATAGGCCAGGCTACGATCCCAGCTTGTCAAAAGGGGGAGTCTGAAGATTGAAGAGCCAAGTTCAGATCCTGAAGTTCACGCAAGCTGATGATGCTGATGAACTTAAGGAATCAAGAGATCTGATGGAATTGAAGATTAGATTAACATTCAAAGGGAGGTTATCTGTTGGTGCTGATGAAAAGAGAAGACAGAGTTGGATGATATTTACATTGTTAGATACTTCGAAGAGTTCGAGAGGACTGATAAAGACTAAAGATGCGAAGACTCGACACTGAAGACTCGTCAACATTCGAGGGGGAGTCTGTTGGTGCATGCGTCTGTCGACTTCGTCTTGTATCGAGTCTTGTTTGTATTTAGTTAGATCAGGGCACGTAATACGAGAAAAATGTCAAATATAGGATGAGATGTGATTTCAAACGAAATTACATGATGTAATTCCGCTTGAAATAATCAAGACAGCTTCAAACGAAATTACTGATTTCGTTTGAAAGTAATTTCGTTTGAGGCTGGTTCAAGTGGAATCACCTGCCTATATATATATGTGTTGTCTGATTTCATTTGAGAGAGTTCTGTAATTCCGGTTTGAGCCACGAAGTGCTGCCGAAGTGTCTACTCGCTGTAATTCTTTGTCAAATCAATATAAAGACAGTTTAAAGTGTATTACTTGCTGAATTGAACTCGATATGTCTGTTTCCGCCATTCGGATTGAGAAAAACTCTTCTGATCGACTCGTTCGGGTCTGAAAACGATGCTACACATACAAGTTCCATAATATGAAAGTAGTAGTTATTTTCCTTCTACATTGGTTTTCTTAGGTTTTTAGCTTCGCAAAGACGAGTATACTTCCCAAGAGATGGGGGCTGTACACATAGGGGTGATAGGGAGTGTAAAGTTGCTGATCCTTTCCCGAGTGTTAGCCATCTTCACTTGCTTAGATATCGGTTCCCAAACAACTCATATACGGGTAGAAGTGTCAGACACGAAGTAGGCAAAGACAGGTTCCCTACTTTGTAGTAGGCTAAAGCAATTGTCTAGGCATTGTTCTACTAGATGAAGGTGTAAACACTTAGGAATTATTTTTGGATGGGTGGTGATCATTAGCTTGACCCGCAGAGTCCACCAGGATTTCCATGCACTACAAGTTTGTTATTACATGGGCCCCCGTAATAATAAATTGTCTTGCACAGTCATCCCAAATTTTCCCTCGTTCAAAGCAGATGATCAACCAAAGAGGGGACACTACTATCCTTATACCTCCGACATAGAAAGGACCATGGTGGTGGTCCATGCGCTAATCATCCGTTATCGTTACACGCGAATAGGCACGATGCTTAGACGTAATAGGAATAAGAAGGATTCCTAGTAGTTGGAGGGGCACCTTCAAGACGAGTACTTCATCTTCCTTGTCTGGTCAAGTGTATCGTCAATCTTGTTTCACAAAAGCCACAGGGACCTCGTCCTGCTGATAAGGGTGTTGTCCAAGGTTGCCGCATCCGCCTCGCCGTCACTACCGTAGTCAGGCACCTCCACATTCGGAAGGGAAGAGCAGCCATCTTCTACGGAAACAAGATCAGGATCTTGTTTGGTAGTCACTCCAACCATGAGCTTTGCAATAAACGCGAGGTCGATAGTCTCATGGTGCGAGTCAAGAACAATAATAGGATTCGGAGTCGAAGGTATCTCGTTCACGTCAATAATTATTCCGTACACTTATATGCATATATATTAACGAATAAATATGTTACTTAGTATAAACAAGCAAATAAATGCATCATGTCACATATAACTCTCGTTTGTCCTTTCGGGGGGGGGGGGGGTCATTTTGTCTTTGGCAAGTCTATCTCACGTAGACTATGCCTTAATTGGCACTTTAAGTTGGGGTATTCTCCTCCCTACTAATGTCATTGCCTTGTCTTTTCTTTGAAAAATGTTTGACTCATGGATCTTGGCGCTTTCGTGAATGCAATGAAAAACCTTTTTGTGAAAAATGTTTTCGTGAGAGAGTCCTAGTGATTGTAGTCTAGACTCGAGAACGAATCCTAGTTTAGTACAATCGAAGCTCTGATACCAAACTGTCACACCCTGACTTTTGCGGAAGCGTATGATGTGTGACTTGTTCAATATCATTGCATTCAATTATAATAGACAACTATATGATCAAAAAGATGTTCATCCATTCATAAAGTTCAAAACATTACAAACACCAGTCAATCAAGTTTCAAAAGACACAACTTTTGACTAAGTTACAAACCAACAAAAGTGGATGACATCTAACTTGGAATTTACTTCTAGAAATAACACCCGCGCCCAAGATCCAACTTGTTACCTGAAATACATGTAATTTTGAAAAACATCAACAAAAGTTGAGCGATTTCTTGCGTTTTGTATGAGTACTGATAAGCTTGTAAACATTTGAGAGACTCCTTTGAAAACAGGTATGAAAAGCATATATGAACAGATCAAATTAAGGTTTTGAAAGGACATTAATGTATGTGAAGACATAGGGAGCACTCAATATGAGTAGGCTTATACCCTCGTCGATTTCCCTCGACTGTGTCGAATTTCCCCTTGACTGTGTCAAATTCACCTTGACTGTGTCAATTTACCTTGACTGTGTCAAATTACCCTTTACCGTTGTCGAATTACCTCGATTGGGACACCAAAGCACTCAGGTGGTCACATAAGGACCATGGGTGGGGCTCGGTCGTACCTGTTAGATCTAACCTTTGTCCATATTTCTTACGAGAGTTAATGGTATTTCAATTTCAATCTATGCTCACATGATCTAATAGTTCATTTCATAGCCAAATCATACCATTTAAACATTCGTAACATGTATTCCACCCCCGAGAGTTATAAATCCGAAAACAGTTAAGAGAAAAGGGGGACATGAACTCACAAGTTTGCGTCCAGCTATCTCGTATGCTCAAGGTCTTCCTATGAGTTGTACAACTACCTACACATGTGCTATGTTTAATTAGACGCTTAGGTCGTGTCACGACTCTTTGTCTTAGTTGTTCATTATGACTTGTTTTGGAAATCTTGGTGTATTATGAGTTACATCATTGATGTATATTATAATATTCCAAAGTATATAATTATTTGTTAAAATAATAAATATGTTAACTTAAATTATATTTATTAAATTATTTGAATATTTGTTAAAATAATATATTTTAACTTGCCACATATTGTATTTGTACATGTATAACTTTTCCCAAGGATAGGTGTATTCATATTCGTGTTCTTAAACTTGCGTAGTTTGTCATGTATCGGTGGCGTATTTCGGTGTATTTATACGTACGAGAATACGTATTTTTATTGAGTTTATTAAGTATTCTTATACTTAATTTTGTATTTATACTTTCTAGAATAATATTTTCAATAAAGAAAATCACCAACATATGTATATATATTCTTAAAATATATATATTTTTAAGAAATCATTTATAGAAATTTATCTATACTCCTTCTTGGCAAAAATATATTTATATTTTCACATAAACCTCAAAAAGAATATATTTTCAAGTCTAACTTAGAAAATATATATAAATCTATTTTCACCCAAAAATAATGTATTATATGTTTATTTAAGAAAATATATATTTTCTCCAAAAATAATATATCTTCTAATAATTTCAAGGAAACATATATATTTGTCCTTACCCAAAAATAATATATTTTCTTCTTGTCAAAAATATGATTCATTTTGTAATACTTATGAAAATCATATTTTTGTTCTCTTGGTTTCCAAAATACCGTTTACCCAAAATATACTTATGAATTTAATTCCGGAATATTTATTGTAAGTTATGTTCAGTATTCTGTTTCTCCAATATTTTGGGTATAATTTGTATATTTATTTCTTGGAATTTTTTTTGGTAACATTTAGTATTGTATTTCTTGGTATTTTGGTGAGTTATATTATTTCTATCCCTAAAATAATATAACTAATACACATAATATACAAATAATCACACACATGATGATATCTAAATATAAATTCTCCTAAATACATATTTAGTCACTTTTATTATCAAAAACAACCTCCAATATTTATAATTTTTTTAACAAGAATTATGGCAAACTTTGTATAAAATCATGGTCAAAGATATACTTGTAAATATTTGTTTAAAAATATTTTTCTAAGTGTTAAATTTATAGAAAAATTTTGCCATAGTTTCCCCTTGAAAATAGAGGTTTCCATGCTTTCAAAGCATATCATTTTCTTTTATAAATCATCACAATCAACAATAAACCAATCAACACTTACCAATTTGCCAAAATCAAGCATAAATCACTACTTCATGAACTTGAAAATTAATAAAACTTTGTAGTAACTTACTAGTGTGTTTAGTAAGCTTAGTTACCCTTTAAAAGTGTGATTGTTTATTTAAAAACATCATTATTAAAGAAGTTAGATGTTTACAACTTGTAAACAAATTTTCTAAAATTATTTCTTTTTGAGTTTTTCTAGTTAAACACATGATTCTATACTTGGTTATCCACTAAAAACGTGGTTGATTTCTTTAAGAACCAAGTATATGCAAATCTTGTATTTTATTCTTGGTTTCTTGAAAAATATTTCTTGAAATCATATACTTACAAGATTCTCATTACACTTTGATCATCTTTATTCAAGAAAACAATTTATACTTCAAGTTCATGCTTAAACATAAGGATGATCTCTTGATCTTTAACATAATCACCTTCTTATCTTGCTAGATTATGTCTTTAATCACTATCTAGCAAGATCATATGATGTTTAACATCATTAACATAAACAATCAACAATCAAGTAGCATAACAACACTTAACAACATGTATTCTTATGATTTTTAAGCTTATGTTTAAGATTTATGTTCTTGATCATTAGTGTTCTTCATGTTAAGTTACTTGTAACATCTTTTAACCAACTAAATAAGATGTAAAATGGGATGTAGATGATCTTACTACTAGCTCAAGGCTAGGGATGATCACAAGATGAAGATGAGGTGGTTAAAAGCACTTGCAAGAGGTCCTTCAACATCCAAAGCTTCCTAGCTTCCTAACTATGCTTCTTACACCTTATGTTCACCTTGGAATGCATGGTATGTGGGTGTTATGTGAGCCATAGGTATGGGAAAAGGAAGGAAGGAAGAAATGTTGTTGAAGATGATGAATGGAATGTGAAGTAAGTCTTATGGTTTTTATAAATATTCTACAACATTAAATGGCATAAGGCATATCATGTTGGTATATTCTTTAACATGATCTAATAAATTAATCAAAGAAAATCTTGTGTGGGACCCATGTCCCTTAACCGTCCAACATGGGGGCGGGGGGTAAAGTGTAACACTCTAATTGGTTATGATGTTCGGTGATCATAACTAGCTTTGTAACACTAAAACAATGCTTCTAGTAAGAATTTGATGTTTCGGGTAGTGTCCGGTTGTTCGTTTTGTTACTGTTCGTTAAAGCGCTAAATTGTGCAGTTTAGTGTGCTTTATGTTATGTTTTTTGACAGTTTTGATTCCCGACACTTAGGAAAATATTCTGGACCATTATATCATAATTCTGCATTATATTTAGATGTTAAAAGCTGAATTTTTGCTGAATTTGTTTATTTTTCTGCAGAATTTTGCAGTTTTAGTGTGTTTCTGGCACTTTCCGGTACCTATGTCATCACTAGGAAAACAATTTTGTAATCCCTACTTTCCTACATACTATACTAGTGTAACACTTGGTCCTAGGGCTTATTTTGTGTCTTAACATCATGTCTGTCTAAGTACTGAACTCCTGTCAGTACTTCTAGTTTGTCTGATAACTGTGCCAACTCTGCTCTGTGCATTAATAGAACTATATTGTGTTGCATGTAGTAATGATAAAAGTCTTGAAACATGAAATGCCATTGTATGTATATAATAGTAATCAGAAATTCATTCGTCTTGTAAACAAAATCATGCACCGTCATTAAAGCACAGATTACTGTTTAATTATTGTACGAAATGCATGGAAAAGTGCTAGTTGTCACAAAACTTTATCATTTTTTTTACTTCAAAATCCAGAATGTATTTAGTTTACCCATTTTATACAAGTCTTCAAACTTGTTGGGTATAAATCACATTCCAATTCGGTCATCGCTTAATCTCGCGTTTCATACTGTAAACCTTTTCTTAAAACTAACCGGTCTAAATTACAACTTAAATAAGACCCGTTAGGAATCTAATAGGTTAATATAACCTTCGTTCCAGATTAGGAGCCCCAGTAAAAGATACTTGTACCTGCTTGAGTAGAATATACGGCTGAGAATACATATCTTGCATTTTAAGCTCAGGTAAATACTTTTAACTTATTTTCCCTTATACGGGCTTGGGATACGGTAAAATATTACTGCTTGGTCGGGTGTAGAAACCTTTTAATCGAATATGGTTAAATTGCATAATCCCGCTTTAATCAGTGTTGCTTGATAACAAATATCATTGGGGATTAACGACCGTGTCCTGGATATCCTTGGCTCATTTAAAAATCGTAAATGGCCATGACTTAAGCACGGGGTGTAGGCATACACCTGTCCGTTGCGTATGTAAAAGATATACTCATTTGCTGGGGTGACCCGCCGTGAGTTTATATTTGTGGTGTGTTGTTAAATCTTGTTCGGTTTATTTATACTGGCCCTAAATGTTGGACAAACATGTAAATCTGATACAAGATTATTATTAATATAATTTTCCTAAGTTATAAAAGAATATTTATGCCTTGTGCATTTAAATCAATTTTTTTTTATAAATGTTTTTCAAAAGAGTCGGTTAATTGTATTTACCAGTGTAAACTGACGTATTTTTCAAAAAGATTAAGTGACATGTACTGTTCGTAATTGGCTGGGAGCTTTGGGCGTTAGTTAAAGAATCTTGCAAGTTCTTAATGCCTAAAGTCTGTTGAACAATATTTTGTTTTATGTTTTAGATCCGCCTGTGGATCCTCTTACAACCATCTGTATAATATTTTATTGGTACTTTATATTTTGGTTTGTAATAATATTTTCTACCAAGACTTCCGCTGTACAATAAACTTTGTATGTTTGACTATGATGATATCAACTACGTCACGATACTCCCCGCCGGGCCCACCGGTAATATGTGGAAATATCGGGGTGTGACAATATGAATATAAAACAAAAATTTTTACTTAAAATATTTTGGATATCTCTGAATCCGAAAATCTGGATATCTGAATTTAAGATATTTCGAGTTCGGTGGTGGTATTTAATGTATTTAACTCATTATGATCATATTTTTAGAAATAGTCGCAAGTTAGCGAGATCATAATTAAATAGAGCTTGCGATCTTGGATTTGATGTTTTGGTATTTGATGTATCGGTATTTAATGGATTTAACTCTCTATTGTGATGAAAGTTTATTCGGTTTATATAGTGTATATAACTTTATTATAAGTAAGTTTCAGATTTATAATTATATTTTACTTTTCATATTTATGAAATTTATACTTTAAAACAAATTAGGTACTTTAAAAATGTATGGATTACCCATGGCATGCTCTAGTGCTCTCGTACCATTGAAATTCTATCGGCAATCTGTTGGAATCGGACACCTAGAAGGATGTTCCAAGGACATGTTTCTGTGGAGCTCAACTAATTTGACCGTTGTTGACACTCCTTTATTTTGTAGTATATGGGAGCCTGTATGAATCGGGTTTTTTTTTGAAAAGTAAACTTCATTAAGAAACACCTCCGACCCAAACGGGCAAAAGACCAAACAACAAACAACACCCCGACCTAAACGGGCAAAGGGTAGACAATTACAGCGTGTACATCGGATATTTACACCACCCATCCATACCCTCTCGATTTTATCTCCCCTAAAATATCTTGCGGACTGCATCTGATCTTTTTGAAAACCAATTCATTTCTTCCATTCCAGGTACACCAACATGAAATAATCACCAAACCATGAGTGATACTCTTAGCTCTCTTACCTAGTTGAGTGAAATTGTGTGTCTCCATAATGTCCTTGAAATCGAAAGCATATATCTGAGGCAATTTACACCAAGCATTGAAAGCCGACCAAACCCTCTCCGCCACCGAACTAGCAGTAAATAAGTGCTGCACCGTTTCCTCAACTTCTTCGCAAAAAGGGCACAAAACTGAAGTAATATTCACATTCCTTCTTCTTAAATTAGCTCTCGTAGCTAATCTATCCAGATTACCTCTCCACGCCATGATATTGAATTTAAGCGGCACCCATTTACACCATTCAAAGATAGGGGGATGGCTAACTCCTCTATCCTCAATAAGAACCGATTTGACAGCCTTAACCGAGAATCCTTCCTGATTGTCACCGATCCACTTCCAAGAATCCTCAGTAATTGAAAATGAAGCCCTACTAAGGACCTCCTGAGATTCCGGCCATTCCTTAATCTCAGCATCTGACTCTGGCTGTCTAGACCAATTCCACACAAATCTGCTATTACCTTGGCTCACATCCCTTCTTTCTGCGACCCTGCAAAGTTTAAACAGTTCCAAACCGAACAAAGGTGGCCATCATTCCACAAAAGGCATATCACCTACCCAAGTGTCCAACCAGAAACGAATCTCCTCCCTGTTCCCAATCTTACCCAAGATCAGCCGGTTTATACCCTTCCCATTAATTTTCAGGCTAGAAATCGAGTTCACAATATTTTTCCAACAACCCGTAATTTGTCCATTAAGCGGGAGGAAATTCCTTTGGTTGTGAATCATTCCTAATTTGCAATAATTGTGATTAATGATATTCAGCTTGAAAACAACACGTTTGATTTTGCTTTTTTTTTTTGACGGTAAAATTCTATGATTGATAGAACAGGGCCAACATAACGTTTGATTTTTCTAATCGATGTGTAGGGAATTACAAATATGATAATTGCACCCAAGAGAATCACACTTCTAACTATTTATTATGAAATATACACATAGACTAATGTGGTGAGCTTCATTGAAGCTCTTTGATATCATATAACATTTCACTAATTAATAGCATTACACCAAACTAAGAGAATCTTTCTCTTAAACATCTTCGACATTGCTCTTCGTTCTTCCAAGTTTAAAAGAAGATATAGGTTGAACTGGTCTATCAGTATATCGAATGAAACTGTAGCACGTCACCGCCGATACAGTCCCTAATACCGGACCGACAATGTACACCCAAATGGCCTTAAAGTTGTTGCTAGCTAAAGCAGGTCCAATGGTTCGTGCTGGATTCATCGATCCTCCTGACACTGGCCTGCAAATTATATATGCATGTTTGATAAGATATTTGTTTGATTTATTAACAAATAAATAGTTTAAAATATTATATATAATTTTAAAGTTGTACCCTGCTAAAATGGAAGTTATGCATACCGCTGACCCAACTGCCATACCTGATAGCTCTCCTCCCTGAAAACATTTTAACAATTTTATTTCTTATATAACTAATTTTTTTATTGTAAGTATTAAATATTCCATAGTTTTAATACTTTTTAAATGTAAAACATGTATTTTTACCGCTTTAGCGTCAGTAGCGACAGCTGAAGTGACCAACATCATAGAAAAAGTGACGATGATCTCCATAATCAAAGCTTGTACGTCTGTCCCTGAAGGTGTTGTTGTGCCGAAATCTTTTGTCTGTTCTAACAATCCCCTTAGGGCAAAGGAAGCTGATATGGACCCTGTTAGTTGTGCTGCGGCGTATATAGGGACCTGCATAGATCGAGCTAGTCAGATTAGTTATTTGACTTACCAAAAAGGTCTAATGTAACAAACAAATAAACAAATATATGGTATATCCCACTTATAGCAGAGTTATTGGTAGGGTGTGGATATGGTGTAATTTGCCTCTATCCTAGGGGCTTGAGAGGCTACCCTTTAGATTCCAGGCTCGAGCTATTTTAATTAATTTATTTATAGTATGATATAGTAATCTAGATAACTTAACATGTTGTAGAAGTAAAAGCAAAAGCTAATTGGGCTAATTAGACACGAATTAGTATCCATGTATTGATAAATCCGCAGGTGGCCTACATAATTTCACAGCTGAGTTGGCATGGCATGGTCTTAAGGACTCAATTTCCCATCCTTGTATTAACCACATATGCTTTAATTTATGGTTCTAATCTTTTGAGATGTATTGTCCCAATATAACAACGTGTTCAAGCAGGTGTGGTCGGGTACCTACCTGAACCCAAGGGAAATGTCCACCAGTAGCGAAAGCAAATGTGACAGCTGGGTTCATGTGTGCACCGGATATGTGTCCCACAGAATAGATCATCACAGTTACAATAAGCCCACCCGCAATTGAAGCTCCAAGCTGTGACACTTTGTGGTTATCACTTGTGGCAAGTGTACCAGCACCACATGTCACAAACACCAACAAGAATGTAGCCACCACTTCCGCCACCACCTGTTTGCAAAACATCATTGATTTAAATCGTTATAAATATAATATGAAATGAATCATCGTAAATATAGCATGTTACCTTCCGCGTAAAACCAGGAGGGTAGTCAAATAGAGATAATATTGAGCTTTTTGGCTGAAGGTTTCCGGATGTTTGTGTTGTGACGATGAGCAACTCGTATACGCCATCATTTGGATGTATTTCTGTCATGGCTACAATACAAGATTGGGAAACTTGGGTGCGTGGTGAAGAAGTTTTTATGATATATAGTTGTAGCTAGAAAGTGAGGCTACATATTTATATCTTAAATGCTTGAGGTTCTTCTACTTACATACAATTTGCATTATCTTATCCTTAAAAGAACAACACTTAATTTAAACAGAAAGCATATAAAAAATTATGAACTTGCAATTGTATGACTATTTCAAATGAAATTAAATTATATACTCTTTAACCCTTCATTTCGCTTTGATTTAAAATATTTAATCGAAATTCTATATGGTTCCTTTTCACTCATATAGCATGATAAGAATCATTTTCAGGAAGCTTTAGGTAGCAAATTAATATCGACTATGATTTTAGTTTTCAATAGTTTCATCTTTGTTATCCATTATTTATATGCTGTTTAAAATGACGCCATTTAGAAAGTTTGTCTTGGAAAGTTGAAAAATGAAAAGATTATTAATAGGTGGATGGTGGAAGGTTGAAAAATGAAAAGATTATTAATGGGAGTACATATTCACACACCTTTTTGCCTATTTTCACATCTTTTAAGTCGCCTCGTATAGGCCTATACGAGGCGTTTAGGGCTACTTTCTCCGACCAACCCTGAACCTCGTACAACGTCAAATTAGTCACATTAGATGGGGCATCTAGGCCTGTACGAGGGAGCACTATGAGGGACCAAGGCACATCGTATAGCCCTAGACGAGGCGTCTTGAGGACTGATGTGACTATGTGTCTGGCATGCGACATAAAACAATATGGGGCGTCTAGGGCTATATGAGGAGTCTCTGTTTCAAATAAATAGGGACATGCAGAGCATTCTTCATCCACCCGAGGCATCTTCTGTTTCTTTGAAAGAAGTTTTCTTCTTTGCATTCGTGTTTTTATCACTTGTGAGGTGTTGAAATGTCATCATACTGGGACGACAACTATGACTTTTGGTACTATTCAGGCGACTCATGGGTGCCCAAAAACGTTCCGGTAACAATTATTACTTTAACTGTTTGAATTACTTGTTGTTTTAATTAATTATTTACTAATGATAATACCGTTTTTTGGAGGAGTCTGGCATTCCTGATTCTAACGAGCAAGAGGAGGTTGTGTCTAATGTACAAGGAAAACAAAACATACTGTTTCTAGATTTGAACACACATCCCCCTGTTGATGAAACATCCCCTGTAGGTGACTCATACCATGCTAGTGAACCAAGTTATCCGGTGCAACAAGGGTATCCGGATTATCGATACGAGTGTGAATATTCTTACATGCAACAACATTATCCTGATGGATACGGAGGAGACGATGGTCATTAGCAATTAATTTCCCCGAGCGGTCCTTACGTTCATCAAAACTATCTGGACGTCGGAGGATATGGTGGATATGGTGGTGAGGCACCCCCATCCCGGACAATCCGTACTTAAAAAAGCAGGTATCAATTTTATTTTGTTACGTTAGATAGATTAATTGTTGTTATTATTATTATTATTGTTAAAATTGTTTTTATTATTATTGTTATTATTGTTAAAATTTTTATTAATATTATTATTGTTAAAATTGTGATTATTATTATTATTATTATTATTATTATTGTTATTGAAATTTGTATTATTATTATTGTTGTTATTAATATTGTCGATGTTACAGGTTTTTAACTCTCTAGATGAAGTAAAGAAATGGGCACAAGAAATGGCAAACGCGGATGGTTTCGTTATTGTGATATGTCGATCAAAGAAAATTGGGGGAGGGACTGGGAGGGTATGGCTTGAATGTGACCGTGGTGGTGAGCACGATACTACAGCAACAGTTAGAAAAGCCGGAAACAAAAAAAAAAACGGTTGCCCGTTTTACCTGCTGGTTATGTGAGTCCATCCGTATGAAACCTGGGAGATAAAAGGGGGAAATATGAACATAGCCACGAACTTTGTGAGGACCTGTCGGTCCACGCGTTCGTGCAAAGGTTTACTCCAAGCGAAAAGAAACTGATCGAGCAGCTGACAGCTCAAAACATGGAGCCGCGCAAAATTTTTCAAACGATAAGAAAGCAGGACCCCGACAGGTTTCATGTTTAGAAAGACGTTCAAAACGCTGTACAAAAGATTAGAGCCTAACAAAGAGACGGGTTGACTCCCAAGCAGTCACTAGAAAACATGCTGTTAAACAACATATTTATTTACCAGACACAGGAGGAACCCAGAACAGAGGTCGTAACAGAGATCTTCTTTCTTCATTTCTACTCGAGTCAAAGGTGGCGTGCATTCCCCCACGTCTTGCTGAGCGATTCGACATACAAGACAAACATATACAATATGCCATTTGTCCAGATTGTTGGTATGACGCCTACCAACCATTCGTTTTGTATCGCGCATGTCGTTATCTGTAAAGAACAGAGTGATATGGGTTCTTGAGAGGATCAAGTCAATATTGGATGAATGTATGGAGCCACGTGTGATTGTAACGGATAGAGACCTGGCCCTAATGAGCTCGTGTGATAAAGTATTTCCAGATGCCTCCAGGCTTCTTTGCAGGTTTCACATACAAAAGAATATTATGAAGCACTGCAAGAGTGCCTTCATAGAAGAAGAGTGGAAAAAATTTCTGTCATTCTGGGGGTCATTGTGTGAGTCTCCATCAGTAACCATATACGAGTACAACTTGTGCAACCTGCAAAAGCGACTTGTGGAGTGCAAACGTTCAAGTAAGTTTTTTTAATAACATATGACTCACCTATGTACATTTAATAAATTATTTTAACTTTTTAGGGGTCTTCAATTACGTGTATGATAATTGGCTGAAAGATTATAAGGAAATGTTCGTCTTTGCGTGGACTAATAAGAGGCGCAACATGCCAACTTAAAGAGATACGTCCTAGATAGGAGCTCGATGGACCGTATAGTTTGTTGCGTCCGGGATATAGTTGAGACACAGTACGGTGAAATAAGGAGAAGTTTTCGAGAATGTATCGAAAAAATAATGAACCACCACAGATGTCACACCCTGACTTTTGCGGAAGTGTATGATGTGTGACTTGTTTAATACCATTGCATTCAATTATAATAAACAACTATATGATCAAAACGATGTTCATCCATTCATTAAGTTTAAAGTATTACAAACACCATTTAATTAAGTTTCAACAACACAACCTTCGACTAGGTTACAGATCAACAAAAGTGGATGACATCTAAACTTGATATCTACTTCTAGAAATAACACCCGCACCCAAGATCCAACTTGTTACCTGAAATACATGTAATTTTGGAAAACATCAACAAAAGTTGAGCGAGTTCATGCGTTTTGTATGAGTACTGAAAATCTTGTAAACCTTTGAGAAACTCCTTTGAAAACAGGTATGAAAAGCATTTATGAACAATCAAATTAGAGTTTTGCAAGGACATTAAAACATGTGAAGGCATAGGGAGCACTCGAAATGAGTGGACTTATACCCTCGTCGATTCCCTCGACTATGTCGAATTCCCCTTCGACTATGTCAAATCACCTTGACTATGTCAATTCTCCTTAACTATGTCAATTCACCTTGACCATGTCAATTTTACCCTTGACCATTGTCGATTTACCTCGACCGGGACACCGAAGAACTCAAGTGGTCACGTAAGTACCATGAGTGGGGTTCGACCATACCCGTTAGATCTAACCCTCGTCCCTAATTAAGAATTAATGACATTTCAAATTTAATCTATGCTCACATGATTTAATAGTTCATTTCATAGTTAATTCATACCATTTAAACATTCGTAGCATGTATTCCACCCCCGAGAGTTATAAAACCAAAAACAGTTAAGAGAAAAGGGGGACATGAACTCACAAGTTTGCGTTCTTCAATCCGACGTAACTCAAGCTGCTACTAATGTGCACGACTACCTACAACGTACTACGGTCTATTAGACAAGTGGGTCGTGCCTTGACTTAGTATTAGTTAGTGTCTTTGAGTTACGTTTCTTAGTGTCTTTAATATTATTCCAAATTTTATAATTATTCGTTAAAATAATAAATATTTAACTTAAATTATATCTATTAGACTTTGGAATAATAATATATTTTTGACTTGATACACTTCGGGTATTTATACATGTATGTCCTTCCCAAGGATGTGGGTATTTGTACTCGTATTCTTATAATTGTTTATTTTTGCCATGTATTAGGGTTGTATTCCGGTGTGTATTTATACATACGAGAATACGTATTTTTACGGTATTCATTAAGTATCCTTTATACTTAATTTCATATTATTTATTCCGGAATATTTTCTTTAATAAGGATTCAATATATATTTCCAAAATATATATTTTAAGGAATATTACTTAGAAAAATTATTTATAATTTTTCTTTGGCAAAAATATTTGTATTTTCTCATAAGTTCAAAATTTAATATATTTTCAAGTTTCACTTGGAAAATATATATATAAACTCATTTTTCTTTAAAAATGATATATTTCATATTTATTTGAGAAAATATATATTTCTCTCAAAGATATTGTATTTCATGTTTGTGTAAGAAAATATATATTTCTTAATAGTATATCTTCTAAAAATTTCAAGAAAATATATATTTCATACTTGCCAATAATAATATATATTTCTTGTAAAAAATATGATATATTTTTGTAATAATTGTAAAAATCATATTTCCATCCCCTTGGTGTCCAAAATATTATTTACCAAAATACACTTGTGAATAAATTTTTCGGAATACTTTGTAAGTCTTATTCCATAGTTCGGTTTTACCAATATTTGGTGTAAATGTGTGTATTCATTCTTTGGAATTTTGGTAATATTTTGGATTGTAATTCTTGGTATTTTGATGTGTTATATTATTTCATGTCTTAAAATAATATAACTAATACATAAAATATACAAATAATCACACACATGGTGTCTTCTAAATATATATTTCCTAAATATATATTTAGTCACTTTTTTTTATGAAAATCAACCTCCAATAATTATATTTTTGTAACAAAAATTATGGCAAGGTTTTTGTAGGAAACTCATGGTTTAAAATACACTTGTAAATGTTTGTTTAAAAATATTTTTCAAAGTGTTTATATTTTTAGAAAATTTTGTAATAGTTTCCCCTAAAAATTGAGGTTTCCATGCTTTCAAGCATATCATTTTCTTTTGTAAAAATCATCACAATCAATTCATAATTAACAATAAACAACCTTTACTTACCAATCTTGCAAAAAACAAGTAATAACTACTACTTTATGAACTTGAATATTCGTAAAAAAATGTAGTAACTTACTAGTGTTCTTAGTAAGTCTTATTACCCTTTAAAATGTGATTAGTTCTTTAAAAACTTCATTTTTAAAGAAGTTAGATGTTTACAACTTCTTGTCACATTTTCTAAAAATGTTTCTTTATGAAATTTTCTTGTTTCACAAGTGTTTCTACACTTGTTTAACCACTAAAAATAGAGTTTGTTTTTTGTAAGAACCAAGATTTACTAAAACTTATATTTTTAACTTGGTTTCTTTGAAAGACCATTCATAAATCTTTAGATCTACAAGTGTTACTACTCACTTGATCATTATTTTTCAAGAAAACCATTTAGTTATTCAAGTTCATGATTCATATGTGGATGATCCATCATCCTTCCATATTTCTACTTTCTCATCTTGCTATATTATGTTTTTAATCATGATCTAGCAAGATCTTATGATGATCAACATCATTTCTACAAACAATCAACATTCAAGTATACTACATACACTTAAAACAACTTGATCTTCATGTTTTAGAGCTTTATGTTCATGTTTATGCTTATGTTTCTTCATGATCTTTATATTTAACAACTTATATCATCTTTTAAACAACATAATATGAAGTAAAATGAGATCACAAGAGTCTTACTACTAGCACAAGGCTAGGGATGATCAAGAGAAGAAATAAGGTGGATAAAAGCAAATGGTGAAGGTCCTTCAATCTCCAAGGCCTCCAAGCTTCCTAACTTAGCTTCTTACACCTCTAGATCACCATGGATTAGTTGGAAATTGATTGAAAATGAAGGTTGTATGGGAGGGGGTTTGGGCCGTGAACAATGGGGGAGGGAAAGAAGAGGATGAAGCTTGAGGGTGATGAAGTGAATATAGTGTTTAGTCCTTAGGTTTTTATAAAAACTTCCAATAGCATATGGCATAATTGTGGGTATATTCCCTAACATAATCTTATAAAATATAAAAAGAAAATCAAGGGTGGGACCCATGTCCCCTAACCGTCCATCATGGAGGGGGGGGGGGTAAAGTGTAACTTTTAATGGTTAGTTACTTGATTTAGTTGGAAAGTAATGGTGCTAGTTAGGTATTTTATGTATTTAATGTTTATGAGATGTGTTATGATGTTCGGTGACCATAACTAGCTTTGTAACACTAAAACAATGCTTCTAGTGAAAATTTGATGTTTCGGGTAGTGTCTGGTTGTTCGTTTCGTTACCGTTCGTTAAAGTGCTGAATTGCGCAGTTTAGTGTGCTTTATGTTGTATTTTATGACAGTTTCGGTTCCCAATACTTATGAACATATTATGGACCATTAAACCAATTTTCTGCATTATATTTAGATGTTAAATTGCTGAAAATTGCTGAATTTATCTATTTTCTGCAGAATTTTGCAGTTTTGGCACTTTCCGGTACCTATGTCATCACTAGGAAGGCAGTTTTGTAATCCCTACGTTCCTACACACTATACTAGTGTATCACTTGGTCCTGGGGCTTATTTTGTGTCTTAACATCATGTCTGTCTAAGTACTGAACTCCCGTCAGTACTTCTAGTTTGTCTGATAACTGTGCCAACTCTGTTCTGTGCATTAATAGAACTATATTTTGTTGCATGTAGTAATGATAAAAGTCTTGCAACATGAAATGCCATTGTATGTATATAACATAAATTCATTCGTCTTATAAACTAGTTCATGCACAGTCATTAAAGCACAGATTACTGTCTAATTATCGTACGGAATGTACGGAAAAGTGCCAGTTGTCACATTCTCCGCCCGTTAAAAGAATTTCGTCCCGAAATTCAAGCGATGCCATCGGTCGCAGGGGATTTGTGAATCAAATGTGGTCACTTAGGTTTAAATTGGTCTTCATGTTCCCAAGTAATTCTGGGCCATGATATGAATTCCAACGAACTTTAACAAATCAATTACAACTTCTCCGGGTCTTGCGGACTCCCAGTCTGCAACCTTAACATGTTCTTTAATAAATTGGAGTTTGTCGTTGACGTGAATCCTGTTTGCTGGAATAATGACTGTTCCCAGAGTTTGGCTCCTCTAAAGACCAGACACGTGGAATGTGTCGCGATCACTACTGATCTTCTCTGGAAGTTTCAGCTTGTGAGCAATGGTCCCAATCCTTTCCAGGATCTCGAAAGGTCTAATATACCGTGGGTTCAACCTCCCACGCTTTCCAAATCATACCACGCCTTCCCAAGGCGAGCCCGTCATTAAAACCATACCTCCTATCTCAAATTCCAACGGTTTCTGCCGCTCGTTGGCGTAGCCTTTCTGCACACCGCGTGCTGTCTTGACATGATCATATATCTGAACGATCTTGCCTATAGTTTTCCCGAAACAATTTGGCCAGTAAATCGTTTATCTCCGGTCTCCACCCAACACGAAGGGGGACCGATACTTACGTTCCAATGAGGCTTCACACGAAGCGGCCCAAACAGCGGTGTGATAAATATTATTGTAGGAAAACTCCACTTAAGGGCTAGTGAGTAATCCATCTTTTCATCAAAGTTTATCACACAAGCACATAGCGAGTCTACCAAGGGCTGTATCGCTCGTTTGCTCTGGCCGTCCGCCTGAGGGTGAAATGTAGTACTAAGGTCCAATCATGACCTAAACACCTTTTGAAACGTCTGCCATATCCTTGGCACAAAATGACCATCTCGGTCGGACAAGGTAGGACCAGGCACTCCATGACGTGCCACAATCTTTCTAGGCTAAATCTCTGCTAATTCCCTTGCGCTGTCTTCCTCACTGTTTGGCAGGAAATGTGCAGTCTTGGTGTGTCGGTCAATACTCACCCAAACCATATCGTGACCTCTTTGGGTTTTTGGTAGCTTTGTAATGAAATCCATTGTGATTCATTCCCAATTCCACATGGGAATCTCAGGCTGTTGCAGCAGTTCTGATGTTTCTTGGTATTTTGTCTTAACTTCGGCACAAGTAAGACAGTTACCCATATGTAGCTATATCGGCTTCCATCTTGGGCCGCTCATATTAATCCTTCAAGTCTTGGTACATCTTATCGGATCCTAGGATGGATCGAGTACCTTGACCTATGAGCCTTGCCCCAAAATAAGCGTATATAAATGCCACGAAACGAAACCCAGAGTCGTTCCAGGCAGTATAAGGTTCCGTCTTCCTTAGGCAATACTGCACTTCCATTCCGCGTAACGCTTCAGCTCGAGGGTTCTCTGGTTTGAGCATCCCATGCTCAGCCTCACGAATACGAGCGATGAGTTTTGTTTGTATGATCATTTCTAAGGCTCGCACCCTTAGAGGCTTTGCATGATCCTTGCGGCTCAAGGCGTCTGCTACAGCGCTTACCTTGTCTAGGTGACACTTAATCTCTCAGTCGTAATCATTCAGTAGCTTATTCTATTTAGTTATCTCATGCTTAAGTCCTTCTGATTAACGGTTGTGCTACAAATCCTTGTTATCAGTAAAGATCGTGCAGTGTTTGCCTATACAAGTAATGACGTCAAATCTGTAACGCGCAGTTACTGCACCTAGTTCCAGGTCTCTTCTTACGAATCCTTAATCAACGTGACGCGTATACGATGACCTGGTCTCGTGGCATCAATGCGCAATCGGGACTTTGTCGAGAAGCGTCACAAGTACCGCAACTCTATTGGTACTTTGAGGACAAGATTGGTATCGACTAGGTTAGGGTTGTTAGCGGTTGAGCAATCCTTGAAAGGTTTTCTAGGGGTCGTCTAATACAGCCTACAATCCCCAAGAATCCTTAATCGTGTCTTTGGGACTCCTTAGTTCTTGATTGCAGGATCGACACGAATCTCATTCTTATCCACCACGTATCCTAAAATCTTATCTTGCGAATCCAAAGTTCGCACTTCGGCATCCTAGCACATGACTGTTCTTTCTCTAAGAGTCCCAAGATAAATTGCAGATGTTGCTCATGACCTTCCTTGGTCCTTGAGCTTATGAGAATGTAGTCAATAAATATATTCATGATCTTATCCCGGTATGGCTTACATGCCTGATTCATTAAGTCCATGGACACTGCCGGTGCATGTGTTAAGTTAAACAGCACGACAAGGAACTCGTAATGCTCGAAACGAGTCCTAAAGGTCGTTTTAGGGATATTTTCTTCTTGTATTTGTAGTTGAGGACATCCTGACCTCAAGTCACTCTTTGAGTAGTAACAAGAACCTTACGATTGGTTCAATCATATCACCAATCCTTGGTAAAGGATACCGGTTCTTGATATCCAATTCTCTGAAGTTGATGCCAATTGGAAACTGCCAACTTTCTTCTCGTGTCCTTAACTAAGGAGGTCATGTCCTCAATTCCATCTTGGAATAGTAGCTGGGACCTTGTAGTTGATTGACAAGTCATCAATTCTTGGTAAGGGGTACCGATCCTTGATGGTTAGTCGTATATCTCCATGTAACTTATGCGTAATACTTTTCCATATTTATTCTTCTGAGTTCCTTTCAGATTAGGCTGTGTACACGTGTAAAAATTGCCGTCCTACTTCCTAATGAATATCACCGGGGCTTCTTACGGTGAGAGGTTCGGCCTGGTAGATTTCCTCTGTCTAGCAGCTCTTGCAGTTGCATCGGAGGCTCATGTATCTCGGACAAAGGTAGTCGGTTAGGCATCATCTATCACTGGTGCCGCTCCTGGCACGAGGTTTATCCTAAACTCCTCTTGTCGTTGTGGAGGTAACTCAGGCAAGTCTTCATGAAAGGCTTCTGGAAATTCCTCCACCACGGGGATGTCTCCAGGCTTTGGCTTCTTGGTCTCTTCACTGTCAACATGAGCAGGGAAGGCTATGCAGTCCATTCAGAGGGGCTCCTGTGTCTCTACGACCAATGTGAGATGCCGCAGATCCACTACCTTATGGGGCCTAGTACCCTTGCACCTATTGCAAGAAGGTTGTGTACTATAAGTGTTTCATCATTCGCAAGAGGGATGCAACTGATTTTCCTTATAACGAACAACTTCAGCTCTATACTTGGATATCCAATCCATGCTGACTACCATATCATGACTTCCCAAGTCAATGGTAATAGAATGTTCCGGCCTTCTGAGTTCCCAAAATATAATCCTTAATCGCCTCGTCTACTTAAACTAACCTTCCATTTGCCAATTCTAAAGAATATGGGACGTCTATCCTACTTGAAACTAGGCCAAACAGTTTCTTAAGTTCTAAGGATACAAGGTTAAAGTTGGTGCCGGTATTAATAAAAAATGGATGCATAGAACTGGTTAATAGGGAACGTACCCGTAACCGCATCTGTATCATGGCGTGCTTCACGAGCTCCGATCGTGAAGACCCTTCCTCACTTGGTTCTTCTTAGGGCAATCTTTCCTAAAGTGCCCTACTTCACCGCATCTGTAACAACCTGGAACTTTACCATTATCTCTTCCGTCTGGATCCTTCACCCAACAGGCATCCTTGCTGTGCCCTTCTTTTCCACACCTTCCACACTTAGGCCTCAGACATCGACCTTCATGGTAAAAATTGCATTCCTCGCATCTTGGCTTATTCCCCAAGTAAACCCTACCACCGGCCTTATTAGTGGCTCCATATGCCTTCCTGCCACGAGGCGGGTTCACTTCCCTTCTTTTGTTTGCTTTAGAGCTTCCATAGCTAACTTGGGTGCCTATCTTTAGGTTCGAAGACTTCCTTTTCTTGTTGCCCGAAGACTCCACATGAGTCTCTTTCTTGTTTGTCTCAGATTCTGAAAAATTTCCCGTACATAGAGCTTCTTCAGTAAGTGTGACACTTAAATCGATAGCCTCTGTGATGGTTGGAGGCTTTGAGGCAGTAACCATGCTCATGATTTACGGTGCAAGTCCATAAATGAATCGCTTAATCCTCTTGAATTCCGGCTTGACTAAGTAGGGAATAACCTTAGACAAGTCATGAAAGCGTTGGACGTACTCAGCGATCTTCGGCCCATCCATTTTCAAATTCCAGAACTCAGTCTCAAGCTTCTGGATTTCGGCCCTAGAACAGTATTTCTTCTCCATCATTCCCTTGAGCTCGTCCCAGCTCAGTGCATAAGCAGCATCTTCACCAAGGGTCTGAACCTGAAGGTTCCACCAGGAGAGTGCGCCATCCAAAAACAACCCTGAGATAAAGGTAACACTCCGCTGGGGCGAACAGTTACTCATTCTCAGAACGGAGTCAGTCTTTTCTGCCCAACAAACAAATGCAACGGCGCCTCCTGTGCCGTCAAAGTTCAATGGCTTGCAGTTCAGGAACTGTTTATAAGTGCAGCCAGTTGGAGGGTTACTTCCAGAAGTGCCACCGTTGCGTTCAGAACAGAGGGCTTCATGCTGCGCTATAGCTTGGGAAATGCGCTCATTGAGATCGGCCTCAGTTCTTGGTAATGTACTGGTGTCTGTGTCACGTCTGGGCGGCATTCCTTCTGGCAAAAAGGTATGGGGTAGTTTAGACAACATTCCATAATTGTCTATGAGGTAGATATTACCACAAGCAAACATGTAATCACCCAATATCACATGCATATATAAACAACAATGTATAAGTAAGGAAACAACTACTGAGCTTTCATATAGGCTTGACAACTTGACTTATTGTTTGTAACGGGGAAACAAAATGAACTCGAGGTTACATCACCACGGTCATACAAGTTTCATAATACGAAAGTGGTAGTTATTTTCCTTCTACATTGTTTTCCTTAGGTCTTTAGCTTCACAAAGACGGGTATACTTCCCATGAGATGGGGGTCGTAGATAGAGAGGTGATAGAGAGTGTAACGTCACTTAGTCTTTTCCGAGTGTTATCCATCTTCTCTTGCTTAGACATCGGTTCCCAAATGACTCGTATACGGGTAGAAGTGTCAGACACGAAGTAGGCAAAGACAAGTTTCCTACTTTGTAAAGTGCTAAGGAAACTGTCTAGGTATTGTTCTACTAGATGAATGTGTGAACACCTAGAGATTATTTTTGGGTGGGTGGTGATCATTAGCCTGACCGGTAGAGTCCACCAGGATTTCCCTGCACTACAAGTCGTTATTACGTGGGCCCTCGTAACAATAAATTGCCTTGCACGGTTACCCCGACTTTCCCTCGTCCAAGCGGATGATCAACCAAAGAGGGGACACTAATGTCCATTACCTCTGTCATGGAAAGGACCATTGCGGTGGTCCACAAGCTAACGTTCGTCATCGTTACGCGCGAATAAGCACGATGATTAAACGTAATAGGAATAAGGAGAATTCCTAGTAGTTGGAGGGGCACCATCAAGATGAGTACTTCATCTTCCTTGTCTGGTCAAGAGCGTCTTCAATCTTGTTTCACGAAAGCCACAGGGACCTCGTCCTGCTGATAAGGGTGTTGTCCAAGGTTGCCTCCTCCGCCTCGCCGTCACCACCGTAGTCAGACACCTTCACATTCCAGAGGGAAGAATAGCCATATCCTACGGAAACAAGCTCAGAACCTCATTTGGTAATCACTCCAGCCACGAGCTTTGCAATGAACGCGAGGCCGATAGCTTCATCGTGCGAGTCAAGAACAATAATAGGATTCGGAGTCGAAGGTATCTTGTTCACGTCAATAATTATTCCGCACACTTATACGTATATATATATCAATAATTAAATATGTTACTTAGCATAAACAGGCAGATAGATGCATCATATCACATATAACTCTCGTTTATCCTTTTGGAGGGGGGGGGGTCATTTTGTCTTTGGCAAGTCTACCCCACATAGACTATGGCTTAATTGGCACCTTAATTTGGGGTATTCTCCTCCCTACTAATGTCCTTGCCTTGTCTTTTCTTTTGAAAAACGTTTGACTCATGGATTTTGGCGCTTACGTGAATGCAATGAAAAAGATTTTTGTAGAATGTTTTCGTGAGAGAGTCCTAGTGATTGTAGTCTAGACTCGAGAAGGAATCCTAGTTCACTACAATCGAGGCTCTGATACCAAACTGTCAAACCCTGACTTTTGTAGAAGCGTATGATGTGTGACTTGTTTAATATCATTGCATTCAATTATAATAAACAACTATATGATCAAAACGATGTTCATCCATTCATTAAGTTTAAAGTATTACAAACACCATTTATTTAAGTTTCAACAGCACAACCTTCGACTACCATTTATTTAAGTTTCAACAGCACAACCTTCGACTAGGTTACAGATCAACAAAAGTGATGACATCTAAACTTGATATCTACTTCTAGAAACAACACCCGCGCCCAAGACCCAACTTGTTACCTGAAATACATGTAATTTTGAAAAACATCAACAAAAGTTGAGCGAGTTCATGCGTTTTGTATGAGTATTGAAAATCTTGTAAACCTTTGAGAAACTCCTTTGGAAACAGGTATGAAAAGCATTTATGAACAATCAAATTAGAGTTTTGTAAGGACATTAAAACATGTGAAGGCATAGGGAGCACTCGAAATGAGTGGACTTATACCCTCGTCGATTCCCTCGACTATGTCAATTCACCTTGACCATGTCAATTTTACCCTTGACCATTTTCGATCTACCTCGACCGGGACACCGAAGCACTCAAGTGGTCACGTAAGTACCATGAGTGGGGTTCGGCCGTACCCGTTAGATCTAACCTTCGTCCCTAATTAAGAATTAATGGCATTTCAAATTTAATTTATGCTCACATGATTTAATAATTCATTTCATAGTTAATTCATACCATTTAAACATTCGTAGCATGTATTCCACCCCCGAGAGTTATAAGACCAAAAACAGTTAAGAGAAAATGGGGACATGAACTCACAAGTTTGCGTTCTTCAATCCGACGTAACTCAAGCTGCTACTAATGTTCACGACTTCCTACAACGTACTACGGTCTATTAGAGGAGAGGGTCGTGCCTTGACTTAGTATTAGCTAGTGTCTTTGAGTTACGTTTCTTAGTGTCTTTAATATTATTCCAAATTATATAATTATTCGTTAAAATAATAAATATTTAACTTAAATTATATCTATTAAATTTTGGAATAATAATATATTTTTGACTTGATACACTTCGGGTATTTATACATGTATGTCCTTCCCAAGGATGGGGGTATTTGTACTCGTATTCTTATACTTGTTTATTTTTGCCATGTATTAGGGTTGTATTCCGGTGTGTATTTATACGTACGAGAATACGTATTTTTACGGTATTCATTAAGTATCCTTTATACTTAATTTCATATTAATTATTCCGGAATATTTTCTTTAATAAGGATTCAATATATATTTCCAAAATATATATTTTAAGGAATATTACTTAGAAAAATTATTTATAATTTTTCTTTGGCAAAAATATTGGTATTTTCTCATAAGTTCAAAATTTAATATATTTTCAAGTTCCACCTGGAAAATATATATATAAACTCATTTTTCTTTAAAAATGATATATTTCATATTTATTTGAGAAAACATATATTTCTCTCAAAGATATTGTATTTCATGTTTTTGTAAGAAAATATTTAGATTTTAAATTGCTGAAAATTGCTGAATTTATCTATTTTCTGCAGAATTTTACAGTTTTGGCACTTTCCGGTACCTATGTCATCACTAGGAAGGCAGTTTTGTAATCCCTACGTTCCTACACACTATACTAGTGTATCACTTGGTCCCGGGGCTTATTTTGTGTCTTAACATCATGTTTGTCTAAGTACTGAACTCCCGTTAGTACTTCTAGTTTGTCTGATAACTGTGCCAACTCTGTTATGTGCATTAATAGAACTATATTTTGTTGCATGTAGTAATGATAAAAGTCTTGCAACATGAAATGTCATTGTATGTATATAACAGAAATTCATTCGTCTTATAAACTAGTTCATGCACAGTCATTAAAGCACAGATTACTGTCTAATTATCGTACGTAATGTACGGAAAAGTGCCAGTTGTAACAACAGAAACCCGTTGTTTAAATATCCAACAATATTTGCCGACTAATAAGAGATGGATATTCATCGACAGATTAGCGACGGATCAACCAGGCAATGTCTGTTAATGATTACTAATTTTTATTACAATGAATAAAAGTTATTGCCGACTTCTTGTAAATTTAAACAACGTGTTCCAAATAATGAAAAAAATTACATAAACTAAATAGTTACAATATAAATTTGAAATTATATAGAAATTATCTTTGTATAATATGAAACTATGTAGCTAAGTAGAGGCTCAGTTAGACCACTTCTTCGAAATGCATCCGCATAGCCACGAATGGCGCATGGATCATCAGATCACATTATGTTGATCTCTTTGCATCACCTCAAGTTTTTCTTCTAAGGTAGTAATCTACAAACACTATACAAATAATTAACAGTTTATTGACGTTAAAAATATTACCTTATATACAAAATACCTCCACAGTAGGATAAGAACATAAGATTGCCTAGCGTTGCAATTGTCGGGATCATCGATAATGACAACGTGTGGATCGTGAGTGAACCCAAAGCCGAAGGGGAGGCTCTTCCTCCCACCTTGGGCACTCTAACCGTATAGTTGGTCTAGAATAACATGTTAACTTCTTAGTTATCGAAATAAATACAAATGTAAGACCAATTTTAAAACACACCAATTGTTGCGACCTGTGGCGTTGGTCAACATCACTATGTGCCCCAAGTTTGTCGTACGATTGGCCTTACCCACTCTAAATAAGGATATCCAAGTGTCTTTGTTCTATAAGTGCTACAAAAATGGCCCATAAATCGGTATAAATAAAAATTGTAATATACGATAGGTTTACATAAAAGGAAAATGTACATTTGGATCATCGACGGACCACTGGAGTATCATCGTGCCACCAGCGGAACCAACCGATCATATTCAACTCCACTAGGCATAATTCCTATATACCAATTCAGGTGGAAACCTAATAATTATGGCAGTCCTATTCTGGCCAAATTTTGGTGAGACGTTGGCAAAATTTCGACCAAACCTTATAAATTTCTTCCAATTACTTATAAAAATGGGTTAATGAGGGGTTAAAACATGTCTACTTTAGAAAACTACATATAAAAATGTATGTGTATATATATAACTAAAAATTACATATAAAAATCTCGATCTGATTAATTCTGATTAATCCCTATTAATCCCGATTAATCGCTAGTCGGTACCCCACCGCCCGACTAGCGCCTAGCGATTCTTACAACATTGCCTGAGCTTACCTATCATCCGCAAAACTAAGATGAGAATGGATTATTAATAGATTGCCGGAGCACATGGAGGGCAAGAAACAGGGCGAAGTTCAACAACATAGCGGTCAAGGTGGAGAAAATTATTGGTGAAATTAAATCGGTAGGGTTCCTTTGGTACAATGTTAGATCGGAAAATAGGAAGGTTTCGTGGGAAGATTGGTGGAAGTTTGTAATTATGTAGTTTTGTTTTGTTTGGAGCGATATTGAAAAAAAAAAAAAACAATTTCTTTCTTGGAATTATGGGTGTTTAGATCTTCTATAAATTTGGCTGGAGATGGCGGGTGAGAAGGGAGTTGCGGGGAAAATTGGAGGAATATGAGGGAAGAAGTCGGGGTGCGGTGATACTGGCTGGCTGATATGTGTGTGTATATATTTATATATATAATACTTTTTAATATATTTTAAGGGGAATTGGCATGTAATAATCCCAACTAGACGTCATTGGTCATTGATAGTCTCACCTTTGAATATTCCCCATGCCAGTCCCACCTTTCACCTATTTTTCCTCCACCGGTCCTCAGTTAAAAAACTTAATGGAGTTAAGTTGTATTCTGAAATACAGACTTTCGTATTAGGGCTTTGGATCAGAACGAGAATACGAGTCTATTGAGGTAAAACTTACCTCGAAACGATGCTCCAAACCTCGAAGTGGGGGGTTGAGTGTTTTATATATTTTTATAATAAGTGAGGCAATATATATATACAGGGGCGGACCCACATTATGGGGTGGGTGGGCAGCCGCGCCCCTTGAAAAAAAAAATTAGTGGTATTTTTTGCGAAAAATCTCGACTGCAACCCTTGGAAATTTTCGTCCGCACCCTTGAAAAATTGCGACCGCACCCCTTGGAAAATTGCGACCGCACCCCTTGGAAATTTTCGTCCACACCCCTTAGAAAAAAATGTTAGGAATTTATATAAAAAAAATTGTGAACACGGATTGAAATCCAATCAAATTATGTAAACAAGTTAGTCCACTAACCTCTTTAATAAAACTTAAATTCAATCCATCAAGCCCAATAACTTAATACCCATTCAAGCCCAACATAACTACTAGTTTTGCTAAACAAAATCAGTCCACATAATTAAAAAAAAACCCAAATCGCTGTCACTTGCCAGCGACTCCCGCCATCCCTCTGCCTCACTTCGGCGCCCAACGAAAGCATAATTCCGGCCGCCGACTGCAAAATTCCGGTTGCAAACTGGTTAATTAGAATCTTATATTAAAAGTTAAATAAGATTTGATGTTTATTAAAAGTTGTATTAGAGTGACATGTGGCAATAAATGGACTTTTTTATTAGTAGATTTGTTACTTTATCATCTTTATCAATAATTAATATTTTAAATCTTTTGGTTTTAGAAATATATGTGGTTAATCCTAATGAGGTGTTATATTATCAAATAAAGTATATATAATAATGCATAAATAATTAAATCGGGGATATTAATAATAATAAAAAAATAATAATAGTTTTGTTATAGATAATAATAAACCTACGATTAAAAGGCTTTTAATTTTAAAGGATATTCATAATAAATATAGACGTATTAAAAAATATAATAACGCTTTATCGTATGTCATAAAGATGAAGATAATTTTGATCTTTAATATATAAAATCGGTATATTCAAGAGATAAAGTAATTCTTATATTTTTATCTATATATCATATAGTATAATTTAGTAACTCAAGCATCATGGTATATCAATTTCGAGTGAGATGATGCATAAAAACATTATTTATTAAGGTGGAGAATCGTCATTATATTAATTTAGTCATTATTATTTATTATGTTTGATGTAGTACAATAAATTGACACATGACATTTTGATAAAATCCTTTATTATGAGAGATGCCATGTGGCATTAAAGAGACTTTTTTTATTAGTATTAGACGTGATAGGATTAGGAAGGAACAATGAGTAGGGAAATTATGTCTTGATTTTTCAAGAGGAAAGGGGTTGAACCACTTTTTTTGGTCAGATTCTTCTAATGTAAGACCAATGTGTGTTTTAGATAAGCTTTTTGTTATTTTATTTAATGATTAAGAGAAATAGAAATAGGGATGGTTTGAACTTTTGAAAATTGAATTGGACCCGACCCGATCTGATTCGACCCGCTATGAAACTTTGTTTGTTTGTGTTTACTTGTTTTACATGACCCGACCCGATCTGACCCGCTATGAACCGATTTTTGTTATATAGCTAGAGGTCTAAAATCTTTAAAAAATTTCGCACCCCCAGGAAAAAAATCCTAGGTCCGCCAATGGAATTAAAAGATTTAAATTATTGTATAGTTTGATTTAACCAAAACGACATCGTTTTGATGGGTTTTGCGTGTAAAGTTACACGCCTAACAGCATTGTATTTACTTACTTTTTTTTTGGAAGGTTTGTATTTACTTACCCTACCCCATTTTATAATTCTAATATTCCATATTAATAATACCGCACCCGTTAAAATGTCATATTCAGGTTCTTGCATGTTCAAAATATACTAAACTTTTTGCTTACACCATCCACCTTTTAATAATCTTTTCATTTTTCAACTTTCCAAGAGAAACTTTCTAAATGTCGTCATTTTAAACAGCACATAAATAATGGATAACAACTTACTTTTTTCAGAGAATGAAACTATTGAAAGCTAAATTCATAGTTGATATTAATTTGCTCACTAAAGCTTCTTGAAAATTATTCTTATCATGCTATATGAGTGAAAAGAAACCATGTAGAATTTCGATAAAAATCAAAGCGAAATGATGGACATTTTCAGGAAGGGTTAAAGAGTATGTCTATAGTTGAGACATTTCTGATAACTAGTTTTGAGGCTTATAATTTAATTTCATTTGAAATAGTCATACAATTGCAAGTTCATAATTTTTTATATGCTTTCTGTTTAAATTATGTGTTGTTCTTTTAAGGATAAAATAATGCAAATTGTATATAAGTAGAAGAACCTCAAGCATTTAAGATATCAATATGTAGTCTCACTTTCTAGCTACAACTATATATATATATATATATATATATATATATCATAAAAACTTCTTCCCCATACACCCAGGTAAGGGCAACCCAGGTGTACAAACACGACATGGAAAAAGTGAACTAAATGTCGGAGGCTGGACAGGGTTAACTCACTTTGTGACTAGCAAATTGTTTGGGGTTCATCATTGATGAACTGATATGAAACAGAAACGAAATCGAAAACAAAACATACGAAAACAGTCCCTTTCGTGCGAATGGGGACACCTTGTCGCGCGAAAGGGGTCTCCTTTCAAGCGACTAGTGACTGTTTTGTCAAAATAATGTTTGTTAGATCCATGCAAAACATATCATTTCTTGGTGGAAACTAACCCTAATGTAAACCCTTAACTATGAAATGAATTAAGGGTCTGATGGGTTCAAGATTTCATCAAGATTGTACAAAAATTAGAAAAAAAATGTATGAACAAGTTGTAAAAATGTTAGAGTTTGTAAATCTTGATTTGAATCTCATATGTGGTGATGCTCCAACATGCCCAAGCAAACTAGTGGAATCCATCCATGAGATGTGTTAAATCAAGAGGTTTTGAAAGAAATGTTTAAGAAATGATGTTAAAATTCAAGAATATAAAGGAATTGAATGAAAAGAATGAAAGAAATTCGCTACCAAACTTCTGGTCGCTGTTTTGGTCAAAAATTACCGAAGCAATTAAGTGATCAAATTTAGTTTGTGAGTTAGTGTGCTATTGAGATTTGTGAAAATGTGTTGAGTTGATTAAAAATGAAAACGGTTTCAAGATATAGTTCAAGAATATCAAACTGTATCAATTATCAAATAATGAGCGATAAAAGTAAAAGTTGACACGAGATGTAAGAGGAAAGCACTTGATTAATCTAGATCGCCGGCACAAAACCTCGGGAGCTGACAACTGCCAGCTGCCTTGTTCTTCTTATTGATTGAAAAGATCAGGATACAGCTTCAAGATAATGCTCGAATCAGATCTAAGTGTTACAATGATTGTGAAATGTGAGTGAATGAGTGAGTGAATGCGAAAATAGCAAGTAAACAATGTTTGTACGAGATTGTGTGTTTTCTAGTGATCCGGCACCCCTTTATATAGTTTTTACAATTTAACTAACTATCCCACAAATCCGGGATACTAAGAATATTCCCTTGTGACCGTTGTAGACCTCTACTTCCGGCATCAACGTTCTCCTTTCAACCAATTTGAGCGATTCCTCAGGAAGACTTGGTCCATGTGAACGTTGGTCTCTTGGGGCTGAAATATACAAGCAAACTGTTAGTAACGAGCAAGATACTTCCGCAGGATGTTACCAATATCCTGGTTCGGTAGCCTGATCATAGATTAGAAACATAAATCAAGATCTACTATCAGGATATGGGTTCAAAATTCCACCCATAACAATTGTCCCCAAAAATATAACTGTTGGATATCCCGAATCCAATAGATATCTTTTTAATTGTTCAAGGTTTTCAATATGATAAAGATATGATGTGACTTGGTGCAACTTCCAAGGCGATTTTCACTCAATGCTATCTAGACATTTCCTATATCTCCTCTTCACTTCTTTCTTTTTACTCAGGGCAACGGAGATTTCAGGTATTGTTATGGGTGGAATTCTGAGCCCATATACTGAATTTATATCTTGATTTTATGACATCTGATTGCGATCAGGATACCGGGTCAGGATATTGGTAACATCCTGATGTGGTATCCTGGCAGTTGCTAATTGTTTGCTTGAAGGTCATGGCTACAGGATCGTAACGTTCACATGGACCATTTCTCTTGAAGACTCGTTCCAGTTGGTTGGAAAGAAGACGTTGAAACCAGAAGAACAAGTCTCCAACGTTCAAAAGGGAATACTCCGGAGCATCCCTAGTTTATAGGAGAAGTTGTTTGATATTTGTAACTATAAATAGGAGTGCCAAATCATAGGAACACTTCACTTCACACGCATCTCTCGAACTCGCATACATTTCTCTTGCGATTGCACACTAACACCCATCACTTACAACCATTGTACCACTTAGTAACGATCTGAGCATTATCCTGCATTCTATCCAGAATATTCAAGCAATAAGAAGAACAAGGCAGCCGACGATTGTCAGCTCCCGAGGTTTTATGCCAGAGATCTAGATTGATCAAGGGCTTTCATCATATATCCTGTGTCCACTCTTACTTTTTCAGCTCATTGTTTGATTATTGGTATAGTTTCATATCCTGAGACTATATCCTGAAACTGTTTTTATAAACGAACAAACCAACATATTTTTCACAAGCATTGCTAGCACACTACCTCACAAACTAATTTGATCACAAAATTGCTTCGGTAATTTTTGACCAAAACAATTTGGCGCCCACCGTGGGGCAAGTGGTGCTATTTCTACTAAAAGCTTTGTTAAAATCGTTACTTGGCTTCTTATTTTCAAAACTTTTTACACAACTATTTTCAGTGTCTTTGAAATCAAACATGAGCTCTTCCTCCATGCCTGCTATAACTTCTGCTACAACTGGCTCGGTGCTTCCTCCACCTCCACAAGTCCAAGCTCCCCCAAGGAGGAATGAAAGCCAGATATCCCGAGACACCTCTGTTGTTCAGAATGTCTACAAATCTGGAGCCTCAACAAAAGGCCCTGTCCTTGCTTCTAACGATGAAATTTTGAATTTGTTTGGTAGTATACAGGATCAGATGAAGCAACATCAGGAAACCAACTAGATGATAATGAGAGAAATACAATTCTGGAAGTCTAACTCCAAGAGGCATGCTGAGGATATTGTCATACCCCTGCTGCCCAGGACACTGAACTTTAGTTTAGCAGTGTATAGAGAAGATAATCAAGGCAATATCATACCATGCCGTTCCCAGAGCAATGCTCTTAAGATACCCTCAACAACCAGGATATCGACTATGAGGGACCTAGGAAATGCTCCAGGATATGGCCAGAGTCATCAAGCTAGTAACTTGTCTAATAATGCAAATACTCTTGCTACTAATAATCTTGGATCTTCACAGGATACAGGTGTAACGTCGCACTGTACAGAGAGCTCCAAAAGTTGAAAGATATGATATCAAGTGTACCTGGGATAGTGCAGCCCATACCGGAAGTATGCCAGGATAGTCACAGGATATCTCGGTTCGCTCATCCTATCTATTATGTTGAAATCCCAAAAAGATTCCAAACTCTCAATATGAAAATTTATGATGGGACGACCGATCCTGAGGAGCATATTGCACAGTATAGGGAAAGGATGGAGATTAACCCTATTACGCCTGATCTTAAAGAAGCATGCCTCTGCAAGGGCTTCAGCTCTACTCTAACAGGATCGGCCCTGAAGTGGCTCTTAAACGTTCCACCTCATTCAATTACATCATTTGCTCATTTGGTTAATTTGTTTAACAGTCAGTTTTCTTGCAGCAGAAGCTTTGAAAAATTGACAAGTGACCTCTAAAGGATAACACAGGGACCTCAAGAATCCCTAAGGGATTATGTGAACAAATTCAGCAGGGAATCCTTGGATATCCCACACCTTGATGTTGCCACAGCTGTACAAGCATTCGAGATAGGGTTGCAAAAGGATTCCCAATTTTATCAGGATCTTGTGATGAATCCTTGCAGGAACTTGGATGAAGCTCGGAACAGGGCTTTAAGATATATCAGGTTTGAAGATGACAAGAAAATGCAAGAGAGGATGAATCCATCCTCAACATATGAGTCAACGAACAGGAAATCGGAATCCTCGCATAAACCATACCGCTCTAGGCCGTATGGTAAAAATGACAACAAGAAAGTGAATGATGTTGAGGATGAAGATGGCGAAGAATATCCTGAATTATCAGAATATTGTTTTCTGTTAATATTACTGAACTGATATATGCCATGCAGGGTTTAGGGGATAAAGTAAGGTGGCCATGGAAGAACCAACAAAAGGCCGATTGGAAGGATAAATCCAAGTGGTGTGCCTTCCATGAGGATTCTGGACATGTGACAGAAGATTGCATAGCCCTGAGGAAGGAGATAAGCTACCTGCTGAGCAAGGGCTATTTGAAAGATCTTCTGGGCAGAAAGAAGAACAAGGGTCAGGATACTGACAAGGATCTTGAACGAGCAGCATCACCTCCACCAGAAAACAAGATAATCAACTTCATATCTAGAGGATCCGATATATGTGGAACCTCTTATTCTGTAGCCAAGGGGCATGCCAAGGAGGCTAAGGTAGAAAGAAGGAACAAACGAACGAGGATGACAACACTTGCAACTGACAAAGTGATAACGTTTGACAGTGACGACCGGGATAACATCCAGGATCCTCACCATGATTGTCTGGTAATTACTTTATATATTGCTAAACATTTTGTTTGCAGGATACTAGTGGACAATGGCAGCTCGGTCAACATCATCCAGTTGGAAACCTTGAAGAGGATGAACATCCCAGAAATGGAAATCACCTTGAAGTCCACTGTGCTCGTAGGATTCAGTGGAGAAGCAAAGAACACTGGAGAGATAAAGCTGCCCGTATATGTTGACAGAGTGAATTTGATGCAACGGTTTTGTGTCACGGATTCATTATCCTGCTATAATATTATATTAGGCAGACCATGGATTCATGATATGAAAGCTGTACCTTCCCCCTATCATCAGTGTGTCAAGATTCCTACTCCTTGGGGGAGGTATTCAAATTGGAGAGTGATTAACAAGAGGCGAAGGAATGCTACTGTGACAACTACCACTTTTCGGTAACTTTCTTACACTAAAAGTACTCATTTTTAGCTACACTTTATGCGTTTTGAACACCCGAATTGCATATTTCATGACATAACTTAGAATACTCATGGAATACTAATTTTTGATACGCATGATTCATTTTATTTGATTACATTTGAAACAGTTTAAACAATGCATCAAAACAACTAGAAAAGCACTTAGTGAACTAGTGTTCTGACAAAAACGCAGGATCCACAGAAACCATCTTAATGACATCTTTAGGACTCAGACGAAAGTCCAACATCTAATATACATTAAACCCTAACTAGGAATGCAAGGGTTTGATTTAATACCTTCCCGAATTCTGATAACACTAAAAACTGCCCGGAAAGCACTAAAAGCGACAATTTCAACACTTTTCCGCAGAAATTCTGCAGAAATCAGTATTGTAAGTTATATACAATGTACAAAAGTGTCTTTTAACATAGAATTCATATGAGGATACCTTCGGGTATCATCTAAACCAAGAATCACATCAATTCACACAACTTACACAAGTTTAGCCTTCAAATGACGACTAACGGAAACAACGCCAAACGAATATCCGAACGATATCAAATCTTTTTTTAGTGACCATCTAACATTATTTGGATCATGTTGGTCTAGTAATGGTCACTTAACACATTGATACACTTGAAACATTTAAACACCAAAATACCTAAACTTTGCTAAAAGTTTCTAACACTTTAAACACTTAATAACATTTCAACAATTCAAGAGACCCCTCCCCATGTTATAAACGTTTTTATGTGGGTCCCACATGTCTTCAACTTGCCAAAAATATCTAGATATTTATCAAATTACATGTGGTGAATAATTGGATGAATAAAGTCATGGTATACTTATCTAAACTAACTAGTTTCCATCATATCTTACACCTTACAAAACACACACTTAAGACTCCATTTTCTTCTCAAAAAATTCAGCCATATACACATGCAAATCACCTTCCTTTCAAGCATGTTCTTGATGATTAAGATGTACTTCCATGGAGCTTAAGGTGATCTAAAGCATATTCAAGATAAAGCAAACATTTTCATCCATCCAAGAGCTTTATACCATCAAGATCACCATCTTCTTTGCTTATCATCTTCACTAAGATCTTCCCTAGCCACAAGAACTAGTTGTGAGCATCCTAATCTTTGTTTCATTCTTGTTTATGAATATATTATTTTTTACAAATTAATATTTTGAATGATCATACAATATGAAGATGAAAATACACAAAACTAAATCAAAGATCATAATATATGGATTGTTTATGTTGTGATATGAAACTTGTTATATTTTGCACGTCTGCCACTGTTCGAATAGTTAGACAGAGCGTGTGTTGAATATTGTATAGAATAGAGATAGTTGGACAGGTTTTGATATTGTAAAAGCCAATCCGATCAGATGGCAATCCGATCGGATGGCAATCCGATCGGATAGCACATGTGTGGGATGTCTATAAATAGGGACCTTGGGGTTCCATTTGGACAAGCTTTTGGTTCCCAGAGGGGACATGCTGTCCGTGTGGTTTCATGGTGTTGTAACCGTTAAATAATCAATGGAAACCACTTGAAATTAACTGCTCAGTGTTCTATCTATTTTCTACTCCTTTCTTAGTCGTAATAATCACACCGAACACGTCGTTTCGAGACCGAAGCTTCGTCAGACTTGCCGGATCCTGGAATCACAATTGGTATCAGAGCTACGGTACCGATTTAATCGATCTAACAGTCGGTTAAATCACCCAAAGCTCATAAATTTTGGGTTAAACGGGAGTTTTGGCGTTAAACAGAGAAAATCATCAAAATAAAAGTCAATTCAAGGATGGATTTTGGAATTGAAGACGTCAATCTGTTCGGAATTGTATCGCGCACAATCCTGTGAAGTTTCATCATGAAATTCACACAAATAAAGATTCTGGATCGAAAAAACGTGATTTGGAGTGTTCTTGAGCTGTTAAAACATTTCCAATCGGATGGCAATCCGATCGGATGGCAATCCGATCGGATAACCATCCGATCCATATCACTATCTTGAAGGCTTATTGGAGGATAACTGCTTTTCAATCGGATGACCATCCGATCCATGTCACTATTGGATGTTTGAAATTTAAGTTGTTTTCAATCGAATGGCAATCCGATTGGATGACCATCCGATCCACAAACACATGTCTGCTTCACCTTGTCCTTCAATCGAGTGGCAATCCGATCGGATGACCATCCAACACCTGTTATTCGACCAGATGATCAGATGCCTAAAAAAAGGCATTTTTTGATCGCAACGACAAGGAGAGTCTCCAGAAAAAATTTGGTGATTGTCAATTTTTTCGGGTTTTTAACGACCAAGCTGGGTTGTTCGGGGACACCGTCGGGGGCTTCAGTGAACAAATTTGGTGATGCAATCACGGATTGTGGAAATTAGTGGGGAGTCATGATAATGGTGCAGAATGTTTATCATCTGGGTTATCTGACTATTTATGGGCCAAAACGTAAAATCCGCAATGATGAAAAACCGACGTTTTGAGGAAAATTGTCACATTTTCGGCATAGTTGAGTTTTTCGTAGATTAAAGAGGACTGAATTGCTCAGTTTGAGGGGGAATTCAACGATACAGACGTCAGAATTTACAAAAATGAGGGGGAATAAAAATTTCACTGTCGTATGTTGAAATTCCGGCATTTTTGAAATTCGTGACACTGCAACAGTATTCGGGTAGTTTCGACTTCAGATTGTCAGGGGGAATGTGAATCTGATCGTGAGTGTAAGATTCCGAGATCAAGATAATCCGAGGTGTTGATATCTGATCGTGGACGAATGCTTCAGAGATCCGAGAGTGATCGTAGGTGAAAGCTTCCGAGATCTAGATTATCCGAGGATATGAATCTGATTGTGGATGAATGCTTCGAAGATCAGATTACATTACCATATGATTTATTTTCCGATGAAGATTTGCTAATTCTGGAGAATACCGTTTACACGGATCTGTCATTCTTACGGTGCGTTAACGTGGATCATGGTAAACGGGATATCATATCTTCAGGGGGAATCACAGATTTGAAGTTAATCAGTTGGGTATTTGAAGTTTCTATCAATTGCCGGTTGAGTTTTTGTACATTCTTAGATCGAGCAAGAGGAATGCGAGATCGTGGTGCTTACTTTTGATATCAAAAACTAAACTCGGATGTGGTTAAAGTTGAAACAGAGGATGCTGTATTGACTAGTTTCAAGTTGGTGATTGTTCGTGAAGGTTGCAGTTTAGCAAATCAGAGGAGAGTCGTAAGCTGTGCAAAAGACCTGAAGATTCATTTCAGGGGGAATTTGTGCTTTACCCTGTCAAAAGCAAACCCGAATCATCAATCGTGGGGGAATTTGGATAGTCAGATTTCAAGATACCTGATTGAAGTTGTAGAAAAGTTGAAGATTGCAGAATATTCAAACACGGCTCAAGGTTCTCAAAGTTTTAAAGACGATTCGATAGTGACATCCGAGGGGGAATCTGTTAGTGCATATTTTGTATGTCTGCCACTGTTCGAATAGTTAGATAGAGCGTGTGTTGAATATTGTATAGAATAGAGATAGTTAGACGGGTTTTGATATTGTAAAAGCCAATCCGATCGGATGGCAATCCGAACGGATAGCACATGTGTGATATGTCTATAAATAGGGACCTTGGTGTTCCATTTGGACAAGCTTTTGGTTCCCAGAGGGGACATGATGTCCGTGTGGTTTCATGGTGCTGTAACCGTCAAATAATCAATGGAAACCACTTGAAATTGACTGCTCGGTGTTCTATCTATTTTCTACTCCTTTCTTAGTCATAATAATCGCACCGAACACGTCGTTTCGGGACCGAAGCTCCGTCAGACTCGCCGGATCCTGGAATCACAATTGGTATCAGAGCCACAGGAGGATTGAATCAAGGACTACAACAGCTATTCACCGGAATTTCAACTATTCCTGCCGATTACAGTCGAATTTCACCGGAAATTTGACGAATTCTCTTTCTTTCTACTCATTTCTTGCTATGTTTTACACTTTTATACTTTAAAAACGAGAAAAATGTAAAATTGAACAGGAATCTACGGTTAAAATTTGACAAACTTAATATCAATCGATTCGCAATCAATCAAAGAACAATCCTTCACAATTCGATAAGAAAATTCCTTCAAAAACTGAATCAAAATCATCAAAAACCATGTTGAACTGTTCGTGCATGCTGACGTCATACACCCGCTCGGACAGCTATCCGAGAACGGTTTGGCTTAGACTGTTCTTGGTTATTGCTTGTTGACGTCATCGGTGTCACTCGATCGGATCACCACCCGATCGGACGACATTGTTGATCATTGTTTTTATAAGCTTACGTCATCTTGTCACCCGATCGGATCACCACCCGATCGGTGAAGGGTTGAAAAGTCAAAGTTTCTCAAAAGTCTTTATGTCACTCGATCGGACAATCACTCAATCGGATTACCACCCGATCGAGTTGCAATCCGATTCGTGTACATCTCTTGTTACCTGAGTGTGCCACTCGATCGGATCACCATCCGATTCAAGTGAATCAGTGTGAATCTTTTGAAAATTCTAAAATTTGTCTAAGTGTTTGAAAACTGTTTCAGGTACTCTACAATGGGAGACGATTTTCTAAACCCATTTAGCGACATGTTTACTTACAACACGGGAGACGCCACGACAAGTAACACGAACAACACAGCTCCAAACCCGAATCCTAAGAAAGCGATTGCTGACTCACTAAGCGTGGACAACGCTTATGGTACTTACAACAAACCGCCTAAGCTCATGGCAATCGAAGATTATAACAGATAGGCGAACAGGTTCGAGGACTGGTTGAAGGCATTCCCCTACCAAAGCTGGAAGTGTTTAAAAAATGATTTCAACATTGGAAGGAGTGATTATGAAAATCTGATCGATACTGAACAAGAAAGTTTTATTACTGAACAAAAATGTATTGCTTTATTACATCAATCCGTTAGGGATGATATCATATCTTTGATCGATTACAAAGATGCAAGAGATTTGTGGGGAAAATTAGAGAAGAAGTGTGAAGGAGGAGCAGAAATCGTTAAGAATAAGAAACGTTTATTGAAGAAAGAATTTGATTTGTTCGGTTGTATGAAGAATGAGACGGTCTTGAAGATAATAGAGCGGTTTTGTCACTTAGAGATAGAGCTTGTGAGATATGGGATTACTTTTACCGAGGAAGAATTGGTCGAAAAGTTGTTGGAATCACTGCCCGACGAAAATGATTGGTAGTATTATGCGCTGGTGTTGAAAAATACAATGAAGATATCTGATATGACTGTCGATTAGCTGACTGAGAGGTTTGAAAACCACGAACTTTAGATTAGAAAGACGAATAAAGTCAACAATACCCCTTATCAACAAAACGTTGATCTGTACTATCTGGGAAGCATGATACAAAAAGACTGTCTCACCAAAAACTGCTTTTTCAGCTGAGAGCTCGAACACAGTCACTGAAGAAAGACAACAGCAGTCCAGCACCCAGTAGTGGTTATCACGGGGGTACTTCATCATCCGCTTCAAGCCAGCAACAACAACATTCTGTTCCAAAAAATGTGTTTCAGTGTAACATTGCAGTAAATTTGAACAATGCCCATAATTTTAATGAAGAAACTGTAAAACAACAGATGGTATTCCTGGCCTCAATCCTGGAATCTTATGAAAGTTTGGTAGCTGGGAAAATCGGGAACACGAACCTTACCAAAGAGGATTATGATCAAATCGACCCTGAAGAAATGGAGTTGATAGACATACGCTGGTGCATGGAAAGCGTAGTTCGAAGAGCTCAGAGGTTTATGGAGATAACTGGAAGACACTCCATCGGTGGACCTTCTACAAAATTGGGGTTCGACAAATCAAAATTTACATGTTTTAAGTGCAAGCAAAAGGGGCACTTTAAGAGAGAATGCAGGAATGTAACTTCAGATGAAATGCCCAATCCATTCCATGTTGATTATTATAAAAAGGCCATTTATCATCGCAACAAAGAAGAACCTCTGAGAATGAAACAAATTGAAGAAACTCCTAAAGAAAATTCAAGAGCCTTAGCAGTTATCCATGATGATGAGGGCTTTGACTGGAGTGAGTTGTTACCGGAAGAAGATGTTGTAGGTTATGCTTTCCTGGCAAAAATCGTTCCATTCAAAGACACATGAACTGAAGAGGAGAAATATGTTAATAGAAAGATGTTAGCACAAACCATGAAGGATAGACATTATAGAGCTTGGTACGAGACATTATCGCAACATTTGCTAGCCAACAACTTCATCCAAGGCAAGGTAGACGCCACCCTTTTCACAAAAGAAGTCGACGACCATCTTCTGATAGTCCAGATTTACATGGATGACATTATTTTCGGGTCGACAAATGAAGAACTTTGCAAATATTTTGAATAAGTGATGAAGCAGAAGTTTTAAATGTCATCAATGGGTGAGATGAAGTTCATCTTAGGGCTTTAGGTCGATCAACTGCCCGAAGGAACCTTCATACATCAGACGAAGTATGTTCATGACGTCTTAGAGAAATTTGGGATGTCCGGGACTGCTCCAACTTCCACCCCGTTAGCAACGAACCATGGAATAAACCCCGATCTCACCGGAAAAAAAGGTAGTTGAAACGTTGTATCGCTCCATGATCGGATCACTAATGTATTTGACGGCATCGAGACCTGATATTATGTATCCAACCTGCCTCGTGGCTCGTTTTCAATCAAGTCCCAGATCTTTGCATATGACAATCGTCAAGAGGATATTACGTTACCTGAAAGGAACTCCAAGCTTGGGGTTGTGGTATCCAAAAGAAGGCGATTTCACGCTTGAGGGGTACTCTGATTCCGATTTCGGCTGCTGCAAAGTCAATGCTAAGTCAACAACTGCGGGATGCCAGTTTTTCAGACCCCGATTGGTCACCTGGTAATGTAAGAAGCAGACCTCTGTTGCTTTGTCTACATGTGAAGCCGAGTATGTATCTGCTAGCAGCTGCTGCTCCCAGATCTTGTGGATACAGCAACAAATGCGTGACTACGGTTTGCAATTTCTTACCTCCCCTGTCTTTGTTGATAATGAGGCAGCTATTAACATAACAAAAAATCCTGTTCATCACGCTAAAACCAAACACATTGAAATTCGTCATCAATTCATTCGAGACTGTTTGGAGAAGAAGTTGATATAAATAGAAAAAATCCACACTGGCGAACAAAAAGCTGATTTACATACCAAAGCGTTTGATAGAACACGTTTTCAATATCTTTTAAAACTAAATGGTATGAAATTATTGTTTGTTGCGGAGGGGATTCTTGGCGTAGATGAAGGTACCACTGTAGATGATGTTGAAAAGCAATCTGCAATGGTTTGTCGATTTTTTAGTTGTTTTGGTATTTAAGGGGAGATAGGTAATATTTTCAGAAAATAAAAAAACAATAAAAAATGCAAAAACCTAAAAACATGAGATATTTCAAAATGCAAAAACCATAGAAAACTGAAAAAGAGTTTGTGTAAAAAAGGGAAATGATAGTACATCAGCTAGACAGTTGCAGTACGCTAAAGAAATGTAATGATTAAATAAGTGTTAAGCAGTTTCGCTGATGATATGCCGATAGGTTTTTATACATTTAGTAGATTTGTTTGGGATATAAACCTAAATCATTTCTTGCTTATTACGTGGGGAACATCTCTCGGATATATAAGTAACCCCTGAAATCCTGTTTGAAAGATTTATCTGTTTCTGACATACTAGGTCTATGTGCGTAATGATATCTGGGGTATTATACCAGGACTTCTGATTTTGCAGAAGCAATAGCCTAGTCCTTGTATAATACTCTACACTGCTTTATTCTTAAAGCTCACCCTCAGCATAAAAAATGATGAAACATTGAAAAATGCTAATCATGTGCTGTTGAAGAAAAGATCCCCAAACGGGAGACACCAAAAGTCGAGCCATCATCTCTCTGTCTGAACGGAAGTTCTAACCTGAGCTCTCATAGCCTCATATTACCCGTTTACAGATATCATTATTGTACATTCACCTGTAAGACTGAATATAGAAAGTCTAGATACGGGAGTATATTCTGAGGTGGGACACGCGTATAAGTTAAGCCATTAAAACATTAATTCATATCCTGAACAGATTTAAATTTGTGTGAAAATTTAAATTGGATCAGTATATCGGCAATCACTGTGAATTGTTTAATACTGAGTATGTTATCAAGCTTAACGGTACTTGTAGCTTGTCGGTAGCTGATATGATCCCCTAACACGCTCACCAAAAATATGTTTGTAAATAGTTTACGTTTTTCTGCATTTCATTTTAGTCTAGCATTCTTAACCCAAAAAGATTTCATAGTTTTCTAGTCTTAAACTTTCTTAAAATCCCAAAAAGATTTTATTTTTTATTTTTCTGCTTTGTTTTATCGACAAACCAAAGTGGAAAGCTGATCTTCAGACTCGCAGTTTTGAAGCAAATGCAGGAAGTTTCTGAGCTGGACAGATGGTTTGGGAGCTAATCATGATAAACCTAGCAAAATGCAAAGTCTATGCAAGTTCATTAAGTTGAAACTTGTAATTTTTAGAAAAATGTTTGAAAAAGACTGAACAAAATGTCAGTATGCTTCGTTTTGGGTTAACCAAGGTCATTAACTCGGACTTGGTAGGCAAATTAAGTGCCTAATGTCATTAACTTGGTCCTAGATACTTAAGTGGATTCTTAAAACTGATAAAATTTGAGAAAAACGGCAAAAAGTAAAAAAAGTCAAAGCTTTAAATGTCAAAGATGTGTGTCTGGCTCGGGTGGCAACCGGATTGGACAGCAACTCGATTCAATGTCACTATAAATAGATGGTCAATGCTCTTAGTCAAACTTTTCACTCGATCGGGCAACCATTCTATTCTCTCTCACACACTCTCACTTTTAATCTGATTTCTTCACTTTTTCTTTGCACAAGACATTAGATTGTTGGTTTGCACAACCTTCTCAATGGCAAAGGTAAGTTTTCAAGATCAAAATTGTTAAATTTGATGTTCTATTGACTGTTCTTGATGTTGTTAACTGTTCGGACCTTCATTGTTAGATCTAGACAGATTTAGGATGTTTTGATGATATCTGAGCATAGGGTTTTGATCACGAGTGTTAGATCTACAAGTTTACCGTCTTGATTTGTACTATAACTTGTTAGATCTAGGAGAATTGATGCTTAGAATGAATCGGCTATCGGTAGGGTTTTTGTCAAATTAAACCCAAATGGCTTAGAGTTAGAACATGATAAACATAGGGTTGTGACCGCGATTAGATTCTCTACGTAGATCTATGTTCAATTTGATGTTTAGACTTAGAAAATTTTGATGTTCATGGTGTGTTCAAGTTGTTCTTCACTGTTCTTGAATAGAGTGGCAACTCGATCGGGTGGCAATCCGATCGGGTGACCACCCGATCCATTGCATGTTTACTTGTTAAGAATTTTCTAAGTATCTGATGCATTGAAATCTGTGTTATAAGTGTTTGATGTTATACCTTGGTAATTGAACCTTAAATCTATTAAAGGTTGCTGTGGATAGTTTGGCAACTCAATCGGGTGGCAATCCGATCGGGTGGCAATCCGTTTCATAGCACTTCATAGTGTTTGCCTAGGTATCTGTGCTTTCACTAAGTAACTTGGAAAGTTTGGTAACCCGATCGGGTGGTAATCCGATCGGGTGGCAACTCGTTCCAAATATACTCATTCACTGTTCATCACTTGTCATGAATAGAGTGGCAATCCGATCGGGTGGCAATCCGATCGGACAGCCATTCTATCCACATTTCTATGTCTTGAAAATTATGCACTCATGACATTGATCGAGTGGCAATCCGATCGGGAGGTAATCCGATCGGACAGCCATTCGATCCTCATCACTAAATGACAAAATCTTTTCAACTGTTTCAAATTTGCCAAAGAATCACATGGCAACCCGATCGGGTGGTCATCCGATTCATGACATACACTCTCAGATGTTGACTAGTAAAAAATTCTACTTGTTTGTCACATGAATCGAGTGACAACTCGATCGGGTGGCAATCCGATAGAGTGGACGTCTGATTCATATGAATTTTAACTTTGTTAACTTATCCTTGCTCAATGATGGCAATTCGATCGGGTGGCAACCCGATCGGACGGTCATCTGATCCTCAGTTCTATGCACATAGAGAGTCCCAGAGTTAATTTTTTTTTGAGTTTTTCAAGATTTTCAATTCTTGAAACTTTATGTCTCAAACCTCGTGCAATTGTCAACATCATATACTTATGCAGGGAAAATCTTCAGACTGGGACAAATCCCACAACATATACTGTCTGCTAGATGCACTTTATACAGACAAAACTGTGGTTGAGGACATAGCCAAGTTTTTGAGAGAGAGCAAGATTGCTAAGGCCTTAACTGACAAGACTATAGTGTATGAATCTTATGTGAGGCGTTTTTGGAGCTCAGCGAGATATTAGGAGAAAGAGAAGATGATATACTCAGCAGTGAGGAAGAAGGATGAGAATGGACAGGATGTGGATTTGGAGATAAAGTTTAATGTTGGAGATTTGAGACGTGTGTTAGAGTTAGGAGACAGTGATGAGGAGCCAACCATTATTCCTGAACGTCTATGCAAAGGATTGTGGTGCAGGATGGGCTTTTCGGGACATATAAACGGGAAAATGGGAAAAACAATGTTCTGTCATCCCTACAAGTTCATGATCCACTGTGTTGTACACGCCTTATCACACAGGAAGGGAGGCTACGATGAAACATCCCATTATATCATGAACATAATCACCTGTCTGGTGCTGAACAGGCCATACAACGTGTCACAAGTGATATTTGATTACTTGGTAGAGAATGTAGGAGCTGGAAGCTCAAAATACATCATGTATCCTAGGTTCATCATGATGATGATAGATGATTTGATGAAAGACATTCCAAAGGATGCTGATGATGTTTTAGGTCTGAGGAACATGACAGCTGATACAATAAGCAGATTGTGTAAAGGACCGGATCCAAGAGTTAAGAGAATGATTTGCAGAATCAACAATCCAGCTTATGTTGCTCCAGAGAATGATAGGTGGAGACAAGAGAATAGTGAATCTGATAATGAAAATGATCAGATGAGTTGATTGGTTGAATAGAAAACTCGTTGGTGGATTGTGAGAGATGGGAAAAGAAAAAGAACTCTGAAGACATCCCCTGCAGTAGTTATTCCAAAGGAGCTAACTCCTAAGATTGTGATTAAGGGTATAGTGAAAGGGGGAGTCATAAGAGAAGCTAGAACTTTAAACTGTTATATTATTCTAATGATTACTTCAACGACTGTTTTGTAGGGTCTTCTGCAGAACCACAACAAAGGTTGATTGATGAGACAGTGATAGATCCAACACGTATTTCACAAGAAGGTGTTGATCTGGCAAAGATGACATTTGAACAATATCTCTAGCACACTGTAGCTACGACTACAAAAGCCCAAAGTTCAAGTGCTCAAGAAAAGCAACCTGAAGCTGTCAAAGAAACAGAGCCTAAAGGTGTTGCACGTGATGATTCAAGCGAAGCTGATTCTGAGTCCACTGAAACAGAGACGGAGCTTGATCTTACAACGCTAGGACGAGGAAAAGCTTAATTGAAAAGGAAACCAACAAAGAAGAAGAAAGGATCTGACGAAGAAGATGCTTCTTACACTCCATCAGTTGATGAGCGACAAAAACTGAGAATAAAGCGAAAGGCAGTTCAAGCTGGAGTGATTCCAAGAAATGTCAGAGCAAGAAAAGGTGGTGCCTCAATGCCTGAAAGCCAAGCTGGTAAAAGTGAAAAGCATGTTGTAACATCTAAAGGAACGGAAGCAGAAAAAGTTCAAAGTGTTGAGATTCCAAAATAGCCTGAAGTTTAAAGTATTGAAGTTCCAAAAGCTCCAGAGGTTCAAACACAAAGTGTTCCGGAAGCTAAAGTGCAAAAGAAAACAGGTGGTGATGATTATGTTGAAATCACTAGGTTCAGAGCAGCTACACCTCCATTTCCACCATTACAAGAAAATCTTGAGATTCCAGAGTCTTCACACCCCAAAATTTCAGATGATCTTTTTGGAGAGCTTCCTTATGCTACTGGGGTATATAAAGATGATATTCCAGATGATGATTTTGATATGTTTAACAATGAAGCTGTGAAAGTATTGAAGAAGAAGGTCATTGAACTTGAAAAGGAGAAAGCTAAAGCTGAAGTTGAGCGTGACGCTTTAAAAAAGCAAGTTGAAGAGCTGATGAAGGTAAATGAAGAAATTAAGATGGTCATGATAGATCAAGATGAAAAGTTAAAGAAGATGGAAGATGATGTTGAAGATAATACAAAGCTCTTTGATATCATGCAACAAGAAATTTCTGATATGAATAAGAAGCTGGTAACAATGAATGATATCAACAAGACACTGAATCAGATGATAAGTGATCTTCATGAAGCATCAGCCAATGAACTCAAGACGATGAAGTTGGAGATGGAAGCTATGAAAGCTGATAAAGTTATGAAGGATGAACAGCTCAACATGCTGTACACTGTAATGGAACACCACTTGGGTATAGATGTTCATTTTGTCTTCAACAACATTGAAGTGAAAAGGGCCGAAGAGCGTAGAGTTGAACGAGAAAGGAGGTTAGCTGAATAAGCTACTCAAAAAAAGAAAAGTGTTATTGAAGAAACTCAAGAAGCAGGTGGTTCTTCTGGTCAAGCTGACGTTGAGATGACTGAAGCTGAAGTTGTTCATGCTCCAAACTTTGAACTCGTTGGTAGATCAAGACCTGTTCCTTACAGTCTTGATGAAGTGAAGAAGATGATGAAATTGGTTGAAAAGAAAAGGATAATGAGAAAAGCTCCTCTACTCCTGACACAGAATGAAGTTGAATACGACGATGCAGACCGTAGTATGGACAAATGGTTTGATATCATAGACTATCATTGTGAGTTAGGTCAGAGAGAGAACGATAAGAAAGATGGTGGTGATGATGGTCAAGGGTCAAATGTCTTTGCTAATTTAATGAAAAATATTAATATTGATGATTATCAGGACGACCAACAAAATAAACTACCTGAGGATAAAGGCGATGAAGGATCTTCTTCTGGAACAAAACAAGATGATCAGAGTTCGTCTGAGTTGTTGATTGTAAATCCGTCTGTGCAACAAAAGATTAAAGATTTTCTGAACGATGAGATTAATGAACAAGAGGAGGATCATCAACAGGAGTCCTCATCATCGGGAAAGCAACACGTCGACCAGGTATTTCTTACACAACCAACTGTCATATATTTACATGCTTGCTTTGAGGGGGAGCTTGAGGTATCTAGGTCAAGGGCAGAGATGTTGGAGGAGTTGGGATTAGATGATGGGAAGTTTAAGTTCGACATTGAAGATGAAATTCCTGAGTCATCAGAAAGAGAATATGAGTTTGTATATGCTCAGGAAGCTGACAAATATAATGATGTGTTTGATGAAGATGCGTCTGATTCATCTGATGAAGAAACAAATTTCCATTACTCTGGTATTGATGAGACGTTTCCTTCATTGGCCGAAATGTTCAAAGACCAAAACGAAGATGAAATCAGAAGAAAGATTGTTGAAAAGATTACAACTGAAGGTGTGCCAAAGACCATTCCTAGAGAGAATCTTGCTGAGGAAAGAAAGAAGTGGTTCAAGATAGTGCCCAAGGAAAGGAATTTCATAAGGCTGCTTCAGTTCTTTACACATGATAAGGATATTTCATGGGGCGACATTCTGTCATGGGGCTATCTGGAGGACTTACAAGTGTACGCTATTAGACGAGAGCAAGGAGTTCAATACTTTGAGTTTTTGGCTGATATCAAAACCCTTCCTTGGTGGGATGTTGATCAGCTGGTCCAAACTAATAACATCAAGCAGTTTTATCATGGCTTGGATGTAAAACAACACGACCAACACTTGTGGGAATATGTGAAACAGCAATCAAAGGCAAGATATCCTGATTGGCAACCTCAATATCCTAAACAGATTATTACTATGTTAGAGAATGGTGAGAAGCATATTACTCTTGATATCAAACCACCAAGGTGCTTAAAGAATATGCCACTCCGAGCTATGGAACAAGATTTCTTTGAAGACTTTCAAGGGTGGTTGTACAATGAAAGCACAACAGAAGCAATAATCTCCTTATTCGATAAATCAAAAGGTGAAGCTAGAAGGATATGTGTGCTAGACCCTATGTGGCTAGTAAATTGCTCAAAGAAAGACATCGATTGCTTGTTTTATAACAAGATTGTGTATGAGAAGAAAGATAAAGTGCAAGCGATGCAATACCAAAAGATTGTGGATGTGTGCTTCGCTCAAGACATCAACTCCGACAGGTATTGGAAGTCTAATTGGAGAGACTTGGAGATTGATGAGTTTCTGAAGAAGTATAAGCGAGAACAAAGATTCAAGGCTATATCTGAGAAAGCAGCAAAGCTTGGGAAGTTTAAGCTTATGAGACCGCCGCCAACGGATCAAACGCCAATTGAAAAAAAAGAGAACAAGATTCCCAAGTGGGATAGAAAGCGTGATGGTGATCCAGTATACAGGAAATGGTGGATTGAGGAAAGAAGGCTTCTAAGGCGAAAAATGCTAGAAGAAAAAGCCGAACAGAGGAGACAGAGGGACAAGGAAAGAAGGGTAAGAGAAAGGAATGAAGACTATGCTGTAAGGAACTACAACTACATCCAAGGGGGAGTCTGTTAGTTCATATGTCTGTAGCTTCCGTCAGCATTGAGTCTTATTTTGTATTGTATATGTCTTTTGTGTAGTTGTATGTAAATGTATGTATGTGTGTAGAACAACAGCTCAGGAATGGCATTGTATTGTAAAAGTGATGTCCGAAGGATGGCTAGTGTCACCCGATCGGACAGCACTTATCACTTCCCTGAGTTTGCCTATAAATACTCGGCTTGGGTATGCCATTTAAGACTTTTGCTCATTCTGTAAGGAGACTCTGTCAAGTCTGATTCTCTACCGGTTCTTGTGTACTTTCACATCATTCTAATAGAAAGATCAGACGGATTTAATCGTTGAATACGTTGTTGTGATTCTGTGACTTGATCCATGGATTTCGCACATTGATTGAGGTCGATTCATCCACGTTCCACAGGAACAGATCCTGATCCAAAGGCCTATCAGATTTTTAGAGAAAATGGATGATCATTTACAAATGGGCTTATCAAAATACTTGGGCTAAGCCCAATAAGATAAATACATGGGCTAGGCCCAATATCAAAACTCATGGGCTAAGCCCAATATCAAAATACATGGGCTAGGCCCAATAACATTTAAGGCCCAATAACATTTAGGCCCAATAACATTTAAGGCCCAATAACATTTAGGCCCAATAACATTTAGGCCCAATAACATTTAGGCCCAATAACATTAAGGCCCAATAACATTAAGACATGGGCTCGGCCCAATGACATGAAAACATAGGCTCGGCCCAATAACTTAATTGGTGAAAATACAACTATACAATATACCATACTTGGGAATTATTCATACAAGACACGGAGTCGAGAGGACTTGAACCGATGATACAACTCACAAGATACAAGAATACATATAAATATATTTGGTGAATTATATATTGAACAATTTAACAATTCATACATCTAAGACACTGTTCAACGAATAACAAAGACATACAAGTCTTACACATATTCAAGATAAAAGACTTGTACTAAAGTCATTACAAGACTGAAGTGTCTAACACAAATGGAACGTTTGTAGGTCGCGACACTATTCAGGACGACCGCACGCGAGATCATAACACTTACCATTCACGGACGGGATTATGTGAGTTCATGTCCCCTATTCATTTTAAATGCTTTACAACTTTACAACTATCGGGGAAAATACATGTTCAATTGTATGTTAAGTCATGGAATGAAACACCTTAGATCATGTGCGATTAGGGTTATACATCTAAGCACCATTAATCCACTTTGGACCTAGGTATAGAGGGTTAGATCTAATGGGTTTTGGCGAGCCCCACTCTTGGTCGTGGACCAATACAGAAGAGTGCCTTTGAGTCCCAGTCGATGGTAGTCGACACGAAATCGTCTAGGTTCGGATTGCTTCCTAATTCGTCACACATATTAATGTCGTCGCGAAACATTAATGATCAATGATTTGATTGACGCTTTACATAGTATATCTTTACATACTGGTTTTCATCTTATACAACTACAAATTTTAAGGATACATTTTATACAACTCACATTTTACAGATACATTTTATACAACTCACATTTTACAAGATACATCTTATACAACTAAACTGCATGAACTAGCCAACTTTTGTAGATTTTTGAAACATAACATGTATTTCAGGGAATTAGTGGGCCATGTAGATATTTCAGACAAGAAAACAAATATTAAGACTCTATGCCACCATTTGAAGGGTTTGCCTGTTATATACCGCCTCTTTGCGGAGATATAGTGGTCAAAGCCTTAACAATTTAGAACTTGCATTGTAATCTATTAAACAATGACACTTTACATTCAGTTAATGGTTTGTAACTGATACACTTAAACTTATGTTGTGTTCTTTTGAAACAATTGTGGAAATGGCATTGGAGCATGTTTTTATTCATTTAGTATGTTCACTTATATTGTTATGCAATGAGAACCGATCAGATCACACCTCGCGCTTCCGCTACGAGTGGGTGTGACAGCTACTCTTCTTCAATGAAAGCCTCGACAAAATCCCAGGTAGGATAGCAATTAAGGATATTGAAAGTCAACTTACTGACTTTTTAAAATGCAGGATGTCCACGTTTGCATAGAAACACGAAGACATAGCAGGTATATCAAAAGATATTATAACTCACAAACTAGGAATTGACAAGTCTTTCAGGCCCGTTCAATAAAAGAGGAGGAAATTTGATCCTGAAAGGAATGAAATTATACAAGAGGAAGTTGAAAGACTATTGAAATCCTAGATGATTAGGGAAGTCAAGTTCCCCAAGTGGCTAGCAAACATGGTGGTGGTCCAGAAAAAGAATGGGAAATAGAGAGTTTGTGTAGACTGCACAGACCTCCATAAAGCTTGTCCGAAAGATTCTTTCCCATTACCTCATATAGATTCGATGGTAGATGCCACTGCCAGGCATGAAATGCTAACCTTTATGGATGCATCTTCAGGATTTTAGCAAATCCAAATGGAGCCGTCCGATCAGGAAGACACAACTTACATGACATCCACATGTATATACTATTATAATGCCATGCCTTTCGTTTAAAAAATGCAGGTGCAATGTATCAGAGACCAGTGAACATGATGTTTAAAGACAAACTGGGTGACACAATGGATGTGTATATTGATGATATGGTGGTGAAATCCAAGAAAGAGGAGGATCACCTCTAGGATCTTGAATGTGCCTTCAATATCCTGGACCAATATAATATGAAGTTGAATCCTGCTAAGTGCCATTTCGGAGTGGGGGCAAGAAAATTTTAGGATATATGGTGACCAAGAGGGGAATAGAAGCAAGTCCTGAACAGATTAAAGCTATCCTAGATCTCAAGTCACCATCCAACATGAAAGATGTGCAAAGGTTAACTGTCACATCCTGACTTTTGCGGAAGCGTGGTTATTTGATGTGACTTCTTAATACCATAGCAATCAATCATAACAATACTATATGATAAAACCAAAAGATTTTCATCCATAAATAAAGTTTAGAAAATACCACAATAGCATTTTCTTAAAAACATTGACGCCAATTAGTTACAAACCATAACATGTTCAAATGAGTTCCCATGGACTCAACAAAAGACTTTAAATAATCCTGAGTTTAGAAACATGTATCCCGTCCAGGAATAGGATATATCCTTTAAACTCTACGACCACGGATGACATCCTTTATTTAACACGCAGCTTGTAGACACATGCATACACCTGTCAGATCCGTTTGGTTCCCTGAAATACATGTAGTTTGAAAAATCAACAAAAGTTGAGCGAGTTCATGTGTTCGTTTGTGTGTATGTATAAACCTTTGAAACATTGTAAATATGTATGTAAGTCCCTGGTATGTAGCATTAAGGAAAAAGAGATCACCAATGGTTTGCAAGGCCATTGATATGTGTGAAGTGATGCAGGAAGACTCAAACCTAACAGATTTGGCACCGGGCTTCTGGCTGTAAGACATAGTCACCACGTGGTCCACTCAGCGAACTCAGGGGTGGGGCTCGCTACACCCGAATAGATCTATCACTTATGTCCCTCGGTCCTACAACGAGGATTGATGGCCTTAAGTTTCCGCCTACCCACTCACATGATCTAAGTAGTATGCCCTCCTTAAGCTAGCCATACCATGTATAAAAATGTCTGTATAATTGTAACATGTATTTCACCCCCGAAGTTATAAAACTGAAAACAGTTAAGAGAAAAGGGGGACATAAACTCACTGTATTGCGTCTTCGGTACTTGTAACCCAAATCTCCTCAGCAAACACGACTACCTACAATGGTCTAATGTCTATTAGACGAACGGGTCGTGCCTTGTCTTAGTATTTATGTTTTTGAGTTACGTTTATGATATTATTCCAAGTTATAATAATTATATTTAGTTTTGGAATAATTGTTTATACAATATTTCTGTATTAATACTTCTCAAGTATTCGTATTCGTATTTCCTTCCCAAGGATGGGGTATTTCATACATGTATATTCGTATTCTCGCATTGGTATATCTTGCCATGTATTGGCGTTGTATTCCGGTGTGTTATTCCAAATAAAATACGTCAATATATTCCCAATATGTATTTCCAAAACACTTATATTTTCAAGTCCCACTTTAGAAAATATATAATAACTTATTTTGTCCCAAAAATAATGTATCGTCCAGAAAATATATATATATCTTCCCAAAATCATATGTCTTCTAATATGCTAAGAAAATATATTTTAACTTCCCAAAAAATAATATATTTTCTCTTTGTCAAAAATATGATATACTTGGTAATATGTACAAAAATCATATTTTCCTTTCTTTCGTTTCTAAAATAGAATCTACCGAAAATATATTGTAACGGTGTCTTCCGGAGTATTTCATAAGTTACGTTTTATTGTTCGAATTCACGATATTAAATGTGTAACTTATATTTCATTCCTTGTGAATTTTGGTATTATTTTGGAGTTGTAATTGTGATAGGGTTTTGATAAGTTATATTATTATTTGCCCTAAAATAATGTAACTAGTTCGCAAATCAAACAAGTATTCACACAAGCGTTTTAGTATAAAATATATACTCTAAATATATATTCATCCGCTTTTATTTGCGAAAACCCACCTCCGTCACTTTGAAATATTGTAACAAAACTTATGGTGAAGTTTACTTCCGAAAAACAAAGTTAAACGCATTTGTAAACACTTGTTAGAAAATAATTTTCTAAGTCTTGGGATTTTTAGAAAATTTCGCCAGAGTTTCCCCTAAAAAACGAAGGTGTCCATGCTATTAAGCATATCATTTTCTTTTCAAAATCAATCAACAATCAATCCTTAAACAATTTTACATTACCAAGAGCAAAAACCATGTGCGTTTCATATTAATCATGAACTTGATATATCACAAAAACGCGTAGTAACTTGGTAATGCGTTTAGTGGGCTTAGTTACCTCCCAAAGCGTAATTATTCCTTTAAAAATCATTTTCTTACACAAGTTTAGTGTTTACAACTTGTAAACGATTTTTTTAAAATAAAGCTTTTGAACTCTTCTTGTAAATAAAAGGTTTTTACACTTATTTCATGTCCAAAAATGTGTAAGTGTATGTAAAAGTCATAATTTTATTTTTTTTTTATTTTTTTATTTTTTTAAAAAAATCGATTTTTAAACTTGGTTTATTTAGAAAAACCTTTTGTAAAACTTGGATCTACATGATCATCAATTTATTTTGTTCACTTATTTTTCAAGAAATCCATTTCTTTCAAGTTCATGTTTAACTAGAAGGTGATTATTTCATGTATCACATAATCACCTTCCTAGTCTTGTTAAATCATGTTTCTAAACATCATTTAACAAGCTCCATATGGTGATTAGCATCACACACCCATGAGTCATTATGCAATCAACAACATATTCATAACAATATCCTTCTAACAACATTTTATTCTCATGTAAACTTTATGTAAAGGTTTATGTTTAAATCTTTTAGTTCATGTTCTTGGTGTATTTGATATTCATCATACTTCAACTTTTAACTACTCAAAATGGAAGTAAACAAGGGTAAATCAAGACTTACTACTAGCTTATAGCTAGGGATGATCTCTAGTTAAAAAGATGAAGAAAATGATGGTGAAAAGCAAGAAATAAAGCTCCTTGAAGTTCCACAAGTTACAATCTTCACAAAGCACCCTCTAGCACATGAATGAAGCTTAAAATTGGAAGAAGGTGGTGGTGATATGGTGGAGGTGGTGGCGGTTATGGCTGGCCGAGAGGGAGGGAGAAGAGAGTGAAAGTGTGGTGTGAAGATTTTGAAATGATGTAGTGATCTATGAGCCATGCTTTATAAAGATATCTTTCAATATTTTGTTTACATGATTAAGTAATCAATCTAATATAAAATTAGAAGGAAATCTAGGAACAAGATTGTGAAGTATGGTGTGGATTTAGGTTGGTGATTTTGTGGGTCCTTGGGACCGAATTCGGTTATGGGGGGGGGGGGGGGTTGGATGTAAATTTTGTGACTAGATGGTAAACATAGGTTGAAATCCAAGTATGCGCTTACACATGTTAGTTAGTTGATATTTAGTGAGTGTTAGGGTGTTCGGGGATCATGACTAGTCAAGAAATAATTAAACAATGTGTTTGGCAAAAATTTGGTGTCCCGGGTAATGTCCGGTTGTTCGGTTGGATATCGTTCCGTTAAAGTGTTTAATTATTCCGTAAAGTGTCTTTTATATATATTTTTGTAACACAATTAATTCCCGGCACTTAGGAAAGCATACAGGATCATTCTGTCATATTTTTTGCACCCTACTAGCATGTTAAAATGGTGAATTTTATCAATAAATGCAGAATTCTGCACTTAAAGTGTGTTTTTGGCACTTCCCGGCACTTTAACTATCACCTAGTGACGCAGTTTTATGGTCCTTACTTCCCTACACTCCACACTTGTGTAGTACCCTTTCCCTGGCCCATAATGGGTCTCAAAACAATGTCTGTCTATGTACTGGCACTGTCAGTATATTTCTGAGTTATCCGCTCAGTGTGCTAACTGCGCTTTGTGCATCAAGTATGTCACTAAAGTTTGTATGTAATAAATGGAGTGACTGTATGAAATATGATGCATATGTATGTGCGATACAAAAAAAAATCAGAAAGCAGTTTACGTCACCTGTGGTAATCAAGCACAGTCATTAAGCACGTAATTAACTTTAATTAATTGTACGGATACCTGTAATTGTGAGGGTTGTCACATTCTCCCCCCGTTACGAAAATTTCGTCCTCGAAATTTGTACTACCTTAACTCCTTAGGGTTTCATTATGCGTGTATGTATACGAATAATTCCGGGGTAGATAGTCACCAAACCGACTCAAAACTTATTCACATCGGGTGAATCTAAGAATATATAACAACACGAATCCAATGGTTAAAAGGTATGTGCTTTTAGCATTTGATGTCAAAGGTACAGGACGTATTTGACGTATAGTCTAGTGTAATCCAGCTAACAGGGTTCCACCAAAGAGGAGTTTTGACCAGTAAGATTATCAGACGATCGATCGCAATATGCAAACGAGTTTTCACAAACCATAGCATCCGCCATATAAATTCAAAGCCAACAACTCAAATGTAATAGTAAAATGATCCGTCAATCTCCCGAATAAATGAATGGCAAGGTTTAGTGTGTTGACATTCTTAAGTTTCGAAAGTACACCGAATGGAATACAAGCAAATTTGGTGTATCACTGTCTTGATTCGTAGTTGCATGAGAAATGTTTAAATGACCAGCCAAACAAAAGCATGTGTAATTTCGTGTGAGACGGTTGTACATGATCAGCACAAGCTGCAAGTTTGTAATGACACCACAAGGTGTCGTAATGACATAATTCAAATATAGTGGTGACTGAACAAGTTCACCGTGTTCGAAGTCAAATAAAGATGTACCGAAACAAGCCTGAAGTTTTGATTTACACAATGTCATTGAGTTTTCAATTGAATACGGAACATCAAGGTATTACTGTCTCTGTTTGAAAGTGGAAAACAATAAATACTATGAGGTATTTAATTTGTAACGAAAGAACCATTAGGAGGTACACCGTGCTATGAAATGAATCTATGTACTATTGCCTTAACACACAACTGTGTAGAGACTCCTTTAATTGAAATAGACAAGACGGATTTAGAGTAAATTAGCAAATAATTTAAATCCGTGTATGAAGTGGGTAACCAAATTAGCGCAAGCTCCAATTTCGTGAAAGTATCACTGTAAGGTATCGAAATCAACAAATGATTTAGTGGGGTCGTAGACCAACCAAGCCCACTACGACTCGAAACAAAAGAACCTTTGCAAAATGTTTGAATATGATGCTCTCAACACATCATATGGCGTCTTAAATTGAATATGTGAAATGGATAAGTTCAAGCAATTGAACTTAGTTTCAGTGTAACCCGATAATAAACGTATGTATCAACAAAGGAAATCTCGGCATGGTAACAAAAATGAACCATGAATGCAATTTGAAATAAAAGAAGTTTCAAGAGAGTGTGTTGACTTGATACCAAAAGAGCCAACAATCACAATAATGTAGGTCATTCGAATCACAAACCAGTAATTTAGATTTAGCAACATAATATTTGAACTTCAATGAAGCGTTTGAAATGAAACCGCATGCGTAGCAGATGGTGCATGCATAACATGTGAGTTTTCAAGTAATGAAACGATGAGTGTTTGCTAAAATGGAGAAACAACCAAGCATTCGAAGCAAATGGGTGTTCGCTCTCAGCGAAGAAAATCAATGCGATGCAACTACCATTAAGGGGAGTAGAGATGCAAACATCTACTCGCTAGAAGAAAAAGTGAGGATTTCAACAAAAGAACTTGAAGTGCTTTCTGTTTTGTTAATTGAAATGGCATGTATGTCAGGTTAATGGTGTTTGATTGAGTTAACAGATATGGTTCCTAAGTAACAACCTTTACGAGTTTGGACCTGGGTTCCCAAAGGTCCTAAGTATATAACTTCTAGATCCTCAAGGTTTCGTATTCTGTGTAGATCTGTTTTCTGCATTGTATAGGAAACACCATTTTTGTGCATGTTTAAAAACAAATTACTGTCCCACAATTTCCCAGTATACTTTATTCCCGAATTCACAGCTAATGACACTCGATCATCGATCAGTCGTGTAGTAGTAGTTGGATCCACACAGTTAGTTAAGTAAGAAATTCATTAATTCTCAGCAAGAGTTACTGACTCTTGTGGGTTAGCTCGTTCGGCTCCTAGTAGTTGATGCTTATTAGAAAATCATCGTCCTTCTTCTTGACGAGCAGAATTGGGGTTACCCAAAAGGGAATTTTGGTCTATTATCTTCCTTCTCTATCAACTTCTGAGGTTACACTGCCAATCCTTGCATCTCCGAAGGTGTAAGTCGCTAAGGTGCATCGACTACAGGCGCGACGCCTGGAATCAAATTGATGCAAAATTCGACTAGTCGTTGAGGAGATAATTCTGGTAAGTCTTCGGGAAGACTTCAGGATATTTCCTTATCACAGGAATATCTTCGAGTTTTGGTTCTTCGGCTCCCTTGTCCCCGACATGAGCCAAGAAAACAACACATCCTTTACGCAACAATTTCCTGTGCCTTTAAGCAATTGGTAAATTATAGAGGCGTATCCTGCTACATGAGTCAGGATCGTTCCCTCATTTGCCGTTGGGATGCGGATATCAATCTTCGCTCGATCGCTTGGCAACTAATCCATCCCAATTACCTCGTCGAAGCTTCCCAACTCAACTGGTAGTAGAGCAACCGTAAACTTACGCTCTCCGGGTTCTATCTTGCCGTTTTTAGTTACTGCGTTGGTTTCCACTAGCTTTACCTAGCTAGTTCCATCGAGTGCGAGTTATCTAACTTACTTGCTACTAATCCAAGTATACTCCCAAAATCTAGAGATGCGAAGCTTAGAATTTGCAACAGTATCTAACAACACAGATGCATAATGTTGAGTAATATGGAACGTACCGATACATGAATTCCTGGCGTGTCTTCCTAGCTCCGGTGTTGAGCTTTCATTATTGTGCCTGATCGTTTTTAGGGCAATATTTTCTGAAATGCTTTTTTGCTTCCACAGTTAAAACAACCTTGAGCACGTTTCTGTCTGTCACTTGTCTTGCCTGGATAATCGTCACTGTCGTTGTTCCCTCCGTGATTCTTGCTACTATCTTGGCCTCCTTTTCTATGTTCAGTATCTTGCCTACAAGTTTCCTTAGGATGCCCTCTCTTGCCACAGTTATCACATTTTCCATATTTACATCGCCCGACATGATAGCGTAGACAATTGTTGCACTTAGGTAGGACACCCATGTAGTTTTTTCCCTTTTTGGCCTTCTTGTTGTTACTCGCCCGAGTAATCTTTTTGAAATTTACGAGCTTTCTCTTGTTATCTCCAGATGACTCTACAGGAGTCTCATCTTTTTCTTCCATACTGGAAAATTTTCCTAGTCTGACCGCTTCTTCAGTGAGCGCCATGCTTGTGTTGATAGCCTCGGTGATCGTTGAAGGTTTAGATGTTGTTACCAGGCTTAGAATCTGAGGTGCCAATCCCCCTATGAAACGTTCAATTCTTTTAAACTCTGGTCCCACCAGGAGCGTAGCAACTTGTGATAAATCGTTAAATCTCTGCACGTACTCAGCTATCTTTGGACCTTCCATTTTCAAGTTCCACAATTCAGTTTCCAGCTTTTGGACTTCTTCCCTCGAGCAATATCTCTTTCGCATCAGTTCTTTCAGTTCATCCCACGTCAAAGCATACGCAGTAGTCTCGCCCATTGTCTGAACCTGAAGGTTCCACCATGACAGTGCCCCATCTACAAACAGCCCCGCTATGTACGTAACCTGATATTCTAGGGCGCATTTACTCAATTGTAAGACAGAATCCGTTTTCTCAACCCAGCGCACGAAGGCTAAGGCACCCCCGATGCCGTCAAATTCTCGAGGTTTGTGGTCTAAGAACTGCTTGTAGGTGCAGCCTTCGCTGTGTTCGGAGCGAAGGGCCTCGAGCTGTGCAATGGCCTGTGAGATGCGCTCTTGTAGTTCTGCCGCTGTTGTTGGCAGAGGGTTGTTGGTATTGACGTTCCCTTGTATCGACATATTCTAAGAAGAAGATTGGTTAGGCCAGCTCTTATTTGTTCAGGAAGTGCATTTAGTTGTTTAATGGTCATACGTACATACACATAATAGGTCATTATACCAACCAATCAAGTAATAGCATAATCATAGCATAACCAAGTAATTTGGTAATTATGGTTAATGAGAGCATAGTAAGCAAGCACGTAGCATTATAATTACAGCACACATATATGGATTAACAATCGTGCTTAACGAAGACATACGGACTGAGCTTTCGTTGGTCATTGGCCACAAAGTATTGTCGCATGTTTTATGATGATTGGGCTTTCATTATTCTCCGACCACAATTGCATCGTCTTTCAAAATGTATCACATCAAGAGGGACACAGGGTCACCCTACCCTTGTCCAACAAGTATATCAGTGTATCAAAATCACGTTGTCTGAAGTGGTCTTTAAAAGTCTCCACAATCCCGGCTTATCATTAGTGTCTTTACCTAAATGTAATGCAATCCACAAAATCCAGAAACCACTATACCGGTTTCTGAGGTGGAGGAGGAAAGAAAAGCAAACTGCTAACATGAGCGAGCTCCTCCCCGAGCTTGTATATACGTCAAAGTAATTAACTGATCTGCTGCTCATCAGGAAAGAAATGAGTATCAGAATCATGGGAAAGGTGTAATAGCAACGGTTGAGAGCGCAAAAGGAACCTTCATAAATGTGGAGGATCAAAGTATGCTGGAAATAGACAGGGTGGAGGACGTGATGTCAGCTCAAGCTCCAACATTCTGCGACTCATATTCTCAAACTGTAGCTGATGTTATAGGAGAAATTCATCCCTGGTGTAGCCTCCATAGTGTAAGGGTCTAACATTTGCGTAGTGTATGATAAGAACCATCAAAATGGCTCATCCAGCGTTGTAGAGGTGAAAGTAGCAAACGGTGTGGCCTGTGGGGTCGGGCAAAATGCTGCTATAGCAAAAGGATCATCATGCGGGTGCTGACCAGGAGTACCTTCCCAGGGTGCGGTTAGGTCCTGAAAGAAAGCGATAGTCATGTCGGTGCAATGGACGTCGGTCTCCATAGGAGCAACATATGCGGGTGAAGGTGCAGGAACAAACGTCTCAACTGATAGGAAGATCGTTAGGTGCAGGTACTGGGTCGGGTATAAGGGATGCAATGCCTGGTAAACCAAAAGAAACAGGGTCATGATCAAGTAGAGGTGCAGGTTCAGCAGGTGCAACGTCAAGCTGACCCAAAAGGAACTGGAGCTCTCTCAGGAGCAGGTTCTGGGTCGTGTAAAGGTATGGGATCTCGAGCAGGTGAGAGTGCAGTAGTCGTAGTCGTCGTCTGCGTCAGTAGTAGAAAGCTGTAATCCAGCTGTTTGTAAGGCTGCAGATGTCACAGACTCAAAGGAGTCTGAAATCGAATGCATGCTAGAATCAGAGGATAGCTTGTTAACAGGGGTCTCCAGAAATGAATTTAGTAGCAACGTTCTCGTCTAACCTTCCATCATCATGGGTGTTATCAGAAGGACCATTAATAATATGTCAATGACATCATCAATTATTCGTTGAGTAGCCAACCTTCGGAATGAATGTCCACAGGAGGCGTATTGTCGAGGATCGGAGCCATGGCGTGTTCACCATCGGGTTGACTAGTGATGAAGTGGTCATGGACTGAAACAAGAGTAACATGAGGATTCTTGTCAGGGAAGCCTTCAGCAAGGATAAATCATCCCAAAATCTGGTAGCGCGGACTGTTGTAAGTCGTCCTTGATCTGGGTCGGCATATCAGGATCACCCTCAGTGTCTGACGTAAATATCTCCGGCGCAAGTACAGTCTCGTCATTTGTGGTGGCGGCCATAGGGTCATCAAGGTTCGACAACCTGCTTTTTGATCAAGGCGGCAGGTGTATCGGTACATGGTAGTCATAGTATGTATTTCCATAGTAATCACTATCAGTTAGCGCATGCAAACAATCACCACATTTGCACGTTTATCAATAATCAGCAATTAAGCATGTATGTGATAACAATGTAAGCAAGTAATCTTCCTAGTCTTCCCCAGACTATCCCACCCAGCCTCTCAGACTGAACTTCCTCGTCTCTCAGACTAACTCCCTGGTCTCTAAGACCCATTCCCTGGTCTCTAAGACCAAATCCCTGGCCTCTAAGACCAAACTTTCCCAGTCTCTAGGACTAAATCCCCCCAATCTCTAAGATTGAATCCCTCAGTCTCTAAGACTGAACCTCCCTCAGCCTCTAAGGCTGAACCTCCCTCAATCTCTAAGATTGAACCTCCCCAGCCTCTAAGGCTGAACTCCCTTAGTCTCTCATACTGAAATATAAATTTTGAAATATGTATTTGTGTCTTTTGTTTGTAAAATGCGTGTGCCCCGGATCTGGACGTTTAGTGTATGCAATGTAAAAATGTTTGAAAATGTTTTCGTGAGAGCCCTGATGATCATAGTCTAGACTCGAGAAGGAATCGTCGTTCGCTATGATCGAGGCTCTGATACCAAGCTGTCACACCCTGACTTTTGCGGAAGCGTGGTTATTTGGTGTGACTTCTTAATACCATAGCAATCAATCATAACAATACTATATGATAAAACTAAAAGATTTTCATCCATTAATAAAGTTTAGAAAATACCACAATACCATTGTCTTAAAAACATTGACGGCAATTAGTTACAAACCATAACATGTTCAAATGAGTTCCCATGGACTCAACAAAAGACTTTAAATAATCCTGAGTTTAGAAACATGTATCCCGTCCAGGAATAGGATACATCCTTTAAACTCTACGACCACGGATGACATCCTTTATTTAACACGCAGCTTGTAGACACATGCATACACCTGTCAGATCCGTTTGGTTCCCTGAAATACATGTAGTTTGAAAAATCAACAAAAGTTGAGCGAGTTCATGTGTTCGTTTGTGTGTATGTATAAACCTTTGAAACATTGTAAATATTTATGTAAGTCCCTGGTATGTAGCATTAAGGAAAAAGAGATCAGCAATGGTTTGCAAGGCCATTGATATGTGTGAAGTGATGCAGGAAGACTCAAACCTAGCAGATTTGGCACCGGGCTTCCGGCTGTAAGACATAATCACCACGTGGTCCACTCAGCGGACTCAGGGGTGGGGCTCGCTACACCCGAATAGATCTATCACTCATGTCCCTCGGTCCTACAACGAGGATTGATGGCCTTAAGTTTCCGCCTACCCACTCATATGATCTAAGTAGTATGCCCTCCTTAAGCTAGCCATACCATGTATAAAAATGTCTGTATCATTGTAACATGTATTTCACCCCCGAAGTTATAAAACTGAAAACAGTTAAGAGAAAAGGGGGACATGAACTCACTGTATTGCGTCTTCGGTACTTGTAACCCAAATCTCCTCAGCAAACACGACTACCTACAATGGTCTAATGTCTATTAGACGAACGGGTCGTGCCTTGTCTTAGTATTTATGTTTTTGAGTTACGTTTCTGATATTATTCCAAGTTATAATAATTATATTTAGTTTTAGAATAATTGTTTGTACAATATTTCTGTATTAATACTTCTCATGTATTCGTATTCGTATTTCTTTCCCAAGGATGGGGTATTTCATACATGTATATTCGTATTCTCGCATTGGTATATCTTGCCATGTATTGGCGTCGTATTCCGGTGTGTTATTCCAAATAAAATACGTCAATATATTCCCAATATGTATTTCCAAAACACTTATATTTTCAAGTCCCACTTTAGAAAATATATAATAACTTATTTTGTCCCAAAAATAATGTATCGTCCAGAAAATATATATATATATATCTTTCCAAAATCATATGTCTTCTAATATGCTAAGAAAATATATTTTAACTTCCCAAAAAATAATATATTTTCTCTTTGTCGAAAATATGATATACTTGGTAATATGTACAAAAATCATATTTTCCTTTCTTTCGTTTCCAAAATAGTATCTACCGAAAATATATTGTAACGGTGTCTTCCGGAGTATTTCATAAGTTACGTTTTATTGTTCGAATTCACGATATTAAATGTGTAACTTATATTTCATTCCTTGTGATTTTTGGTATTATTTTGGAGTTGTAATTGTGATAGGGTTTTGATAAGTTATATTATTATTTGCCCTAAAATAATGTAACTAGTTCGCAAATCGAACAAGTATTCACACAAGCGTTTTAGTATAAAATATATACTCTAAATATATATTCATCCACTTTTATTTGCGAAAACCCACCTCCGTCACTTTGAAATATTGTAACAAAACTTATGGCGAAGTTTACTTCCGAAAAGCAAAGTTAAACGCATTTGTAAACACTTGTTAGAAAATAATTTTCTAAGTCTTGGGATTTTTAGAAAATTTCGCCAGAGTTTCCCCTAAAAAACAGAGGTGTCCATGCTATTAAGCATATCATTTTCTTTTCAAAAGCAATCAACAATCAATCCTTAAACAATTTTACATTCCCAGAGCAAAAACCATGTGCGTTTCATATTAATCATGAACTTGATATATCACAAAAACGCGTAGTAACTTGGTAATGCGTTTAGTGGGCTTAGTTACCTCCCAAAGCGTAATTATTCCTTTAAAAATCATTTTCTTACACAAGTTTAGTGTTCACAATGTCAAACCCCTTTCTGCGGCGGAAGCACGAGGTGTGATCATGAAAGTTTCTCATTGCATACGAAAGGTAAACATACTACATGCTCATAAAATAACTGCAAAATGCCAAACATTATAAAACCAAAAACATGGTTTAAGTGTTTACATCACAAGACAGCATTTTGTCTGATAAGTTTACAACTTTATTCAAACATAAACAAAAGCGACATCCAAGAGCATGAGTAAAACCGCGCGCACATCCACTAGTTACCTGAAATACATGTGAGTTTTGGAAATACGTCAACATAATGTTGGTGTGAATTCATGCAATTTTTGTATTTCACGTTAGTATACTTTGCATGAAAACATAATTTGTATCTTGTATAAATCAAGTCTTTTGTGTACACCACGTAGTCATGTATAAATCAAGTATTTCTGTATGTATCAATTGTTAATGGGTTGCAAAGCCATTAACATGTGACACGACATAGGAAGTCACCAAACCATAGGCATTTTTCTAGTAGTCGATTCATGACTGAGACACAAAAACGCTACTCGGTTCTAGTGGTCACCAAGAGTGGGGCTGCCCTGAAACCCATTAGATCTAACCTTTTGTTATGCGGTCTAAGTATGTACACGATTAATGGTGCTTATGGTACCCTATTCGTGACACGATTTCTCGTATCATTCCTCAATTCTTGTATCCATCATACCATTTGTAAACATTGTAATAGTTGTAACATGTATTTCACCCCCGAAGTTATAAAACTGAAAATAGTTAAAAGAAAAGGGGGAGCATGAACTCACAACTTTGCGTTCCTTGCGCCGTAAACTTCACCGGTTTTTGCTTATCTAGCGTCGTGACCTAAACGTGTTTTATTTACGTTAGTCACTAGACTTTTAACGCACAAGTACAAGTCACCATCTTTTATGTATGTATTCTTGTGTTAAGTTTTTTTTAACTAAGTGTCTTACTTATATCATTTTCTTTAACATATAACACGTTAGATCGTTCTCAAATAACCTACCCGACATTTAGACACACAAATTACTACTTATGTCGTTTCAGATTTAATCTTCAAAACTGTGTAAAATCTCGGGATCCAATTTTTACAAATTTTTAATAAAATTACTACTTATAACACGGGGATTTTAATAACACGGGGATTTTAATAAAATAGTTAACTTATTCCAAAAATTCCCAAATTTTTACAAAATGTCTCAAACGATCCAAATATTATTGTGTAAAATCTCGGGATCCAATTCATTACCAATATTTTACAACAATTCATTTTCCGGACTGCAATCAGATTCATCTTTTTCTGACTGCAGTCCACGGAATAATTTATTTAAAACTTATCGTAAGTCCGATTTACGAAATTCCAGTGGGAAAATTACAAATACATCAGTGGTCATCTACGGTAAAAATTTTATGAGCTAATTCTACGCAGAACTCAAGTTATGACTAAAAACATTTCGCCCATTTACTGCTGTAAAAACTCAGCTTTAGCTGCTGTTACAAATAGGGTCTTTAAAAATAGTAAACGAAGTCCAAAAGTTATGATTCCAGTGCTATTAGAACCGTATTTCATAATATCACGTGATAGACTCAAGAAAATCAAGTTTTTGTTAAGTTACGATCTGGTTTCAGCCAACTGAAGTTGGCTGTAAATAGTTGGACATAAGTTGTTTTCAGCTTATTGTGTTCTAACGCATGTTCTATTTGTTCCGTTAACATGTCTAGTGATCAACAACGACCTTTAACATCCATATTAACAAGTAAATCATCAAGTAATCAACAACATGTTCACTACAACATCCTACTACAACATTTCATCATGTAAATCTTCATGTAAAGCTTTATGTTCATCTTCTTGGTTCTTATTCTTTAGTGCTTTAAACATACTTATCATACTACAATTTTTAACCATAAAACAAGATGAACAAGGGTGTAACAAGGAACTTACTACTAGCTTAAAGCTAGGGAAAGAACAAGGATGAGGATTGAGTGGTTAAAAGCAAACGGTTGAGGTCCTTCAAGATCCGAGTGCTCCAAGCTTCGTTAACCACCTTCTAACATCTCTAAGTGAACTTGGAATGGATGAATGGAAGTCGAAAATCGTGGTGTGAAGGGAGGGGTGTTCGGCTGAGCTTGTAGGAGAAGAGAGGAGGTTGATGAAGATGGTGAGTTGTTGTGAAGAAGGGTCTCTTATGTTACATATATATTGTACTTCACAAGATCCTACCATATCTCATAGAATCCAAGTAAAATCATGTGTATCAAAATGAATCTAAGCAAGATCTTACAAACAATTCATCAAGATCTTTTTACTAGACCATGTGGCCGATTTTATTAAGATGTAGGGAGGGGTCTAAGTGTAATTTTTGGTTATAAAATCATCTTGTAATCCAAATCCAAGATTATGATCTTTAGGAGATCTTGGTAGATCATATGGAATCCAAGAAGATCATGTAGGAGATTTGGGAAGATTTATAAAAATCTTATGGTGGGGCCATGCTTGGTCCGAAAATCAGCAAGGGGGGGGGGGTTAAGTGTAATTTCTTAACCATGTTGTTACCTTGTAACCATATACCAAGTATCTAGTTAGTGTAGTTAGTTACTAGATATTTTAGTGGGTGTTAGGGTGTTCGGGGATCATGTCTAGCCAAGAAATAAATAAACAATGTGCTTGACAATATTTTAGTGTCCCGGGTAATGTCCGGTGGTTCGGTTAAATATCGTTCCGTTAAAGTGTTTAATTATTCCGTAAAGTGTCCTTTTGTAACCCTTTTAATTCCCGACACTTAGGGAAATATTCTGGATGATAAAACGTAAATTCTGCATGGTATTTTATTGTTTAAAAGCTGGTTATAGCTGAATTTAATAAAATTCTGCACTTAAAGTGCGTTTCGGGTGCTTTTTAGTGCGTATTTTAGACTCCGGAAAGTCTATATGTTAACCCTTGTATGTATTCTTGGGTTTAAATGTATTTCTGTCATTGGACCTACACCTAGGCTCCATTTCTATTGTCTAACTGCTTTCTGCAGAATTGTTGACATATTGTGTTTTACCGGTGAGTTTACTAGTATTTCTGACGCAACGCTCTCGTTAATGCACACAGCAATATTTTCTAGTATAAAACGTGCATGAATTCACTTGTATAGTATGAAATCAGACAATGTTGACGTTTAAGCACATAATTGTAGTCATTAAATATTAATTAAAGTGTACGGAAATTACCGGTTTGGTGCCAGTTGTCACAGTCTCCCCCCGTTAGAAGAATTTCGTCCCGAAATTTAGTCTGAGCTAACTCTTGCAGGAGTCTTCTTGAACAGGTGGGGATACTTTTCTTTGAACTGGTCTTTACGTTTCCATGTGTGCTCGGGTCCGTGTTTAGAGTTCCAACGTACTTTGACAAGTTTAACAGTGCTCCTCCTGGTCTTGTTGACTTTCCAGTTGGTAACCTCAACGGGTTGTTCTGTAAATCGGAGGGCGTCATCAATATGTACTTCATCCACAGGGATGATCAAGTCTTCTTGTGTTGGACTCTTCTTGAGGTTGGATACATGAAACGTATCATGTATTCCATTAAGTTCTTCCGGTAATTCCAACTTGTATGCCACGGTACCAATTCTTTCCAAAATCTTGAATGGTCCGATGTATCGTGGATTCAGCTTTCCACTTTTTCCGAATCTTACCACACCCTTCCAAGGTGAGACCTTCAACAACACTTTGTCTCCCACCTTGAATTTTAATGGTTTTCGTCTTCGATCAGCGTAGCTCTTTTGTCGATCTCGAGCCACCTTAATGCGCACTCGGATCTGTATGATCTTGTCGGTTGTCTCTTGTACAAGTTCAGGACCAAACATACGTTTATCTCCAGCGTCTGTCCAACCTAAGGGCGATCGGCACTTGCGGCCATACAGAGCTTCGAACGGTGCAGCTTTTATACTTGTATGATAACTGTTATTGTAGGAAAACTCGACTAAAGGTAGATGAGTATCCCAGCTGCCGCCTAGGTCCATAACACATGCGCAAAGCATATCTTCTAACGTATGTATAGTCCGTTCGCTATGGCCGTCTGTTTGTGGATGGAATGCCGTGCTTAGATCTAGTTGCGATCCGAAGGCTTCCTGAAAAGGTTGCCAGATTCTCGAGACAAAGCGTCCATCTCTGTCTGAAATAATTGAGATAGGCACTCCATGACGTGCCATAATTTATTTTAAGTATATCTCAGCAAGCTTTCCAGTGCTATCCTTCTCTCGGATAGGTAGGAAATGCGCAGATTTCGTCAATCGATCAACTATTACCCATATCATATCGTGCCCTCTCGGGGTCCTGGGAAATTTTGTTATGAAGTCCAACGAGATTTGCTCCCATTTCCACATGGGTATCTCTGGTTGTTGTAGTAGGCCAGACGGTTTCTGGTATTCGGCCTTAGCCTTAGCACAGGTTAAGCATTTTCCAACGTAAACAACAACATCGCTTTTAAGTCTCGGCCACCAATAGTATTCTTTCAAGTCTTGATACATCTTGTCCGATCCTGGTTGGATCGAGTATCTCGATTTGTGTGCTTCATCAAGGATGACTTCTCGAATACCGCCATAGAGTGGAACCCTAATACGTTTCTTAAAGTATAAGGCTCCCTCTTCATTTGGCACCATATTTTTCAACATACTCCGGAGGTATTTAGCTTTATGGTTTTCCATCTTAAGAGCTTCTTGTTGTGCATCACGAATGCATGCAGTGAGGTTCGTTTGAATAGTCCTTTCTAACGCCCGAACCCTTAGGGTCTTAACCCTTTCTTTTCGACTTAATGTGTCTGCTACAACGTTTGCTTTTCCAGGATGGTACTTAATCTCACAGTCATAATCGTTCAATAACTCAACCCATCGTCGCTGACGCATGTTTAATTCTTTCTGATCAAATATGTGTTGTAAGCTTTTGTGATCTGTGAAGATTGTACATCGAGTACCATACAAATAGTGTCGCCAGATCTTCAAGGCGAATACCACTGCGCCTAGCTCCAGGTCGTGAGTGGTATAGTTTCTTTCATACACCTTCAATTGTCTTGAAGCGTAAGCAATGACTTTTTGGCGCTACATAAGCACGCAACCCAAACCTTGTCGTGAAGCGTCGCAGTAAACCACGAAGTCTTCAGTGCCTTCGGGTAATGATAGTATCGGTGCATCACATAGCTTGTTTTTAAGTAGCTGGAAGGCTTCTTCCTGTTTGTAACCCTAGTCGTATTTCTTGTCTTTTTGAGTAAGGGTCGTTAGCGGTTGAGCTATCTTTGAGAAATTCTCGATGAATCGCCGATAATAGCCCGCTAAGCCCAAAAATTGACGAACTTCAGTTGGGGTTTTGGGAGCTTCCCAATTCTTTATTGCTTCAATCTTGGATAGGTCTACATGAATACCCTTCTCATTCACAACATAACCCCGATATTGTACTTCGCGAATCCAGAATTCGCATTTCGAGAACTTTGTATAAAGTTTCTCTTTCTTTAGTAGTTCTAGAATAGTTCTAAGGTGTTGCTCGTGTTCTTCATTCGTTTGCGAGTAAATCAGGATATCATCGATAAATACAATCACGAATTTATAGAGATATGGTTTGCAAACGTGGTTCATCAGATCCATGAAGACCGCTGGCGCGTTCGTCAGTCCGAATGGCATCATAAGAAACTCGTAATGCCCATAGCGTGTTCTGAATGCAGTCTTTGGTACGCTTTCCTCTTGTATCCTTAACTGATGGTATCCGGATCGAAGGACGATCTTGGAATAGTAGCTTGATCCTTGTAATTGATCAAATAAGTCATCAATCCTCGGTAACGGGTACCAATTCTTAATTGTGAGCTTGTTCAGTTCTCTGTAGTCGATACACATCCGCAGTGTTCCATCCTTCTTCTTCACGAACAGTACTGGAGCTCCCCAGGGTGAGAAGCTTGGCCTTATAAATCCTTTATCCAACAACTCCTGAAGTTGTGTAGATAATTCTTGCATTTTGGATGGTGCAAGCCGATAGGGTGCCTTGGCTACAGGAGCGGCTCCTGGAACCAAGTCTATACAGAATTCGACTTGTCGTTGTGGAGGTAGTCCTGGCAGATCTTTGGGAAAAACATCAGGGAATTCCTTCACCATAGGAATGTCTTCGAGTTTCGGCTCCACCGCCTTCTTATCTACAACATGCGAGAGGAAAGCGGCACATCCTTTCCTTAAGCACTTCTGTGCCTTCATGCAGCTGATGATTCGCAGAGGCGCATCTCGTTTTTCTCCATGTACGATGAGGGTTTCATCATTCGCTAAAGGGATGTGAATGATTTTCTCATGACAAATAACTTCAGCTTTGTTTTTGGACAACCAGTCCATTCCGACCACTACATCGAAGCTACCCAATTGAATAGGTAAGAGGTCGATGCTAGACCTTCGTTCACCAAGTTCTAACGTGCAACCTCTAACAACTTCGCCTGATTCAACAAGTTTACCACCGGCTAGTTCTATAGAATAAGGAATATCTAATCTACTACATTCTATTCCAAACATACGTTTATATTTCACAGAAATGAAACTATAGTCGGCACTAGTGTCAAAAAGCATGGATGCAAAGTGATTGTTAATGAGAGACGTACCGGTGACCACATTAGGGTCCTCGCGTGCTTTCCTTGCCCCAATCACAAACGCTCGAGTCTGAACGTTGTTTCCCCTTGGGCAATTTTTCTTGAAATGATCTGTGCTTCCACAACCAAAGCATCCTTGGTTTTGCCTAGCTCCATTGCCATTCCGGTTACCCTTGCCATTTCCATTTCTACCATTGTTTCCAGTTCCAGCACCGTTGCGGTTTCCATTCCCGTTCTTTCCTTTTTCCCAACAGTCCTCAGTATGGTGACCCAGGTTCCCACACTTGTCGCATTTTGGAATGCGACAAACTCCTCCGTGATGACGCTTGCACTGGTTGCAGAAAGGCATAGTGCCCAGGTTCCTTTTGGTATGAGCGTCATTCATGGTTGAAAGAGTTTTCGCTTCCTGAGGCGGTTTTGGGTCGCACTTCTTGTTGTTGTTACGAGTTGCTTGATTCAGATTCGAATGCTTCCTCTTCTTGTCACCAGACGACTTAGCAAGCGTCACGGTCCTTTCAGTTGAGTTTAGTGATAACCTCTTCCTACGAACACAATCTTCAGTAAGGTTGGCAGCCAGAGTTACCGCCTCAGTGATGGTTTGAGGTTTGGCCGAAGTTACCATGCCGCAGAATTCTGAGGCCAGTCCCCAAATGTAGCATTCACACGCTTAAATTCAGGAGTCACCATGAAGGGAAGCACTCTAGACAGATCGTGATACCTTTGAGTGTAACCAGTGATGTCAGCACCTTCCATGGTCAAGTGCCAAAACTCAGTCTCCAATCTTTGGAGTTTGGCACGAGAGCAATACTTCTCTTTCACTTTCTCCTTCAACTCATCCCAAGACATGCCATACGTGGCATCATCACCCATAGTTTGGATTTGCAAGTTCCACTAAGTCAGAGCTTCGTCGACAAACAACCTAGTAGCAAAAGTAACTTGTTGGTCCGTGGTACACTTGCTCAAGCGGATGGTGGACTCAGTCTTCTCCATCCAGCGTACGAACACCACTGCTCCTCCGGTGCCATCGTAGTTTAGTGGTTTGCATTCGAGGAACTGCTTGAAGGTGCAGCCTTGAGTTGTGTTTCCTCCAGACGAATCTCCATGTCCGTGACGTCTAGCATTGCTTGGTCTTGCACTGACTTGAGTACGGTTTGCCTCGTAATGGGCGATAGCAGCGGAGATCCTTTCTTCCAGTAGAGCTTCTAGCTCTTCGGCAATTCTTGGCAGTGGGGGAGGAGGAGGTTGGTCATGAGCGTTCACAGCTCTTCTGGGTGCCATGTTCTGAAGAAAACAACCCAATAGGGTTAGACATTTTTTTGATATCATCATACGAGACAGTAGTAGTATATATATATATATATACACACAAGCGTATACCACATAGTAACATCAAACAATCCTCCAAATGTATAAATCAATTCATACCGCAGCAAGCATGTATAGTTAGGTAAACACCTTATTTTACATTGGCGGCTTTTGTCTTTATACCCTAAATCATTATTCTTAAAAGAGTGTTTAATAGGCTGGGGGAGGGGTGTTCACATTTGACCCTTTTCTTGCACTGAGGGAAGCTATACGTGACAAGACTTGCTGTGGTTTCTGTGCACTAAATTCCATAATTATGTATGCATCCATAATTACGTAACTCCTTGCACAGTCCGCACAGTTCGTTTCATCCTCGTATTTCTTCCTTCAGATAGGCCAATGTTTTCAGGTAAAGTCATGTATACTAGTGGTATTCTACTTCTAGTATATGTATATGCTAATTATCACACATAATTGCAAGTAATTTCTCAGCTAAAGACAAGTGCTACTCCTGTGCACCCTAAGCCTCGTAGTGCCCTTTTCTTGACCCATGTAAACAGTTTCAGGTAGTGGATGTCGTGGGACGTTTTATGCAATGAAAACTCTTTGAAAAATTGTTTTCGTGAAAGGATCCTAAAGATTGTAGACTAGACTCGAGAAGGAATCCTGGTTCACTACAATCGTAGCTCTGATACCAATCTGTCACACCCCTTTCTGCGGTGGAAGCACGAGGTGTGATCATGAAAGGTTCTCATTGCATACGAAAGGTAAACATACTACATGCTCATAAAATAACTTCAAAATGCCAAACATTACATAACCGAAAACATGGTTTAAGTGTTTACATCACAAGACACCATTTTGTCTGATAAGTTTACAACTTTATTCAAACATAAACAAAAGCGACATCCAAGAGTATGAGTAAAACCGCGCGCACATCCACTAGTTACCTGAAATACATGTGAGTTTTGGAAATACGTCAACATAATGTTGGTGTGAATTCATGCAATTTTTGTATTTCACGTTTGTATACTTTGTATGAAAACATAATTTGTATCTTGTATAAATCAAGTCTTTTGTGTACACCACGTAGTCATGTATAAATCAAGTATTTCTGTATGTATCAAGTGTTAATGGGTTGCAAAGCCATTAACATGTGACACGACATAGGAAGTCACCAAACCATAGGCATTTTTCTAGTAGTCGATTCACGACTGAGACACAAAAACACTACTCGGTTCTAGTGGTCACCAAGAGTGGGGCTGCCCTGAAACCCATTAGATCTAACCTTTTGTTCTGCAGTATTTACACGATTAATGGTGCTTATGGTACCCTATTCGTGACACGATTTCTCGTATCATTCCTCAATTCTTGTATCCATCATACCATTTGTAAACATTGTAATAGTTGTAACATGTATTTCACCCCCGAAGTTATAAAACTGAAAACAATTAAAAGAAAAGGGGGAGCATGAACTCACAACTTTACGTTCCTTGCGCCGTAAACTTCACCGGTTTTTGCTTATCTAGCGTCGTGACCTAAACGTGTTTTATTTACGTTAGTCACTAGACTTGTAACGCACAAGTACAAGTCACCATCTTTTATGTATGTATTCTTGTGTTAATTTTTTTTTAACTAAGTGTCTTACCTATATCATTTTCTTTAACATATAACACGTTTGATCATTCTCAAATAACCTACCCGACATCTAGACACGCAAATTACTACTTATGTCGTTTCAGATTTAATCTTCAAAATTGGGCTGTTTTCAGGGATTTTAATAAAATAGTTAACTTATTCCAAAAATTCTCAAATTTTTACAGAATGTCTTAAACGATCCATATATTATTGTGTAAAAATATCGGGATCCAATTCATTACGAATATTTTATAACAATTCATTTTCCGGACTGCAATCAGATTCATCTTTTTCTGACTGCAGTCCACGGAATAATTTATTTTAAATTTATCGTAAGTCCGATTTATGAAATTCCAGTGGCAGAATTACAAATACATCAGTGGTCATCTACGGTACAAATTGCATGAGCTAATTCTACACAGAACTCAAGTTATGACTAAAAATATTTCACCCATTTACTGCAGTAAAAACTCAGCTTTAGCTGCTGTTACAAAAAGGGTCTTTAAAAATAGTAAACGAAGTCCAAAAATTATGATTCGAATGCCATTAGAACCGTATTTCATAATATCACGTGATAGACTCAAGAAAATCAAGTTTTTGTTAAGTTACGATATGGTTACAGCCAACTGAAGTTGGCTGTAAATAGTTGGACAGAAGTTGTTTTCAGCTTATTGTGTTCTAACGCATGTTCTATTTGTTCCGTTAACATGTCTAGTGATCAACAACGACCTTTAACATCCATATTAACAAGTAAATCATCAAGTAATCAACAACATGTTCACTACAACATCCTACTACAACATTTCATCATGTAAATCTTCATGTAAAGCTTTATGTTCATCTTCTTGGTTCTTATTCTTTAGTGCTTTAAACATACTTATCATACTACAATTTTTAACCATAAAACAAGATGAACAAGGGTGTAACAAGGAACTTACTACTAGCTTAAAGCTAGGGAAAGAACAAGGATGAGGATTGAGTGGTTAAAAGCAAACGGTTGAGGTCCTTCAAGATCCGAGTGCTCCAAGCTTCGTTAACCACCTTCTAACATCTCTAAGTGAACTTGGAATGGATGAATGGAAGTCGAAAATTGTGGTGTGAAGGGAGGGGTGTTCGGCCGAGCTTGTAGGAGAAGAGAGGAGGTTGATGAAGATGGTGAGTTGTTGTGAAGAAGGGTCTCTTATGTTACATATATATTGTACTTCACAAGATCCTACCATATCTCATAGAATCCAAGTAAAATCATGTGTATCAAAATGAATCTAAGCAAGATCTTACAAACAATTCATCAAGATCTTTTTACTAGACCATGTGGCCGATTTTATTAAGATGTAGGGAGGGGTCTAAGTGTAATTTTTGGTTATAAAATCATCTTGTAATCCAAATCCAAGATTATGATCTTTAGGAGATCTTGGTAGATCATATGGAATCCAAGAAGATCATGTAGGAGATTTGGGAAGATTTATAAAAATCTTATGGTGGGGCCATGCTTGGTCCGAAAATCGGGAGGGGGGGGGGGTTAAGTATAATTTCTTTACCATGTTGTTACCTTGTAACCATATACCAAGTATCTAGTTAGTGTAGTTAGTTACTAGATATTTTAGTGGGTGTTAGGGTGTTCGGGGATCATGTCTAGCCAAGAAATAAATAAACCATGTGCTTGAAAATATTTTAGTGTCCCGGGTAATGTCCGGTGGTTCGGTTAAATACCGTTCCGTTAAAGTGTTTAATTATTCCGTAAAGTGTCCTTTTGTAACCCTTTTAATTCCCGACACTTAGGGAAATATTCTGGATGATAAAACGTAAATTCTGCATGGTATTTTATTGTTTAAAAGCTAGTTATAGCTGAATTTAATAAAATTCTGCACTTAAAGTGCGTTTCGGGTGCTTTTTAGTGTGTATTTTAGTCTCCGGAAAGTCTATATGTTAACCCTTGTATGTATTCTTGGGTTTAAATGTATTTCTGTCATTGGACCTACACCTAGGCTCCATTTCTATTGTCTAACTGCTTTCTGCAGAATTGTTGACATATTGTGTTTTACCGGTGAGTTTACTAGTATTTCTGACGCAACGCTCTCGTTAATGCACAAAGCAATATTTTGTAGTATAAAACGTGCATGAATTCACTTGTATAGTATGAAATCAGACAATGTTGACGTTTAAGCACATAATTATAGTCATTAAATAATAATTAAAGTGTACGAAAATTACCGGTTTGGTGCCAGTTGTCACAGTCTCCCCCCGTTAGAAGAATTTCGTCCCGAAATTTAGTCTGAGCTAACTCTTGCAGGAGTCTTCTTGAACAGGTGGGGATACTTTTCTTTGAACTGTTCTTTACGTTCCCATGTGTACTCGGGTCCGTGTTTAGAGTTCCAACGTACTTTAACAAGTTTAACAGTGCTCCTCCTGGTCTTGTTGACTTTCCAGTCGGTAACCTCAACGGGTTGTTCTGTAAATCGGAGGGCGTCATCAATATGTACTTCATCTGCAGGGATGATCACGTCTTCTTGTGTTGGACTCTTCTTGAGGTTGGATACATGAAACGTATCATGTACTCCATTAAGTTCTTCCGGTAATTCCAACTTGTATGCCACGGTACCAATTCTTTCCAAAATCTTGAATGGTCTGATGTATCGTGGATTCAGCTTTCCACTTTTTCCGAATCTTACCACACCCTTCCAAGGTGAGACCTTCAACAACACTTTTTCTCCCACCTCGAATTTTAATGGTTTTCGTCTTCGATCAGCGTAGCTCTTTTGTCGATCTCGAGACGCCTTAATGCGCTCTCGGATCTGTATGATCTTGTCGGTTGTCTCTTGTACAAGTTCAGGACCAACCATACGTTTATCTCCAGCGTCTGCCCAACATAAGGGCGATCGGCACTTGCGGCCATACAGAGCTTCGAACGGTGCGACTTTTATACTTGTATGATAACTGTTATTGTAGGAAAACTTGACTAAAGGTAGATGAGTATCCCAGCTGCCGCCTAGGTCCATGACACATGCGCGAAGCATATCTTCTAACGTTTGTATAGTCCGTTCGCTCTGGCCGTCTGTTTGTGGATGGAATGCCGTGCTTAGATCTAGTTGCGATCCGAAGGCTTCCTGAAAAGGTTGCCAGATTCTTGAGACAAAGCGTCCATCTCTGTCTAAAATAATTGAGATAGGCACTCCATGACGTGCCATAATTTATTTTAAGTATATATCAGCAAGCTTTCCAGTGCTATCCTTCTCTTGGATAGGTAGGAAATGCGCAGATTTCGTCAATCGATCAACTATTACCCATATCATATCGTGCCCTCTCGGGGTCCTGGGTAATTTTGTTATGAAGTCCATCGAGATTTGCTCCCATTTCCACATGGGTATCTCTGGTTGTTGTAGTAGGCCAGACGATTTCTGATATTCGGCCTTAACCTTAGCACAGGTTAAGCATTTTCCAACGTAAACAGCAACATCACTTTTAAGTCTCGGCCACCAATAGTATTCTTTCAAGTCTTGATACATCTTGTCCGATCCTGGATGGATCAAGTATCTCGATTTATGTGCTTCATCAAGGATGACTTCTCGAATACCGCCATAGAGTGGAACCCAAATATGTTTCTTAAAGTATAAGGCTCCCTCTTCATTTGGCACCGTATTTTTCAACATACCCCGGAGGTATTCAGCTTTACGGTTTTCCATCTTAAGAGCTTCTTGTTGTGCATCACGAATGCGTGCAGTGAGGTTCATTTGAATAGTCAATTCTAACGCCCGAACCCTTAGGGTCTTAACCCTTTCTTTTCGACTTAATGTGTCTGCTACAACGTTTGTTTTTCCAGAATGGTACTTAATCTCACAGTCATAATTGTTCAGTAACTCAACCCATCGTCGCTGACGCATGTTTAATTCTTTCTGATCAAATATGTGTTGTAAGCTTTTGTGATCTGTGAAGATTGTACATCGAGTACCATACAAATAGTGTCGCCAGATCTTTAAGGAGAATACCACTGCGCCTAGCTCCAGGTCGTGAGTGGTATAGTTTCTTTCATGTACCTTCAATTGTCTTTTTGAGTAAGGGTCGTTAGCGGTTGAGCTATCTTTGAGAAATTCTCGATGAATCGCCGATAATAGCCCGCTAAGCCCAAAAATTGACGAACTTCAGTTGGGGTTTTGGGAGCTTCCCAATTCTTTATTGCTTCAATCTTGGAAGGGTCTACATGAATGCCCTTCTCATTCACAACATGACCCCGATATTGTACTTCGCGAATCCAGAATTCGCATTTCGAGAAGTTTGCATAAAGTTTCTCTTTCTTTAGTAGTTCTAGAATAGTTCTAAGGTGTTGCTCGTGTTCTTCTTTCGTTTGCGAGTAAATCAGGATATCATCGATAAATACAATCACGAATTTATCGAGATATGGTTTGCAAACGCAGTTCATCAGATCCATGAAGACCGCTGGCGCGTTCGTCAGTCCGAATAGCATCACAAGAAACTCGTAATGCCCATAGCGTGTTCTGAATGCAGTCTTTGGTACGCTTTCCTCTTGTATCCTTAACTGATGGTATCCGAATCGAAGGTCGATCTTGGAATAGTAGCTTGATCCTTGTAATTGATCAAATAAGTTATCAATCCTCGGTAACGGGTACCGATTCTTGGTTGTGAGCTTGTTCAGTTCTCTATAGTCGATACACATCCGCAGTGTTCCATCCTTCTTCTTCACGAACAGTACTGGAGCTCCCCAGGGTGAGAAGCTTGGCCTTATAAATCCTTTATCCAACAACTCCTGAAGTTGTGTAGATAATTCTTGCATTTCGGATGGTGCAAGCCGATAGGGGGCCTTGGCTACAGGAGCGGCTCCTGGAACCAAGTCTATACGGAATTCGACTTGTCGTTGCGGAGGTAGTCCTGGCAGATCTTTGGGAAAAACATCAGGGAATTCCTTCACCACAGGAATGGCTTCGAGTTTCAGCTCCACCGCCTTCTTATCTACAACATGCGCTAGGAAAGCGACACATCCTTTCCTTAAGCACTTCTGTGCCTTCATGCAGCTGATGATTCGCAGAGGCGTGTCTCGTTTTTCTCCATGTACGATGAGAGTTTCATCATTCGCTAAAGGGATGTGAATGATTTTCTCATGACAAATAACTTCAGCTTTGTTTTTGGACAACCAGTCCATTCCGACCACTACATCGAAGCTACCCAATTGAATAGGTAAGAGGTCGATGCTAGACCTTCGTTCACCAAGTTCTAACGTGCAACCTCTAACAACTTCGCCTGATTCAACAAGTTTACCACCGGCTAGTTCTATAGAATAAGGAATATCTAATCTACTACATTCTATTCCAAACATACGTTTATATTTCACAGACATGAAACTATAGTCGGCACCAGTGTCAAAAAGCATAGATTCAAAGTGATTGTTAATGAGAGACGTACCGGTGACCACATTAGGGTCCTCGCGTGCTTTCCTTGCCCCAATCATAAACGCTCGAGTCTGAATGTTGTTTCCCCTTGGGCAATTTTTCTTGAAATGATCCGTGCTTCCACAACCAAAGCATCCTTGGTTTTGCCCAGCTCCATTGCCATTCCGGTTACCTTTGCCATTTCCATTTCTACCATTGTTTCCAGTTCCAGCACCGTTGCGGTTTCCATTCCCGTTCTTTCCTTTTTCCTAACAGTCCTCAGTATGGTGACTCAGGTTCCCACACTTGTCGCATTTTGGAATGCGACAAACTCCTCCATGATGACGCTTGCACTGGTTACAGAAAGGCATAGTGCCCAAGTACCTTTTGGTATGAGCGTCATTCATGGTTGAAAGAGTTTCCGCTTCCTGAGGCGGTTTAGGGTCGCGCTTCTTGTTGTTGAAGCCCTTGTTGTTGTTGCGAGTTGCTTAATTCAGATTCGAATGCTTCCTCTTCTTGTCACCAGATGACTTAGCATGCGTCTCGGTCCTTTCAGTTGAGTTTAGTGATAACCTCTTCCTACGAACACAATCTTCAGTAAGGTTGGCAGCCAGAGTTACCGCCTCATGTGGATGGTGGACTCAGTCTTCTCCGTCCAGTGTACGAACACCACTGCTCCTCCGGTGCCATCGTAGTTTAGTGGTTTGCAGTCGAGGAACTGCTTGAAGGTGCAGCCTTGAGTTGTGTTTCCTCCAAACGAATCTCCTTGTTCGTGACGTCTAGCATTGCTTGGTCTTGCACGGTCTTGAGTACAGTTTGCCTCGTAATGGGCGATAGCAGCGGAGATCCTTTCTTCCAGTAGAGCTTCCAGCTCTTCGGCAATTCTTGGCAGTGGGGGAGGAGGAGGTTGGTCATGAGCGTTCACAGCTCTTCTGGGTGCCATGTTCTGAAGAACACAACCCAATAGGGTTAGACATTTGTTTGATATCGTCATACGAGACAGTAGTAGTATATATATATACACAAGCATATACCACATAGTAATATCAAACAATCCGCCAAATGTATAAATCAATTCATACCGCAGCAAGCATGTATAGTTAGGTAAAGACCTTATTTTACATTGGCGGTTCTTGTCTTTATACCCTAAATCATTATTCTTAAAAGATTGTTTAATAGGCTGGGGGAGGGGAGTTCACATTTGACCCTTTTCTTGCACTGAGGGAAGCTATACGTGACAAGACTTGCTGTGGTTTCTGTGCACTAAATTCCATAATTATGTATGCATCCATAATTACGTAACTCCTTGCACAGTCCGCACAGTTTGTTTCATCCTCGTATTTCTTCCTTCAGATAGGCCAATGTTTTCAGGTAAAGTCATATATACTAGTGGTATTCTACTTCTAGTATATGTATATGCTAATTATCACACATAATTGCAAGTAATTTCTCAGCTAAAGACAAGTGCTACTCCTGTGCACCCTAAGCCTCGTAGTGCCCTTTTCTTGACCCATGTAAACAGTTTCAGGTAGTGGATGTCGCGGGACGTTTTATGCAATGAAAACTCTTTGAAAAATCGTTTTCGTGAAAGGATCCTAAAGATTGTAGACTAGACTCGAGAAGGAATCCTGGTTCACTACAATCGCAGCTCTGATACAAATCTGTCACACCCCTTTCTGCGGCAGAAGCACGAGGTGTGATCATGAAAGGTTCTCATTACATACGAAAGGTAAACATACTACATGCTCATAAAATAACTTCAAAATGCCAAACATTACATAACCGAAAACATGGTTTAAGTGTTTACATCACAAGACAACATTTTGTCTGATAAGTTTACAACTTTATTCAAACATAAACAAAAGCGACATCCAAGAACATGAGTAAAACCGCTCGCACATCCACTAGTTACCTGAAATACATGTGAGTTTTGGAAATACGTCAACATAATGTTGGTGTGAATTCATGCAATTTTTGTATTTCACGTTTGTATACTTTGTATGAAAACCTAATTTGTATATTGTGTAAATCAAGTCTTTTGTGTACACCACGTAGTCATGTATAAATCAAGTATTTCTGTATGTATCAAGTGTTAATGGGTTGCAAAGCCATTAACATGTGACACGACATAGGAAGTCACCAAACCATAGGCATTTTTCTAGTAGTCGATTCACGATTGAGACACAAAAACACTACTCGGTTCTAGTGGTCACCAAGAGTGGGGCTGCCCTGAAACCCATTAGATCTAACCTTTTGTTCTGCAGTCTAAGTATGTACACGATTAATGGTGCTTATGGTACCCTATTCGTGACACGATTTCTCGTATCATTCCTCAATTCTTGTATCCATCATACCATTTGTAAACATTGTAATAGTTGTAACATGTATTTCACCCCCGAAGTTATAAAACCGAAAACAGCTAAAAGAAAAGGGGGAGCATGAACTCACAACTTTGCGTTCCTTGCGCCGTAAAGTTCACCGGTTTTTGCTTATCTAGCGTCGTGACCTAAACGTGTTTTATTTACGTTAGTCACTAGACTTGAAACGCACAAGTACAAGTCACCATCTTTTATGTATGTATTCTTGTGTTAATTTTTTTTAACTAAGTGTCTTACTTATATCATTTTCTTTAACATATAACACGTTAGATCGTTCTCAAATAACCTACCCGACATTTAGACACGCAAATTACTACTTATGTCGTTTCAGATTTAATCTTCAAAACTGGGCTGTTTTCGGGCATTTTAATAAAATAGTTAACTTATTCCAAAAATTCCCAAATTTTTACAGAATGTCTTAAACGATCCAAATATTATTGTGTAAAAATACCGGGATCCAATTCTTTACCAATATTTTATAACAATTCATTTTCCAGACTGCAATCAGATTCATCTTTTTCTGACTGCAGTCCACGGAATAATTTATTTTAAATTTATCGTAAGTCCGATTTACGAAATTCCCATGGGAGAATTACAAATACATCAGTGGTCATCTACGGTACATATTTCATGAGCTAATTCTACACAGAACTCAAGTTATGACTAAAAACATTTCGCCCATTTACTGCAGTAAAAACTCAGCTTTAGCTGCTGTTACAAAAAGGGTCTTTAAAAATAGTAAACGAAGTCCAAAAATTATGATTCTAGTGCCATTAGAACCGTATTTCATAATATCACGTGATAGACTCAAGAAAATCAAGTTTTTGTTAAGTTATGATATGGTTATAGCCAACTGAAGTTGGGTGTAAATAGTTGGACAGAAGCTGTTTTCAGCTTATTGTGTTCTAACGCATGTTCTATTTGTTCCGTTAACATGTCTAGTGATCAACAACGACCTTTAACATCCATATTAACAAGTAAATCATCACGTAATCAACAACATGTTCACTACAACATCCTACTACAACATTTCATCATGTAAATCTTCATGTAAAGCTTTATGTTCATCTTCTTGGTTCTTATTCTTTAGTGCTTTAAACACACTTATCATACTACAATTTTTAACCATAAAACAAGATGAACAAGGGTGTAACAAGGAACTTACTACTAGCTTAAAGCTAGGGAAAGAACAAGGATGAGGATTGAGTGGTTAAAAGCAAACGGTTGAGGTCCTTCAAGATCCGAGTGCTCCAAGCTTCGTTAACCACCTTTTAACATCTCTAAGTGAACTTGGAATGGATGAATGGAAGTCGAAAATTGTGGTGTGAAGGGAGGGGTGTTCGGCCAAGCTTGTAGGAGAAGAGAGGAGGTTGATGAAGATGGTGAGTTGTTGTGAAGAAGGGTCTCTTATGTTACATATATATTGTACTTCACAAGATCCTACCATATCTCATAGAATCCAAGTAAAATCATGTGTATCAAAATGAATCTAAGAAAGATCTTACAAACAATTCATCAAGATCTTTTTACTAGACCATGTGGCCGATTTTATTAAGATGTAGGGAGGGGTCTAAGTGTAATTTTTGGTTATAAAATCATCTTGTAATCCAAATCCAAGATTATGATCTTTAGGAGATCTTGGTAGATCATATGGAATCCAAGAAAATCATGTAGGAGATTTGGGAAGATTTATAAAAATCTTATGGTGGGGCCATGCTTGGTCCAAAAATCAGCAAGGGGGGGGGGGGGGTAGGTGTAATTTCTTAACCATGTTGTTACCTTGTAACCATATACCAAGTATCTAGTTAGTGTAGTTAGTTACTAGATATTTTAGTGGGTGTTAGGGTGTTCGGGGATCATGTCTAGCCAAGAAATAAATAAATAATGTGCTTGACAATATTTTAGTGTCCCGGGTAATGTCTGGTGGTTCGGTTAAATACCATTCCGTTAAAGTGTTTAATTATTCCGTAAAGTGTCCTTTTGTAACCCTTTTAATTCCCGACACTTAGGGAAATATTCTGGACGATAAAACGTAAATTCTGCATGGTATTTTTTTTGTTTAAAAGCTGGTTATAGCTGAATTTAATAAAATTCTGCACTTAAAGTGCGTTTCGGGTGTTTTTAGTGCGTATTTTAGTCTCTGGAAAGTCTATATGTTAACCCTGGTATGTATTCTTGGGTTTAAATGTATTTCTGTCATTGGACCTACACCTAGGCTCCATTTCTATTGTCTAACTGCTTTCTGCAGAATTGTTGACATATTGTGTTTTACCGGTGAGTTTACTAGTATTTCTTACGCAACGCTCTCGTTAATGCACAAAGCAATATTTTGTAGTATAAAACGTGCATGAATTCACTTGTATAGTATGAAATCAAACGATGTTGACGTTCAAGCACATAATTCTAGTCATTAAATAATAATTAAAGTGTACGGAAATTACCGGTTTGGTGCCAGTTGTCACATACAACTTGTAAATGATTTTTACAAAAATAAAGCTTTTGAACTCTTCTTGTAAATAAAAGGTTTTTACACTTATTTCATGTCCAAAAATGTGTAAGTGTATGTAAAAGTCATAATTTTATTTTTTTTATTTTTATTTTTTAAAAAAATCGATTTTTAAACTTGGTTTATTTTGAAAAACCTTTTGTAAAACTTGGATCTACATGATCATCAGTTTATTTTGTTCACTTATTTTTCAAGAAATCCATTTCTTTCAAGTTCATGTTTAACTAGAAGGTGATTATTTCATGTATCACATAATCACCTTCCTAGTCTTGTTAAATCATGTTTCTAAACATCATTTAACAAGCTCCATATGGTGATTAGCATCACACACCCAAGAGTCATTATGCAATCAACAACATATTCATAACAATATCCTTCTAACAACATTTCATTCTCATGTAAACTTTATGTAAAGGTTTATGTTTAAATCTTTTAGTTCATGTTCTTGGTGTATTTGATATTCATCATACTTCAACTTTTAACTACTCAAAATGGAAGTAAACAAGAGTAAATCAAGACTTACTACTAGCTTATAGCTAGGGATGATCTCTAGTTAAAAAGATGAAGAAAATGATGGTGAAAAGCAAGAAATAAAGCTCCTTGAAGTTCCACAAGTTACAATCTTCACAAAGCACCCTCTAGCACATGAATGAAGCTTAAAATTGGAAGAAGGTGGTGGTGATATGGTGGAGGTGGTGGCGGTTATGGGTGGCCGAGAGGGAGGGAGAAGAGAGTGAAAGTGTGGTGTGAAGATTTTGAAATGATGTAGTGATCTATGAGCCATGCTTTATAAAGATATTTTTCAATATTTTGTTTACATGATCAAGTAATCAATCTAATATAAAATTAGAAGGAAATCTAGGAACAAGATTGTGAAGTATGGTGTGGATTTAGGTTGGTGATTTTGTGGGTCCTTGTGACCGAATTCGGTTATGGGGGGGGGGGGGTTGGATGTAAATTTTGTGACTAGATGGTAAACATAAGTTGAAATCCAAGTATGCGCTTACACATGTTAGTTAGTTGATATTTAGTGGGTGTTAGGGTGTTTGGGGATCATGACTAGTCAAGAAATAATTAAACAATGTGTTTGGCAAAAATTTGGTGTCCCGGGTAATGTCCGGTTGTTCGGTTGGATATCGTTCCGTTAAAGTGTTTAATTATTCCGTAAAGTGTCTTTTATATATATTTTTGTAACATAATTAATTCCCGGCACTTAGGAAAGCATACAGGATCATTCTGTCATATTTTTGCACCCTACTAGCATGTTAAAATGCTGAATTTTATTAATAAATGCAGAATTTTGCACTTAAAGTGTGTTTTTGGCACTCCCCGCCACTTTAACTATCACCTAGTGACGCAGTTTTATGGTCCTTACTTCCCTACACTCCACACTTGTGTAGTACCCTTTCCCTGGCCGATACCGGGTCTAAAAACACTGTCTGTCTATGTACTGGCACTGTCAGTATATTTCTGAGTTATCCGCTCAGTGTGCTAACTGCGCTTTGTGCATCAAGTATGTCACTAAAGTTTGTATGTAATAAATGGAGTGACTGTATGAAATATGATGCATATGTATGTACGATACAAAAAAAATCAGAAAGCAGTTTACGTCACCAGTTGTAATCAAGCACAGTCATTAAGCACGTAATTAACTTTAATTAATTATAAGGATACCTGTAATTGTGAGGGTTGTCACATTAACAGGACGAGTAGCGGCGTTGAACATGTTCATATCAAGATCCTCAGAAAAATGCAAGGAATTTTACGATATCCTGAAGATTAATAAAAAGTTTGAATGGGGAGAAAGACACCAAGCTACTCTACAAGAATTAAAGCAATATCTTTCAAGTCCACCTCTGCTGATGAAGCCCGAGGATGCTGAACCCTTATCCCTATATCTTGCAGTATCAGGGAATGCAGTAAGCGCTGTTCTGGTAAAGGATCATGAAGGTCAGCGGTATCCTATTTATTATGTCAGTAAAAGTTTATTAGATGCTGAAACTAGATACTCACATTTAGAAAAATTGATATTAGCTCTGGTCATGGCATCAACTAAGCTTAGGCATTATTTTGAAACACATAGGATTCATGTAAAAACTAATTATCCTATTAAAATGTTCTTAGAAAACCTGAAATGTCTGGTAGGATGGCTAAGTGGTCCGTAAAACTTAGCGCATATGATTTGGTATATAAGCCTAGAAATGCTATAAAGTCTCAGGCTTTAGCAGACTTTGTGGCTGATTTTAGTAGTGATATTCAAAATGATGCTGACCTAGAAGTACAACTAGGTGAGAATTCAGGATCTTGGATATATTGTACTAATGGTGCATCTAACATAAGAGGTGTAGGATTAGGGATACTACTAAAATTGCCACAGGGGGACATATTATCCCAGGCTATTAGATGTGATTTTCCTGCTACTAATAATGAAGTTGAGTATGAAGCTCTGATAGCAGGATTAGAGTTGGCAAAAAATATGAATATTAAATGTTTGCAAGTGTATGTTGATTCCCTGTTGATTACTAACCATTTCAATGGATCTTATGTAGTCAAAGGTGAAAAGTTAGCTGAATATCTTGAGATTGTTAAAAAAATAGCAGGATATTTCGAAATTTTTACACTTGAACAGGTACATAGAGAAGAAAACTCTGAAGCGGATGCTCTAGCAAATTTGGGATCTACTGTCAGGATACCAGAAGGAACTCAGATACCAATACTACATATCATGTATCCTGCGATGGAACAACGTAAATCTCAGTATAAGGAAGTTGCGAGTATCCAGGATCCTGATGATGAATATCCTGAGAAGAATCCTGAATCCTGGATGGCTCCAATGGTGAAATATCTTTGAAGGAGATATCCCACAGGATGAAAATCCTCAGGCTTTTAGGATGAGGGTATCTCGTTTTACTATTATAAATAATATCTTGTATAAGAAATCTCTTGCAGGTCCATACCTAAGATGCTTGGAGGATCCTGAGACCAAGGAGGTACTTCAGGATATACATGAAGAAGATTGTGGTAACCACACTGGGGGCAGATCTTTATTCTCGAAGGTGTTGAGAACATGATACTACTGGCCGACTATGAGAAAGGATGCTACGGAGTACGCTCGAAAGTGTGATGCATGTCAAAGACACAACAATATACTACATCAGCCTGCTGAGCCATTATATCCTATAGTATCCCCTTGGCCATTTATGAAATGGGGTATGGATATAGTGGGGAAACTCCCAAAAGCACCAGGAGGAACGGTTTTCTTGTTGGCTATTGTTAGGGGAGGATTTTTTAATCCTAAGGATCATGGATCCTCAAGTGCTGCCAGGATCATGAATTCTGTTTGAATTAAGGATCCTCAGTAGGTGTTGCAGGATCATGATTCAGGATCCTTATTGTTATCGTTATACTAACGATTGTCTTCATTATGCGTGAGCTTGTTTTGCAGGAGTTTGTGCATGGACTTGGTCTTGCCGATATTCGTGGAGCATATTCCCTCAATATTCCGCACATGCTTGTCCCTTGTGAACGTTATGGAGATCGTGGGAAGCTAGCATGATTATCAGATAGTTAGTTAGTATAGTTATTTCTAATTTTAAATAGGGGATAACAAGCTTGAGTTAGAACACTTAGCTAATTTTGGCAAACACACACTTTCGAACAGCTCTCGGCAGTTTACTTGGCGATTTCATACATTTCTTGCACATTGCACATTAGTGATCCTTGTAACAAGCTTGTTATCATCCCGATTTGTATCAACCTTTTGATTAATCTTAGTTGGTGATCGGTAGTTTCCATCACCCGAGGTTTTTTATGCCGGAGATCAACTCTTGATCAAGGGCTTTTTCCTCGTATAAATCCTGGTGTCATCTCTTTATTTGATTTGCAAGTTGTTCATACAATTGTTCATAGATTCAAGCATCACACCTCACAACAAAAGATTTGGTTGCATTATCCTTGCTTGATTTTTGACCAAAACAGTTTGGCGCCCACCGTGGGGCAATTGGTGCTTTATTCCTAAGAAATTCTTGTTTTTGTGATCATTTCGGTTCATTGCAACCAAGCAGATGGCTTCTTCAGTAAAAAACACTTCCAGTTCAATGCCGGCAGTCACTTCTTCACAGGGCGTTTCACCTTTGCCTCCACCACCTTCTGGATCCCAGAAGAATGCTGAAAATGCTGCAAAGAGACAAAGCCCCATTTTTCCAAAACCACCAACTTCTTCTGTCTCTTCTAATCCTACTACTAATGATCTTTTTACTGTGATTTTGCAGATGAGGGATCACATACAAGAGCAGGACAAAACCAACGATAGGATCTTTTGGGATATTGGTGACATCAAGAAACAGAAGAGATCGGGGGAGGATCACTCTCCTCTGATACCAAGGTCATTGGATTTCGACACTCCAGCCATAACCGCCTTGCAAACTGCAGCTCCGGACATCTAATATCAAACTGAACCATTGGGAAGGCGTTATGGAACAACAACAATGAGTCAGGCTTTTGGGTCTCACTTCCAGCCTTCAGGATCCTGTTTTCAGCCTTCGGGATCCTCTTTCCAGCATCAGGGATCCTTCGTCGGCTCAGGAGGATAATTGGGGACCCACACAGGTCAAGGATCCTCTCAGGTTCAAGGATCCTCTAAGGTTTAAGGATCCTCTCAGGTTCAAGGATCCTCTCAGATCCAAGGATCCTCACAGGTCCAAGGATCCTCACAGGTTCAAGGATCCTCTCGGGTTCAAGGATCCTCTCAGGTTCAAGGATCCTCCTTCCAGGTTCAAGGATCCAACATCTTTCAGGATGAAGGATTCTTAAGAAGTGTACAACACCGAAGCACAGATGTTCATCAAGGAGACTTCATTCCAATGCAGACCATTGCCTCTTCTGGTCCTTCAATCATACCAGAATCCCGTCAATATGGATTCACATCTGCAATTCCAAACTTGAATCCTCTGGGAGGTAACACTTTCAATATTTTTATAACACTAACCATGGCTCTATGCAGGATACAGGTATCAATCAAGCTATGGCTAGGGAATTACAGAAGCTGAAGGATATGATACCCAGCGTTCTAGGGGTGGTTAAGCCCATTCCTGAAATTGCAGATGGGAGCCATAGGATATCTCGTTTTGCACCACCCATTTGTGATGCTGAGTTACCCAAAAGGTTCCAAATACCAACTATGAAGCTGTATGATGGTTCAACGGATCCAGAAGAACATGTAGCTCAACATAGAGAAAGGATGGAGATCAACCCCATCCCAGAGAGGTTAAAAGAATCATGTCTATGCAAGGGTTTCGGATCCACACTTACAGGATCTGCTCTTAAATGGCTGCTAAGTCTTCCCCCTTACTCTATTACTTCATTTGCCAATCTAGTTAATCTGTTTAATAGTCAATTCTCATGTAACAGAAAATTCGAACGTTTAACTAGTGATTTATATAGGGTAACACAAGGTCAAAATGAATCAATTAGAGATTACATCACCAAGTTTAGTAAAGAATCCTTAGATATCCCTAACCTGGATATAGCTACGGCTATGGAAGCCTTTAAAATGGGTTTGCTTAGGGATTCATTATTCTATGATGATCTTGTTATGACCCCATGCATGAATCTTGATGAAGTGAGAACCAGGACCCTTAGATTCATCCGATTAGAGGATGATAAAAGGATCCAGGAGAGATTGGCAGGATCCTCGAAACAGGAAAAGCAGGGATCCTACTTCAAGAATAACAAGTTCAAGTCCTACAACAAGTCTGATAACCAGAATGTGCATGCAGTAGAACAAGAAGAGGATGATGAGGATTATCCTCCAATTTCTGAATACTGTTTTTCTGTTGATAACAATGAACTAATTCTTGCAATGCAGAATCTAGGTGAGAAAGCAAGATGGCCAAGGAAAAGTGATAAACCAGCCGCAATAAAAGACAAGTCCAAATGGTGTGCATATCATGAGGATTTCGGACATCTCACTGAAGAGTGTATTGCACTTAGAAAAGAAATTGGTTACTTGTTAAGAAGGGACACTTGAAGGAGCTTTTGGGACAAAAGAAGTCAAGGACCTAGGATCATGAGAGGATCCCAGAAAGAGCTCCTGCTCCCCCAGCAGATGCACAAGTTATAAACTTCATATCTGGTGGATCAGACATTTGTGCTACTTCCTTTTCAGCGGCCAAAAGACATGCCAAGGAGACCAAGATGGATAATGGAGATGGACCCATCCGAACCTCTACTGTTACACAGGAGAAAGTTATAACTTTTGATGAGGATGATCGTGTTGATGTGTAGGATCCTCATCATGATGGTCTTGTTATCACTTTATTTATATCTAACCACTTTGTTCGCAGGATCCTAATAGATGGAGGAAGCTCAGTAAACATCATTCAGCTTGATGTCCTCAAGAAGATGAACATCCCTGAATCGGATATTGTACCAAGATCCTCAGTTCTTGTGGGATTCAGTGGAGAAACCAAGAACACGTTGGGGGATATCAAACTCCCCATCTATATTGAAGGACTTCATTCTTATAAAAAATTTTGTGTTATAGATTGCTTATCCTGTTGTAATGTTATCCTTGCCAGGCCATGGATACATGACATGAAGGCAGTCCCATCTACCTATCATCAATGTGTAAAGCTTCCTAGCCCGTGGGGAGTGGTGAAAATTGAGAGTGATCAACAAGAAGCTAAGAATTGCTACACGTCATCAATGAAGCCAGCCTCAAGACCAAGGGAGCAATAGCAATTAAAGCATCCTTCAAGAGATGTCTTGGAGGCAAGAGAACAGGATGTGAAAGAAATCCTTATGGATCCTCATGATCCTGAATCCATAGTCTTCATAGGATCAGGGATCCTCAGCAACATTGAACAGGATCTAGTATCCTTCATTAAGAGGAGGAAAACTACCTTTTCCTGGAAGCATGAGGACATGACAGGTATATCTAAAGATATAATTACTCATAAACTTAGCATTGACAGGTCATTCAAGCCAATTCATCAAAAAAGGAGAAAGTTTGCACCTGAGAGGAATGCTATTATCCAGGAAGATGTAGACAAGCTACTTCGGGCAGGTATGATAAGAGAGGTTAAGTATCCAAGGTGGTTAGCCAATGTGGTTGTTGTTCAAAAGAAAAATGGAAAGTGGAGGGTATGTGTCGATTTTACTGATTTAAACAAGGCATGTCCCAAGGATCCTTTCCCATTACCCCACATTGACTCCATGGTGGATGCTACCGCGGGTCATGAGTTGTTGACTTTTATGGATGCTTCATCTGGATTTCAACAAATTCAGATGGAACCATCTGATCAAGATGATACAGCCTTTATGACCCCAACTGGTATATATTGTTATATTGCTATGCCATTTGGACTGAGGAATGCAGGTGCTACTTATCAAAGGCTAGTCAATATGATGTTCAAGGAACCAATTGGACTCACTATGGAAGTCTATATAGACGATATGGTGGTTATGTCCAAGAAAGCTGAGGATCACCTTAGAGACTTGGAGGAAGCATTCGATATCCTTGATAAATTTAATATGAAACTAAATCCTTCCAAGTGTCACTTTGGTGTTAAAGCAGGTAAATTCCTAGGCTACATGGTGACAAAAAGAGGCATTGAAGCAAGTCCAGAGCAAATTAAGGCTATTGTGAATATCAAATTTCCTGCCAATGCCAAGGATGTGCAAAGATTGACAGGCAGGATCGCAGCCTTGAACAGGTTCATATCCAAGTCATCAGAAAAATGCAAGGAATTCTATGACATTTAAGAAAGAACAAGAAATTTGAGTGGATTGAAAAGCATGAAAATGCCCTCAAAGCCCTTAAGGATTACCTATCCTCAGCTCCTGCCTTGATGAAACCAGAAAAAGGGGATATATTATCCTTATTGTTAGGGGAAGATTTTCTTATGATCAGTGATCCTCAATTACTGTCGGGTTTAGTGATCCTCAATTCTGTTGAATTAGTGATCCTCAGAAGTCATTGCAGGATCAGGATCATGGATCATCATAGTGATCCTTATACTAACGGTTGTCTACTTTGAATATGAAGTTGTTTTGCAGGAGTACGAGCTTGGACTTGGTCTTGGCGATATTCCTGGAGCATATTCCATATTTATTCCGCACGTGCATGGCAGAAATGGACGTTGTGGAGGTCGTGTAGGACTTGCACCAAATGCGGAATGTTTGTTAGCTTAGATATTTTCCATTTTTAAAAGGGGTAGCGAGCTAAATAGAGAACACTTGGCTATTTTTAGCTTAACACACACACTCGCAACTGCTCTCACCAGCTCTTACAATTCACTTGGCGATTACACACTTTTTTGCACATTACACTATAGTGATCCTTGTAATTAGCTCGCTATCATCCGAAGTTGTAATACATTTCTTGTTTAATCTGAGTTGGTGATCGGTAGTTTCCGTCACCCGAGGTTTTTTATGCAGGAGATCATTCATTGATCAAGGGCTTTTTCCTCGTATAAATCTTTGTGTCACTTATTCATTTCATTTCTGAGTGATCCTTAGTGTTGTTCATTGATTCAAGCATCATACCTCATTACAAAAGATTTGGTTACATTGTCTTGCTTGATTTTTGACCAAAACAGTTTGGCGCCCACCGTGGGGCAATTGGTGCTTCATTCCTAAGAAGATTCGTATTTTTGTGATCATTTTGGTTCGTTACAGCCAAACAGATGGCTTCCTCAATGAAGAACACTTCAAGTTTAATGCCGTCATTCAGTTCTTCACAAGGCGTTCCTCCTTTGCCTCCACCACCTTCTGGATCCCAGAAGAATGCTGAAAATGCTGCGAGAAAACCAACTCCCATTTTTCCTAAACCACCAACCTCTTCTGTTTCTACTAATCCTACTACTAGTGATCTTTTTAATTTGATTTTGCAGATGAGGGATCACGCACAAGAGCTGGACAAAACCAATGAAAGGATCCTCCAGGAGATCGCTGAGATCAAGAAACAGAAGAAATCAGTGGAGGATCATTCCCCATTGATGCCCAGATCGCTGAATTTCGACACTCCGATCATGACCTCCCAGCATTCAGCAGCTCCCGATGTCCAATACTTGGGTGAATTTCTAGGAAGGCGTTATGGAACAACAACAATGACTCATGCTCTAGGATCTTACTTTCAACCTTCCGGAGCCTCTGTTCAGCATCAAGGATCCTTCGCCAGTCCAGGAGGGTACATGCAGATGCAGTCAGCTCAAGGATCCTCCCAGGTCCGAGGATCCTCCCAGGTCCAAGGATCCTCCCAGGTCCAAGGATCCTCCCGGGTCCAAGGATCCTCTCAGGTCCTAGGATCCTCTATGGCTCCAGGATCCTTTCAGGTTCAAGGATCCTCTCAGCTTCAAGGATCCAACATCTTTCAGGATCAAGGATTCTTGAGAAGTATGCAGCCCCCGAGCACCGATGTTCATCAAGGAGACTTCATACCAATGCAAACCGTTGCTTCCTCTGGTCCTTCAATCATACCAGAGTCTCGTCAATATGGATTCACATCTGGAATTCCAAACACGAATCCTGTGGGAGGTAACACTTTTAATAATTCATATAACACTAACCATGGCTCTATGCAGGATACAGGTATCAATCAAGCTATGGCTAGGGAATTACAGAAGCTTAAGGATATGATATCCAGTGTTCCAGGAGTGGTCAAGCCCATTCCTGAGATTGCAGATGGTAGCCATAGGATATCTCATTTTGCACCACCTTTATGTGATGCTGAGATACCCAAAAGGTTCCAGATACCATCCATGAAGCTGTATGATGGTTCAACAGATCCAGAGGAGCATGTGGCTCAATACAGGGAGAGGATGGAGATCAATCCAATTCCTGAAAGGTTAAAAGAAGCATGTCTATGCAAGGGATTTGGATCCACACTCACAGGATCTGCTCTTAAATGGCTGCTAAGTCTTCCCCCTTACTCTATTACTTCATTTGCTAATCTAGTTAATTTGTTTAATAGTCAATTCTCTTGTAGTAGAAAGTTTGAACGATTAACTAGTGATCTATATAGGGTAACACATGGTTAAAATGAATCACTTAGAGATTACATCACTAAGTTTAGTAAAGAATCCTTAGATATCCCTAACCTGGATATTGCTACGGCTGTAGAAGCCTTTAAAATGGGATTGCTTAGGGATTCATTATTCTATGATGATCTTGTCATGACACCTTGTAGGAATCTTGATGAAGTAAGAACCAAGGCCCTTAGGTTCATCCGCCTAGAGGATGACAAAAGGATCTAGGATAGATTGACAGGATCCTTAAAACAGGAGAAACAAGGATCCTTCTTCAGGAACAACAAATCCAAGTCCTATAACAAGTCTAATAACCAGAACGTGCATGCAGTGGAACAAGAAGAGGATGATGAGGATTATCCTCCCATTTCTGAATACTGTTTTTCTATTGATAACAATGAACTAATTCTTGTAATGCAGAATTTAGGTGAAAAAGCTAGGTGGCCAAGGAAAAGTGATAAACCAGCCGCTACAAAGGACAAGTCCAAGTGGTGTGCATATCATGAGGATTTTGGGCATCTCACTAAAGAATGCATTGCACTTAGAAAAGAAATTGGTTACTTGTTAAGCAAGGGGCACTTAAAGAAACTTTTGGGACGAAAGAAGTCAAGGATCCAGTATCCTAAAAGGATCCCAGAAAAGGCTCCTGCTCCTCCAGCAAATGCACAAGTTATTAACTTTATATCCGATGGATCAGACATTTGTGGTACCTCCTTTTCAGCAGCAAAAAGACATGCTAAGGAGACCAAGATGGATAATGGAGACAGACCAATCCGGACCTCCACTGTTACCCAGGATAAAGTCATAACTTTTGATGAGGATGATCGTGTTGATGTCCAGGATCCTCATCATGATGGTCTTGTTATTACTTTATTTATATCTAACCACTTTGTTCGCAGGATCCTGATAGATGGAGGAAGCTCTGTGAACATCATTCAGCTTGATGTCCTCAAGAAAATGAATATCCTGGAGTCTGATATTGTCCCAAGATCCTCAGTCCTTGTGGGATTCAGTGGAGAAACTAAGAATACATTGGGGGACATCAAACTCCCAATCTATATTGAAGGATTGCATTCCTTTCAAAAATTTTGTGTTATAGATTGCTTATCTTGTTGCAATGTTATCCTTGGCAGGCCATGGATACATGACATGAAGGCAGTTCCATCCACCTATCATCAGTGTGTAAAGCTTCCAAGTCCATGGGGAGTGGTGAAAATTGAGAGTGATCAACAAGAGGCTAAGAATTGTTACACATCATTAATGAAGCCAGCCTCAAGACCAAGGGAGCAATAGCAATTAAAGTATCCTCCAAGAGATGTCTTGGAGGCAAGAGAGCAAGATGTAAAAGAAATCCTCATGGATCCTCATGATCCTGAATCCAAGATCTTCAAAGGATCAGGGATCCTTATTAACATTGAGCAGGATCTAGTATCCTTCCTTAAGAGGAGGAAATCCACCTTTGCCTGGAAACATGAAGACATGACAGGTATATCTAAAGATATAATTACTCATAAACTTGGCATTGACAGGTCATTCAAGCCAATTCATCAAAAGAGGAGGAAGTTTGCACCTGAAAGGAATGCTATTATCCAGGAAGAAGTAGATAAACTACTTCGGGCAGGTATGTTAAGAGAGGTTAAGTATCCAAGATGGTTAGCCAATGTGGTTGTTGTTCAAAAGAAAAATGGAAAGTGGAGGGTATGTGTCAATTTTACTGATTTAAACAAGGCATGTCCCAAGGATCCTTTCCCATTACCCCACATTGACTCCATGGTGGATGCTACCGTGGGTCATGAGTTGTTGACTTTTATGGATGCTTCATCTGGATTCCAACAAATTCAGATGGAACCATCTGATCAAGAGGATACAGCCTTTATGACCCCAACTGGTATATATTGTTATATTGCTATGCCATTTGGACTAAGGAATGCAGGTGCTACCTATCAAAGGCTAGTCAATATGATGTTCAAGGAACAAATTGGACACACTATGGAAGTCTATATTGATGACATGGTGGTGAAGTCCAAGAAAGCTGAGGATCACCTTAAAGACTTGGAGGAAGCATTCGATATCCTTGATAAATTTAATATGAAACTAAATCCTTCTAAGTGTCATTTTGGTGTTAAGGCAGGTAAATTCTTAGGCTATATGGTGACAAAGAGGGGCATTGAAGCAAGTCCAGAGCAAATCAAGGCTATTGTGAATATCAAATCTCCTACCAATGCTAAGGATGTGCAAAGATTGACAGGCAGGATCGCAGCCTTGAATAGATTCATATCCAAATCCTCAGAAAAGTGCAAGGAATTCTATGACATCCTGAGGAAAAACAAGAAATTTGAATGAACTGAGAAGCATGAAAGTGCCCTCAAAGCTCTTAAGGATTACCTATCCTCAGCCCCGGCCTTGATGAAACCAGAAAAAGGAGATATATTATCCTTATACTTAGCAGTATCCTCAAAAGCAGAAAGTGCGGTCCTTGTAAAGGATCACCAAGGTACACAACATCCTGTTTATTATGTAAGTAAGAGTTTACTTGATGCTGAATCCAGGTATTCACACTTAGAGAAACTTATCCTTGCATTGATTATGGCATCTACTAAATTAAGACATTATTTTGAGACTCATGCCATTATTGTTAAGACTAATTTTCCAATTAAGAATGTTCTCAGGAAACCTGAAATATCAGGAAGGATGGCTAAGTGGGCAGTGAAGCTTAGTGCATATGATATAAGATATGAACCAAGGACTGCCATCAAATCCCAAGCCTTAGCTGACTTTGTGACAGATTTTAGTAGTGATTTGCAAAAGGAGGCTGAGTTAGAAGTGCAACAGCTTGAAGAAACTAAGGATCCTTGGATACTCTTCACTGATGGAGCTTCTAATGTCAAAGGAACAGGGCTTGGAATACTACTAAAATCGCCACAGGGGGACATAATACCCCACTCCATAGCTTGTGAATTTCAAACTACCAACAATGAGGCTGAGTATGAAGCCTTGATAGCTGGTTTGCAAATTGCTAAGCATATGAGGATCAAGTATCTTGAGGTACATGTAGATTCATTATTAATCACTAATCACTTTAATGGATCCTATGCTGTTAAAGGTGAAAAGCTAATCAAATATTTAGAGATAGTCAAAGAATTGGCACTCTCTTTTGTTTCCTTTAGGATCAAAAGGGAAGAGAATGCAGAGGCTGATGCATTAGCTAATCTAGGATCATCCTTGAAGATCCCGGAGGATATAAGGATTCCTATTATCCATATCTTGACCCCTGCTATCGAGGATCATGTAGCTATGGAGATAGGAGAGGATTCTGCAATCATCCCTAGTGATGATACTCAATCTCATTTAGGATCATGGATCCTCCCAATCATGAGATACATACAACATGGAGATATTCCTACAGGAGAAAACCTCAGGGCTTTCAAAATTAAGGTATCTCAATTTACAATATTGAATAATATGTTGTATAAACGATCTCTTGCTGGACCATATTTAAGATGCATTGAGGATCCTGAAATCCAAGAAGTCCTAAAGGATTTCCATGAAGGAGATTGTGGAAACCATACTAGGGGCAGGGCATTATTATCAAGGATCCTGAGGACAGGATACTATTGGCCCACTATGAAGAAGGATGCTGTGGAGTATGCCAAGAAATGTGATCCTTGTCAGAGACATAGTAATATCCTTCACCAACCAGCAGAGCTCTTGCATCCTATATCCTCTTCCTGGCCATTCATGAGATGGGGAATGGATATAGTTGGAAAGCTTCCTAAGGCACCTGGTGGAAAAGTATTCATGCTTGCTATGACTGATTACTTCTCCAAGTGGATAGAGGCTGAAGCCTTTGCTCAAGTCAGAGAAAAGGAAGTTATATCCTTTATTAAAAGAAACATTATTACTAGATTTGGTATCCCTTCTGAAATTGTTTGTGATAATGGATCCCAATTTATTGGGAATAGAACTACTAACTTTTGTGACAGCTGGGGGATTAAGATGATAACATCAACACCAATCCACCCACAAGCTAATGGTCAGGTAGAATCATCCAACAAGATCATCATCAACAATTTGAAGAAGAAGCTTGGATCCAAGAAAGGAAAATGGGCAGAAGAACTACCTTATGTGCTTTGGGCTGATAGGACAACTCCCAAGAATGCTACTGGCCAAACTCGATTTTCTTTGGTATTTGGGGCAGAATCAGTGATCCCTACAGAGATGGTGGTTCCAACTGCAAGAACAAGCATTCGTGATCCTGAAGAAAATGCTGAAAACTTGGTTCAAGACTTGGATACTATAGAAGAAATCAGGGATTTGGCAAGGATAAGGATGGCTAGTTATCAACAAAGGATGGCTGGAGCCTACAACAAAAATGTCAGGATCAGGAAATTCCAAGTTGGTGATATGGTTTTAAGGAAAGCATTTCAGAATACCACCAATCCTGCTGATGGAAAGTTGGCACCAAAATGGGAAGGCCCTTATTTGATTGAAGCTGAAGTAGGAAAGGGGGCATATCGATTGCTAACAATGGAAGGTGATTTTCTACCAAGAGCTTGGAATGCTGTCCATTTGAAGAAATATTTCATGTGACAAGGATCCATGATCCTTACATGACAAGTATCCTTGAAGGATCCTTACAGAATAGATGATCCTCATTTTGGTAACATTCTAATCTCAAACTATTTCATTCTTTTATTCTCTTATATAAGGATAAGGATCCTGCATCCTTTATCCTCCTTTCACTTGATTTTGAGTTTTGAAGGTTCAGGTATCCTTATCTAAGGATTGAGTATCCACAGAAGTATCCAGTTATTCGGGCTTGACCCTAGTTATTTGGGCTTGACCCCAGTTATTTGGGCTTGACCCCAGTTTGGGCCTGTTCCCAGTTTCGCCAGTAGTGCACGATGAACCTGGTATAGTTCATGGCAATGGGACTAGTACTCGCTTTAGGGGCTGACAATTTCATTGTACTGGCTATATTCAGGATCCTACGTATAATGGTAGACGTACCATACATCCGTTCCTAAGGTTTCTAACGTTTTCACGTTAGCTAAGGTTTTGGCATTTTCATGTCACTAAGTTTGGATAGTCGCCAGTAAGGGCCATACTCCAGTTTACACACGATCCTTTGGGCTTGTCCCCCGTTATCCTTTGGGCTTGTCCCCAGTTATCCTTAGGCTTGTCCCCAGTTATCCTTTGGGCTTGTCCCCAGTTATCCTTGGGCTTGTCCCCAGTTATCCTTTGGGCTTGTCCCTAGTATATTGGGCTTGTCCCCAGTTACTAACTCTTATCTTATATTGGCTTTCCCAAGTTGTATCCTATTTCAGCTTTTTGGGAGATAAACGACCAAGGATCCTTGATCCTTACCTTCTACTAAGGTTTGTCTTTTGGTTATCCTGATTATAAGTGTTAAAGGTTAGGATCCTAACTTGGATTCTCAGGTATGATCCTTAACTATTTTGATTTTATTCATTATTCATTTGAGTAACCCTTATCCTTTGACAACTGAACTTATGATCCTTAAACTATATTACTTTTCAGAACTTACCAACTAAAGGGTATGTGATCCTTGATCATATCCTAAACTTTTTGAGGATATTTATTGAATTTTTTATATATACTTAATAAATTCAGACAAAATGTATATCTCAACAATTAAAAAGTAAAGTACTAACAAGGATAGCAACACGGGAGATAGCCAAAAAGTTAAAGTTATTTTATTCACAAAAGATTAAACCCTTTAAGGTTGTCAAAATTGCCAACCCATGTTTCTACCAGCAAAACGTGGCCCGTCCACATGGGTTGGCAAAGGGTGTCCATTGTTTACGGGTCTTTATAGTGCAGGAAATAAAAGACGGAAGGATAACGAGTGGCTTCATCCCCCAAACAGGGGATCCATTCACCACCCATTATCCTGCCTATTGTTCAAGGATCCATGATCCTTCATCCTAAAAACTATTGTCTAAAGTTATTACAACCCATCATTGTTCAACAAAAACATCATAACCAAACAACCAAACTTAAAAAATGGGCTCCGGCTATGTCTAGAAGTGTCCATCATCGCCCATTCATGCAGCTTACACCTTCGCTGCATCACCTTCACCAGCTCCACCTGCTTCTCCACCCTGATCCTTGCCGCTTCCACCAGCCTCAATTGCCAGAACCTCATCAGCCTCTTCTTCATCCTCCAAATCAGCAAGCCTAGCCTTCCAGCCCTCCATGTCCCAGTTGCTCCTGTCAAAATTAGGATCCTGAGCTTCTTGGGCCATCTGCAACTTGGTCTTGTACATGGAAATGGCAGCGAAGACTTTAGCATCCTGCATGATCTCGTGCTTCTCATAGTCAGCATTGATTTGAGCTGCAACCGTCTAAGTTTTGGCATCATTGAGGTCCTTTTCGAGGGAGGCAATCTTGTGATCCTTGAGCACCGCCACTTTTTGGAGGTCAGAGTATTTCTCTTCAATCTCTTCGACGTTCCCAACATAGTCCTCGATTTCAGCAAATTTATGCAAAGAAGACAGTGCAAAGTTCAGGATCACGTGATCCTCAAGTGGGCAGGATAATTAAGCTAAGTCAGTGATCCTTACCTCAGCAAAGTACTCGAGGAACTGATGGCGGATCAGAGGCAAGCCTTCTAGATTGTCAGCTTCAGAGGTCTTCCTTTTCTTTCCACCTCTTCCCTTTGAAGTGGTTGCCTTGGGGACTTTGACAGAGGGGCTAGCAGCAGACTTTTTCTTTCCAGATCGGACGGTGTCGAGATCAGTGAAACTAAAGTGAGAAGCATATTTTGATGACTTTCCTGCACCTACACACCCAAAACAGATAAGTATCCTTATCCTATTTCTATTTAACTATTTATTTAAACATTTAATTATGCAAAAAACAGGATACTTACTCGACATAGTGACAGAACCTGAGGATACTTCTTGAGAATCCTGGGTATTTGCTTTAAATGATCTTCTTGCAGGATCAAGTCTCCGGAAAGCAGCAAGCCTTTCCTTTGTTGCAGGTGTTGTGATGAGGTGTGCGACAGTAAAAGCTGCAAAATAGAAACAGAAGGATGTTAGTGATCCTCAGTAAAGACAAGGTTATACCGTGATCCTTCTAAGGATCCTCTATCCTACCATGGGTGGTCCACTTCCTTGGCAGATCCTTTCCATCTGGGAGAGAATCCCTTCTGACAAAAAAGAATCGCCGTTTCCAGTTGGTGTCATTTTTGGTGACTTTGAAGATGGGGTGTTCTTCACCGGGTTTGTGTTTGAAAAGATATCGATGGGATCCATAGCTGACAAGGTCGTACAATTCTGTTAGCTCAGACATTCTCAGATCAATTCCTTCATGCTCAATGATTCTTTCAAGGGTATACAAGACCCTCCACATCATTGGCATCGCTTGGATGTAGGAGAGGCCAGTGAGAGAAAAGAAAGATTGGGTGAAATCAGGAAAAGGATACGAGTATCCTATCGTGAATGGTGTAACCGAAAAGGCTACCCAGGTTTCAGAAATATAATCACTTAGAATGGTGGGATCAAATGGTTTGAAATCGGTGTTTGCCGGAAAGCAATGTCGGATCCTGTCTATCTGTGAATCGGTAAAGCAGCATCTTTCTTTCGCCGAATCTTTGATGATCCCTTGCGACTTCAAAGGAATGTCCTTTTTGTGATCCTTGATCGGTGAAGACCTCAGCAACATCTTGGGCATAATGATGGTGAAAAAGAAGAAACAGAATAAGAAGATGAAGAGAGAAGGGAGAGAGAAGTACCTGATCGGATCTTCAAATGTGGATTTAAAGGAAGTCTCGCTCGAATTTAAATGCACATTGAACCTTATCTCTAACTTCAAATTTATAATGATGATCTTGCAGGGTAGTCACTTCAATGACGTCAGGATGGTAACGGCTAGTCCGACTACAACGGCTAGTTATCTGTTTGTTGGTTACGGATAAGAACAGAAAATATAACTCGTTATTTAAATTTTTACTCCTTATATTTTGGGGGCAATTGTTAGGGGAAGATTTTCCTATGATCAGTGATCCTCAATTACTGTCGGGTTTAGTGATCCTCAATTTTGTTAAATTAGTGATCCTTAGAAGTCATTGCAGGATCAGGATCAGGATCATGGATCATCATAGTGATCCTTATACTAACGGTTGTCTAGTTTGAATATGAAGTTGTTTTGCAGGAGTACGAGCTTGGACTTGGTCTTGGCGATATTCCTGGAGCATATTCCATAATTATTCCGCACGTGCATGGCAGAAATGGACGTTGTCAAGGTCGTGTAGGACTTGCACCAAATGCGGAATGTTTGTTAGCTTAGATATTTTCCATTTTTAAAAGGGGTAGCGAGCTAAATTGAGAACACTTGGCTATTTTTAGCTTAACACACACACTCGCAACTGCTCTCACCAGCTCTTACAATTCACTTGGCGATTACACACTTTTTTGCACATTACACTATAGTGATCCTTGTAATTAGCTCGCTATCATCCGAAGTTGTAATACATTTCTTGTTTAATCTGAGTTGGTGATCGGTAGTTTCCATCACCTGAGGTTTTTTATGCAGGAGATCATTCATTGATCAAGGGCTTTTTCCTCGTATAAATCTTTGTGTCACTTATTCATTTCATTTCTGAGTAATCCTTAGTGTTGTTCATTGATTCAAGCATCATACCTCACTACAAAAGATTTGGTTACATTGTCTTGCTTGATTTTTTTACCAAAACACTTATATCTAGTGGTATCCTCTAAAGCAGTAAGTGCGGTCCTTATTAAGGATCATGAAGGTACACAAGATCCTGTCTATTATGTAAGTAAGAGTTTGCTTGGTGCTGAATCCAGGTATTCACATTTAGAGAAACTTATCCTTGCTTTAATTATGGCATCTACTAAATTAAGACATTATTTTGAAACTCATGCCATTATTGTCAAGACTAATTTTCCAATTAAGAACGTTCTCAGGAAACCGGAAATGTCAGGAAGGATGGCTAAGTGGGCAGTGAAGCTTAGTGCTTATGATATAAGATATGAACCAAGGACTGCCATCAAATCCCAAGCCTTAGCTGACTTTGTGGCAGATTTTAGTAGTGACTTGCAAAAGGAAGCTGAGTTAGAAGTCCAACAGCTGGAAGAAACTAAGGATCCTTGGATACTCTTCACTGATGGAGCTTCTAATGTCAAAGGAACAGGACTGGGAATACTACTAAAATCACCACAGGGGGACATAATACCCCACTCCATAGCTTGTGAGTTTCAAACTACCAACAATGAGGTTGAGTATGAAGCCTTGATTGCTGGTTTGCAAATTGCCAAGCATATGAGGATCAGGTATCTTGAGGTACATGTAGATTCATTGTTAATTACTAATCACTTTAATGGATCCTATGCTGTTAAAAGTGAAAAGCTAATCAAATATTTAGAGATAGTCAAAGAATTGGCACTCTCTTTTGTTTCCTTTTGTTTGACACAGGTTCCAAGGGAAGAGAATGCAGAAGCTAGTGCATTGGCCAATCTAGGATCATCCTTGAAGATTCCAGAGGATATCAGGATCCCTATTATCCACATCCTAACCCCCGCTATTGAGGATCATGTAGCCATGGAGATAGGAGAAGATTATGCAATCATCCCTAGTGATGATACACAATCTCATTCAGGATCATGGTCCTCCCAATCAAAAGATATATCCAACATGGAGAGCTTCCTATAGGAGAAAACCCCAGGACTTTCAAAATTAAGGTATCTCAATTTACAATATTGAATAACATGTTATATAAACGATCTCTTGCAGGACCATATCTAAGATGCATTGAGGATCCTGAAATCGAAGAAGTCCTAAAGGATTTTCATGAAGGAGATTGTGGAAACCACACTGGGGGCATGGCATTATTCTCGAGGATCCTGAGGACAGGATACTATTGGCCTACTATGAAGAAGGATGCTGTGGATTATGCTAGAAAGTGTGATCCTTGTCAGAGACATAGTAATATCCTTCACCAACCAGCAGAGCTCTTACATCCTATATCCTCTTCTTGGCCATTTATGAGATGGGGAATGGATATTGTTGGTAAACTTCCCAAGGCACCTGGTGGAAAAGTATTCATGCTTGCTATGACTGATTACTTCTCTAAGTGGATAGAGGCTGAAGCCTTTGCTCAAGTCAGAGAAAAGGAAGTGATATCCTTTATTAAAAGAAACATTATTACTAGATTTGGTATTCCTTCTGAAATTGCTTGTGATAATGGATCCCAATTTATTGGGAGTAGAACTACTAACTTTTGTGACAGCTGGGGGATTAAGATGATAACATCAACACCAGTCCACCCACAAGCTAATGGTCAGGCAGAATCATCCAACAAGATCATCATCAACAACTTGAAGAAGAAGCTTGGATCCAAGAAAGGAAAGTGGGCAGAAGAACTACCTTATGTACTATGGGCTGATAGGACAACTCCCAAGAATGCTACTGGCCAAACTCCATTTTCTTTGGTATTTGGAGCAGTATCAGTGATCCCTATAGAAATGGTGGTTCCTACTGCAAGAACAAGTATCCGTGACCCAGAAGAAAATGCTGAAAACCTGGTTCAAGACTTGGATACTATAGAAGAACTCAGGGATTTGGCAAAGATAAGGATGGCTAGTTATCAACAAAGGATGGCTGGAGCCTACAATAAGAATGTCAGGATCAGGAAGTTCCAAGTTGGTGATATGGTATTGAGGAAAGAATTTCAGAATACCACAAATCCTGCTGATGGAAAGTTGGCACCAAAGTGGGAAGGCCCCTACCTGATTGAAGCTGAGGCTGGAAAGGGGGCATATCGATTGCTAACAATGGAAGGTGATTTACTACCAAGAGCTTGGAATGCTGTCCACCTGAAGAAATACTTCATGTGATAAGGATTTATGATCCTTAGCAATATTCATGATCCACATCCTTGATGGATCCTTAGAGGATGGATGATCCTCATTTTGGTAATGATCTAATCTCAAACTGTTTCATTCTTTACTTATCCTATATACAAGGAAAAGGATCCTGGATCCTTTGTCCTCCTTTCACTTGATTCTGTGTTTTGCAGAAGGTACATGTATCCTTAACGAAGGATTGAGTATCCACAGAAGTCTCCAGTTTTTTGGGGTTGACCCCAGTTATTTGGGCTTGACCCCAGTTATTTGGGCTTGACCCCAGTTTTTTGGGCTTGACCCCAGTTATTTGGGCCTATCCCCAGTATCGCCAGCAGCGCACGATGATCCTGGTACAGTTCATGGCAATGGGACCAGTACTCGCTTTAGGAGCTGACAATTTCATTGTACTGGTTATATCCGGGATTCTACGTATAATGGTAGACGTACCATACATCCGTTCCTAGGTTTCTAACGTTTTCACGTTAGCTAAGGTTTTGGCATTTTTATGTCACTATGTTTGGATAGTCGCCAGTGAGGGCCATACTCCAGTTTACACAAGATCCTTTGGGCTTGTCCCCAGTTTTTTGGGCTTGTCCCTAGTATATTGGGCTTGTCCCCAGAATTGTTGGGCTTGTCCCCAGTTGCTAACTCTTTTCTTATAATGGCTTAGTCCCAAGTTATGTTCTATTTCAGGTTTTTGAAGTTAAACAGCCAAGGATCCTTGATCCTTACCTTTTACTAAGGTTTGTCTTTTGGTTATCCTGATTGTGAATGTTAAAGGTTTATGATCCTAACTTGGATTCTCAGGTATGATCCTTGATCACTTTAATTTTATCTTTTATTTATCTAAGTGACCCTTATCTTTTGACAACATGATCTATGATCCTTAAACTATACTACTTTTTTGAATTGATCAATTATAGGATATTTGATCCTTGATCATATCCTAAAACTTTTTGACATGATTTGTTAAACCTTTACTCTTTACTTATGAATTCAAAGAAAGTATATAACAACAGTTAAACAATGAAGAATTAACAAGAATAACAACACAAGAAATAGCCAAAAGATTAAAGTTTTATTTATTCACAAAATGTTAAACCCTTAAAGGTTGTCAAAATTGCTAACCCAAGTTTCTACCAGCAATACGTGGCCCGTCCACTTGGGTTGGCAAAGGGTGTCCGTTGTTAACAGGTCTTAAAAGTGCAGGAAATAAAAGATGGCAGGATAACAAGTGGTTTCAACCCCCAAACAGAGGATCCCTCCACCACCTATTATCCTACCTATTGTTCAAAGGATCCATGATCCTCAACCCTAATAGCCATTGTTTAGTTATTACAACCCAGCATTGTTTAAAACATCATAACCAAAAAACCACTACCAAATCCTAAAAAATGGGCTCCGGCCGCGTCTAGAAATGTCCATCATCACCCATTTCTGCAGCTCACACCTTGGCTGCATCACCACCAGCTTGATCCTTCCCGCTGCCACTTGCCTCAATTGCCAAGACCTCGGTAGCCTCCTCCTCATCATCTAGCTCAGCCAGCTTCGCCTTCCAGCCCTCCTTGTCCCAAGTGGTCCTGTCGAAGTCAGGATCCTCAGCCTCCTGGGCCATTTGCAGCTTGATTTTGTACATGGTGATGGCAGCAGAAACTTTAGCATCCTCCAGCAGCTCATGCTTCTCATGATCAGCATTTATCTGGGCCATGACCACCTGCTGCTTTGCCAAGTTCAGATCCTTCTCAAGGTGAAAGATAGTCTCATCCTTAGCCAAGAAGATTTTTTGGAACTCCAGATGCTTCTGCTCAGCCTCCTCAACATATGCATCAAACAACATTTCGACCTCGACGAATTTCTGCAAAAAGACAAGGTAAAGTTCAGGATCCGTGATCCTCAAGTGGGCAGGATAATGAAGCAAAGTTGGTGATCCTTACATCAGCAAAGTATTCCTGAAACTGGTGGCGGATGAGGGGCAGGCCTTCAAGATTGTCAGCTTCAGTGGCCTTCCTCTTCTTTCCCCCCTTAGAGGTGACAGGCTTGGGGACTAGAGCACTTGGGCTAGCAACAGTCTTCTTCTTCCCAGACCTGGGAGCCACAGTGTTGAGGTCACTAACACTAAAGTGGGAGGCTGACTTTGAAGATTTTCTAGCGCCTACCAATACAAAACAACAGATGAGTATTCTTGTTTGATTTTAATTTAAACATTTAATCATATATAAACTTGGATACTTACTTGACATTGTAACTGAGCCTGAGGATACTTCTTGAGAATCCTTGGTGTTTGCTTGAAATGACCTTACTGCAGGATCAAGATTCCAGAAAGCGGTGATCCTCTCTTTGGTTGCAGGTGATGAAATGATATGAGAAACAGAGATAGCTGCACGAAAGAAATAAAAAGATGTTAGTGAGCCTCAACAGAAACAGGGTTATCCTGTGATCCTTCTATAAGGATCCTCTATCCTACCATGGGTGGCCCACTCCCTTGGAAGATCCTTCCCATCCGGGATAGAATCCCTCCTAACGAAGAAGAAACGCTTCTTCCAGTTGGTGTCATTCTTGGTGGTCTTGAGGATTGGGTGTCCTTCACCGGGCTTATGTTTGAATAAGAAGCGATGTGAACCATGGCTAACAAGGTTGTATAGTTCAGACAATTCTGACACTCCTAACTCTATATCCTCCTGCTCAATGATCATCTCAAGGGTATATAAAACCCTCCACATCATTGGCATAGCCTGAATATAGGATATGCCGGTAAGGGAGAAGAAAGACTGGGTAAAAGCAGGGAAAGGATAGGAGTATCCTATCAGAAATGGGGTAGCTGGAAAAGCAATCCAAGTTGCAGAAACGAAGTCACTCAAGGCGGTAGGGTCAAAAGGTTTAAAGACAGTGTTCGCTGGAAAGCAATGATGAATCCTGTCGATCTCAGGATCAGTAAAGCAACAACGTTCCTTTGAAGAATCTTTGATGATTCCTTGGCTCTTTAGGGGATTATCTTTTTGGTGATCCTTAGCCGGTGAAGATCTTAACATCATCTTGGTCATGGATGATGGTAAAGAAAGAAGGAACAGAGTAAGAAGGTGAAGAGAGAAAGGAGAGAGAAGTACCTGCTTGATCTTCGAATGAGGGTTTAAAGGGAGTATTGCTCGAATTTAAATGCACATTAGTCCTTATCTCTAACCTATATATATAATGATGATTTTGCAGGGAAGTCGCTTCAATGACGTATGAGTTGCAACGGCTAATTAGATTGTAACGGCTATATATCCGTTAGTTAGTTGCAGATAAGATCAAAAAATATAACTCGCTAATTTACACTTTACTCCTTATATTTTGGGGGCAATTGTTAGGGGAGGATTTTTTAATCCTAAGGATCATGGATCCTCAAGAGCTGCCAGGATCATGAATTCTGTTTGAATTAAGGATCCTCAATAGGTGTTGCAGGATTAGGATTTAGGATCCTTATTGTTATCCTTATACTAACGATTGTCTTCATTATGCGTGAGCTTGTTTTGCAGGAGTATGTGCATGGACTTGGTCTTGCCGATATTCGTGGGGCATATTCCCGTAATATTCCGCACGTGCTTGTCCCTTGTGAACGTTATGGAAATCGTGGGAAGCTAGCATGATTATCAGATAGTTAGTTTGTATAGTTATTTCTAATTTTAAATAGGGGATAACAAGCTTGAGTTAGAACACATAGCTAATTTTGGCAAACACACACTTTCGAACAGCTCTCGGCAATTTACTTGGCGATTTCATACATTTCTTGCACATTGCACATTAGTGATCCCTGTAACAAGCTTGTTATCATCCCGATTTGTATCAACCTTTTGATTAATCTTAGTTGGTGATTGGTAGTTTCCATCACCCGAGGTTTTTTATGCCGGAGATCAACTCTTGATCAAGGGCTTTTTCCTCGTATAAATCCTGGTGTCATCTCTTTATTTGATTTGCAAGTTGTTCATACAATTGTTCATAGATTCAAGCATCACACCTCACAACAAAAGATTTGGTTGCATTATCCTTGCTTGATTTTTGACCAAAACAGCAATGACAGATTATTTCTCCAAGTGGGTAGAAGCAGAAGCCTTCGTCCAGGTTACGGATCAGGAAGTGGTATCCTTCACAAAAAGGAATATCCTGACAAGATTTGGGGTACCGGCTGAGATAATTTGTGATAATGCTTCCGAATTCATTAGCAAGAGAAGTACTAATTTCTGTAAAAGCTGGGGAATCAAGATGATTACGTCAACACCAGTGCATCTTCAAGCAAATGGGCAAGCAGAATCCACAAACAAGATAATTACCAATAACCTAAAGAAGAGGTTAGGTGCCAAAAAAGGAAGATGGGCAGAAGAACTACCATTTGTTCTATGGGCTGATAGAACAACTGTGAAGAATGCTATTGGGCAAACCCCATTTTCTTGGGTGTTTGGGGCAGAAGCAGTGATCCCGACCGAGATGGTGATACCTACAGCTAGATTGAGCCAACGGGATCCTGATTTGAATCTTGAAGTCTTATGTCAAGAACTAGATAATGTTGATGAAATGAGAGATGCAGCAAAGCTGAGGATCGCAGCATATCAGCAGAGGATATCCAAGTCATACAACAAGAATTGAAGGACTAGGAGGTTTCAAGTTGGAGATTGGGTGTTAAGGAAAGCTTTTCAAAATACAACCAATCCTGCTAATGGGGAGCTAGCCTCAAAGTGCGAAGGACCTTAAGAAATTGAATCAGAATCTGGAAAGGGAGTTTACCGACCAAGACCATGGAGGGGGATATGTTACCAAGATCCTGGAATGCTATACACCTTAATGCTTATTTCAAGTGAGTTTAGAATTTAATTTCCAACTCATGATGGTATGAATTCTATCTCTTTTAAATATGTTTGATTTAATTTATTATTCTTTGAAACCCAATACTGGCTTAAGCATCGAAGGGGTGTTAGCCAAGCTAACACCCACCTTAGTTTAAAAGTGTTTTGTAGGATACGCTTCAGGATGTTACTTTAGGACATATACTCAAGATAAATCGAAAGATTAGAGGATTGGCCCCCTCTCTCACGTTCAAGGGATTCATATCCCTTCAAAGGTTTAAAGGTATTCACATTTCTCTTGAATTGGGTTTATACACCCCGCATGGAGCACATGTTATCCGGGAATAGTTCAAGATAGCAGGACCAGTTCATGTAACAGTGGCTGGCAATTTTGTTATTATTGGCTATATCCTGGATCCTTAAGGTATATGAGGATTGATCACCCTCTCTCACGAAAGGGTATTTTCATACTCTCTAAGGTTTAAAGGTTTTCACCTTTCTAAGTCTTGGAGTTTGTACACTCCCTCCTGTAGCGCACGAAAACAAGGGTTTACCCCCAGGATACTAAGGGTTTATCTCCAGTAAAATTAAAGTTGTTGACAAATTCTAAAGATGTGACAGACTATGATTGTGTTTATACATTCTTTTGTGAATGGAAAGTTGCAAAGTTTAGCCAGTAAGTATTCAAATATGTCATTTCCTGCACAGACAGGGGACATCCATGCTGGGAACATTGCGAATGGTTCGAAGGATGAAGTTGGAATCTATTTCCTAAGTATTTCTGGTATGGTTTCTTATTCCCCAAATATTAAAAGCCTTATCTAAATGACCTAAGTTTTTAAAGTCATACTTGACAAAATTCTGATGAAGCATTTTTGAATGAAAGTGACAAAGGTACTGAGCATAATATCAGTATCCTGACCAGGATATTTGGTCAGAATATTCAAAATATAATTTTCAAAATAAAAAGAAGACATAATAACAACGGATAAGGCTAGAAGGTTAGTTTGTTATTAACATACCAAAAGATTGCATTCTTGGTTTCATCTCAAAACGAGACCCATCCACCAAGAATGTAATTGAGTTTCTAAAGCATATTAACATTAATGACCAAGGGCTTCGTCCTGAAACTCAGGATCCCTCCACGTTTGGCCATCATATTGTATCTAAAGTGCAAGAAAATACAATTGTTCAACACCAAAAATTAAATTGTTCAACAAAAGACATTAACCATCGAACTTAAAAAAGTGAGGTCCGGCCTAGGCATGAATATCCATCATCGCCCACTATGCCACCCTCTTACAGGGCAGCACCTTCAACCACGGCTTCACCGTTTCCTCCAGCACCTGCATCAGCCACAACCATAGGATCCTTACCCGCTTTGCCACCTGCCTCTGCCGCCACCTCAGCTGCCTTGGATGAAGCTTCGTCCTCAGGCTTGGTAGGATACTCCACAGGATTGCCACCAAGATCCTTCAACTTCTGCTCCCAAGCGTTGATGTTCCAAGTGGGGGATTCAAAGCCCGCAGCCTTGGCTTCATAAGCCGTCTTTAGCCTGACTTGGAGGAGGGAAATCACAACAGATCCTTTGAGGCTTTCTTGATAGGAGTTTATGTCCTGCTCATGTTGAAGTTGAGAAGCATCCAACTTGGCCTAGACATCCTGGTTGGCCTTCTTGACAGCAACCTGGGCTTCTTGAGTCACTGCTTTGAATTTGTCTTAGTAGTGTTGTGACTTGGCAGCAGCAATCATCCCTTGGTCTACAATGGTGACTTCAGCTTTCTTCAACTTGGCTTCCAGCATCTTATTGACCCCGCAAGCTTCCTCATAGAGATTCATCAGGCGCTCAAGGCCCTACAATCCAGAATGTAGGTATCAGTATTTATTATCTAATTAGCATATATTATCAGCATATATGTGCAGGATGCAGGATAAGGGTACTTACCTGGTTAAGGAAGGAAGTCATGAATCCACAGGATTCGAGGAATCTGTGGTTCCCATAGGGGAAAGCCTCAGAAGTAGCAGGAGTGTCTGTCTATTTTCTCTAGCGGGAGCTAGAAGCACGTGGCTTTGTGGCAGGAGAAGGCTTAGGCATGGCCGTTGCCTTGGAGCTGGTTGCAGGCTTAGATATAGTGGATGGTTTGTTGGGTTCCTGCTTCACTTAGACAGGGGCAGAGTAGCTATCAAGTTCTTCGCGGTCAAAAACTTGAGGCATCTTGACCGGGTCTGTGCAAAAGGGAGAATTCTTACTCTTAACTTTAAATTCATAATTAAATAAGTATGTATAGAAAAATAAACAATCCTTACCGGATGTGTTAGAGGAAGTGTACTGGCTTGAACTTCGCTGATGGGATGAGAAGCTTCTGTCACTTTCAGGTAACTTGTATATCGCTTTGATTCTCTCTTCAGACTCTGCAGTGGGAGGAGCTAGTTCCTTGAAGTTTGCTGCATAGAAGACATGAGGATATCAGTTCAGGATATAACATCAAGATACATTTGGGGTAGTCTAAAACCCTAAATCGTACCAGTGGTCAACCACTTCACCGGAAGGCTGTCACCTTCGGCAATGGAGTCACGTCTAACAAAGAAAATTTTATGTTTCCATTCATCCTCATTTTTTGTTACTTTAAGGATGAGGGGATTGTTGGAAGTGGAAAAGAGCAAGAATCGGCTGTTGCCGTGGGATCGGAGACGGTAGGCAATAGGGATGTCCTTGATGCAGAGATCAAGGAAATGAAAGGTTTTGATCTGGTTGAGTACAATCAACACCCTCCAGACCATAGGAATTGTTTGAGGAAGCTAAGACCATTAATACGAAAAAACTACATAATGAACTCAGGGAAAGGATACCGGAGTCCAAGAGAGAAAGGGTATGCCGAGAAACAGATCCATTCTTTAGACACCACGTCTGACCGGAGAGTTCGGTCAAACGAACGGATCACCGCTCCGTCAGGGAAGGAACCGGAAGCCCTAAGTGCAGCAATGTCGGCATTATCGAAGGAGCATATCTCATTCTTCGGTTTCTTGAGCAGGTTATGGAATGTGAAGGAGGAAGCTGATTCGTCTGAGTGAGAACGAGTTCTTGTAGCCATTGAAAGAGATAAACAGATAGAATTTCGAGAGAGAGAGAGAGAGAGAAAGAAGTTGTACCTGGAAATTTTGTGAAGGATGGCTGATTATCAAACAGAAAATGAGAAGATATATGGGCAAGACAGATAGGCATGGAGTGAAATTTGCGTGGGAAGTTGCAGCCTGTCAAATCAATAGTCGCGTCCATTAAATTGCCTCGGTCGACACAAAAAGAAAATATACCTGTTTTGGTCAAAAATCAAACAAGGATAATGTAACCAAATCTGATTTTTGTGAGGTTGGATGTTTGGTTTAATGAACAGATATGCAAACGAGAAATGAATGAAAATGTTGATGAACAAAAGGATTTGTACGAGGAAAAAGCCCTTGATCAATGAATCATCTCCGGTATAAAAACCTCGGATAGTGAAAACTATCACTATTAACGATATTAATCAATAAGGTTTCAACTTTGGATGATAACAAGCTTGATACAATGATTTCTAGAGTGTTTGTGTGTGTATTCGCCAACTGGTTTCAGAGAGTTCGAATGAATGTTAGTGTGTGTAACTATATTTCTAATAATAGCTTGTTATCCCCTTAAAAAATAGAAAAAATCTAGATAACTAACTGTTTTGGTAAAAAATTACCGAAACAATTAAGTGATCAAATTAGTTAAGTGAGGTAGTGTGCTAGAAGTGTCTGTGAAATATATGCTGATTAGGTTGTTAACAAAAACTGTTTTCAGGATATAGCTCAGGATACCCAGCTATATTAATAATCAAACAATGAGCAAAAATGGTAAGGTTGACACGAGATATATGAGGAAAGCCCTTGATCAATCTAGATCTCCGACATAAAACCTCGGGAGCTGACAATCGTCGGCTGCCTTGTTCTTCTTATTACTTGAATAATCAGGATACAGTGCAGGATGATGCTCAGATCTCTACTAAGTGTTACAATGATTGCAAGTGATGAGTGTTATATGATTGCAAGAGAAATGTGTATGAATTCGAGAGTTAGAAGTGGAGTGAGTCGAAGTGAAGTGTCCTACGAGATCTGGCCATCCATATTTATAGTTACAATGTCACACGCCGACCGCGTTAAAACAACAAAACGCGACGGAAATGTCGGGGAGTGTCGTAACAAAATCATTGTTTCACAACACATGGCTTAAAGTTTCGTTTTATTGAATTAAGTTTATTACATTGTATTGAAATTAGAAACAAAACATGAACAAATTGACTTTCATTGTTATTAAGTCACTAAGGCCTCGTCCATTCCTATATGAGCATGCATCAATATCATCATCAATCATCATCAACTATGGTACCTGAACCATATGTGAAAATACATCAGCATAAAAATGCCGGCGAGTACATAGGTTTTATGTGAGTGTCAGATTCATGGCTCGTTTACATTTTGAAATAATTTGAACAACTTTGTTAATTGATATTAGAAAACCAAGTTTTGTAAAATGTTTGTATTGTAAATTGAAATAACCAAGTCAAAACAGCTTAGTTATAGTTTATAAAACCTCGATGCCATGAATCTTAAATCAAAACATTTGTTTAAGTAAACCCAGATCATAAATCATTTTTGTAATAAAACTCGAATGGTTTATATTGTTAGAAAAACCTTGTAATGTATTTGCCCAAGTGATCTAGATAACGCAACGATATATAATGTGTTAAAAGCACTTATATATAGGAAGTACCAGCGGCGTATCCACCATGCTTTTATCACATTACACCCGCCCCGTTACCTAATCACTTCCCTAACCCAATGGTTCAAATAGTTCATATAGATCAAATAGTTCCAATGGTTCAAATAGTTCAGATAGTTTAATATAAACCATAGCATTTGTTTAGAAAACTCGAAATCATTTAGCACATATGAATCACCCCAAAACAGTTTAAAACGATAAAAGAGGGGAACTATGTACTCACATGAGAATGCTTAGAAGTCTTGAATAACAACCAAGCAATGCTAGAGGGATCACGGAATCAATCGGCACCTAATATAGGTAACTATCTTAATAGACCAGACCTAAATCGGAAGATCGGATAGAATGAGGTCTTGTAAACCAAATGAGTGTTGGGACTCATATAATATGGTTTAACAAAGCCTACATTCTACAACGGAAACTATCCTAAGTGCTTATGACCCATTACGACCCGTTTAGGTAGCTTACGCTACTTTAACGCGTCGTTCGCGTAAAACGCGTTCGGACCACCTAACTAGTCCTATGACAAGTATTATATGCCTTAACAAGTCAAAGAATGTTTCCTAATCAGTTTAGATGTCAAAATTTAAGTTACATATGCTTAGAATGAATTTATGCGCAAAAAGGGCATTTTGGTCATTTCCCTAAGGCATATAAACTACCTATCATACAACTAACTAAACGAAGTGACCACAAGGTATAACGTCGGAAGGTTATTCCCTATACAACTATGGTCACAAAATATGTTTGGTTGGATCGTAATGATCGACCAAACGGGTCGGGTTCGAAAGTCTAAGCGGTTGTTTAGACCGCTTGACTTTACGACTCTATATAAGCACTAGACTAAAAGTGACGAGTTAAACATGTTAAAATATTTTTAACTAAGTTAGAAAACAGGTTTTGATATCAAAACAAATGGTTTTGATACCCAATAATAGTTTGGTTGCAAAAAACGCATAAATACGCATTTTGACCGAAACTATGACTCGTCACTGCACCTAATCAACGTGGTAATCAGTAGGTATAGTCACAAGAGACTATAACCATCGTGATTACGCTTACGTTGCAAAGTTAAAACGAACTTTGTGTTGACCAAAGACTGGTCAAAGCAGGAAGTCAATCACTGTTTGACTTTTACGCTTAAAAACGCATAAAAAGCATGAAAGAATACTCACAAAGGGTCCAAGCAATGGAGATTTGATTCACAATTACTCAGGTATGGAGTAAAAACCCCAACTTAGAGCATATTCAATCAAATTGTGAGTTGTAAGAATGAAAGATGGTGGGTATTTATAGAATTCTCACAACCGTTAGGATCGTTCCTCGCAATTCGTGTGACAACTGTGTTCTGTAATCATCGTATTATGTAAAACAATGTTAATTATCAATAAAACAATGTGCTTTGGTGTTATTATATGTGTTTTTGTCACACCCCGACCACGCAAGACAACCAAACGTGGCGGAAAACGTCGGGGAGTGTTGTAACAGAATCATTGTTTCATAACACATGGAATTTGAAATATTGTTTTATTGATTAAAAGTGTTACAATGTCTTAACAAACAAAGAAGTACAACATAATTAACTAGTCTTGCATCTTTTAATGTCACTAAAGTCCAAGTCTGCCTATGTGTATCTTGATCATCTTATGCAACAGCTCCTGAAAAACACATGTGAAAATAGGTACGTCAGCATAAAAATGCCTGTGAGATACATAGGTTTTGTGAAAATAGGATTAATGACTTGAGTTTAAAGAAACTGTTTGATAAAAAGTAGCCATAAATCTTGTTTAGTGTTTGCTTTCATAAATCGTTTGAAAAGTGATAAATAAACCAAATGATATATATGTATAAAAGAATAGTGCATGGTTAAGTGAATAACCATGTGAAATGAGTTTGTATAAGTTAAGTTCTTTGTAAAACGATGTTTATGTGTAGATGTATTGTCGATGTAATATGTCTAAACTGAAATGGTTTAAATAACGCTACGATATGTAATACCATACAAGCACTTATATATAGGAAGTACCAGCGGCGTATCCACCATGCTTGTATCATATTACACATGCCTCGTTACTTAAATCACTTACCCAAACAACCACCAAGATGTAATGTTTATGTTTAGTCAATTGTCTATTGTCAAATATAAATCATGTCAATGGATACAAACGGTTCAACAGTTACAAACGGTTCACACGGTTCAACGGTTACAAACGGTTCACATAGTCAAATAGTTACAAACGGTTCAAAATGTAATATAATGTGTTCATATGCTGGATGAGCACATGCAACAAGATGTAATGTAAATCAATGTACTAAGTATGCACACAATGGACATATATAGCATGAAATGTAATGTAAAACAATGTACTAAGTACGCACACAATGGGCATACATAGCATGAAATGTAATGTAAAACAATGTACTAAGTACGCACACAATGGGCATACATAGCATGAAATATATTGAAATCACGTACTATAAATGTACTAATGAACATAACAAGTATATGATGTGAAAACAGGAAAGCATGAAAGTAACAAGTAGGCACATGTGTTTCACCCCAAAACAGTTTGAAAACAGTAAAAGAGGGGTCTATGTACTCACTTGAGATTGCTCAATAGTCCTAGGATAACCACCAAGCAATGCTAGAAGATCAAGGAATCAAACGGTACCTAATATAGGTAACTATGTTAATAAACCGGACCTAAATCGGAGGATCAGATAGGATGAGGGTTCGTAAACCAACTGAGTATGAAAACTCATGTAATATGGTTTAACAAAGCCTTCATACTAAATGAAACCTAACCTAAGTGCTTATGACCCATTACGACCCGTTTAGGTAGCTTATGCTACTTTAACGCGTCATTCGCGTGAAACGCGTTCGGACCGCCTAACTAGTCCTATGACAAGTAGAATATGCCTTAACATGCCTAATATTGTTGCTAAATCAGTTTAGATGTCAAAAGTTATGTCACATATGTTTATAATGAATTTTGGCATCAAAGGGGTATTTTGGTAATTTACCTAAGGCATATAAACTACCTATCATACAACTACTTAAACGTCGTGACCATAAGGTATAACCTCGGAAGGTTATTCCCTATACACTATGGTCACCTAAAGTATTTGGTCGGATCCTAATGATCGACCAAATGGGTCGGGTTCGAAGGTATAAGCGATTTATTAGATCGCTTACCCTTACGACCCTAGACAACGTGGTAATCAGTAGGCATAGTCACAAGGGACTATAACCATCGTGATTACAATCACGTTGCGAAGTTCAAACGAACTTCGCATTGACCATAAACTGGTCAATGCAGAAAGTCAAACAAAGTTTGACTTTCGGACTCGGAAAGCAATAAAAGAACGAAGGAACACTTACAAAGGGTCCCCGAATGCTAATCTCGATCCAAGTAGCTCAGGTATGAAACAATGGTTTCAACTTAGAGCTTCTCAAATCAAGATTCTTGTGGGTTTTGCAAATGAAGGAAAGGGGGTATTTATAGTTTTTGGTTCACCGTTAGGATCGTTTCTAGGAAACCGTGCTTTGATCTTGGTGATACACCTCAAGACATTGGTTTTACAAAACCATGTGAGCCCCTAGTATTGCCCAATACCATGTGCACAAGGAGAATGGACCAGATCCAATGTTTCTGCAATTCTGCTGTCTGGAGACTGCTTGCGCACCGTAACACTCACAATGTTGAGGTGCGCAAGGACCTTGCAGGTCTGAAACTTTCAAAAATGGCAGAACAGGCCCCTGCAGCTCCAAACTTGGTTTTCGATGCATTTTTGACACGTTTAAGCCCCGTTAACCCCATTTCAAAGCTCTAAAATGAAGTTAAAGGATAGGGAACTTAAGATGTGCTCAAAAATATCTCGGATGTCGGTTCGTTTGGCCGTACGATCGTGATGTTCGCTTAATTACGACGGAATGCGCATAAGCGCGAAAAACGATCCAAATGACGCGACGAATGGATTTTTCTTATTCCAAACACTAAAATAAAATGTTTTAGTGCTTACATAAATTTTTGGATGTCCAGATGTATTCAGAACGTAAGTTATGCGCGAAAGTGCAAACTTATGCACTTTTTGACACTTTTAGTCCCTGAATGAGCCAAAAGTTTATTTTAGCACACCGAACACCTCAAAGCCTATTTCTAAGCTATGTAAAGGATATTTAAGGTGTGTTTAACTTATGGTCATGTTCCGGAATGTTCGTTACAGTTCAAATTGGCATACTTTCGCAGTTTGTCAGGTTTAGTCCCTGTAAGTGAATTAACTTGATTTTGGCATACCAAACCTTCCAAAACTTATTTCTAAGTTATGTAAAGGTTATTTAGGGTATGTTAAGCCTATGTCACTATTCCGGAGTGTTTGTTGCATTAAACTGGTTATATTTACGCATTAGTGCGCATATAACCTTACAGAAAGCGATTTAGAGCTTGAAATCGAACAAAAGTTGATATGTGCAAAAGATACACATATTTATATAAGTCCAAAGTATGAAATACAATATTTCATTGGTTTGGTATTTGTTTGATGGTCGCAGTGACACAGGTGTCACAGTTTTGGTGTTATTATGTGTGTATTAGTGTTTGATGATTTTACGATTTGATTTGATTCTGATTTCAAGCTTTAAATCGCTTTCTGGAAGGTTATACGCAAACTGGTGCATAAACGTAGTCAGTTTAATACGAAAAACACTCTGGAATAGTGATATAGGCTTAACATACCTTAAATAACCTCCACATAACTTAGAAATAAGTTTTGGATGGTCTGGTGTGTTGAAATCAAGTTTGTTTGAACACAGGGACTAATTGTGTCAAACTATGAAACTATATCGATTTGTATAGTAACGAACATTTCGGAACTTTATCATAAGTTAAACATACCCTAAATATCCTTTACATAGCTTAGAAATAGGCTTTGAGGGGTTCGGAATGCTAAAATAAACTTTATTGATCAATAGGGACTAAAAGCATCAAAATTGCACAAATTTGCATTTTCACGCATATCTTAAGTTCTGAATATATCCGGACATCCAAAAAGTTATGTAATCATTAAAATATTTTATTTTAGTGATTGTCTTGATAAAATTCCATTCGTCGCGTAATTTGGATCGTTTTTGCGTTCGTTACGACTTCCGTCGTAATTAACAAAATAACGCAACCGTACGACCAAACGAACCAACATCCGAGATATTTCTGAGCATGTTTTGAGTTTCCTATACTTTAACATCATTTTAGAGCCTTGAAATGGGGTTAACGGGGTTTAAACACATCCAAAAAGGCCTTAAACATGTGCAGGGACCATTTCTGCCATTTTGGCAAAATTTCTGGAACTGGCACCTGGTGGCGCTGTGCCACCACCATATGTCTCTGCGGCGGCACGACGCCACGGCCTGATCTGGACAGAAATTTGATTTTCAGCATTTTTCAGCAACGAGGTTGAACTTGGGGGTCTTTTTTGTAACTTTTACAATACCTGGAGCTGGTTTTCGACCCCCATTGTATTCTAATACTATGTACCCACATGTATGGCCAAGATTACACCCTCTAAACACATGGAATGATCCTATTGATCTCAAGTTCCTATAAATAGCAAGCTTCCTCATTTGGGTTTTTCACACCTTGATTCAACTTCTGCTCTAAGTTGAGGTTTTAACACCTCATACCTGAGTAACTTTGAATCAAAACACCTTCTTGGACCCTTTGTAAGTCCTCTTCTTGCTTGTTATTGTATTTAAAGCATGAAAGTCAAACAGAGTTTGACTTTCAGCTTTGACCAGTCAATGGTCAACACAAAGTTCATTTGAACTTTGCAACGTGAGCGTAATCACGATGGTTATAGTCCCTTGTGACTATACCTACTGATTACCACGTTGACTAGGCGTAGTGACGGGTCGTAGTTTCGGCCAAAATGTGTATTTGTACGTATTTTGTAACCAAACTACTCTTGGGTATCAAAACCGTTTGTTTTGATACCAAAACCTGTTTTCTAACTTAACTAAACATGTCTTAACATGTTTAGCTCGTCACTTTTAATTTAGTGCTTGTGTAGAGTCGTAAGTCAAGCGGACTAAACACCCACTTAGACTTTCGAACTCGACCCGTTTGGTCGATCATTAGGATCCGACCAAACATGTTTAGTAACCATAGTTGCATAGGGAATAACCTTCTGAGGTTATACCTTATGGTCACTTAGGTTTAATTAGTTGTATGATAAGTAGTTTATATGCCTTAGGTAAATGACCAAAATACCCTTTTTATGCATAATTGGTAATTAAGCATATGTAACATAAACTTTTGTCACTTAATTGATTATGCAACATGTTTAGGCATATAATACTTGTCATAGGACTAGTTAGACGTCTTAAACGCGCATTTGCGCGAACGAAGCGTTAAAGTAGCATAAGCTACCTTAATGGGTCACAATGGGTCGAAAGCCCTTAGGTTAGGTTCCGATCTAGAATGTAGACTTTGTTAAACCATATCACATGAGTTCCAACACTCATTTGGTTTACAAGACCTCATTCTATCTGATCTTCCGATTAAGGTGTCAATTTATTTACTAGTGATTCGATTACTAGGTGCTGCTTGATTTCTCTGGTTTACTTGAGTTTGTTGAAGTTCTATTGATTGAGGATACTTTGCACTTCATGTGAGTACATAGTTCCCCTATTTTACTGTTTTCAATTGTTTTGGGGTGATTCATATGTGTTAAATGATTTCGATGTTTTAACGATGGTTTCGAAAATGATTAAAATGGTTTATATTAAATTAATAACGATTTCGATAAAGTAAACAAACTTGTTGGTTGTAATTACATAGCGAATAACATTCATTAATTTTGGCCGAACCGACCAGTATTAGGTTATGGTACAATAGGATCTGACAAATCCCGTTATCGTACTGCACCCATGCTTATGTGTGGGTTAGGTGGGTAATGACTGAATCTGATTGTTAACTTACCCTTTGGTGGTTTGTTAATGTGAGAAGCGAGATAGTCGAGTCACGAAGGTTTGAATGTTATTAGCAAGACGACCAAAAGTAGTTTTCACAATTAAAACGAGTTAAACGATTTTGGGGCAAATTAAACGATTTGAAACGACTTAAACCAGATAAATGATTTGATTAAAACGATTGGTTTTGGGTTGTGATTAGATAATGGGACGGGTGTAGCATGATAAAAGAATGGTAGATACGCCGCTGGTACATCTTATATATAAGTGCTCTTATCATACTACATTTTGTGTCATTATTTAGTTCACTGGAGAAACGATTTTGAAACGATGTCACATAACGATGTTTTCGAGAAGTTATAAACCATACAAGTTTTATTAACAAGTTTTTACGAAATGTTTTACGAGTTGGTTTACTAAAACAAATGTTTTGGGGTTAAGAATCATGGCTATGAGATTTTATAAGTTATAACCAACTTGATTTGAGTTGGTTAATTATGTTGCAATACACTTTTCAAAACAAGGTGTGTATTTTTGACTCTTGTAGTCTAATAAAGTATTGCAGCATGTAAACGAGCCATGAGTCCGATACTCTCATAAAACCTATGTACTCGCCAGCATTTCTTTGCTGACTTTGTTTTTACATATGTTTCAGGTGATGTTGCTTGATGTTGATTGCTAGGATGCATGAGTCACATAGGATCTGGACGAGGCCTTAGTGACATAATAACAATATTAGTCGATATGTAACTTGTTGGTTTTGGTTTTAAAACAATGTTAATGTAAATATTCTAATAAAATGAAACTTTATGTATCCATGGTTGTGAAACAATAATTCTGCCACGACACTCCTCGACGTTTTCGCCACGGTTTGTTGTTTTAACATGGTCGGGGTGTGACAGAAGAGTTGGTATCAGGGCCAATGGTTATAGGGAATTAGATTATTAGTAATGCTTTGACCTAGACTATAACTTTCTAGGACCCCAACGCAAGTTTTCTGCGTTTAGATTTTTTAAAAACAAAAACCGTCACCTACCCTTAGGTGATAACCACAACGAGAACACAAATTTCGAATCTACTTCGAAAATTAATCATCCGTTCTAGGATGATTGATTACTAGGTTTTGAACCCTTTCAGTTTGACTCATATTTGGCTTGGTGCCTTTTGAGTTTTCAAAATCTCGTCAAAGTTTGGGTCTAAATAATGTGAACACGTGCAAACCGGAAGGGTGAATGCCTGTACCCTGAGTTTTCTGTCTAAGGCTAGAGTGTTCATACAAATCCACATAATCGGACCAGTCACTCTTACCTGGGAACTCTTGGGGTGAGTGTTCGCTTATAGGCGAGCATGTCTGCGCGATATGTTATTCTAACCCATTTACTTTGATTAGTCACTGCGTGTCGTTTGTTTGTTCGAGGTAACGAACAAATGATCACCTTCCTTGTGTTTTGCCGATATTTTCAATACCTCTTTTGTTTTTCCTAATTGTCAACCTCACTCGTTTCTCATATTTCCTTTTAGACAATGCCTCCTCGACGTGATGCACAATCTTTTACTGCTGAAGAAGTCGCAACCCTTGTCTCTCAGCAAATGGCTGCTGTGCTTCCAGGTGTTGTGACCCAGATCCACGAGTTATACAACAACAATAATAATAACAACAATAATGCTCCATATAATTTCAAGAATTTCAATTCTGCTAAGCCGCTAAAGTTTTCTGGGTCGCAAGGAGCAACTGCGCTCCTGCAGTGGTTCCAAAGTATCGAGAGCACATTCAGACATGTGCAGTGTCCGAATGAGCGTAAGGTTGAATTTGCATCAAGTGTGTTCGAGAAGCATGCTCTTACGTGGTGGAACGGAGTGATACATGATAGGGGTGCCGAAGTGGCATTGGCACAGACATGGGAAGAGCTTCGAGCTCTCATGATGAAAGAGTTTTGTCCCCGTCACGAAATTCGAGCTTTGGAACGAGAGTTTGACGATCGAAAGCAAGATGGGGGAGAACACCGTGCATATACGGATCGTTTTGAGGAACTCAGTCTTTTGTGTCCTACTATGGTTACCCCGTTGGAGAAAGTGATAGAGAGGTATATCGATGGTTTACCCGATTCCATACAGGATATTGTCACTGGCATTAATCCAACTACTGTTCGTCACGCGATCAAGTTGTCTGCTACCCTGACAGAGTCTCAGGTCAGGAAGGGTAAACTTACCCGTAAGGGTGATAAGAAAAAGTCGACCGATTCTGTTAAAGGCAAGGATAAGGGTAAGGATAAGAAAGGTGAGTCGTCGAAGAAGTCGAGAAAGTGAAAGGGTGCTCAGAATTTTGCAGTAACAGCTCAGAACCCTCAGAACCCACCGGCTCAACCGCCTGTGAAGAAAGTGTATGCTGGTACCGCACCTGATTGTGCTCGCTACAACAATCATCATGTTGCAAAACAAGCTTGCAAGCAATGCACAACGTGTGGTAAACTTGGGCATCTGGCCAACATTTGTCGTCTGGGTCAGAATCAGGTTGCTCAGGTTCCAGCACAGGTTCATGGGAATGCTGCGAGATTCCCACCGGGTTCATGTTTCAATTGTGGAGAGTTTGGTCACTTCCGAAACAACTGCCCGAGGTTGGTGAATGCAAATGCGAATCCGAACGTGAATGTCAATGTGAATGTGAATCCCGCTCGTGGGTGAGTGTACAATCTGAATGCAAACGATGCGAGGGCTGACAACGAGGGTGTCAATGGTACGTTTCTTGTTAACAATCGACCTGCATCTAATCTTTTTTATTCTGGTGCCGATAGAAGTTTTGTTTCGTTATCTTTTGAACCTTTACTTGCAATACTGAAGAAACACTAGATAAATGACCGGAATCAAGTTATCTAGGGGGTTAGGTTCCTCATAAAAGGGTGGTTCTCTCTCATTTGATTTGATGGGACAATTCTTCCTCTCCGGTGAACGCTACAAAACAGAAACACCGTTAGCCTCGTCACGGGGAAAATGGAGGTTTTCTCCGTGACCCGACTCCGGCGTGAGAATAAGTATGTGTTTACGAAGAAGAAGAAGTATTGACGAAGTGAGTGTAACTTGAAGTTCATACCTGAATTATTCTCTTATTTATAACCGGGAGTTTGGGCGGGAAAACTCGTAGATGAAATATTAACGGAAGATGCTGACACCGTAAGCGGTTATTTTCCTTCCGTTAATTCTCTTGATCGGATTGTGGGATCACACGGATCGTGATCTTGATCGACAACTGGGTTGTTGCCACGTGGAAAGTGGGCAAGTGGAGGTTTCCCCCCAATTTCATACCATCATCGTGATTTCAGGGAGGCCTGAGATGATGACACGTGTCCAGACGGTTATAACCGTCTGGTGGTGCACGATTGAGTTCTTCTAAAAGGTTATTGTCATAATCTAGTGTGACTTCTTATCGTGTGTATCAGTTGAGTAAATGATATCCAAGTCTGGGTACTATTTAAGCGGAATTATTAAACTAGGATTCTTTTCCTTTGTTTGTTATGGAAGACGGTGCAAAGGTTCAGAAACTTCCCTTTGGCGCGCAGGTGTTGCCTGCTATCTTTCTCTTAAGCTTTCTTTGTTAGACCAATGCGCGGCCGCGCAAGGCCAAAAGAGGGCTAAAAGACAAGATTGTGGTATGGTCCCAAGTATCTATTGCGAGGTTTTTGGGACCTTACCCCATCAAGTCCCCTCAGTCTAGTGTTGCACTTATGCAAATAAGTGGAGCACTAGACTATATGAGGGAAATGCTTTTGGCGCGAAAGTAGGGAATCTTCTATGAGAAGATTTACTTTGCTTTTTATGGCGATTTTGAAAATCTTTGACTTTGGGTGAGAAAGGTACAGTAAGGACTGTGTGACAGGCTGTCACTGTCAGGTGTACATTACTGACCATGCTTTACACGCACGCGTGAACTCGTGTTTGTGTTGCTTCCCACTCGCCCCTGTCGTTTGGGTAACTGTGTTATCCCGAAAAAGGTGTTGTTGCAGTTACCGAAGCTATTTATGGCGGTGGGTATATAAGTGTTTTGGGTTTCCCTTTTCCAGTAATCATTACTTTGTTGAAAAAACCCTCCTCTTTTCGTCTTCTTTCCCTGTTCTTTAGAAAGAATTGCAGTTTCATCTTCCTATGTCAACCGGTGACCATCACGAAGACTCAAAAGAAATGTCTGTTGAACTCCCACCATTAAAGTGGCCTAAGGCGACCTTTGATGGTTTGATTCGGAATCTCAGATTCCCAGAGAACTGGGGTACCCTCTACCCTGAAGAAGGTCAAACGGCGGCGGATGCTCCGGCCGGGTATGTGACCTTGTTTTGGGATTTTTTCAGTGCGGGCAACTTTCGTTTGCCTGTAACAAAATTCTTCCTTGAAATTCTTGAGTACTACAAATTCCATGTCTCCCAAATGCATCCAATTGGCATGGTTAGGGTTCGGCATTTTGAATTCGTGTGTCGTACGATGCATATTGAGCAGACAGTTCCTCTGTTTCGGGTTTTTCATCAAATGCACTGTACCCAAGGGTTCTATTCATTTGTTCAAAGGGCATCGGCGAAGAAGATTTTGCTTTATCCCCCCAAATCATTCCACGACTGGAAACAGAAATTCTTTCATATTAAAGCCGGGGTTTTCCCGATGAAAATGATTTTTAGGGGAAAAGAGGATGTCCCCACTGAAACTATTCAGACCCCTGTTGACTAAAATTGGTATCAGGATCTGAAAGACGTTCCAAACATTGCTTTACCGGAGAAAGCCCTTGTTGGAGCCGGTATGAGTCTGAACTGAAGGATGGAACAAGAAGAGAAACCGGTGTACATGGAGGATGGCCAGGGTAATAATTCTGCCCTGTTTCTTTCTTTCTCCTTTCTTTTTTCTCCCCCCCCCCCCCTTTTTTTGAAATTTATCTTCACTTCTCCTCTTTTGCAGTTGTCTCGCTATATGTTGTTGCGTGTGAGAGAGAAAGTGGAAAGATGTCTACGATTGCAAAAAACCAGATGAGGAACTGTGGTATCACCGTATTGTGAAGAATTTTGTTCTTCCACGAGATACCGATCTATTTGCGCAACCTGCTGCTGGTGCTGGTAAGCTTTTCTCATATTGTTTATTGTTTGCTCCTTTTGCGCGTCTGAACATGTTTTATTCTGCGCTTTAGTAGGTGACTTGTCTAACTTGGGCATAGGCCCTGAGAAGAAAAGACGCGCAACAACCGCTACCACTGCGACGAAGAAGAATGATGCCGAGAAAGCTCAATCTTCTAAGGTCAAAAATGCTGGGGGAGAGAAGAAAGGTATGTGCCGTTCCTCTGACTCCTGGTGTGATTATGTGGTGGTTTCTGATTCTTTGGAGGGTCTTGCGCCTGCAGTTATTATTAGAAGACCAAAACCAGAACCGAAAGATACTGTTGATATCCCTCCGTCCAACCCAGACGATCCCATCGATTTGGAATCGAGCCCTGAGCGCTTGGTGCGAAATAAAGCAGGGAAAAGAAAACAGACTGGCGCCGAGGCTGAAGGTCAGCTCGCAAAGAAGATTCAGAGGAAGAAAATTACCAGGAGAGGCAATCTGGATGCTTTTATTTCGGAGTCTGCTCCTAGTAAGTGTCATTTTTGCTTCTTTTTCTTGTGCGCATTGAATATTTATAGACTTTGTTTTTTCAGAAATCCCAACTTCTCCTGTTCCCACAGAACCGCTTCTTGTGGTTAACGAAGAACTCCCATCCTCTCCTCCGCGTGCTTCTATTGTTGATCAGTTAAAGAATACTGAGGTTCCTGAAGGTGGTGCGGAGGAAAATGTTGGGGTTGAGGGTCTTGGAGCTGATAAACCTGTTGACGTTGCTGCGGATGCAGGAAAGGTTATTAGCCCAGAGATCGTGGCTGATGCTGGTAACCCACAAGCCCCTGAACTTGCTACTCATGAGAAAGAAAAAGCTGCTGAAGAAATCAATGTTACAACTTCTCCTCCTAGAGCTTCTGGTTCTATGCCTGAAAACATCGAGAAAATTTCTACTGAAGACCAAGGCTCATTCTCTGATGCTGGCAAGAATTCCCCAATCCGCCCAGATGAGACTCTGGGGGATTATTACTATAGAACTTATTCGGAGAAAGATGCTTCTGACATCCATGCCCCTATTTGGAATCTGAAGAAGGGTGATACTTTTTCAGATTGGCGTGTGTGTCGGGACTGGCTGCAGGGGATATTTCCGCTAGGGGAAATTAAGTTTCAAGAAAGTCGACCTCACGAGCAAACTTATCGTGCTTACCTTGAGGAAGCTGCTTTTCATGCATCGACCACTCATCGTATAGTGCGTGAGTGGCATGATATGCACAAGGAGTGGGATGCTTTCAAGGTGTCGAAGAAGAAATTTGCTGATGATGAAAACCGACTTGCCCAGTTGAAGGCTAAGCTGGAAACTGATCAGGCCAAGTTTGAGGCTGATCGGAAAACTGAAGAATGGTCTGTTGCGGGTTGGAAGAGAAAAGCGGAAGCCGAAGCTGCTCTTCTTTCCGAGGAGCGCATGAATTGGAAGAAAATATGTGAAAAAGATAACTCTGAAAAAATGACTTTCCGCAATGTTATCAACAATCTCAAGGCTGAGGTTGAGAAGTTGAAAAAACAAGATGCGGAGTTTGAAAAGTTGAAGAAAGAGAAAGCTGATGCTGAGGCTGCGTGTGATGAGGTGCATTCGCACAGGGAGCGAAGTGAACAACGAGAGGTACAAGCTTGCGCCACCCTTGCTCTTAGAGATAAAGAGTTAGAAGAACTTACCGCTTTGCTTTCTGACCAGGAACAACTCAAGAAAGACCTGGATCTTGCGCTTTCTGAGAAAAGTGAAACCTCCCGCCGCTTAACTGAAACTGAAGAAAAACTAGAAAATTCTGAGACGGCGCGGGCCACTGTTGAAAGCGAGCTGGAACCTTTAAAAAGTGATATGTTATGGTAGAAAGAGCGTGGGATTGCTTGTGTAAGTTGCTTCTTTGCTCGTATTCTTTGCGGGAATGTTTCGTGTCTTTCTCTTATTTATCTTTCTTGTTCTTGTAGGTTGCTGAATCAGTGTTGAACTCTGTGGAGCTTGATAAAACCGTTGCGCGTTTAGTTATTGTCACGTGTAGTGACGGGTATGCTCAGGGATATGCAGAGTGTTCCCACCATGTGACTAACGCCTTGAAAATTGATTGGGATACTAGTAAATATGCTACTCATGGTGTTAATACAAGCGCTGCGCTTGCAGTTTTAAAAACAAAATTCAACAATTTGCAGCTTCCTGTCATGGACCTTATAAATGTTGCATTGCAATCTAACGATCACGTGGCACAAGTAAAGGAAATCTTCCCAGACGAAGGTGAAGGTCCAGCATAGGCTTCCTTTTGTAATTGTATTGAACAATTTTTGTAGTATTTTAGGGTGTGTATCCCTTTTTTCCGTTAATGCGCTGTCGCGCAAGTAACGTATGTTGAAACACTGCCGTGTTTGATAGTTTCTAAGGCGTATTAGTGTGCCAGGAAAAGTATGATATGTGTTTTAGTTTTACAATATTTTGCATGGGTACAATTGCTTTGATCAAGTAAGGCGAATGAAGGTGGTATGAAGCTCATGTGTGAACGTATGGTCTTGTGTGATGTAATCACTGACCGTTCATGAGACTTTGTTTTATATTTACCATAATATTTTTGCACTTACTAAAAGAAATTGTATGCACTTTGTAAGAAAAACACAAGAATAATAGAAACTTTGTTGTTTATTTCGGGATAAGGCGCAGAGGCCGTTACAAAGTCTATTAATATAAATATACGAGACTTAACTTACACTTTATTTTCCGCCTTAATTTAATAAACTGTGTTGTTCCGCGAGGAGTCTATAGAGTCACTTCTTAATGTTTCGCTTTCTTGCTCGGGCCTTCCTCGCCTCGAGTTATCTGTTTTATTTCCTTGCGCACGTTTTATAGTAGGTGAGTGAGCTCACCACTTTTAAGGGCCTTTTCTATCTCGGTGCACAAGGAAATGCAATTGTTGGTGGTATGACCACTGTCCTTGTGGTAATCACAATACTGAGCTGGGTCCTGTCCACGTTTGTTCTTCATGGGTATTGGCGGCTTAAACTGATAATCTTCGGTGCTTAAAACTTCCGCAGGAGTTTTGACTAAGGGAGTCCATTATCTCTCCCTGTTTTCTTGTTTGGCTTCTCTCTGCGCAGCAAGTTTATTAATTGTGGCTCGAGCATCCTCGGATGAATAGTTCCCTGAGCTAGAATTACGCCAACCTTTCTTAAATCTCTTCCCACCACCTGAGCTAAATCTGAGGGTCGGTTGTGCGGTGGTGGGGGCCTATTGGTAGTGAGATTCTTTTCTGTTTGGGCGTAAACCTTAGCCGCTACCATTACCATCTCCCAGCTTTTCGAGAGTCCTTCTATCCCAGACAGGACCTTTATCATATCGTCGCACCTGACTGCATATTTGAATTGGGTGCGAATCAGCTGCTCGTGGACGTCCCCGATCTCAAGTACTTCTTTGTTATATCGGGTGATAAAGTCTTCCAGACTTTCATCATCATGGTGCCAAATGTTCATCAGATCCGCTGTGTCGCGGATAGATAGCCTTTGCTGGCTGAAATGAGTCAGAAATTTTTCACGCAGATCTTTCCATGACATGATTTTCCCAATGGGCAAGTTATCGAACCAGATTCTTGCAGCATCGGTAAGGGTTTGTACGAAAAGGTGGCACCATAATGGTAGGGTCCAGCCTCCTACTAACCCTGAGCTCGTGAAAACTCTTAAATGATCGTCAGGGTCTGTTAATCCGTTGAACTTGCCCACGTTAGACGGTAGCTTTGCTTTTTCTAGCGGAGCCAAAGCTATTTCGGTAAGAAATTTTGAATTCTCTGCCGCTTCCGCAGGACGGTAAATCAAATCATAATTGTGCTCAGCTTCGGTATTGTAAACCGCACGGGGTCTACACTTGTTGTAGTTTGGTTGTAACTGACTAAACACGCTAGCATTTTCACCTATACGGTAAGTTGGATCATATTCACTGGTGTGGGTGTTCCGTTGAGAACCCAACCTAGTGTGAACTGATGCTCTTCGGTGAGGGTGTGATTCATCTTGATGCTCCCTTCGATGACTTTCTGATTGGGTATACTCGTATCTCAACAAAGATCTAGAGTAAACCTCTGTGTCTTCGATTTGGACGTGGGATGGGTTCTCACGTTGAGAAGCATGAGCACGGGATCCTGGCCTTCGTGATTGAGTTTGGGGAACAGTTTGTGCACACAGCTGTGTGTATACTGCATTTAGTACCCCTTGAGATCTGACGTACCAGGAGATTAGGGTTTCTCCTGGGGGGCAGAATTGAGTGCACAGGGATCTCTGGCTGTACCCCTAGGGTGACAGGTTCGTTTAGATGATTGGATTGTACCTCGTTGTCATCTGAGGCTTCTTCTGCAACACCTTTAACATGGGTATTGTTAACGAAATTCGGCCGAGGGCCAGTTTGTCGATGAGACGAAGTTTCTTCCATGAACAAATGGAATCAACAAGGTAGATCAAAAAACAATAGAAAACGGATGAAACAGATAAATCGGTGGGCGCCAATGAAGAAACACTAGATAAATGACCGGAATCAAGTTATCTATGGGGTTAGGTTCCTCATAAATGGGTGGTTCTCTCTCGTTTGATTTGATGGGACAATTCTTCCTCTCCGGTGAACACTGCAAAACAGAAACACCATTAGCCTCGTCACGGGGAAAATGGAGGTTTTCTCCGTGACCTGACTCCTACGTGAGAATATGTGTTTATGAAGAAGTATTATTGACGAAGTGAGTGTAACTAGAAGTTCATACCTGAATTATTCTCTTATTTATAACCGGGAGTTTGGGCGGGAAAACTCGTTGATGAAATATTAACGGAAGATGCTGACACCGTAAGCGGTTATTTTCCTTTCGTTAATTCTCTTGATCGGATTGTGGGATCACACGGATCGTGATCTTGATCGACAGCTGGGGTGTTGCCACGTGGAAAGTGGGCAAGTGGAGGTTTCTCCCCAATTTCATACCATCATCGTGATTTCAGGGAGGCCTGAGATGATAACACGTGTCCAGACAGTTATAACCATCTGGTGGTGCACGATTGAGTTCTTCTAGAAGGTTATTATCATAATCTAGTGTGACTTCTTATCGTGTGTATCAGTTGAGTAAATAATATCCAAGTCTGGGTACTATTTAAGCGAAAGTATTAAACTAGGATTCTTATCCTTTGTTTGTTATGGAAGACGGTGCAAAGGTTCAGAAACTTCCCTTTGGCGCGCAGGTGTTGCCTGCTATCTTTCTCTTAAGCTTTCTTTGTTAGACCAATGCGCGGCCATGCAAGGCCAAAAGAGGGCTAAAAGACAAGATTGTGGTATGGTCCCATGTATCTATTGCGAGGTTTTTGGGACCTTACCCCTTCAAATACCTAGAACTAAAATGAGGAAACCCTTATCTGTCGAAGTTGCTACTGGTAAACCTCTTCTTCTCGATTTTGTTATTCGTGATTGTCAATTAAACCTTGATAACCATCTTTTTCCTATTGACCTCACGCCGATGCAACTTGGGAGTTTCGATATTATCGTGGGGATGGATTGGTTAACCAAACATCATGCTGAGGTGGTTTGTTTCGATAAGATTGTTCGTATTCCTCTTCCTTCTGGCAATGTTCTGGAAGTTCGTGGCGAGAAGCCATCTGGTGGTTTGAAGCTTATGTCGTGTACAAAGGCCCAAAGTTATTTGTGAAAAGGATATGTTGCTTTTCTGGCACATGTCACCGAGGAGAAAGGCAAGAGCAAGAGTATTCAGGATATTCTGATTGTTCGGGATTATCCAGAGGTGTTTCCCAATGAACTGCCTGGTTTGCCTCCAGTTCGTCAAGTCGAGTTTCATATTGACCTTGTACCCAATGCCAACCCGATTGTAAAAGCACCTTATTGTCTTGCACCGTTCGAGATGCAAGAGTTATCAAAACAGCTTCAAGAGTTATCTGATAAAGGATTCATCCGTCCGAGCTTTTCACCATGGGGCATTCCTGTCCTCTTTGTGAAAAAGAAAGATGGATCTTTTCGAATGTGTATCGATTATCGTGATCTGAACAAGCTTACCATCAAGAATCGATATCCCCTACCTCGAATTGATGATCTCTTCGACCAACTGCAAGGTGCTTCGTGTTTCTCTAAGATCGATCTGCGTTCTGGGTATCATCAGCTTCGTGTATTCGAAGAAGATATTCCCAAAACTGCTTTCCGTACGAGATATGGGCATTACGAGTTCACTGTTATGCCTTTTGGTTTGACGAATGCCCCAACTATCTTCATGGACTTAATGAATAGGGTCTGTAAACCTTATTTAGACAAGTTCATCATTGTGTTCATCGACAATATTCTTGTTTATTCGAAGTCGCGAGCCGATCACGAGCAACACCTTCGTTTGACACTGGAACTCCTAAAGAAGGAACAACTTTTTGCTAAATTCTCCAAGTGTGAATTTTGGCTTAAAGAAGTTCAGTTTTTGGGTCATATTGTCAACGAGCATGGTATTCATGTGGATCCATCCAAGATTGTCACAATTAAGGATTGGAACACACCGACGATACCTATAGAGATTCGATCTTTTCTTGGTCTTGCTGGATATTATCGACGTTTCATTTCGAATTTCTCGAAGATTGCGGTTCCACTCACTGCTTTGACTCAGAAGAATAAGCCTTTTGAGTGGGGACCCAAGCAAGAAGAAGCGTTCCAAACGCTAAAACAGAAGTTATGTGATGTTCCTGTTCTATCTTTGCCCGATGGAAACGATGATTTTGTTGTTTATTGTGATGCGTCCAACTTAGGCCTTGGTTGCGTTCTTATGCAACGGGGTAAAGTGATAGCTTATGCGTCAAGACAGCTGAAAGTTCACGAAAAGAACTACACAACTCATGATCTTGTGTTGGGAGCTGTGGTTTTTGCTCTCAAAATCTGGAGACACTACCTCTATGGCATGAAGTGTGTGATTTTCACAGACCACAAAAGTCTCCAGCACATTCTTAATCAGAAGGAGCAGAACATGAGGCAACGACGTTGGGTTGAACTCTTGAACGATTACGATTGCGATATTCGCTACCATCCTGGTAAGGCGAATGTTGTGGCCGATGGGCTAAGTCGAAAGGAGCGAGTCAAGCTTCATTCTGTTCGAACTCTATCTGATATTCAATCTCATGTCCTTCAAGCTCAACGATCTTGTGTGATCAAAGGTTTATTGAATTATGAGCTACCGCTTCAACTTGAGCTTAAACTCGAAAGGAAAGACGATAGTTTGCTTTATTTCAAGGATCGTTTGTGGATTCCGAAACAAGACGATCTCCGCACTTTAGTGATGGACGAATCTCACAAGTCTTGATATTTTATCCATCCTGGTGCTGATAAAATGTACAAGGATCTCCGTACTCAGTACTGGTGGCCTGGTATGAAAAAGGATGTTGCCTTGTATGTATCGAAATGCCTAACTTGTCTCAAAGTCAAGGCTAAACATCAATGACCTTCTGGATTACTTGTACAACCAGAGATACCGGTTTGGAAGTGGAGAACATTGCTATGGATCTCATCACTAAGTTACCACGTACATCTAAAGGTCATGATGCTATTTGGGTTGTTATCGATCGATAAACGAAATCAGCTAATTTTATACTGATTTGCGAGGATCTATCTGCTGATAAACTTGCAAAGATTTATGTTGATGAGATTGTATCACGACATGGTGTTCCTTTGGATATCATTTCCGATCGTGATGCTCGATTTTCATTTCATTTCTGGAAGACCATGCAATCTGCTTTGGGAACCCAACTAAATCTAAGCACTGCTTATCATCCCCAAACAGATGGACAATCTGAGAGAACGATTCAAACTTTGGAGGATATGCTTAGAGCATGCGTGATAGACTTTGGTGGTAATTGGGATTCTCATATTCCATTGATCGAGTTCTCTTACAACAATAGTCATCATGCTAGTATTAATATGGCACCATTCGAAGCTCTCTATGGTCGAAAATGTCGTTCACCTGTCTGTTGGAATGAGATCGGTGAAGCTCAGCTTACTGGACCTGAGCTCATTCTAGAAACAACAGACAAAAATCAAGAATATCCGCGATAATCTTGTGACAGATCGAAGCCGTCAAAAGAGTTATGCGGATATACGACGCAAGCCCTTAGAATTTCAAGTCGGAGACCGTGTCCTACTCAAGGTGTCACCTTGGAAGGGAGTGGTGAGATTTGGAAAGAAAGGAAAACTTGCACCACGATATGTTGGACCATTTAAGATTGTTGAAAGAATTGGAAAGGTTGCCTATCGGCTAGAGCTACCTCCAGAGCTTGGAAATATTCATCCGACTTTTCACACGTCCAATTTGCGAAAGTGTTTAGCTGACGCTGATCTTCACATTCCACTCGACGAAATCCAAATCGATGAAACGATGCACTTTGTCGAGAAACCTGTGGAGATAATGGACCGTACATTCAAACAGTTGAAGAACAAACGGATTCGATTGGTCAAAGTTCGCTGGGAGTCCAAACGTGGCCCAGAGTTTACTTGGGAACGTGAGGACCAAATGAAGGCGAAATATCTGGATTTGTTTTCACAAGCTTCCTCTAGTTAAAATTTCGGTACGAAATTTCCTAAAGTAGGGGAGACTGTGACAACTGTGTTCTGTAATCGTCGTATAATGTAAAACAATGTCAATTATCAATAAAACAATGTGCTTTGGTGTTATTATATGTGTTTTGGTGTTATTATGTGTGTATTAGTGTTTGATGATTTTACGATTTGATTCCATTCCGATTTCAAGCTTTAAATCGCTTTCTGGAAGGTTATACGCAAACTGGTGCATAAACGTAGTCAGTTTAATACGAAAAACACTCTGGAATAGTGACATAGGCTTAACATACCTTAAATAACCTCCACATAACTTAGAAATAAGTTTTGGATGGTCTGGTGTGTTGAAATCAAGTTTGTTCGATCACAGGGACTAATTGTGTCAAACTGTGAAACTATATCGATTTGTATAGTAACAACCATTCCAGAACTTGATCATAAGTTAAACATACCCTAAATATCTTTTACATAGCTTAGAAATAGGCTTTGAGGGGTTCGGTATGCAAAAATAAACTTTATTGATCAATAGGGACTAAAAGCGTCAAAAAGTGCACAAGTTTGCATTTTCGCGCAGATCTTACGTTCTGAATATATCCGGACATCCAAAAATTTATGTAATCATTAAAATATTTTATTTTAGTGATTGGCTTGATAAAATTCCATTCATCACGTAATTTGGATCGTTTTTGCGTTCGTTACGACTTCCGTCGTAATTAACCAAATAACGCAACCGTACGACCAAACGAACCGACATTCGAGATATTTCTGAGCATGTTTTGAGTTCCCTATACTTTAACATCATGGTCCATTGATAGTATGCCATAGTCTTTGGAATTCTGTGATCTTATTACCTTGACAACCTCCGTTTGACATTTGAGTTTGAGGAACCATTTGACATGAGTTATGAGGAACTGAGATGAGCATGCAAATCACAATATTATTGTGGGTGCATACATAATAATAATGTGGGGTGCATGCGAGTCCCGGTGAGCCTTAACAAGTGGAAAATGGGTTCTATTCCATTATTCGAACAGTGTGAAACGTAACAAATCTTTAGGAGTCATAGCAGTGATTGTCTCCTACTTGAACATGCTCTTCTCACTCCTCTCTGAATTCTTACGAATCTCGATGCTATCGAGTATTACCTGTACACCATCTGAACGCCTAGTAAACTAGGTAGAGTGTTAGGTGCTTGTAAGAACGTTCCTGAATTGGATGTCGCAGCGTCGAATGATTGGTCAATACCTTTCTCACTCCTCTTTGTTTGTTGGAACTCTATGTATTGACGTCGTAGACTCCGAAGAGCGATCACTTCTGCAACACTCTCGTGATAGACTGTGTATTACTCAAACAACTTGCAACATCGATAGACAAGAGGAGGAGCGTAGTACTTTACCGACCTAAGTATTTGGACGACCCTGATTACCGGAAACGGACACCAGCGAATTGACTGCAATCGAATTCTTAACCTTAGTCAGCAACTTATGGGAGTCGACTCTTACGAATCAATCAGGACATAAGCAATCACAACTGATTATAGTGTGGAAGGTGAGACTACCAGCGCAGTGAATAGCGCTTCAGGACGTGGCACAGAATGTGAAAAGATAGATTTGGGTAGTGAAAGATCGTAGGGCCCCGTTTCAAGCAATGACATTAGAGGCAACAGACATGGCAACATCAAGGTAATTGTAACAGTAGCCTACAATATGGAAATGAAGGTGTCTACGGCATGGATTGGCCATTGATAATTCAAGACGACAACAACCAAGGGGATGACGACAAGTACTGGAATTCCTTGTAACGGAAACAACAACTCTGGAAATGATGTTCATGGAAGGGCATTTAGGATTGGCATGGGCAATGCCAGGATTATAGCAGCACGGTAGCCTGCACGTTCTTGGTAACTAAACGCCTCGTTCCTGTTCTGTTTAACCCTGATGCTTCTTGAAACGAACCTGTTGTGGAATCGACTGATGGCAAGTCAATTGAAACCTCATATGTTCGTTGGAATGCAAACTCGACCTTGTGGGACAAGTGTTCGACATCAACCTTCCTACTACTATCCTGGATGGTTTCGACGCAGTAGTTAGTGTGGATTGGTTATCCAGATATCGCGCAGATACACCCTGTAAAGAGAAAACTTTGCGTACCCCTCTCCCTAGTGGAGAATCGTCGCCTGACCTAAGGTGTCAGAGTAGTGTAAAGATTACCATCATGTCAGCAATGAAGGCCCAGGAGTGTCTACGGAGGGATTACCCTGCTACGTTAACAACCGTTACTGACGTAAAGCTAAGGAAAAGAGGATCGAGGATCCACCAATCGTTCGAGATTTCTCTCGGTGTACTACCCAAGTAACTTTCAGGTTTACTTTCACGACTGTTAGGTAGAATCTCAGTTTGATCTAATGCCAGAGGCAGCCCTGATTACTCATACTCTCCACCGTTTTGCATCAGGAGGGTCGCCAGAACTGTCAAATCAACTACCGAAACTGTTGGACAGGAGTTTTGTTGGATCTAGTTCTTCGCTTTGGGGAGCCCCAGTTATACCTGTGAAGATAAGCCTCTTTGTATGTATACTGATTATACAGAACTCAGCAAGGTGACAGTCCAAAACTGTTTGCCTCGACCATTGTATTGGCAACCTGCTGACCAGTTGCGAAGGACAAGCTTCCATTCGAGGACTGACGAATGAGCAAACTATCATCAGATGGAAGTCCAAGGGGAGGACGTTCCTAAAACGGCATATTGAACGTAATGCGGCCACCGTCAGGAGACACAGGAGGAATTATTACACGAGCTTTTGGGACAAACAACACACCAGCAGCTCTACGGATCACATGAATCGACCATATTTATTGAGGACGTCCTGAATCACTTCCAGGAGAAAGGAACATCATGGGCGGCATTTGTATCCTATCTTAGAGATTCCGAGGGAGGGGCCACTACACGCGAAGTCTCGTTAGGAGAAACTTCTGGATTCGAGAGGTACATACTTTTCTTGGTCACGTAGCCGACGAAGAGGGAATACACGCGGATCTCACTAATATCCATTCTGTTAGAAACTGATCGACACCAAAGATCCCTTTGGGGGTACGGCAAACCTTTGGTTTCGCAAGATACAATCGCAGATTCATCGCAGGATTTTCAAGGATTTTACAGCTCTAACCTCTTTAATACAGCAGTGTGCTGTGCATCCGTGGGAGATGGAACAGGAGAACGTCTCTTCAAGCTTTTGATACTCAACACTACAATGTACTGAGTATCGTCTTTACCTAAGGGCACGAATGATCTAGTGGTATATCATGACGATTCAAAGCAGAGACCCAGTTACATGCCAATGCGGCACGAGAAGGTGACAGTTTATGTAGTGGATTTACAGGAAGAATTGCACGAGTCATAACCTACAGTAGAAGCCATGGACCTTGGAATTAAGATGGAGGCATTACTTGGACGGTACCAATTGCACCATTTAGACTGATCACAAGGGCCTCCTGTGTACCCTTGTCTTGAGAGCTAATTATGTGATGGCATCGCTGGATGAAACTTTTGAATGTTTACGACTGTGAAACCGCATGAGCTTTGCAGTTCACTATCGATTCTAATCTACCTGATCAGACTCGCTATGTTCAAACTGAATAACTGAAGGAAGAGAAATTTCAGGTTAAACCCATGCGGGGCATGGAGGAGCAACCATTGGCAGGCCGGACGATATTCGCTACCTCAAGGAACAAATGTGGGTCTCACTATACGACTACTGTAGGGAACTCGTGTTGAGCAAAGCACATCGGCCTCGATATTCTAGTCATCCGGGTTTTGATGAGAGATACTAGGATCTATAAATCTTGCACTGGTGATCGGGCATGAAGTCCCACCTAGCTATGTATGCCAATGATGTTTGACTCGTGGGAAAGTCAAGGTGAAGTATCAGCAACCAGAAACACCCATATGGAAATGAGAATAACCTGCCATGGATTTTGTCACTGGTCTACTTACAACTCGAAACGGAAACATTATCACCTGGGTGATCGTTGATGGACTCAAGTTACCAGCACACTTTCTTGCAATCAAGAAAACTGACAAGTCTTCACAGTTGTGAATGTTCCTCTGAGAGAGGCGGCTTTTATGCACGAGGTGCCAACTCCTGTTACCTCTGAATTTGATCTATGCATGATTTATGTCAAGAAATACAAAACACCCTTGGCTCACATCAGGACCAGAGCATTGCTTATCGCCGTTGGACAAACGATCAGAGAAAACGAACTCTCCTGGCACTCCAAAGCATGCTGCGAGCATGTGTGTGACTGGCTTTGGTGAAAATTTGAAGGACTCTTACCTATGGTTGAGTACTACTGCGGTAGTTGTCAGTTTGGTAACCAGACAACTCTGTTGAGGCATTACATAGACAATAATGCCAGCCTTCTTGTTAGACTGAGATGGTTGACAACTTAATTACTGGTCCATGACTGGTACTCGAAACTCTTGGGAAGGTTGTTTGGATCAGGAGTCGATTGGCGGCAACGCGTGACCGTCAGGAAAGCTGATAAACTTGGGAAACGCTGGAAGATCGCTGTAGGCGATCGTATCATGTTGAAAGTCTCACCCTGGGAGGGTGTGGAATGCTTGGGAAGCATGGAGAGCTTAACTGACGTCACAATGGACCATTCAACAGTCTGGGAAGAATCGGTAGCGTAACCTATAAACTCGAGTTACCCGACGAATTGGGTAACGTATGCGATGTCATTTATGTTTCGGATCTAAGGCAGTGGTTGTCTGATGAAACACGTGCGATACCTTTACTAGAGGAATTTATCGAACACATGGACCAGGAAGTCAAGGTTCGTTAACCTAGTCGAATTCCAATCGTGAGGGTTCGTTGGAACTCAAGACGTGGACCGGAGTTCACGTGGAAACGCCATGATCGGATGAAGCTCTAGTATCCTCAATTGTTCAAACAGTGGTTTCAACCTTGGACGTCATTGATGAATTTCGGGATGAAATTCATTTTCAAGTTGCGGATGATGTAGTACCCGAGGAAAATCCACAGTCATCCAGATCTAACACCTTGTTGTTTGGGATACTTATCAAATTTTGGGACGAAATTTCTTTCAAGTTGGGGATGATGTGACAACCTGAAATTTCTAGGTCTTTCCTCTATGCATTTTTTGTTCACAATTCTGTTTTCTTAATTCATTGACGTTGTAACTCGTGCTTGATGTATGAATATTTGAAGTATCGTTTGGGTTGATGTTTAGTGAAAACCTAAGTATTGTGTAATGTTATGAAATATTAAATGTAAGTGTAACCTACATGAACTCTACATGACAAGTTGATGCATTAAACTATATTGAACGCTCATGAATTATTTATACGTGACATGTGAAGTATTAAGTGTGAATGTGTTTGCTTAGGAGAACGGGTTGTTTCTATTGGGCCGTATCCTAAAGACTTTCAATTTAATGGTTTTGTTTCAACTGGGCCACATCCTTTGAAGCCTAAAGCAAGCACCGAAGTTCAAGCCCAACCCGCCACCCTTACCCATTATGATGGCAGCCTTGCCATGTATTGCGGCAACCCAAGTCTATGGGCTTAAGCCCATTCGGTCAAAAGAGCAACCGTCCCAAAACCTCTATCTCTTATGTATGTATTATATGATTTCTTATCACATAACTCAAAACATAACCCTATCTTTCTCAAGTTTACGTACGGCATAGCAGACCCCCCCCCCTCTCTCTCGTAACCTCCTCCTTCATCGATAACCCTTTGATTGGTATGTTCCTCTTATCATATAGTTTACATTGGTGGTTATACTGTTTATGGATGATTTGTGACTATGTGTTGTTATGTTTAGACTCAAAGCATGATCATAGGGATTGCTTGTAAACTGTATTAAATCTAGTCATACACAATTAATCTATGATATTGATCTGTGTTGATAATAAGGAATTTTGCTACTGATGTTAGTTGATAATTCAAAATTGCATATTACAGTTGCATGATACGAGTAGATGGGTGAGTTTGTTTGATGATGCTTGATTGTAAATTAGGATGTCACATAGTTGTCACACAAATAAACGGTTATGTAACAACCCTAATATGTTAAACAAATTGGTATAGTTGTGTGTAACTGGAATTGGGCTTGTTGGGAGTGGGCCGGGTAATACGAACGGAATACGGGCTGCACACCGAGCCCCGATGCACCTACACACACTGAACATCATGGGCTGGTATGTCGAGTAGGCTGCACATTGGGTTAGTGGGCCACTGGCTTGGGGCCGCACACTTATTGAAGGCATCGGGCCACGCAGCTACACACACACCTTGGTTGGGCCTGGAACTTATTGGGCCGTATGCTAACATGAGTACCGTAATGGGTTGTTAAGTCATTGGTTGTCTTGCATATTGTGGTACGAGATTTTATGTGGCCCAAAGGATTAGTGTGTGTGTTATTGTGATAATGTTGTGATATTGCAACCTGCTGAATAACCAAGGTGTTGGCATGTTCTACTAACTAGTAATGTTGGTTGGGTTCGGGAGGTTTGGATATTATGGAATGAGCCACGAGTTGATCACAAATGGTATAGACCTATCACAGACCTTACTAAACCCCAAGTGGGTTGTTAACTTGGTTACTTTGAATGTGTTGGTATTGAAGGAATAAGGTGTTATATGTGTGGAAATATGAAATCGTGAAGTGGACCTACTTATGAATCAAATACATGCTAAGTAATTGCTTACGGATATTAAATTGATAGATTGAGTGTTATGATTTGGACTTTATGTGTTATTGTGATAAATGTACAATAATTGTATGATTATGTGAACATGGGATATGCGAATTAATTGTACTTGAGATAGGTAGTTATTATACACACAAAACTGATCATTATCGGTAACAATTCTAGGACGTGTTTGAACAGTTGATAAACGAGTACATAATCTTACCGAGAAAACCAAAGGTGAGTTCATCTCTTGAGCATGCGTCCCGTTGGTTGGGACAGTCTTTTGGGCATTCCGGGGAGGAATCGGTCTTGGGTAAAATACTGGGTATTCCTGAGAGAAATACGACTATTGGTTAAAACGGGAATGTTTGATAATACACCTTTCCTATCACTTTAAGTCCCATCTTATACCGAATAGTTACCTGAGAGGTAACAGGGTGTTAGTTGATAGCGCTATTAGGCTTGGCAACCTCACACCGTACCTGAGAGGACGGGCGTGAACTAATGACCTTAAATCATGACCATTGCTTGAATAGGGGGCAATGGGGACGGGCAAAACAATCTGGTAGCCATCTTGTATGGTACTCGGGTTATTATCTACATTACATACAATGAACTAAACTCGCCAGCTTTGTAATTAACGTTTTCACACGCTTTGTCTGATACACTTGTTGCATGCTCGCAGGTCGTTAGATATCTTGGATTTAGGAACTTGCTGTCTGGAGTAGCTGGAGTGGTCATGGGTCGACTGGAGGGATTCATGTGATTGATTATTGATGATATACATTGGTTTTGAACAATTTAACTTTGGTTTACTATTTTGCTTCCGCTGAACACGTTGACTTTCATTTAAACTCGTTGATGGTATTTTTCATTAATAATTGAGGATTTTATTTAGAAACTTGTATGGGTTCAATGTAATTAGTGGCTCGTTGTTGGTACGTCACACACCTAACAGGGACATTCCCTAGGTGGTATTTTGGGGGTGTGACATTGCATGGTTTGTTTCATCTGGTTTATCTTTTAAAGTATTATGGTAGTATCATTAATATATCAATTCATGAATTGCACAATTGACATAAAAACCAAGAATACAATAGTTGGTAAACGAGATAATAGAAGTGGAAATCATTACCAAACTGGACTTCATGTTTCTTTTTTCATTTAGTTATTTGTGTGTTTTTTACTACTTTAGTAGTAGGCTTGCTTATTTATTAATTTTTTTAGTATGGGCTTCCAAGTTTGTTTGTAGAAAAAAGTGATCATTTGATTTCTGGCCAAATGGCCCAAAAATATACTAAAATGCTTAAAGGTAAGAAGAAAAGCTCGTCTGAAAGTCATTGACAAATTATTTTTAAATCAGGGGACCATAGTAACCACGTCGAACGAGATAGTATGATCAATTTAAATAAGGTTTGAATGTCTCCTTTATTTCATCCATATTGGTTGTCTACCGTTCATCATCCTCCCAATCGTCTTGTTCGTTAGTTTGCTGGTGAGCTGGGGTGTTTAGTGGTGTGTACGTCGTACCAATACATCCATGGGTCTTCTCTATTTCTTTGATTATGTTGTATGTGTGCATGGACGTTGCTAAGAAACCATTTTTTTTTGTTAATACAAATAATGTGGACTGTGTTTACGCCGTAAACTATATGAATAGTGAAAGTTGTTGTGGGTGCACCGGGTGGGTTGTTTTTCTTTTGATTTGTTGGTGAATCCTTTGGTTGATGACAATCACTTAAGGATGGTTCAGTGGTAGTCGTACTTTTCCCTTTGTTATCATCCTTGACTTGTGGGGTTGTTGTTTCAGTGGTACATGCGTATTATGAATGTTAACGCATGCAATACAAATTATTTGTGTACCTATTTGTTTTGAAGTGTAGTGGGCGATGTTGATGTACCTGACTTCTCTAAAATGGAACTAAGTTATCGGCTACAGAAAACAAAATGTTTCTAACCCATTGATGATTCTAAAAGGTCTGTGTAATATCTTTTATGTGATCGTAAAAAGGATGGGCATTCAAAAGACGAGATAGACAAAGGCTTGAGGTGGCGGTTGCATTTGGTTGTCGTGTTGTCTTTTCCAGCTTAACTAAGATGACAGCACTTCTGATTGGTATTGGACCACTGCAATTGAACTACTGAATGGAAGATGGTGGCCGTTGAATCCCGAAAATGGGAACGATAGTGCTAGCAATTGTGTTAAACTGGAGAGCAAAGATGAAGGTTGTGGTTGGATCTGATGTGATAGCTCAGATGACTTCACACAATTGCGGCGGTCATGGAGGTTACTTTTACCAGAAGATGCAACATTTGCAGGTTTGGTTCGATGATGATTTTAGAACCATTTCAAACTGAATTGATTCACATGACGGTGTGTTTCTTTATATATATAGCTTGGCTCTCTTGTACATGTTGCTTCAAAATGTGTACACAATGTAAAATTACCAAAAGGGTAAAAATCCTAGTTCTCTTAATAAGGTAGTATAGAGTATTTATATTTATACATACTATTAAATTATGAAAATCCCAAAGGTTGCATGTCTAACTTTTGATTTAATCAATTAATTCCTTTAATTATTATAAAACTTTTATTTAATTACTTAATTTTATTCAATTAATGGAAAACATAAGTGGGCATGAATTTCATGGATGAAATTTCTAGATTGCCCTCAAAGTGTCTTAAAATTTTGGACAATGTCCAAGTTTTCCCCCTCTAAAATGGCTTGCTTCATTTGTACATGGTGTTTCAAGATTTATACCTAGGCAAAATTACGAAAAGGGTAGAAAACCCAGTTATCTTAATATAGCATTATAGATAACTACATATACAATAATTAACTAATTATATCCATAAGTTCATTGGTGATGAAATATGAGTTTCTTGATGAGATATATTATTAAGTAACAATACCATTTATATATATATATCTTACCATTTTTTGTGATTATTAGTTGTAGGAAACTCCAACAAATATATCCCATCAACTAAGTAATTATAAGGTTAATATTTTAAACCCAAATATAGTTATGTTAAATCAAGTCACGACAGTAATAAAATTTCGCATTTATATTTATTACGGTTCAGATCCGGATTTCGAAGTAAGTCGGGTTTTGGAGACCCGTTTTTGGTGGATGTTACACTTAGTGACGGTTAACTAGGGTTGTTGATGCTCCATTTTTGTTAATGAAGGATTTTAAGGATGACAATAATTATAATTAATATAAATTAATTGATAAATAATAAATGAGCTGAGCCCGAATCAAGCTCATGCTTGAAAAACTAAAAACGAAACGAGCTCGAGATTTAGAAATAAAGCTCGAACCGAGTCAAGCCCAAGCTCGACCTTTCATAAGTTTTACGAGTTCGAAGTCAAGCCAAGTTGAGCTTGAGCTCAAGCTCAACAAAACTCATTTGCATCTCTATATTAGTTGGACACACGGCGTTTAACTTTTACGAAACTACTTCAAAATTTCCTAACTTTTCTAAAAATTTCATTCCCGCCCATTGTGATAGTTTCTCCCTCCAAAAAGTTCATTCCCGACCAGTGTATTAGTTTACCCTCTAAAGTCTCTCCCACAGTCAAGTCAATGATTCAATTTCTCCACCTCGGTTATTGGTCAACTGTTAGAAATAACCCGTTAATGTGGCCTTACGGATCATTTGAGTAACGTTACCAATATGACATAACTAGTCCCCGACAATTACTTTATGGTAGTAATTGTCAAAATTGATTAGTTCAAGGGGCAATTATGATTTCCCTTTAGGTACCATTAATAGAGAATACATGGAGTTTTTATAACGAATCACTATTCATAACCATTATTCATTGATCTTTATATATTGATGATAAGTGATCAAAAACTAATGAAGAACACCAATACTAAAAATTCTCTATAGTGTGATCCATCAACACAAGGTACCATAACAGGAATCATAACTTCATGTTTATCCTCAAAGATAATCATCCCTATAAGTAAGTATCTCTAACTTGGCATATATATTTACGTTATGATTGAATAAACATGATTAGGGTTCTTTATTTTTGACCCATGTTTAAAGATATAATCAACATGTGGTATCAGAGCAATGTTGATTATATCAATCTAATTATCAAACTTTTTTTGAGGTTTCTAGAAATTAGATTTTAAATAATTGATGAAACTTACAAAAACACGTTCGAGTTCCTGTTGATTTTTGAAGATTTGTATTTTGGTTTTAAACCAGATTATATGTTGAAATCACAAAATTTTAGTTTTCATATTTGTTAATTCGGTGGATAACACCTTAATGGACTGTGAATATTTTAGTTTCATTGAAGTTGATGTCTGACTTTTACAATTCTTAAAATTAATGCTTCAAAATGATTAATGGAATTTATATGGATATGCCATCCAATTTTGTTTATTCTGTGTTGCAGTCTATTTTCTAGAACTTCATTTTATGTATTTAGATTTTAATAAATCATACTTTTATGCGGATTATATTTTGGATTCCCAAAATTTGCTAAACTTCTAATGAATGTAGAAAATTGATCATTCACCGGGATGTAAGAAATCAATTTTTATAAATGGATTTAGAGCTTCCATTAATTCACATGGATAAAAAGATAGTTGAATCCTTCAATTATTGATAGGAATGAAGCTTCAAGAAAAAAAAAAGAAATAATACGAACAATCCTTATTTATATTAGATTGTATTAGGTATTTTTTGAAGCAATGAAATTAATACATGTGATATAAAACGGTAAATTTCAATAAAAATTTAGATGTTTAACCTAATGGTATATCTTTTGGTTTGACATTGAAATTTAAATGATTGCGAATGGCCCAATATTAATTTAAGCAATTTTATGTAAATATGTGTATTGTTGGATAATGAGCCCAACAACTAATTGGTTGATGATACACATAATAGATTATTAGCCTAATTTACATAAATGTAGCATTTCTTGCCCAAAGGTGTTATGTTATATTTATGTGATTTACGTTATTATTTATGTCTGTTCATTATGATACATGAATTTTGGTCAAAACCAAAGCGAAGCCAGAATTCATGTAGAACATTCAGACAGTCTATATTTATGTGTGTTCATAATATGTGAATGTTGGTCAAAGCCAAAGCGAAGCCAGAGTTCATGTAAAACACTAAAGACGGTCTATTATTTATATCGTCCATAATGCTGAATTTTGGTCAAAGCCAAAGCGAAGCCAAAATTTAGGTAGAACATTAAGCCGAGATTTATTATTTTATATCGGTCATAATGCGTGAATTTTGGTCAAAGGCAAAGCGAAGCCAAAATTTAGGCAGAACATTAAGTTGGTTTTATTTACGTATGTTCATAATACATGAATTTTGGACAAAGCCAAAGCGAAGCCAAAGTTCATGTAGAACAATAAGTTAGTCAATTATGTATGTTCATAATACATAAATTTTGGTCAAAGCCAAAGCGAAGTCAAATTTATGTAGAACATCAAGACAATCTGTTATTTATGTATGTTCATAATGTGTCTGAATTTTGGTCAAAGCCAAAGCGAAGCCAAAATTCAGATAGAACCTTAAGTTAGTCTGTTATTTTGGTGTTATAGCAGACTATATCTTCAATATAATAATTTGTGTCTGTCTTACTTGATTACCCCATAATGTAAATCACTCCAAGTTTTTCTTTAAGTTTGTATCTCATCTATTTCATCCACTCTAATTTCAAAAACTTAAGATGTTTTGCTTACTAAAAGATTTCTATAAAATTTGCTCTTATTTGGATTATTGATTATCGTTTAAGGCTCTTTTCTGATAAAAGTATTAGGGAAGAAAATTAGAGCATGACTAGTGGGATACGTTAACCATTCTCACTTAATTATTGCTATCATGGGAGCTATTCCAGATTCTAAATTTCCTAAGACTAATCTGTTTTCTTCGGAAGAATTAAAATAACTCCTAAGACGCATGCATTACTCTAGATTCTAACATTAAAGTTTACTGGCATATGTGAATACATCATGATGTACAATACCATGGCCTATAATTTAAGGGTTTACACATGGAAATCAGTACACTTTTTCCGTGCATTACATAATAACTCTTCCACTAATACTATAAGTTGCCTTAAGAATCAACTGTACCACTCAGAAGTACCAAAGGAAATGTGTGTGTTGATTTGCAACATATGTACATGAAAAGGAATGCATGAAACTGGAAAAAAAATTAGATGTTGTTCATCTCACCATCACTAAACCTAAAAGGATGATACTTTTAAGATTCAGAGATAGTGTACAAGTACTACTTCCAGCTATATGTTTCTTCAAAGGAAAGTCTCACTGCAAATTTATATCATTAACTAGGCATGAGTATCGAAACTATCCATAATTCAATGGGACAGCTGGAAGATAAGTAGTTAGATAATTATGATATTTAAGTCTGCTAATGATAATATTCCAATTAACACATGACGGGTTGAGTCTAATTCTATACGTTTACTTACCAGAAATCAACAAATAATTAATATGAGAGTTAGTGGCAAAATTTTATGTTAAGACTATAAGAACCATAATAAATTGTTTTATAATTGGGCTTTATGATACCTTATATACTCTGCAGATTATTCAGAATTTAGTATCAATATAAAAGCTACATTATGACAGTTGTGAGGTTTGCATGGTTAAAACAAAGTCACTCTTACCTTAAACTCTCATATTATTTGTCATCTCAATCTGGATAGAAACCTTATAAGATAGAACTAGATGATGCTACGTTTTTTCACAACCTTTTGTTATCATGAAAATGAAAATTTAACAAAAGAAAAATGAGACCTACAAATTTCATCCATCGAGACCAAATTTCATGACAAATCATGACAAGGTTAATAAAGGATGAAATATTATCAAATCTCATTCTTAGTGACTTATGAGCATGTGTTATAAGCTTTAATAATTAAATGGCTAAGGGAATAAATCAAGTTCAATCAGAAATTATATTTCATTGGAACTTATCCCAAAATGGAATATTCAGACATTATTCATTTATCATAATATTTACTTGTGTCTAATATGTCCCTTATGGATCAAGGCATTAAAGAAATTAATTCATATATACTATGATTCCTTCTAAATATGTCCCTTAAAATTTTTATAACATCTGGACATTAAGGAAATCAAGTTTAACATATATGGCATGTTCCCACAACACGTACATCATTGAAACTTATCTTGTAGCATTCCTAGAGATCTAAAAGGTTAGTGTGAGCATTATGTGTCTTAATCTTAATTTGCGAGAGTTGCAAGAGTTAGGGGAGTGAAAACTTGTTGTTACCTCGATTTGTACGTCATGTACAAGACATTGCTCCTTCACAAATTTTCTCATTAAGAATCTACTGCTACTCTAACAAAAGTTTCGTTGTTGCTTAAATGTGGGCACACTCAGTTTTCTTACCAAAATTATAATCCTCAAACAGAGAAACTACAATGAGTTACATCATTAACTTGTTTCTCTATTATAATCTATTGGCCTTCTAATTTTAACCATAAGCATGCTAAATTTCTAATGATTTCTAAAATTAGTGGGAGTAGTAAAAGTCCTTATCATGACTTGCAAGGAGTACAAGAGGTGGGGGGAAGAGACTTATTAAATTTCACTCCGATTACACCTCTTGTACACCATACTCCACCAACTCTTACACACTTAAAATCTTGAAAGTGATAGCAACTTAATTAAGAGTTAATCCATAAAACTGAAACTCATAATACAACCCAATAATCAACTATGGAGGTCATTAAGGTTTAACATTGATGATTATGTATCCTCCTTGACTGAAGTTGAAACGGATGTTGTAAAGTTTACTGGTCCTACCTCCTCTAATTATGCCACTAGCATCAATCAATTTCCAAATGGAATAAAATTGTTATTAGCAAATTTGATTTTATGTGTCAAAATAACGTTTAGGATTTGGTTGAATTACCTAAATCTAAATGCAAACGTTAAGACACTAAAAGAAAGATTGATTGTTAATGGTTATGCTCAGAAGAGAATTATTTATCAAAGAATCATCTTAACTTTCTTACAAAATGTTTCTTTGAGGTTCATTGTTGTTCTAGTGGCTTATAATCATTTAGAGCTACATTATATGAACCTTAAAACAACTTTCCCTAAACAAAGACTTACATGTTCAAAAGAACCTGAATGTTCTAAACAGAAAGGTCAAGGACACTTAGTTTCTAAGTCGATGAAATCCATATATGGGTTGAAGCAAACATCAAAATGTGTTGAAATCTTATGCAATTCTTTTCATCACCAGTTAAGTGGATTTATGTGTACCTACCTCAAGATGAGTGGGAGCAACTAATGTAAACTTGTCCTTATATAGATGACACTCTTTTGATAAGTATATGTTACATAAGTCAAATAATTTCTCACACATATTTTGATATAATGAATCTCGGAAATACCACTTACGTGAGAGATATCAAAATATACCGAGATAGACCCAACGAGACATTAGTTTTGTGCCATAAGCTTTACTCTAAAGCGGGTCCTTACATATGTAACAAACAATATTGCTCTCATTAAAATGATAAAATGATAAATGATATTACTTCCTTATGCTTCATTAATTAGAAGCCTTATGAGTTCAAGTCTATATTCATTTAGATATTGCTCACATTGATGAACATTAGACTACTCTAGATTATTGTGAAGCATTTTACAATATCTTTTAGAAACGAGAAAGACTATAAGAAGAAGTGAGAAATTAAACATGTTAATTACTCTTCCTTTGATTCAAAGGAAACAAAATGTCAATTTCGGGGTATATGCTTATGTCAGCAGATATAATTGTCTCATGGAAGAGTCATAAGAAACTGATAAAACAACATAAGTTATATGGACATAATATGTTGTTAATTAGAAATGCAGTTGTCAATAAATATTGTTGAAAATTTATCAGTGGACTCCTAAACTTGTTAACTCTATATAAATACTATATTGAAGACTTATTGTGAAAAGAAAGCTACCTTTTTTACTCGGATAGTAACAGTTCGAGAGGTGCTGCATTAAACTTCGATACGTAATCATTGTTCGTTTATGAACAAGAAGAGGAAACTAAATATTTGTATTGAATACATTTACATTTATGATATGCTTACGGATCCGATAACTAAGGTCTACACCCAAAGTCTTTTTAAGAGCTCATAATAAAAACGGGTTTTACTAAAGGCCTTATATAATAGCATATCGTACATAAGAATGATTAGTTATTATTTTTCCTCAATTATATAATTTGTTTTTCTATAAATACGTATGTGCACCTAATGACGTATAGACAAGAATTATATAAATTAATTTTTAAAGGGCTTACCTCAGTCATATGTTTTGATTTGGGGTTGTAATATGATTAATAGGGGTCTTGAGTTGACAATAACCCAATGACTGTATTTATTACAACTTCAATTTGAAACATTAATTAATGTTTTAACTTGGCCAAACTTATTTATGCTTATCACAAATGATCACTCGGCCAAGTGGGAGAATGTTAGAAATAACCCGTTAATGTGGCCTTGCGGATCATTTGAGTAACGTTGCCAATATGACATAACTAGTCCCCGACAATTACTTGATGGTAGTAATTGTCAAAATTGATTAGTTCAAGCGGCAATTATGATTTCCCTTTAGGTACCATTAATAGAGAATTCATAGAGTTTTATAACGGATCACTATTCATGACGATTATTTATTGATCTTTATATATTGATGATAAGTGATCAAAAACTAATGAAGAACACCAATACTAATAATTCTCTCTAGTGTGATCCATCAACACAAGGTACCATAACGGGAATCATGACTTCATGTTTATCCTCAAAGATAATCATCCCTACAAGTAAGTATCTCTAACTTGTCATCTATATTTACGTTATGATTGAATAAACATGATTAGGGTTCTTTATTTTTTACCCATGTTTAAAGATATAATCAACATCAACGACTTGTGATTCTTTTGTTCAACGATCAGCGACGGCCAAAATCGACAAGCGAACGGCGGAGTCACCATTCACGATGTCGACATTAGCACCAACATTTTTTCTTGGAGAATAGGAAAATCTCTACCGGCCAAAATAGCACTGACGGTATGTCAGGGAGCCCGACCAAAATCAAGAAAGCGAACTGGTGGCATCGATGCTCTTAATTGCAGAGTTATTACGATATATCGGAGAAGAGGAAAATCCTATCGGTTTGGCATCAGAAAGATGAGTTTCGTATCGGTGACACCGGTAGTGGTAAAACAACTTTGGTTAGTCTAGTTTCTCGATTTTAACTCTATTTTTATCGTGATTATTGCTTCAATCGAAGATTTGTATATTAATTTTGGATGTGTACACTTGCATTTAAACATCTTACTCTCAAGATTGATTATTCTATTAAACTTATTGTTCTACATAATTTTGGTCCAGATCAGAGTAAATAAGAATTATCATTCGAGCCATTGTGTTATTGATTCTGCTTCATTTCTCATACAAAATATTCAAAATCTCCCTGATAATTCTTCTGGTTCTAAGGTATCGTTTTGTTTTTAATATGTTTTTTGTTTATAGAATACCCATGGATAAGTGTGTGAGGAGATGAGGTATATATCTGGTTCGAATGATACTGATTATGGTTTACCTACTCAGGTTGTCAAAAAATGTTGTAATGAGGATGCATATTGTTCATTTATTGTTGACAAGATACTAGAACTCGCTTCTTCGTGTTCGTCTGTTAAAGGCACTTTTGGAGAGATTGATGTTCTTTATTGATGACACATTAAACCATTTGAACTTATCTGATGTTACACTTTTCAATTTAACATAGCCGGTAATGGGCTGGTTTGATTTAGTTCATTGTTTATATTGTTTTTCTATGATGAGGTATATTTCTGAAGGTTCGATGCATTAAAACTTTTTACTTGTAGGCTTGTAGCATATGTTTATGATTTTTCAAGTTGTTTTTAATACATGTATAGTTTCATAAAAAACTTATGTGGTTTGGTAATCCTTGCTCTTGAAGTTCTTTTACCTTGAATGCAACTTCTATGTCACATACTTTTTATGTGATTTTAGCGGCAAATCTACAACGATCCTGTTTATTTTGTTATGGGTGCATATCTATGTAGTGAATTTATATTGACATTGTAATTGATTAATTCTATCTCTCTTTGTAGGAGTCAACTCACCCAAGGTCATAAGGTGTTAAATACATTAGAAATGATTTGAAAGCTTGTTCACAAGGTAAGCACAACCATCTATTTTGTATAGAAGTATGGACATCGTTCCAAAATGATAGTTGTTAGTTAGTTTGTGATTATTAAAAAAATGTTGTTCTATTTTAATCATTGTAAGTTTGGTCTACTCTGGTTCGTCGAATATATTGGTTCTCCCTTGTATGGTAGATATAACGGTTGATTGTAGTATTATGGGACTTGTAGGTTGTGGATTTGGATCTTCATGTCTTAGGTGCCTATGTAGGGTAGATTTGGAACTACATGTCTTATGTGTATGTATCATAGGCAATGTTGCGGAAATCGGCCTAGGCGGCAGATTAATCGGCGCCTAGGCGCTAATCGGTGACTTATCGCCTAAATTTATACAAGTCGGTCAAAAAAATTGGTCAAACTCAAAATCGGTCAAAGTCGGTAAAAGTCGATAAAAGTCGGACAAAATCGGTAAAAGTCGATCAAAATCGGACTAATCGGGCCCATGTTTTTTGACCCAATAAACCCAATTTTTGAAACCTTGCCCATGGTTTAAAGATAAATCGGGCAGCATGAGGCACCTTCGCACACCACCAGCCACCAGGCAGCTCCGCCTTCATCCAAAGCACCACCACACACCACCAGCTCCGCCTTCATCCATGAGATGGGGGTAGGAGGCGGCTGGTAATGAACGTGGATAGGGATTAGGTTATATTAAGTTTAGGTGTTTTAACATTTAACCCCTCTATTTTTCACTAGTTTACATATGGTTCCTAAACTTTTAAATTTATTAATAAAAAGTATAAAGTTATCTCCTAAACTTGTAAATTTATTAATAAAAAGTATAAAGTTATCTATATATATATATAAAAATTTGTAAAATTATATTTAAAAAGTCCAATCTGATTAATCCCGATTAATCCCTAGGTGGTACCTCACCGCCTGACTAGCGCCTAGCGCCATCTACAACATTGATCATCGGTTTTAACATTGACTTTAAAGATTGCGTTTTTTACGTAGCTACACTTGCGTATACATTTTAAAGACTGTGTTTTCTACATATCTACATTTGCGTATACATGTAACGTTATGTTTTATCAGGCACTTTCAACGGTTCCGGTTGCAAGTATGAATTGAATACGTCAGTTTGGGCTGCAAGTATGAAGACAACGGTTCGAGAAAGTTATTGTATATCAATTTCATATTTAGAGATATATGTGTTTGTGTTAATTTGAAACCTTTCTAAGTTAGTGTTATTTGAAACTTTTGTACTTTAATATTTATGAGTTATAAATTTTGTTTTTAATTTAATTTTGTTTTTTGTATATTTTATTTTCATTTTTTAATAATTTGTTAATAAATTAATTTTTAATAAATTTTTTTGAAAAATTGAACCAAAAAATATTTTTTTTTTGCATAATCACCAAGAGATGCGGTTCTATAACTGCATCTTTCGAATATATTAGAAAAAGTAGTTTTTTCTTAAGCTGTCCAAAGATGCGGGTCTAGAACCGCATCTCTTGGACCCGCATCTTTTGGCTTATAGTCAGTCATAAGATGCTACGTCATAAGATGCGGGTCTAGAACCGCATCTCATAGCCAATTTACCCGCATCATTTGATCATTTTTGTACTAGTGAGCGTACAAATGTTTAATATAGGTTGCGTAAATTTTGTTGCGTAATTGTGGTGCGCAATTATATATATGTTGCGTCATTAATTTACTTGATAAATAATTAACTTTATAGCTTCGCATGCTATATATATATATATATATATATATATATATATATGTAGGATCCTTTGAAACGAAAATTAAATTGAGAAGAAAAAAAGAAAGTGTATAATTGTAAAATACTAAAATTTTTGTCTCTCACACTAGCACAAAAGTGATCAAATAATGAGCGGTTTTAGACCCGCATCTTATGGCCTAGCATCTTTTGACTATAAACCAAAAGATGCAGTCCAAGAGATGCGGTTCTAGACCCGCATCCCATAGCCAATTTAACCAAAAACTACCTTTTGTCAATATAATCAAAAGATGCGGTTCTTGAACCGCATCTCTTAGTGTTTAAGCTAAAAAATTTCTTGTTTGGTTTAATTTCCAAGATATTTTATTAAAAATCCCTAATAAATTTCCATTATAAACAAATTCTTTAAAATTAAAAACAAATATACAAACAACAAAATTAAATGAAACCAATATTTTAAACTAAATAATCCAATAATATAAATTACAAAGGTTTCAAGTAACTCAAATTACAAAAGTTTAAATTAACAAAAATAGATGAAAGTGATACACAATAACTTCATGAACCGATGTCTTCATACTTGTAACCCCATCGATGTCTTCAATTCATACTTGCAACCAGAATCGTAGAAATTGCCTAAGAAAACATGACGTTACATTAAAAAAATGAAGCTTAAAATGTATACACAAATGTACATATGTATAAAATGCAATCTTTAAATTCAAATGTTAGAATACAATCATACATGTATACATATAAAACATGTAGTTCCAAATCTACCCTACATATAAACATAAGACATGAAGATCCAAGTCCATGACCTAAAAGTCCGACAATACTACAATCGACCAATGTACCTACCAAATCATAAATCTTAAATCACAACCCATACAAAAAAAAAAAAAAAACATTTATCAAATCATGCAAAAGGCATTCATCAAATGCAAAGATACACACCCGAGTTTCACTTATCGAACTCGAGCCGACTCGCGACCCTAAACGAGCCAATTTACCAATTTTTTTAATTAATATATGAAATATATACTTAAATAATAATAATACTTATAATTAATAATTAATAAATATATAATAAACGAACCGAGCTCGAGCTTGAAAAACTACATACAAATCGACCTTGAACTTTAGAAACAAAACTCGAACCAAGCCGAACTTAAGCTTTCATAAGTCATACTAGCAGGTGATATATTTGACCTAAAAAAATAAAAGTCATTTCATTACATAGAAAGTCATACACTTTTCAAGCAAAACTAGTGTAACAAAGAATGGTTAGGTTGTGAGGATTTCAAGTGGCTAAACTTTTGACCAATGTTTTTTTATGTGAACTGACCTTGCAAGTTGAAGTTGTACTACTACAACGATTGACCATGCAAGTTGAGTTTTACTACAACATTCGTGTGAAGATAAAGCTAATAATTATTTGTAATGATCATGAAAAAATTAATTTGTTTATCATAAGAAAGTTTATTTATTTATTATTATTAATGTTATATATAAAAATATTTTTTTATATTTTGTTATTTAGTATGATGATTAAAAAAAATCAATCATTAGTATTTATATATGTTTTATTATTAGTTTTCATCTATTAATCAATACTAGTATTTAGTTAATACTTATTTTTTATTATAATTTTTTACTATTATCATTATATCAAGAGATGCGGTCCTAGAATCGCATCTTTTGGCTCTTGATTTTTTTTCAAAACACCCATAAGATGCGGTTACATAAGAACCACATCTTTTGACCCATGTTTTTTTTTCAAAACGAGCATAAGATGCAGTTAAGAGAAGGGAACCGTATCTTTTGGAAACACACATAGCATCTTTTGATCAATTATGTATTAGCGTCATCTAATCTCATTATTTACTCTCTTTAACAAATAAATTTGTCATAAACACTATTTTTGCACCAAACATTCTTTTGATTGGTTATTGAAATTAAATCAATATGATATATATCATTTGTCGACAATTGAATATATTTTAATATGAGGTTTACTAAATGTTGACATATTCTCTACTATTTTAATATGAGGTTTAGTAATTGTTGACATCTTTTCTACTAAAATAATCCGTAAGAAAACGATCACAAGAGAAACAAACGGCAAGTGGTAAATGAAAATGAAAAAAGTAAATAGTATTAATTGCAGTAGGCTCCTAATTCTGCATAAAACAATAATCATAACATAATATCTTGACATATGATAAGATTAAAAACACACAACCATAAATCACAAAAAAAACAACTTTTTACCCCATTTAATAAATGAATTATTTCGGTTTATGTGTGAAACAGATGTTGTCATCTTCTCTACTAAAATAACCTGTAAGAAAACTATCGCAAGAGGAACAAAACGACAAGTGGTATATGATAAGGTTAAAGGCACTTGCAACCAGAAATCACAAAGAAACTACTTTTTACCGTATTTAAGAAATCAACTAGTAGGTTCACTCCCGTGTTGTCGCGGAGAGAATTTGATCGGTATGGATCCGATTCATTACAATATGAGCATACGTTATAAAAATCAAAATAGAAAACACAAAAATTAAAGGTGTAGTAAGATTAAAACGATAACAACACATATTCGGTTTGTTATGACGGCGTGATTCTACAACGAAATGTAAGAAAAACACATTACGTCAAAATTGAGAAAATCATAATATAAAATCGTGAAAACCATGACACATCTAAATTTATTATAATTAATTAAAATCTTCACATAACACTATTCTTGAAACTAAAAGAATAAATTCTTAGAAGTTGAATAACTTATATAAATAAATTTGGCTTTAGATGAGTAATTAATTATGTGATTGACCTTGCGCGTTGTAGCATTTGAGAATTTGGTTGATTTTTATTCACTCGTTATAACAACAGTAAAAGAAAATCTAAAAATTTAGTCATAACACATGTTTGTTTTGTCAATATTTTTTTTTACTTTTAATTACATAAAGTAGTTTATAAACCCGTGTATTACACGGATTAAATATAAAAAAAAAAACTCAGATTGAATAATATTTTAATTTATAAGTGTTACAAACCCGTATATTAAAATAAAAAAAAATTGTAAATCATACTTCTATTTAATCCTAATCACATAGTTAAAAAAATGTAATAATATTATAATCTAATTATTACGTGTTTCCGATTAGTATTAATATAAGGATAGTTTAGTAAAAAAGATCTAATTATTGTATTTTTTATTTTACGATAATATTTAACAAAATACATTGTATTTATCTATAAAATTAATTAAACAGTGCATCCTAATATGGTTATTAATATATTCAATTAAATTTATTACATTAGTAAGCATAAGGATTAAAAATAATATTTTAAAATAAAATGTAGTCCAAATTGTAAAGTTGAAGGAGAAAGTGACCCGTGATAATAATTGGAATCTTATATTAAAAGTTAAATAAGATTTGATGTTTATTAAAAGCTAAATTAGAGTGACATGTGGCATTAAGAAGACTTTTTTATTAGTCGATTTGTTACTTTATCATATTTATCAATACTTAATATTTTAAATCATTTGGTTTTAGAAATATACGTGGTTAATCTATATATGTGGTTAATCTTAATGAGATGTTATATTATCAAATCGGGGATATTAATAACAATAAAAAATAATAATAGTTTTCTTATATATAATAATAAACCTACAATTAAAAGACTTTTGATTTTAAAGGATATTCATATTAAACACAAACATATTAAAATAATATAATGACCCTTTTATCGTATGTCATAAAGGTGAAGATAGTCTTGATCTTTAATATGTAAAATCGGTATATTCAAGAGATAGAGTAATTCTTATATTTTTATCAAGATATCATATAGTATAATTTAGTAACTCAAGTATCATGGTATATCAATTTCTTTTGAGTGAGATAATGCATAAAAAAATTATTTATTAAGGTGGAGAATGGTCTTTATAAAAATTAGTTATTATTATTATTTATTATGGTTGATGTAGTATAATAAACTGCCAAATGACATTTTGATAAAATCCCTTATTATGAGAGAATGCCATGTGGCATTAAGTGGACTTTTTTATTAGTATTAGATACGAAAGCGAATTTAAATATTCAGGAACAACCTTCATTTTGTTTTGTTGAATTAAATTAAAAAAATTAAGAAACCCAAAAATAAATATGCTTTGTTAAGTATTAAAATGAGTATGTAAAAGAGTACCCCATATAGTTTAATCTTATCATTTCTAATTTATATAAATTTTTTTTGAAAGTTTTCCTAGTAAAATAAAATTTTAAAATTGGTTAGGTGAAGCAAGTATTACTAAAAAAACAAAAAAAAAAAAAAAAAAAAGATGGGCACTAGAAGAATATGGTACCAATAGCAGAAACACCAACAACGGTGACATCCTATTTGTTGCCTCTATTGGCCTGATCCGGACACGGTGTCCCTCAATAAACCCTAGCTATCCATTTCTTATCTCGATCTAACAGTTGGGGTTTAACCTAACCTTTAGCAGTGATAGGTAGAGCAATAGAGGCGATTCAATGTCGCCTCTAAAAGTTTTTGGAAAATACAGCTCTTAAAAGCGGGATTTTTCCCTCCTCTCTTTGTTTTCACCCAAATCCTTCGTCCCCTTCACGGATTCTCCCCCAATTCGGCTATATCTCTTCAATTTCTTCAAATTCTCCCCTAAATCGGTTAGTATTGTTTGTTTAAGTTGAATTTCTTCTTAAATTTGTTATATATTTGTTAATTTCTTGACTTTTTGTGTATGCTAGAGAAATCCGGCCACCCACCACGTCTTTGCCGCCGTCACGAGTAGGAACATCACTTTTATGGTTATTTTTCTCTTTAATTTTGTTCAAGATGGGAAATTGTGTAATTTTGGGTTAATTAGTTTAGGGTTGTTAGAAATAACCCGTTGATGTGGCCTTACGAATCATTTGGTAACATTACCAATATGACATAACTAGTCCCCGACAATTACTTGATGGTAGTAATTGTAATTATTGATTAGTTTAAGGGGCAATTATGATTTCCCTTTAGGTACCTTTAATAGAGAATGCAAAGAGTTTTCATAACCGATCACTATTCATGATCATCATTCATTTTGATGTTAAATATATATTGATCATAAGAGATGAAAAATTAGATAAGAACACCAATACTAAAATACTAAGAATTCTCTCTAAAGTGATCCATCAACCCAAGGTACCATAACGGGAATCATGGCCTTATCTTCGTCTTCAAAGATGACCACTCCCACAAGTAAGTGTCTATAACTTGGTATCTATATTTATGTTATGATTGAATAAACATGATTAGGTTCTATATTCTGACCCATGTTTATAGATATAATCAACATGTGGTATCAGAGCAATTTGATTATATCAATCTAATTATCAAACTTGATTTGAGGTTTCTAGAAATTAGAATTTAAATAACTGATGAAATTTACAAAAACACGGTCGAGTTCCTATTGATTTTTGAAGATTTATATTTTGGTTTTGAACCGAATTATTTGTTGAAATCACAAAAAAAAAAAAAAAATAGTGTTGATATTTGTTAATTCGGTGGATAAGAACTTAATGGACTATGAATATTTTAGTGCCATTGAAATTAATGCCTGACTTTTACAATTCTTAAAATTGATGCTTCAAAATGATTAATGGAATTTATATCGATATGGAATCCAATTTTGTTTATTACGTGTTGCAATCCATTTTCTATAGCTTCATTTTATGTATTTAGATTTTAATAAATTATACTTTTATGTGGATTATAATTTGAATTCCCAAAATTTGCTAAACTTCTAATGAATGTAAAAAATTGATCATCACTAGGATGTAAGAAATCAATTTTTGTCATTATGTATGGATTTAAGCCTTCCATAAATCCACTTAATTATTGTCAGGGACTAATAATTTATCATCAGGTTTTTATACTAGAGACAAATATTTATGTTGATGTTTAGTCTTATTAACGGTCATGAATTATATGTTAAACTTTCATATATGATATTTTGTATTAATTATTTCTGCATAAATTTCCGCATAACGTTTATACGAATTCACATGCCTTATGTTAACTTTTGGAAGCCTTATTTATTTGGTTTCGTATGACCATAACTTGCGAATAACCCAATTTTAATCTATGCCATTTTATGTGATTATGTGTATTGTTGGATAATGAACCCAACAACTAACTGTTTGATAATACGCATAGAGAATTATTAGCATAATGTACATAAGTATTTCATTTCTGGCCCAAAGGTGTTATGTTATATTTATATGCTTTACCTTATTGTTTGTGTATGTTCATCATGATACATGAATTTTGGTCAAAGCCAAAGCGAAGCCAGAGTTCATGTAGAACATTGAGACAGTCTATATTTATGTGTGTTCATAATATGTGAATTTTGGTCAAAGCCATAGCGAAGCCAGAGTTCATGTAAGAACACTAAAGACGGTCTATTATTTATATCGTTCATTATGCCTGAAATTTGGTCAAAGCCAAAGCGAAGCCAAAGTTCAGGCAGAACGTTAAGTTGGTTTTTATTTCGTATCTTCATAATACATGAATTTTGGTCAAAGCCAAAGCGAAGCCAAAGTTCATGTAGAACAATAAGTCAATCTGTTATGTATGTTCATAATGCATAAATTTTGGTCAAAGACAAAGCGAAGCCAAATTTATGTAGAACATCCAGACAGTCTGTTATTTATGTATGTTCATAATGTGTCTGAATTTTGGTCAAATCCAAAGCGAAGCCAAAATTCAGGTAGAACCTTAAGTTAGTCTATTATTTTGGTGTTATAGTAGACTATGTCTTCAATATAATAATTTGTGTCTGTCTTACTTGATTACCCCATAATGTAAATCACTCTAAGCTTCTTCTTGAGTTTGTATCCCATCTATTTCATCCACTCTAATTTCAAAAATTAAATGTTTTGCTTACTAAAGAGTTTCTACTAAATTTTCACTTATTGGATTGTTGATTATCTCTTAAGATATGACAATCCTACTGCTCTTTTCTGATAAAAGTATTACAGAAGAAAACTAGAGCACGACTAATGAGATAAGTCAAACATTATATCTCTTATGATAATCAAGAACTCACTTAATTATTGCTGTCATGTGAGCTATTCTAGATTCTAAATTTCCTAAGACTAATTTGTTGTCTTTGGAAGAATCAAAATAACTCCTAAGACGCATGCATTACTCTAAATTTTTAGTATAAAGTTTGTAGCATATGTGAATACATCATGATGTACAATACAATGACCCATAATTTAAAGGTTTACACATGGAAATTAGTACACTTTTCTGGTGCATTACATATAACTTTTCCACTAATACCATAAGTTTCCTTAAGAATCAACTATAACACTCAAGAGTACTAAAGGAAAATGAGTGTGTTGATTAGGAGCATGTATACAGGAAAAGGAATGCATGAAACTGGAAAATTAGATGTTGTTCATCTCACCGCCACTAAACCTGAAAGGAGGATACTTTTAAGATTCAGAGATAGTGTACAACTACTACTTCCAGCTATAAGTTTCTTCAAAGGAAAGTCTCACTGCAGGTTTATGCCATTAAACTAGGTATGAGCATCAAGACTATGCATAATTCAATGGAACAGCTGACTAAGATAAGTAGTAAGATATTTATGATATTTAAGTCTGCTAATGGTAATATTCAAACCAACACATGACCGGTTGACTCTAGTTCTATGTGTTTCCTTACCAGATATCAATAAATAATTAATATGAGAGTTAGTGGCAAAATTTTATGTTAAGACTATAAGAACCATAATAAACTATTTTATAATTGGGCTTTATGATACCTTATATATTCTGTAGATTATTCAGAATTTTGTATCAATATACAAGCTACATTATGACAGTTGTGAGGTTTGCATGGTTAAAACAAAGTCACTCTTATCTTAAACTCTCATATTATTTGTCATCTCAATCTGGATAGAAACCTTATAAGATAGAACTAGATGATGCTACATTTTTTCACAAACTTTTGTTATCATGAAAATGAAAATTTAACAAAAGAAAAATGAGACTTACAAATTCCATCCATTAAGACCAAATTTCATGAGAAATCATGACTAGGTTAATGAAGGATGAAATATCATCAAATCTCATTCTTAGTGACTTATGAGCATGTGTTATAAGCTTTAATATTTAAATGGCTAAGGGAATAAACTAAGTTCCATTAGAAGTTATATTTCGTTGGAACTTATCCCAAAATGGAATATTCAGACATAATTCATTTATCCTAATATTTACTTGTATTTAATATGTCTTATATGAATAAAGGTATTAAAGAAATTAATTCATATATACTATGATTCCTTCTAAATATGTCCCCAAAATTTTTATAACATATGGACATTAAGGAAATCAAGTCTAACATATATAACATGTTCCCACATCACATACATCATTGAAACTTATCTTGTAGCATTCCTACAGATCGAAAAGGTTAGTGGGAGCATTAAGTGTCTTAATATTATTTTGCGAGAGTTGCAAGAGGTAGGGGAGTGAAAACTTGTTATTACCTCAATTTGCACCTCTTGTACAAGACATTGCTCCTTCACAACTTTCCTTTTTAAGAATCCACTGCTACTCTAACAAAAGTTTCATTGTTGCTTAAACGTGGGTACACTCAGATTTCTTACCAAAATTATAATCCTCAAATAGAGAAACTAAAATGAGTAACATCATTAACTTGTTTCTCTACTAGAATTTATTGGTCTTCTAATGTTGACCATAAGCATGCTAAATTGTTAAAGATTTCTAAGATAGTGGGAGCAGTAAAAGTCCGTATCAGGACTTGCCAGCAGTGCAAGAGGCGAGGGGAAGATACCTATTAAATTTTACTCCGATTACACCTATTGCACACCATACTGCACCAACTCTTACACACTTAGAATAATGAAAGTGATAGCAACTTAGGTAAGAGTTAATCCATAAAACTGAAACTCTTAATACAACCCAATAATCAACTACGGAGGTCATCTAGGTTTAACATTGATGATTATGTATCCTCCTTGACTAAAGTTGAAATGGATATTAGAAAATTTACTGATCCTACCTCTTCTAATTAAGTCATTAGCATCAATCAATTTTCTAAATGGAATAAAAATTGTTATTAGCAAATTTGATTTTATGTGTCAAAATAACAATTGGGATTTGGTTGAATTACCTAAATCCAAATGCAAATGTTAAGACACTAAAAGCATGATTGATTGTTAAAGGTTATGCTCAGAAGAGAATTATTTATCAAAGAATCATCTTACTTTTCTAACAAAAAGTTTTTGAGGATCATTGTTGTTCTAGTGGCTTATAATCATTTAGAGATGCATTATATGAACATTAAAACAAACTTTCTTTAAACAAAGACTTACATGTTCACAAAACAACCTGAAAGTTCTAAACTGAAGGTCAAGAACACTTACTATGTATGTCAATGTATTCCATATATGGGTTGAAGCAAACATCTAAATATGATGAAATATTAATGCAACTCTTTTCATCAAGAGTTAAGTGGATTTATGTAACTACCTCAAGTTGAGTGGGAGCAACTAATATAAACTTGTCCTTATATAGATGGCACTCTTTTTATAAGCATATGTTACATAAGTCAAATAATTTCTCACACATATTTTGATAAAAATGAATCTTGAAGATACCACTTACGTGGGAGATATCAAAATATATACTGAGATATACCGAACTGGACATTAGTTTTGTTCCATGAGCTTTACTCTAAAGCGGGTTCTTACACATGTAATAAACTGTATTGCTCTCCTTTAAAGGATAAAAGGATAAATGAGATTATTTCCTTATGCTTCATTAATTAGAAGCCTTATGTAGGTTCAAGTCTATACTCGTTTAGACATTGCTGAACACTAGACCATTCTAGATTATTGTGAAGCATCTGACAATATCTTTTAGAAACGAGAAAGACCGTAAGACGAAGTGAGAACTCAAACATGTTAATTAATTTTCCTTTGAATCAAAGGAAAAGAAATGTCAATTTCGGGGTATATCCTTACGTCAGCAGATATAATTGTCTTATGGAGGAGTCATAAGAAACTGATAAAGCAACATAAGTTATATTGACATAATATGTTGTTAATTAACAACGCAGTTGTCAATAAATGTTGTTGAAAATTTATCAGTGGACTCATAAACTTCTTAACTCCATATAAATACTATATTGAAGACTTATTGTGAAAAGACAGCTACCTTTTTTTTCCTCGAACAGTAACAGTTTGAGAGGTGATGCATTAAACTTCGATACAGAATCATTGTTCATTTATGAACAAGAAGAGGAAACTAAATATTTTAATCGAATACGTTTACATTCATGATATGCTTGCGGATCCGATAACTTAGGTCTACACCCAAAAGTCTTTTTAAGAGCTCATAATAAAGACGAGTTTTACTAAAGGCCTTACATAATAGCATATCGTACATATGAATGATTAGTTATTATTAAATTTCCTCAATTGTTTAAATTTGTTTGTCTATAAATACGTATATGTGCACCTAATGACGTATAGACAATAATTATACAAATTAATTTTAAAGGGCTTACCTCAGTCATTTTGGTCTTAAACTTACGTATGTTTTGATTTGGGGTTGTAACATGATTAATGGGGGTCTTGAGTTGACAATAACTCAATGACTGTATTTTTTTGTTACAGTTTCAATTTGAAACATTAATTAATGTTTTAACTTGGCCAAACTTACTTATACTTATCACAAATGATCACTCGGCCAAGTGGGAAAATGTTAGAAATAACCCGTTGATGTGGCCTTACGAATCATTTGGTAACATTACCAATATGACATAACTAGTCTCCGACAATTACTTGATGGTAGTAATTGTAATTATTGATTAGTTTAAGGGGCAATTATGATTCCCTTTAGGTACCTTTTATAGAGAATGCAAAGAGTTTTCATAACCGATCACTATTCATGATCATCATTCATTTTGATGTTAAATATATATTGATCATAAGAGATGAAAAACCAGATAAGAACACCAATACTAAAATACTAAGAATTCTCTCTAAGGTGATCCATCAACCCAAGGTACCATAACGGGAATCATGGCCTTATCTTCGTCTTCAAAGATGACCACTCCCACAAGTAAGTGTCTCTAACTTGGTATCTATATTTACGTTATGATTGAATAAACATGATTAGGTTCTTTATTTTGACCCATGTTTATAGATATAATCAACAAGGGTTTGTGTAGGTATGTATAAGGATGTATGTTTATATGTAAATGTGTATATCTTAGTAAATGTATGTATCGATATGTATGTGTATATGTATATGTATAAATGTAAATGTGTGGATGTTAGTATGCATGTGTGTATGTAAGTAAATGTATGTGTATATATGTAGGTGTATGTAAATGTGTGTATTTAAGAATGTATAATGTATGTGTATTTGGTGAAAATATGTGTATGTAAGTATGTATGTGTGTATATAGGCGTATGTAAGTTTGTCAATGTGTGTATGTTAGTATGTATGTTTGTATAAAGTATGTAGGTGTGTATGTGCGTATGTAAATGTGCATATGTAGGTATGTATGTGTGTATAAAGTATGTCAATTTGTGTATATAAGTATGTGTATTTGGTGAAAATATATGTATTTAAGTATGTGTGTGTAAATGTGTGTGTTTGTATGTGAGTATCTAAATGTGTGTGTTTGTATGTGGGCATCTAAATGTGTGTTTGTAAGTATGTATGCATTTGGGTATAAACTATGTAAATGTGTGTATGTAAGTATGTATGTTTGTATATAAGCATGCATGTGTGTAGAAACTAAGTAAATGTATGTATGTAAGTAAGTATGTATGTGTGTATAAAGTATGTATATATGTGTATGGAAGTAAGTATGTATGTGTGTATGCTAGTATGTATGCGTGTATGTGTGTATGTAATTATGTATGTGTGTATGCAAGTACGTAAATGTGTGTATGTAAATATGTAAATGTGTGTATGTTAGTTTTATTATTTGTATGTTTATGTTTAGGTTTGAAAAAAAATATGTTTGAGTTTGATAATTTGTATGTTTATGTTTAGGTTTGAAAAAAAAATATATGTTAATATTTGATAATTTGTATGTTTATGTTTGAGTTTTAAAAAAACAACGTTTAAGTTTGATAATTTATATGTTTAGGTTTGAAAAAAAACTATGTTTAAGTTCGACGATTTGTATGCTTAATTTGGTGTGTATGTGTGTGTGTGTGTGTGTGTGTATAGGGGATGGATCATGAGAAAACCAGTTTAAATGAGAAAACCAAAAAACTAACTAAAAAAAAGCCTAAAAAACATACCAATTTTTTTTTTACATTTTTTTTATAAAAAATCGCTAGTTTTTATGCATGAAAATTTTTTTTCAAAAAAAAGTAAATAAATTTTTTTTGTTGTATTGCACATGTCCACCATTACGGATATAGTGCACATGTGCAGTACAACAATTTTTTTTTTTTGAAATTTTTTATATATATAAAAAATAGCGATTTTTTTTTATAAAAAATTGTAAAAAAAAATTTGGTATGTTTTTTAGTTTTTTTAGTTAGTTTTCTAGTTTTCTCATTTAGATGTAGTTTTCTCATGATCTTCTCCTTATATATATATATATATATATATATATATATATATATATATAACGGGACCAGGAGAAAACGGTTGGAAGTGTGAAAACGGTGAGAATGGATCCTGGTCGAACACTTGGCAGGGGCGCTAAATGATATGCAGGGGTACGATTGTTATTGTCCACGTTCCCCTCCATAAATCGTGTTATAATTCTCTTTCAAATAATACTCCAAAAATTTCGTATTAGCAGCTACCTCCTTTCCAAGCTTTCGAGATCTATGGCGTCTAACGTGGATTCCGTTCTACAAAGTAATATTTGATGACGTTTTCATATGTGTTCCAACAAATCATGCAACATATATGCAACAAATATGACGTTTTGTTCTTTATGCTTGTTTCAATGTCGTTTTTATTCAAAGTAATATTTGACAATGCGTTTATGTTTCAATGGGGTTCTTCCTATATCCAATATTTGGCGTTTTCATTATTAGTGTTAATTGTCGTTTGGGATCTAATATATGCTTATTGTTTATGATCAATGGTGTTTTACACCTGGTTACGTATATCTGATTAGTTTTGAATGTTTGGCGTTAATTTGTAAACATCAGTTCTTACTATTTGTTAATTATTCAACTAATAGCGTTAATTTGTTAATTTGTAAACATCAGTTTTGTTAATTATGGCGTTTTCATTAACACGTTTTTGGAAGACAGTAACAACAGTTCTTCATGTTGTTAATTATTCAACTAATGGCCTTTTCATTATGGCATTTTCAATTATATGTTTATTGGGTCTTGTTTATTATTCAATTAATGGCGTTTTCATTGCTAATGTTTTAAGGAGACATTTTCTATTTTAATGGCATTTGTCTTAATTTGTTCTCACTATGTTTTCTCAGACGAGGGTGTTTCATAGAATGAAAGGTTTTGCCCCGAAACTGGTTTTCCATTTATCATTCCCGATGTTAGTGAAGAGATAAAGCCCAAAATGGACATGATTTTCCCAAGCCTCGATGATTGTTATTCAATGTATGTTAGGTATGCGACAACTTGTGGTTTTTCTGTCAGGAAAGGGACTGAAAAGATAAACGCCAAAGGAGAAACACATATTAAGTATTACATGTGTAAGAGATTTGGGGTATATAAAGACAAGAAGGTTGATACGTTGGACCCGAATCAAAAAGAAAGGATTGTGCGATCCAACTTTTCAAAGAGCACTGGTTATGGAGCACAATTATGTGTAATATTTGAGGCTGGATCATTGAAGGTCTATAAGTTTGTTGAGGAGCACAACCATGATTTTGTTGAACAGGCTGATAAGCATTTTCTTCCGTCTGAACGACACCTCGCTCAGCTCTAGAAGCATGTTATACATAGCATGTCTAAGTTGAATTTGGGACCGGTTAAGGTGTTTAATCTTATAAAGACTTCTTTTGGCGGTTTTGAAGACATGGGTGCAAGTAAAGTTGATTTTAAGAATTACAACAGGCACATTAACTTGTTTATAGGGGAATACGATACTGAGATGGTTATGAGACATTTGTAGGAAAAAAAAAACAGTTCCAGCCTAATTTCTCGTACGATTACTTCACAGACGAAGAGAATCGTTTGAAGGGACATTTTTGGTGTGATGATCAATGCAAATGTAATTACCACGTGTTTGGTGATGTGATTTCGTTTGACGCCACGTATCGTTCCAACAAGTAATATTTATAATTCTATTTTTTCTTTTTTTTGGGCGTTTTCACTGTTTAGATGCATTGGCGTTTGGTTCTCCTTTCATTTTTTCAATGGTATTTTCATATGAAGATACTCTTTGGTGTTTGTACCGTTCACTGGTATAGACAATTACCACTACAATGTTACATTTGGTGCTGCATTATTGGCGTCAGAAATTGCTGATACGTATATATGGTTGTTGAGAGTTTTTCTAAAAGCTGTCTATTTTCAACCAAAAGTTGTTGTCACTGACCAAGATCCAACAATGAAGAAGGCTATTTCTGTTGTATTTGTTGAAACGAGGCATCAATTATGCACGTGGCAAGTGATGCATAAACTTTCTCTAAAGGTTGATTTTTTTTTATTTTCATGTGTTTGGCGTTTTAAGATATATGGCGTTTTGCCATTCATAATTGTTTTTCATGTTAGTTTGTTGTTTCTAATGTATCTATTTGCATGGCGTTTTCATGTTTTATATAGGTTGGTATTAGGCTATGCAATTCCACCAATTCAAAGAACGTATTTGTGGTGTTGTGTGGAGGATATTCTTACACCCGAAGAGTTTGAATCAGGATGGAAAGAGGTTATTGAAGAGTTAAATTTAGATGATAATGACTAGCTTTCTGATATTTTTGCACTTAGGGAATCTTGGGTCCCTGCATACTATAGAATTGAGGAACTGTCGGGCCTTATGCGTACGACATCGAGGTCGGAGAGTGAGAACCATTTTTTTAGTCAAGTGTGTAATTCAAAATCTACTCTTGTTGAGTTCTAGACCCATTACGAAACTGCAATAGAAGCACAACGTCACATGCACTGGAAAAATGATCATGAATCTCGGTACAAACACCCCTAGTTGAAAAGTATTTATAAAGTGTTGGAGAGCCAAGCTGCTGAGATATACACAAAAAATATTTTTTGTGACATTCAAACTAAGCTAATCGGGATTGGGGATTGCTTAAATCAACGTTATGAAGAGCAGCCCGGTGGGTTTATTTAGTTCTACATAAATGATTTCAAACAGCCTTGTACATCCTTATTTGTGGTAAACAATGGCGTTTTTTGGGTATTTTATTTGGTGTTTTCTGAATATGGTATTTATTATATTTTTTAAACATTTATTTTTTTTGCCTGGAGTTTTTGTGTTTGTTGTTCGATGGTGTTTTATACAAACATTGTCTGCATGGCGTTTTATACATACATTGTTTTTGGCTTTTTTTCAGGTAATGTACCGTAAGTCTGATTGCACCATCACTTACTCATGCAGGCGTTTTGAGCAGTTTGGTTTGCTATGTAGACATATATTTTATGTTTTGAAAAGTTTGGATATTAAGGAATTTTCAAAACAGTACGTTTTCAATAGATGCTGTAAAGAGGCTTTGCCAAATTGCTCTTCGGATTACTCAATGAGTCGTGAATTTATGACCGAGCTTGATCCCAATGTGTCAAGTATGATGCGAGAAAATATTTTTGCAACAAAGTATACTTTGAACCGTTTATCCAGTAAAAAGGAGGAGCTATCCTTATACAAGGATCATGTTTAATCTTATTTGAAGAAACTTCAGGATATGCAGATTGTTGCTCCTCCTCCTAGCACTACGGATAGATTTGCGGAAATAACAGGTGAATATCAAAACGACAAGAATCCGATAAGAGTCCCTGTTGGGTATAAGTCGAAAGATTCTGGATCTTGCAGCGTTTGAAATCCAAACAGGAGGAAGCAATTGAAAAAACAAAAACAAAAGGAAATTCCGGGGCAAAAGAAAGATAGTGTAAGAATTGTAAAGCTTTCGGACACTACGCATCGACATGCAAGAAGTCCGTAATTAAAAGAAAATCGACACGGTTTTCTAGAGCAAGTGAAGAGTAGTTTGGTGTTTTTTGTATTTTTTATTTTTTTAGAACACACAATATTGGCATTTGGCGTTTTATATATTTTTATATATCATTTTTTATTGTTTTCACATTTTTCCACTTTTTGTGCATAACATGTGATTTGGAAGTTACATAACAAACTATAGAAGATCACACATACATAAACGCCAAAAAAAGAATACCTTTCAGTAAATAAAAATACTTTATTCCTCTAATTAGGTGAGGATTAACTCAATAATATTTTGCTGTATGAGATGGACAACATTGTTAATCCTCACATAAGAATGTTGTCCAACCCATTCAGTAAAACTTTATTGAGAACAAAACTGAATCTCCAAGAAACGACGTTTTGCAATATGTGGTTTTTGAACGTTTTGACGTTTATAAATTGAATGGTATTTAGTAAAATATGGCGTTTGTTTTTGGTGTGATTAATGGAAGGTCCTGAGACGTTGTTTATATAAGATGTTTTTGGCGCGTAGCTTAGGCGAGAATTTATTATAATAGCTGTTAGTAACGAAGCTTCCGTCTTTTAAGTTACTATTTGTTCAGCTTTATCTGTTAAAGCTGTAGGTGTCCCATCATTAAGTTGGTGTTTTGTATGAATGGTGTTTTAGGTAAAGAAGGCAAAATAAAACTAATTAACTCTTGTAAGGCAAAATAATTTTATGACGTTTGAAACACAAAGTTTGGTTTTTTGTATTAATGGCGTTTTAGATAGAGATGGCGTTTCATATGGAAGGGATTGATGTGTATGGCTTGTAGTTTAAGGCATAAATTTTAATGGTGTTTTACTTATGAGTTTGGCGTTTTTTATTAGAGGAGTAAAAAGGCCCTTTTACCCTTAATGAAGCGCGTCCACATAATAAAGTTGATGTTATTTACGAAAACGCCAACGCGCCAATCTAATCTATAGATTGTTTTTATCCCAATGATGAGGGGCGTTCTCACCGTTTTCACACTTTTAGGCGTTTTGCCTAAATCAAAATATATATGTTGTTATATTGTGAAATTGATATGCCATTGCTTAAAGTTATAGTGTTTTAGAATACCTGTCCGAAATTAAAATCATCATTTAAAACATAACGAGCTTAGAAAATACCCGCCCGAAATTGAGGTAATCATTTAAAACATAACGAGCTTTTAAAACACCCGTCAGAAACTGAAATCATCATTTAAAACATAACGAACTTAGAAAATACTAGTCCAAAATTTAAACCATATTTTAAACATAACGAGCTTAGAAAGTACGCGCCCAAAATTGAAATCATTACTTAAAACACAATGAGGAATTTGTATATATAGTATTGTAGGAATTTGTTTCGGGGTTGTTCCAAACCCCGTCATTTATGAATCAACTTGATGACTATCTTGCTTTGAGGGGAAAGCAAGTCGCGGATCACGACGACGACAATGATGGTGAAGATGATATGATTTAATTTTTCACGTTTTATGTAGTATTAGGATGTTAATGTGTGAAAACAAATAACTGTTAAGTAATTTTAGGACGTTTATATAGTTATTACGTTTACGTAGTTTGTTTGTATGTTGCAGAAAACTGTAAATTGGCAGATTTTGTGTAGCATAAAAATTAGAAATTATTGTAAATGCCAAAAAAAAAAAATAATAAAAAAACTTTTAGCGCCGATAGTGTCGCGGCTAATGATATCTATCCTTTAGCGACGAAATGTAATGCCGACGACTCTTTAGTGACGACATGTCGTTGTTCATGGTTGTACACCATTAGCGATGACAAAACCTTTAGTGGTGACAAATAGACCAATACCAGCCAACCTTTACTAGCGGCATGTCAGCACTAATACCTTTAGCGTCAACGATCACCATCTTTAGCTGCGATAAAAGTCACCGCTAATGCCTCGTTTTCTTGTAGTGGGAAGGCAAGTTTCGATGTTAGGGTATTTAGATTCCAAATTATAACACAACCACCCAAACTGTCACACCCTCAAAATATCACATGTGGAATCCACCGCGAGGTGTGTGTCTTACCAGGATCTAGCCACTAATCACATTGAACTACAGTAAACAATAAATATGAAATCTGAATTTAATATGAAAAGTGCAAATCAACATCTGTTTTACACAAGTTTACCTTCAGCGGAAGCATTGAAAATTGTTCTAAGTATTCGAAATCAAATTGTTCTTAAAGCATAGCATAACATTAATGTTTTAACAAACAATAGGACCCGTGGCATCCTCAATACCCACAATTGCAAGCTCCGTTTCATGAAGTCACCTAACGACCCGCAAGCATGCAGAAAAAATGTATCAGCATAAAGCGGTCGAATTCACAGTTTTGTTTGCCGAAAATCATGTAAGTGTTTAGTTTAAAGACATGTTAGGAACAATAAACTCTATACCGATTGAGTGTTCGTTTTTGGTGCCCTCATCAATGCCTATCATCATTGATCAAATGTTTAAGGTCATTAGTTCACGCCCATCCTCCCAAGTATGGTGTGAGGTTTGTTAAGCCTAATAGCGCTATCAACTAATACCCCGTTGCCTCCCAGGCAACTAGCTCGGTATGTAAGTAGGGACATTCATGATAGAGTTCGATTTTATTAACTAACATCGAAATTAAACCAAAAGCAGTTAAAAGTGTTCCTCCCAGGAATATTAGTTTGTTTGTCCCCCTGGGACACATGCTTGTGAAAGAGTAGTGAACTCACCTTAGTTTGCTCAGTATAATAGCGTGCCTTTACACGTTAAGTGTTAGGTCCGTTACACGTGACCTATTGTACAATAAATCTAAGTACGTGCATGTAGTGTTATGCAATACCCTAATGTCCAAACAACTCGGTGCTTGTGTGATCAGGTTATCAGGTTTATCATACAATAACATTCAGTGATCATGGATCTAAGTTTACAAGTTTTGGTCATTAGAATAAACACAAGTGTAGACCATGTAAACCTTCAATAAGTGTGGATCATATAAGGTTCCATAAGTGCGGATTTTCTAGGATTTAACATGTGCGGACACTAAAAGTTTCTAAGTGTGGATACCTTTAATATATATACATATATGTGGACATGTTAACACTTAATCAAATGTGAACATATGGTTTAACCCACCAGTACAGATCCTTTGAAGTTACACAAGTGCAGATTACATTGAAACTCATTAAATGTGGATCCCTATAAAGCAACTAAGTGCGGATGGTAGGTTATGTATTAAATGCAGATGGAATACAAGTCCCTAAGTGTGGATACCTAGAATGACTCTTAAGTGCGGACAAGATAAACTCAACTATGTACGGACTATTTCAACTTAAATAAATGCGGATGCCTTTGAAATTACATATGTGCGGACAGTAGAGAGGGCCACAAGTGCGGATGCCATCCATTTTAAAAAAATGCGGACATGTGGAAAGAAATACAAGTTCGGACATCTTAGTTCCTTTATAAGTTCGGACCCTTACAAAAACACTTAAGTTCGGACTTATAATGCCTCAATTAAGTGCGCAACAATCAAACAACCATATATAAAGACAGTACGCTCATATTCAAATATGTGCGGACCCTCTATATAAACAAGTAAGTTCGGACCAATAAATTTATTAAGTGTGGACTGATTAAAAACATTATGTGCGGACTCCTTTTAACCTTCTTAAATGTGGACCCTTTTATCTTTCTTAGATGCAGACCATTTAAGGATTACATAAACAGACTTAACATCAACAACATGTGCGGATCCCTTTTAATAAGGTTAAGTGCGGACATAAGGATTTATTTATGTGCGGACCCCTTATGAATGTTGACTAATATGGACAGTTAAAGTAATATTAAAAGTGCGGACATTTGAACCAAATAACAAGTACGGACACTTGGTTTTTAACAAGTACGGACACTTGTGACTTCACAAGGTCTGACAGTTTTCTTCCCCAAATCAGTAACAAAGAATATCATACAGTTTTCAACAAGGAACCTATGACAAAACCCATTTTTGCAGTAATCAATCACATCAAGAATCAAGGTGATAGTTTATCATTCATATCACGTCAAACAATCATTACATAATCATTTAGTCTAAGCAACCACGTATTCATTGGCATAATCAATCACACACAATCAATTGTTTGGATCATCTAGGGTTTGTATGAATCAAAAGAACAAATTATCAATATAACACAAGCACATACCTTAGATGGATATAGAGATGATTGTAGGAGGATTGGAAAGGTCAACGATTGATGTGTGAACTTGTGTAGCCAGAATGATTGAATAAGGATTAGAGATGATTAGAGAATCGTAGGGATGTGTACAATGAAGTTATGTGAACTTTTAGAGTTTTGAGTAGTTTATTAAGGTTTCATAATTTCCCTAAACCCCCCTAACTGTGCAAGTTTCATACAAGAAGCACATACTAACATACAATTTACAATAAAGCACATAATTCATGTATTTGTCATGTAACACATAAGTTTCTTATAAACCATTCATTTATAATTATTATTCAGGTTAGTCACCAACGTTCAAGAGTTGTCATGTATGCGTTCCGGTAATTCCCTGAATTACCAATGTAGACTCATTTAACTAACACCAGTTAAATGCAGTGCTATGGATGTATGGTTTAATTAACTGTGGTTAGGTTAAAGTAGTAACCTGAAGTTGCGAGTTGTCACATCATCCCCAACTTTAAAGAAATTCGTCCCGAAATTTGATAAGCAGTCTCGAAGAAATGAAATGGTGAGTTAAGATGACTGTGGATTTTCCTTGGGTACCACATTATCCCTAACTTGAAAGGGAATTTTGTCCCGAAATTCACTAGTTGCATCAGAGCTAGGTTCGACAATTTTGAATAAGTGAGGATACTTACGCATCATCTGATCCTCGCGTTCCATGATAGGTATACGGATGTGTTTACGGACCTTGACTTCCTGGTCCACGATTTTGACGGGTTCCTCGATAAACTGCAACTTGTCATCGATCTTCAGTTCTTGTAAAGGAACCACAAGTGTTTCATCGGACAAACACTTCTTAAGATTAGAGACGTGAAAAACATCATGAACATTACCAAGTTCGTCGGGCAACTCATGCCAGTAAGCAACCTTAGCGATTCTTTTCAAAATTTTGAACGGCCCAACATAACGCGGATGGGGCTAGCCGCGTTTCCCAAAATGAACTACACCCTTCCAGGGTGAGTCTTTCAATAAAACACGATCGCCCATGGAGAATTCCAGGGGTATCCTACGCTTATCGGTGTAGCTTTTCTGGTGATCACGTGCTGCCGCCATACAATTTCTGATTTGAACAATCTTCTCAGAAGTTTCGAGTACGAGTTCTGGACCCGTGATTTGGCTGTCACCCACCTCAGCCCAACAAAGACGAGACCGACATTTTTGTCCGTACAACGCCTCGAACAGAGCTGCCTGGATGCTAGAGTGGTAACTATTGTTATAGAAAAACTCTACCAAAGGTAAATGTCTTTCCTAACCCTTACCAAAATCGATCACACATGCTCGCAGCATGTCTTCGAGTGTCTAGATGGTTCGTTCACTTTGACGATCCATCTAAGGGTGATAAGTGGTGCTCATGTCTAGACGTGAGCCGAATGATTTGTGCATCGCTTGCCAGAAATCGGACGCAAAACGCGGATCATGATCATAAATGATAGAGGTCGGCACCCCGTGCCCAGAAACTACTTCTTTCAAATAAATACTAGTAAGTTGCGAAAACTTGTCAATTTCCTTAATCGCAAGAAAGTGTGCAGATTTTGTCAGACGGTCAACAGTCACCCATATTGTATCTTTTCCGCTTTGAGATAAAATCCATGGAAATATCTTCCCATTTCCACATAGGCAGTTCTGGTTTCTAAAGCAAACCAGATGGTTTTTGATATTTTACTTTGACTTTCGTGCAATTCAAGCATTTGCTCACATACGTCGCTATGTTCCCTTTCATGTTCGGCCACAAGTACAAGATTTTCAGATCCTGATACATCTTATCAGAACCCAGATGAACAGAGTACCGAGACTTGTGCACTTCATCCATCACAAGCTCTCTTAGATTTTCATGTAAAGGGACCCATATTCGCTCCATAAAATAGCGAATACCTTCAGACTTGGTTACAAGTTGTTTCCCCATGCCCCGCATGGACTTAGCTTAAAGGTTCTCATCCTTCAATGCTTCTGTTTGGGCAGAACGAATCTGGTCGGGAAGGTTAGAATGGATTGTGAGTTGTAAGGCCCGAACACGTTTGGGTTTAGTTTCCTTCAGACTGAGGGCATCAGCTACAACGTTAGCTTTACCTGGATGATACTTAATGGCACAATTGTAATCGTTTAAGAGTTTGACCCAACGACGCTGTCGTGTGGCACTTCGGGTTTTCCCTGCACGTTCCTTTGATGTGATGAATTATGTAAAAAATGTGTAAACGAAAATGATATTGTGACTGTTTGAATCAATGTGCGAATGTTTGTATATGAGTGAAAATTCATTATGTAAGTATAATTACTATTTAAAATGGCACACGACAAGAACACAGCCGCATACCTAAATGAACAACACACCCCTCTCGGACTCGCACAATCTCCTTGGTCCTGTGCACCCCTCTTTGTTGACAAATGGGCCGTGTATACATGACCTGGCCCAACACTTAGAGCCCACTCGAAACCCTAGAAGGCCAACACACTAGGTTGTGAGGCATCTCCTTGAGTATAAAAGGAATGACGGCAGCCGACATTCCAAATGTTTTGGCCAGTAATCATATCATCACTCATCAATCCCAAAACATTCCCCACTCTCTCTCTAACTTTCTCTCTCTAAAAATCCAAAACACACCATCATCCTCCCTCATTTCTTGAAGACCAAATGGCAGCATCATTGCACATCATCGGCAGCTAGTAAACACCATTGAGGAGCTTCATCTTTTCTATTCTACACACATTTTCACTCTCGATTCAAACTGGTTAGTTTACAATCTTTTATATGATGATAATATGTAGTAAAGATGCTAACTTGATGAATGATTTGAGTGTTAAATGATACAGATAGCATAACTTGTTTGTGTCTTGCTGTTGTGTGATGTTGATGCATGATTAATAGGTGTTTTTGATGTACATGATAATAACTTTTCCTGCAAATCTTAATGATGTTTCTAAATTGAATGTTTGTGAAGTTTAATAGGTTGATTTGGGATTCATCTTGATTTAATGAGAAATCCTGCATGTTAATAATGATTTTGATTTGATGTTACAATGAATGTTGTTATTGTGCTAATGAAACGGTGTTGGATGATGATGTATTATTATAAGTTAAATCTGTTTTGATGGATGGTAGGATGGTGAAACCCTGATGATCTATTTGAATAATCCAACAATATTTGAAATTTTGTGCCTTTGATCTGATTTAGGGTTTGAACGTGTAAATTTAGTGTTGTTGGATTTTGAATGATTTATGCTGAATCAGATAGAGGTTTATGAGGTTCCGACTGAGATTATCAGTCAAAACCTGTCCTGTTACGACTCCAGATCTTTCAGTTCCAACTCGAAACGGGACTCTACACATACCAAAGGACTCGAAACCTATCCGGTTGCGAGTTGAGACCTCTTTGATTCCGACTCAAAGAATGACTCGAAACCTTGGGGTTTCGACTGATGTTTTGTGAATCGAAATCTCTCGGTTCCGACTCATGATCTATTGATTTCAAGTCGGGAGCCCATGGTTCCGACTGATGTTTTCTTATCTTGTCCCACTCAAAACACACATTCATTTGGGCCGTGCACTAGTTACTGGACACACTTGGGCTTTTGGTATAACTCTAACTATGGTCCATATGCTCTACATGTTACATGTTACGTGATGATTAAATTTCCATGCAACTTGATATATATATATATATATATATACGCATAAGGTATATGTGGGTTATTTGTACACAAACCTAATAACAATGGTAACCATAATAGGACATGATTGACCATACTAACTCAAGTAAAAATAACCTGCATAGCAAACCGAGGTGAGTTCAGAACCCTTTTCTAAAAGCAAGCGTTCCCGGTGGTTGGGAAACGAGACGAAAAACACTTTCCCCTTTTGTGGGATACAGACTACATTATCTCCTTGTGTGGGATACGGGTGATATTTTCCCCTTATGTGGGACAATCAGTTAATTGCTATTTATATTAGATGCAACAAGCGTACAAAACAAAACTCTATCACGGAAGTCCCCACTTACTATACCGATTAGTCGCCTGGCCTGGCGAACAGGTTATTAGTTGATAGCGCTATTAGGTCTCACCAACCTCACACCGTGCCTGGATAGGATCGGGCGTGAACTAATAGACTCTGGCAAACCGTCAATGATGATAGACATTGACAAATGGGGCACAATGAAACATATGATCGCTAAGTGTTCGGTATTACGCCGTTTAGTAGCTTACTTATGGGGTGGCTTCCCATGGCATGATATAAATGAGTAACTTAACAACTTAAACAAGTTTTTATGGAATTAGAACTGGACAACTCGTGAACTCGCCAACTTTATGTTGATACCCTACTGCATGCTTTGTAGGTACCCAGTGATAGCTAGAACTTGTAGCTTGGGAGTGTAGTGGACGTATTAACCCGTGTTGGGTTTCTCTATAATAACCTTGAACTTGGAACTGTTATTTGAACTATTTAACTTTTTCTCCCGCTACTATCTTTGAACGTTGTTTTAAACTTAAGACTTTAGACTTGAACTTTATTAGTCACTAATCGTATTGGTTTGGTGAAATTGTTTTATTATTATAATTGTTCAATATGATTGGTGGCTTGATCCTGGTCAGTCGCACGCCTCGAGGTAGTACTCCGCATGTGGAATTTGAGGGTGTGACAGATTGGTATCAGAGCCATTTGTTTTAGTGATATCGGTTTTAAAAAGAGAGTCTTTGTTGTGAAAAACCAGACTATAACCCGTTTTGTATCAAGCAACTCGCAACGACACTACACTCCAAGTGCAAGGCTCAACACTTTAATTTCATAGCTCGGGCATGTGTTTACTTGTTACTTGATCGGTGCATATGTGATGTTATATGTACTAGTATGCTTAGTTATATATAAATATATATGTATATATATGTGTGAACTTGTGTGCAATGGTCAATCCTCCTGCTACTTATTCTATTCTTACGACACTACGACGTCATTCTCATACTGTATTTTCTGGATATGAAGACAATGAGTGGACGCGGAAGAGGCAACGTTAACCTGAATCAGGATCTGCTAATGAACCTGATCAACACTGTGGCTATGACTTTTGCAGCCCATTCTGGTGGTAAACTAGTCGTTCTAGGATGCTTAGATCCTACTCTCGTACCGTTTTAATCGTTCTCAAATCTGTTCATTTCGTGTTGCACGACAGGACAACCTGCACATCCTCAACCACGTGTTTGCACTTTCAAAACTTTCATGGATTGCAAACCTCTCCCTTTCAATGGCATTGAAGGTGCCATAGGTCTTCTACACTGGATCGAGAAGGTCGAATCTATGTTCGCTGTGTGCGAATGTCCTGTCACTAACTGGGTGAAGTTTGCTACAGGCACTTTGGAAGGAAATGCACTTTCTTGGTGGAAAGCACAAGTTCAGATGCTTGGATTGGCGACTGCTAACGCCACTACTTAGGATGACTTCAAGAATCTGATCAAGGAAGAGTACTGTCACAGGGATGACATCCACAAGCTCTAGAATGAGTACTACGAGCTTAAGATGGTTTGATCAGAAATCGAGACATATACTAAACGATCCAACGACTATGTTGCTCTTTGCCCCAACATGTCTTAGCCTGCTTACCAAAGAATTAAGCTTTACCTCAAGGGTCTGGTTCCTGAAATTCAAAGTCTGGTGACTTCGGCTAATCTCACCACGATCTAGCAAGTTATTCATTTAGCTCACCATCTCACTGATCAAGCTGTAGAGCAGAGCAAGCTGCCCAAACGAATCAGCGCTACTACTGAAACTTCTAGTGATAACAAGCGCAAATGGGATGGCAACGAAGGCAAGGATGCAAACCCCACTCAAGCCCCAACTCAGCAAAGGAAGGTTGAAAACAACAAAGGCCTGCAACAGCAGGGTGGTTACCAAGGAAACCGACCCAAGTGCAACAAGTGTAACCGACATCACAATGGACCATGTGCAAGGAATCAGTGTTAGCGATGCAACAAGATGGGGCACGAGGCTAAGGACTGTAGAAGCCCATACCCAGCAAAGCAAAACTAGCCACAACAACAATAGCAACAGCAACAACAAAGGATGCTAACAGTGCGTAGCATTAGGGCACATGAAGAAGAATTGTCCTCAGTTGAATCAGAATCGCAACAACAACAACCAAGGTACCAGAAAAACAACAACAATGGTGACAACGATGTGAGGGAAAGAACATTCGTGATACGCGCTGGTGAAGTAAGGAATGATCCCAACGTTGTGGCGGGTAAGTTTCTACTTGATGATCGTTATGTTTCTATACTATTTGAGACTGGAGCCACTGCTAGTTATGTATCCCTATGTATAAGTAAGACGCTTAAGCCTACGCCAGCACCTTTAGACACCAAGCACGTAGTCGAACTAGCTAATGGTGGAAACATCGAGGCCTCACACGTTATCAACAATTGTAAACTCGTACTATCTGGTCAAACCTTCCTCGTCAATCTCTTTCTTATCATCCTTGGAAGCTTCGACGTTGTAATTGGAATGGATTGGTTATCCAAACATCGAGCAGAAATACTCTGTCAAGAGAAAGTCATTCGTATTCCTCGTTCTTTTAGTGAACCACTTATTGTTCAGGGCGACAAAAGTGGTGCTGTCACAGGCATCATCTTGTTCTTAAAATCTCAAAAGTGTTTGCAAAAGGGCCATACCGCTATTCTAGCACCCGTTAGTGACACCCAAGAGAAAGAAAGAAGGATTGAAGATTTTCCCATTGTACGCGACTTTCCTGAGGTATTTCTTGAATAATTACTTAGTCTACCGCCTCATCGTCAAGTTGAATTTCAAATCGAGCTAACCCCTTGAGCGGCACCCATAACTCGTGCAACCTATCGAGTAGCCCCCGCCGATCTAAAGGAATTATCTATGCAGCTGTATGAACTATTGGATAAAGGTTTTATTCGTCCGATCTCGTCACCATGGGGAGCACCTGTACTGTTTGTCCTGAAGAAAGACGGCACTTTTCGCATGTGCATCAATTATCGTGAGCTGAACAAAGTTACTGTCAAGAACCGCTACCTACTTCCCCGTATCGACGACTTGTTCGACCAGTTGCAAGGGTCAAGCTATTATTCCAAAATTGATCTACGATCAGGCTACCATCAGTTGAGAGTCCAGGATGAGGACGTCTCTAAAACAGCCTTCCGAACTCGTTATGGTCACTACGAATTCCTTGTTATGCCTTTTGGGATGACAAACGCACCTGCGGTTTTCATGGATCTCATGAACCGTGTTTACAAATCGTATCTTGACAAATTCGTGATCGTAGTCATCGACGACATCCTGATCTACTCGAGGAACTGAGAAGAACACGAGCATGATCTACGTCTTATTTTAGAACTCCTTCACAACGAACAACTCTACGCCAAGTTCTCGAAATGCGACTTTTGGTTCGCGAAGTCCATTTCCTTGGACACATGGTCAATGAAGCTGGGATTCATGTTAATCCAGCCAAGATTGACTCTATCAAGAACTGGCCTACACCTAAGACTCCAACCAAAATCCGTCAATTCTTGGGATTGGTGGGATACTATCGTAGATTCGTCGAGGGAATCTGGAAGATTGCTCAACCCCTTACAACTCTTACCTAGAAGGGTATCGCTTACAATTGGGACAATGCTCAGGAGTCTGCATTTCAGAAGCTAAAGGAGAAACTCTATAGTGCTCCTATTATCTCGTTACCTGAAGGCACTAACGATTTTGTTGTCTACTGTGATGCGTCTATTCAGGGACTTGGTTGCATGTTGATGCAATGCGAGAAAGTCATATCGTACGCCTATCGATAACTCAAGATCCACGAACGGAATAACACAACACACGATTTGGAACTAGGAGTGGTAGTATTCGCACTCAAGATAAGGAGACCTTACTTGTACGGTACCAAGTGCACGATTTACACCGACCACAAGAGTCTCCAGAACATACTGGACTAGAAGGAGACATTACTTGTACGGTACCAAGTGCACGATTTACATCGACCACAAGAGTCTCCAGCACATACTGGACCAAAAGGAGTTGAACATGCGGCAACGCCGGTGAGTCGAACTCCTAAACGACTACGAATGCGCAATTAAATATCATCCTGGCAAGGCAAACATTGTGGTTGATGCCCTCAGCAGGAAAGAAACCAAACCTAAGCGTGTTCATGCTTTACAACTTACTATTCATTCCAATCTGCCTAACCAAATCTGAAACACTCAAGTTGAAGCACTGAAAGCGGAGAAGCTTCTATCCGAATCCATGCGGGGCATGGAAAAGCATCTTGAACTCAAGGACGATGGCATACGCTATTTCATGAAATGTATTTGGGTTCCATCTTACGGAAATCTTCGAGAACTTATGATGGACGAAGCACACAAGTCTCGCTACTCGATACATCTAGGTTCAGACAAGATGTATCACGATCTCAAGACTTTGTACTGGTGGCCTAACATGAAAGCTATTATCGCTAAGTACATTAGCAAATGCTTGACTTGTGCTAGAGTCAAGATCAAATACCAAAAACCATCAGGACTACTACAGCAACCAAAGTTTCCGACATGGAATGGGAGCAGTTTTCCATGGATTTCGTAACTAGCTTGCCAAGGTCACAAAGTGGAAACGATACCATTTGGGTGATTGTAGACCGTTTAACAAAGTCTGCTCATTTCCTCATGATAAAGGAAACCGAAAAGTTCTCGAAACTTGCAGCCATCTAGTTGAAGGAAGTAGTTGCTAGGCACAGAGTGCCAACTTCTATCATCTCCGATCGTGGCCCATGTTTTACATCTAGTTTGTGGTAGACTACACACAAATCCTTTGGCTCACAGTTAGACATGAGCACCGCTTATCACCCGCAGACTGATGGTCAAACTAAACGTACCATCCAAACACTCAAAGACATGCTCAGAGCATCTGTTATCGATTTTGGAAACAAGTGGGAATGGCACCTACCCCTGGTAGAATTCTCTTACAACCAGCATTCACGTAGCACCATTTGAGGCATTGTACGGTCGTAAATGTCGGTCACCTTTATGTTAGCACCATTTGAGGCATTGTACGGTCGTAATTACCGGCCCGGAACTTGTACTTGACACAACGGATAAGATTGCCTAAATCAGAAAACGCATTGCGGTGGCTCGAGACATTCAGAAAAGCTACACTGATAAGCGTAGAAAACCTCTAGAATTCCAGGTCGGGGACCCGGTTCTATTAAAAGTTTCACCTTGGAAAGGTGTGGTACGTTTTGGAAAAAGGGGCAAGCTTAATCCACGATACATTGGACCGTTTGAAATTACCGAGACGATCAGTAAGGTAGCGTATAGACTGAACCTGCCTGAAGAGCTGGGTGCGGTACATAACGTTTTTCACATATCGAATCTGAAGAAGTGTCTGTCAGATAAAACGCTTATCGTTCCTTTTAAGGAACTCACTATCGATGATCAGTTACGCTTCATAGAAGAACCAGTTAAGATCATGGATCGAGTTCGTTGGAACTCGCGCCGTGGCCCAGAGTTTACCTGGAAATGGGAAGACCAGATGATGTGCAGGTATCCCCAGTTGTTCACAAACAAAACTCCCAGCACTAAGGCTACAGCTGAATTTCGGGACGAAATTCCAAACCAACAGGGGGATGATTTGACACCCCGCGAAAACGTTTAAACATAATAGCTTGTCAGTGGTTACGCTCTAAATTTCGGGACGAAGTTTCCTTGAACTTAGGGATAATGTGACAGTTCGGGTTTTCCCTGCACGATCCTTTGATGTGATAAAGTTATGTGAAAAATGTGTAAACGAAAATGATATTATTGTTGTTTGAATCAATGTGTGAATGTGTGTATATGAGTGAAAATTAATTATATCGGTATAATTACTGTTTAAAATGGCACATGAAAGGAACACAGCCGCACACCAAAATGATCCACACACCCCTCTCGGACTCGCACAACCTCCTTGGTCCCGTGCACCCCTCTTTGCTGGACAAATGGGTCATGTATACACGACGTGACCCAACACCTCGAGCCGACTCAAAACCCTAGAAAGCCACACACACTAGGTTTTGCGGCATCTCCTTGAGTATAAAAGGAATGATGGCAGCCGACATTCCAAATGTTTTGGGCAGCAATCATTTCATCACCCATCAATCCCAAAACATTCCCCTCTCTAACTTTCTCTCTCTAAAAACCCTAAATCACACCATCATCCTCCCTCTCTTCTTGAAGACCCAACGGCAGCAACATTGCTCATCATCGACAGCTAGTAAACACCATTGAGGAGCTTCATCTTTTCTATTCTACACACATTTTCACTCTCAGTTCAAACCGGTTAGTTTACAATCTTTTATATGATGATAATATGTGGTAAAGATGCTAACTTGATGAATGATTTAAGTGTTAAATGATACGGATAGCATAACTTGTTTGTGTCTTGCTGTTGTGTGATGATGATGCATGATTAATAGGTGTTTTTAATGTCCATAATAATAACTTTTCCTGCAAATCTGAATGATGTTTGTAAAAGAAATGTTTGTGAAGTTTAATAGAATGATTTGGGATTCATCTTGATTTAATGAGAAATCCTGCATGTTAATAATGATTTTGATTAGATGTTACAATGAATGTTGTTATTGTGCTAATGAAACAGTGTTGGATGATGATGTATTATTATAAGTTAAATCTGTTTTAATGGTTGGTAGGATGGTGGAACCCTGATGATCTGTTTGAATAATCCAACAAAATTGGAATTTTATGCCTTTGATCTGATTTAGGGTTTGAACGTGTAAAATAAGTGTTGTTGGATTTTGAATGATTTATGCTAAATCAGATAGAGGTTTATGAGGTTTTGACTGAGATTACGAGTCGAAACCTGTTTGGTTGCGACTCCAGATCTTTTGGTTCCAACTCGAAATGGGACTCCACACACACCAAAGGACTCGAAACCTATTCGGTTGCGAGGCAAGACCTCTTTGATTCCGACTCAAAGCATGACTCGAAACCTTGGGGTTTTGACTGATTTTTTGTGAATCGAAATCTCTAGGTTCCGACTGATGTTTTGTGGAAAACAAACAGGTGCGTAAATGACATAGGAAGTTATGGAGTCGGAAGATTAGTCCAAAAAGAAAACGGGTGTATCCTGAAATGTCCCACTGACAACACACACTCATTTGGGACTAGTTACTGGACACACTTGGGCTTTTGGTACAACACTAACTATGGCCCATATGCTCTACATGTTACATGTTACGTGATGATTAAATTTGCATGCAACTTGATATATATATATATATATATATATGCGTAGGGTATATGTGTGTTATTTGTACACAAAGCTAATAACAATGGTAACCATAATAGGACGTGATTGACCATACTAGCTCAAGTAAAAATAACCTGCCAAGCAAACCGAGGTGAGTTCACAACCCTTTTCAAAAAGCATGCGTTCCCGGTGGTTGGGAAACGGGACGAAAAACACTTTCCCCTTGTGTGGGATACATACTACATTATCTCCTTGTGTGAGATACAGGTGATGTTTTTCCCTTGTGTGGGACGATCAGTTAATACTATTTATATTAGATACAACAAGCGTACTAAACGAAACTCTATCACGGAAGTCCCCACTTACTATACCGATTAGTCGCCTAGCCTGACGAACGGGTTATTAGTTGATAGCGCTATTAGGTCTCACCAACCTCACACCGTGTCTGGATAGGATTGGGCATGAAGTAATAGGCTATGGTAAACCGTCAATGATGATAGACATTGACAAACGGGTCTCAACGAAACATGAGTTCAGTATGTGTTCGGTATTATACAGTTTAGTAGCTTACTTATGGGGTAGCTCTCCATGGCATGATATAAATGAGTAACTTAACAACTTAAACAAGTTTTTATGGAATTAAAACTGGACAACTCGTAAACTCGCCATCTTTATGTTGATACCCTACTGCATGCTTTGCAGGTAACCAGTGATAGCTGGAGCTTGTAGCTTGGGAGTGTAGTGGACGTATTAACCCATGTTGGGTTTCTCAATAATAACCTTGAACTTGGAACTGTTATTTGAACTATTTAACTTTTGCTTCCGCCGCTATCTTTGAACATTGTTTTAAACTTAAGACTTTGGACTTGAACTTTATTAGTCACTAATCGTATTGGTTTGGTGAAATTATTTTATTATTATAATTGTTCAATATGATTGGTGGCTTGATGCTGGTCATTCGCATGCCTCGCGGTAGTACTCCGCATGTGGAATTTGAGGGTGTGACATGTCGCATGTTCAACTCTTTCTGATCAAAAAAGTGCTGAAGGCTCTTGTGATCGGTAAAAATAGTGCATTTAGTACCGTACATGTAATGCCTCCAGATTTTTAGTGCAAAAACAACAGCTCCCAACTCCAAGTCGTGAGTCATGTAATTCTTCTCGCGAACCTTCAACTGTCTAAAAGCATAGGCTATCACTTTCTCGTGTTGCATCAAAACGCAACCGAGACCTTGAATAGAAGCATCAGAGTACACCACGAAGTCGTCTGTACCGTCGGGTAATGACAATATCGGTGCACTACAGAGTTTTTGTTTCAAAAGCTGGAAGGCTTTCTCCTGATTCGCTCCCCACGAATAAGTTACACCTTTCTGAGCTAAAGTGGTAAGAGGTTGAGCGATTTTTGAGAATCCCTCAATAAATCTGCGATAGTACCCCGCGAGACCAAGAAATTGTCGCACATCCGTAGGAGTCTCAGGTGTCGCCCAATTCCTGATAGAATCAATCTTTGCTGGGTCTACGTGTATTCTCGACTCTTTGACCACGTGACCAAGGAAGTGGACTTCTCGAATCCATAAATCACACTTGGAGAATTTCGCGTAAAGTTGTTCCTTCCTCAGGAGTTCCAAGATAAGACGTAAGTGTCGTTCATGATCCTCTTTGCTCTTAGAATAGATTAGAATGTCATCGATAAACACAATGACAAAGTCATCAACATACGGTTTGCATACACGGTTCATGAGATCCATGAAGACCGCAGGTGCGTTAGTTATCCCAAATGGCATGACCAAAAACTCGTAGTGGTCGCACATCGTTTGGAAGGCGGTTTTGGGAACATCTTCCTCTCGGACCCTCATCTGATGATAACCCGATCTTAAATTGATTTTCGAATAAAAGCTTGAACCTTATAGCTGGTCAAATAAATCGTCAATGCTAGGTTGAGGATAACGGTTCTTGGCCGTCACCTTGTTGAGCTCGCGATAATCGACACACATGCGAAAAGTCCTGTCTTTCTTCTTCTCAAATAGGACTAGGGCTCCCCATGAGGAAGAACTAGGTAGGATAAAACCTCTATCCAACAGTTCTTGGAGTTGATTCGACAGTTTTTGCAATTCCCCTGGTGCAAGACGATAAGGAGCACGAGAAATCGGAGCTACTCCTGGCGTAAGTTCGATCTGGAATTCCACTTGTCTCTATGGAGGTAGTCCTGGAAGTTCCTCGGGAAACACCTCTGAAAGTCACGAACGACTAGAATGTCTTCGATCTTCTTTTCCTCAGACTGAGTATCGGTAATAAGAGCTAGAATAGTAGTTCCGTATGCACTTCTGGGCTTTCATAGCTGAAATGATGCCAACCGTGGAACCACTCCGATTACCTTGAACAGACAGTGAATCTCCACTAGGGAGAGGAATACGGATGACTTTCTCTTTACAGAAAATTTCAGCTCGGTGTTTAGACAACCAGTCCATACCGACGACTACATCAAAGCTACCTCGAGTAACGGGAAGAAGGTCAATGTCAAACAGTTGACCTAGAAGATCGAGTTTGCACCCAACATGGACATGAGATGCTTCTATTGGCTTACAATCAGCCAATTCTATAATATGCTTGGTTTCGAGAGGTGCCGGGGTCGATCCTAACAGTCTACTAAATTTCAAGGACACGTAACTCCAATCAGCACTGGAATCGAATAAAACAGAGGTGAAAAGATTGTTCACAGAAAACGTACCGGGTACGACGTTGCCATTGTTCCTGGCGTCATCGGCTACAATAGTGAGTGCCCATCCACGAGCACTATTTCCACCATTGTTACCAATGTTGTTGTTGTGGTTCCCAGCGTTGTTGTTATTATTGTTGTTCCCATTGTTGTTGTTCTGTTTCAACTGTGGCAATCCTTCTTGAAGTGACCCTCACTTCCAAACGGGAAGCATCCCTTCTGATTACCCTGATTTTGTTGTGGTTGTTGCCTCTGTTGTTGCTACGGCTGTTGCTGTTGCTGCTGTCGCTATTTCAGGAATGGAGCTCTGTAGTCTTTCGCCATATGGCCCACCTTGTCACACCTTTGACAGGTTCGGGTGCACTGGACGTAGTTATGGTAGTTGCACTTATTGCACTTACACTGCTTGCCTGCGTAAGAACCCTAATTCTTATTGTTGTTTTGGTTCTGATTTGAAGAGGAAGACTAGTTGAAGATGTGATTGTTGCTGTTGTCAGCCTTCTTCTGTTGCTGACTTGAGTTGAAAGCCTTGTCCAAATCATTCCACTTATGTTTGTTGTAGGCAGCAGGAGTGGTCGCAGCACCACGCTCAGGTAGTGATCCCCGTTTGACTTCTTGATAAGTAATCTTATGGGCTAGGTGGGTAATCCGTGGTAAGTTATCAAGATTCGCCGCAGTAACCATACACTTGATTTATGGCGCCAAACCATTGATATACAACTCAATCCTCATGTAGGGCGGGTTCTATAAGTTGGGACACATGTTTGCAAGCTCATGAGAACGCTTCGTATAAGTTTCAATTTCCGATCCCACCATCTTCAGATGATAATACTCGTTTTCTAACATTTGAATCTGATCATGAGGATAGTACTCCTCCTGCATCAATTCCTTGAAATCATCCCAAGTAGTAGCATTTGCCATTTCAATCCCAAGCATCTGAACTTGGGCGTTCCACCAAGTTAAGGCACCATCCTCCAGTGTGCCTGAAGCAAACTTCACCCTGTCCCCAGCCGGACAGTTAAACATAGAAAATGCCGATTCAGCCTTCTCAAACCAACGAAGAAGCCCCACCGCTCTTTCAGTTCCATTGAAAGTTTGTGGCTTGCAATCCATGAATGCCTTGAAAGTACAGACGCGCGGATTGTTCTGATTCTGATTCATGTGTTGACCTGATGGTGAAAGAATGTAGAACGTACGAATGAGAGTTTGAGTATGCGAATAAAGAACAAGAATCATCTTGTTGTAAGTGTCGTACCAGCCAGTTGAGCTGCTAAAGCCTCAGCCACACGCGTATTGATGAGATCCGTCAACTCTGCCTGAGTCATGACGATATTGCCACGTCTACCGCCGCGGCTACCACCGCGTCCACCACGTCCACTCATGATTCTGCATCCACAAGAAGAGTCGAAAGAGTAAGGATCACGATTGAATAGAAGCCAATCATCGATGTGACTTCCATAGATTGTTGAATCCCCAATTATGTCGGATAATGGGTCAGAATCCTTTCACACTTGCTAAGCCTCACTGGGACTCACATGCACCCCAAATTATTATTACGTGTGCACCGGTAATGATAATGTGCTTTGCGTGTTCATCTCAGTTCCTCCTAATTTACGTCAAAAGATCCTCTGATTCGAGTGTTGAAAGCTAAGATGTCGTTAAAACGATAAGGATCGCGAAGTTTTAAAGATGCTATAATACTGTGTATGCAACTATATGCAATGCAATGTGTACGTGTATGCTAGATGTATAATGTATACAGTAAGTAAAAACGAACCTTGCAATCTGGAGCGGAGTGTCATGGTCGCTTTCGGAACTGATTTGGTTATAGTCGAGTTTTACAAAAACGTTTTAAAACCTAGTTCACTATAACCAGTGGCTCTGATACCAAACTATCACACCCTCAAAATACCGCATGCGGAATCCACCGCGAGGCGTGTGACGTACCAAGATCTGGCCACTAATCACATTGAACTACTAAAAAAAATAAATACGAAATCTGAATTCAATATGAAAAGTGCAAATCAACATCTGTTTTACACAAGTTTACGTTAAGTAGAAGCATTGGATATTGTTCTAAGTATTCAAAATCAAATTGTTCTTAAAGCATAGCATAACATTAATGATTTAACAAACAATATGACCCATGGCATCCTCAAATCCCCCGATTGCAAGATTCGTTTCATGAATACACCTAACGACCTGCAAGCATGTAGGAAAAGTGTATCAGCATAAAGCTGGCGAGTTCACAGTTTTGTTTACTGAAAATCATGTAAGTGTTTAGTTTAAAGACATGTTACGAATAATAAACTCTGTACCGATTGATTGTTCGTTTTTGGTGCCCTCATCATTGTCTATCATCATTGATCAAATGTTTAAGGTCATTAGTTCACGTCCGTCCTCCCAGGTACGGTGTGAGGTTTGTCAAGCCTAATAGCACTATCAACTAATACCCCGTTGCCTCTCAGGCAACTAGCTCGGTATGTAAGTAAGGACTTTTGTGATAGAGTTCGAGTTTATTTACTAACATCGAAATTAAACCAAAATCAGTTAAAAGTATTTCTCCCAGGAGTATTAGTTTGTTTTTCCCCCCGGGATGCATGCTTGTGAAAGAGTAGTGAACTCACCTTAGTTTGCTTGGTATAATAGCGTGCCTTTAGACGTTAAGTGTTAGGTCCGTTACATGCGACCTATTGTACATTAAATATAAGTACGTGCATGTAGGGTTATGCAATACCCTAATGTCCAAACAACTCGGTGCTTGTGTGATCAGGTTATCAGGTTTATCATATAATAACATTCAGTGATCATGGATGTAAGTTTACAGGTTCTGGCCATTAGAATAAACACAAGTGCAGACCATGTAAACCTTCAATAAGTGCAGATCATATAAGGTTCCATAAGTGCGGATTATGTAGGATTTAACATATGTGGACACAATAAAAGTTTCTAAGTGTGGACACCTTTAATATATATACATATATGCGGACATATTAACACTTAATTAAATGTGAAGATATGGTTTAACCCACCAGTACAGATCCTTTGAAGTTACACAAGTGCGGATTGCATTGAAACTCATTAAATGCGGATCCCTATAAAGCAACTAAGTGCGGGTGGTAGGTTATGTATTAAATGCAGATGGCATACAAGTCCCTAAGTGCGGATACCTAGAATGATTCTTAAGTTTAGATAAGATAACCTCAACTATGTGTGGACTATTTCAACTTAAATTATTGTGGATGCCTTTGAAATTACATATGTGCAGACTATTTAAGGATTACATATAGGAACTTAACATCAACAACATTTGTGGATCCCTTTTAATCAGGTTAAGTGCGGACATAAGGGTTTATTTATGTGCAGACCCCTTATGAATGTTAACAAATACGGACAGTTAAAGTAATATTACAAGTGCAGACATTTGAACCAAATAACAAGTATGGACACTTGGTTTTTAACAAGTACGGACACTTGTGACTTCATGACGTGAGGTCGAAGTGTCAATCAAATTTAATCCAATTACTACTAATAGTTAGCGGTAAGTGGGTATCAAACACAGGGAGTTTATGGAATTTGAGTTAACTAAAATGGTTTACTAAATAACTAGATTAAGCTAAATTGCAATAAAAGTAAAATCAGAATTTGGAGTGTTTGGTTTTAGAAACTGATATTAATTATTTAGATTGCAAAAGAAAGATTTGGTTTGTAAACAGTTTAAGAAGATAGTGATCATCCCGAGTTTCAGGTTTTAAGTGACAATCAAGGTTAATATTCAACTGGAAAGAACCACATAGACATGGCTCATGCAAAATCAATTGTTTGTGATGAAAGGGAACTAAGTACTCAGATTCCTAGAATGCGAGGTTGTTACCCGATGATCAATTAACATATATCCAACCCCTAATCCCTCCCATGATATCTTGATTGCCAACGACACTAAGAATGTATGGTTTAGAATTATAAGCAAACAAACATTAACAATTTACAAACAATCAATCAAACACCATAATAAACTAAACAACAAATGCAAAGTCTATTATTCCAGAAATTCAAGAACAAAACATGATTATCACAAGCAAACCTTACATTCGAGATGATCCCTAATGAAATTTAGCCACTCTTGCCTTGGGAAATCATCATCACACAAGTGTCAATGTTCATAGAAATTAAAAACACCAACAAACTGTTTAGGAATTGTCTCTAGCCAAGAAGAACACCAAAGTTCGCCTGGAAACTACTCTGAAACCAAATGGTATGATTGGAGAGCAAAAGACACCATAAAACCAATTAAAATGGGCAGTAACACTTTTTCGTTGGTCAGCGCCGAAAGCTACAGCGCCTGCCCTAGCCTACGACGGCTATGAAACTCCTACGGCAGACTGATACTGGACTACGCCGATAACAAGATCAGCAAATTGCCATAACCTACGGTGCCAGCTGTAGGCTACGGCGCCGCCTGGAAGTGCCTCCTTTGTTCTTTCTCAACTCTTCATTGCTCCACTTTGTTTCCGCAAGATGTGAACTCCCATCCAAGCATCATAAGACCACTTATTTATGCTCCTTTTCACCTGAAACACCAAACATACTGTAGTTACCAAGTTCCAACAATTAACTGAATTAAGCATGAGATGTGTATCTTTTTGTATCATTTAAGGGTTGTCCAACGGACCACCCGTCACATCCCCACACTTAACCGTTGCTTGTCCCATGCAACCCGTTCATACAAAACACAATTTAACAAGCGATCAAGTACAAATCAAGCATCCAAATATCCTCATTTACTAGCTTTTTCTTAAAACCGCACATAACACACCCCTCACAATAACTCTCCTCTAGGTGACAAGTAATAACTAGCAAAGATAAGCTAGATCGCACTTAAAGCAAACGGGTGGTTGCACAACAATAAGCTTATAGTTAAATCGGTCCTTCCCCTAAATAATTTTCTAAACATGCACATGAATCAAAAGGACTTAGAGGTTGTAACATGGCTAGGCAAATGGGTAGGAAATGGAAATATATATGCAAGGTAGCTAACGATTCAACCCGGTCTTTATTTTTAACTAAATATAACATAAACAACTATATAAAAACGATCTCATTCATTTTTTTTTTCATTTTTCATTGTTTTTTCTCTTTTTTTTCATATATTTTTTTAACAAGACTAAACATAACGAAATAAACATACTAATACAATATGCAACACTAATAGACCGGGTTAAATACGGGTTAATATTTAGAGAAACAAGGCACATGTTACAAATGATCGGCTTCAAGCTCAAATGGGCTACTAAAGTCCAAACCCCCGCCCTTCTTACTACCATGCTCATATATCTAACTTATGAGGTCCAACCCCCTAAATCCCATACTCACACTCACCATGACGAGGCTACCTAATTACCCTTATCCTCTTCACATGCATATCAAGCTAGGCCTCAAACTACATTCAAACACAAGTTCTAATGCACCCCCACCCTGTTGCCACTCTCATCAAGAAAAAATATATTCTAATAAATCCAAAAAGTGGCTCAAACTCTCACCAAGAGAAGGGGTATACGGGTTGCCGGTGTGTCATGCGGTTTAATACTTAAATGTTCAATTTTGGACCATTTTTCGTTTGATTTTTTTAAAGATTTCACAATTTTTCAAAATTTCCCATCATCCCACACTTGGGATACATTGTCCCCAACGTATGGTTTTGAAGGGAAGATCGCTTAAACCAAAACAACACCAACTTATGCTTCTCTACTCAAATCCCAAAATTTCTTTTTGTTTTTTTTATTATATTCTGATTATTTAAAACACCACCATTCTTTCACAACCCATCAACTAACGTATCAAAACACCACCCATCCACCCAACCATAAACATAAACATGAATATATATGAAAATGTACAAGATGAGATAGAACACAACCTGATCAATAATATCTCAGTTGAGGAGGCCCGAAGATGGATGTCATAACATCCGCGAACTCTCCAAATCCAAACAAACCACTGCTACTACCACCTTGATCTTCTCCTTGACCAGCTTGTTGGCTACCCATACCCGTATGTGGATCCACCCACTAAGAATGATGCAATGGTGGGGTGGGATATGTGACACTACCATCATAAGGTGGTAGGGTAGAGTAGTCTACAATTGGCGGGTCGGCTACAACCGGTTGGCCCGAATGCCAAGCATCATGCATACGTCTTTGCCAGTCGTCAAGGTAGCGGTTGTTCATCTCTTCATCATGAGCATACATGTGGGCTCGATTCCATTTCTCCTGTCGATCATAGTTTTGCTTTAAAGCTCTTTCCATGCTCGCTCCCATGTACGTTTGGTGATCAAAGAGCATCTGGCTTGAATCGGGCCAATAAACAAACGTGGGTGGACGCCTTCTTTCAACCACTTCCTCCATAGTACCAGAGTGAGCCCAATATTGGTCATACGGCTGCTGTGCATAGTCGAATGCACTCCCAACATACCCAGATTGGGTTCCTCCTCTTTGAACACCCCCACTTGGCCCGGCTCCACCCATTTCCACATCCACATTAAACGTATCCTCTCTATAATCATCATCCCCACTCGGGACTTCCTCATCTGTTTCCGGTTTGTCGGCTTCCCCTGGTCGTAATGGCCGGGCATCCGAATTCAATGCCCACCATCTTTACCCGTCGCTCTTCAACATGTGATACCGCTCCGATTCTTTGTATTCCCAACTGGGTCCCAAATTCATCACATTGAACGGTTTAAATTTCTTGTAAGACCCGTTATCCTCCGGTCCAATCGCCCTGTAAAACTTTAACAACGCGGTTATCAACCTACAGTGCGGGATGATCTTCCTTCCCCCACTGTTTCGACCAATCCAAATATTGTTCAACAATAAAAACCAGAAAGGGACAAGCGGAGACCCATTCAACAGCATATACAGAACCAGCACTTCAGCAAACCTCACCTCAACTTTGTCACGCCGCCGCGGGATGATGTTTTGTGTACAAACCACCAACACAATTTGGCTTCTATCCTCAAATTCCTCCTATAAAGCTTCCCACTTGTGGTTCCCGGTAGAAATAGATAATCTTCCTAGGAAAGATGTATTGATTTTCCGGTTTACTATCGAACTTTGCTATTCTCCGCAAGGAATCGTAGGACATCTCGACATCTATGTTGTTAACCGTTCCAATGAGCTTCATCTTTGAGGGGGCTTTAAATGGAGGATATCTAAGAGTGGTCCACTCTAGAATTTCAACATCTTACAAGGTCTTACTCTCCCCATCATAGCTCTTTAAGGCGGCTTCCCATCCTAACGCCTTGAACTTATCGGTGATCCCAAATGGTCCGAAATCGCTTTCTCTTACATCCTTTTCACAAATGAATGCTTCCTTGCGTTGTTGCAAATCGTTCATTTGGTCATGAAACAACTCTGTCTGCCATTCACTGGGTTGATCTAATAATGAACCGGATGTCCACTTCGGCTTGGGAGCCCTTGGTGGTGCGTCTTCCTCCAGGTCCGGATCACCTACCCGAATCAACCTCCTTCGTTTCTGTTGAGCTTCAGCTTCTGGTTGGCTCGAAGAGCCTGTTGCTTCTTTACCTTTGCTCTTTCCTGTTCGACCCGTTACCTTTGCTTTGAAGATGATGAGAATAACAAGAACTTCAAGCTAAGCAAAAACCCACTAAAATCCCCAAATTTTTGAATCCTTGATGTCAAAAATTGACCACCATAATAGAGGAATCTTCGAAATGCAACCACAAATCTGGAATCCTTGCAAAATTTAGGCCAAAATAGACCCAAGAATCACTAGATTTGAACAAGATTTGAGGAAGTTATGGTTGTATGAAGGTTGAGAGTGTTTAGGGTTCTTGAGATGAAAAGGGGAGGTGAAAGAAAGTGATGAAAGATGAAAAAGGATTTTGTGGTTGGGGATAAATGCAGGAAACTCGTGGTGAGGGAGTTACAAAGTCGTGTTTAATGATTTATGATTTATTATTATTTTTTTATATATATATATAAAACGCCGACACATGACCACAAACCCCAAGTGACCACCGTAGCCTACGACGCCAGCCGTAGGTTACGGTGAATGGTGAATCAATATTCTGGCCGTTAGACAAAGACAGTATAAGGCTGCCGTAAGGAAACAAAATTTTAAACTCACTATCGTAAGCTATGGCAGAGCCGTAGCCTACAATCCATACTGGGCATTTTACTTTTGTTCATTTTTCAACTTTTTGTTTATTTATTTATTTTTTCAAAATTCATAATTTTTATGGATTTTACGTTTTTTCAAAAAGCATGAAAATTATACCCTAACCCCCATGAGAAACCCGTATTGTCCTCAACACTATGTTAAAGAAATTCATAAGAATTTCCCCACACTTGTTTCAAACACAGGTTAAAGCGAGTACGGTAATTGTGTAATAACAAACTAAACTAACAACATATTTACACTACCAAACCTAGGCCTCTTTAAACTTCTTCATAATCTAATGAGCGTAGGATGTCGCCCACCTTATCAAGCTTGAGATTCTTGATATCGTTCCCTTCCAAGTACAGTTTGAGTCAGTGCCCATTTACCGTTTTCTTCATGTTGGTATGACCGTCTTGAATATCTACATCTCCAAACTTGCCCACACGTGTGATTATTTATGGACCCATCCATTTGCTCTTTAGGTTACCCGCAAACAACTTCAATCGGGAATTATACAACCACACCTTTTGACCCACTTCAAAGGTTCCCTTTCTTATTTTTGCATCATGAACCCTTTTTAGTTTGTCTTTGTATGCGGATGCACATTCATACGCTTCGTCCCGAATTTCCTCAATCTCACTCAATTGAAGTTTCCTAATTCGCCCTGCTTCGCCATAATCCGTATTCACCGTCTTTATTGCCCATAATGCCCGGTGAGCCAACTCCATCGGTAAATGGCACCCTTTCCCATATACCATTCGATAAGGAGTTGTACCAATTGGCATTTTGTAAGCCGTTCGGTATGCCCAAAGTGCATCATCTAATTTACTTGACCAATCCTTTCTATCCACCCGCACCATTTTCATCAAAATCTCCTTGATTTGTCTATTGGACACTTCAACTTGTCCACTAGTTTGCAGGTGATAAGGAATAGCGATTCGGTGATTCACATTATTCTGCTTCAACAATTTCCCAAAATTAAAGTTTTTGAAATGTGAACCACCATCACTAATTATGACCCATGGGATCCCAAATCGAGCAAAAATATTAGATTGAACAAACTTACATACCACCGAATGATCGTTGGTCCTTGTTGCTATTGCTTCAATCCACTTCGACACGTAGTCCACCGCGACCAAGATGTATAAGAATCCCTTCGAATTTGGAAAAGGACCCATAAAATCTATGCCCCACACATTAAATACTTCAACCACCAAGATTGGTTATAGAGGCATTTCATCTCGTTTTGAGATGCTTCCCACTCTTTGACAATTCACACAATTTTGAGTATATTCACATGCATCTTTGAAAATTGTAGGCCAATAAAACCCACAAGTTAAAACCCGATAACCCGTCTTGTGTCAACTAAATTGACCAACACATGCCGATGAGGGTGAGAATGGGTCAAAATTTCCAATACCTCCGTTTCGGGAACACATCTTTTAATTACTTGATCGGGCCCAATTTTAAAGAGATCCGGTTCATCCCATATATATTGCTTGACTTGAACCATGAACTGTTGTTTCCTTTTCTTGGTCCAATGACTTGGGATTGCACCGGTGGCTAGGTAATTAACATAGTGAGCATACCACGGTGCGGTAGAAACGGACAACAGTTGCTCATCGGGGAACCGTTCATTAATTTCGCTAAGATCGTAAATTCCTTCCAACGGAATTCGGGACAAATGATCCGCCACAACATTCTCACATCCTTTCTTGTGTGACAACCGTAAAAAATACAGGTATCTATACAATTAATTAATATTGATTAGTGCTTAATGACTGTGCTGAATTACAATTAATGACTTAAACTGCTTTCTGATTACTGCAACATACTTACATGTGCATCACACATTACATAACGTCATCTCATTATCACATGCAAACTTTATTGACATACATGATGCACAAAGCACAGTTAGCGGATAACTCAGAAAAATGCTGACGATGTTCAGTACATAGACAGACAGTGTTTTGAGACCCCGTATGGACCAGCGACAAGGTACTACACTAGCATGGAGTGTAGGGAAGTAAGGACCATAAAACTGCTTCCCTAGGTGATAGTTTAAGTGCTGGAAAGTGCCTAAAACCCACATAAAGTGTAGAATTATGCATATTTCAGTAAAAATTTAGCAATTTAACAAGCTAGTAACATGCAAAAATATGACTAAATGGTCCTGAATGCTTTCCTAAGTGTCTGGAATCCAAAGTGTCACAAAAGGGTACATAAAGATCACTAAACGGAATAGTTTGACACTTTAACGAACCGGTATCTAACCGAACAACTGGACACTACCCGAAACACCAAAATTACACTAGAAGCATTGTTTTAGTGTTTCTAAGCTAGTTATGATCCCCGAACACCCTAACATACTATATGACACATGTTACACATAAACACTAAACATTATACTTAACTTCTAACTATTTAATCTAACTATGGTTTAAACTTACACCAAGACCCCCCCCCATATGTAACACCTCGAAAATTTACGTTCAATAATGTATTGACACGTGTCATGGGCTTTGAATATGTGAAAACATACTTTAGAGGGACTAAAGTTGACAAACAGTAAAACTATGTGAATATAAGGGTCCAAAGTGTCAACAATTGATATATAGGCTCTAAAATAACCCTACATGATGTTTATAATCTTAAACGGATAAATCATGGATCATACGAAGCGGGAAATGAAAGAAAGTGAGGAATTACAAACTACAGGGGCTAAATGTGTCAACATGTTGAAAGTATACCTCTGAGTGACCTTTTGGCAAACTCGAAGCTTTGTAATGATAAAATATACTCACTAGAATATGTGATAAAAATTTCATCAAGTTTCGTTATCGTATGAGAAAGTTATGATCAAAACCGTGCACGAAGGGTTAATTGTGTTAACGTTGAATTTCGAGACTTTTTGGGTAAGCACAAAGTTAACCAAGGACTTTACCGTGTTTGTAAATGTCCCAAGGTCCTTAAAAATCAAGCTTTAGGGTCTGATGTGCAAGAAAAGGAGCCAAAACCACGTATCAAAGGACAAGGACCAAATTGTAAAACATGAAAACTTCTTAAGCTGGTCATCAGCTTGTACGCGGCCCGCGTAACAGGCCTCGCGGCCCGCCTACCTGTCGCCAGCGACAAAATCAGCGACCAGGTGCCAGTTGCAGGTCTATTTCGAGTTGTTTCCAGCTGTTGTCGATACCTGGGGCTCTCCAATGGATTTACATGCATTTAGGGGCACTTGTCCTCTTCTTATAACACTCCTAGACCTTTGTGGCAGCCTATAATGAGATCAAACTTGTGATAAAAGGGTCTTGAATTAGCAAACATTGAACACTTGCATTCGCAAAAATTCACAAGACAACTTCTGGAGCTCTCTGGACATCAAGCCAACTTCCTAGTGATCTCTAAGCTTAATTAGGACTCTTGTAAGTATTCATAACCCTCTCAAATTCGTTCTAGCTTAGTTTATTAACCGAAAGTCAAACCATCGTAATTTAAACTTGACTTTGTGATTAAACGAAATTTGCTCAGCCATTTCTCAAATTGAAAGTACCTACAAGTTGGTATTTATGTGGGTAACAAACCCCTAAAAGGGTATTTTCAGATTCCCACTCTAAGTATGTTAATTGTCGAGTCAAAGCTTTTCTTAAAAAGTCAACAGAATGAGTATTTGCAAAAATTCAGCATAATTAGCAATGTAGGCTACATGCAACCTGTTTGATCATCAAAATAACTTTGTAACTAATGTAAGAACATGTTTCAACATGATCAACTTGAAAATTTTCAGTTTAAACCCGAATCGGAACCGAAAGTCGCATAAATTGACTTTTGCTTTGACTATCAGTTCTGATCCGTTCATGCATGTTTGAGATCTGCCTTAGAGCTTATTTTGGACCAATTTTCAAATAAGTTTAACTCTCTGAGATTTTACAACTTGGTTCAACACCTATCCGATTCATATGCATGTTTCCGGTTTATGCTTAAAAGTTGACTATTATGCCATTTTGACTATAAAACGTGATTTTTTAAAAAGTGAAAGAGTAGAAACATTTTTTACTGAATTATAAACTTGCACCAAAAATTTGATATCAGTTTGAGGTCTAGATTAAGAGTTATGCTCATTATCGTAATTTGAAAGCTTTATGTTACTTAAACGGCGTAATTAGCATATAACCTATTTAAACCCACTTTTTGATACCAAACTTTTTACCCACTGATATAATATAATATTTTGGGATTTTTAAAGATTTTTATTTAATTTTTGGCTGAGCATAACATAGGTTTCTAAGTTTAATTCGGTAAATACCGAACTTGCCCTTTTAAGCCATAAAATGAGTTTTACAAATCCTTTTGATCCCAAACCTTTTTCTCCAGATTTTATTTGATAAATAAAATATTTTGAGCATTTTGGAAATATAAAAAAATAGCAGCTTTCTTTTAAAAACCCGGAAACGGCTCTAAAATCGCCTTTTTAAGCGTTTTTAACGCATAGTATGTACTATAACCATATTAAACATATAAGGTTGATACCTACTGATGTTTTTAGTATGTTTTTATAAAATAACAGTAAATACAAGTTTATAAACTCAGGTTTCCAGTTTTGACATTTTTAAGCCCTTGTGAAATTACCAAAATACCCCTAATGAGCATAGTTTGGTTTTAAATGATAAGTTTCACATATGGGTCATACCCTACTGTTATAACATGTTAAATTAAGTATATTTACTGTATAAATCAGACCTGTAACTCAGATTTCTAATTGAACTCTTTTATAATCTTTTAAATGACCAAAATGCCCTTATGAGGCATAAATTGTGTTTAAATCCGTTTTGGGCATAATAGAAGATAACTTACTGATATTATAACATATTTTAGCCATATTATCTCAGGGAACTTGCATATGACTCTTATGGTTACCCGTAACGCCCTTTTCGCGCTCGGTTCGGTTTATGTAACTAGTTTGCGTAAATTGACCGAAACGGGTCAAACCTTATCATTTTTGTCTCAAAATCCAGAATGTGTTTAGTATACCCATATTATACAAGTCTTCAAACTTGTCGGGTCTAAATCACATTCTATCCGGTCTTCGCTTAATCGTGCGTTTGAACCGTATCGTCCTTTAAGCTAACCGGTCTAAGCTTAAGCTTAAATAAAGACCCGTTAGAAATCTAATAGGTTATTATAAACCTTCGTTCCAGATTAGGAGCACCGGTAAAAGGTACCTTCACTTGCTTATTGTGAATTATACTTTACTCAGGTAAATACTTTTAACTTATTTTCCCTATACGGGCTTGGGTTACGGTATATAGAATACCGCTTGATCGAGCATCAAATCTTACATCTCTGAATGGTTAATTGAATAATTTGATCGGCTCGTTTAAACAGTTTTGTTCACTTAAAGCCTTTGGGGGGTTAATAACCATGTCCCGGATATCCTCGGCATCATCTTACGAGATGGCCACGACCTGAGCACGGGGTGTAGGCGTACACCTGTCAGTGTATAACTCTATAATGTGGTGGGTCTATTGATCTTTAACCCGGACAAGATCCGGGCTACTGAACGCACAAGTAACATGTAATTCGTTCACAAGTTTATATTAAATAATTGACCCAAGTTATAAAATGTTTTGTGCCATGAGCATTCAAATTAATTTTCAACTCTTTTCAAAATGAGTCAGTTAAATTGTATTTACCAGTGTAAACTGACGTATTTTTCCCAAAAGGTTAAGTGCATGTACTACACGTAATAGGCTGGCTGTCTTCTAGAGCGTCCACAATAAGTCTCGCAAGCTTGGACGACAATAAACTGTTGAACAATATCTTATTTTATTTAGATCCGCCTGTGGATCCGTTTCAACTATTAGTGATATTTAATATTACAATTTATTAAAGTTGAAATGAATCTATCTTTGCTTCCACTGTGCATTTATATATTGTGTTGTTTGTCTATGATGATACCAACTACGTCACGATACTCCCCACCGGGCCCACCGGTGACACGTGAAAAATAGGGGTGTGACAGGTTGGTATCAGAGCCAACATTGAGTGAATTAAACACTAGCTTTTTGTGTTTAATCTCAATGACACGATAGCACATTCTTTGACCTTCTGAGTCTAGACTTAACATAGGAATACTCTCGTCTCTATTCGGAGGATTATTACTTTCAATTATATATTTTAATATGTCGCCAAACAAAGAAGCCGTAGTGGAAATTCTCCCCATTGAAGGCTAAGAAAGGCCGAGCTTCGTGTTGCAACTAGGATTAACGTACAACCAAGGAGAAGACATTCAGAAGTAAAATGAAGAAGAAACTCCTTTTGCTGAAATTCGTTTCCTTAGTAAGTCCTTATAAGAGCATACTTATCTTTCAGTCCCTTCATGGACAACTACATTTCTTTTAAGTCCCTTTTAGGGCAATTCTGTATTTTTAAAATCATTGGAATGCTTTATCAAAATTTCATTTTTTCAATATATATGAAAATAATATATGAAATAAATTAAAATAACATTTTTTTTAAGATCTACCATATTAATAAAATGGCAAAATCTAAAAAGGACAAGACCTAGCCTAGTGTCATTATTAAGACCCGGCCAAGATGGCAGTTCCTCAATTTAGGTTCACATCCTTATTAACATCCCGAGTTAGGATTGTTCTGCGTTAATTATTGAAAAGGAATCTTAAAGGTAAACCTAGCCTATATGACGAGGCCAAGATGGTAGGGCCTATCCAAAAGATTCCAATCCCTGTTAACATCTGTAAGTATGTTAACATTTTGGCAAAATGTGAATCGTTAAAGTCACACAGGCCATCCTTTTCCCTTTATTTGAAATAATCACCCCTTAAGGATGAAGTGCCCACGGCCTATAATACACTGTCCGTTTGCGACATCGACAGTTGTGATCTTTTGAGATCCCCCGTCCTAAGGGGGTGAGCTATGCTCAAAGCCCTCTAGACGATAATCTTGCCGTCATGTCATTATTATGACCGCTGAACGACAATTGATCTAATTGAAGTACTAATCCTATCGTTATGTCATTATTATGACCGCTGAATGACAGTTGATTTAAATTAAAGTACTAATCCCGTCGTCATGTCATTATTATGACCACTGAACGACAGTTGATTAAATTAATGGCACTGATCATGTCGTCATGTCATTACTGTGACCGCTGAACGCATCATCAGTGCAATGACTATATGTCTTAACATCTTACGAGATGTTAATTGATAGGCCCACGGGCCAGAAATTTAATAAAGACAGTGGTAGCCTACAACTCCCTGTCAAGAAAAGATAATGAACTTTGATTCGAACTTTAATGCCTCGATTCTCTGAAATCATGGCTTATAAACTTGTCTACGCGACTAGGCCATTTGTGCAATTATTAGCTTGTAAATTAGGATTTATGATAAAAATCCTGAATAAAATAAATATTATTCCTTTTCTGTTAAGTATATGTATTAAAAGAGAATATCAAAAGGTTTGACCTAGCTTGAATGTCATTGAAGACCTAGCTAAGATGGTAAAACCTGTTTAAAAGAGATTCAGATCCTTATTAACACTTGAAAACGTGTTAACACTCTCGACAACAGTGATGCGATAAAATCACGCTTGTCATCTTTATATTAGGAACTTCCAAACCCTTTATTTAGCCTATATAATCAATAGGAATCATGGCTAATAAATGTCGAACATGATGTACACATCTAAACATCCACCTGGGATGTATACCTACGGGCAAAGATGCATACATGAAAAAGATAGTTTTATTTCATAACTTCTTGTCAAAACAATGAATTATGAAATTTTTTCCAATCCAAAGGAATCAGTGATTATGTTTTAAAATTTCCCTAGTGACAAGGCATCTGTGCCATCGAAAAGTCCTTTGGAACAAGCCGTTGTGCTATATAAGATGTCAGTATGACATTGACAGTCATGACTTATGTCCCCTGTCTAGTAAATATGAAGGATTATATTCCGTTTAAACGCCAAAGATGGTTTATTAAAAACTTAGGCAAAACATAATCAAATAAATTAAATACTATCTGTTGGCCCATATGGTTTATTCGCACCATGGCTACTTAATTATCAAGTTCGACAATTCGCTATATAATTAAACCAATTTATTACTACTTGGTTTGTAGCCTTCAAAGCTTCACCATGGCTGACTCCTCTGAAGCTTACAATCGTCTAGTTGATCAGATGATGATGCAAGACTGAACTTAACAAGCACCGAGTTACAGGCTATGATAGATACAGCCGTAAACAACGCTGTGGACCGTGTGTTGAAGGATCATAAGCAAAAGTGCGATGATACCCCAAATAAATGTTGTAAAAAGGGTAAGACCGGTTCGAACTATAACCAGTCCAAACCAAAGGAGGCAAAACCCAAATGTAAAACCTGCAAGAAGAAGCACTTCGGAAAATGTTTCTATGAGCAGACCGGGGGATGTGTCATCTGCAAGGAGATGGATCACAAGACCCATGAGTGCAAGGACTTGAAGGACGCCACATGCTATGATTGTGGCAAGAAGGGGCACATAATTAACCGCTGCCCAAAGAAGGCAACTAAAAGGAAATGCACTCTGGGGTCACAAGCTAGACCTTGTGGGATTTGTAACAAGAAAGGGCACAAGACCTTGGAGTGCCAGGACATAAAGGAGGCAACCTGCTATGGTTGCAATGAAATAGGGCACATCAAGACAAATCGCCCAAATAAAACCAAGAAGCCTGGGGAGGCTAAGGAGACCAAAGCTGGGAGCTCTCAAATGGACGCTCAAGAGGCTATTCAGGATGACAATGTCACAACAGGTACTTTCTTTATCAATAACGCTCATGCTTGAGTATTATTGATTCAGGTTCAGATAAGTCTTTCGTAGACAATAGATTTTGTAAATCATTAAATCTGCCTGTTAAAACTCTAAGCGTTAAGTATAAAGTAAAATTGGTCGATAGTACCTCAGAGACTACTTCAGCAATATTAGATGGATGTTTTATATCCATTAAGAATCATACGTCCGATGTCCTAGTTTCCGTTAAAGTATAAGGACTCAATATAGTGATAAAAATCGATTGGTTGTCTTGAAAATCAAGCCCATATTGTGTATAATAAGAAACAAGTAGTTATCAAGGCTCCTTATGAGACAACCCTCATAATTACATGTATCCGTACGTGTAATTAATATTAAACAACATAAAAAAATGGTAGAACCGGTCGTCCCTGGAATCGAACCTGGGTCTAGGCCACACCCTTTCGCGCGCCTAGCCAACCGAGCTAGGTGCCTAGTTTGTGAAATTTCTATTTTGATTGAATATAAGCACATGTACAATAACTTCCTTACTCCTTACTATAAGTCGCCTACTTATCCTCCTTATGTTGACTAAGTATTAGAATCCAAGATTTTACTTCTATGTTTTGGTTACTCTTGGCTTGCTTATGTTGACTAAACACTAGAAAGGATGAAGTAGAAACCATTAAGTATATCAGTGGTTATACTAGAAAGAACATGGTAAGGTATACATCACAATCATTCGATGATAATACCCTTGATTAGTGAGGACACTAATGAAATCCACAAGAAAGATCCTCTTATACCTTATGGGATGGTCCAAGTTTTAAGGACCTTATTAGAAAACCTATTATACGCGTCGCGGAATAGGAAAAGATTGAGTAATAACTTTCCGACTCCCCCATAAGATTTATAAACTATCGGCAGTGTGCTGCAGACCTTGGTTCATTGATGGAAATAGTGCCCTTATTCGGTAAACCTAGAATTTAAGCATAATGCACTATATATATATATTATGATTTAGCATCGGCAATAAGAGGGCACATTAAGATTTCAAAGCCTGCTTATTATGAATCCATTATGGATCCACCTCAACTACTCACGTTTTATAGATTAAGAAATAACCAGTCGAGGCCGAGATTGCCCTACAATTTGTCAAAGGTTTTATAGCTAAGTTTAAAAGGTTTAAGAATGGAGTCGTTTAGCCCTCCTGATGTATGATTAGAGGCAGCTCACATTAATAACGACATCAGATAAATCCATTATGGTGATTTTATGGATAGGAGTTACGTTTGGTTGCAGGTACTGCTAAGTCTCTCATAAAACCATAAGCTTAGCAAACTTTTAATCTTTCCCATAAGAACCCCAGATAGTAAGGTAAAACTTACAGGCAAAATCATAAGAACCATTTCTTCTGTTCCTGTTAGAAATCTCTAATCATGGAATTCTAGAAGTACCCTCTCTCTAGAAGAAGTGCGTCAGCTTGTATAGTTGATATCTCTTTGATCTCTATCGATTGCGAATACCAGATGGTATGATAAAAGCGCTACATGAGGATTGGTGTATCTTAATATGTTCCATAGATTGCTTCCATGCCTGATCAGTATGGAGGTTTAATGCATGGAACCACAAGGATATTCTAATAGTCATATGGTACTAAAGTCAACTAATGGTATTCAAGGAAGATATCCAGAATGGAATTGCCAAAGTAAATGTTCCCAATTAAGGAATTCATGGACTTGTGACATAAATGTGTCACTTATCTGACACAGAATATGACAGATGAACTGGAGCCTGAGATTTGGAAAATCTCTATAACCTCATTGTATCTTGATTTCCCTGTTTACCTCCTAAGAGGCAGGTAGAATTAAGATTTGTATCCTATTTAGGGCTGTTCTATTATGAAATCTCCAAGACGGTTAGTACCATCATTGGATGAACCAAAACCCTAATTAAGTAAGTTTTAAATAAGGGTTCATATAGCCTAACTCAATATTCTGAGAATTCGGCATAGTTAATTAAGAAAGACGGTTCATTTTGCTTATGCATTAATTACCGCAACCTTAATTAGGCAACGATTAAGAATTTGCCATCAGCTACCCAGGATCGTCGATTTGTTCGACTAAACGGCAAGGATTAGCTATTCCTTAAGATTAGTTTTAAGCAATGGTTGGAATAACCATCTCACTATTAAATTAAGCTTTTCTATAATAGTTGATATACAAGTATCAAGGCGGCTCCTTTGAAAACTTTGTATAGATGGAATGTTAAACATCTATTAGTAAACAGAATATTGGTAAGTCCAATTATCAGGATCTGAAAGTTGCCTTGGAAACAACGAATAAGATCATACAAATTCATAATCATCTGTAAGTTGCCAAAGACGAGAAAGGGAAATGATACTATATGGGTCATAGTGGATAGACTGACGAAGTCAGCACATTTCCTACCCATTAAGGAAACTTACAGCTCAGACATGTTAGCTCAATTATACGTAGATAAGATTGTAGCTCTGCATGGTGTACCATTGTCAATTATCTCGGATAGAGATACGAGATACACCTCTCATTTTTGGAAAAGTTTCCAACAGTCGTTGGGCACGAGCTTGAATTTTAGTACAGCTTACCACCCACAGACAGACGGACAGAGTGAGCGTACCATCCAAACATTGGAAGACATGCTTCGTGCATGTGTGATTGATTTAGGTGGCAGTTGGGATAAGAATCTACCATTGGTCGAGTTCTCCTATAATAGTAGCTACCATACTAGTATTAAAGCAGCGCCTTTTGAGGCATTATATGGTAGAAAATGCAGAACACCCATTTGTTGGGCGGAAGTAGGAGACGTTCAATTGTCAGGACCAGATTTGGTTTTGAAATGACGGACAAGATTGTCCAGATACGCGATCGTTTGAAAGCTGCCAGGGATAGGCAGAAAAGTTACGCGGATCCAAAGCGTAAGTCTTTTCACTTCGAAGTAGGTGACAAGGTATTGCTTAAAGTATCACCCTGGAAAGGGGTGATGCAATTTGGTAAGAAAGGAAAGCTAAAGATACATAGGACCTTTCGAGGTTATCGAACGTGTCGGGTCAGTTGCTTATAAGTTAAACTTGCCTGAAGAGCTTAGTGCTATCCAAAATGTATTCCACATCTGTAATTTGAAGAAGTGTTTCGCCGACGAATCACTAGTTATACCGCATACGGATGTACATATTGATGAAAGCTTGAAATTTGTGGAGAAACCATTGTCGATTGAGGATCGACAGGTAAAGAAGCTTCGAAGGAAGCATGTGTCTATTGTTAAGGTCAAATGGGATGCCCGTAGAGGTCCCGAATATACATGGGAGGTAGAATCCACGATGAAAGAAAAATACCCTCATTTGTTTCAGTAAATCTCGAGGTCGAGATTTCTTTTAAGGGGGTGAGGATGTAACACCTCGAAAATTTACGTCCAACAATGTATTGACACGTGTCATGGGCTTTGAATATGTGAAAACATACTTTAGAGGGACTAAAGTTGACAAACAGTAAAACTATGTGAATATAAGGGTCCAAAGTGTCAACAATTGATATATAGGCTCTAAAATAACCCTACATGATGTTTATAATCTTAAACGGAAAAATCATTGATCATACGAAGCGGGAAATGAAAGAAAGTGAGGAATTACAAACTACAGGGGCTAAATGTGTCAACATGTTGAAAGTATACCTCTGAGTGACCTTTTGGCAAACCCGAAGCTTTGTAGTGATAAAATATACTCACTAGAATATGTGATAAAAATTTCATCAAGTTTCGTTATCGTATGAGAAAGTTATGATCAAAACCGTGCACGAAGGGTTAATTGCGTTAACGTTGAATTTTGAGACTTTTCGGGTAAGCACAAAGTTAACCAAGGACTTTACCATGTTTGTAAATGTCCCAAGGTCCTTAAAAATCAAGCTTTAGGGTCTGATGTGCAAGAAAAGGAGCCAAAACCACGTATCAAAGGACAAGGACCAAATTGTAAAACATGAAAACTTCTTAAGCTGGTCATCAGCTTGTACGCGGCCCGCGTAACAGGCCTCGCGGCCCGCCTACCAGTTGCCAGCGACAAAATCAGCGACCAGGTGCCAGTTGCAGGTCTGTTTCGAGTTGTTTCCAGCTGTTGTCGATACCTGGGGCTCTCCAATGGGTTTACATGCATTTAGGGGCACTTGTCCCCTTCTTATAACACTCCTAGACCTTTGTGGCAGCCTATAATGAGATCAAACTTGTGATAAAAGGGTCTTGAATTAGCAAACATTGAACACTTGCATTCGCAAAAATTCACAAGACAACTTCTGGAGCTCTCTGGACATCAAGCCAACTTCCTAGTGATCTCTAAGCTTAATTAGGACTCTTGTAAGTATTCATAACCCTCTCAAATTCGTTCTAGCTTAGTTTATTAACCGAAAGTCAAACCATCGTAATTTAAACTTGAATTTGTGATTAAACAAAATTTGCTCAGCCATTTCTCAAATTGAAAGTACCTACAAGTTGGTATTTATGTGGGTAACAAACCCCTAAAAGGGTATTTTCAGATTCCCACTCTAAGTATGTTAATTGTCGAGTCAAAGCTTTTCTTAAAAAGTCAACAGAATGAGTATTTGCAAAAATTCAGCATAATTAGCAATGTAGGCTACATGCAACCTGTTTGATCATCAAAATAACTTTGTAACTAATGTAAGAACATGTTTCAACATGATCAACTCGAAAATTTTCAGTTTAAACCCGAATCGGAACCGAAAGTCGCATAAATTGACTTTTGCTTTGACTATCAGTTCTGATCCGTTCATGCATGTTTGAGATCTGCCTTAGAGCTTATTTTGGACCAATTTTCAAATAAGTTTAACTCTCTGAGATTTTACAACTTGGTTCAACACCTATCCGATTCATATGCATGTTTCCGGTTTATGCTTAAAAGTTGACTATTATGCCCTTTTGACTATAAAACATGATTTTTGAAAAAGTGAAAGAGTAGAAACATTTGTAACTGAATTATAAACTTGCACCAAAAATTTGATATCAGTTTGAGGTCTAGATTAAGAGTTATGCTCATTATCGTAATTTGAAAGCTTTATGTTACTCAAACGGCGTAATTAGCATATAACCTATTTAAACCCACTTTTTGATACCAAACTTTTTACCCACTGATATAATATAATATTTTGGGATTTTTAAAGATTTTTATTTAATTTTTGGCTGAGCATAACATAGGTTTCTAAGTTTAATTCGGTAAATACCGAACTTGCCCTTTTAAGCCATAAAATGAGTTTTACAACTCCTTTTGATCCCAAAACTTTTTCTACAGATTTTATTTGATAAATAAAATATTTTGAGCATTCTGGAAATATAAAAAAAATACCAGTTTCTTTTAAAAACCCGGAAACGGCTCTAAAATCGCCTTTTTAAGCGTTTTTAACGCATAGTATGTACTATAACCATATTAAACATATATGGTTGATACCTACTGATTCTTTTAGTATGTTTTTATAAAATAACAGTAAATACAAGTTTATAAACTCAGGTTTCCAGTTTTGACATTTTTAAGCCCTTGTGAAATTACCAAAATACCCCTAATGAGCATAGTTTGGTTTTAAATGATAAGTTTCACATATGGGTCGTACCCTACTGTTATAACATGTTAAATTAAGTATATTTACTATATAAATCAGACCTGTAACTCAGATTTCTAATTTAACTCTTTTATAATCTTTTAAATGACCAAAATGCCCTTATGAGGCATAAATTGTGTTTAAATCCGTTTTGGGCATAATAGAAGATAACTTACTGATATTATAACATATTTTAGCCATATTATCTCAGGGAACTTGCATATGACTCTTATGGTTACCCGTAACGCCCTTTTCACGCTCGGTTCGGTTTATGTAACTAGTTTGCGTAAATTGACCGAAACGGGTCAAACCTTATCATTTTTGTCTCAAAATCCAGAATGTGTTTAGTATACCCTTATTATACAAGTCTTCAAACTTGTCGGGTCTAAATCACATTCTATCCGGTCTTCGCTTAATCGTGCGTTTGAACCGTATCGTCCTTTAAGCTAACCGGTCTAAGCTTAAGCTTAAATAAAGACCCGTTAGAAATCTAATAGGTTATTATAAACCTTCGTTCCAGATTAGGAGCACCGGTAAAAGGTACCTTCACTTGCTTATTGTGAATTATACTTTACTCAGGTAAATACTTTTAACTTATTTTCCCTATACGGGCTTGGGTTACGGTATATAGAATACCGCTTGATCGAGCATCAAATCTTACATCTCTGAATGGTTAATTGAATAATTTGATCGGCTCGTTTAAACAGTTTTGTTCACTTAAAGCCTTTGGGGGGTTAATAACCATGTCCCGGATATCCTCGGCATCATCTTACGAGATGGCCACTACCTGAGCACGGGGTGTAGGCGTACATCTGTCAGTGTATAACTCTATAATGTGGTGGGTCTATTGATCTTTAACCCGGACAAGATCCGGGCTACTGAACGCACAAGTAACATGTAATTCGTTCACAAGTTTATATTAAATAATTGACCCAAGTTATAAAATGTTTTGTGCCATGAGCATTCAAATTAATTTTCAACTCTTTTCAAAATGAGTCAGTTAAATTGTATTTACCAGTGTAAACTGACGTATTTTTTCCAAAAGGTTAAGTGCAGGTACTACACGTAATAGGCTGGCTGTCTTCTAGAGCGTCCACAATAAGTCTCGCAAGCTTGGATGACAATAAACTGTTGAACAATATCTTATTTTATTTAGATCCGCCTGTGGATCCGTTTCAACTATTAGTGATATTTAATATTACACTTTATTAAAGTTGAAATGAATCTATCTTTGCTTCCACTGTGCATTTATATATTGTGTTGTTTGTCTATGATGATACCAACTACGTCACGATACTCCCCACCGGGCCCACCGGTGACACGTGAAAAATAGGGGTGTGACACCATATAAGTGGACGGTCACTTGTGTGACCCCACCTCCAAAATCTTACAAGATTTCTCTAAATCTCACATTGATCTTCCTTAGATATGCTAAAGATTGTGTTATGTACTTTGAAGACACAAGACCCATTGGATATAAGGATTAGGGGTTATAAAAAGGATTAAGGGTCCTCATTTTCACACACACTACACACCACAACTCCCTCCCTCTCCTCCTTTCTTCTTCTCGGCCAAGGGCCACCCCCACACCACCATCACTTCCATTTCAAGTTCATTCATTCCAAGTTCATTCCTAAGGTGTAACAAGGTGTTTAAGGAAGCTCGGTGCTCTTGGATCTTGAAGGACCTCTCCCGATTGCTTTTATCCTCCACATTTGTCATCACCATCTCTTGTGTTCATCCCTAGCCTTTGTGCTAGTTGTAAGACTCTCATAATCCTTATTTACTTCATATGTAGTTGGTTAAAGGATGTAGTATGTTGTTAATCACAAGAACACTAAAGAACATAAACATGAATCATGAACATAAGCTTGATATATTATGAAACTATGTTGTTTAGTGTATGAATGATACTTGCTTGTTATTTACTTGAGATTATGATGTTGATCATCATAAGGAGCTTGCTAGATTGTGATTAAACACATGATCTAGCAAGAGAGAGGATGATTATGTGATAAAACAAGATGATCATCCTCATGTGTTAAGCATGAACTTGAAGAATAAAGTGATTTCTTGAAAGATAATAAACAAAGTGAGTTAGTAATCTTATGGATCTAAGATTTATTAATGGTTTTCCAAAAGAACCAAGTTCAAAATGTGATTTTTAGAAGATCTTGGTTCTTACTTAAATATACACTATTTTTTGTTATAAAACAAGTATAAGAACACTTTGTTTACAAGAAAAATTCAAAAGAATGATTTTTGGAAAAATCATCTAACAAGTTGTAAACACTCAAATCTTTCAAGAATGAGATTTTTAAAGAAATAAACACACTTTAAAGGGTAACTAAGTCTACTAAACATACTACCAAGTTACTACAAGTTTTTATGAAAACTCAAGTTCATGATCATTATGTAGATAGCTTTGTTTTAGCACTTGGTAAGTGTAGATTGATTATTGATTGTTTATGATGATTTTTGAAAAGAAAATGATATGCTTTAATAGCATGGACACCTCCATTTTTAGGGGAAACTATGGCAAAATTTTCTAAAAATACAAAAATATTTTTCTAAACAAATATTTACAAGTGAGTTTTAACCATGGTTTTCAATATAAACCTTGCCATAGATTTTGTTACAAAAATACAAGTATCGGAGGTTGGTTTTTATAAATAAAAATGGATAAATATGTATTTAGAATATATATTTACATTAATAACACATTGTGTGTGATTATTTGTATACTTGGTGTAATAGTTGTGTTATTTTAGGATTTAAAGTAATATAACTTAACAAAACACCAAGAATTTACAATCCAAAAATATTACCAAAGATCACAAGGAATAAATATATGAGTTACACACGTAATATTGTGAAATCGAACGCAGGGACGTAACTTACAAAATTTTCCAGAAAATACCGTTATAAATATATTTTTGGTAAATATTATTTTGGATACAAGAAATGAAAATATGATTTTCATTTTTATTACAAAGTATATCATATTTTCGACAAGGGGAAAATATATTATTTTGGAAGTAAAAATATATTTTCTTGGAATATTTAGAAGATATATGATTTTGGGAAAAATATATATTTTCTGGACAATACATTATTTTTTTGGGACAAAATAAGTTATTATACATTTTCTAAAGTGAGACTTGAGAATATATTATTGTGAGACTACCAATACGAGAATACAAAGATACATGTATGAGATACCCCCATCCTTGGGAAGGAAATACGAAAATAAATACTTGAGAAGTATTAATACATAAATATTGCTTAAACAATTATTCCAAAACTAAATATAATTTAAAGTTAAAATGATTATTATTTTAACAAGTAATTATAACTTGGAATAATATTGGGAACATAAGAAACGTAACTCAAAAATGTTAAACTCTAAGCCAAGGCACGGCCCGTTCGTCTAATAGACAGTAGTACATTGTAGGTAGTCGTGTTTGCTGAAGAGATTTGGGTTACGATTCTGAAGACCCAATACTGTGAGTTCATGTCCCCCTTTTCTTTAAACTGTTTTGTTTATTTACTTTGGGGGTGAAATACATGTTACAAAAGGATTACATACAAATACAATTGGTATGGTTAGCCTAGGAAAGAACCATAGATCATGTGAATGGGTAGGCGGATACTTGGGACCATTAATCCTCGTATAAGGACCGAGGGGCATGAGTGATAGATCTATTTGGGTGTAGCGAGCCCACACCCATGAGGACCAGGGTGGCCCATAGGGTGACTATGTCTTCCAGCCGGAAGCCCGGTACAAATTTGCTAGGTTTGAGTCTTCCTACACCGTCACACATATCAGTGGCCTTGCAAACCATTGGTGATCTTTTCCTTGTTTGCTATCATACCGGGACTTTCATACTTACACTATTTACAAAGGTTTATACATACATATACAAAACACATGAACTCGCTCAACTTTTGTTGATGTTTTTAAACTACATGTATTTCAGGGAACTAAGTGGATCTGGCAGGTGTATGCATGTGTTTCAAGCTGCGTTATAAATAAAAGATGTTATCCGAGGTCGTAGGGTTTAGGATATGTATCTTACTCCTGGACGAGATACATGGTTCTAAGCTTGGGTTGGTTTAAGTTATGTTGTTGAGTCTTCGTGAACTCATTAAAACATGTTATGGTTTGTAACTTAAAATTGGTGTCGATGTTTCGAACAAGTATGTTGTGGTATTTTCAAACTTAATTTTTATGGATGAATATCTTTTGGTTTTTATCATATAGGATTGTTATGATTGAATGCTATGGAATTAAGAAGTCACACCAATAACCACTCTTCCGCAAAAGTTAGGGTGTGACAGCTCTGTATCAGAGCTTCGATCATAGCGAACAAGGCTTCCTTCTCGAGTTTAGACTACGATCATTAGGGCTCTCACAAAAATGTTTTCATAACATGTTTTCATTGCATACACAAAATGTCCAGATCCAGGAAACAAATATTTTTACAAATAAAAGACACAAAATACATTTCAAGGAATTCGTTTATAATTCAGTCCGAGAGACTGGGGAGTTAGTCTGAGAGACTAGCTGGGGCAGTCTAAGAGACTGGGTAGTTCAGTCTAAGAGACTGGGTAGTTCAGTCTGAGAGGATGGGTAGTCTGAGAGACTAGTTGGGACAGTTTGAGAAACTAGCAGGTTTAGTCTGAGAGACTAAGTAGTTCAGTCTGAGAGGCTGGGTGGGATAGTCTTGGGAAGACTAGGATGCATACATGCTTACATTTTTACTACTTACATGCTTATTTGATGATTGTTGATATATGTGCATATGTTGTGATTGTTTTGTTACAGACACCATGTCCTCTTCTGAAAGTGGAGTATCAGATACCGTAGACCCCATGGCCATAGTTTCGGACAATGAGATTGTCCCGGACCCTGAGGTTTTCACTTCTGACACTGAGAGTAGCGATGATGATGATTTCCAACCGTTTGCTTTACCAGATTTTGGAGATGATATACCGCTAGCTGATGGTCTTCCTGGCGAGGATCTACTTCTTGTTCAGATCCCTGCTCCTTTTCCTCTTGTTGCACTTCCTCTCGAGGATCTGCCTTTTGATGCCATGTCTGACGACGACATCGATATTTTTATTGAGGGTCCCCCTGAGGGTGCCCAGGATGATGGAGCCCGAGTCGTCGATGTCATTGCTGTTCTGCTTGTCGAGATTCCTGTAGTTGAGATTTCATCTGACCATTCTGGTCCTGATTCATTCGAGTCTGTGTTATCTACTACTTTGCACGCATTGGGATTGCAACATTATCCCACTGACTCTGATCCTGACACAGCTATGCCTGCTGCACCTGTCTTTCCACACGACTTTGACCCTGCGCATGAGATTGAGTTTGTCCCTGATGATTAGCCTTTTGAGGCACCTGCCGATCCTGACATGATACCCACTGATCTTGAGCTTGCACTAGCTGACCCTAAGCCTATGCTTGCACCCGAGCCTATACCTGCTCATGATCCTCTGCCTGAGCATGACCCTACACCTGTTAACATACCAGTTGTTGTACCACTGTTACCTGACCCTCTACTTGCAACCGATGACCATGCCCCTTTTGCTTCCCAGATAGACCCCAGATATGGATTCACCCACAATGGGTGGATAGAGGATGATGATGACATGCCTCCTTTTGATAGACTTGTTACTCCCCCTCCTGCACCTACACATGCACCCGTTGACATTGCCCCGTTTCACCCACACGTGTCTGACATTCACCGCACAGATCTACCGGTCATGTTCTTAAAGGATATCCCTCCACCCTGTCCAGGGGAAGGTCCATCGAGTCAGCAGCCCGGTCATACTCCTCCTGTGTCAGCAGCCTTTCCTTTCATGCCATAGTTTACACATACTACACCTTCTGCTTCTGCACCATCGGGCGAGCCACTGATTTGGTTTCCGCCCAACACGATGCCTGTTTCTGATCCATATCATCTTTCACATTACACTGGATACACGAGGGATGATCTGCTTTTGTCATTACAGCTCCAGCAGGAGATGTTGTGTCGGATAGTCATGGATCTAGAGAGGATTCCACGTCCTCCGCCTTGTCCTTGTCAGTCACCATTCGCGACTCCACCCATTCCTCTCCTGCCATACCCAGATTTTGATGTCCATTTTCTTACTATGGAGTAGCAGATTAGCTATCTGTTGCGTATCGTTCATGCTCTTGAGGAGGATTTAGCGCATCTGCGCAGTTTGCTTTTTGTTCCTCCACCTCCACCTCCTCCACCATTAGCATACCAGTTTTTAGTTTTATGCAGGTAGCATACTTTTGGTGAGAGTGTCGCTATTGAGCCCAGATTACACGACCTTTTGAAGACCACTTTTCTTTTTGACTTTTGATTGTTGTAGTTTGATGGATATTTTGGACAAGGGTGATGTGACCCTGTAGTCCCTTTTGGTGTATGGTACATTGTAGAACATGTAAAACTGTATTTGTGGTCATTGATATATGAAAGCTCAATCGCAACATTCTCATTACATACATTGTTGAATTACTTGTTTACGTTATGATTGGGATGTTATGTGTTTACTTGTGTTGATGAATGTTATTACATACGCGTACTACATACTTATATGCATAAGACCTGACCCATACAATCTTCTTTAGAAGATGCCTCCTCGAAGAGACAACACATTGCCTACAACTGAGGCCGAGTTACAAGAACGGATTTCACGGGCGATAGCACAACACGAGGCCTTACGCTCAGAGCATAGCGGAGGTACCTCGGGAAGCAACCCACCTCTTGTTAATGTTTAAGTCACTAAAAGACACATTACGTTACATTTGGATATTCCATGTGCGATCGCTAATGCTTTATGTGAATGATGTTACTTGTACAGGCTGTACCTATAAATAGTTTCTAGACTGTAAGCCTCTAAATTTCGACGGCACCGGGGGTGCTGTAGCTTTTGTCAGATGGACGGAGAAGACTGATTCTATGATAAGAATGAGCAAGTGTGCTCCACAACACCAAGTCACCTATATCTCTGGATTGTTCTTAGATGAAGCGTTATCTTGGTGGAATCTCCAAGTTCAAACCTTGGGAGAAGATGCTGCTTATGCTTTGACATGGGATGAAATGAAGGAGCTCATGCGGAAGAAATACTGCTCCAGAGCTGAAATCCAAAAGTTAGAAACTGAATTCTGGAACCTCAAGATGGACAGTCCGAAAATTGCTGAATACGTGCAGAGATTTCACCACTTATCTCGCGTGGTACCATACATGGTTGATCCGGAATTCAAACACATCAATCGGTTTATTTGGGGGTTGGCACCTCAGATTATGAGTATGGTGACGACGTCAAAGCCTGCAACAATCACCGAGGCTATTGATCTGAGTGTAGCACTAACTGAAAAGGCAATCAGGTTAAACAAGTTTTCGATCTCTGACCAGAAGAAGAAGGAGACTCACGTTGAGTCATCCGGTGAGAACAAAAGGAAGTTCTCAAATTTCAAGAAAGGTACCAGCAGTGCTAAAAAGAAGGAAGAGGAAAACGCACCAGCCAAGGCCAAAAATGGTGCTGAAAACAAAGGAAAAGGGTACATGGGCACCTTGCCCAAATGCGATGCGTGTCAGTTGCATCACAATGGACGGTGTCGAGCTGGAAGATGCGAGTCTTGTGGAAGAGTTGGTCATTCGAAGGAGACGTGCTGGGTTGGTGTTGGTCGTGGTAATGGTGGCCAGAGAGGTTATGGTAGTGGGAATGGAAACGGTAACCGCGGTGGTAATGGGTATGGAAACCGCCCTCAAGGAGGAAATGGCGGTAATGGGAATCGTGGTAATTTTGGGAATCAAGCTGGAATGGAAACCGTGGAGTGAATAACAATCAAGGTGGTAATGGGAACCGTAATGGTCGAGGACTAGGTTGCTTTAATTGTGAAGACGTTAGGCACTTCAAGCGAGAATGCCGAAAATCAACCAAGCTCATGGAAGGGTTTTCAACATCGGAGCGAGGGAAGCTCGCCAAGATCCAAATGTGGTCACCGGTACGTTCCCTATCAACCAACGCTTTGCATCTGTACTATTTGATACCGGTGCCGATTATAGTTTTGTATCGCTAGAATTTAAGAATATACTTGGGTTGGTAGCTAGTAAGCTAGACATTCCGTATTTGATAGAACTAGCAAATGGAAAGCTAGTGGAAGCGAATGAAGTAATAAGAGGTTGCGTGATAGAACTGGGAGAGCATGAGTTTTCGCTTGATCTTCTGCCCGTCGAGTTGGGAAGCTTTGATGTGGTAGTCGGAATGGATTGGTTGTCAAGCAACCGAGCAGAGATCGTATATCACCAGAAGGTCATTCGCAATCCAATGGCAAATGGAGACACAATTGTGGTACATGGAGAGAAGCGTGATACACCTCTAAGGATCATTAGTTGCTTGAAAGCCCGCAGATGTTTGCAGAAAGGATGTGTCGCCTTCCTGGTACACATTGTGGACAAGGAAGCCGTTGAGCCAAAGCTAGAAGACATTCCAGTATTGAAGGAATATCCTGAAGTCTTCCCCGAAGACTTGCCAGGATTGCCGCCACAAAGGCAAGTCGAGTTTCACATTGAATTAGTTCCAGGTGCTATGCCTGTAGCCAAGGCACCTTATCGACTTGCGCCTTCAGAAATGCAAGAGCTGTCAACACAACTTCAGGAGCTATTGGACAAGGGATTTATCAGACCAAGCTTCTCACCTTGGGGAGCTCCAGTTTTGTTCGTTAAGAAGAAAGATGGTAGTTTCCGCATGTGTATCGACTACCGGGAGCTAAACAAATTGACCATTAAGAATCGGTATCCTTTGCCAAGGATTGATGACCTGTTTGATCAACTGCAACGTTCAAGTTTTTACTCCAAGATCGATCTTCGATCAGGTTATCACCAGTTGAGAATTCAAGAGGAGAATATTCCAAAGACGGCCTTTAGGACTCGATATGGACACTACGAGTTCCTGGTTATGCCGTTTGGGTTGACGAACGCGCCAGCAGTATTCATGGATTTGATGAATAGCGTTTGTAAGCCGTACCTCGATAAGTTTATGATCGTGTTTATCGACGATATTTTAATCTACTCGAAGATGAAGGAAGAACATGAGCAACATCTAAGAGCTATCTTAGAGCTGCTCAAGGAAGAGAAATTGTACGCAAAGTTCTCGAAGTGCGAGTTCTGGTTGCGTGAGGTTCAGTTCCTTGGTCACGTGGTTAACAAAGATGTAATTCATGTGGATCCCACAAAGATTGAGGCGATCAAGAATTGGGAGACTCCGAAGACGCCAACCGAGATCCGTCAGTTCTTAGGTTTGGCAGGATATTATCACAGATTTATTGAGGATTTTTCGAAAATCGCTCAACCTTTGACCTCCCTCACACAGAAAGACAAGAAGTATGAATGGGGAGACAAGCAAGAAGAAGCATTTCAGTTGTTGAAAAACAAGCTTTGCGATGCACCGATCTTATCCCGACCCGAAGGCACTGACAACTTCGTGGTATATTGCGACGCCTCGCGTCAAGGATTAGGCTGCGTGCTGATGCAGCGACAGAAGGTTATAGCTTATGCTTCGCGCCAGTTGAAGGTTCATGAGAAGAACTACACCACACATGATTTGGAACTAGGCGCTGTGGTGTTTGCTTTAAAGATCTGGCGGCATTATTTGTATGGTACGCGATGCACAATCTTTACTGATCACAAGAGTTTACAACATATATTCAATCAGAAAGTGCTTAACATGAGACAAAGACGATCGGTAGAGTTGTTAAACGATTATGATTGTGAAATTAAGTATCACCCAGGGAAGGCGAATGTGGTCGCAGACGCCCTGAGTCGGAAAGAAAGAATCAAGCCCATAATGGTTAGGGCTTTAGAAATGATTATTCAAATGGACCTCTCATTGCGCATTCGTGCCGCACAGAGAGAAGCTCTTAAGGAAAGAATCTTGAGGATGAGTATCTCCGTGGGATGGAGAAACAGTTGGTACCAAACGAGGAAGGAACGTTGTGTTTCATGGGAAGAATTTGGTTTCCCCTCTTCGGTGGTCTACGAGACGTTATTTTTGATGAAACTCACAAGTCACGGTACTCGATCCATCCAGGATCGGATAAAATGTACCAAGATTTAAAGGATTTTTATTGGTGGCCGAGATTAAAGGGTGATGTTGCAACGTATGTTGGCAAATGTTTGACTTGTGCCAAGGTAAAGGCCGAATATCAGAAGCCTTCAGGACTTCTTCAACAACCCGAAATACCCATGTGGAAATGGGAGCAGATTTCAATGGATTTTATAACAAAGTTACCAAGGACACCCAGAGGTCATGATACGATTTGGGTAATCGTAGACCGGCTGATGAAATCTGCACACTTTTTGCCGATCAAGGAGAAAGTCAACACTAGCAAGCTTGCTGAGCGATACCTGAGGGAGATAGTTGCACGGCATGGAGTGCCTCTCTCGATCATTTCTGATAGAGACGGAAGGTTTGTGTCAAGGATCTAGCAATCCTTCCAAGAAGCCTTTGGTTCTCAGTTAAATCTGAGTACTGCATTCCATCCGCAGACTGATGGCCAGAGTGAACGAATGATTCAAACGCTAGAAGACATGTTACGAGCTTGCGTGATAGATTTGGGTGGTAGTTGGGACACTCACTTACCCTTGGTAGAATTGTCGTACAACAACAGCTACCATGCGAGTATCCAAGCTGCACCATTTGAGGCTCTCTATGGATGCAAGTGTCGATCACCGTTATGCTGGGCAGACGCGGGTGATAGACAGCTTATTGGTCCTGAATTGGTTCAAGAGACGATTGATAAGATTACACAGATCTGAGAGCGCATAAAGGCGGCTCGTGATCGACAAAAGAGTTATGCGGACCGAAGAAGGAAACCGTTGGAGTTTGCAGTAGGAGATATGGTTTTGTTAAAGGTTTCACCCTAGAAGGGTGTAGCACACTTTGGGAAGCGTGGGAAGTTGAACCCGCGATACATTGGACCATTCAAAATCCTAGAGAGGATTGGTCTTGTAGCTTACAAGTTGGATTTACCTGCAGAACTGAATGGCGTTCATGATATATTTCATGTATCTAATCTGAAAAAGAGTCCAACTCAAGAAATAGTTGTCATTCCTGCCGACGAAGTTCACATTGACGACACACTCCACTTTACCGAAGAACCTGTTGAGGTTACTGATTGGAAGGTTAACAAGACACGCATGAGTAGTGTTAAACTCGTCAAGGTTCGTTGGAACGCGTGACACGGCCCAGAGTTCACTTGGGAACGTGAGGATCGCATGAAAGCAAAATACCCACATTTGTTCCCCAACACCCCTGCAGCTGGTAGCAGAACTAAAATTTTGGGACGAAATTTTCTTAACAGGGGGAGAATGTGACAACCGTAAAAAATACCGGTATCCGTACATTTAATTAATATTGATTAGTGCTTAATGACTGTGCTGAATTACAATTAATGGCTTAAACTGCTTTCAGATTACTGCAACATACTTACATGTGCATCACACATTACATAACGCCATCTCATTATCACATGCAAACTTTATTAACATGCATGATGCACAAAGCACAGTTAGCACAGTTAGCGGATAACTCAGAAAAATGCTGACAATGTTCAGTACATAGACAGACAGTGTTTTGAGACACCGTATGGGCCAAGGACAAGGTACTACACTAGCATGGAGTGTAGGGAAGTAAGGACCATAAAACTGCTTCACTAGGTGATAGTTTAAGTGCCGGAAAGTGCCTAAAACCCACATAAAGTGTAGAATTCTGCTTATTTCAGCAAAAATTCAGCAATTTAACAAGCTAGTAACATACAAAAATATGACTAAATGGTCCTGAATGCTTTCCTAAGTGTCGGGAATCAAAAGTGTCACAAAAGGGTACATAAAGATCACTAAACGGAATAGTTTGACACTTTAACGAACCGGTATCTAACCGAATAATCGGACACTACCCGAAACACCAAAATTACACTAGAAGCATTGTTTTAGTGTTTCTAAGCTAGTTATGATCCCCGAACACTCTAACATACTATATGACACATGTTACACATAAACACTAAACATTATACTTAACTTCTAACTATTTAATTTAACTATGGTTTAAACTTACACTAAGACCCCCCCTATAAGTGGACGGTCACTTGTGTGACCCACCTCCAAAATATTACAAGATTTCTATAAATCTCCCATTGATCTTCCTTTGATATGCTAAAGATTGTGTTATATACTTTGAAGACACAAGACCCATTGGATATAAGGATTAGGGGTTATAAGAAGGATTAAGGGTCCTCATTTTCACACACACTACACACCACAACTCCCTCCCTTTCTTCCTTTCTTCTTCTCGGCCGAGAGCCACCCCCACACCACCATCACTTCCATTTCAAGTTCATTCATTCCAAGTTCATTCCTAAGGTGTAACAAGGTGTTTAAGGAAGCTCGGTGCTCTTGGATCTTGAAGGACCTCTCCCGATTGCTTTTATCCTCCACATTTGTCATCACCATCTCTTGTGTTCATCCCTAGCCTTTGTGCTAGTTGTAAGACTCTCATAATCCTTATTTACTTCATATGTAGTTGGTTAAAGGATGTAGTATGTTGTTAATCACAAGAACACTAAAGAACATAAACATGAATCATGAACATAAGCTTGATATATTATGAAACTATGTTGTTTAGTGTATGAATGATACTTGCTTGTTATTTACTTGAGATTATGATGTTGATCATCATAAGGAGCTTGCTAGATTGTGATTAAACACATGATCTAGCAAGAGAGAGGATGATTATGTGATAAAACAAGATGATCATCCTCATGTGTTAAGCATGAACTTGAAGAATAAAGTGATTTCTTGAAAGATAATAAACAAAGTGAGTTAGTAATCTTATGGATCTAAGATTTATTAATGGTTTTCCAAAAGAACCAAGTTCAAAATGTGATTTTTAGAAGATCTTGGTTCTTACTTAAATATACACTATTTTTGGTGATAAAACAAGTATAAGAACACTTTGTTTACAAGAAAAATTCAAAAGAATGATTTTTGGAAAAATCATCTAACAAGTTGTAAACACTCAAATCTTTCAAGAATGAGATTTTTAAAGAAATAAACACACTTTAAAGGGTAACTAAGTCTACTAAACATACTACCAAGGTACTACAAGTTTTTATGAAAACTCAAGTTCATGATCATTATGTAGATAGCTTTATTTTAGCACTTGGTAAGTGTAGATTGATTGTTGATTGTTTATGATGATTTTTGAAAAGAAAATGATATGCTTTAATAGCATGGACACCTCCATTTTTAGGGGAAACAATGGAAAAATTTTCTAGAAATACAAAAATATTTTCTAGACAAGTATTTACAAGTGAGTTTTAACCATGGTTTTCAATATAAACCTTGCCATAGATTTTGTTACAAAAATAAAAGTATCGGAGATTGGTTTTTATAAATAAAAATGGATAAATATGTATTTAGAATACATATTTACATTAATAACACATTGTATTGTGAAATCGAACGCAAGGACGTAACTTACAAAATATTCCGGAAAATACCGTTATAAATATATTTTTGGTAAATATTATTTTGGATACAAGAAATGAAAATATGATTTTCATTATTATTACAAAGTATATCATATTTTCGACAAGGAGAAAATATATTATTTTTGGAAGTAAAAATATATTTTCTTAGAATATTTAGAAGATATATGATTTTGGGAAAAATATATATTTTCTGGACAATACATTATTTGTTTTGGGACAAAATAAGTTATTATATATTTTTTAAAGTGAGACTTGAGAATATATTATTTTGAGACTACCAATACGAGAATACAAAGATACATGTATGAAATACCCCCATCCTTGGGAAGGAAATACGAAAATAAATACTTGAGAAATATTAATACAGAAATATTGCTTAAACAATTATTCCAAAACTAAATATAATTTAAAGTTAAAATGATTATTATTTTAACAAGTAATTATATCTTGGAATAATATTGGGAACATAAGAAACATAACTCAAAAACGTTAAACTCTAACCCAAGGCACGACCCGTTCATTTAATAGACAGTAGTACATTGTAGGTAGTCGTGTTTGCTGAAGAGATTTGGGTTACGATTCTGAAGACGCAATACTGTGAGTTCATGTCCCCCTTTTCTTTAAAATGTTTTGTTTATTTACTTAGGGGGTGAAATACATGTTACAAAAGGATTACATACAAATACAATTGGTATGGTTAGCCTAGGAAAGAACCATAGATCATGTGAATGGGTAGGCGGATACTTGGGACCATTAATCCTCGTATAAGGACCGAGGGGCATGAGTGATAGATCTATTTGGGTGTAGCGAGCCCACACCCATGAGGACCAGGGTGGCCATAGGGTGACTATGTCTTCCAATCGGAAGCCCGGTACAAATTTGCTAGGTTTGAGTCTTCCTACACCGTCACACATATCAGTGGCCTTGCAAACCATTGGTGATCTTTTCCTTGTTTGCTATCATACCGGGACTTTTATACTTACACTGTTTACAAAGGTTTATACATACATATACAAAACACATGAACTCGCTCAACTTTTGTTGATGTTTTTAAACTACATGTATTTCAGGGAACTAAGTGGATCTGGCAGGTGTATGCATGTGTTTCAAGCTGCGTTATAAATAAAAGATGTCATCCGAGGTCGTAGGGTTTAGGAGATGTATCTTACTCCTGGACGAGATACATGGTTCTAAGCTCGGGTTGGTTTAAGTTATGTTGTCGAGTCTTCGTGAACTCATTAAAACATGTTATGGTTTGTAACTTAAAATTAGTGTCGATGTTTCAAACAAGTATGTCGTGGTATTTTCAAACTTAATTTTTATGGATGAATATCTTTTGGTTTTTATCATATAGGATTGTTATAATTGAATGCTATGGAATTAAGAAGTCACACCAATAACCACGCTTCCGCAAAAGTCAGGGTGTGACATCTTGTCCTGAATTTCCAAGTCAAACTCTTGCAAAAGAAGCACCCAACAAATCAAGCGGGGCTTCGCATCTTTTTTCTCCATCAAATATCGAACCGCGCTCCCCCATATGTATGATCGAAATTTGTCCAAGGTATACACCACCACTAACAACTCCTTTTCGGTTGTGGTGTAATTCAGTTGCGCCTCGGACAAAGTTTTGCTTGCATAATAAATGACCACCGGCTTTTTATTGACTCTTTGACCCAAGACCACTCCAATTGTTGTGTCACTAGCATCACACATGATCTCGAACGGCTTTGACCAATCTTGTGGTTGCAAATTTATTAGTAAACTCAAAAGGGACATCTTTTAATAAAAAATTACATAAAGGTTTGGTAATAACACTAAAACCTTTAATAAACCTTTGATAAAATCCCGCATGGCCCAAAAATGATCTCACCTCCTTAACATTCTTTGGTGGAGGTAAAGATGAGATTACCCGAATTTTTGCTTTATCTACTTCCATCCCCCGGTCCGAAATTACATGTCCCAACACAATACCCTCTTGTAACATGAAGTGACTTTTTTCTAAACTTAGCACCAAATTTGTCTCGACACACCTTTTTAAAACTTTTTCTAACTCATCAAAACAAGACTCAAAACTTGGTCCAAAAATGGAAAAATCATCCATGAATTCTTCAAGAAATTCACCGACCATGTCCAAAAAAATACTCATCATACATCTTTGAAAAGTGGCAGGGGCATTACATAGTCCGAATGGCATTCGCTGAAAAGCAAATGTGCCATACGGACATGTAAACGTGGTTTTGTGTTGGTCGTTCGGGTGGATCGCAATTTGGTTATATCCCGAATACCCATCCAAAAAACAGAAATATTTTTTACCCAAAATTTTTTCAATAATTTGTTCAATGAAGGCTAACGGGAAATGGTCCTTAGAGGTAATGCCATTCAATTTTCTATAATCTATGCAAACTCGCCACCCGGTGACCGGTCGGGTGGCGATTTGCTCACCTTGTTCATCTTTGATTATCTGGATCCCAGCCTTTTTAGGCACTACCTGTGTCAGACTCACCCATGCACTGTCCGAAATGGGATAGATAATCCCCGCATCCAACCACTTTATTACATCTTTCTTCACAACTTCTCTTAGGTTCGGGTTCAACCGTCTTTGTGTTTCTCGGGTCGGCTTTGCATCTTCATTAATAATAATCTTGTGCATGAAAATGGATGGACTAATACCTTTCAAGTCGGCTATCGTCCATCCAATGGCCGCCTTATGAGCCTTTAACACCCGCAACAAGCCTTCTTCTTGAGCCACCTCCAAATTAGATGTAATGATCACCGGTAAAGTGTCATTTTCTCCCAAAAACGCATATTGCAAGTGGCTTGGCAACTCCTTCAACTCCACTTGTGATGGACACTCTAACGAAGGCTTCGTACCCGAATCAATCTCCACCGGTAAATTCTCGATTTGGTGGGTCCATGGCGGTCTTCCTTCTTTAACCGCCAGAGCCTCTTGCTCCTTCTCTTCCATCTTCAACACATAAGCACGTTACCTGCAAAGAAAAATCACAAACACACGGTTCCAACACATCTTCTTCATACTCGTGCGGGTCGCATCCATCGATTATATCTGCTAGAAAACACTCATCACTACCAAAAGAATTAGACACGTTAGTAAAAACATTTAATCTCATCTTTCGAATACCGAATGGCATGTCGACCGTACCATATCTACAATCAATTACAACATGAGCATTGTTCAAAAATGGCCGACCCAAAATAACATTTTGTTGTTGAATTGGGTCCGCAGATGAGTAGTCTAAAACAAGAAAATCAACGGGATAATAAAATTCATAAACTTTCACAATAGCATCCCGCATAATACCTCAGGGAAGCTTATGAGACAAATCGGCTAAAACAACCGTTGTCACAACCCACTTTAATGGACCAAAATCGTATTGGTCATATAAGCCCCCGGGAGGATACGTACTCCGACTCCAAGATCAAGTAATGCCCTCGCTGGTTGAAAATTACCTACTTGAATATTAATAAGAGGCGTTCCCGGATCTTGAAGCTTAGGAGGAAGATCCCCTTTTAAAACCGTACTTACCCGCTCAGTTAAATCGACCCGTTTAGGCACTTTTTGTTGCCTCTTTTGGGTACACCATTCTTTTAAAAACTTTGCATAAGAGGGTACTTGTTTAATTGCCTCAAGTAATGGAAGATTTACTTTAAACTATTTGAACACATCCCACAACTCTTCCTTTTGAGGACCCCGTTTTGAAATAAAATTATTTTTACCCGGATCTACCAAAGCCGAAGGAAATGGGACTTGACTAGGTCCCCCTTCCTCATTTTTGTCTTTTGTTTCTTCAATGATTACAGGTTTTTCAAAATTGGGTTTTTTTAGAAAAATTTTTAGGTGTTTCGTTTTCATCATCACTTTCTTGACCCGTTATGTCCTCAACCACCCCATCAACCAAACCCGGTGAAGAGTTGGTTTTATACTCTTTCCCACTTCTCAAAACACTTACATGATTAATATTAATATTATTACAAGACGAGTTATGAGAAGGGTTTACCTTAGTGTCGCTTGGTAACTGACCTTTACATTTTTTCAAGTCCGCCACTTCGGTTGTGAGTGACCCATTCGGGTGGTCAAAGATTGAATTGCTTTGTCACGGATCTCATCCTTTTAAAGGCGAGCATCATCCATTTGAACCCTCTTTTGCATTTCCGTTTGCATCGCCTTCAACATTTCCATCACCTCATTTCCACCCAAAGACCCACCATGCTCTTGACCCGTTTGGTATTGTCTTTGAAATCCTTGGTTGTTCCCGCCTCGGTATCCACCTTGATTATTAAACGGTTGGCGTGGAACAAAGTTACCTTGACTTCCTTGAAAATTCGGGTTGGCTTGATTTGATGGATTCCCATATCTAAAGGTCGGGTGATTTCGTAACCCGGGGTGGTATGTATTCAAATTCATGTTGTAATTTCTACCACCCCCAACTTGCCCTTGAAGGGCATTAACCTCTTCATATTTCCCTTCACATCCTTGGCAATTTTTAGCCGCATGCCCCAATTCGTTGCAAAGTGCACAAACATCCTAAATTTGGTTTGTAGTTTGTACATTTGCATCTTCCGCCTCATGCACTTGAGTTCGGGTAATGGCCGGTCGTGCTCTCCTTGACGATTGAGCCTTTCTCTTTGATGTAACCGACATTTGTTCCAAGAACATCCAATCATCTTGCTCGTAGTTGGTACCGAATGTACCATTCGTGATAGACATTAAATCACGAGCATCCTCGGAACATAAACCCTCATGAAACGCATTCAACAACTCCCATAATTCAATACCATGATGTGGCCAATTTTTAATCATCAAGTTGAACTGCTCAAACACTTCATGGAACATCTCACCTTGTTGTTGTTGGAAGCTTCTTCTTGCATCATTCGTCTTTTGGGCTGTAAAGAATTCTTCTAAAAAGATTTGTTGCATTTCTGCCCATGTATAAATTGATGCAGAAGGCAATGTGTAGAACCATTTCTTTGCCTTATCTTCTAGAGAAAACTGAAAAAGTACCAACTTTACTTCATCCGACAAAAACCCTTGCCCACCAATAGTGTTGCATATCGAATCATATGCTTCCAAGTGAAAATAGGCCTCTTCCGTTGCTAGACCCTTGTACTTCGGTAGACTTTGTAAGAATTTGTTCTAACTTCAAACGTCCTTTCTTGATTGTTTTGAGGAATGACTATTGGTGACGGATTGTTGGTAATCACCGGCCTAAAGTGCGCTTCTATACCTCTAACGGCCTCTCTATTATGTCTTCGTGGCACGCCCAATCGAACTCTTGGACGTGCGGGGCCCATTGTTCTTTGAACTTGTGGTCTTAGAGGTGCGAATTGTTGAAGCGGTGGTTGAAACATTGGCCTCACATGTTGTTGTTGTTGTTGAACTTGCCTTTGAATCGGTGGACCTTGTGGTGGCAATTGTTGTTGAGGAACAATTTCGTGTATAATTGGCTGTTGAGGAACTCTACCATAACCTTGCATCCCTTGACTTCCATCTTGACCTTGCACATAAGTGTACTCCCCTTAATCTCCATCTCCTCCATACATATATCCTTCTTCATAATATCCCTCAAACACTTCCTCATATCCCTCATCATACCCATCTCCTCTTGCTCCCATAGCTTGTAGAAACTATGGTGCTTGATATGTACCCCCAGTTGTAAAGGTGATTGAAATAAAGGAGCAGAATAGACTATGGATGGACTTGGTTGAAATAACCCAGGTGACGGTATTTGTTGTGATGAGGATGACTGTCCAGATGTTAGGAAAAATGATGAAAAGGCTGGGACGGCTGATGATGTAGGAGCATAGCTAAAAGTGTATTCAGGTTGTGTACTTGTGGGTAAGGTGGTGTTGGTTAGTTTAAATTCGGGTGTTAGTGTAGGAATGGTCGAATTTGGTAGAGGTGTGGATGGTGTTGGTTGACCCGTAGTGGGTGGTGGTTATGGTGAATCCATTGTTCTGATCGGTGTAACTGGTGTTGTAGGTGAACCAATGATTTTGTTCTCACGTAATAAAACTATGTTTCTTCTCAAAGTCCGCTCAATCTACGGATCAATCGCTAGTTGTGATAGCTTGTGAGAGCCTCTTATATGCATGCACCTGTAAATACCTGCACACAAACACACCCAGCGTAAACAAAAAAAAATAACAAACTTAAAATATCAAAGATAACACACGTTGCGCACTACACCCCGGCAACGGCGCCAAAATTTGACGTGAGGTCGAAGTCTCAATAAAATTTAATCCAATTACTACTAATAGTTAGTGGTATGTGGGTATCGAACACAGGGAGTTTATGGAATTTATGTTATCTAAAATGGTTTACTAAATAACTAGATTAAGCTAAACTGCAATAAAAGTAAAATCATAATTTGGAGTGTTTGGTTTTAGAAACTGGTATTCATTATTTAGATTACAAAGGAAAGATTTGGTTTGTAAACAGTTTAAGAAGATAGTTATCATCCCGAGTTTCAGGTTTTAAGTGACAATCAAGGTTTATGTTCAACTGGAAAGAACCACATAAACATGGCTCATGCAAAATCAATTGTTTGTGATGAAAGGGAACTAAGTATTCAGATTCCTAGAACGCGAGGTTGTTACCCGATGATCAATTAACATATATCCAACCCCTAATCCCTCCCATGATATCTCATTGTCAACGGCACCAAGAACGTATGGTTTAGAATTATAAGCAAACACACATTAACAATTTACAAACAATCAATCAAACACCATAATAATCTAAACAACACATGCAAAGTCTATTATTCCAGAAATTCAAGAACAAAACATGATTATCACAAGCAAACCTTACATTCGAGATGATCCCTAATGAAATTTAGCCACTCTTGCCTTGGTAAATCATCATCACACAAGTGTCAATGTTCATAGGAATTAAAAACACCCACAAACTGTTTAGGAATTGTCTCTAGCCAAGAAGAACACCAAATTTCTCCTGGAAACTGCTCTGAAACCGAATGGTATGATTGGAGAGCAAAAGACACCATAAAAACCAATTAAAAACGGGCAGTTACACTTTTTTGCTGGTCAGCGCCATAAGCTACAACGCCTGCCGTAGCCTATGATGGCTATGAAACTCCTACGGCGGACTGATACTGGACTATGGCGATAACAAGATCAGCAAACTGCCGTAACCTACGGCGCCAACCGTAGGCTACGGCGCCACCTGGAAGTGCCTCCTTTGTTCTTTCTCAAGTCTTCATTGCTCCACTTTGTTTCCGCAATATGTGAACTCCCATCCAAGCACCATAAGACCACTTATTTGTGCTCCTTTACACCTGAAACACCAAACATACCATAGTTACCAAGTTCCAACAATTAACCAAATTAATCATGAGATGTGTATATTTTTGTATCATTTAAGGGTTGTCCAACGGACCACCCGTCACTTCACAAGGTCTGACAGTTTTCTTCCCCAAATCAGTAACAGAGAATATCACACAGTTTTCAACAAGGAACCTATGACAAAACCCCTTTTTGCAGTAATCAATCACATCAAGAATCAAGGTGATAGTTTATCATTCATATCACATCAAACAATCATTACACAATCATTCAGTCTAAGCAATCACCTATTCATTGGCATAATCAATCACACACAATCAATTGTTTGGATTATCTAGGGTTTGTATGAATCAAAAGAACAAATTATCAATATAACACAAGCACATACCTTAGATGGATATAGAGATGATTCTAGGAGGATAGGAAAGGTCAACGATTGATGTGTGAACTTGTGTAGCCAATAATGATTGAAGAAGGATTAGAGATGATTAGAGAATGGTACAGATGTGTACAGTGAAGTTATAGGAACTTTGAGGGTTTTGAGTAGTTTATTAATGTTTTGATAATTTTCCTAAACACCCCCTAACTTTGTAAGTTTCATACAAGAAGCACAAACTAACATACAATTTACAGTAAAGCCCATAATTCATGTATTTATCATGTAACACATAAGTTTCTTATAAACCATTCGTTTATAATTATTATTCGCGTTAGTCACCAACGTTCAAGAGTTGTCATGTATGTGTTCCCGTAATTCTCTGAATTACCAACGTAGACACATTTAACTAATCCTAGTTAAATGCAGTGCTATGAATGTATGGTTTAATTAACAATGGTTAGGTTAAAGTAGTAACCTGAAGTTGCGGGTTGCCACACAAACCCACTCACTACTTTGTTATTAATAAAGTACAAGAACGTTTACCTACTACCCTTAGTTAGCAATATTTTCATGTATCATCAAGTTATTCCTCATTTTGGGGTTTTTCAAAAAAAAAAAAAAAAAATATTACTTTTAACCCAAAAGATTTTTCATCTTTTACAATTCAAACCTTAAAAAAATTATTTTTTTAATTTTAACCTAAAACTTTTCATTAATAGCAATTTAACCCCATAACTTTTTTACTTTCAACTTTGGTCCCCTATACTATTCAACTTTCGCAAATTTTCATTTTACATTTCATTCTAAATTTTGCGAATTAACACGGCACAACGTGCGGCTATGGTTCAATGTTTTTACATTTCGTTCAAATTTTTGTGAGTTAACACGACGCAATGTGCATGTGTGGTTCAACATTTTTTCATCTATTTTTTCTGGTTTGACATGTTCGTCATAAGGTGCGGGTCCCAGATCGACTTTGTGTTGGTGGTTGCTAGCGGTGGTGTGACATTGGTGCCATTTGGTTTTCACCCCCGCCACAACGCGAGGGGGTAATTCTCATTTAATAAAACATAACTAGGTTATAACCCGTATATTAAATGAGATTGTACAATAGAAATAGTATATGACACTTCATACAACTAATTTAAATTTATCACAAAAATCGGTCTATGTTAATTAGTAACAGTGAAAAAAATAATAGTTTGTGTATTACATTCTTTATATGTCTAAAATTACGTATTACATTACGTAGAATAGTGTATGTAAATACATTTATTTTTATTATTGTATATGCTTTAAATATAATTTTTATTTAAAGAAAAATGAAAATAAATATATTGATATGTCATAAATTAGATTTGTTATTTTTTGATAATTGATATGTGGATTTAATTAATAATTAGTTATTATAAAATTAGAATCTAAACTTACGGTTTATATATGATGGATAAAATATTTTCATAACTAATAGTTAATTTACTATTTCACAAATGGGTAAAAAAAGAAACTAATAATATCATATCAGGATTTACTCTTTTTATCAAACATTCCTTATTAAGGGTAATGGAGTGATTTAGATAAGAAAAAATTGGTGAGGCATTTGTTGAACTTTGTATACATGTACTGCGTAGTAGATAGATATGGCTTTGGTGTGATAATCAATGACCATCAAAATCAATAAATGGGTGGAGAGTCATCATTAAGATACATTTATAACACTCTCCCTTGAATATCCACATACCTTTAATACGCTTGGTGATGTTGTCTCGTTAAAAACCTTGCTAGAAAAACCCAATGGGACAAAACCATAGCTAAGGAAAAAAGAGTGCAGCGCGTATCGTCTAACCCTAGTACTTCTGGATTATGTATGTTGTCTCATAAAAAACCTTACTAAAAAAACCCAATGGGACAAAACTTAGTCAAGGGAAAAAGAGTGCAACTTGAATAAGTCTCCCCTCATTTTAACATGTATCCTTTAAGTGACGTGTGTCTATCTTCCTTGAAAGTCGAAAAAAAGTTTTGTAGCGAATGATTTGTCGCTTGATCCCTTAATGTGCAATCCTGTATGTTGAGCAATGTTGTATAATCTTTTAATGAGACTTTAGGTGCCTCCTTCAAAAAATTATCATATGTCCACGAATGTGTTTTGTTACATTCCTGCATCTACAAGACTAACCAAACTTGTTTTGATGGGTTAGTAAAATATAATCAAATATCGTTTATACCTGAAATACTTCTTTGAACTCATTCCAATGTCTCTTCGCTTGACAAAGATTATATCATGACAATAAGCTCAAGTGAAAGATATTATAACCATACATAGCTAGCAAAACATATTAATGTACTTATGCATTTAACGATAATACTTCTAGAGTGAGAATCTCTACTTTGGTAGGAGATAATAATAGACATTTCTTATAATAAATGACTTAAAAACCTTTAACATACTTTAAGGTTCAACTATGTCCATACTAAAATATCCAGACATCATCTTCTAGATTTACTTGGAGGATTGGTAAAATATAATTACATATATACTCGAACTGCAGTTTGACTAATAATTAGACCGTGCCAAGGTCATTCAAAAATTATCCCTCTAAAAGCTCGTCAATTTCTCTCGATGATGCCTAGACATCATCACAGTAAACAGCGATCATAGGTCTTTATGAAAATTCTTGTGCCACCAATTTTGACTTATATCACTTAATTTAATTTTCACATGATTCGCGTAAAAGACACATTTGTATCCAACATATTTTACAACTTCAGTTGTATGGACTGTTGGTCCAGAAACTTTCAATTTCTTTAGAGAACTAAACTCTGCCTTATTTGTGTCTTTCTATTTTGGCCAATCATTTCTTAATATTCATTCATAGGCAGATCTTAAATCTTGATCCTCATCATTTAATCATTTTAAGCGCTACATTATATACAAAAGTATAACGACGTCGATTTTTATTTCGATTCCATACATATCTTAGACATGATACAACTTATCGAGATCTCTTTATTTTCATGTACCTGAGGTTCTTCTTGAACCTTCATGTCTATTGTCTCTTCAGGAGATCTTATTACTATAACCTCGACTTGACCATCTTAATTACTTGCTCCAATTTTCGAGGAATTTTATTATTGGAATCAAATAGTCTACCACGCTTTAGGCATGCAATAGACTCATTACAAAAATATGTGGTTGTCCTCATGGGACACAAATATAACTGGAGCATATCACTCTATTTAGGTCAATGAACTTGTCTCGTAATTTGTTCTTTAATATTGGTAAATGAATTATACTTTAAACTTCTAGTTTATAGTCTGAGGATAAAGATGACATGATAATTCATTTCACTTTTCACTTTCCAACTGCTTGTTATCTCCCCCTAATGTTGGGAACATTCATTCACTAAAGTGAAAACCAATGAGCCATAAATGAATTTCTCACTAATGGCTTTAAGTATTTAATCATAGACATTTATTTATACCCAACATATTCTCAAACTTTTTAGAAGTCTCGTCTTTGTACGGTGTGGTGGATGAATTTCAATATATGTCGCACAACCAAAATCTTTGATGAGACATCTTTGGTTCCTGACCAAAAACCAACTATATGTGGAGAACTATAACTTATTGGCTTGATGTGAATTGATGGTATTATATATAAAATTACATGTACCTAAATGAACTTTTGCTCCTCTCATGAATATTGGCTTTGTAACCAATAGTAGACGTTTAGTGATCATCTCAACAATAACACTTATTCCAATGATCGTTAATAACTTGGGAATCAATTTCACTATTATCAAATAAATATACTAATCTGGATTAATATGCTTGCTATCACATTAGCTAAGCCACAATCACACAAGCTTCAGGTTGTGGATTTGATAACCATTTAGATGATGCATCGATTAAAAAAAAAACTAAGTGGTATCATGTTGGGATATGCATATCCTTTAATCGCTTCCAGAATATTTAGGTATACATACCCTCGCTTATTTTGCAAATCTATAATTTCCCTTGAGAGCAAACATTACATGCTAATTATTATCTAGAAGAATCTTCCAGTTCTTCATTATGTTTCACATCATCATTGATTCAGTGTGGTCTAACCGGTCATGCCAACTAATTAAATAATAATGATCCATAAACTTCTGGCTTATGATCGTATGTGTATTACTTGCTCGTATGCAATACAAAACGTATGATACGATAGAATATATTATAACTTCGAAGTTAAAACCATCTCATTGTTAAAATGGCCATCATTACAATTCTTATAGTTAATCTCATCATTACAAGTGGTCCATGATTACATTTACAATGATTAATATATAATCACATTCACTATTTTGGGAATGGAATAGAACCAAAACAAGCTTCATAGCTTTTCATTATTTACTCGGTCACATGAGTATAAAATCATTTCATTTTTTCATAACTCTTATAATGATATTGCTACTTTAGAAGCGTATGTCTCAAGTGTGACAAATGAAAATAATTTAACCGATCTTTCCTTGTTAATAATGTTCTCTTTGCTTAAAATCAATTGAGATGTAGTTGAGTCGTATAAGATTTATCAATCTTATATCTTACGACCTTTATATTGATCATTGTATAGTTATCTCATTATTAACATGGTTGATCTCATTACATGAGCATCATAACAATTTTCTCAATTACCATGATTACGAACTTTACACCAATTATTATATCATCACATTCGGTTCAAGGAATGGATTATAACCAAACAACTATCATGGTGACATCATTACAATTTTCTTAGTTATTATATACATGATCGCGACCTTTACATTGGTCATTATATCATCACATTCACTTCATGAATGGATTAGAATCACACAACTTTCATGGTAGTCGTTTCAAATCTTTCATATTCTTTAACAATCTTGCTTCTTCAAGAGCATATTTGAGGTTTGACAATGGAACTTGTTTTATTCCACATGTATAACTAATCTTTTCATCACATAACCTCAACTGGAAAAAAGTTATATGACCGAGACATTAGGATTTATCGATCCAAACTCTTACAAGCTTTGATAAGTTTATAATATGCTTTAGGTAATTTGACACTTCGAGTGTCATACTATAAATGAATCTTGATCACAATTCAGTTGGGTTTATAACTATTGAGCATACACAACTTTGGTCATTTTGATGTTCTTATCAAAACTGCTTATATATGAAACACAATGTATACATAAAATTACAAATGCATGACTTTGTAACACGTCACCAAAAATATAATAAAAGATAATAGTATATAAACCATTTGAGACAATGAAATTATCTTTAGAACTACTATTAAAATATTATAAAGGCTTCTATAAACATGGCTAAATACAATTTAACTCAATTTAAATAGTTGAGCCATTATAGGCTATTACTTTATGAACTAGAAAGACAACAAAGTGTCACACTTTTTTTTTAATATCAGGATGAATAATCATAATAATAATAAAGATGATTGATGCTTAATGTAACTAATCATATATGCAAAAGTTATTTTACCTTTAAAACATGTGTTATGATGAAAAACGTAAATGAAAATAATACATAAAAGTGTTGAAAGAATATAATGAAGTGGCAAAGATGTAAAACTTATCTAAATTGCTACAAGACAAACTTTTTATTAATTATATAAATTAATAGGGAATGTTAACCGCCGCTTTAAATGATTTCTTTATAGCTCTTTATAGCTAATTTAAAAATTGAATTATAGCAGTTAGTTACCATCTCGTTTCTTCTTAACCCCCCTTCAATTTCTTTGGTGGTTTCAGAAAGCAATCGGCCAAACACAAAAGCATAATTCTAGATCATGTATATCAAATTATCCATTCCAACGAGATTTCAACCGGTGAAGTATATGGCTGATTAAATACATAGAAAATCAGGGTTCTTTGGCAAATATTAATGAGATATATGCAAATTAACTTGTTTTCAAGCAAAGTTTATTAGGCTCATCATCTTAAATACAACTTCTTAGTTGAAATCAAAATGTCAAAATAATTCTTAATACAAACAAATAATTTATGTGCGTGTTGATGATCATATTGATCTGTTACTAGCAAATGTACATACTATATATAACATTTAAACTTACTAGCAAATGTACATACTATATATAACATTTAAACTTTCATTGATTTATAATGGATGGCTAATGGATTATGGCTACTTAACCTAGGCAAGATTTTCATTGAGCCCATATAAGATCAACCAAAAGAAAAAATAGACATAAAAATGGAGGAAAAAAAAAAACAGGCAAACAAATTTTAGATATACATACATGTAGGTCAACAGAAGAGTAGATGAACAATAAACATTGTTGCCAAAAACTATATACCGGCCAAATTGCATAAGATATAAAGTAATCTTAAGTATTTGTTTTCAAAATAAAACAATGAATATAAATAACGATAAAAATTGAACCATACAGGAGCCATAACTTTGCAAGTAATGAAATCAAAATATTCATCTACAATGCACACATTTTGCATCAATGAGATTTAAAATAATTTTTGTAATAAATTTGTAACAGATGAATTCTATCAAAATATCTGTAAGTATTTCTTTTCAAAATTAAACAATGAATATAAACTTTATGTATGTCAAAATAGTAACTTAATAAAATATCTCAAAAGATCGCATTAATCGTACTAATTAATAGCATAATAAAATCACCACACATAAAACACATGAATAAAATAATTAAATCTTTACCATTTTATGATTGGACACTTATTTGCGTAACCAAATCAAATACTATTAAAGTTTCATGTTATGTAATGAAAAGAGATAACTAGTTTAAATCCCAAAACACAGACAATGAAAACAAACCACATCATTTGTTTATAATATAAAAATTAAGGCAGAAACACTTTTCTCCTCAGTTACTTTCATGCCATCAAAATATTCACAAAACTAGATCCAAATTTTATAGTTATGATTATATACAAAAACAATAAAATGAGGAAAAAACATGGAGCCATGAAGTCAAAGGTGAAAGGCTGCAGGTCAATTGTTTCTACTCTTAATTTCACTTTTCATGGATACGATAAATCATTACGACTAACTCTACAAATTCAGATTTATTTATTTTCTTTAAAATTGTGTCCACTAGTCACAACAAAACTTCATAACCTTATTCAAGATGTCTAAAAAAATAATAAAACAAGTACTAAGTAGAAATATGAGCTTTGTGTATTGTTACCTGAATGGATAAAGGAAAACCAAATCATGGATATGAAGATTCAAATCATGGATATGAAGATCTTGCAGCAACTCATGCTGATAACTTGTTGTAAAACAACGGTCTATTAGCAATCCATATACAACAATACTAAACATGAGAGAACAAGACTATAGAGAATAAGTGAATAGGAATTCTTGTTCATTAAGATGTATACACCATATACAAATGCCACTATATAGGCACACACATTAATACAAAGAAATCAAAGAGATAGGAGTTATGTATGTGGAGAGTCATCATTAAGATACATTTATAACATATCAGTTTATGTGTAAAATAATTATTTTTTTTTGGGTGTGGAACATATGAAACATGAAACATTCTGAAATTGATATTTGTATCTGAGAGTGAGGTTAAATGAATGTTAAGTTATTGATGGTTTTAGACGTACGAGTGTAACATTTTACTCATTAACAAATGTCAAAGACCTAAATAACTTGTTATTACCTACTATGATTTGATGCAACTGAAAATAACTCATTAACACATTAACAAATGTCACACCAAAGCTTCTTCTCTCTAGAAACTAATCTAATAATGAAATAGACCACTTTTAAAAGTTTATTCTCTCTAGAAACTGAACCGTCTCCTCTCCCCTTCCGTTCACTTTCCGGCAAACTAAATCGTTCTCTTCATCCTTTCTGTTTATCCTGTTTTGTCCTTTCCGATCCATTTACGGCACCATGTAGCATTCCTGTTATCGAAATACGTGACACTGTCTTTTCTGTACGGTACGAGCAATGTTAGCGGAGCTTGGGTCTGATCGAAGTAGGCTTTCTTCCTTTTCGATCCTTTCTCTGGTACTGTGTAACACTCCTTTTATCGATTACGTCACATTGTCTCTTCGGTTCAGTACGAGCATTGTTAGCGGACCTTGGGTTTGTTCGGAGTAGGATCTTTCATTTCTTGTCCGCCGTTAGAGTGTTATTATTCGGATCTTGATTGCTTAGTAGGTCTGTCATCGGTCGCGGCTATTGTTATAGTTCAGCTAGATTGGTACGAATCCTATTAACCTCTCATTGACCCGTGATATTTTCGTTTTTCGGCCATGGTTAGCAATCGCTGGAGGGGGCAGTCAGGCACTAACGCCCCGCCGTTGTTGAATGATTTACAAAGAAAAAAAAGAGGAGGAACTTAGCAAGATTAAGAACAAGTGCTATTACAAGGACGATGACTGGCATAAGGTGCTCAGTAGGAAGGAAGCCAGGCAGAAGAAATCCTTCGTTAATAGGGAGCTCAAACTCCGCAATGCTACCTCTTTTTTCATCTCTAACCTTCCTGATTCGTGCACTCAGGCATCTGTATGGAAGGCTTTCAAACATTTGGACAACCTCGAGGGTGTGTTCGTTCCATCCAAAAAAGACAAAGCTAGTAACAAGTTTGGCTTTGTAAAGCTGTCCAACGTGATGGAACCAGCCTGGTGGATTGAAAACCTAAAGGAGATTAGGATAGACGGTGCTGTGATTGGTGTTAACCTAGCCAAGATTGATAGGTTTGGTTCAAAGATTGATCTGCAGAACAAGAGTGAAAGAGTTTTGGTGTTCGATAGACTTCAAGAATTGGAACCGGTATCCAAACACGTCGGGGCCCCGGGTACGCCTAGTATTCAGCAACATGGGAGGAAAACTTATAGTTCAGTTGTTCAACCAAATGGAAGTGATATCAATGTGGTAAATGTCGAGCTTTCGCCTCTGAACACAGTTACTAAGAAATCTTTTGAGTACAAGGCTCTCATTGGCGAAGCAAAAGACATTGACATCCTTAACAATCTGAAAGTTTATCTCTCAGGGATAATGGAGGAAGGTCTTAATTTGAAATATCTAGGCGATCTTAAGGTACTACTTTGCTTCAAATGCCCGGAGGAAGCAGAAGAATTTCGGTACAATATGGTGAACGAGTGGGAGAAGTGGTTCTCGAGACTGTATGTTTGGGAGGGTTTACCACCTCTCTTCGAGAGAATTGACTGGATCAAGGTGTTGGGTGTTCCTGTATCCCTCTGGGACCGGCATGTGATTATCAAGATTGGGGAAAGATGTGGCTGTCTCCTGGTTAAGTCGGAAGCAGAGGCAAACGATGGAAATATGGCAGAAGATCGCCTGGCCATTTTGGTCCACACGGGTAAAAGGATTGCTACAGAATTCAATCTGTTTTGGAAGGAGCATAACATAAAAGTTTGGGTGGAGGAAATTTCTAGGCAATGGCACCCAGCTTTCCTGGATGAGGAGGGTTCGGAGCTGGGTTCTTCGGTGAGATCGCCGGAAGGTGATGTTTTTTCTTTTTTCGGTGATCAAGACTCCAATCGTTGCATGGATGATTCTTTGGCTCCCTGCATGGATAACCCAAAGGATACCACATCCCTGCTTGCCGAGGAACACGTTCAGATGGGTGGATTGCACGGGGATCAGAACACGCCGGCATTTTCCTTTTTTGAGGACAGAGAAAATGAGGGACCTGAAGTGCAAATTGGTGATATTATTGATGGTTAAAACCAACTGGAAGTCAGACGGGGTACGAATTGCGAGGGGAAGGAGAAGAACGGTTGTATGTTGGGAAACCCTCCGTTGTGCATGGGTAACATAACGTCTTTTCATTCTCCTATTAATTTGGCATATGCGCATGGGAAAACTTTGCATGGGGATCAGGAAATAAATGAAGAGAGAGAAGTGGTTGATGCTGTTGGGCAATGTGGTGGGCCAGGCGATTTCAACTTGGGGCATGGTGTGGAGCCCAATAGACCTAGCTATATCACTTCAAGGCCCAAATCTAGAAGGAACAAAAATATGCAGGCCCAGATTTTTGTAACCCCTGATCTTAATTGTGACAACTGGCACCCAACCGGTAATTTCCGTACACTTTAATTATTATTTAATGACTGCAATTATTTGCTTAAATGTTAACATTGTCTGACTTCATACTACACAAGAAAATTCATGTACGTTTAATACTACAAGAATTACTTTATGCATTATTGAACAGCGTTGCGTCAAGAATACTAGTAAACTCACCGGTAAGACACATTGTGTCAACAATTATGCAGAAAGCAGTTAGACAATAGAATTGGAGCCTAGGTGTAGGTCCAACGACAAGAATACATTAAAACCCAAGAGTACATACAAGAGTTTATATATAGACATTACGAAAGCTAAAATACGCACTAAAAAGCACCCGAAACGCACTTTAAGTGCAGAATTTTATTAAATTCAGCTATAAATCAGCTTTTAACACGTAATTATCATGCAAAAATTATGTTTCATCATCCAGAATACTTCCCTAAGTGTCGGGAATTAAATGTGTCACAAAAGGATACTTAAAAGACACTAAACGGTGCAATTTAGCACCTTAATGGAACAGTGTCTAACCGAACAACCGGACATTACCCGGAACATCAAAATATTATTAGAAGCATTGTTTTAACATTACCAAACTAGTTATGGTCCCTAAGCATCATATTACATCCTAAAACACATAAACACACTTAACACTAACTTTAGCACTTGAATTGTAACTAGAAGGTGTAACTTGAAATTGAAACCAAACTAGATGCCCCCCCCCCCCCCCACCCCATAACCGTATGGACAAGGGCCCCACAAGGGGGATTTCCTTCTAATATTTTATGGGATTATGTTGGGTGAACCTTGGACATATTACACCTTGAATTATAAGATGTTGGAAGAACATTCTATTTAACCACAAGACCATTCTCTAATTCATTTCATCTTCTCCAACTCACCAAAAATTATCCATCCTTCTACCATACCTACGACCACAATAGTCCGACACACTACCACCATTTTCAATCCATCTCCATCCATTCTAAGCACATTCTAAGGTGTATGGAGCCTATCTAGGAAGGTTGTAAGCAACGGAATTGGAAGGACCTCTCTCTAATGCTTTTATCCACTTGATCTTCATCATAGTTCTTCCTTAGCTTCAAGCTAGTATTAAGCACCTTGAACACTCTTATTTACTTCTATTTTTAGTGGATAAAAGACTTATTATGTTGAAAATCTTATGAACAATAAAAGGCTTGAACATGAAACATGAACATAAAGCTTGTGATATGATGAAATAGTGTTGAAATGATAGTGTTTGATGCATGAATGATATTTGATAGTTGTTTACTAGAGATGATGATGTTAATCTTCATATGAAGCTTGCTAGATTGTGATTAAACACATGATCTAGCAAGATTAGGAGATGATTATGTGTTCACACAAAAGTGATCATCTTCTTGATTAAACATGAACTTGGAAGTAAAGTGATTTTAAACAAAGTAAAGTAGTGAACTTGTAGATTCAAGATTTATAAATGATTTTCCAAGAAAACCAAGTTTAAAATATGATTTTTGGAAAGATCTTGGTTTTTTTTCTTAAACCTACACTATTTTTATTCGAAAAACAAGTGTATAAACACTTATGAAACAGGAAAAATACAAAAGGAATATTTTTAGAAAAATCATATGACAAGTTGTAAATGTCTAAATCTTTCAAGAGAGTGAATTACAAACAAATAACCATGTTTTTAGGGGTAACTAAACCCACTAAGTAACATGGTAAGTTACTACAAGTTTTTACAAGAACTTCAAGTTCATGATATAGTGTGATTTACATGATTTTGGCTTGTAGTAAGACTTGAATGAGTTGTTGATGCTTGATGATGATGTTAAAGAAATTAAACACATGTTTTGAAAACATGGGAAACCTCCATTTTTAGGGGAACTTATGTCAAAATTTTTATAAATTTTGACACTTAGAAAAATATAAGTTTTGTGAAACTTATTCCCTAAAAATGTACCTAAGAATGCTTACCAAGGTTTCCTAATTTTTATGAAAACCTCAAGATAAGAAATGATGATTTCTTCAAGATTAAAATTGATATTAAGTATGTATATTTTTGAGAAAAATATATATATATATTTATTGATCACCAAATTTTGTGTTAAGTGTATGTAGTATGTATTACATGTAATAGTGTATTAGGACTTGAAAATACACTAAGTACTCCTAAGGAGTGAAGATACCAAAAATACACATACAACATACTTAGACAAATACAATATACTTATATTTATTGCTGAGAAAATAATATAAGTAAGACACTTAGTTAAAAATATAAATTATTTTTAACACAAGAACAAATACATAAAAGATGGTGACTTGTACTTGTGCGATACAAGTCTAGTGACTAACGATAATAAAACACGTTTAGGTCACGATGCTAGTTAAGCAAATCCGGTGAAGTTTACGACGCAGGAACGCAAAGTTGTGAGTTTATGCTCCCCCTTTTCTTTTAATTGTTTTTAGTTTTATAACTTCGGGGGTGAAATACATGTTACAAATATTAGAATGTTTACAAATAGTATGATGCGTTTTGAGAATACAAGAATACAAGAAGCACTCTTGGTGAAAACTAGTACCAAGTATGATGCGTTTTGAGGAATGATACGAGAAATCGTGTCACGAATAGGGTACCATAAGCACCATTAATCAACAATATACCTAGACTGCAGAGCAAAAGGTTAGATCTAACGGGTTTCGGGCAGCCACACTCTTGGTGAGAACGAGTACCAAGTAGTGCTTTTGTGTCTCAGAAAAACTTGATAAATGCCTATGGTTTGGTGACTTCCTATGTCGTGTCACATGTTAATGGCCTTGTAACATATTAACAACCCTAATACATACAAGAACACCTTATTTATACAAGATTCATACCACAAGAATACTTGATTTATACATGAATATTTGATTTACACAAGAATACTTGATTTATACATGAGTACGTGGTATATATAAGAATACTTGATTTATACATGAATATTTGATTTACACAAGAATACTTGATTTATACATGAGTACGTGGTGTACACAAGAATACTTGATTTATACATGAATACTGGATTTATACAAGGATACTTGATTTATACGAGATACAAACTATGTTTTCATATAAAGTATACAAACGTAAACTACAAAAAATGCATGAATTCACACCAACATTATGTTGACGTTTTTCCAAAACTCACACGTATTTCAGGTAACTAAAAGTGGATGTGCGTGCGGTCTTACTCATGCTCGTGGATGTCGTTTATGTTTGTCTTAAATAAGTTGTAAACTTTCAGACAATATGTTGTTTCGTTATGTAAACTCTTAACTATGTTTTCCGTTATGTAACAGTAATGGTGTTTGAAGTTATTTTATGAGCATGTAGTATGTTTACCAATCGTATGCAATGAAAACCTTTCGTGATCACACCTCGTGCTTTCGCCTTAGAAAGGGGTGTGATAGATTGGTATCAGAGCTGCGATTGTAGTGAACCAGGATTCCTTCTGGAATCTAGACTACAATCTCTAGGATCCTTTCACGAAAACGATTTTTCAAAAAAAGTTTTCATTGCATAAAACTGTCCGCGACATCCACTACCTGAAACAGTTTACAAAGAGTCAAGAAAAGACACTACGAGACTTAGGGTGCACTGGAGTAGCACTTGTCGTTGATTAAGAATTACGTGCAATTATGTGTGATAATTGATATTTACATATGCTAGAAGTAGAATGTCACAAGTATACGTGACTTTACCTGAAAACAATGGCCTATCTGAAGGAAGAGATACGAGGATGAAACGAACTGTATGGACTGTGCAAGGAGTTATGTAATTATGGATGCATACATAATTATGGAATTCAGTGCACAGAAATCACAGCAAGTCTTGTCACGTATAGATTCCCACAGTGCAAGAAAAGGCCAAACGTGAACACCAGCCTATTAAATACTCTGCTAGAGTAATAATTGTTTGATGTCACTTATGTGGTATATGCCTGTGTATATATATACTACTACTATCTAGTATGACGATATCAAACAAATGCCTAAACTTATTGTGTGGTGTTCTTTCAGAACATGGCACCTAGGAGAATTGTGAACAATCGAGATTCGGATCAACCTCCTCCTCCCCCACTGCCAAAGACTGCTGAAGAGCTGAACGCTCTACTGGAGGAAAGGATCTCCGCAGCTATCGCCCAGTACGAGGCAAACCGAACCCAAGATAGTGGCGGACCAAGCAACGCTAGACGTAATGGGAATGGAGATTCATCTGGAGGCAACGCAGCTCAGGGCTGCACTTTCAAGCAGTTTCTCGACTGCAAACCGATGAACTACGACGGCACAGGAGGTGCAGTAGCATTTGTACGCTGGACGGAGAAGACTGAAGCTACTATCTGCATGAGCAAGTGTACCGCGGATTAGCAAGTCACTTTTGCTACTGGGTTGTTTGTCGATGAAGCTTTGACTTGGTGGAACTTGCAAGTCCAAACCTTGGGTGATGATGTCGCTTATGGCCTGACTTGGGATGAACTAAAGGAAATAATGAGAGAGAAGTATTGTTCTCGTGCTGAACTCCAAAGGTTGGAGACTGAGTTTTGGCATTTGACCATGGAAGGTGCTGATATCACTAGTTACACTCGAAGGTTCCACGACTTGTCTAGAGTGATCCCATATATGGTGACCCCTGAATTTAAGCGCATTGAACGCTACATTTGGGGATTGGCCTCAGAATTTCGCGGCATGGTAACTTCGGCCAAACCTCAAACAATCACTGAGGCTGTAACTCAGGCTGTCAGCCTTACTGAAGATTGTGTTCGAATGAAGAAGTTGTCACTGAACCCAACAGAAAAGACCGAGACGCATGCTGAGTCGTCAGGTGAAAAGAAAAGGAAGCATGTGAATCTGAACCAAGCAACCCGCAGCAACAACAAAGGTTCATACAACAAGAAGCGTGACACTAACCCACCTACGGAGGTAAGAACCTTTGCAGCGGCAAATGATACTGCAGCCAGAGGATACCAAGGCACCCTGCCTAAATGCCAAAAATGTAAGTATCATCATGAAGGAGCTTGTCGCATTCCAAGGTGCGACAAATGTGGTAGGTTGGGTCATCAAACAGAAGACTATTAGGGGTAAAGGAAAGAACGGGAATGGAAACCGCAACGGTGCTGGAAATGGAAATGGTACTGGCAACAGGAATGATAAAAGAAATAGGAAGAACCGAGGATGTTTCAGTTGTGGAAGCAATGATCATTTCATAAAAGACTGCCTAAAGGGAAACAATGCTCAGGCTCGAGCATTTGTGATTGGAGCAAAGAACGCACGAGAGGACCCTAATGTGGTCACCGATACGTTTCTCGTTAACAATCACTTTGCATCCATACTATTTGACACTGGTGCCGATTATAGCTTCATGTCTATGGAATTTAAACGTATGCTTGGAATAGAATCTAGTAGATTAGATATTCCTTATTCTATAGAGCTAGCCAATGGTAAGCTTGTTGAATCGAGCGAAGTTGTTAGAGGCTGCACATTAGAACTTGGTGAATGAAGATTTAGCATCGATCTCTTACCTATTCAATTGGGTAGCTTCAATGTAGTGGTCGGAATGGACTGGTTGTCCAAGCACAAAGCTGAAGTTATTTGTCATGAGAAAATTATTCGCATCCCTTTGGTGAATGATGAAACTCTCATCGTACATGGAGAAAAACGAGATGCGCCTCTACGAATCGTCAGTTGTATGAAGGCACAGAAGTGCTTAAGGAAAGGATGTGTTGCTTTCCTAGCGCACGTTATAGATAAGAAGGTTGTGGAGCCGAAACTCGAAGACATTCCTATAGTGAAGGAATTCCCTGATGTTTTTCCAGAAGATCTGCCAGGATTACCTCCGCAACGACAAGTCGAATTCCGTATAGACTTGGTTCCAGGAGCCGCTCCTGTAGCCAAGGCGCCCTATCGGCTTGCACCATCCGAGATGCAAGAATTATCTACACAACTCCAGGAGTTGTTGGATAAAGGATTCATAAGGCCAAGCTTCTCGCCTTGGGGAGCTCCAGTATTGTTCGTGAAGAAAAAGGATGGAACTCTGCAGATGTGTATCGATTACAGGGAACTGAATAAGCTCACTATCAAGAATCGGTATCCGCTACCGAGGATTGATGACTTATTTGATCAGTTGCAAGGATCAAGCTACTATTCCAAGATCAATCTTCGATCTGGATACCATCAGTTAAGGATACAAGAAGAAAGCGTACCAAAGACTGCATTCCGAACGCGTTATGGGCACTACGAGTTTCTTGTGATGCCATTCGGACTGACGAACGCGCCAGCGGTATTTATGGATCTGATGAACCGCATATGCAAACCATATCTCGATAAATTTGTGATTGTATTTATCGATGATATCCTTATTTACTCGCTAACGAAAGAAGAACATGAGCAACATCTCAGAACCATTTTGGAACTACTGAAGAAAGAGAAACTTTACGCAAAATTCTCGAAGTGCGAATTCTGGATTCGCGAAGTACAGTTTCTGGGTCATGTTGTGAACGAGAAGGGCATTCATGTACACCCAGCCAAGATCGAAGCAATAAAGAATTGGGAAGCCCGCAAAACCCCAACTGAAGTTCGACAATTTTTGGGCTTAGCGGGCTATTATCGATGGTTTATTGAGAATTTCTCCAAGATAGCTCAATCGCTAACTACCCTTACACAAAAAGACAAGAAGTACGACTGGGGTGACAAGCAGGAAGAAGCCTTCCAACTACTTAAAAATAAGCTATGCGATGCACCAATACTATCATTACCCGAAGGCACTGAAGACTTCGTGGTATACTGCGACGCTTCACGACAAGGTTTGGGTTGCGTGCTCATGCAATGCCAAAAAGTCATCGCTTACGCTTCAAGACAGTTGAAGGTGCATGAAAGAAACTATACCACTCACGACCTGGAGCTGGGCGTAGTGGTATTCGCCCTGAAGATCTGGCGACATTATTTATATGGTACTCGATGTACAATCTTCACAGATCACAAAAGCTTACAACACATATTCGATCATAAAGAATTAAACATGTGTCAGCGACGATGGGTCGAGCTACTAAACGACTATGACTGTGAGATTAAGTACCATCCTGGAAAGGCAAATGTTGTAGCAGACGCACTAAGTCGAAAAGAAAGGGTTAATACCATAAGGGTTCGGGCGTTAGAAATGACTATTCGAACGAACCTCACTACACGTATTCGTGATGCGCAACAAGAAGCCCTTAAGATGGAAAACCGTAAAGCTGAATACCTCCGGGGTATGTTGAAATATATGGAGCCAAATGAAGAGGGAGCCTTATACTTTAAGAAGCGTATTTGGGTTCCGCTTTATGGCGGTGTTCGAGAAGTCATCCTTGATGAAGCGCATAAATCGAGATACTCGATCCATCCAGGATCGGACAAAATGTATCAAGACTTGAAAGACTACTGTTGGTGGCCGAGACTCAAGAGCAATGTTGCCGTTTATGTTAGAAAGTGCCTAACCTGTGCTAAGGTTAAGGCTGAATGTCAGAAACCGTCCGGCCTACTACAACAACTAGAGATACCCATGTGGAAGTGGGAGCAAATCTCGATGGATTTCATAACGAAATTACCCAAGACCCCTAGAGGGCACGATATGATATGGGTGATAGTTGATCGACTGACGAAATCTGCCATTTCCTACCGATCCGAGAAAAAGACAGCACTGGAACGCTTGCTGAGATATACTTAAAAGAAATTGTGGCACGTCATGGAGTGCCTATCTCAATCATTTCAGATAGAGTTGGACGCTTTGTCTCAAGAATCTGGCAATCCTTTCAGGAACCCTTTGGATCTCAATTAGATCTAAGCACGGCATTCCATCCACAAATAGACGGCCAGAGCGAACAGACTATACAAACGTCAGAAGATATGCTTCGCGCATGTGTCATGGACCTAGGCGGCAGCTGGGATACTCATCTACCTTTGGTTGAGTTTTCTTACAATAACAGTTACCATACAAGCAAAAAAGCCACACCGTTCGAAGCTCTGTTTGGCCGCAAGTGCCGATCGCCCTTATGTTGGGCAGACGCAGGAGATAAACGTATGGTTGGTCCTGAACTAGTACAAGAGACAACCGACAAGATAATGCAGATCCGAGAGCGCATTAAGGTGGCTCGAGATCGACAAAAGAGCTACGCTGATCGAAGACGAAAACCATTAAAATTCGAGGTGGGAGACAAAGTGTTGTTAAAAGTCTCACCTTGGAAGGGAGTAGTAAGATTTGGAAAACGTGGAAACCTGAATCCACGATACATCAGACCATTCAGAATCTTGGAAAGAATTGGTACCGTGGCGTACAAGTTGGAGTTACCGGGAGAACTTAATGGAGTACATGATACGTTTCATGTATCCAACCTCAAGAAGAGTTCAACACAAGAAAACGTGATCATCCCTACGGATGAAGTGCATATTCATGACGCCCTCCAATTTACAGAACAACCCGTTGAGGTTACCGACTGGAAAGTCAACAAGAACAGAAGGAGCAGTGTAAAACTTGTTAAAGTACATTGGAACTCTAAGCACGGACCCGAGTACACGTGGGAACATGAACACCAGTTCAAAGAAAGGTACCCCCACCTGTTCAAGAAGACTCCTGCAAGAGTCAGCTCAGCCTGAATTTCGGGACGAAATTCTTTTAACGGGGGGAGACTGTGACAACAGGCACCCAACCGGTAATTTCCGTACACTTTAATTATTATTTAATGACTGCAATTATGTGCTTAAATGTCAACATTGTCTGACTTCATACTATACAAGAAAATTCATGCACGTTTAATACTACAAGAATTACTTTATGCATTATTGAACAGTGTTGCGTCAATAATACTAGTAAACTCACCGGTAAGACACATTGTGTCAACAATTCTGCAGAAAGCAGTTAGACAATAGAATTGGAGCCTAGGTGTAGGTCCAACGACAAGAATACATTAAAACCCAAGAGTACATACAAGGGTTTATATATAGACATTACGAAAGCTAAAATACGCACTAAAAAGCACCCGAAACGCACTTTAAGTGCAGAATTTTATTAAATTCAGCTATAAATCAGCTTTTAACACGTAATTATCATGCAAAATTTATGTTTCATCATCCAGAATACTTCCCTAAGTGTCGGGAATTAAATGTATCACAAAAGGATACTTAAAAGACACTAAACGGTGCAATTTAGCACCTTAACGGAACAGTGTCTAACCGAACAACCGGACATTACCCGGAACATCAAAATATTATTAGAAGCATTGTTTTAACATTACCAAACTAGTTATGGTCCCTAAGCATCATATTACATCCTAAAACACCTAAACACACTTAACACTAAATTTAGCACTTGAATTGTAACTAGAAGGTGTAACTTGAAATTGAAACCAAACTAGATGCCCCCCCCCCCCCCATAACCGTATGGACAAGGGCCCCACAAGGGGGATTTCCTTCTAATATTTTATGGGATTATGTTGGGTGAACCTTGGACATATTACACCTTGAATTATAAGATGTTGGAAGAACATTCTATTTAACCACAAGACCATTCTCTAATTCATTTCATCTTCTCCAACTCACCAAAAATTCTCCATCCTTTTACCATACCTATGGCCACAATAGTCCCACACACTACCACCATTTTCAATCCATCTCCATCCATTCTAAGCACATTCTAAGGTGTATGGAGCCTATCTAGGAAGGTTGTAAGCAACGGAATTGGAAGGACCTCTCTCTAGTGCTTTTATCCACTTGATCTTCATCATAGTTCTTCCCTAGCTTCAAGCTAGTAGTAAGCACCTTGAACACTCTTATTTACTTCTATTTTTAGTGAATAAAAGACATATTATGTTGAAAATCTTATGAACACTAAAAGACTTGAACATGAAACATGAACATAAAGCTTGTGATATGATGAAATAGTGTTGAAATGATAGTGTTTGATGCATGAATGATATTTGATAGTTGTTTACTAGAGATGATGATGTTAATCTTCATATGAAGCTTGCTAGATTGTGATTAAACACATGATCTAGCAAGATTAGGAGATGATTATGTGTTCACACAAAAGTGATCATCTTCTTGATTAAACATGAACTTGGAAGTAAAGTGATTTTAAACAAAGTGAACTTGTAGATTCAAGATTTATAAATGATTTTCCAAGAAAACCAAGTTTAAAATATGATTTTTGGAAAGATCTTTGTTTTTTTTTCTTAAACCTACACTATTTTTATTCGAAAAACAAGTGTATAAACACTTATGAAACAGGAAAAATACAAAAGGAATATATTTAGAAAAATCATATGACAAGTTGTAAATGTCTAAATCTTTCAAGAGAGTGAATTACAAACAAATAACCATGTTTTTAGGGGTAACTAAACCCACTAAGTAACATGGTAAGTTACTACAAGTTTTTACAAGAACTTCAAGTTCATGATATAGTGTGATTTACATGATTTTGGCTTGTAGTAAGACTTGAATGAGTTCTTGATGCTTGATGATGATTTAAAAGAAAATAAACACATGTTTTGAAAACATGAGAAACCTCCATTTTTAGGGGAACCTATGTCAAAATTTTTATAAATTTTGACACTTAGAAAAATATAAGTTTTGTGAAACTTATTCCCTAAAAATGTACCTAAGAATGCTTACCAAGGTTTCCTAATTTTTATGAAAACCTAAAGATAAGAAATGATGATTTCTTCAAGATTAAAATTGATATTAAGTATGTATATTTTTGAGAAAAATATATATACTTATTGATCACCAAAGTTTGTGCTAAGTGTATGTAGTATGTATTACATGTAATAATGTATTTGGACTTGAAAATACACTAAGTACTCCTAAGGAGTGAAGATACCAAAAATACACATACAACATACTTAGACAAATACAAGATACTTATATTTATTGTTGAGAAAATAATATAAGTAAGACACTTAGTTAAAAATATAAATTATTTTTAACACAAGAACAAATACATAAAAGATGGTGACTTGTACTTGTGCGATACAAGTCTAGTGACTAATGATAATAAAACACGTTTAGGTCACGAAGCTAGTTAAGCAAATCCGGTGAAGTTTACGACGCAGGAACGCAAAGTTGTGAGTTCATGATCCCCCTTTTCTTTTAACTGTTTTCAGTTTTATAACTTCGGGGGTGAAATACATGTTACAAATATTACAATGTTTACAAATAGTATTAAGCGTTTTGAGAATACAAGAATACAAGAAGCACTCTTGGTGAAAACTAGTACCAAGTATGATGCGTTTTCAGGAATGATACGAGAAATCGTGTCACGAATAGGGTACCATAAGCACCACAAATCAACAATATACCTAGACCGCAGAACAAAAGGTTAGATCTAACGGGTATCGGGCAGCCACACTCTTGGTGAGAATGAGTACCAAGTAGTGCTTTTGTGACTCAGAAAAACTTGATAAATGCCTATGGTTTGGTGACTTCCTATGTCGTGTCACATGTTAATGGCCTTGGAACCCATTAACAACCCTAATACATACAAGAACACCTTATTTATACAAGATTCATACCACAAGAATACTCAATTTATACATGAATATTTGATTTACACAAGAATACTTGATTTATACATGAGTACGTGGTGTACACAAGAATACTTGATTTATACATGAATATTTGATTTACACAAGAATACTTGATTTATACATGAGTACGTGGTGTACACAAGAATACTTGATTTATACATGAATACTGGATTTATACAAGGATACTTGATTTATACGAGATACAAACTATGTTTTCATACAAAGTATACAAACGTAAACTACAAAAACTGCATGAATTCACACCAACATTATGTTGACGTTTTTCCAAAACTCACATGTATTTCAGGTAACTAAAAGTGGATGTGCGCGCGGTCTTACTCATGCTCGTGGATGTCGTTTATGTTTGTCTTAAATAAGTTGTAAACTTTCAGACAATATGTTGTTTCGTGATGTAAACTCTTAACTATGTTTTTCGTTATGTAATGGTAATGGTGTTTGAAGTTATTTTATGAGCATGTAGTATGTTTACCGATCGTATGCAATGAAAACCTTTCATGATCACACCTCGTGCTTCCACCTTAGAAAGGGGTGTGACATTAATAATGCTACAGCAGATGGGGAGGAGTCCGATCCTTTCAACATCAAGGAGATCTTTAGGATGGAGGAAGAGGCGGACAGGGGGCGGAAGTGAATCGTAAAGGTCAGCCGCATATGGAGCCGAACTCAGATCTGAGAGATGAGTTTGAAAATGAAGTCGATGCTACGCTCAATCTCGGTGCCCGGCTAGGAATCGAAGTCACAGGTTTCGAGAATCACGTGAAAAAATTGTTAGTGGGGAAATAGAGGCTCGAGTTTGTCAATGAATATCTTATCTATCAACATAAATGGGGTGGTTGCGGTTAATAAAGGTTGTTGGGTGCGGACTTTAAAGAGAAAATTGAAAGCGGATGTAATCGGCCTTCAGGAGACTCACCAAATGGGGCTATCGGAAATCGACCTCCGTCGGTTCTAGGATAATTCAAATTTGAAGGCGGATACTGTGGATTCGGTGGGTAGATCGGGGGGGCTTGTGCTGATGTGGAACCCAAATGTCTTCAATGCGGATTTGATACAGAAAAGTCAGAGATTTCTGTTGGCCTTCAGTACTATCACAGGCAAGGAGGGCAGCCTCAATATTTTAAACCTCCATGCCCCTAATAATGCCAGTCAAAGAAGCGTGCTTTGGAATGAAATTACTGAGTTAATTAATCAGCTTAGTGGGAGGTGGGTTTTGTTCGGCGACTTTAACGATGTTCTGGCTGAAACTGAACGTGTGAACTCCAGATTTGATCGCGGTGCGACGGATGCTTTTAATGATTTTATCAAATGGGCAGGTCTTTTTTAATATCCTTTTAGAGGAGGTAAGTTCACATATGTGTCGGGCCATGCTGATGTTAAAATGAGCAAACTTGACAGGTTTTTGGTGAATGTTGATTATTTGAACAAGTGGCTGCTAGCTAAAGCGGAAGTCCAGGATAGAGGTGCTCCGATCACTGTCTGATCTCCTTATCGTGCAATATTGTCGATTTTGGTCCTATCCCTTTCAAGTTCTTTAACTCTTGGGTGGGAGATCAGAAAGTGGCCAATATTGTGCAAAGTGCTGTTGTTACCTCTAATGTGGGGGGTAAGAAGGACGTAGTGTTGGCTACGATCCTGAAACGGATTAAAGCAGACATTAAGAAGTGGAGGATAGAAGCCAAAGCTGCTGAAGAAAAGGAAATTAAAGAATTGACGGAGACCATTAGAGATATTGAAAGAAAGGCTGCCCTTGGTCCGATACCGAGCCCAGACAAAAAGAAAAGAATCAAGCTCAGAGTGAAGGTTAATGGATTGGAGTTGATTAAGTCTATGAATGCTCAGCAAAAGGCTCGGATCAATTGCCTGAAGTTTGGCGACGAGAGCAGTTCGTTTTTTCATAAGATGGTGAATGTGAACATGGCCAACAGTAGAATAAATGGCCTCAAGTTCAATGACAGATTTGTTTCGGATCCTGTGGAGCTCAAGTTTGAAATTAGGAGATGGTTTAAAAAACAATTTTCGGAACCCATTAATCGGATGCCTAAGTATAATGGAGATGATTTACCAAGAATTTCGTATCAGAATGCTTTAATTCTTGTTGAGGAGTTCATGGAAACAGAAGTGTGGAGAGCCATTAAAGGGTGTAACAAAGGAAAGGCCCCGGGACCGGATGGTTTTACGATGAAATTTTACAAGGTTTTTTTGGAAGGACTTGAAACACCTTATCATGGGGGTTATGAGAGATTTCTATAACAGTGGTATTATAAGTAAAGGGTGTAACTCCTCTTTTGTGACTCTTATTCCGAAATCTAAAGATCCTCAAGAGCTTTCTAATTTTCGGCCGATCTCTCTTGTTGGGTCGATGTACAAGATTATCGCTAAAGTGTTGGCGAACCGGTTAAAGCTTGTTATTAAAGAAGTTATCTCTCCGATGCAATCGGCCTTTGCTTGAGGTAGGAACATATTGGATAGTCCGTTTATCATCAGGGAGACATTTGCTTGGGCTAAGAAAAATAGAAAGAAGATGTTAATCTTCAAAGATTCGATCAACTGGAACATATTGGATAGTCCGTTTATCTCTCTGATGCAATCTTCGAGAAGGCATATGATTTGATCAACTGGAAATTCCTTTTTCAAATGATGACGAATATGGCTTTCCCAAAAAAATGGATCTCTTGGATCAAAGGATGCGTAAAATCCGGTATGGGCTCCATCCTTGTCAACAGCTCGCCAACACCCGAGTTCAAATTTAAGAGAGGTTTAAGACAGGGAGATCCCCTTTCCCGTTTCCTTTTCATTATTGCCATGGAAGTTATTAACTTGTTTTTGAAAAGGGCGTCTGATGTTGGCCTTTTTCATGGGATCCAACTTCCCAACGGCGGGCCGTTAATCTCCAGTCTCTACTATGCGGATGACGTCCTTTTTATCGGTGAGTGGTCGGATCAAAATGTGGTGACTCTTAATCGTCTTCTGAGATGGTTGGGATCAGTTACGGGCTTGAAAGAAAACCACAAAAAGTGCAAGCTTTTCAGGGTTGGAGTCGAAGAAGTGGAGATCACTCGGTTGGCTAGATTGCTGAATTGTGAGGCAGGGGAGCTACTGTTTTTGTATCTGGGAGTGCTTATTGGGGCGAACATGAAGAGGGCAAAATTCTGGAATCCTGTTGTCGATAGGTTTAAGTCAAAATTATGAATATGGAACCTCCCGTCTTACTATATCTCCCTGTTCTTAGCCCCTAAGTGTATTATCAATAGGATTGATAAGATTCAGAGGGATTTTATTTGGGGTATAACGGACACGAGAAAGAAACTCAGATGGGTTTGATGGGATTCCGTGTTGAGTCGAAGAAGTCCGGCGGTTTGGGGGTTGGGAGAATCAGAGACTTTAATTTTACGATGTTGACAAAATGGTGGTGGAGGTTTAACTCTAACCCGTACCAGCTTTGGGCCAAAGTTGTTGCGTCGGTTCATAAAAACAACATTACGGACTAACTTATCCCTATTAAAAAATCGATTCCTGGGTTATGGAAGGATATTGGCTGTATGAATCAGGAATTTAGGAAAATGGGCATTAATATCAAAGAAAATCTGGTCATGGAGAATGGGAACTGGAAATGGCGTAATGATTTGATAGAGCCTTTTTTGCTCAAGCAGGTGCTGATTGACATTGAAGGTACGTTGGGGACTGACTCGATCTGTATCCCGAGGTTCGAGTGGATCAAATGGGCCCCCTAAAGCCAATTTTCTGTTGTGGAGAGCTGTGCTTGGAAAGATCGCGTCCAAGGAAGGTTTAGCCCATAGGGGAATCCCCATGCCCGATGTCTCCTGTCCCCGTTGCGGTATTAGAGTAGTGAACCCAGATCACATTTTCATTAACTACCTTTGGGCCAAATGCATTTGGTGGAATATGCTGACTTGGGTTCGGATTTCATTCCCAGCGGATTGTACTTCTTTGACTGATCTTTTAAGCTTCATAAAGGACACCCCGGGTGGGAAGGTTTGAAAAAAGTTGGTTCGCAAGATTGTTATTGCTACGGTTTGGAGGATCTGGAGTGCCAGGAATGCAAAAGTTTTTAAAGATTGTTTTATCCCTATAAAGAAGACGGTGGAGTTCGTGAAGGAAGACGTTTTCTTATGGATATGCAATCGTTCTAAGCTAAAAAAGCCTTCTTGGGATAACTAGGCAGCGTTTGATGTTATTGACCTTTTGTAACGGTTTTTCTTTGCCTTGTTAGTTTTGTTTTTGTTGTCTGTTGTTCTCCAGTTTCTTGCTGGCTCTTTATATATATATATTTAAAGTGGTTTTGTTGTTAAAAAAAACACATGTCAAGGACATGAGTGACTTCGTATCACGGATATGACTTGTGATCATGTGCCTAACGTCACTTGGTGTCCACCATCGAGACACCAGGTTACACTACAACAGTACAACACCACCAGTACGCGACATCTCAAGCCCCATTCGATTCGACTGAGTATTAATTTTAATTTTGTAGGTTTTTAGGTGGCATGAATTTATTTAGAGCCTGTATTAATAATCCATTCTTTTTTTGAAAGGAAAATTTCATTAACACAACCAAACCAACCTCAAAATGAGGTGGCCAAACAAAACAAAACTACATAATTACAAACTTACATCAATCTTCTCACCAAACCTTCCTATTTTTCGATCTAACATTATACCAAAGGAACCCAACCGATTTAAGTTCACTAATAATTTTCTCCACCTTGACCGCTATGTTGTTGAACTTCGCCCCGTTTCTCGCCCTCTATATGCTCCAGTAACCTATTAATAATCCATTCTCATCTTAGTTTTGCGGGTGGTAGGTAAGTTTAGGTAGCATGAATTTAATTACTCATTCTGTGTTGTATTTATAGTATGATATTTATTGTTTTTGTTAGGATTATGTAGGTTATTAGACCCTGCATGTCGTCTGGCGGTATGTGATCATCGGGCTTGTCGGAAGGATGACATTGAGGATAGTACCAACACATGTTTTTTTTTTAACCCTAGTATTTTTCTTCAAGAGATAAGAACCTCTACCACTCAGTCAAAACTGGAATTGCATAGTGCCAACGAACAATTTCGTATAACTACACAATTAGTCATTTTTTAATTATTTCATAGTTAGTTTTTATACTTTAGAAACGATTGCGTGTATGTGATGTACCGATGGGAATTGGGGCCCCAGTGTGGAGAAGGAGATGTACACTACATTGTGCCATACATGTAGTATTGAAACGGGAATCAAACAAGGGATGCACATTATGAAACAAACTTATTGACCATGCACATTTTGCTTTTATGTTCAAACTATTGTATATTGCAATTTTTATTTATACCAATTTATGGGCCATTTTTGTAGCACTTGTAAACACACTTGGAGATCCTTATGTATGGAGGGTAAGGGCAATCGGATGACCAACTTGGGGCACATAGGCCAATGATTCACAGACCAATTGGTTTGGGGGAAGGTGGGAAGGTTTACCACTTATAGGGGGTTTCTGCCCGGGAGGTCTAAGTGTCGAGTTTTGCGCGTGGGGGGGGGGGGGGCGAACTGTGGCATTGGGTGATCAAAGGCCAAAGGCCTAACCGGGTGATCTAGTCGTCCAAAAAAACTTGGGGCACATAGTGATGTTGACCAACGCCACGCGTCGCAACAATTGGTGTGTTTTAAAATTGGTCTTACTTATGTATTTATTTTGATAACTATGAATTTAACATGTTATTCTAGACAAAATATGCGGGTAGAGTGCCTGAGGTTGGAGGAAGAGCCACCCCTTCGGCTCTAGGTTCACTCACGATCCATAAGTTGCCATTATCGATGATCCTGACAATAGCAACACTAGGCATCTTATGTTCATAATCCTAGTATCCTACTATGGAGGTATTTTTTTTTATATTAGGTAATATTTTTAGGCTGAAACTATCTACACACCTTGGTTGGCTATCTGCACACTTAGGGTTTACCTACCCTACGTATAGACCTATACGCAGCGTATAAGGTTACCCTTCTACGCTGCGTATAGACCTAAACGCATCGTAGGTAAGGGGTAGGTACATGACCAGACAGTCAAACCTAGTACCATGTAAAATCAGTATGACATACGCTGCGTATAGATCTATACGAAGCGTATGTACAAAAAGGTAGTCGTTGCGTATAGACCCATACGCAGCGTATGTCAGACTGATTTGACATTGATACGATGTTGTCTAGCCACGTGAATAAAGCTATACGCAGAGTATAGAGCTATACGAGGCATATGTTTGTGAATTCAAAAGTGTATTTAGACATCCACCTCTGTCTACAAATTTAAACACGATTTCAATTCACTTCCTATGTATACACTCACTTCCTCTGTATCAAACACAATATTGTTAAAATGTCATCATTTTGGGACTGGAATTATTTCTTTAATCACTATTATAATGACGCATGGGGAGTAAATGATGCTAATGAGGAGGAGGAAGTTGTGTCTGGCGTCCCTGGTGATAAAAAAATACAGTTGCCAGACTTGAACGAGACTCCGACTCCACCTGTTGATGAACCATATTACCCGGCGCATCAAGTGTATCTGGATTATGGATACATGTTTGAATCTTCGTACGTGCAACAAGGTAATCTGGATGGATACGTAGGATACGGTGCTGAGAATGCACCTGTTGATGAACCATATTACCCGACTCAGCAATCGTATCCGAGTTACAGATATGGGGGGTGAAGTTTCTTACGTGCAACAAGATAGTTCGGATATATACGGAGGATACAGAGGATACAATGGATATGGTTATGAGCGTAGGTCCGTTACGCGCGTCGAAATCCATAACGAGTCAAAAATATATTGTTTTTTTATTATTTAGTCGATGTTGTCTGATTATTATTTACTGTCTGGTTTCCTTTTGTGTAGGTATTTTCACAAGATGATATCCACTTCCATCACCGCTCGAAACAAGAGCCGGGAGTGGTGTACGAGCGGTGACATGTTTTTCTTATATTGTCTCTTGTACAAGAGTCCGTGCGCTCTCGCACGCGGGTTGAAGCATTACTTCGCCTCCGCGCATCATCGATATGAGCGCGGATTATTATACGGTGGCGCCTACGTCACTGTGATATCCCTTTCGTTGGGCTATAACCCGGAGATTGACCACTCGCGTATAGGCAAGGCGATACAACCGAAGCAGATGGGGATGAACACGATATCGGGAATGCACGTTACCAAAAGATTCCCATGCAGGAAGCGGTTTAACAGTGCGGACAGCCAGCCTTACGCGCCTACATAATTGCCAGTACAGTTCGAGCTGGTATATCCCCGGCGCGATTCGGAGGTGCTAGAGGAGCATGAGCCGGACATGTACATTCCGGAGCCACCACAGCTGCGGCTGACCACCCGGGGTGCCTCAGTTCCCACGACATGTTGGGCCCGGTCCTGCCCCATCATATCAGCGGCTACGTCGCGACATTGATAGGCTGACGTATGTGGTGGAGTGGATGGATGTAGAGCTGCAGAGGCTTTCACAGCGTGAAGGGGTTACCTCCACGATAGTTCGTTCCGCCTGTGGAATGGCATCAGCAGCATGAGTAGGAGGAGCAGCGGGAGCAGCAGGATACGCTGCCATAGTATTTTATCTTTTGTTATGTATTTAGTAGTGGAACCATATATACGTCTATCAAACTTATGCTTATATTGTATATCTTTTGTGACGTGACTACCCTTAGTATTTAGTCATATATTATAACTTTTGTTTGTATATACAAACTTATGCTTCCATTGTATATATTATATTCAGTCATATTATATCTTTTGTTTGTATGTACAAACTTTATAATATTATCGGTATAACGTTAACAATATAATATATTCGAACTGTATATACGTCTATCAAAAAACTTTAACGGTATATAATATTATCGGTATAACGTTAACAATTATATATTTTAAGAGATTTAACGTTGGAACCGGATGAGAATTTATACCACAAATACACCAAATGACCAAAAAAATTCTGAAAGTTTATATATGTTGCGTATAGCTCTATACGCAGCGTATATAAACTTTGTGAAAAACTGATGCCTCAATCCTACCAAAATGACCCAAAAAATTCTGATGGTTTATATACGCTGTGTATAGACCTATACGCAGCGTATATACGCAGTGTATATAAACCCATGTTTTCTGTGCAATGATTGCTGATAAGGCTCTAAAATCCATGGTTTATATACACTGCGTATAGGTCTATACGCAGCATATAGAAGTAACCCTATACGCTGCGTATAGCTCTGTACGCAGCATAGGTAAAGGTAGGGTTTGTTAGGGTTTGGTGTGCAAATAGGCAACATGGTGTGCCAATATGCACACCCTATTTTTAACGTCAATAAACTACTACCTTAGAAGAAAAACTTGTGGTGATGCAAAGATATCAACATAAACAAATGTGATGATCCATGCGCCATTCGTGGCTATGTGGATGCATTTCGAAAAAGTGGTGTAACCAAGCCTCTACTTAGCTAGAGAGTTCCGTATTATACAAAGTTATTTTCTATATAATTTCAAATTTATATTGTAACTATTTAGTTTATGTAATTTTTTTCATTATTTGGAACACGTTTTTTAAATTTACAAGAAGTCAGCAATAACTTTTATTCATTGTAATAAAAATTGGTAATCATTAACAGACATTGTGTAACGCCCCAAAATCTGAATGTTAATATTTGTCGGGTGTTCCTTTATGACACGTCATGAAATAAATAACTAGGCTAACTATCCTAGTTAAGGGTATGGTCAAAAGTATTAAGTAATGAAAGGTAGTGTCAGTTATGTTTTAAAGGAAAAACCCGAGGGGCTAAAGAGGAACAAATGAAAGTTGTTTACTAATTTAAAAGATCAACACACACACACAAACACACATATGTGTGTGTTCGTGAAGCTTCAGGAGCTCTCAAGAGCTCCAAACCCTAAACATGAAAGATCATCCAAATTGAAAGGCTAAATGATGCTTAAATCCATAACCGAGCATGGATTAATGATCACCAACACGAGGAGATCATAAGGTATGTTTTAAATCTAAGATTGGTGATCATGGGTGAAGTGGGTTATGTTCAAATCCATGAGTTAATATGAAATTGATCATGTACAAGGGTTAGAATCCTCGTATAGAACATGGGTTATGCATGGTTTGCGTTAATTTGATGATTATGGGTGAAACCCATTAGTTATGGTGAAGATGATTACTAGAATCACCACCTATGTCCAAGTTTTGTTGAAAGATTGATGTATTATGTGAGTATGATGAATTCTTGTTGGGTGAATTAGGAGAAATGTGATGATGATATGTTTGATGTTTGTTTGGGAATGATACATGATGATTAGTAGTAGGTTTTGATGGGTTATGTATGAGTTTAGAAGATTTGAGCATGAAATAGTTGTACGTTATGCTTAAAAGGTAGTACTCGCATCAAGTGTATGATGAAATGTATATAGTGTCATCCGTATAATCGAATATGATGTTACGAGTATATGATGGTTAAATATGGTATATAGTTGACTTTCAAAAGTCAACTAAGCATAAGAATCATGAATTGACACGTGGTCGTAAAGGCAGGATTATAGGAATTCGTATGGTACATGTTATGTCAATATGCGTTGTTTGTGATTATATGATGAATGACATGAGTTTAAATGGATATGAATATAATCATATGAGTTATGTATGCTAGAAATGACTAATGAAAGTTAAGGGTGAAATATGCGATTGATATGATTGTTAACATGTACGAATGCATATGCTAATAGGAGCGTGATCTTGATGAAAAAAGAGTATAGGAATCATATCAAGATGGACTCAAGCGAGAAAGGCTAACGGGTCAAGAAGAGGCAAGGAATCGGATACGAGCACGGACGCATAAGGTAAGTGATTTTTGTAATCACTTCTTATGTTCGATTAAGTTATATGGTGTTTTAATTAACTAACATGATGGTTGAGGTCAATTATGTGTCATAGTCTTACGTCGTGAAGGATGTGATTTAAAGTTGACCAAAATGCCCTTGATGGGTATTTTAGGCAAACGATCTTAATAAGTGGTTTAGAAACCCGCTATACGATTAGTGTAATGTTTCGGACAAGTATGGAGGTGGGAAGTATGGTCTTGCTAGTCTTAGACCAATTAATGCACGAATACCCATAACGGGTTAAATAAATAGGAAATGATAATAAGCCGATAGAGCGTAAGATAAGAATTTCCTTTATCTGGATGTGGGATTTTAAGTTTATATGATAGAATGTGAATTTACAAGCATGTAGGAAGAAACGGGAGGTTAAACGGGTAAACGGTTCGAAAGTTATGCGCGTTTTAGTGCGTTCGGACGTTGAAACGGAACTGCAGGAAAATGCATTTTAGAGAGGCCGTCGCCGACGGGCAAGGAGGCCGTCGCCAACGGGCAAGGGAAAGTCAGTTTTCTCAGACGCCTTATTTTCCTGTCTACGGGGGTTTTGGCCGAAGGGAAAAACTACGGGCCGTCGCCGACGGGCCCCAGGGCCGTCGCCGACGACCTCCCCAAGTCCAAAAGTCTGAAATTTGTGATTTAAGTTGATTTATGTATCGTAGGCTTCGGTTTGTTATCCGTGGACTACGGCGGACTTTCTAAACATGATTTTGATTGATCCTTAGATGAACATGGGCTATAAATCAAAGTTTAAGCCTCATGTAATTATCGTATTAGTATGTAAGAGGTATGCAAGATGTTGTACGTGTATGTAGATGCGTATTTATGTATATATGAAGATACGTATGATAGTATGTATATATGTGAAGGCGTAGGAATGTATGTATGTATGCGGATGTGTATTTATGTATGTATAAAGATATGTACGAGTGTATGCATGTATGTAAAGATGTAAGAAAGGTATCTACGTATGTATGTCTTATGCGATAAAATGTATGTATGTAGGTGGGTAGGTAGGTGGAACGTACGTACGCAAGTGAGTATGTACGAAGGTATGCACGTATGTAGGTTTGTGTGAAGGCATGAAATAAGTATGTATGTATGTATGTATGTATGTATGTATGTATGTATGTATGTATGTTTGCATGAATGTAGGTATGTATGTATGTAGGTAGGAATGGATGTATTTAGGTATGCCCGTACGTAGGTACGTATGTATGTATGTAGGTACGTATGTAGGAAAGTTGCTATATTGTGACCATAAACGTATGTATCAGTTTGTATGAAAGTATGTACGTATGCATCTAATGAGATTGAGCACTAACGGTAATAATTGCGTGCTTGGTGAATGAAGTGTAACGCAGGAATATGAAAGAAGTCTCACTACGGATCATATGATCAGGATGGAAAAGCTGGGATGTAATGAGTTAACGAAACCAGAAGTAAACGTGAACAAACCTTGTAGGTTTATAATGCATACTAATGTTGTGAATTTTATGTGGTGAGCGCAGGTAGTACCAGTCATGAGGATATACAGGGAATGGAGATCGAAGATCGAGTCACTAGAGAGATTGTACGGAAACGTTGATGTACATGATGTAGTAAACATAAGCTATGTTTTTAACTAGTAAATAAGAGGATGACGGATTTATGAGAAAGAGCTGTGTTAAAGTTAAATTTTAAATAGGTTGAGGTATTTATAATGAAAGAAATTTTATGGTACGTGTTTCCGCTGCGACTTTTGTCATGTACGATTTAGGGTCTTACAAGTTGGTATCAGAGCCCTGGTTTGAGGGAATCAAGTATGAGAAGGTAAGTACTTGAACTCAAACTTGTGTGCTCTTGAGATAAGAAATCCGTACAATCTAAGACTCGATCAAGATCCAAAGGTAAAGGCTAATGTAAGTATGTACTTATGAGTACGTATAAAGAAACTGACGGTTTTGTATGTGCAAGGTAAGCATAAGTGTTGGAAGAGGATGATCCGTGAATGCAGTCTAGGATGAATACTATGGCGGGCAAAGAGGTAATAAGATAAAGTTGAACCCAGGTACGTAAATTCAATATGTGGGTACATGGAATGGTAAAATGCATTAAGGGAAGAAAAATGCTAAATGAAGGACCATGATGGTATAGTAAACATGTTTTGAAAATGATACACGTGCCGAAACCTAATTCTTCGAATATAAGGTGACAATTACACGAAGACACGAAACTAGTATGTGGATTGTGTACCTGGCCAGTACACGTGAAGCATATGACGTTCATGAGACCGTGATAATTGATACAGGTATGTCCGTTAGAATTAAGTAGTAGGTGGACGTGAGGGTGAAGAGAAATGTTAAGACTCTCAGGAATGAAAGTATGGATGCTATGTAGAATCCGCGAGACGGATTCGAAACATGAAAGAAGTTAAAGTATGAATGCTATGTTAGAATCCGCGAGACGGATTCGAAACATGAAAGAAGTTAAAGTATGAATGCAATGCTTGAATCCGCGAGACGGATTCAAGGGATGAAAAGCGTATATGCAATGTTTGAATCCGCGAGACGGATTCAAAGAATGAAAGATATGAATGCAATGCTTGAATCCGCGAGACGGATTCAAGGGATGAAAAGCGTATATGCAATGTTTGAATCCGCGAGACGGATTCAAAGAATGAAAGATATGAATGAAATGTTTGAATCCGCGAGACGGATTCAAGGTATGAAAGGCATGAAAGGAATGTTTGAACCCGCGAGACGGATTCAAGGTATGAAAGGCATGAAAGGAATGTTTGAACCCGCGAGACGGATTCAAAGTATGAAATGCATGAAGGTATGGATGCTACGATTGTGTCCGCATGACGAGTTTAAAATATAGAAATGATGAAATAGCCCACATCGCGATGTGTCAAACGAATCATGTGAGTAAATGTAAAGCAATTGAATGAAAGAATGATCATGATTGGCACGTAAACCTAAATTTTAAATTTTAAAATGAAAGAAAGAAGTTTTGAACCCGTGATGTGTTAGATGTGTTAGTAATCGACTCATGGGAGTCATAATGTAGGGCGGGCTACGACCCGGACAATAAGTTAAGTATGAATAAGAAGGGTAAGCTTGGTCATGAGTACCGGAATAATGTAATGAATGTCTTTGCAAGTAAGCATGAATGGAAAGAAGCACGAACTTGTACCCCGATGCATCTCTGTTAAGTAAGAAATGTCAGTTGGACTTGAAAGGTCAAACCGCAAGGGTGATGAAATAAGTAACTAGAGTAAAAGAATTGTATGTAAGGAATGAAGTATGGAATGTGTTATAGCATGTACGTAGGAAGTTGTAGAAGAATTATGGGTGCGTAATCACCTAGTAAAATAAATGTTTGAATGAAATGTGCACGAGCGGAAGCTCATTACAAAGATGAATGAACCATGGCCGGGTACGGTTAGTACCCGTGAAGAGACGGATCGATCTGGCTTACGGATCGTTGAGTTATGAAATGAAACCGAGGTCAGTGAAATGTTCAACTTATGCTGAATGTGTACGAATTAGAAGATTGGAAATCGACCTATGAAGTGAAGGATAGGATAGGTATGGTAAGGTATGTGATGTTTGACTTTTAACAGTCAACCTAAGAAGAAAATGGTAAATCCTAAAAGTTTTGAGTGAAAATTTCGGGTAACGATTAAATTCTCGTAAGATGAACTGCATGATACACTTACGTATGTAAATTAAATAATGCACGAAGTGAGAGTAATTGTAAGGTGAAATGAAAAAGATGGTTGGAAAGTAACGTAAAGGTATGCATGGTACAAGTAATTGTAGAAAACGTAGAAGGATGATCACGTTAGAGTTAAGTACATAGGTGTGTGTGATTACAGGTCAAAGAAGTATGTATATTGAACCGTGGTTGGCAGGTCAAGGAAATGAAAATGATATGCGAAAGTATGATAAGGAAGGTATGGAATTGTTAGGGAGGAGTCAATTATATGAATAATGAAATAAACATGAAAGAAACATTAATAAGAATTTTGGGACGGGTTCTTGAAATTGGATGATAGTCATTGTGATGAGCTCGTGGTTGCGTCGAGTGGATGTAGAGAAGGAATAATTAGTGATAAATAAAGGTAAGAAAGGTTTCGGGGACGAAACCTCAATTAAGGGTGGTAGACTTGTAACGCCCCAAAATCTGAATGTTAATATTTGTCGGGTGTTCCTTTAAGACACGTCATGAAATAAATAACTAGGCTACTTATCCTAGTTAAGGGTATGGTCAAAAGTATTAAGTAATGAAAGGTAGTGTCAGTTATGTTTTAAAGGAAAAACCCGAGGGGCTAAAGAGGAACAAATGAAATTTGTTTACTAATTTAAAAGATCAACACACACACACAAACACACATATGTGTGTGTTCGTGATGCTTCAGGAGCTCTCAAGAGCTCCAAACCCTAAACATGAAATATCATCCAAATTGAAAGGCTAAATGATGCTTAAATCCATAACCGAGCATGGATTAATGATCACCAACACGAGGAGATCATAAGGTATGTTTTAAATCTAAGATTGGTGATCATGGGTGAAGTGGGTTATGTTCAAATCCATGAGTTAATATGAAATTGATCATGTACAAGGGTTAGAATCCTCGTATAGAACATGGGTTATGCATGGTTTGCGTTAATTTGATGATTAGGGGTGAAACCCATTAGTTATGGTGAAGATGATTACTAGAATCACCACCTATGTCCAAGTTTTGTTGAAAGATTGATGTATTATGTGAGTATGATGAATTCTTGTTGGGTGAATTAGGAGAAATGTGATGATGATATGTTTGATGTTTGTTTGGGAATGATACATGATGATTAGTAGTAGGTTTTGATGGGTTATGTATGAGTTTAGAAGATTTGAGCATGAAATAGTTGTACGTTATGCTTAAAAGGTAGTACTCGCATCAAGTGTATGATGAAATGTATATAGTGTCATCCGTATAATCGAATATGATGTTACGAGTATATGATGATAAGTCGATGGTTAAATATGGTATATAGTTGACTTTCAAAAGTCAACTAAGCATAAGAATCATGAATTGACACGTGGTCGTAAAGGCAGGATTATAGGAATTCGTATGGTACATGTTATGTCAATATGCGTTGTTTGTGATTATATGATGAATGACATGAGTTTAAATGGATATGAATATAATCATATGAGTTATGTATGCGAGAAATGACTAATGAAAGTTAAGGGTGAAATATGCGATTGATATGATTGTTAACATGTACGAATGCATATGCTTATAGGAGCGTGATCTTGATGAAAAGAGAGTATAGGAATCATATCAAGATGGACTCAAGCGAGAAAGGCTAACGGGTCAAGAAGAGGCAAGGAATCGGATACGAGCACGGACGCGTAAGGTAAGTGATTTCTGTAATCACTTCTTATGTTCGATTAAGTTATATGGTGTTTTAATTAACTAACATGATGGTTGAGGTCAATTATGTGTCATAGTCTTACGTCGTGAAGGATGTGATTTAAAGTTGACCAAAATGCCCTTGATGGGTATTTTGGGCAAACGATCTTAATAAGTGGTTTAGAAACCCGCTATACGATTAGTGTAATGTTTCGGACAAGTATGGAGGTGGGAAGTATGGTCTTGCTAGTCTTAGACCAATTAATGCACGAATACCCATAACGGGTCAAATAAATAGGAAATGATAATAAGCCGATAGAGCGTAAGATAAGAATTTCCTTTATCTGGATGTGGGATTTTAAGTTTATATGATAGAATGTGAATTTACAAGCATGTAGGAAGAAACGGGAGGTTAAACGGGTAAACGGTTCGAAAGTTATGCGCGTTTTAGTGCGTTCGGACGTTGAAACGGAACTGCAGGAAAATGCATTTTAGAGAGGCCGTCGCTGACGGGCAAGGAGGCCGTCGCCAACGGGCAAGGGAAAGTCAGTTTTCTCAGACGCCTTATTTTCCTGTCTACGGGGGTTTTGGCCGACGGGAAAAACTACGGGCCGTCGCCGACGGGCCCCAGGGCCGTCGCCGACGACCTCCCCAAGTCCAAAAGTCTGAAATTTGTGATTTAAGTTGATTTATGTATCGTAGGCTTCGGTTTGTTATCCGTGGACTACGGCGGACTTTCTAAACATGATTTTGATTGATCCTTAGATGAACATGGGCTATAAATCAAAGTTTAAGCCTCATGTAATTATCGTATTAGTATGTAAGAGGTATGCAAGATGTTGTACGTGTATGTAGATGCGTATTTATGTATATATGAAGATACGTATGATAGTATGTATATATGTGAAGGCGTAGGAATGTATGTATGTATGCGGATGTGTATTTATGTATGTATAAAGATATGTACGAGTGTATGCATGTATGTAAAGATGTAAGAAAGGTATCTACGTATGTATGTCTTATGCGATAAAATGTATGTATGTAGGTGGGTAGGTAGGTGGAACGTACGTACGCAAGTGAGTATGTACGAAGGTATGCACGTATGTAGGTTTGTGTGAAGGCATGAAATAAGTATGTATGTATGTATGTATGTATGTATGTATGTATGTATGTATGTATGTATGTATGTATGTATGTATGTATGTATGTATGTTTGCATGAATGTAGGTATGTATGTATGTAGGTAGGAATGGATGTATTTAGGTATGCCCGTACGTAGGTACGTATGTATGTATGTAGGTACGTATGTAGGAAAGTTGCTATATTGTGACCATAAATGTATGTATCAGTTTGTATGAAAGTATGTACGTATGCATCTAATGAGATTGAGCACTAACGGTAATAATTGCGTGCTTGGTGAATGAATTGTAACGCAGGAATATGAAAGAAGTCTCACTACGGATCATATGATCAGGATGGAAAAGCTGGGATGTAATGAGTTAACGAAACCAGAAGTAAACGTGAACAAACCTTGTAGGTTTATAATGCGTACTAATGTTGTGAATTTTATGTGGTGAGCGCAGGTAGTACCAGTCATGAGGATATACAGGGAATGGAGATCGAAGATCGAGTCACTAGAGAGATTGTACGGAAACGTTGATGTACATAATGTAGTAAACATAAGCTATGTTTTTAACTAGTAAATAAGAGGATGACGGATTTATGAGAAAGAGCTGTGTTAAAGTTAAATTTTAAATAGGTTGAGGTATTTATAATGAAAGAAATTTTATGGTACGTGTTTCCGCTGCGACTTTTGTCATGTACGATTTAGGGTCTTACACATTGCCTGGTTGATCGGTCACTAATCTGTCGATGAATATCCATCTCTTATTCGGCGAATATATCTTTCAACCGTAGTGGCGCAGTGATCTGCATCTGCCACTAATATCCCTAGGCAAAATAAATGTTGATAATTTTTTGGCACTTTCAGCTGTTGACCCAATATCACTACTAGCCTTACATTCACTGTAAGTCCCGAATGGATTTTTCAATGATATCAAACTTGATGTTGTTTGAGTGCGGAAAACAAACACAAGACGATTCAAGAACTATAATAAACCGAAACAATAAATAATCAAAACAAACCAAAATATCTTGCATTCAACGGTAAACGATGACTGATACAAGACACCTTCTTTGGTTTCGGCTGGCTCTCACAAAACAGGTACTGATCAACCTCAAATAAGCGAATGAGGCTAACTTATATACTAACATAAGTGGGCCAAAATCCCTTGAAGCCCAGTCGAAACCTATAGACCCACTAAACATAATATCGACCCAAACTATTAGACAAAACAAAGTATACATGATCAACCCTTGAACTATGAGTAACCCTCTATGTATAAACCTTCAGGTTCCAACAATCTCCCCCTAGGTTTATAGAATAGAGGTCCTTCAGTCTTTAACTGCTATCCAATTTATCCTTGTAGCCACGAAACCCTTTCTTACTAATTTATAGAACCCCAGCAACAGCTGCAGTCCAACTCTTAGTAACTTCTTCATACTTCTCTGTAGATCTAATCCGATTTTGAGCAAGTACTTCTTAATTCTCTCGATCCAAATTCAGCAAATCTATCGGATCAGTTAAACGGTAGATCACATCATCATCGCACACAATTACAGCTTGCCCCAATGTTTCATCATATGCCCATAAATGCATGGTCTTCAGTATACCATTGGGAATCTTCTTAACCAAAGGAATAGTCTTCTCTTTGTCAGTCGGTGGCCACGAGACAATCTTCATTCTTTTGTTCAAATGTGGATCTCTAATACCTAGAGCCGGAGTCACAATGGATTCAGTAAGCAGTATGCATGGATGGAAATCCACGGGCAACCTCTCTCTATAGTCTGTCGAAAAACAGATATCCACGTCCGCCAGGCTTATCATCCACATATGGTGAGTTCGACAGTATAGTCAAATCCACTTTAGTGAACGTCTGAAATTGAGCTGGGTTTTTATAGCATTCAACAGGTTCAACCATCCTCTTGATCCACCACCTATGATGATCGTGGTCAAAACCCTAGCTTATAATGCCTGAACGGTTCCCAACCTTATCATGACAACTTTCACCGACATCCATCAGATGATGAGTTACTTGAACATTTGGATTAGCAGGACTGAGATTTTTGATCTTCAGAATCACATATTCTCTTTTCTGCTTTAACCTTTTCGCCTTTGCTTTGTCAGCTTCTTTATCAGTTACTCTTGTAAAGTAGTGATCCATTGCTGCAGCTCTTTCAGCTTCATCTTTCGCAAAAGCCCTAGCTCGATCCTCTTTAGCCTTTTTATGTCTCTCTATGTCAGTTGGATCAACAAACTTCTTTTCTAGTTTTCCATGGAGATCATATACCATGTTGAACAATAATCCAACGTCGCCTTGCAGCTAATCAATTTGTTGATTCTTTTGTACTATCGTGTCTTCAAGCTGAATAATCTTTGCATCTTTGTGAATCGAGTCTTGTTCAAGCACAACAATTCTCTTTTTTAGTTCTCTAACATTGATAAACTCATCATCATCACTTGAATCGTCAACAATTGGCATTCACAATGCTTCTTCAGGCTGCTTCCCTTTAGAACTGCATGGTTCATCATGTGTAGCTCTAGAATAACTTCCAATCGTAGCAGTAACTAAAGGTGTTGACTCGATGACTGGTGGAGCAGAAATAGTAGCAGTAACAGATATCTCCGTAGGATTTATATCCACATCCATTCTTGTTTCATCAGCTCCAAAATCAAATCCTGTTTCTGTAGCAGTAGTAGTAGTCATCTCAAAATCAAATGGAGTTTCAATAGTGTCACACCCCGACCACGTAAAACAACAAAGCGTGGCGGAAACATCGGGGAGTGTTGTAACAGAATTATCGTTTCATAACCATGGATACAAAAAGTGTTTCGTTTTATTGATAATATTAAACATTAACATTGTTTTAACACATAACAAACAAGTTTTATATCGACTATCATTGTTTTATGTCACTAAGGCCTCGTCCAGATCCTATGTGACGCATGCATCCTAGAACGTCAATCAAGCAACAACACTTGAAACATATGTAAAAACAAAGTCAGCAAAGAAATGCTGGCGAGTACATAGGTTTTATAAGGGTATCAGAATCATGGCCTGTTTACATATATTGTAATACCTCGAAAACCTTGTTTTTAAAAAGTGTATAATATTGCAACATGATTAACCATCTCAAATCAAGATGGTTATAATTTATAAAATTTCGTAGCCACGATTCTTAACCCAAAAGCTTTTTGTTTTAGAAAATCATCTTGTAAAACATCTCCTATAAACTCGTTAATAAAACTCGTATATTATTTCGAAAACATCGTTGAGTGACATCGTTTCAATATCGTTTACCCAAGTGAACTAAATAACGCCACGGTATGTAATATGTTGAAAACACTTATATATAAGAAGTACCAGCGGCATATCTACCATGTTTTCACCACATTACACCCGTCCCGTTATCTAAACACTAGCCAAAAACCAATCGTTTACCCAAATCGTTTAACATCGTTTCCAAATCGTTTACTCGTTTAAATCATTTAAATCATCCTTGTTTTGATTGTGAAAACTTATATATGGTCGTCTCGTTAATAACATTCAAACCTTCGTGACTTGACTACCTCGTTCCTCGCTTCTCGTATTAACAAACCCCTAAAGGGTAAGTTAATAATTACAGATTCAGTCGTTACCCACAACACCCACACATAACCATGGATATAGTGAAATAACGGGATATGTCAGATCCAATGGTACCATAACCTAATACTGGTCGGTTCGGCCAAAATTAATGAATGTCATTCGTTATGTAACTACAACCAACAAGTTCGTTCACATTATCGAAATCGTTATTAGTTTAGTATAAATCGTTCCATTCGTTTTTGAAATCATCGTTTAAACCTTGAAAACATTTTGTACATATGAATCACCCCAAAATAATTGAAAACAGTAAAATAGGGGAACTATGTACTCACGTGTAGTGCAAGGTATCCTCAATCAATAGTACTTCAACAAACTCGAGTAAACTAGAGAAATCAAGCAGCACCTAGTAATTGAATCACTAGTCAAACAATAGACGCCTAAATCAGAAGATCGGACAGAATGAGGTCTTGTAAACCAAATGAGTGTTGGAACTCATGTGATATGGTTTAACAAGGCCTACATCCTAAATGAAACCTAACCTAAGTGCTTTCGACCCTTCGCGACCAATTAAGGTAGCTTACGCTACTTTAACGTGTCGTGCGCGCAAAGCGCGTTCGAGACGTCTAACTAGTCCTATGACAAGTATTATATGCCAAAACATGTTTAAATAAGTTACATATGCTTAATTACCAATTATGTATGAAAAGGGTATTCTGGTAATTTACCCATGGCATATAATCTACTTATCATACAACTACCTAAACTAGGTGACCATAAGGTATAACCTCGGAAGGTTATTCCCTATGCTACTATGGTCACTAAACATGTTTAGTCGAATCCTAATGATTGACCAAACGGGTCGGGTTCGAAAGTATAAGCGATTGTTTAGATCGCTTACCTTTACGACCCTAGACAAGCACAAAACTAAAAGTGACGAGCTAAGCATGTTAAAACATGCTCAATCAAGTTAGAAACAAGTTTGGTATCAAAACAAACGGTTTTGATACCTAAGAGTAGTTTGGTTACAAAATACGCAAGAATACGCATTTTGGCCGAAACTACGACTCGTCACTGAGCCTAGATAACGTGGTAATCAGTAGGTATAGTCACTAGAGACTATAACCATCGTGATTACGCTCACGTTATGAACTTCAAACGAACTTCTCATTGACCATAAACTGGTCAATGTAGAAAGTCAAATGCAGTTTGAATTTAACACTAAAACGAATGAAAAAGAACGAAAGAACACTTACAGAAGGTCCCCTCAAGATTTGATTCCGATTTTCTCTCATGTAGGAAGCATATACTTCCACTTAGAGAGCATAAATCTGATTTCAAATTGTGGGTTTTGGAGTTGTGATCATGGGGGTATTTATAGGATTTCTAGAACCGTTAAGATCATTCCTTGAATAACGTGCTTCAATCTCATCCATACACCTCAAGCCCATGGTTTTACAAATCTATTTGAGCCCCTAGTATTGCCCAAAACCATGTGCAATTGGGTTATGAGTGCTTAACAGCTGTTAACAGCTGGTTAATCTGGTTTTTCTATTCTGGGAGGTCCTTACGGACCGTATGGCTAAGGGCTTACGGTCCGTAAGCCTTGTGCAGACCAGCCAAGTTTCAAAAATGGCAGAACAGGCCCATGAAGCCCCAAACTTGTTATTTGATGCATTTTTTACATGTTTAAGCCCTTTTAACCCCATTTCAAAGCTCTAAAATGAAGTTAAAGTATAGGGAACTTAAAATATGCTCAAAAATATCTCGGATGTCGGTTCGTTTGGTCGTACGGTTGCGTTGTTCGGTTAATTACGACGGAAGTTGTAACGAAAGCAAAAACGATCCAAATTAAGCGACGAATGGAATTTTCTTATGCCAAATACTAAAATAAAATATTTTAATGCTTGAATAAATTTTTGGAGGTCCGGATATATTCAGAACGTAAGATATGCGCGAAAATGCAAAATTATGCACTTTTTGACGCTTCTAGTCCCTATTGATCAATAAAGTTTATTTTAGCATACCGAACCCCTCAAAGCCTATTTCTAAGCTATGTAAAGGTTATTTAGGGTATGTTTAACTTATGATCACGTTCCGGAAAGTTCATTACTATACAAATCGGCATATTTTCGCCGTTTGACACAAATAGTCCCTGCGATCGAACAAAGTTGATTTCAACACACCAAACCATTCAAAACTTATTTCTAAGTTATGTGGAGGTTATTTAGGGTATGTTAAGCCTATGTCACTATTCCGGAGTGTTTATCGCGTTATACTGACTGCGTTTACGCACCATTTTACGTATAACCTTCCAGAACGCGATTTAAAGCTTGCAATCGGAATCGCATCGAATTGAAAAGTCACCAAACACAAATACACACATAGAAACACCAAAACATATATAATAACACCAAAGCACATTGTTTCATTAATAATCATCATTGTTTTACATCGTACATCGATTACAGAACACAGTTGTCACAATCTCCCCTACTTCAGGAAATTTCGTCCCGAAATTTTAACTAGAGGAAGCTTGTGAAAACAAATGTGGATATTTCGTCTTCATCTGGTCCTCACGTTCCCAAGTAAACTCTGGGCCACGTTTGGATTCCCAGCGAACTTTGACCAATCGAATTCGTTTGTTCTTCAACTGTTTGAAAGCACGGTCCACAATCTCCACGGGTTTGTCGACAAAGTGCATTGTTTCATCAATTTGAATCTCGTCAAGAGGAATGTGTAGATCAGCGTCAGCTAAACACTTTCGCAGATTGGATACGTGAAAAGTCGGATGAATATTTCCAAGCTCTGGAGGTAGCTCTAGTCGATAGGCAACCTTTCCAATTCTTTCCACAATCTTAAATGGTCCACATATCGAGGTGCAAGTTTTCCTTTCCTTCCAAATCTCACCACTCCCTTCCAAGGTGAAACCTTGAGTAGGACACGATCTCCGACTTGAAATTCTAAGGGCTTGCGTCGTAAATCCGCATAACTCTTTTGACGGTTTCGAGCTGTCACAAGATTATCGCGGATTTTCTTGATTTTGTCTGTTGTTTCCAGAACGAGCTCAGGTCCAGTAAGCTGAGCTTCACCGGTCTCGTTCCAACAGACAGGTGAACGACATTTTCGACCGTATAGAGCTTCGAATGGCGCCATTTTAATGCTAGCATGATAACTATTGTTGTAAGAGAACTCGATCAGCGGCAGATGAGAGCCCCAATTACCACCAAAGTCTATCACGCATGCTCTAAGCATATCCTCCAAAGTTTGAATCGTTCTCTCAGATTGGCCATCTGTTTACGGATGATAAGCAGTGCTTAGATTCAGTTGGGTTCCCAAAGCAGATTGCATGGCCTTCCAGAAATGAGATGAAAATCGAGCATCACGATCAGAGATGATATCCAAGGGCACACCATGTCGTGTCACAATCTCATCAACATAAATCTTTGCAAGTTTATCAGCAGATAGATCCTCGCGAATCGGAATGAAATGAGCTGATTTCGTTAATCGATCGATAATAACCCAGATAGCATCATGACCTTTAGACGTACGCGGTAACTTAGTGATAAGATCCATCGCAATATTCTCCCACTTCCAAACCGTTATCTCTGGTTGTACAAGCAAGCCAGAAGGTCGTTGATGTTCGGCCTTGACTTTGAGACAAGTTAGGCATTTCGATACATACAAGGGAACATCCTTCTTCATACCAGGCCACCAGCACTGGGTACGAAGATCCTTGTACATTTTATCAGCACCAGGATGGATAGAATATCGAGACTTGTGAGATTCGTCCATTACCAAGGTGCGAAGATTGTCTTGTTTCGGAATCCACAATCGATCCTTAAAATAGAGCAAACCATCGTCTTTCACTTCGAGCTTAAGCTCAAGTTGACGTGGTAATTCCTTACCTATCAAATTTTGTGAAACACAAAATTGTTGAGCTTGAAGGACACGAGATTGAAGATCGGATAGAGTTCGAACATAATGAAGCTTGACTCGTTCTTTTTGACTAAGTGCATCAGCTACGAGATTCGCCTTACCAGGATGGTAGCGAATCTCGCAATCATAGTCGTTCAAGAGTTCAACCCAACGTCGTTGCCTCATATTCAGCTCTTTCTGATTAAGAATATGCTGGAGACTTTTGTGGTCTGTGAAAACCACACACTTCGTTCCATAGAGGTAGTGTCTCCAGATTTTAAGCGCGAAAACCACAGCTCCTAACTCAAGATCATGAGTTGTGTAGTTCTTCTCATGAACTTTTAGCTGTCTAGATGCATATGCAATAACCTTACCTCATTGCATAAGGACGCAACCAAGGCCTAAGTTGGACGCATCGCAATAGACAACGAAATCATCGCTTCCCTCGGGCAGAGATAGAACAGGAGCATCACATAACTTCTGCTTCAGCGTTTGGAACGCTTCTTCTAGTTTGGGACCCCACTCAAAAGGCTTATTCTTCTGAGTCAAAGCAGTGAGTGGAACCGCAATCTTCGAGAAATTTGAAATAAATCAACGATAATAACCAGCAAGACCAAGAAAAGATCGAATCTCTGTAGGCGTCGTCGGTGTATTCCAGTCCTTAATAGCAGCAATCTTGGATGGATCCACATGAATACCCTGCTCATTGACTATATGACCCAAGAATTGAACTTCTTTAAGCCAGAATTCACACTTGGAGAATTTAGCAAAAAGTTGTACCTTCTTCAGGAGTTCCAATGTTAAGCGAAGGTGTTGCTCGTGCTCGGCTTGAGATTTTGAATAAATGAGAACATCGTCGATGAACACAATAATGAACTTGTCCAAATAAGGTTTGCAGACCCTATTCATTAAGTCCATAAAGATAGCTGGAGCATTTGTCAAACCGAAAGGCATGACAGTGAACTCGTAATGCCCATATCTTGTACGGAAAGCAGTTTTGGGAATATCTTCTTCGAGAACACGAAGTTGATGATACCCAGAACGCAGATCGATCTTGGAAAAGCATGAAGCACCCTGCAACTGGTCGAACAGATCATCAATTCGAGGTAGGGGATATCAATTCTTGATGGTGAGCTTATTAAGCTCACGATAATCGATACACATTCGAAAAGATCCATCTTTCTTTTTCACGAAGAGGACAGGAGCTCCCCAAGGTGAAAAGCTTGGTCGGATGAATCCTTTATCAGATAACTCTTGAAGCTGTTTCGATAACTCTTGCATCTCTGACGGTGCAAGACGATAAGGTGCTTTTGCAATCGGGTTGGCATTGGGTACAAGGTCAATATGAAACTCGACTTGACGAACTGGAGGCAAACCAGGCAGTTCATTAGGAAACACCTCCGGAAAATCCCGAACAATCGGAATATCTTGAATACTCTTGCTCTTGCTTTTCTCCTCGGTGACATGTGCCAGAAAAGCAACATATCCTTTTCATAGATGCCTTTGGGCTTCCAAACACGAATTAAGCTTCAAACCACCTGAAGGTTTCTCGCCACAAATTTCCAAAACATCGCCAGAAGACAAGGGAATACGAACAATCTTATCGAAACAAACCACCTCAGCGTGGTGTTTGGTTAACCAATCCATTCCAACGATAATATCGAAACTCCCAAGTTGCATCGGTGTGAGATCAACAGGAAAAAGATGGTTATCAAGGTTCAACTGACAATCACGAATAACAAAATCAAGAACAAGAGGTTTACCAGTAGCAACTTCGACAGATAAGGGTTTCCTCAGTTTGGTTCTAGGTATCGCAAGCAAAGGCTCAAAAGACAAAGAAACAAAACTTCTATCGGCACCAGAATAAAAAAGAATAGACGCAGGTCGATTGTTAACAAGAAACGTACCGTTAACCACTTCGTTGTCGGACCTCACTTCGTTTGCATTCAGATTAAACGCTCGCCCACGAGCGGGATTCACATTGATGTTGACGTTCGCATTCGGGTTCGCGTTAGCATTCGCGTTTGCATTCACCAGTCTCGGACAGTTGTTGCGGAAATGACCATACTCTCCACAATTAAAACATGAACCCGGTGGGAATCTTGCAGCATTCCCTTGTATCGGAGCTTGAACCTGGGCAACCTGATTCTATCCCAAACGCAAACATTGGCCAAATGCCCAAGTTTACCACACGTCGTACATTGCTTGCAAGCTTGTTGTGCAACGTGATGACCGTTGGAACGAGCACAATGAGGTGCGGTTCCAGCATATGCCTTCTTTGCAGGTGGCTGAGCCGGTGGGTTTTGCGGGTTCTGAGCAGTCTGTGCTGTAACAGCAAAATTCTGGGCACCCTTTCGCTTCCTCTACTTCTTCGATGACTCACCTTCCTTACCCTTACCCTTTTTCTTGTCCTTCCCTGAATCAGTCGCCTTCTTTATATCACCCTTGCGGGTGAGTTTACCCTTCCTGACTTGAGTCTCAGTTAGGGTAGCAGACAACTTGATTGCTTGACAAAGGGTAGTAGGATTAACACCAGTCACAATCTCCAGAATATAATCGGTTAAACCATCGATATATCTCTCGATTGCTTTCTCCAAAGGGGTAACCATGGTGAGACACTGTAACACCCCGAAAACGGGTTTAGTAATCAAACCTCGTTAATAGCGATGAACGGGTAAAATACCGTTAGAGGTAAAAAATTTAACCCGGTAAATATTAGGACTTAAATAAATAAACCTAATATTAATTAAAAAGGAAAATAAATACTTTGAGAAAACAAAGTATGTAAAAAGCCCAAATTAACGGGACTTAAAACATAACGAGTTATAACTTCCCGAACCCATTAAAGTAACAAGGAATAATTAACCTAGTTAGTAGCATGTGATTAAGTGAATAATGGTGAGTTATAGTTTCATTTGATCAAAATGAAATACGAGGGACCAATATTGCCAAGTGGGAAAGTTGTTTTATTAAAACAAAAGTAAAACACCAAAACACACACTTAAAGTGTGTGTTCTGGTCGATATATCCACAGGAGCCAAGAACATCTTGAGCTCAAAACCCTAACAAGCACAAATCAAGAAAATTGGAAGGGCAAATCAAACCCAAATCGAAATTCAAGCACATATTCGTGATCACCAAGTCAAGGGGATCTTAAGGTATGTCGAATTTCTAACATTCATGAAGTTGTAAAAAGTTGATAATCATCCTAATCGCGAGTTAGGCATGGATTAGAGAAGATAGGGCTAGATTAGTGATGTATACTTGCTTAGGAATGAAACCCTAAGTGAAAATCATACATAACATGCTATGAATTGAAGGATTTGATGAATTAACACACTTAGATAAGTGGGTTTTAATGTTATGATGATTTTGATGATATAACAATGCTTAGAATCAGCATGCATGATAACAAATAGAAGGTGTTCGATTTAACCATGAATTTGGGTACTTGTTCATACATGATTGAAATGGGTTTTGAATGTTATGATGAAATTTGGTAGCCATATTCATGTAACTAAGTGTATGAGATCATGTTATCTACTAATTGATAGATAGAACTTGATTTGATTAAATGTTTGGATGAATGCTAGTAATAGGATGAAATGGGGTTTTCGCTCATATATGAGAGACCCTTAGTTCTTGCGAAACGAATGAACAAACTAGTTTTGATAATCGCTTGAGCTAGTTGAAGTGTTGAAAAGACAATGGACTTAGTTAGACCTTTAGTTAAAATGGGGGCCTAAAAATAATACCTACCGGGTAATTATTGAAATGCTTAAACTAGTTGTCGAACTTGAATGTGCATTTTATATGCTAAGGGGCGTTTGACTTTAAGTAGTCAAACCGACCATTAATAAGATCGAATGATAATTTTGAAAGAAAAATACGTAAGGTGGAATAGTTATGATTAACAATGACTAAATTAACCATCTTATGAAATATGATGATAGTTTGACGCCTAACAAGCTAGGTGGAAGCTTGTGGAGGAAGCGGGTCAAACGGAGCGAGTACGGAAAGAAAAGCGTGACATGGATGCAAGGTAAGTATATCTTACACTAGTCATATATTTTGGAATATTCTTTTGTCGTATTAATTACGTAAAAGACAAATACCTAATTGAGATATAGTGTTCCGGCGTGTAGTCGTACGGAACAAGATAATCAAATATGATAAGAAAACATAGTGATGGCTAAAAATGAGTTAAATCGGTAATTCGATCATATTATGACGAATGAAATATGTACTTTTCATAGTTATCCTATAAGTTAAATCATAATAACCATTAAGGGCAAAATAGTAATTTGACAATTTGACGATGGTAATTGGTCATTTAGACCAAACGGGTCAAAAGGTGAAATTATCACCCTTTGACAATATCAACTAATGGGTTGTCAAGTTGTATGATTTTAGGAAATAAATAGCACATGGATGCTTACATCGCTATCACTTAGCAGCCACTAAGGAAAGGTATTGAAATAGGTCAATATATTGATCCGAGCCATGTATGTATAATGATACAACTCATCATGTAGAATTTGGAGTTCTATAAGAATTAGACAAGGTTAAAAGATAGATATTTGGTTATCTTTTAGGTAAACCGAATAAATTTAGTTATGATTATGACGTTTTAGAAACATAATGGTTTCTAAACAAGACTTTAGTTAAAAAGTCGGATTTTTTGGTCAAACAAGTACTAAAAGTCCTTCGTCGTAAAAGAAGGACTAAAATTGACTAAAACGCCCTTGTAAGCGAAATTGAGCAAACGAACCATAAAGGTTGTTTTGAAATAAGTGATAGGATGAAATAAATATTTCGAATAAGTAGGAAAAGCTAAAGATGTAATATATGGGTCAAATCTCTATAAAGAGTCTTTGCCGTAAAATAATGTTTTGAAGGGTAAAATTTGGAATATATAAATCACCACATTGAATCCACCACAAATATAGTTGTGGTGGGAGATCATTTGATAAGAAATGTGGACATAAGTATCTAGAAACGAATTAAAGCGATTTGTGCTTAAAATATGCTTAAATACCCTTAACGGGTCAAAATAAGCATGTGAGTGAAAATGGGTTTATGAAGGTATATGAACCTGTAATTGGACCCTAATATGTTAAACATCATTAAATTTAATTGGTTAAAGAGAAATAAGGGTCAAACAAACTTGTTTGCTTGATAAGTCACGAACGGGTCAAAATTTGGTAAAAAGGGTAATAAGCCGAAGACTTAAAAGTCTTAAATTTTGTTAACCCAGATGTTGGATTTTAACTCCATAAATTAAAAACACATAGGAAGAAACGGTAGGTCAAACGGACAAGCGAATTTAAAGATACGAAAGATTTCGTGCCAATTACGACAAAAAGGAAACTGGGCTGTTACAGGGGCCGCCGTAACTTACGGTGCCCACCTTAAGTTACGGTGGAGATGAAAATATTACGGTGATTACCCCCTGAGTTACGGTGGGAGTATTTTAATACAGGGGCTACCATAAATTACGGTATCCACCGTAATTTACGGTGGACCCTGTACAAAAATGTATTTAATCAGTTTTGTTTTTTTCCGGATTCGTTTAGATACGTTTTTAAACCTCGTATGACTAAAGCATTTCATGTTTATGAAATGTAGGTACTTTTTGGATGCCGGAAGATGATCAAGCTCAACGAAGAACCGAACAGGATATAGATACATGCTTCCGCTCATTGCTTCGTCATAAATTTTAAACGACGAATCTGATCACGTTATGTCGAATAACCTTTGATTTGCGAAAAGTTTTAATAAATCCATATTTTTATAGTATGTGTAGTCTTAACTACACATCTAATTGTTGGTATTTACATGTAAAACCGTTAAATAGTAACTAGGGTGTTACAAGTTGGTATCAGAGCCTTGGTTTAAGGGATTCAAGTATGGTGGGGAAAAACCATGCTTGGACTTAAACCTTATGCTCTTGACAAAGATTGGTGTTCGGTTCGAGGCTTGATCGCAATTCTGGTAACTGCATGTATGTTAATAGTTTAGCGTATTAAAGTGTTGTAAACAACACATAGGGTTATCGTGTAATACACGTCACCCCAATTAAATGATAGAGATAACTAATGAAATTTTGTGCGTTGACACATATAGTAGAAAAGCCTTGTATTATAATACGGGCGTTTTGTGAAGTTGACATGGCTAACTTTTGTGAATGTCTTAATTGAAGGACACTTGCATTTAAAGATGACAAAGGTTAAACAAATTAAGGATGTGATAGAGGAACAGTCCGAGGTATGACAAGAGGAACATGCTCACTAAGGACTAAATCGCGTAACGACTGCGAACAAAGTTAATGGCAAGAAACGCCAGTCGGGGCAAGCATTACCAGGTGCGTTCTTTTAAATATAATCGCGCAATTAGCAATATGCAACAAACATGTAAAGAATGATTGATGCATATGTAAATTAGAAACTTGGGAAACCTGAATAGAATACCTATCCAGGAAATTATTTCCAAGAAAAACTAAATAGATGTGTTACTTACATGGGGTGTGATGTGAAAACTATAAAAAGGTCATGTGTGTCATGTGTTAATCGCTTACTCTGGCCAAGTAAGTAGTGGCATATGATACCATGGACTTCTTATAGCGGACACATTTACATCCGATGTAGTAAGGACATGATGAATGGGACGAATAAAAAAGGTGCCCAAAACAGATCAAATAAGTAAAATATTTGATAATAACGTAAACGCAAGCCTGAAGACGGAAGCGTATTACGTTAGTACAATGGACCCAAGGGAGGGACAATAACTAAGTAAATGAAAATACAAACCGACTACTAAGAATGCTAAGGCATAGAGGATAAGGTTGACTATCAAAAGTGGTGAAACTCACACGAACAAGTTAAATGGGTTAGATAAAACGTAACATTGGAAAGGATAATGAGCCCGGTAATGGGACGAGATTGAATACAAATATGAGCGCAAACCGAATAAAGGAAAGCGCGAGATATTAATGAACCCATGTAATGGGTCGGAATTAAATATGAAATGATTGCGGACACGGATCATAGTAGGAATGAACGAAATTTTGATGCAAAAACAAATGATTTTCAAATATAAAAAGGACGATCTACGGGATCATTATAACCTTCGGGTTATAAACAGTGTAATGGTCTACGGGACTAAACTCACCCATGGGTCATGGATAAAAAGGAAAAGAATCATAAAGGCAACGCCCTAAAGAGGCTACGAGGCTAAGTGAAAGAACCTACGGGTTACTTAGACGAGCGAGGGAACTAGTAGAGAATTCCCACATAAAACTAAGACGGTAAAAGAATAAATTACAGACTGCCAATATCCTGGTACGGATAATTGACAAAAGATAAAGAGAAGATCCTAAACTAAAACTTTGGTTTTAGTAAGAAATAACGTTTTTACAAATATGAATCCTGATAGGAAATTGAATATTAAGCATGAAAGGTTCAAGTCTTGACACTGACAGGCACAAGACGTTATATTCGAAAAGTGATATTTTCGAAAATGAAATTTTGATATAAATTAAACATGATATGACACGATCACGGTCAAGAAATGCAATGTGAAGTAGAATCACATTATAACCAAGCAAGCGGTAAAAAGTAACTGGACTAATAAGTCTAATTAGTGAGACCGGTTAAAGTCATTTAAATAAATTTGGTTTACTTGTAAGCGGTGGATTCGGTATAACTGAACCGAATAAATAAAATTGAAAACAAAAGAAATTGTTGCGAAAAGTGACAGATTTCATTAAAGACCTTTAAACGGGCCAAAGTAACGGATTCATAAAGAATTCAAGAGTATATGAAAGCGATGGAAATCGCTAATTTAACTAAACTAGTGGAAATAACGAGATTACGTTATTTCGAGTTGCACTATGTTGTATGAGATACGTAGACAATTAGTAACCAGAAATATGTTACCTTACTTTTCTGGTAATACTAACAATTGGTTAAAAGTATAAGTAATGTTTAAAAGATTTCTCGGATCAAATACATTGAGTTTAAACTCAATGAATTATGTAAGAAAAGGTTTAGAGGACGAAACCTCTTTAAGGGGGGTAGACTAGTAACACCCCGAAAACGGGTTTAGTAATCAAACCTCGTTAATAGCGATGAACGGGTAAAATACCGTTAGAGGTAAAAAAATTTAACCCGGTAAATATTAGGACTTAAATAAATAAACCTAATATTAATTAAAAAGGAAAATAAATACTTTGAGAAAACAAAGTATGTAAAAAGCCCAAATTAACGGGACTTAAAACATAACGAGTTATAACTTCCCGAACCCGTTAAAGTAACAAGGAATAATTAACCTAGTTAGTAGCATGTGATTAAGTGAATAATGGTGAGTTATAGTTTCATTTGATCAAAATGAAACATGAGGGACCAATATTGCCAAGTGGGAAAGTTGTTTTATTAAAACAAAAGTAAAACACCAAAACACACACTTAAAGTGTGTGTTCTGGTCGATATATCCACAGGAGCCAAGAACATCTTGAGCTCAAAACCCTAACAAGCACAAATCAAGAAAATTGGAAGGGCAAATCAAACCCAAATCGAAATTCAAGCACATATTCGTGATCACCAAGTCAAGGGGATCTTAAGGTATGTCGAATTTCTAACATTCATGAAGTTGTAAAAAGTTGATAATCATCCTAATCGCGAGTTAGGCATGGATTAGAGAAGATAGGGCTAGATTAGTGATGTATACTTGCTTAGGAATGAAACCCTATGTGAAAATCATACATAACATGCTATGAATTGAAGGATTTGATGAGTTAACACACTTAGATAAGTGGGTTTTAATGTTATGATGATTTTGATGATATAACAATGCTTAGAATCAGCATGCATGATAACAAATAGAAGGTGTTCGATTTAACCATGAATTTGGGTAATTATTCATACATGATTGAAATGGGTTTTGAATGTTATGATGAAATTTGGTAGCCATATTCATGTAACTAAGTGTATGAGATCATGTTATCTACTAATTGATAGATAGAACTTGATTTGATTAAATGTTTGGATGAATGCTAGTAATAGGATGAAATGGGGTTTTCGCTCATATATGAGAGACCCTTAGTTCTTGCGAAACGAATGAACAAACTAGCTTTGATAATCGCTTGAGCTAGTTGAAGTGTTGAAAAGACAATGGACTTAGTTAGACCTTTAGTTAAAACGGGGGCCTAAAAATAATACCTACCGGGTAATTATTGAAATGCTTAAACTAGTTGTCGAACTTGAATGTGCATTTTATATGCTAAAGGGCGTTTGACTTTTAGTAGTCAAACCGACCATTAATAAGATCGAATGATAATTTTGAAAGAAAAATATGTAAGGTGGAATAGTTATGATTAACAATGACTAAATTAACCATCTTATGAAATATGATGATAGTTTGACGCCTAACAAGCTAGGTGGAAGCTTGTGGAGGAAGCGGGTCAAACGGAGCGAGTACGGAAAGAAAAGCGTGACATGGATGCAAGGTAAGTGTTTCTTACACTAGTCATATATTTTGGAATATTCTTTTGTCGTATTAATTACGTAAAAGACAAATACCTAATTGAGATATAGTGTTCCGGCGTGTAGTCGTGTAGTCGTACGGAACAAGATAATCAAATATGATAAGAAAACATAGTGATGGCTAAAAATGAGTTAAATCGGTAATTCGATCATATTATGACGAATGAAATATGTACTTTTCATGGTTATCATATAAGTTAAATCATAATAACCATTAAGGGTAAAATAGTAATTTGACAATTTGACGATGGTAATTGGTCATTTAGACCAAACGGGTCAAACGGTGAAATTATCACCCTTTGACAATATCAACTAATGGGTTGTCAAGTTGTATGATTTTATGAAATAAATAGCACATGGATGCTTACATCGCTATCACTTAGCAGCCACTAAGGAAAGGTATTGAAACAGGTCAATATATTGATCCGAGCCAGGTATGTATAATGATACAACTCATTATGTAGAATTTGGAGTTCTATAAGAATTAGACAAGGTTAAAATATAGATATTTGGTTATCTTTTAGGTAAACCGAATAAATTTAGTTATGATTATGACGTTTTAGAAACATAATGGTTTCTAAACAAGACTTTAGTTAAAAAGTCGGATTTTTGGGTCAAACAAGTACTAAAAGTCCTTCGTCGTAAAAGAAGGACTAAAATTGACTAAAACACCATCGTAAGCGAAATTGAGCAAATGAACCATAAAGGTTGTTTTGAAATAAGTGATAGGATGAAATAAATATTTCGAATAAGTAGGAAAAGCTAAAGATGTAATATATGGGTCAAATGACTCTATAAAGAGTCTTTGCCGTAAAATAATGTTTTGAAGGGTAAAATTTGGAATATATAAATCACCACATTGAATCCACCACAAATATAGTTGTGGTGGGAGATCATTTGATAAGAAATGTGGACATAAGTATCTAGAAACGAATTAAAGCGATTTGTGCTTAAAATATGCTTAAATACCCTTAACGGGTCAAAATAAGCATGTGAGTGAAAATGGGTTTACGAAGGTATATGAACCTGTAATTGGACCCTAATATGTTAAACATCATTAAATTTAATAGGTTAAAGAGAAATAAGGGTCAAACAAACTTGTTTGCTTGATAAGTCACGAACGGGTCAAAATTTGGTAAAAAGGGTAATAAGCCGAAGACTTAAAAGTCTTAAATTTTGTTAACCCGGATGTTGGATTTTAACTCCATATGATGGAGAATCAAATTAAAAACACATAGGAAGAAACGGTAGGTCAAACGGACAAGCGAATTTAAAGATACGAAAGATTTCGTGCCAATTACGACAAAAAGGAAACTGGGCTGTTACAGGGGCCACCGTAACTTACGGTGTCCACCGTAAGTTACGGTGGAGATGAAAATATTACGGTGATTACCCCCTGAGTTACGGTGGGAGTATTTTAATACAGGGTCCACCGTAAATTACGGTATCCACAAAATGTATTTAATCAGTTTTGTTTTTTTCCGGATTCGTTTAGATACGTTTTTAAACCTCGTATGACTAAAGCATTTCATGTTTATGAAATGTAGGTACTTTTTGGATGCCGGAAGATGATCAAGCTCAACGAATAACCGAACACGATATAGATACATGCTTCCGCTCATTGCTTCGTCATAAATTTTAAACGACGAATCTGATCACGTTATGTCGAATAACCTTTGATTTGCGAAAAGTTTTAATAAATCCATATTTTTATAGTATGTGTAGTCTTAACTACACATCTAATTGTTGGTATTTACATGTAAAACCGTTAAATAGTAACTAGGGTGTTACAAGTTGGTATCAGAGCCTTGGTTTAAGGGATTCAAGTATGGTGGGGAAAAACCATGCTTGGACTTAAACCTTATGCTCTTGACAAAGATTGGTGTTCGGTTCGAGGCTTGATCGCAATTTCGGTAACTGCATGTATGTTAATAGTTTAGCGTATTAAAGTGTTGTAAACAACACATAGGGTTATCGTGTAATACACGTCACCCCAATTAAATGATAGAGATAACTAATGAAATTTTGTGCGTTGACACATATAGTAGAAAAGCCTTGTATTATAATACGGGCGTTTTGTGAAGTTGACATGGCTAACTTTTGTGAATGTCTTAATTGAAGGACACTTGCATTTAAAGATGACAAAGGTTAAACAAATTAAGGATGTGATAGAGGAACAGTCCGAGGTATGACAAGAGGAACATGCTCACTAAGAACTAAATCGCATAACGACTGCGAACAAAGTTAATGGCAAGAAACGCCAGTCAGGGCAAGCATTACCAGGTGCGTGCTTTTAAATATAATCGCGCAATTAGCAATATGCAACAAACATGTAAAGAATGATTGATGCATATGTAAATTAGAAACTTGGGAAACCTGAATAGAATACCTATCCAGGAAATTATTTCCAAGAAAAACTAAATAGAGGTGTTACTTACATGGGGTGTGATGTGAAAACTATAAAAAGGTCATGTGTGTCATGTGTTAATCGCTTACTCTGGCCAAGTAAGTAGTGGCATATGATACCATGGACTTCTTATAGCGGACACATTTACATCCGATGTAGTAAGGACATGATGAATGGGACGAATAAAAAAGGTGCCCAAAACAGATCAAATAAGTAAAATATTTGATAATAAACGTAAACGCAAGCCTGAAGACGGAAGCGTATTACGTTAGTACAATGGACCCAAGGGAGGGACAATAACTAAGTAAATGAAAATACAAACCGACTACTAAGAATGCTAAGGCATAGAGGATAAGGTTGACTATCAAAAGTGGTGAAACTCACACGAACAAGTTAAATGGGTTAGATAAAACGTAACATTGGAAAGGATAATGAGCCCGGTAATGGGACGAGATTGAATACAAATATGAGCGCAAACCGAATAAAGGAAAGTGAGAGATATTAATGAACCCATGTAATGGGTCGGAATTAAATATGAAATGATTGCGGACACGGATCACAGTAGGAATGAACGAAATTTTGATGCAAAAACAAATGATTTTCAAATATAAAAAGGACGATCTACGGGATCATTATAACCTTCGGGTTATAAACAGTGTAATGGTCTACGGGACTAAACTCACCCATGGGTCATGGATAAAAAGGAAAAGAATCATAAAGGCAACGCCCTAAAGAGGCTACGAGGCTAAGTGAAAGAACCTACGGGTTACTTAGACGAGCGAGGGAACTAGTAGAGAATTCCCACATAAAACTAAGACGGTAAAAGAATAAATTACAGACTGCCAATATCCTGGTACGGATAATTGACAAAAGATAAAGAGAAGATCCTAAACTAAAACTTTGGTTTTAGTAAGAAATAACGTTTTTACAAATATGAATCCTGATAGGAAATTGAATATTAAGCATGAAAGGTTCAAGTCTTGACACTGACAGGCACAAGACGTTATATTCGAAAAGTGATATTTTCGAAAATGAAATTTTGATATAAATTAAACATGATATGACACGATCACGGTCAAGAAATGCAATGTGAAGTAGAATCACATTACAACCAAGCAAGCGGTAAAAAGTAACTGGACTAATAAGTCTAATTAGTGAGACCGGTTAAAGTCATTTAAATAAATTTGGTTTACTTGCAAGCGGTGGATTTGGTATAACTGAACCGAATAAATAAAATTGAAAACAAAAGAAATTGTTGCGAAAAGTGACAGATTTCATTAAAGACCTTTAAACGGGCCAAAGTAACGGATTCATAAAGAATTCGAGAGTATATGAAAGCGATGGAAATCGCTAATTTAACTAAACTAGTGGAAATAACGAGATTACGTTATTTCGAGTTGCACTATGTTGTATGAGATACGTAGACAATTAGTAACCAGAAATATGTTACCATACTTTTCTGGTAATACTAACAATTGGTTAAAAGTATAAGTAATGTTTAAAAGATTTCTCGGATCAAATACATTGAGTTTAAACTCAATGAATTATGTAAGAAAAGGTTTAGAGGACGAAACCTCTTTAAGGGGGGTAGACTTGTAACACCCCGAAAACGGGTTTAGTAATCAAACCTCGTTAATAGCGATGAACGGGTAAAATACCGTTAGAGGTAAAAAATTTAACCCGGTAAATATTAGGACTTAAATAAATAAACCTAATATTAATTAAAAAGGAAAATAAATACTTTGAGAAAACAAAGTATGTAAAAAGCCCAAATTAACGGGACTTAAAACATAACGAGTTATAACTTCCCGAACCCGTTAAAGTAACAAGGAATAATTAACCTAGTTAGTAGCATGTGATTAAGTGAATAATGGTGAGTTATAGTTTCATTTGATCAAAATGAAACATGAGGGACCAATATTGCCAAGTGGGAAAGTTGTTTTATTAAAACAAAAGTAAAACACCAAAACACACACTACACACACTTAAAGTGTTTGTTCTGGTCGATATATCCACAGGAGCCAAGAACATCTTGAGCTCAAAACCCTAACAAGCACAAATCAAGAAAATTGGAAGGGCAAATCAAACCCAAATCGAAATTCAAGCACATATTCGTGATCACCAAGTCAAGGGGATCTTAAGGTATGTCGAATTTCTAACATTCATGAACTTGTAAAAAGTTGATAAGCATCCTAATCGCGAGTTAGGCATGGATTAGAGAAGATAGGGCTAGATTAGTGATGTATACTTGCTTAGGAACGAAACCCTAAGTGAAAATCATACATAACATGCTATGAATTGAAGGATTTGATGAATTAACACACTTAGATAAGTGGGTTTTAATGTTATGACGATTTTGATGATATAACAATGCTTAGAATCAACATGCATGATAACAAATAGAAGGTGTTCGATTTAACCATGAATTTGGGTACTTGTTCATACATGATTGAAATGGGTTTTGAATGTTATGATGAAATTTGGTAGCCATATTCATGTAACTAAGTGTATGAGATCATGTTATCTACTAATTGATAGATAGAACTTGATTTGATTAAATGTTTGGATGAATGCTAGTAATAGGATGAAATGGGGTTTTCGCTCATATATGAGAGACCCTTAGTTCTTGCGAAACGAATGAACAAACTAGCTTTGATAATCGCTTGAGCTAGTTGAAGTGTTGAAAAGACAATGGACTTAGTTAGACCTTTAGTTAAAACGGGGGCCTAAAAATAATACCTACCGGGTAATTATTGAAATGCTTAAACTAGTTGTCGAACTTGAATGTGCATTTTATATGCTAAGGGGCGTTTGACTTTTAGTAGTCAAACCGACCATTAATAAGATCGAATGATAATTTTGATAGAAAAATACGTAAGGTGGAATAGTTATGATTAACAATGACTAAATTAACCATCTTATGAAATATGATGATAGTATGACGCCTAACAAGCTAGGTGGAAGCTTGTGGAGGAAGCGGGTCAAACGGAGCGAGTACGGAAAGAAAAGCGTGACATGGATGCAAGGTAAGTATTTCTTACACTAGTCATATATTTTGGAATATTCTTTTGTCGTATTAATTACGTAAAAGACAAATACCTAATTGAGATATAGTGTTCCGGCGTGTAGTCGTACAGAACAAGATAATCAAATATGATAAGAAAACATAGTGATGGCTAAAAATGAGTTAAATCGGTAATTCGATCATATTATGATGAATGAAATATGTACTTTTAATGGTTATCATATAAGTTAAATCATAATAACCATTAAGGGCGAAATAGTAATTTGACAATTTGACGATGGTAATTGGTCATTTAGACCAAACGGGTCAAAAGGTGAAATTATCACCCTTTGACAATATCGACTAATGGGTTGTCAAGTTGTATGATTTTAGGAAATAAATAGCACATGGATGCTTACATCGCTATCACTTAGCAGCCACTAAGGAAAGGTATTGAAACAGGTCAGTATATTGATCTGAACCAGGTATGTATAATGATACAAGTCATCATGTAGAATTTGGAGTTCTATAAGAATTAGACAAGGTTAAAACATAGATATTTGGTAATCTTTTAGGTAAACCGAATAAATTTAGTTATGATTATAACGTTTTAAAAACATAATGGTTTCTAAACAAGACTTTAGTTAAAAAGTCGGATTTTTGGGTCAAACAAGTACTAAAAGTCCTTCGTCGTAAAAGAAGGACTAAAATTGACTAAAACGCCCTTGTAAGCGAAATTGAGCAAACGAACCATAAAGGTTGTTTTGAAATAAGTGATAGGATGAAATAAATATTTCGAATAGGTAGGAAAAGCTAAAGATGTAATATATGGGTCAAATGACTCTATAAAGAGTCTTTGCCGTAAAATAATGATTTGAAGGGTAAAATTTGGAATATATAAATCACCACATTGAATCCACCACAAATACAGTTGTGGTGGGAGATCATTTGATAAGAAATGTGGACATAAGTATTTAGAAACGAATGAAAGCGATTTGTGCTTAAAATATGCTTAAATACCCTTAACGGGTCAAAATAAGCATGTGAGTGAAAATGGGTTTGCGAATGTATATGAACCTGTAATTGGACCCTAATATGTTAAACATCATTAAATTTAATAGGTTAAAGAGAAATAAGGGTCAAACAAACTTGTTTGCTTGATAAGTCACGAACGGGTCAAAATTTGGTAAAAAGGGTAATAAGCCGAAGACTTAAAAGTCTTAAATTTTGTTAACCCGGATGTTGGATTTTAACTCCATATGATGGAGAATCAAATTACAAACGAGTAGGAAGAAACGGTAGGTTAAACGGACAAGCGAATTTAAAGATACGAAAGATTTCGTGCCAATTACGACAAAAAGGAAACTGGGCTGTTACAGGGGCCACCGTAACTTACGGTGCCCACCGTAACTTACGGTGGAGATTAAAATGTTATGGTGATTACCCCCTGAGTTACGGTGGGAGTATTTTAATACAGGGGCTACCGTAAATTACGGTATCCACCGTAATTTACGGTGGACCCTGTACAAAAATGTATTTAATCAGTTTTGTTTTTTTTCGGATTCGTTTAGATACGTTTTTAAACCTCGTATGACTAAAGCATTTCATGTTTATGAAATGTAGGTACTTTTTGGATGTCGGAAGACGATCAAGCTCAACGAAGAACCGAACACGATATAGATACATGCTTCCGCTCATTGCTTTGTCATAATTTTTAAACGACGAATCTGATCACGTTATGTCGAATAACCTTTGATTTGCGAAAAGTTTTAATAAATCCATATTTTTATAGTATGTGTAGTCTTAACTACACATCTAATTGTTGGTATTTACATGTAAAACCGTTAAATAGTAACTAGGGTGTTACAGACACAATAGACTGAGTTCCTCAAAACGATCCGTGTACGCACAGTGTTCAGCCCCATCTTGCTTTAAATCGTCAAACTCTCGCTCCAAAGCTCGAATTTCATGACGGGGACAAAACTCCTTCATCATGAGAGCCCGAAGCTCTTCCCATGTTTGTGCCAACGCCACTTTGGCACCCCTGTCGCGCATAATACCATTCCACCAGGTAAGTGCTCGCTTCTCAAACACGCTCGAAGCAAATTCAACCTTACGCGCATTCGGACACTGCACATGTCTGAATGTGCTCTCGATACTCTCAAACCACTGCAGGAGCGCATTTGCTCCTTGCGACCCAGAAAACTTAAGCGGCTTCGTAGTATTGAAATTCTTGAAATTACACGGTGCATTATTGTTGTTGTTATTATTGTTGTTGTATATCTCGTGGACTTGGGTCACAACACCGGGAAGCACAGCAGCCACTTGCTGAGAGACCAGGACTGCGATTTCTTCAATAGTGAAAGATTGTGCTTCACGTCAAGGAGGCATTGTCTAACAAAGAAACAGGAGAATCGAGTGAGGTTGAAAATTAGGAAAAACAAAAGAGGTATCGACAAAACACAAGGAAGGCGATCATTTTTTTGTTACCTCGAACAAACAAACGACACGCAGTGACTAATCAAAGTAAATAGGGCAAAAATAATGTATCGCGAAGACATGCTCGCCTATAAGTGAACACTCACCCCAAGAGTTCCCAGGTAAGAGTGACTGGTCCGATTATGTGGATTTGTACGAACACTCTAGCTTAGACAGAAAACTCAGAGTACAGGCACTCACCCTTCCAGTTTGCACATGTTCACATTATTTTGACCCAAACTTTGACGAGATTTTGAAAACTTAGAGGGTTCAAAACCATATAATAGAGGGTTCAAAACCTAGTAATCAATCATCCTAGAACAGATGATTAGTTTTCAAAGCGGATTCGAAAATTGTGTTCTCGTTGTGGTTATCACCTAAGGATAGGTGACGATTTTGTTTTAAAAATCTAAACGCAAATAAACTTGCGTTGGGGTCCTAGAAGTTATAGTCTAGGTCAAAGCATTACTAATAACCTAATTCCCTATAACCATTGCCTCTGATACCAACTCTTCTGTCACACCCCGACCACGTAAAACAACAAAGCGTGGCGGAAACATCGGGGAGTGTTGTAACAGAATTATCGTTTCATAACCATGGATACAAAAAGTTTTTCGTTTTATTGATAATATTAAACATTAACATTGTTTTAACACATAACAAACAAGTTTTATATCGACTATCATTGTTTTATGTCACTAAAGCCTCGTCCAGATCCTATGTGACGCATGCATCCTAGAACGTCAATCAAGCAACAACACCTGAAACATATGTAAAAACAAAGTCAGTAAAGAAATGCTGGCGAGTACATAGGTTTTATAAGGGTATCGGAATCATGGCTTGTTTACATATATTGTAATACCTCGAAAACCTTGTTTTTAAAAAGTGTATAATATTGCAACATGATTAACCATCTCAAATCAAGATGGTTATAATTTATAAAATTTCGTAGCCACGATTCTTAACCCAAAATCTTTTTGTTTTAGAAAATCATCTTGTAAAACATCTCGTATAAACTCGTTAATAAAACTCGTATATTATTTTGAAAACATCGTTGAGTGACATCGTTTCAATATCGTTTACCCAAGTGAACTAAATAACGCCACAGCATGTAATATGTTGAAAACACTTATATATAAGAAGTACCAGCGGCGTATCTAGCATGTTTTCACCACATTACACCCGTCCCGTTATCTAAACGCTAGCCAAAAACCAATCGTTTACCCAAATCGTTTAACATCGTTTCCAAATCGTTTACTCGTTTAAATCATCCTTGTTTTGATTGTGAAAACTTATATATGGTCGTCTCGTTAATAACATTCAAACCTTCGTGACTTGACTACCTCGTTCCTCGCTTCTCGTATTAACAAACCCCCAAAGGGTAAGTTAATAATTACAGATTCAGTCGTTACCCACAACACCCACAAATAACCATGGGTATAGTGAAATAACGGGATATGTCAGATCCTATGGTACCATAACCTAATACTGGTCGGTTCGGCCAAAATTAATGAATGTCATTCGTTATGTAACTACAACCAACAAGTCTGTTCACATTATCGAAATCGTTATTAGTTTAGTATAAATCGTTCTATTCGTTTTTGAAATCATAGTTTAAACCTTGAAAACATTTTGTACATATGAATCACCCCAAAATAATTGAAAACAGTAAAATAGGGGAACTATGTACTCACGTGTAGTGCAAGGTATCCTCAATCAATAGTACTTCAACAAACTCGAGTAAACCAGAGAAATCAAGCAGCACCTAGTAATTGAATCACTAGTCAAACAATAGACGCCTAAATCGGAAGATCGGACAGAATGAGGTCTTGTAAACCAAATGAGTGTTGGAACTCATGTGATATGGTTTAACAAGGCCTACATCCTAAATGAAACCTAACCTAAGTGCTTTCGACCGATCGCGACCCATTAAGGTAGCTTACGCTACTTTAACGTGTCGTGCGCGCAAAGCGCGTTCGAGACGTCTAACTAGTCCTATGACAAGTATTATATGCCAAAACATGTTTAAATAAGTTACATATGCTTAATTACCAATTATGTATGAAAAGGGTATTCTGGTAATTTACCCATGGCATATAATCTACTTATCATACAACTACCTAAACTAGGTGACCATAAGGTATAACCTCGAAAGGTTATTCCCTATGCTACTTTGGTCACTAAACATGTTTGGTCGGATCCTAATGATCGACCAAACGGGTCGGGTTCTAAAGTATAAGCGATTGTTTAGATCGCTTACCTTTACGACCCTAGACAAGCACAAAACTAAAAGTGACGAGCTAAGCATGTTAAAACATGCTTAACCAAGTTAGAAACAAGTTTGGTATCAAAACAAACGGTTTTGATACCTAAGAGTAGTTTGGTTACAAAATACGTAAGAATACGCATTTTGGCCGAAACTACGACTCGTCACTGAGCCTAGATAACGTGGTAATCAGTAGGTATAGTCACTAGAGACTATAACCATCGTGATTACGCTCACGTTATGAAGTTCAAACGAACTTCTCATTGACCATAAACTCATCAATGCAGAAAGTCAAACACAGTTTGACTTTAACACTAAAACGAATGAAAAAGAATGAAAGAACACTTACAGAAGGTCCCCGCAAGATTTGATTCCGATTTTCTCTCAGGTAGGAAGCATATACTTCCACTTAGAGAGCATAAATCAGATTTCAAATTGTGGGTTTTGGAGTTGTGATCATGGGGGTATTTATAGGATTTCTAGAACCGTTAAGATCGTTCCTCGAATAACGTGCTTCAATCTCATCCATACACCTCAAGCCCATGGTTTTACAAAACCATTTGAGCCCCTAGTATTGCCCAAAACCATGTGCAATTGGGTTATGAGTGCTTAACAGCTGTTAACAGCTGGTTAATCTGGTTTTTCTGTTCTAGGAGGTCCTTACGGACCGTATGGCTAAGGGCTTACGGTCCGTAAGCCTTGTGCAGACCAGCCAAGTTTCAAAAATGGCAGAACAGGCCCATGAAGCCCCAAACTTGTTATTTGATGCATTTTTGACACGTTTAAGCCCTTTTAACCCCATTTCAAATCTCTAAAATGAAGTTAAAGTATAGGGAACTTAAAATATGCTCAAAAATATCTCAGATGTCGGTTCGTTTGGTCGTACGGTTGCGTTGTTCGGTTAATTACGACGGAAGTTGTAACGAAAGCAAAAACGATCCAAATTAAGCGACGAATGGAATTTTCTTATGCCAAGTACTAAAATAAAATATTTTAATGCTTTCATAAATTTTTGGAGGTCCGGATATATTCAGAACGTAAGATATGCGCGAAAATGCAAACTTATGCACTTTTTGACGCTTCTAGTCCCTATTGATCAATAAAGTTTATTTTAGCATACCGAACCCCTCAAAGCCTATTTCTAAGCTATGTAAAGGTTATTTAGGGTATGTTTAAGTTATGATCAAGTTCCGGAAAGTTCATTACTATACAAATCGGCATATTTTCTCCGTTTGACACAAATAGTCCCTGCGATCGAACAAAGTTTATTTCAACACACCAAACCATTCAAAACTTATTTCTAAGTTATGTGGAGGTTATTTAGGGTATGTTAAGCCTATGTCACTATTCCGGAATCGCATCGAATTGAAAACTCACCAAACACAAATACACACATAGAAACACCAAAACATATATAATAACACCAAAGCACATTGTTTCGTTAATAATCATCATTGTTTTACATCGTACATCGATTACAGAACACAGTTGTCACAAATTGTCTCCTTAGAAGTCTCAAAATCAAACTCATACAAACCATCTTCATCTTCATCAGCAATCACAGGTTGATCTTCACTTTGTTCAATAAACACTCCAGGTCGCGGATCCCTTCTTCTTCGATTTACTTGTTGAGAATCAGGATCCTTTGGGTCTTCAACAATTTGCTCTTCATTTTGTACTGAAGGATCAGAAGGAGGATTTCCCATCTTTTCAGTTATAGACTTTATCAGTTGAGCCATACTCTCAGCAGAAATCATAGGTTGAACAGTAGAAATAGTATAACTAACTTCAGCTTCAGGAGGAAGCTCAACATCATCACCTTCATCACAACATATCTCAATGCCTTCATCATTAGAGTTTATAATCAGTATCTCTGTCTCAGGCTCTTCATCTTCAACTTGAGCTACATGTTCTTCAGCAATCACAGCGTTAACCAGAACATTTACTGGTGCAGCTCCGGGTTGTACAATCACTGGTTTAACGATTACATCTTCTGTCTCAGCAAACTGACCGAACTTCTCAAACGCGATCCTTCCTTCAAACTTACTTGTTGTACCCTTCTTTAGAGTTAGTGCACCAAAACACGATGGACCCATTGGTTTCAGATCCAAAGTGTTACAAGTTCTCTCCAAATCAGAATAACGAGCGTTGAAGATTATCTGTAAGAACCTAGGATACATAACAAACTTATCTTTTCGCACACCAATCACATTCCTATTCATGCCTTCAAACACGTTCTTTGAGTAGTTGTAAGCTTGGTTCGTTATTAAACAAACGAATGCTGCAGATTGTGTGATACTTAGCTGATCCGTTTCCCCTCTATTCTCAGTCATACACATCATAAACATGTGCATCAACAAACACCAGTACGGATGCACGAACTTCTTCATGAGAGAGGGATACGTTTCTACATAAATCAAACGAGGTAAAATAGATTCAACAGTTCCAGCAGGAAGATCAATAGGATTTATCTCTTGATTGTTAAACTGTAAAACTTCCCTTATAATTTGTTCAGTCAAAGTAACGTTCTTCTTCTGAATCACCATTTCAATTGACCCCTTACCATCTCCTCCTAGAGCGTCAAATCTTGTCGTCTTCCAAAACTCTTGAACAAGACTTTCGTACACTACAAGATTTTCTCGAAGGGCATGAACGATCCGGCAACTATTTAGTCCTTTGATCAAAGAAGTATAAAGCTTCTTATGTTTCTCCGGAGGTGGTGCTAGATACCCCGCTTGATTGTATCCCGAGATGACTTTCAAATCCATAATCCTACACAAAATACATGAGTTAAGTATAGGATTTTGTTGCCAAATTGTTACCTGTTTAACACAGTCAATTGACATCAGTAGAATAAACAAATACCGGTCAAAAGGTCAAACACAGATTATCAGTCGAGACCAAGAATCAACTCAGATTTCGAGTGAAAAGAAAATAATTTTTAAATGCTAGACACAAGGTTTCGAGTCGAAACCACAAGGTTTCGAGTCGAGACCAGAAGATTTTGAGTCGAGACCAGAAGGTTTCGAGTCGAAATCCCAGTCAAGACCTCAAGATCCCAAGTGATGTCTTGAGCCGAAACCAGTGAGGTTGCGACTCGCAACGGGAGATCTCGAGTCCTTGAAGTCTTCACTCGCAACCTGAGTCAAATCCAATTAAACATCCTTTGATAAACAAATTTTGGATTAAAATCCAAAATCATCCTTTAACTCTATTGAAGACCAAATTATATCCATAATTAGGGTTCTTAAGTATCTTCAAATCTTCAACAAAACTTCAAACATTCCTGCAAAACTTCAATCAAAATCATCATTTGATCTATAATACCTTTCAAACAGTAAATGATTATGAGTCGAAACCGGAGAAAAGTACATCGGAAACAAGAATTTTCACCGAAAAATGAGAGAGAATTGAGAGTAACAATGAATGGTTTGGATGGAATAATGAGGTTTCGACTCGAAATCTCTTTAAATATTTCAAAAATCATGGGTCGGTCCATTGATTTTGGGCCGAGACCATGATCTCGAGTCGAGACCATCACATGTTTCATTTTTATGATTTTAATAAACATTGTTCAATTAATTTTAAAATCCATTTAAAAATAGTAATTTCTTAGAAAACCCTTTAACCTCCCGAGCACGTTTTACGAGATTAAAACCTACAAACATAAAAATAAATAATAGTGAACAATTATTTACAAAAATAAAATTGGAAATATCATGATTGCTTAGGGATCACGTCACAAGGTTTTGGGCTTGACTTCACTTATCAACACTGATCTACTATTGAATGATCTGAACGATTGCCAGTATATTTGTCCACCTAAACTCACCTCTTTAGACCTTTTCCATATAACTGCCTGTAACTAATTTTATCATGTTTTGTATTTTAACAATAAATACCCAAACAAATACTAATCAAATCATGGAAATTTAATCAGCACATTCTATCATGCAAGCAGTTTCCCTACCATATATTTCCACAAGTCTGTTCTAGATTTCTGAAACCTTGATCGGGACTAGATTGAGAAGAGAACAAAATAGATCATAAGCAGAGATGATATAATGTACAGATCAAATGAGTTTTTCTCAGTTTGATATAGGTTTTTAGGTTTCTTTTAGGCACTTGAGAGCCTCTTTCGGGTGTAAATTGATCTATAAGGCGACATACTTACAGCTAGGTCTTTGCTTACGCAAAACAGAAGCTAACGCTGCCTAGCATCTCCATGTCTTTGCTCACGCAAAACAAAGGAGATACACGACTTTTTCAGAAAAGATTTTAGAACTAGACCCAAATTGTGTGTATCGGGACATCACAGAAGCATTCAAATAGAAATGAGCTAATTCCAAGCGACGTTCTTTCCTGAGGTCATAGACTAATTTAGATTCTGAACAGAAACAGCCAATGTTTCCAGTCTTAAGAATAGAGCCTAGCAACATTTCATTCTAGAGTCAAACTATTTCGATACTGGTATTACATGAGTCTGCCCTATACCATAATGTGAAAATTCATTTCATTTCCCATGTCATGCAATGCATCTTTTTGAATTTTTCAAAATTTTTTAATGTTTTTGTATTTTTCAAAATTTGAATGTTTGTGTATTTTTTCAAATTTTTTCAATGTTTTCGTATTTTTCAAAATTTTCTCCCCCTAAATTTGTGCATAAATAAAAACTACCTAAGAATGGAAAACTTTATGAACAAATTTACCTAAGAAAAACAAAAACATGCTCAGTCGGTGTATCAGATCATTTTCAGAAAATTCACAAGCACCTGAAATTTTGAGCTGGTGACAGATTTTGTGAACAAATCGGCAGCATTTGCATTTGTGTCGATTTGCTCCAGTTCGATAAGACCTCTGTCAAAACAGTCTCGTATAAAATGAACTTTAATATCAATGTACTTGGTTTTTGAGTGGAAGACAGTAATTTTAACAATTTGAATAGCAGTATCATTATCATAGTAAATGGTAGTGTTAAGATAAGTCAAACCGCAATCTTGCAATTGATGTTACATCCACACCACTTGAGAGCAAGATGCAGAAGCAGCAACATATTCTGCCTTAGCTGTGGAAATCGCCACTGTTTGTTGTTTCTTGCATTGCCAAGAAATGAGCCTGTCACCCAAAAATTGACAACCAGCTGATGTGGATTTCCTGTCACTGTCAGTGCCTCCAAAATTGCTATCAGAAAATGCAAACAGGACAAAATTAGAATCCGTTGAATACCAAAAGCCAAACTGAGGTCTTCCTTTAAGATACCAAAAGATTCGTTTAACAGAAGTAAGATGAGAAAGTTTAGGGTTAGCCTGATATCGCGCGCAGTTGCAGACATCAAACATGATTTCTGGACGGCTCGCAGTCAGATACATCAGAGACCCGATTGTCACACCCCGACCACGTAAAACAACAAAACGTGGCGGAAACGTCGGGGAGTGTTGTAACAGAATCATTGTTTCATAACACATGGAAATTCAAATATTGTTTTATTGATTAAAAGTGTTACAATGTCTTAACAAACAAAGAAGTACAACATAATTAACTAGTCTTGCATCTTTTAATGTCACTAAAGTCCAAGTCTGCCTATGTGTATCTCGATCATCTTATGCAACAGCTCCTGAAAAACACATGTGAAAATAGGTACGTCAGCATAAAAATGCCTGTGAGACACATAGGTTTTGTGAAAAATAGGATTCATGACTTGAGTTTAAAGAAACTGTTTGATAAAAAGTAGCCATGAATCTTGTTGAGTGTTTGCTTTCATAAATCATTTGAAAAGTGATAAATAAACCAAATGATATATATATATGTATAAAAGGATAATGTATGGTTAAGTGAATAACCATGTAAAATGAGTTTGTATAAGTTAAGTTATTTGTAAAACGATGTTTATGTGAAGATTGTATGTAGATGTAATATGTCTAAACTGAAATGGTTTAAATAATGCTACGATATGTAATACCATACAAGCACTTATATATAGGAAGTACCAGCGGCGTATCCACCATGCTTGTATCATATTACACACGCCTCGTTACTTAAATCACTTACTCAAACAACCAACAAGATGTAATGTTTAACAATTGTAGAAATGTTTATGTATAGTCAACTACGGTTCACACGGTTCAACAGTTACAAACGGTTCACATAGTCAAATAGTTATAACGGTTCACATAGTCAAAGGTTACAACAGTTCATATAGTCAAATAGTTACAAACGGTTCAAAATGTAATATAGTGTGTTCATATGCTGGATGAGCATATGCAACAAGATGTAATGTAAATCAATGTACTAAGTATGCACACAATGGACATACATAGCATAAACTGTAATATAAATCATGTACTATAAATGTACTAATGAACATAGCAAGTATATGATGTGAAAACAGGAAAGCATGAAAGTAACAAGTAGGCACATGTGTTTCACCCCAAAACAGTTTGAAAACAGTAAAAGAGGGGTCTATGTACTCACTTGAGATTGCTCAATAGACTTTAGATATCCACCAAGCAAGCTAGAAGGTCACGAATATCAAACGGCACCTAATATAGGTATCTACATTAATAAACGGACCTAAATTGGAGGATCGGATAGAATGAGGGCTCGTAAACCAAATGAGCATGGGAGCTCATGTAATGTGGTTTAACAAAGCCTACATACTAAAATGAAACCTAGCCTAAGTGCTTACGACCCATTACAACCCGTTTAGGTAGCTTATGCTACTTTAACGCATCGTTCACGTGAAACGCGTTCAGAACGCCTAACTAGTCCTATGATAAGTAAAATATGCCTCAACATGTTTAATATTGTCGTCTAATCAGTTTAGATACCAAAGGTTATGTTACATATGCTTAAAATGAACTTTGGCGTAAAAAGGGCATTTTGGTAATTTACCTAAGGCATATAAACTACCTATCATACAACTACTTAAACGAAGCGACCATAAGGTATAACCTCGGAAGGTTATTCCCTATATACTATGGTCGCCTAATGTGTTTGGTCGGATCCTAATGATCGACCAAATGGGTCGGGTTCGAAAGTATAAGCGATTGTTTAGATCGCTTACCTTACGACCCTATATAAGCACTAAACTAAAAGTGATGAGCTAAGCATGTTAAAACATGCTTACCTAAGTTAGAAAACAAGTTTGGTATCAAAACAAACGGTTTTGATACCCAAATGTAGTTTGGTTACAAAATACGCAAGAATGCGCATTTTAGCCGAAACTACGACTCGTCACTGAGCCTAGATAACGTGGTAATCAGTAGGTATAGTCACTAGGGACTATAACCATCGTGATTACGCTCACGTTATGAAGTTCAACTGAACTTCGCATTGACTATAAACTGGTCAATGCAGTAAGTCAAACAAAGTTTGATTTTAACGCTAAAACGAATGAAAAGAACGAAGGAAGACTTACAACGGGTCCCCGTAAGCTTTGATTTCCAAATATTTCTCAGGTATGAAGCGTTCTTACACCTCAACTTAGAGAAACTTTCAGAAATCAAGTGGGTTTTGAGTTGTGAATGAAGGGGGTATTTATAGGATTTCTAGGACCGTTAAGATCGTTTCTCGTAAACCGTGCTTCAATCCTATCCATACACCTCAAGACCATGGTTTTCTAAAGCCATTTGAGCCCATAGAATCAGGCAATACCATGTGCAAGGTGGTTTATGAGTGCTTAACAGCTGTAAACAGGCTGTAAACACAAAATGATGTTCTGAGAGGTCCTTACGGACCGTAAGAGTGAGGGCTTACGGTCCGTAAGCCATCAAGTTTTGCAGAATTGACAGTTTTGGTCCCTGTTGTTGTTTAAAGCACATTTCAACATGTTTAAGGCCCGTTAACCCCATTTCAAAGCTCTAAAATGAAGTTAAAGTGTAGGGAACTTAAAATGTGCTCAAAAATATCTCGGATGTCAGTTCGTTTGGCCGTACGATTGCGCTGTTCGGTTAATTACGACGGAAGTCGTAACGGACGCAAAAACGGTCCAAATTGCGCGACGAATGGATTTTTCTTATGCAAAACACTAAAATAAAATATTTTAGTGCTTACATAAATTTTTGGATGTCCGGATGTATTCAGAACGTAAGTTATGCGCGAAAGTGCAAATTTGTGCACTTTTTGACGCTTTTAGTCCCTGAATGACCCAAAAGTTTATTTTAACACACCAAACCCCTCAAAGCCTATTTCTAAGCTATGTTAAGGATATTTATGGTATGTTTAACTTATGGTCATGTTCCGGAATGTCTGTTACAGTTCAAATAGGCATACTTTCGCAGTTTGTCAAATTTAGTCCCTGTAAGCGAATTAACTTGATTTCGGCATACCAAACCCTCCAAAGCTTATTTCTAAGGTATGTAGAGGTTATTTAAGGTATGTTAATCCTATGTCACTATTACAGAGTGTTTGTTGCCTTAAACTGGTTATATTTACGCATCAGTGCGCGTATAACCTTCCAGAAAGCGATTTAGAGCTTGAAATCAAACAAGAGTTGATATGTGCAAAAGATACACATATTTATACAAGTCCAAAGTATGAAATACAATGTTTCATTGGTTTTGTATTTTTTTGATGGTCGCAGTGACCCAGGTGTCACAGTCTCCCCTACTTTAGGAAATTTCGTCCAGAAATTTATTCGTAGGAGTCTATTTGTGACTTTGTGTCAAATAACCACCATAGATATGCAAGGCATAATCCTGTCATTTCCTTAACGGACATTCTTCAGAAATGAAAATGAACAGACAGAGTCATTTTCCTCAACGAGTATTCTTCAGAAGCGGAAATGAAGGAATAAACAAACGGGTATTCATTTCCTCAACGGACAATCTTCAGAAATGAAAATGAACGGACGGGGTCATTTTCCTCAATGAGTATTCTTCAGATGCGGAAATGAAGGATTTAAACAAACGGGGATTCATTTCTTCAACGGACAATCTTCAGAAACGAAAATGAACGGACGGAGTCATTTTCCTCAACGAGTAATCTTCAGAAGCGGAAATGAAGGAATAAACAAACGGGTATTCATTTCCTCAACAGACAATCTTCAGAAACGAAAATGAACGGACGGGGTCATTTTCCTCAATGAGTATTCTTCAGATGCGGAAATGAAGGATTTAAACAAACGGGGATTCATTTCTTCAATGGACAATCTTCAGAAACGAAAATGAACGGACAGAGTCATTTTCCTCAACGAGTATTCTTCAGATGCGGAAATGAAGGATTTAAACAAACGGGGATTCATTTCTTCAACAGACAATCTTCAGAAACGAAAATGAATAGACGGAGTCATTTTCAACGGTTGCTTCATCAGAAATGGAAATGAAAAGGATTATCAAACGGATATTCATTTCCTCAACGGACAATATTCAGAAACGAAAATGAACAAACGGAGTCATTTTCAACGGGTGCTTCCTCAGAAACGGAAATGAATAGATTTAAACAAACGGGGATTCATTTCCTCAACGGACAATCTTCAGAAAAGAAAATGAACAGACGGAGTCATTTTCAACGGTTGCTTCATCAGAAATGGAAGTGAAAAGGATAATCAAACGGATATTCATTTCCTCAACGGACAATCTTCAGAAACGAAAATGAACAGACGGAGTCATTTTCAACGGGTGCTTCCTTAGAAACGGAAATGAATAGAGTTAACTCTAGGCACATGACAAAACTTTCTGTGGTTTCTGTGCACAAAATTCCATAATTATGTATGCATCCATAATTACGTAATTCCTTGCACAGTCCGCACAGTTTGTCTTGTAATATTTTAGGGGAAGAAAATCAAACCTGTGATGAGGGTGACTAGACTACCATAGGGTCCCTTTTAATTAGATCGACAGATGATCTTTTTAATTAGGCCACCAAGGAGTCCTTTCAACTATATCATCACATGATGTTCCTAACCAGATTTTTGGATCAATCTGTTTAACTAGACCACTCAAGGGGTCTAATTATGGAGTAGTACTTTATAATCCAAGGGACTTAACTACAACGTAGAAGTCCATTAAGGATTTTAGATAGTACCTTTGGATATCCTACTATGAATCCCTTATACGAAGATATGGAAGATTCTACGAGGATTTGGATAACCAGAATTTGGATCACACAAAAACATAAAAGGGAACACATAAGCACATAATCACATAATCACATAATTGTTTAATTTGACCTTTAATTTGTTATCTTTGGACGCGGATACTTAAAGCACACCAGGAATCCAATCCGTGGATTTCATTTGGTACTTTAATCATTTCAAGAATCTATCTATGAAGATAGGATGATCTACCAAAAATTCGATTTTCGTTTTCAGGAAAACGTAATATTCGAATTAAGGTACACAATAATTTAGGACATATGGAAATACCCTTAGGTACCTTATTAAGAATTTATAGTGGTACTTTGGGTATTCGTCCCGAGTTATAACTTGCGCCTTGTACTTCATTTTCCTTGGAAGAAATGGGTACTTAGGATTCTTGTGGAAAACACAAGAGATTATAAAATGGAAGAATTTTGGAGGTAGTATGTTCTTCAAGGAATACGGCTCCTTGATTGTCGGTTTTGTAGGGGATACGTTGTTTATACATACAACCACATAAATACATTGCAATGTAAATAAAAGATCTATTTATAAACAATGATAACAACTGTTTCATGGACCTTGACAACAAAAGAAAATAATACATAAGACGTGATTATTTCTAAATGGTGTTGTCTTCTAGTCGGTCAGATGCTTATCCCTGTGCTGGATTTGCATTAACAAGCTTTGGGCAATTTCTTTGGAAATGGCCCATCTTGCCACAGTTGAAGCAAGAACCTGGTAGAAAATGACCTTGAGCAGGATTGTTGCCAGCTTGGTTTGGTGCAGCTGCAGCTGGGCAAACTCTTGTTGTATGGCCTATGAGTCTACAAGTTTGGCATTTGCGGCACTTTACATTGGCATGATGATGAAGGCTACATTGGTTGCACAAGGGTGCAGTTCCGTTGTAGGGCTTCCTAGCAGGGGGTTGAGCTGGTTGGTTGGGGATGGCTTGATCATTGTGAGCGACCACGGCGAAGTTCTGAGAAGCCTTTCGCTTCTTTAACTTCTTAGGGGATCCATTCTGTTCATCCATGGTCTTTGATTCCTCGATTGGTTTCTTGTCACTTTTTCGAAAAAGTTTACCTTTCCTGATTTGAGATTCAGTCAAGGTTGCAGATAGCTCAATGGCCTGTCTAACTGTAGTGGGGTTACTACCAGTAACAATGTCCTGAACTGAGTCAGGGAGACCATCAATGTATTTTTCGATCGCCTTATCCAAAGGCGTAACCATGGTAGGACACAACAGGCTCAGCTCCTCATATCGATCAGTGTATGCTCGATGTTCACCGCTGTCTTGCTTAAGATCGTCGAATTCCCTTTCTAAGGCCCTGATCTCGTGACGAGGGCAGAATTCCTTCATCATCAGAGCTCGAAGCTCTTCCCACGTTTGGGCCAGTGCCACATCGGCACCCCTATCTCTCATCACACCATTCCACCACATCAAAGCCCGTTTTTCAAAGACACTAGATTCGAAATCTACCTTTCGCTCGTTTGGGCATTGGACATGTCTGAAGGTGCTCTCTAGACTCTCGAAGCATTGCAGAAGTGAAGTCGCTCCTTGAGACCTAGAAAACTTTGATGGCTTAGCCGAGTTGAACGTCTTGAAGTTGCAGGGGGCATTATTGTTGTTGAGGGCTTGGTTACATTGAGCAACGATGTTCGGGATTGCAGCAGTCAATTGATGTGTAATAACAGCTGCCAGCTCTTCAATAGATACCTGATTGTCGCGTCGTGGAGGCATTCTAAAAGGGGAAACAAGAGAGGAAACAAGTGAAATGGCATTGGGTAGGAATAGGAAATTACCGACCAAAAGCATGAGTGATGGTCATTTATTCAAACATAAAGCAAACAAACGACACACAAAGGCTGAATCAAAGTAAATAGATCCTCATAATGTATCGCGAAGACATACTCGCCTATAAGTGGACACTCACCCCAAGAGTTCCCAGGTAAGAGTGACTGGTCTGATTATGTGGATTTGTACGAACACTCTAGCCTTAGACAGAAAACTCAGGGTACAGGCATTCACTCTTCCAGTTTGCACGTGTTCACACTATTTAGGACCCAAAACTTTGACGAGATTTTGAAAACTTAAAGGGGTTCAAAACCTTACAACAGAGGTTTCAAAACCTAGTAATCAATCATCCAAAAACATATGATTAATTTTCAAAGTGGTTTTGAAATTTATGTTCTTGTTGCGGTTGTCACTTAAGGATAGGTGACGGTATTGTTTTATGTCTAAACGCAAGTAAACTCGCGTTAGGGTCCTAGGAAGGTTATAGACTAGGTCAAAGCATTACTAATAACCTAATTCCCTATAACCATGGGCTCTGATACCAACTTTTTTATCGCACCCCGACCATGTAAAACAACAAAACGTGGCAGAAACGTCGGGGAGTGTTGTAACAGAATCATTGTTTCATAACACATGGAAATTGAAATATTGTTTTATTGATTAAAAGTGTTACAATGTCTTAACAAACAAAGAAGTACAACATAATTAACCAGTCTTGCATCTTTTAATGTCACTAAAGTCCAAGTCTGCCTATGTGTATCTCGATCATCTTATGCAACAGCTCCTGAAAAACACATGTGAAAATAGGTACGTCAGCATAAAAATGCCTATGAGATACATAGGTTTTGTGAAAAATAGGATTCATGACTTGAGTTTAAAGAAACTGTTTGATAAAAAGTAGCCATGAATCTTGTTGAGTGTTTGCTTTCATAAATCGTTTGAAAAGTGATAAATAAACCAAATGATATATATATGTATAAAAGGATAATGTATGGTTAAGTGAATAACCATGTAAAATGAGTTTGTATAAGTTAAGTTATTTGTAAAACGATGTTTATGTGAAGATTGTATGTAGATGTAATATGTCTAAACTGAAATGGTTTAAATAACGCTACGATATGTAATACCATACAAGCACTTATATATAGGAAGTACCAGCGGCGTATCCACCATGCTTGTATCATATTACACACGCCTCGTTACTTAAATCACTTACTCAAACAACCACCAAGATGTAATGTTTAACAATTGTAGAAATGTTTATGTATAGTCAACTACGGTTCACATGGTTCAACAGTTACAAACGGTTCACATAGTCAAGTAGTTATAACGGTTCACATAGTCAAAGGTTACAACAGTTCATATAGTCAAATAGTTACAAACGGTTCAAAATGTAATATAGTGTGTTCATATGCTGGATGAGCATATGCAACAAGATGTAATGTAAATCAATGTACTAAGTATGCACACAATGGACATACATAGCATAAACTGTAATATAAATCATGTACTATAAATGTACTAATGAACATATCAAGTATATGATGTGAAAACAAGAAAGCATGAAAGTAACAAGTAGGCACATGTGTTTCACCCCAAAACAGTTTGAAAACAGTAAAAGAGGGGTCTATGTACTCACTTGAGATTGCTCAATAGACTTTAGATATCCACCAAGCAAGCTAGAAGGTCACGAATATCAAATGGCACCTAATATAGGTATCTACATTAATAAACGGACCTAAATCGGAGGATCGGATAGAATGAGGGCTCGTAAACCAAATGAGCATGGGAGCTCATGTAATATGGTTTAACAAAGCCTACATACTAAAATGAAACCTAGCCTAAGTGCTTACGACCCATTACGACCCGTTTAGGTAGCTTATGCAACTTTAACGCGTTGTTCGCGTGAAACGCGTTCAGAACGCCTAACTAGTCCTATGATAAGTAAAATATGCCTCAACATGTTTAATATTGTCGTCTAATCAGTTTAGATACCAAAGGTTATGTTACATATGCTTAAAATGAACTTTGGCGTAAAAAGGGCATTTTGGTAATTTACCTAAGGCATATAAACTACCTATCATACAACTACTTAAACGAAGCGACCATAAGGTATAACCTCGGAAGGTTATTCCCTATATACTATGGTCGCCTAATGTGTTTGGTCGGATCCTAATGATCGACCAAATGGGTCGGGTTCGAAAGTATAAGCGATTGTTTAGATCGCTTACCTTACGACCCTATATAAGCACTAAACTAAAAGTGACGAGCTAAGCATGTTAAAACATGCTTAACTAAGTTAGAAAACAAGTTTGGTATCAAAACAAACGGTTTTGATACCCAAAAGTAGTTTGGTTACAAAATACGCAAGAATGCGCATTTTGGCCGAAACTACGACTCGTCACTGAGCCTAGATAACGTGGTAATCAGTAGGTATAGTCACTAGGGACTATAACCATCGTGATTACGCTCACGTTATAAAGTTCAACCGAACTTCGCATTGACCATAAACTGGTCAATGCAGTAAGTCAAACAAAGTTTGACTTTAACGCTAAAACGAATGAAAAGAACGAAGGAAGACTTACAACGGGTCCCCGCAAGCTTTGATTTCCAAATATTTCTCAGGTATGAAGCGTTCTTACACCTCAACTTAGAGAAACTTTCAGAAATCAAGTGGGTTTTGAGTTGTGAATGAAGGGGGTATTTATAGGATTTCTAGGACCGTTAAGATCGTTCCTCGAAAACCGTGCTTCAATCCTAGCCATACACCTCAAGACCATGGTTTTCTAAAACCATTTGAGCCCATAGAATCAGGCAATACCATGTGCAAGGTGGTTTATGAGTGCTTAACAGCTTTAAACAAGCTGTTAACACAAACTGCTGTTCTGGGAGGTCTTTACGGACCGTAAGGGTGAGGGCTTACGGTCCGTAAGCCATCAAGTTTGATGAATTGACAGTTTTGGTCCCTGTTGTTGTTTAAAGCACATTTCGACATGTTTAAGGCCCGTTAACCCCATTTCAAAGCTCTAAAATGAAGTTAAAGTGTAGGAAACTTAAAATGTGCTAAAAAATATCTCGGATGTCGGTTCGTTTGGCCGTACGATTGCGTTGTTCGGTTAATTACGAGGGAAGTCGTAACGGACGCAAAAACGGTCCAAATTACGCGATGAATGGATTTTTCTTATGCCAAACACTAAAATAAAATATTTTAGTTCTTACATAAATTTTTGGATGTCCGGATGTATTCAGAACGTAAGTTATACGCGAAAGTGCAAATTTGTGCATTTTTTGACGCTTTTAGTCCCTGAATGACCCAAAAGTTTATTTTAGCACACCGAACCCCTCAAAGCCTATTTCTAAGCTATGTTAAGGATATTTATGGTATGTTTAACTTATGGTCATGTTCTAGAATGTCTGTTACAGTTCAAATTGGCATACTTTCGCAGTTTGTCAAATCTAGTCCCTGTAAGCGAATTAACTTGATTTCGGCATACCAAACCCTCCAAAGCTTATTTCTAAGGTATGTAGAGGTTATTTAAGGTATGTTAAGCCTAGGTCACTATTCCAGAGTGTTTGTTGCATTAAACTAGTTATATTTACGCATCAGTGTGCATATAACCTTCCAGAAAGCGATTTAGAGCTTGAAATCGAACAAGAGTTGATATGTGCAAAAGATACACATATTTATACAAGTCCAAAGTGTGAAATACAATGTTTCATTGGTTTTGTATTTGTTTGATTGTTGCAGTGACCCAGGTGTCACACCGATCATAGACCAATAAAGGCGTTGATCAACAGGGGATCCTTCTGCATCTTCAGTTAGCAAAGGTCTTTCTGCCATAGGTGTTTCGATCGATTTTGTGTCAGAAAATTTGAATTTAGCCAGCACATCGTCCACATATTTTCCTTGATGAATAAGAATGCCTTGAGAATCCTGTCGAACTTGTAGACCCAAGAACATAGTTATCTCCCCAAGAGCACTCATCTCGAATTTCTTTTTCATTACTCCCCCAAACTCCTTGCATAGATCCTCACTCGTTGATCAGAAGATAATATCATCGACAAAAATTTGAACCAAGATTAGATCCTTGCCCACTCTCTTGATAAATAGCATCTGATTGATTGTGCCACGAGTGTATCCATAAGCCAGAAGATGCTCAGTCAGAGTAGCATACCAAGCTCTTGGCGCTTGGTGTAATCCATACAATGCCTTGTCAAGCTTCTAGGCATATTCTGGATGATCTGGATGAACAAAACCTGGTGGTTGCTCAACAAAGATTTCTTTCTTCACGTCTCCATATAAACACGCGGTCTTGACGTCCATCTGATAAACAGTGAACCCCATGTAGGACGCATAAGATAGGAAGATCCGGATGGCTTCAAGTCATACAACGGGGGGGGGGGGGGTGGGGGCTAAAATTCATCATAATCCAGACCCTCTATCTGTCTGAATCCCTAGACTACCAATCTTGCTTTATATCACACAATAACTCCTGCAGAATCTTGCTTGTTTCTGAACACCCATCGAGTTCTGAGTTTGTGTTTCCCTTTCCGCAACTCAACAAGCATCCATACTCCAAGCTTCTCAAACTGGTTCAGCTCTTCATGCATAGCATCCACCCAGCCTGGTTCCTGTAAAGCTACATCAATGGTTTTAGGTTCTATTTGAGAAATGTAGCATGATTACAAGCAAGTATTAATGGTTCTTGATTGGCTCCTGGTTTGAACTCCTGCATTTACAGGACCAATCACGATCTCAATGGGATGATTTCTTTGAACACTCATCGGGATTGCAACTTCAGGTATGGTCACGTCTTGAGTTGAATTGGTGTTGCTTGACTCCCCCTCATTAGATGCTGCAATACTGTGAACTACAGAAGTAGTAACCGTACAGTCTTCAGGAATGGGGTCAGGAAACAGTGTGGATCCTGAACCATTAGAGAAAACACCACCTGATGAAGCACCTTCATGGGATTGATGGGACGTTGATTAAGACGTAGGGTGCTCTTTAAAAACCATTCCTGGTGGGTCTATGGTGTGATTTCTTGAGCTCCCTTCAGCTTGTTCATCTTCTTCAGTATCACCAAATGAAAGTGGTTGTTTAGGAGTGGACACACCAGCATCTGTAGGAACACTAGACAGAATGTTAAAAGATCTAAACAAATCAGCATAATCATATAACTAGTCTGGACCAACTCTAGCATCGGTAGAATTTTCTTCGAGCCATTCAATGTTGCACGACTCGACGACCTTCTTAGTTACTTTATTGTATACTCTATAGGATGATCCTTTAGCGTATCCAATAAAGAAGCACTCGTCCCCCTTGACTTCAAACTTCCCATTGGTGTCCATAAGTAATAGTACACATGGACAACCAAAGATACGAAAGTGTGAGACCGAGGGTTTACGTCCTTCCAGAATCTCATAAGGTGTTTTCATACGAAGTTTGTTTACTAAAGCATGATTCTGGACATAACAAGCCGTGCTAACTGCCTCATCCCAAAAGAAACTAGGAAGCTTCGAGTTGTCCAGCATGGTTCATGCAGCCTCTATAAGAGTATGATTTCTTCTCTCAGTAACTCCATTCTGTTGTGGAGTTTGTGGTGCACTATACTGTCGATCGATTCCCTTTTCAGCGCAAAATGTATCCAAGGTGATATTCTTGAACTCTGTCCCGTTGTCTGACCGAATAGCCTTCACTCTTACCCTTGCTTGATTTTCAACTAGAGTGATGAACTGTTTGACTAAGCCCGCAGTCTCATTCTTGTGACCTAGGAAGTAAACCCAGGTGTAGCGTGAGTAGTCATCAACTATCACGAGACAGTACGACTTCTTGCCAATGCTTAGTACATTCACATGACCAAAGAGATCCATGTGCAGTATCTCAGCACAGCTTTGGTCGAGGGTGCAGACTTGGATTTATTAGGCTTTCGATGTGCTTTTCCTTTAGCACAAGGAACACATTATTCTACTAGGATGAAATCTTTGATTGGTAGATCACGGACCAATTGACCTTTGACAAGTCGATTCAAATTCTTCATGTTCACATGCCCAAGGCGACGATGCCACAACAGACCGTCATGTTCTGAAATCTTCGAGAACAGGAAATCACGATCCCTTGTTTCAACACGTAACATCCTTAATTTGTAAAGTGGACTGAATTTCCTCTATCACAAATCTGTGAAATGCTCAATAGATTGTGTTTCAGTTCTGGGACGTAGTTCACATTTCCAAAGCTTAGTACGCCGTTTCGTACTGTTCCTTTCAAAGTGATTCTGCCAGATTCTCCTACCGCAAAAGAGACATATCCACCATCAAATTCTTTAACATTGACGAGTTGGGACAAGTCTCCTGTCCTGTTCCTGGAACAGCCACTATCCATGTACCAAAGTCGCACGGTAGTCCTCCAGAGCTGTTCCTGCATGATTAGCGGGATCCGTTAGATTTAGGAACACAACCCATGTTGGATCTGGGTTTTCCTTGAGCGTCGATGTATGTCACTTTCTGCCAAAGTAGGTTATCTTTATTCAAAAACTTTGAAGGTTTTTTATTGGCAGATTTTTGTTGATATGTAGAAGATTGGGCAGCCTTAGCTTTGGGTTTCCAATGTTTGTGTGACCATTGATAATTATAGTTACCAAAAGCTTTATGTTGATTACTTTGAAAAACAGTTTGTTGATTTTGATTTCTTCTTTTTTCTGCATTCCAATCTTGATCAGAGGGTCTAGCTTTGCGATAGTTATTCTTCACTGTCTCAGACTTTGCAGTCGTCACTAACTCTGAACAACGTGATCGATTTGTCTTGACCTTCTGATTTTGTGCACTCTTACTCTTCGATTGCACACTTAGGAAATGAACACAGTTTCTAGCAATGTGTCTAACAATTCCACAATTGACACATGTTTGTCGTTTCAATGTGTGGAAATTTTGGTGCTTCGTAACAGATGCAGATCTGTTGGGTTTTGAAGAATGAGCTTGTTTATTTGTCACACCCTGACTTTTGCGGAAGCGTATGATGTGTGACTTGTTCAATACCGTTGCATTCAATCATAATAAACAATTATATGATCAAAACGATGTTCATCCATTTATTAAGTTTAAAGTATTACAAACACCAGTTATTTAAGTTTCAAACAACACAACCTTCGACTAAGTTACAAATCAACAAAAGTGGATGACATCTAACTTGGAATTTACTTCTAGAAACAACACCAGTGCCCAAGATACAACTTGTTTCCTGAAATACATGTAATTTTGAAAAACATCAACAAAAGTTGAGTGAGTTCATGCGTTTTGTATGAGTACTGATAAGCTTGAAAACATTTGAGAGACTCCTTTGAAAACATGTATGAAAAGAATCTATGAACAGATCAAATTAATGTTTTGCAAAGGCATTAATGTATGTGAAGACATAGGGAGCACTCAATATGAGTAGGCTTATACCCTCGTCGATTTCCCTCGACTGTCTCGAATTCCCCTTCGACTGTGTCAATTTACCATGACTGTGTCAATTTTACCCTTGACCGTTGTAGGATCGTTTTCATGACCAAACGAGTCGTTCAGAAGAATTCTCAAATCAAATCAGAGGTGGAATACAAAGATTTGATCTTCGTTCAGCTTGTTATACACTTGGAATCACTTGAACAGTCTCGTGTATTGATATGACAGATATATACAGGCTAGAGACACACTAGCAACACTTTGGCTCTAGATTCCAAAAGTTGCAAATGAAATGACTAAGTCTCCTATTTATAGTAAATCCATTCCCCATGAAAGTGACAAGCCTATTCCATGCGAAATGGCCAATGCCATATCGTGTGGAATGACAATCCCTTATTTTCATGTGGAATGACTTTACTTTACATGTTTCTCGTTTTTTCTAGATCTACGTGACTTAATCTATCATTCTAGTTACAAGACTCGATTACAAGACGAAGTCAACAGACATATGCACTAACAGTCTCCCCCTTGGATGTTGACGGAGTCTTCAGTACGAGACTTCAGTACGTCAAAACTTCAGTCTTGATCAGTCTTCTTGTTTTCTTCAAAATATTTGACTCTGAAACATCCTTCAATCTCTCTCTTTCTCTTCAATCAACATTAACAGCTATTCTTCACTCTTCAAACTCCCCTTTGCTAACAGACTCCCCCTTAAGTTGTTCTGGAATCGCAGTCTGGAATTTGTAGCTTAGGATCGAAAACCTGGCATTAATCCATAGGAATCGAAACCTAGCGTTTTCAATGTTTCCTGCACATTCTCTACCCAAAACATAAGTTTTTTATTTATATCACTTTGAAAAACTTACTGATAGAGAGCATTCATTCACCAAACATTAATAGTTACATCAAGTTCAAATTAATGACCTTGATTAACTAATCATATAATCATTCTTAAAAACATTTCTCATTTCAAATAAACTCTCCCAACCCAATGTGGTTCATCATGTTTAGCACTCAGAATTTTGAAAATCAACTCTTCAACATAAGTTGTTGAAAATAAGATGAAGTAAAATCTTTTTGATTTTTTCAAAATTTTATGCTAAAACACACATAAAATCTCTTTGGATTTTTGTTTAATGAAATGCAGTAAAGAAATATTTACAGACAATATTTTTGTGAGTTTGTGTAAGAGGATCATATCAGTTTTTGACAAATCACAAGCACCGTTGAGCTTTAAACACTTTAAGTTCTAAACAATTCACATAGATTGACGATATAGTTGTCCTCTTAAACTCAATCTAAAAACTTTCGAAATGCTTACCGATACGTTAGGGTATATTAATTTTGCACTAAATTCTTATGGACCCCACGATCTCAACATATCCCCTCATCATGCAATACACTAACTCGAGTAATGCCTTTAAACTTTCATCAACTGTGATATGTGCGAAAACAACGCAGAATGTTTAAACATTAAGAATCAGGTCGATCTTTCGATACGCAGAGAAAGTCCAATGTTTAAACAAAATAAGAAATAAAAACAAGTTGAAATTTTTTAGGCTTTAACCACCAGTTCGATACTCCCGTATACGCAGAGGTGATCCAAAGCATAAACGAAACACCAAAGAAAATAAAGCAGAACGTTTAGGCACTAACATCTAGTTCGATACTCACGTATACGCAGAGGATGTCCAATGCTTAAACAAAATAAAGAAATAAAACAAGTTTAAATCTTTGCAAAAAGAAATGCACAATCACAGCGACTTTTTCAGCAAGTTGTGAAAGTTCACAAACTGACTGATTTTTATGCTCTTTAGCATTCAGCGATTACTGAGTAGGCACACAATCAAGAAGGACAAAACTAAGTACTATGCTTTCAACCGTGTTTCCCACTAGAACTAGGCTTTTTCATTTAAGTTTGTATCGTTATCGCAAATCTACTAGTCTAGCTGAGCCTATCGACACATCTTTAGTGAGACCGTTTATCACATTTGACATTTCATTTCTTTAGCATGCTGTGATAGTCCACTGATTTACTATCATTTCCTCTTTTTACACAAAACTCTTTTTGATTTTCCGATGTTTTTTGACCTTTTAGATTTTATCATGTTTTTGTATTTTTTTAATTTTCAAAATTTCTAAAACTTTTCTTACTCCCCCTAAAATCAAAATATGTTTCAATTTTGATTTTTCGTGAAAATTTGAAAACAATAGACTGTACAAATAAAATGACAAACTGATGAGAATTGCCTCAATTCGCCATCCACTTGGCTTAAACAATCAGAACTTCCCCTGACAACAAACTATTTTCCCATTATGATTTCAAAACACTTAAGTTTGTTTTAATCAAAATGGTTTTTCCGGAAAAGTAGTTTTGTTTGCCATTTCAAAAACATGGGGTTTAATTCATCACACTGTTTTCAACCACTTGTAGGTTTATCACAAAAACAATTTCCAACAATCATACCACTTGAAAGATAGTTAAATCAAGTACAACTTAATGTCCTTGATTAACCACTTGTAAGACGAAATATCACAGTTAACAACCTGTGAATTTCTCAAGAAAGATGCCAATTCCTACTCCCCAATTACCACCCTAGGAGTTCCGGCAAGTCAGGATTTTAAGCAAAGAATGCAGGCACCCAAGCCTGACCAGCCTTGGGTGTGACCTTTTCAATTTCACTCGAGGTTTGAACATATCTTTTAGATTCATAAAATTCTTTAACCCCTTTTACCTTACCATCGACCATCTTTCCAAAGATATGTTTTACTTTGCTATTAAAAGCCTTTTCGACATCGAATTCTTTCTTTTTAGAATAGAATTGATTCGAACTTTTCACTTTACCAACTTTTTGTTTAAAATTTTCAGTCCGCAATGGTGGAAAGTTGACATCATCCATTGGCGGAACTGACGTTTCAATTTTTAGCTCAACTTGTGGCTCTTCTGACTTTGACGAGTCAGATTCATCGTCAACACGTGGCTCCTTTGCTTCCGAAGAAACAAATTCATCGCCATCCATAACTGGAACAGTTTGATTAACCAATTTTTCTTTTACTTTCCCTTTTGTCCTCAGATTTGTATCTGATGAGTTCGTTTTACTTGATTTTGCAGTCGAGTGAAGCGATTCATCAGCACTCTTATTAGAACCAACAGGTGTACCCGAGGATAAAATCCTTTCAAGATACTCTCGAGCTTTCTTTCTTTTCTTTCTCAGTCGATCTTTCTGTCCTTGTGAAAGCTTCACTTTCTGTTCTTTCACCTTCTGTTCTTTGGGCTTTTCACCGAGATTTCTGATTTCTACTCATTCTTTCACGTTTTTCACTGAATTTTTCAAAATTAAACGGGTTTTTACGGTCCAAATGGGCTGATTTTTTGATATGTTGTGCGAAAACACCTGATCTATAACCCTACCAAGTTTTAGATCCTAATTCCAAGCCGTTTGAGAGAAATCGAAGGTTTTTGGTCTGATAACGAGTGATATCAGGTTGATTTCGCTTGAAACAGCCTAATTCCGTTTGAAAACACTTTAATTTCGCTTGAAACAGTCTAATTCCGTTTGAAAACACCTTGATTCCATTTGAAAAACATTTGATTCCGCTTGAAAAGTTGAAGTAGTTTCAAGCGAAATAAGTAATTCTGCTTGAAATACAACTGTTTCCGCTTGAGAAGGTAATTCCGCTTGAAAATTACTTGATTTCGCTTGAAAGTGCTGATTCAGCTTAAAGTCTTATTCCACTTTAAAGTAGTGTCAGCCCATGTGAAACTCCTTTAGCGGCCCAATCAAATTTCGTATTGCAACAAAAATAAAATCAATTAAATGCACCGGCCCACTTGTACTAAATGGTCCAATTAAAATTCATTGAGAAATATTGTTTGTCAGTCTAATTAGTTGTAAATATCTGCGGTCCAATAAAATTGAATTGTGAATAAGAATTGTGGACATTGATTGCTGTGTGCATGTGATGTTCTGATTAAGGTGAAACGACTATATTTTTTTGGTCAAATAACAATCAACTCTTGACAGATTGAACGGCCCAATAGATTTTTAGTTGGTAATTGTTTTGTCGGCAATTTGAATTGAGTAGGTGCATGTGATAATTGTCCATTTGCATGTGTTTGTGAGCGGCCCAATCAAATCATTTTTATTGTAGTATATCACGTGGTCCATTCACAGTCTTTAACAGCCCAACTTTGAAAATAGATTGCATGTGAAATTTTGTCAACCCATTAATTTGAGGTCCAATTATAATGCATTGTTTGTCAGCCCACTAAAAGTAACGATTCAATAGAAATATTGGTAATCAAACTTGTCGGACATTTAAACTGATAGAATCCATTTTCAGGCCCATTCATTCAGTAATTTCACCCGAACAACATTGGAACGAGTCCGCAAATCTTCGACACGAGTCTTAGATTGATTTCATTAACACACACTTTCACGTATTCAGTTCGTTTAAAACTGATCGTTTGTTTATTTGTTTTGTTTGCAGGTGATCCGAGGTGATTTGTCAAGCATCAGATGCTCGCCCGAGCGAATCCCCACCTGATCCATTTCGCTTGAAAGCATGTGTTTGTTGTGAAAGTCCCTTTCGTTCGTGGTATTTCGTTTGAAGTTCATTGTGTGTAGAAAGTGTTTTCATTAAAAAAAAATAATACGTTTTCAAAATTTGAAAATTTTTTCCGTAAATTGAATTTGTAAAATGGATAACGAGTTTTACAACATAATTTCCAGTGGGGGAATGACAGCAGCACAAAACCCAGCCAGTATAGTACAAAACGTTAATATGGAGAATGAGTTAGGGACGATGCAGAAACCACCTAAACTGATGAATATTGATGAGTATTCGGGTTGGTCTGGAAGGTTTAAGACATGGGTTCAAGCAAATCACTTTGAATGCTGGATGAAGATTGAATCGAAATATGTTCCTCTGAGAGATGGTTTAAATCTTGTGAAGTCGATTGGCAGTTTGACTCAAACTGAACAAGAAGATTTTAAGGCAGAGAAGAAGATGATGAGTATTCTACAACAGGCCATTAAAGAAGATATCTTGGTATTGTTGCAGCATGAGGATAATTCACAATCTATATGGCAGTCGTTGAAAGTAAAGTTTCAAGGGAGTGTGTCCATGATCAAAAGCAAAAAGTCTTTGATAAAGAAACAATTTGACATCTTCACTAGTATGAATGGTGAAACTACAAAACAATTGATTGAAAGATATTGCCATCTAGTTGTGGAGATGGGGAGATTGGAAATAACCAAGACTAATGAGGAGTGGATCGACAAATTGGCAAATGCATTGCCATACGATGAATGGGGTACTTATTTGCTGGTGATGAAGAACAATTCAGATTATGTTAATTTGAATCTTAGTGGTTTCATAGAGAAGATCGAAGCACATGAGTTAGAGTTAACAAAGATTAAACAGATGAATTCTGCAAATGTTCAACAGGATGTTTCACTATATTACAAAGGCAGTTCTCCGGCAACAACGAATCTAAGCCCAAAGATTCAAACAGCTTTCAGTGCAGATTCAACATCTGGTGCTTCGTCTAGTACATCAAGCAACAACAAGCCATCACCGTTTGCAAGTTATGAGCTGAATCCCAAGACTTCTGAACAAATGTCTCCACAAAGCTCATCAAGCTCGAACAATCAGGGATATGTTTCTGGGATACAGTGTAACATTGCAGTAAACATCAAAAATGGACAAGAGTTTACAGAAGCAGCTGCTAAGCAACACATTGCACTATTAGCTTCCGTGTTGGAGTCATATGAGAGTTTGGTAGCGGGGAGGATCGGTAATCCAGACATGATGAAGGAGGATTACGATCAAATTGATCCAGAGGAGCTAGAATTGATTGATATCAAGTGGGGGATGGCTAGTTTGGTTAGAAGAGCCCAAAGGTTTATGGAATTACGGGCCGAAACAGTTTGTCAGGTCCGGATCAAAAGCTTGGTTTTGATAAGTCCAAAGTGACTTGCTTCAGGTGTAAAGAGAAGGGTCATTTTAAGCGGGAGTGTCCGAATAGAGAGGTCAATAACCATCAGAATCCTTTTACCAACGATTACTACAGACAGGCGATCTATCACAAGACAAATCAACAACCTCTCATTCAAAGACCTCAGATCGAGAACAAGCCGGAAAAAGCTCTCATAGTTAACCAAGATGATGAGAAGGTAGCAGAAGGGTTCAGTTGGGATAAGTATATCCCGGGCAGTGAAAGTAGAGTAATGATGGCTGAGATTATGGAGGTATCGGAGAGTGTTGTTGAAACAGAGGTTGTTAGTGAAGATGTGTCTGAAGAAAGTTCGGTTGATCTCGAAGAAATTGATGCAGAAGTCTATTATTATCAGTCTGAACAGGAGGTTTTAGCTAGTTCTTTAAAATCAATTATGCCTCCTAATGTGTTTAATTCTTTTGCAGGTTATTTCAGTGAGCCAACAACAGGATCTTGCCCACAGTATGATGTTGAGAAGGCTCCGGTTGAAGAGATTATTGATGTCTCCAAAGAAATGACTGAAGAGACACTGAAAGAGATTGCTGACAAAGCCTTAATGGCAAAGCTGAAAGAGGTAGACACAGAATCTGTAAAACCAGAGTCTGTTGATACTGAGTTGGTCAAAACAGAGTTAGGTCAAAAGGAGTCTGATGGGAAATCCGAAAGTCAGGAGGTCAAAACAGAAGGAGTGTCTGAGTCAGAGTCTGATAATGTCGGTAAAAAGGATGTTGATTTTGAGCAAGAGGAAAAGATTGTTGAAAAGATTGATTCAATCTCTGAAACTTCATGCAAAAACTGTTCAAAACCATGCATGGAATGTCTTGAAAAAGACAAAAGGTTTCAGGAATTGAAACAATACACTGATGAGGTTAAATTTGACCTAAGTGAAGTAAAAGAAGCTTATGACAAGTTGGCTAAATCTATCAAAATGATTCAAAAAGAGAGTCTTGAAAACGACAAAGCCACAAAATTGTTAAAATCAACAGTTTTTGATAAACAAGTAGAAATCAACTTTCATTTGGACACGATTGCTTCATTGAAAAAAGAATTGGAGTTAACAAAAATTGAGAATGAAAGAATTGATAAGAAGTTGATGAGTTATGTTGCATCTTCATATGTAATTGAACAGATTGTCCCACAACAACCAAATGCAACACCTGTCTTTAACAGTGTTCCACCCCCAATGTGGAATCATTACACTCAAAAGTATCCAGATGGGGGTGGAAGCTGCTTTGAACCTCAAACTGAAAACCATTGAGAACGAGTTACCTGAAAGTATTGATGTTACATTCTCTCCGTTCGACACTGACAATGAGTCACAGGTTATCAAGACCGTTGTTGACCAAGTGTTAGACGAAGAGAGTGATAACTCGGAGTTTGAGACTGTGAAAACTCATTTTGAGAACTCAATTTCTGATATTGAAGAAGATGGTAACTTCTTAGACAGATTCATACCAAAATCAGACAAAGTCACAAATGATGATCCGATCATTGTGGTTTACACAATGATTGGAACTGACAAGCTTTGTTCTGATTTTGAGTATCCGCTCCAGAATGCAAAAAATGAGAATGTTGAAAAGGTGTTTAAATTGGTCGAAATTTACATTTCTGAGGTGAGCAACAAAGAGTTCTTTTCAAAACCCAAAAAGTCTTTTGTTAAATCACAACCTAACAATTCGAGAAAGAAAGAGTGGGAGGGAAATGGTGGTAACAACAAGAGAAATGGAAACAATTTTAAAAACAAAGGGATTGGATTTGAAAAGAAAATGGCCAAGAAGAATGTTAAGCCAAAGGAAAAGATGAATGATGTTTTTGTGGCAGGAATGAATTTTGTTGATGAAAAGGCGTATATTTTCAGTCAAAAAGCTATTGACGATTTCAATGCAGCGAAAAAGCTGAAAGAAGAGACCTACAAATCTACTTTTGTTGAGTATGACAAAAGAGTTTATTACTGCTGCAATGAGATTGGTCATATGGCAAAACAATGTAATTGAAAAACCCATTTTCAAGAAACCAGTTTTGCAAAAACCAAAACCTAAAACTCCAACTGATAACAAGGGTAAAAAACCAATGATTTCACCAGTTCGTATTTTGAAGAGAGGTGAATCTCTGAAGTCCGAAGAAAAACCAAAATCAACTTTTGAGGTTGGCGAATCTTCGAAAATCCAAAAGACTTCAAAGACTTATCCAAAAAATGAAAGTTTTTGAGAATCAATCTTGGGTGGTGAAACCAAAATCATCAATTGAAGAGAAAAAGATAGAAAGTGTTTTGAAAACTGAACCAAAAGTTTTTGAAAATGATGTGGATAAACTTGAATTTGAACTTGATAAGTTACTTGAAGAGTTTTCACCGATTAAGAAGAAAGATTTAAAATCAAAAGTCAAACCTTTGATCCCAAATGTCATTTTTAGTATTCCGAAAGTTGAAGTAGATTGTGATTTTGTGTTTGGAAGTATTCCGACTGTTAAGAAATCATGGGCCTCATTATTTGAATAAATTGTTTGTGATATTTGCAGGGGCTTCCGAAGTCGTTCATCTCAAAGTGGATAATGGACAGCGGAGCTTCAAGGCACATGACCGGAATGTTGGCATTGCTCTATGACGTCAAATCTCTCAACGGAGGATATGTGGGATTTGCTGGGAATCAGGGTGGAAGAATAGTTGGTCAAGGAACTCTGACGAATGGAGTTATATCGTTTGAAAAAGTGAACTACATAATAGAACTTGAAAACAATCTGCTGAGTATCTCACAGATCTGTGACAAGTCTTTTACCGTACATTTCACTAAAAATGAATGTCTTGTCTTAAAACCTTGTTTTAAAATTCCTGAGGATATGGTGTTGTTGCGAGCTCCTTGAGAAAATGATTTATATATTCTTGATATGAGTGTCGCAACAACAACAGATCATAAAAAACAGTGTTTTGTGACAAAAACAAAGGCAACTGAAAAAGAGTCGATAATGTGGCATCGAAAGATGGGCCACATTCATGTTAGAAAAATGAACTTTCTTGTACACAATGATTTAGTTGAGGGTGTGAATCTTAAAAGTTTTCATTTAAATGATGATTGTGTTGAGTGCAAGAAAGGAAAGCAGACAAAGAAGTCACACCCACAGAAGTTGTTGAACTCAATCAGAGTACCGCTCGAGAGACTTCACATGGATCTCTTTGGGCCGGTTAATGTGAAAAGTATCAGTGGAGACTTATACTGTCTGGTAGTCACTGATGACTTCACTAGATTTTCTTGGGTGGTGTGTCTGGAGAGGAAAGATCAAACGTTTGAGTCACTGATGATTCTATTCAAAAAGATGGAAATGATGTACAAGCTGCCGATCAGGAGAATACAAAGTGACGATGGAACGGAGTTCAAGAATAATCAAATGAGGGAGTTCTGTAACGAGAAAGGGATTCTTCATGAATTCAGTGCACCATACACTCCACAGCAAAACGGTGTAGCTGAAAGAAAGAATCGCACCTTGATTGAAACTGCTCGAACAATGCTCGTCGATTCCAAGTTACCTATATTCTTCTGGAGTGAAGCAGTTGCAGCAGCATGCTATACACTGAATAGAGTGCTTACTGTGAAGAAATATAAGAAAACGTGTTTTGAACTTCTTCATCGTTACCAGCCAAATTTGAAGTTTTTAGAACCGTTTGGATCACCGTGTACTTTCATTGATCAAGATGGCAAGTTTGGTGCTAAAAGTAATGATGGTTTCTTTATAGGTTACGCGAGTCCGCTCAAAAGTGTGTTTGTACCGTGCCTGGGGAAGGTAATTCAGGTTCAGCATGTGGATTGTCAGAAACATAGTGCGCCACCGCAACTTCCCGGACAAAGATTCTTGTTCGATTATGACAAACTCTGGGAGTCTTTCCGGTTGTCGACCGAGCCGAGTGTAGAGGAACTTGTTTACTTATACCAACAGTAACAATCTAGTTCACAAGATCAGGTTCCAAGACCGTTGGTAGTTTCTCAGCCCAATGTGGGTACACACGATCATGAGGCAGGTCCAAGTGGAACGACACACGAAGACCCAGAAGAACCAGCTCCTACATTTGATAATTCTGATGACTCAGAATCGGAAGACGGTCCGATTTTTTACGAGGAACCAAATGTTGTATCGACAGAAGCTGTGGATCACACCGGTGATCAAGACATAACGAACTTGCAATCGGAAGTAAATGTGCCTGACACTGCAATGCCAAGAACATTGTCTTATCATCCTTCAGAGCAGATAATTGGAGATCTTCACAGTGGAGTGAAAACAAGAGATCAAATCAACAGAGCACTTACTTGTTTTTATACATCTGTTGCTCCCTTACAAGAAGAATTCTCAATTAAGTGTTTCATTTCACAGGTTCAACCCAAAACATATAAAGAAGCTTTAATTGAAGAAAGATGGGTCAACGCTATGCAAGAAGAGTTGCAGCAGTTTGAGAAGCTGGGAGTCTGGAGATTAGTAGACCTTCCTGAAAATCAAAAGTTGATCAAAACAAAGTGGGTATTCAAATGTAAGAGAGATGATAGAGGAGTCATTGTTCGAAACAAAGCACGATTGGTTGTACAGGGGTTCAGTCAGCAAGAAGGCATTGACTTTACAGAGGTGTATGCGCCTGTTGCTAGACTTGAGGCTATAAGGATCTTCCTGGCGTTAGCGTCTTTGAAAGGATTCAAAGTATACCAATTAGATGTGAAATCTGCATTCCTGTATGGGAAAATTAAAGAAGAAATGTATGTTGGACAACCGCCGGGTTTCACTGATCCACTACACAAAAACAAAGTCTATCTTCTGGATAAAGCGCTTTACGGACTTCACCAGGCCCTGAGAGCCTGGTATGAGACGCTTTCCCAGCATCTGTTGGCCAACGGGTTCATCAGAGGGACGGTTGATAGTACTCTGTTTACCAAAGAGGTTGCAGGACATCTTTTAATCGTGCAGATCTACGTTGATGACATCATATTTGGTTTGACAAATGACGATTTGTGTAAAGATTTTGAGAAGGTGATGAAAACAAAATTCGAGATGAGCTCAATGGGGGAGATGGAGTTCTTTTTAGGGTTGCAGGTGGAACAAATGCCCGACGGAATCTTCATTCATCAAACTAAATACGTGAATGATGTTCTGGAAAAGTTCAACATGGCTCAATCTAGTCCAGCATCAACCCCCTTAGCTCAGAATCACGGGATTTACCCAGACGAGAGTGGAGAGAAGGTGGACGAGACGTATTACCGGTCGATAATTGGATCTTTGATGTATCTTACTGCTTCCCGCCCAGACATCATGTATCCGACGTGTTTATGTGCCCGATATCAGTCCAGCCCACGCCAGTTAAACTTGACGATCGTGAAACTCATTTTACGGTATTTGAAAGGCTGCCCAAGCATCGGCTTGTGGTATCCTAAGTCTGGCGATTTCTCTCTCACAGGTTTTGCTGATTCGGATTTTGGTAGCTGCAAGCAAAATGCTAAGCCCACCACTGCTGGGTGTCAGTTCTTCGGAACTCGACTTGTCACCTGGCAGTGCAAGAAACAAACCTCAGTAGCGCTCTCTACGTGCGAGGCAGAATACGTTTCGGCCTCGAGCTGTTGTTCTCATATCCTTTGGATCCAACAGCAGATGCGAGACTTTGGTTTGCAGTTCTTGGACACACCGATATTCGTGGACAATGAAGCAGCGATTAACATAACGAAAAACCCGGTTCACCATTCTAAAACTAAACATATAGAAATCAGACATCATTTCATCCGTGATTGTCACGAGAAGAAATTGATTCGCATCGAACATATACACACCGATGAACAGAAAGCTGATTTTTACACCAACCCGTTTGATAAAAAGAGATTTAACTATCTTTTGAAATTAAATGGGTTGAAAAACTTGTTTTCTGGGAGGATGGTTGAATGTGAAGCCGAGGAGGACGGCGATCTGATATGATCCACGTTATGTTGTCAAAATTTTTGTACAGTTTATTTTTTATGCTTTTGATAAAAACAAAAACACTAAAATATGTCTTTGTTTTTAGGGGGAGAAAGTTTGCAGAAAAATACAAAAACATGATAAAATTTCAAAATCCAAAAACATTGAAAAAGTAAAAATGAGTTTGTGTAAAAAGGGGAAATGATAGTACATCATCTAGACAGTGCAGTACGCTAAAGAAATGTAAAGTAAAATGTGTTAAGCAGTCTTGCAGATGATATGTCGATAGGTTTTTACACATTTAGTAGGTTTGTTCGGGATATAAACATAAATAATTACTTGCTTTTATGTGGGGAACATCTCTCGGATATATGGGTAACCCCTGAAATCTTGTTTGAAAGGTCCCTCTTTCTGAGATACTAGGTCTTTATACTTGGTGATATCTGGGGTATTATCCCGGGACTTCTGATTTTGCGGAAGCAATGGCCTAGTCCCCGGAGAATACTTTACGTTGCTTGAAATATAAGCCCCCCCTCAACATAAAAAATGATGAAACATTGCAAAATGCTAATCACGTGTTGTTGTAAAAAATGATCCTCTAAAGGGGACCCACCAAAAGTCGAACCGTCATCTCTCTGCTGAACGGAAGTTCTGACCTGAGCTCTCACGGTATCGCAATTTAACCCCTTACAGATATCATCTAGGTATACTCACCTGTAAGACTGAATATTGGGATCTGGATACGGGAGTATATTCTGAGGTGGTACACATATAAAAGTTAAGCCTTAAAACATTAAATCCGTATCCTGAACAGTTTGAACTTTGTGTGAAAATTTAAGAGGATCAGTATATCGGCAATCAATGTAAACTGTTTAATACTGAAAATGTAATCTAAGCTTAACGGTGCTTGTATCTCGTCGGCAGCTGATATGATCCCCTAACACACTCACAAAAATATTGTATGTACAGTTTATTGCTTACCATATTCAAAATCCAAAAAGATTTGCATTTCATCTTATTTTCGACAACGGACGTTGGAGATCAGAGGATCAAAGTCTTATGTGCTGAACATGTCTGGATCATGAGGTTTGGGTAAGCAGAAGATTGTGAAAAAGTGATCGGTAATTGCTTGAAAGTTCAAAAGTTCATTAACTTGAACTTAATTTAATTTCAGAAAGTCAGCATCTTCATAATTTGGTCAACCAGGGTCATTAATTTGGACTTGGCAGGCTAGACAGTTGACCAAGGTCATTAACTTGGACTTGGTTAACTGGGTGTGTCGATAAAATCTGAAAAAGTTAAAATTTGAAATTTTTTAAAAAGTAATTTCGCTTGAAAATGCCTATTACGCTTGAGTGGTGATTCCGCTTGAACTGCCTCAATGTCCATTTCAAGCGAAATCAGGTGGTCTATAAATAGTAGGGTGATTCCGCTTGAAAGTATCATTTGTTCTGATTTCGCTCTGATACCACTTGTAGGATCGTTTTCACGACCAAACGAGTCATTCAGAAGAATTCTCGGATTAAATCAGAGGCGGAATACAAAGATTTGATCTTCGTTCAGCTTGTTATACACTTGGAATCACTTGAACAGTCTCGTGTATTGATATGACAGATATATATAGGCTAGATTCCAAAAGTTACAAATGAAATGACTAAGTCTCCTATTTATAGTAAATCCATTCCCCATGAAAGTGACAAGCCTATTCCATGCGAAATGGCCAATTCCATTTCGTGTGGAATGACAATCCCTTATTTTCATGTGGAATGACTTTACTTTACATGTTTCTAGTTTTTCTAGATCTACGTGACTTAATCTATCATTCTAGTTACAAGACTCGATTACAAGACGAAGTCAACAGACATATGCACTAACAACCGTTTTCGATTTACCTCGACTGGGACACCGAAGCACTCAAGTGGTCACATAAGGACCATGAGTGGGGCTCGGCCGTAGCCGTTAGATCTAACCTTCGTCCATATTTATTATGAGAGTTAATGGCATTTCAAATTCAATCTATGCTCACATGATCTAATAGTTCATTTCATAGCCAATCATACCATTTAAACATTCGTAACATGTATTCCACCCCCGAGAGTTATAAAACCGAATATAGTTAAGAGAAAAGGGGGACATAAACTCACGGTTTTGCATTCTTCAATCCGACGTAACTCAAGCTGCTACTAGTGTGCACGACTACCTACAACGTACTACGGTCTATTAGACGAGCGAGTCGTGCCTTAACTTAGTATTAAATAGTGTCTTTGAGTTACGTTTCTTTGTGTCCTTAATATTATTCCAAGTTATATAATTATTTGTTAAAATAATAAATATTTTAACTTCAATTATATTTATGACTTTTGGAATATTAGTTAAAATAATACATTTTAACTTGTCAAGTTAATGTACTTGTGCTTGTATAACTCCCCAAGGATGGGTGTATTCGTATTCGTATTCTTATCCATCTATATTTTTGCCAAGTATCGATGGAGTATTCCGGTGTGTAATTATACGTACGAGAATACGTATTTTATTGTGTTTATTAAGTATCTCATACTTAATTTTTGTATTAACCTTTCCGGAATAATATTTCTAATAAAAATACATTAATATATATTTCCAAAATATATATTTTAAGAAATATTACATAGAAAAATTATTTAGAATTTTTCCTTGGCAAAAATATTTATACTTTTCATATAAGTCTCAAGAATAATATATTTTCAAGTCTAACTTAGAAAATATATATATATAAATCTATTTTTCACCAAAAAATAATATGTCCAAAGTTTATTTAAGAAAATATATATTTTCTCCAAAAATAATTTATCTTCTAATAATTCCAAGAAAATATATATTTTTTACTTACCAAAAATAATATATTTTCTCCTTTTCAGAAATATGATTTATTTTATAATACTCACGAAAATCATATTTTGGTCTTCTTGGTTTCCAAAATACCGTTACCAAAATATACTTATGTCTTTAATTACGTAATATTTATGTAAGTTATATTCCTTGTTCAGTTTCTTCCAATATTTTGGGTATAATTTGTATAATTATCTCTTGGAATTTTGGTAATATTTTGTATTGTAATTTCTTGGTATTTTGGTGAGTTATATTATTTCAAGCCCTAAAATAATATAACTAATTCACATAATATACAAATAATCACACACATGGTGACATCTAAATATATATTTCCTAAATACATATTTAGTCACTTTTATTTACAAAAACCAACCTCCAATATTTATAATCTTGTAACAAAAATTATGGCAAACTTTATATAAACTTTCGTGGTTTAAAATATACTTGTAATTATTTGTTTAAAAATAATTTTTCCAAGTGTTATATTTTTAGAAAATTTTTGTCATAGTTCCCCCTTAAAAATGGAGGTTTCCATGCTTTTAAAGCATATCATTTTCTTTTATAAATCATCATCAATCATCAACAAATCATTCAAGACTTACCATATGCTTTAAATATGCAATTTACACTTTGACATGAACTTGAAATCTTGTAAAAAGTTGTAGTAACTTAGTATGTTATTTAGTTGGTTAAGTTACCCTCTAAAACATGGTTATTTGTTTATTAATCACATTCTTGCAAAATCTAGTCCTTTACAACTTACAAGATAATTTTTCCAAAAACAATTCTTTTGTATTTCTCTTGTTAATAACATGTTTCTATACTTGATATATCACTAAAAATGTGATTAATTTCTTTAAGAACCAAGTTTATGTAAATCTTGTATTTTAAATTAGTTTCTTGAGAAAATCATTCTTAACATCACATGTTTACAAGACTTATATTCACTTTGATCATCATTATTCAAGAAAAACATTTAATACTTCAAGTTCATGCTTTTACATAAGGATGATCACTTTGATTTCTCACAAGATTCATCCTCTAACTTGCTAGATCATGTGTTTAATCACAATCTAGCAAGCTTCATATGATGTTTAACATCATAACACAAATAATCAACAACCAAGAAGCTTACATACACTAAAACAACAATGATTCTCATGATTTTTAACTTTATGTTAAGAGTTATGTTCTTGATTCTTTGATGTTCTTCATGTTTAGTCTTTTACATACACTTTTAACCATGAAAATTAGAAGTAAAATGAGGTTACAAGAGCCTTACTACTAGCACAAGGCTAGGGAAGAAACCATAGATGAAGAAAATGATAAACTTGGTGGTTAAAAGCTTATGGTGATGGTCCTTCAAGTTTCGATGCTTCCTAGCTTCTTAATCTTACTTCTAGCACCTTAGGACCTCCTTAGATTGTATGATAATGAAGTGAAAATGGATGTTGAAGTATGGGTGATGGGAGCCGAGAACAAGAAGAAGGAGAAGGAAAAGGTGTGTTGTGAAATGTTAAAAATGATCTTGCACTTGTTAACTTATGGTCTTTTAAAGAAGTCTTCCAACATAATTTTAGACAATGGTTAATATGTTCCTAAAGATTATGACATATCTATTAAACAATTAAGATAAAATCAAGGGTGGGTCCCTCATGTCTAGAACCGGTTGGGGGGGGGGGGTATACTTGAAATGTAATGGTAAGTTAAATGGTTTAGTTAGAAATCAAGAGAGCTAGTTAGTGTTTTAGGTGTTGGGTGTTTATAAGATGCATTATGATGTCCGGTGACCATAACTAGCTCGGAAATGTTAAAACAATGCTTCTAGTGAAAATTTGGTATTTCGGGTAGTGTCCGGTTGTTCGTTTCGTTACAGTTCATTAAAGCGCTAAATTGCGCGGTCTAGTGTGCTTTATGTTGGGTTTTATGACAGTTTTTGATTCCCGACACTTAGGAAGGTATTCTGGACCATTAAATCACATTTCTGCATTATAATTAGATGTTACAAGCTGAATTTTTGCTGAATTTATTTATTTTCTGCAGAATTTGGTAGTTTTAGTGTGTTTCTGACACTTTTCGGTACTTATGTCATCACTAGGAATGCAGTTTTGTAATCCTTACTTTTCTACACACTTTACTAGTGTAACACTTGGTCCTGGGGCTTCTTTTGGGTCTTAACATCATGTCTGTCTAAGTACTGAACTCCCATCAGTACCTCTAGTTTGTCTGGTAATTGTGCCAACTCTGCTCTATGCATTAATAGAACTATATTGTGTTGCATGTAGTAATGATAAAGGTCTTGCAACATGAAATGCCATTGTGTGTATATAACAGTAATCAGAATTTCATTCGTCTTGTAACTAAATTATGCACAGTCATTAAAGCATAGATTACTGTTTAATTATTATGCGGAATGCACGGAAAAGTGCCAGTTGTCACATTCTCCCCCCGTTAAAAGAATTTCGTACCGAAATTCAAGCTATGCCATCGGTCGCAGGGGAGTTGTGAATCAAATGTGGTCACTTAGGCTTAATTTAGCCTTCATGTTCCCAAATAAACTCTGGGCCATGACATGAATTCCAACGAATTCTAACAAATCAATTATGACTTCTCCATGTTCTGCGGACTTCCAGTCTGCAACCTTAACAGGTTCTTTAATAAATTGGAGTTTGTCGTTGACGTGAATCTGGTTTGCGGAAAAAAATGACTATTCCTAGAGTCAGGCTCCTCTAAAGACTAGACACGTGAAACGTGTCGTGATCACTGCTAAATTCCTCTGGAAGTTTCAGCTTGTGAGCAATGGTCCCGATCCTTTCCCGGATCTCAAAAGGTCTAATGTACCGTGGGTCCAACCTCTCACACTTTCCAAATCAGACCACACCTTCTCAAGGCGAGACTTTCAATAATACCATCTCTCCAAACTCAAATTCCAACGGTTTCCGCCGCATTGCCGGCGTAGATTCTCTATATACCACATGCTTGAATTGATACGATCACGTATTCGATCAATCTTATCTGTAGTTTCCTGAACCATCTCGGGCCAGTAAATCGTTTATCCCTGGTCTCCGCCTAACACAAAGGGGACCGATACTTACGTTCCTATAAAGCGTCACATGAGGCGGCCTAAACGGCGATGTGATAAATATTATTGTGGGAAAACCTCACTAAGGGCAAGTGAGTACTTCAACTTTTCATCAAAGTTCATCCCACAAGCACGTAACATGTCCACCAAAGTCTGTATCATTCGTTTGCTCTGGCCGTCCGTCTGAGGGTGAAATATAGTACTAAGGTCCAATCGTGACCCAAACGCCTTCTGAAACGTCTGCCATATCCTTGGCACAAAACGAATATCTCGGTCGGACAAGATAGGAACAGGCACTCCGTGACGTGCCAGAACCTTTCTAGGCTAAATCTATGCTAATTCCCCTGTGCTGTCTTCCTCACTGCTCGGTAGGAAATGTGCAGTCTTGTTGTGTCGATCACTAATCACCCGATTCATCACCTGCACTCCTTGGGTTCTCGGTAGCCTTGTAATGAAATCCGTTGAGATTTGTTCCTACTTCAATATGGGAATCTCAGCCTGTTGCAGCAGCCCTGATGGTTTCTTGCATTCTATCCTAACCTTGGCACAGGTAAGACAGTCACCCATATATGTAGCTATCTCAGCTCCTATCTTGGGCCATCCATACTATTCCTTCAGTCTTGGTACATCTTGTCAGATCCAGGATGGATCGAGTACCTTGACCTATAAGCCTTGTCCAGGTGATACTTAATCTCACAGTCGTAATCATTCAGTAGCTCATTCCATCTCGTTATCTCATATTTAAGTCCTTGTGATCATCGATGTGCTGCGAACCTTTGTGATCAGTAAGGATCATGCAACGTTTGCCTATACAAGCAATGACGTCAAATCTGCAACGCGCATTTACTGCACCTAGTTTAAGGTCTCTTTTCATGATCCTTTAATCAACGTGACGTGTACGCGATGACTTGGTCTCGTTGCATCAACAGGCAATCAAGACTTTGTCGAGAAGCATCACAAGAACTGCAACTCTATTGGTACTGTCAGGTGAAGACAAGATAGGTATCGTCTGGGTTTGGGTTGTTAGCGGTTGAGCAGTCCTTGAAGGGTTTTGTCACACCCCCAAAATCCACACGCGGAGTATCACCGCATGGAGGCGTGATTGACCAGGATCAAGCCACCAATCATATTGAACATAACAAGTAATAAGTAAAATTCAACCACACAATATGAAAGGTGTTTCAAATCAAAACGTAGCTAAATGTTTAGCGGAAGCATAATTATAAAAACCCAATGCAAGTATTAAGTACGAAATAAAGTAATGTATTTAGCATGGCACACACTGCCATGTCCCACAACGACCGCGCCTCCCTGTGCAAGCTCCAAGAGTACCTAACGACCTGCAAGGCATGTAGCAACGAATCAACAACAAAGTTGAGCGAGTTCACAGTTGGTTGTTTAGTTATAGCATTCGTTTCGTAAATTATATGTTCGTTTTGTAAACCATGTATCGTATTGATTCGTATCGCGGTCTCCCAGACATGTTTGCGAAGAGTAGTGGTGGCTTCCCATGTGTTACTAGACCACGCGTATCGACTGCTACGAAAATGTAAGAGATGCCCTAAGTCAATGTCTATCAGCATTGACCCTTTGCCCATAGTCCATTAGTACACGCCCGTTCGGACGACACGGTGTGAGGTTTGTTAAACCTAATAGCGCTATCTACTAATGACCCGCTCGCCATAGGCCTCGGCGATTAAGTCGATAAATGAGGGACTTGAAATGATAGAGTGATGGTCTTATAGTCGTACGTATCCTGTTGTATGGGGAATACGTAAGTTTGTAGTTACCGTTCAGTTCTTTAACCCATTCCCAACCCTTGGGAATCCCATGCCTTTGATAGAATGTGAACTCACCTTGGTTTGCTCGGTATGCTAAATTATGTGCTTGCAAGTAATCAGTCAAGTCCTATAGTATGCATGTATATTCAATCAATTCAAGTTCATAAAGTTTCACATTCAATCAATACCACAAGGTGCGTTTGACAGTTAACATCATGCATTACACAACAGTTAATCACATGCATACAATTCAGGTTTCACATTACGGTCTTTCACAGTTCATTCTAACATGGTTATTCTTTAACCTACTAAACAAGGTTAACAACTTAACTGAATTGATATACATAATAGGGACAATTAACTAACAATGTTAGTTTACTAACTGAGTTAGCAAACAATTAGAGTTAACAGCTTAACAACTTAACATGGGTTTGCATGCTTAACAGAGTTACATACATATCCTAACAAAGTTAATAAGTTTAACAGAGTTAACACACTTACCGAATTAACAACTAACGGAGTAAATGAACTAACAATGTTACTGAGTAACACTCACGAAATTACATGTGACAATATCACAGGGCATATGTGTTGCATGTGAAAGCTGTTGAGTGGGATTGCATTTAATAAAAACTTTTGAGTTGATCAATGTTTGCATGAGAAACATATCACAGACCCATGTGTGTCGATTGAATAAATAAATCGGTCCAATGAAATTTAGTAAGTGTTCATGTAAAATGAAATAACAGTCCACTAGTTTGAAAGGTCCAATTAAATGTGATTGTTTTAGAAGTTTGTCGGCCCAATTTTGTTAGAGATTGTCAGGTATTAAATAAAGTGCATGTGTTTGTTGAACCAATAAAGTCCATTTGGCGAAATCCCCTAACTGGCGAAATCCCTTTTTGTGACAAAAACACTTGTGGCGAAATCCCTTTTTGTGATTTCGTCGTGATGGTGATTTCGTCAGGCAGTGTTTTTTTCGGTTGCATTCTCATCATCAATGTCAGTTTCACAAAACCCTAACAGTTACATCATCTTCATCATACGGACATTCAATCAAACCAATCATGCAATCATAAGAATTACTAAATCATTATATAGTCATGATCATCATTCAGCCATCATTCAACATCAACTAGTAGTTATGATCATCAAAGATTCGACATATGTTTTAACACAAAACCCATAATCTACCAGTTGTCTTTCATCGTACCATCAATATATCAAGACTATTAACATAAATCAAACATAGATAATCTTCACAACATCAGATCTATTCTACCAGATTCATGACAGAAACATCCAATCCATCCTTTCGGTTTTATGCCATCGACCGATCATGTTTAATATACAGAACCATATATGATAGCCTAGAAATCTATAATGAACAACTCTTCAACCAACATGAAATCAAGCATTACATAATATCACAGAATCATGGTTCCACTTACACATTTAACAATGATATCAAACAATAAATCATGTACAGTTTGAACACTAACCAAGATAGAAAGCTAATAGATTGATCGGAAAAGGAGACTCCGTAGGCTTGTAGTTGCCGTCACAGTTAGAGAGGTGCTCTAGGGTTTACTCATTAACCAATTTCAACGTAAAAAGGTCAATATCAAAACATGTAATTTGTTCGCTACTGGGCCAAAGCCCAGTTCTGTTTTCGCCGGCCCACTTCGAGACGAGGGTGATTTTGGGTGGGGAGTTTATTTTGAGTGGGGGTGTTTTCGGCTAGAAGGTGTTTGGTCAAAGTTCCCCTTTAATTATACATAACACAATATTATCATGAAACATATTATTAACATATATTTGATGTACACCATACATATATAACACACTTAACACCCACCATATATATAACATACCAACCACAATACGATTTAACATATTACAAGCGTGTACAGTTGTGAAACAAACAAGTCGTGTAAACAAACAACTTAAACAATTAATCATGCAATAAATGCGAAGATGGAAATCTTGGAAACTCGAGTTGTCACATTATCCCCAACTTGAAAGAAATTTCGGCCTGAAATTTAGCACGTGGTTACTGAGGAAGCTAGTTGTGTTACGTGGTATCCTGGTTTTCCTGGGGTGTCACAGGTTTTCTAGGGGCCGTCTGATACAGCCTATAATACCCAAAAATTCTTAGTTGTGTCTTAAGGACTCCTTAGTTCTTGATTGCAGGGTCGACATGAATCTCATTCTTATCCACCATGTATCCTAAGAATCTTACCTCGCGAATCTAAAGTTTGCACTTCGACATCCTGGCACATAACTGTTCTTTCTCTAAGAATCCCAAGATAAATTACAGATGTTGCTCATGACCTTCCTTGGTCTTTGATCATATAATAATGTATTCAATAAATAATCACGATCTTATCCAGGTAAGGCTTACACACCTGATTCATGAGGTCCATGAATACTACCGGTGCATGTGTTAAGCCAAACGGCACGACAAGGTATTCGTAATGATCAAAGCGAGTCCTAAGGGTCGTTTTAGGGATATTTTCTTCTTGTATTTGCAGTTGAGGACATCCTGACCTTGAGTCACTTTTCGAGTAGTAACTAGAACCTTACGATTGGTTCAACAAGTCATCAATCATTGGCAAAGGATACCGGTCCTTGATATCCAGTTCTCTGAACTTGATGCAAAATGGAAACTGCCAACTTTCTTCTCGTGTCCTTAATTCCATCATGGAATAGTAGCTGGGACCTTGTAGTTGGTCGACAAGTCATCAATTCTCGATAAGGGGTACCGATTCTTGATGGTTAGTCGCCTATCTCCATGTAGCCTATGCGTAATACTTTTCCACATTAATTCTTCTAAGTTCCTCTCAGGTTAGGTTGTGTACACGTGTAAAAACTGTTGTCCTACTTCCTAACGAATAACACTGGGGCTTTCCAGGGTGAGAAGCTCAGCCTGGTAGATTCCCTATATCCAGCAGCTCTTGCAGTTGCATCGGAGGCTCATGTATCTTGGATGGAACTAGTTTGTAAGGCGTCATCTGTCACGGGTGCCGTTCCTGGTACTAGGTTTATCCTAAACTCCTCTTGTCACAGTGGAGGTATTCCTGGCAAGTCTTCAGGAAAGGCTTCTGGGAATTCCTCCACCACGGGGATGTCTTCAGGCTTTGGCTTCTTGGTCTCCTTATCGACAACATGAGCAGGGAAGGCTATGCAGTCCATTCGGAGGCGCTTCCGTGTCTCTATAACCAATGTGAGGTGTCGCAAATCCACCACCTTACAGGACCTAGTGCCCTCGCACCTTACGGGGTGTGTAGTTGAAATGTAATGGTAAGTTAAATGGTTTAGTTAGAAATCAAGAGAGCTAGTTAGTGTTTTAGGTGTTGGGTGTTTACAAGATGCATTATGATGTCTGGTGACCATAACTAGCTCGGAAATGTTAAAACAATGCTTCTAGTGAAAATTTGGTGTTTCGGGTAATGTCCGGTTGTTCGTTTCGTTACTGTTCGTTAAAGCGCTAAATTGCGCAGTTTAGTGTGATTTATGTTGGGTTTTATGACAGTTTTTGATTCCCGACACTTAGGAAGGTATTTTGGACCATTAAATCACATTTCTGCATTATAATTAGATGTTACAAGCTGAATTTTTGCTGAATTTATTTATTTTCTGCAGAATTTTGCAGTTTTAGTGTATTTCTGGAACTTTCCAGTACCTATGTCATCACTAGGAAGGCAGTTTTGTAATCCTTACTTTCCTACACACTTTACTAGTGTAACACTTGGTCCTGGGGCTTCTTTTGTGTCTTAACATCATGTATGTCTAAGTACTGAACTCCCGTCAGTACCGATTGAGAGGGTGAAACCCGAGCTTTAGAGTGTTTAAATATGATGTTTTATGTGTATGTGATGTGTTTATTTGATTCGAATGAGATAACTGTGAGTTTTATGGATTTTTAGGTAAAACACGAAAACCGGTGCATTTGTGATGATTAAAGATGAAGCTACAAGCTTTGGATGGGATGTTGCAACTCAAGAATGAATGTGGAAGCTTGTTCGGGTGATACAAAGGCTCATGAGTGAAAGGAGTGTGAAAGAGCAAAGTTCAGGGGCTAATTTGGTATTTTTCAGAAGTCGTGTGAAGACTAGATATGCAATAAATAAGAAGATTATAAGTTGAGGGGCCATTCGGTACTTATTTAAAAATTATATTATGCTAAACATGAAATGAATAGGAAGACATAAAGTATAGGGGCCTAAATGACATTTGCTGAAAGTTGGTGTGAAGAAGGAAAGGTGGAGGTATGAATGCGATCGTAAGCTACGAGTTGTAACTCGTAGCTTACGAGTTCTTTGTGATTATGTGATTTTTGGACATAACTTTTGTTTCGTAAGCTACGAGTTACAACTCGTAGCTTACGAGTTGCTTATGTTTAGCAAAAAAGGAGTCAAGGGAAACGACCGTAGCTTACGAGTCCTAACTCGTAGCTTACGGTTTGGGTTTCATGTGTAAACAGAGTTTTAAATTCGTAAGCTATGAGTTATAACTCGTAGCTTACGACCCGGGAAAGTCAACATACGCGAAATAAGGCCTTTAAGGTACATATTTGGGTTTGAAAGAAGGGGATTATTTATCGAACCGTTTTCTCAAGCCTTTGAAGATCAACCAAACATGATGAGTGGCTAGTCGTTTTATGGTTTCCTCCGGATGGAGGGTTTTGTAAGTTAATTGATTCTATGTGTTTGCTACAATCATTTTAACTTGGTGATCTAAGCATTCGATGCTTTTCACCTTGATTTGATTTATTGGTTGTAAACAGTTACATTTATTTAAACCTTAATTTCTAAGCATTCAGTTCCCGAGAGTTCTAGTAATTGGGATATATTTGACATGGGGTTAGGGTTTGTAAGTGTAATTGATAATCATTCGATAACCTCCCGTTATGTATTGACCGGAGTACTTAGTCGTTGGTTATCACAATTAGTTAATCAGGTTTAACACCTATGTCTATGTAGGTAACGATTAAACACATAGTTGAAGTTAATTGCAAAACTTGAAATCTGGAGGAACCATCTTCTTTCCTATTGATTTAAATCTCAATTTTAGTTCGTTAATTTAGATAATTCTCATAATCAATCAAACCGATTTTCCAATTCAGTAGTATTTAATTAATACTTTTCATTACGACACTTTCCACAATCCTCCTCTAGTTCGATATCCGACTTACTCTGGCTACTAGTTTATTTCAGTTTTTGCATGTCACTAACGACAGACATCAAAATGGCGCTGTTGCCAGGGAGGCATGCGCAAAGTGCTTAGTGTTAAGTTCTAGTTTTAGTTAAATATACAAAAACCCAAAAATAGTGTCTTTTTATTTTGTTCTTTTTTTTGTTCGGATTTACGCGAGGTTTTCTTGTTTTTGTTTGTGCAGGTGATCTAGGAAGTGTATGCATCATACTCGGAACTCCGGGAAGTCATCACCAATAGTGTTCGACCCAGAGATCGAGATAACAGTAAAGCATACAAAGCGAGTAGTACATCGTGAGAACAAGATTCTACAATCACCTATACCAACATCTAAGACAATGGAGAACACAGCAACCCCGGAGAAACAACCACAAGACCCACTTCCACAGCAACAATTCTCACCAACACCTACCCAACCTTCACCAAACACTACCATACCAGTACCACCACCACTACCACAGTCTACACAACCTACTTCTACATCTCCAGTACCATCATTCTCAACCTTTTTTCCCAAACTTTGACAACACTCAACCAACTTCCACCCAAGAAACATCTCTTCAATACCCAACTACAACCCAAACTGTCAATTTACAGCATTCGTCTCCTTACGTTAGAATCATTCTCGATGATACTGCATCACCGAGTCAGATTCAAGCACCTAATGCAACATCAATTCCACCAGCCACCCGACCGGTTATTTCACAGCAAAGTCAGCCAATGCCACATCTTTACAGATCAACCATTTATGATCAAGGAAATAATTCAGGGGATTTTGACGATGGCTTTGAGGAATATGATAACTACGTGGGTCAAAACGAGAGACAAGTGGTGAATACGGGTATCTACGAGAAGCAAACAGTTGGGGCAGGTGGGTTCGAAGGAGTTAATCAAGGGAACTTGGGTTATCAAACGTTTGTGCAGCAACAGCAAATACCAATTCAACAAGTTCCATATCAACAACCGCAGGTGCAACCGATACCAATGCAGCAGCAATATCATCAACCTGAACTAATCAATCAACAGCCTACCCCGAGAAGGTCGCCCCGAAATTTACACCGGCTGGTGAATTTACCGGAAGGTATTCCACGGCGAAATAATCAGGGTCCAGTTTGGGGTATCGAGAGCCACTTCAGGCCTGCTATAGCTAACAACCCCTCACCAGTTGTTATTCCGCAATTACAAGGAGGGCGGTCATTCGAAGTACGAACACAATCAATATCCAGTCTGCCTAAGTTTCATGGTCATGCACATGAAGAACCTTATCTACACATTGCTGCATATGATGCACGTTGTAATACAATTAGCAGTCAAGGTTTCTCAGTTGATGATGTGAAATTGGTACTCTTCCAATTCACACTCGAAGACAAAGCACAACAATGGTTTCATTTGCTACCGTCAGCTTCGATTTTCACATGGGGCGAAATGCAGCAACAATTTTTAGATGAGTTTTATACTCATTTGCGTACTAACAATGCCAGGAAGAATATTCGGGGGTTTCGACAACAGCCCGGTGATCTATTTCATGAAGCGTTCAATCGTTTCAAAATGATGCTCAAGAACTGTCCACATCATGGCATATATTTGTGGGAGCTTATGAATACGTTCCACGAAGGTTTAACAGATGAAGATGCAAGGGATGTAAATTCAATATCCAATGGTACTTTTGGAACGAATTACGAAGAGGATGATTGGGAATATCTAGAAAGGACAGCAAGGGCGTCAAAACGTAAAGCTCAATCTTCTAGAACTACACGACATTCGACAGTGAGAGCAGTAGAGAATCCACCGGATGTAAATGGTCAGTTTCCGATGTGTGGACATTGTGGGGATTTAGGGCATATAGCGGATCAATGCCTGGCCATTCATGGTGAAAGTGAGGACGTGGATTTTGTGCCAGGTGGGGTGGTGGAAGAAATTTCAACATGCAGTCCAACACATATCACCCGGGCCTTAGAAATCATCCGAATTTTAGTTACAGAAACACAAATAATCAGCTAAATCCGGGATTTCAAGGCAACAATCAATCTGGTGGTCAAAGGAACTTCAATCAGAACCGATTTCAAAGTAATAATAATTTTCAAGGTGGCTACCAAGGTAATCAAAGAGGGTCAACAGACTCTTCTAACACTTCGGGGAATAATGATATGATCGAAATGTTGAAAGCAATTCAGCTTGATTTACAAAATCAAAGGCTTGAATTACAAAATCGTGCTCAAAGGGATGAGGTGCGAGATAAGGCCGTTCAATCATTAACTACACAAATGGCCCACCTTGCAACTGAGATGAAGGAGTTGAAACAGCAAAATGGGAAGCTTCCCAGTGACACTCAAACGAACCCCAGGCACGGGAAGAATATACCAGTCAGCGGGGTAAGTTTCGTTCCTAAAAACAATTTGAATGATAAATCTTTAACTTCTTCTGTTTCCCATGTGATTGTAGGTTTAAGTGGCGCAAATGAGGATGGAGATGGGTGTGACTCATGAGAGCCGGTCGTCCCGATTCGAGTTGGAAAGTTCAAAATCCATAAGGCATTGTTGGATTATGGAGCTGGGATGAGTGTTCTTCCAGGTAGCCTTTATGACCAGTACAACTTTGGTCCGTTACACGAAATTGATCAAATGGCAGTATTTGTGGATTCGAGTTGGAAACAACCCCGAGGTGTTGTGAAAGACGTGGTGATACAATTGGGCGAGTTTTACTACTCAGTTGATTTTATGGTGATTGATTATGCTCTGTCACGGACTTATGAGCAGCCACAAGTAGTTTTGGGCCGCCCTTTTCTGTATACAACCAACGCCCAAATTGATTGCAGAAACGGGATAGTTACCATGAGCTATGAGAATCGTAAATTATACTTTAATGTGTTTTTAAAAACCACATCTTACGATCTTCTTGCTGATTTGAGTTATACAGGTGCTACTAACGAATTTGTTTCAAGTGTTAGCACAGTCAGGTTAAATGCGAGTGGTGTTGCGTTGTACGAGTCCGAGTTGAAGAGTGATGGAAGTCAGGTGAACAAGACAGCTGTGAGAGGAAGAGCAAATGAAGGAAGACCACCCGATGGTAGGAGTGAGTGGGGCAACAAGGCTGAGGTTGAACCCAACTGGCGTGGCATTGCGAACCTCCAACAAGATTGGACAATGATGTATGGAGAGAAATGGGGAAGCAAGCGTTCAGATGAACCTCCCTGAGCACATCAGGTACAGTCTGGCTGAAGACCTAAAATTTAGCGCTCTCGGGAGGCAGCCCGAGGATGAAGAGTACTATATTTCGTTTTGGTTTCATTTCATTTCGTTTGGTGTGTTGTGTTTTGAAAGGTTTCTATGCGTTTATCTTCACGAAGGCAATAATTCAAGTGTGGGTATGTTTTGCAACATCCCCGATTAGACATCATAAAATCCTATATTGAATGTGTATTTTCCGGTCTTGATCGCAACAGTTACACCGCTACAGACACTCACTTGTTTCTGATCAGGTGCATGTGTTTCTCTATCCTGTTTCGGTGTGTTTTTGTTTTGGTGGTGTGAAACTTTGTTTAGTTTAGGGAATGTGTTTTATTTAATTGTGTTAAGAGTTAGCCGCTCATTGAGGATAGTTGGTTGTTTTCCCGGGCTTATATTTTAAAAGCACCATACATTGGGGACAATGTATCCTAAGTGTGGGGATGTGGGAGCCCGGGAAGGGATTTGTGGATAAAGTTGAAGAGATTGAAAAGTGATTGGAAATCGATGAAAATTGAGAAAAATTGAAAATTTTGAAACTTTAAAAAAAAATTCATCGCCTTAAGTATACTAATTGAATACGAAAACCTAAATTTTCAATCGCTAATAGACTTCTTACCGGTAGTAAACTAACTTAGTCCCTTGTCATGGTTGTCCCTTTAAGTTTCATGAGAGTAGGTTTGACAAGTGTTCTATAGGAAATGAATTGAAAAGAGATGTCTATATAGGGGTAACCTGTTTTAATTGCATATGCTACATGTCGTCAACCTTTTTACCTTTTCTTGGTGAGATCTTGAGCCTGTAGACGGATAGGATACATTATATGATGAATTCATTTGTTGAGTGCAGGCTACGTGTTATCCTGTGTTAGAACTTGTATGATTCGATGCATGCTGAGACTGTGGGTTTGATATGTGCACATAGATGATAAAGGCATTAGGATTTTCCTGATACACCCTTTTGTGTTTGTGTTCCTTTCGTGTATTCATCAATTTCCCTTAATAGCCATGTTGAGCCTAACTACATTTCGTTTGTTCACCCATTGTCTATTGTGAAAAACCGACCGTGATGATATTGTTAAAAAAAGAAAAAATGAAAAAAAAAATAGAAAAATATGTGAAAAATGAAAAGGAAAGAACAAAAATAGAAGTATTGTGAATATCATATATGTTCTTGGGTAGAAACCAACCCAATAGTATAAAGTGTGTTTGAATAAAGTATCACGGTTTGGTTATTGTTTGTGAGGCAATTAGAAAAGAAAAAGAACCTAAAAATATTTTCCTGCCCTTACCCTAAGCCCAAAACCCGAAAGTCCTTTTGATATGTGCCATGTTAGACGATACAGTGGAGGTGTGATTGTCATACAAGATTATGATTGCAGGATTTCATGTTTGCTTTTTGATTGTTTTATATAGTAGCACATTACATGCTAGTCCAGATATTAACCCTAGAGGAGAGTACATTGTGAGGGGTGTGTAGCATGTGTTTAATTGTAAACATGTTAGTTTTAGATAGGCAAGTCTTGAGTTTTTGAAATTGCATCATTTACTTTTCAGACTGTCAATCTTGATTGTGTCAGTCTATAGGATGGGTATGACTTGGGACTGAACAGGTTGAACTGGTTAAGGGCTTTAGAGGTGTTGTTGCTATGGTGACTAGTTCTAGTTGGTTTGCTTGGGGACAAGCAAAGGTAAGTGTGGGAATGTGATGGAGAGGGTGAAACCTGAGCTTTAGAGTGTTTAAATATGATGTTTTATGTGTATGTGATGTGTTTATTTGATTTGAATGAGATAACTGTGAGATTTTGTGGATTTGTAGGTGAAAACGAAAACCGGTGCATTTGTGATGATTAAAGATGAAGCTACAGGCATTGGATGGGATATTGCAACTCAAGAATGAATGTGGAAGCTTGTTCGGGTGATACAAAGGCTCATGAGTGAAAGGAGTGTGAAAGAGCAAACTTCAGGGGCTAATTTGGTATATTTCAGAAGTCGTGCGAAGACAAGATATGCAATAAATAAGAAGACTATAAGTTGAGGGGCCATTCGGTACTTATTTGAAAATTATATTATGCTAAATACGAAAGGAATGGGAAGACATAAAGTACAGGGGCCTAAATGACATTTGCTGAAAGTTGGTGTGAAGAAGGAAAGGTGTAGGTATGAACGCGATCGTAGGCTACGAGTTGTAACTCGTAGCTTACGAGTTCTTTGTGATTATGTGATTTGTGGACTGAACTTTTGTTTCGTAAGCTGCGAGTTACAAGTCGTAGCTTACGAGTTGCTTATGTTTAGCAAAAAAGGAGTCAAGGGAAACGACCGTAGCTTACGAGCCCTAACTCGTAGCTTACGGTTTGGGTTTTATGTGTAAACAGAGTTTTAAATTCGTAAGCTATGAGTTATAACTCGTAGCTTACGACCCGGGAAAGTCAACATACGCGAAATAAGGCCTTTAAGGTATATATTAGGGTTTGAAAGAAGGGGATTATTTATCGAACCGTTTTCTCAAGCCTTTGAAGATCAACCAACCATGATGAGCGGCTAGTCGTTTTATGGTTTCCTCCGGATAGAGGGTTTTGTAAGTTAATTGATTCTATGTGTTTGCTACAATCGTTTTTACTTGGTGATCTAAGCATTCTATGCTTTTCACATTGATTTAGTTTATTGGTTGTAAATAGTTACATTTATTTAAACCTTAATTTCTAAGCATTCAGTTCCCGAGAGTTCTAGTAATTGGGATATATTTGACATGGGGTTAGGGTTTGTAAGTGTAATTGATAATCATTCGATAACCTCCCGTTATGTATTGACCGGAGTACTTAGTCGTTGGTTATCACAATTAGTTAATCTGGTTTAACACCTATGTCTATGTAGGTAACGATTAAACACATAGTTGAAGTTAATTGCAAAACCTGAAATCTGGAGGAACCATCTTCCTTCCTATTGATTTAAATCTCAATTTTAGTTCGTTAATGTAGTTAATTCTCATAATCAATCAAACTGATTTTCCAATTCAGTAGTATTTAATTAATACTTTTCAGTACGACACTTTTCACAATCCTCCTCTAGTTCGATATCCGACTTACTCTAGCTACTAGTTTATTTCCGTTTTTGCATGTCACTAACGACAGACATCAAGTACCTCTAGTTTGTCTGGTAATTGTGCCAACTCTGCTTTGTGCATTAATAGAACTGTATTGTGTTGCATGTGGTAATGATAAAGGTCTTGCAACATGAAATGCCATTGTGTGTATATAACAGTAATCAGAATTTCATTGGTCTTGTAACTAAATTATGCACAGTCATTAAAGCACAGATTACTGTTTAATTATTGTACGGAATGCACGGAAAAGTGCCAGTTGTCACATTATTTTTCTTTGCTTGTGCCTTTTCTGATCATTTAGATACCTGCTGATCAGAACTAGCACAAGCATGAGGTTCAGACAGATGATGTTTTTCGTCTTTTATAATTTTATCAGGATCATTCTGAAAAGATGATGCAGTTTCCGTTTTAATTTCCTTTTCAGAAATATTTTCTTTTGACTTTTCATTTAATGTGATCACCTCTTTTTTTCAAAATCTTGTTCAGTTTTAATTTCAGAAGATGTAGAAGTTTTATGAACACATGTTTCATCAACACATGTATCATATGAGTTCAATAGAGGTTCACTTTCAGCTTCGGTTTTCAATGGGGTCCCACTAGATTCAACATTAGGGACTTCCACTGAGATCGATTCAGAAGAAGAATCAAAACATTGTTGATTTTCTTGAGAAATAGTTTCAGTGGTTTCACTGAATGCATCCTGAGGGACCTCCCCTATCACACTATCAGTAGCTGTAAAGTTAGAAGCATCACAATCACAATCATTAACTACTGAAAAACAACCATAATCAAACACATTATTAAATTGTTCTTCACAAGCATCAACAGTCTTGCGCAAAACATCAGGCCCAAAAGATGACACATAACTATAACACGAATTAAGAAAATTTTGTCCAAAAACACATCTAGAATCAAATTCATTTATTGAGTTTTTAGAAAAATCAGAATTTGAATCTGGTTCATCCCCAAGAATATCTTCATAAGACACTTCATTTACTTCATCTGCATGTGAAGACGAAGCATTAGTATTAATTATACCCTTAGAAACAAACTTGATTGGAGGATTAGCTTGTTTTTCAACAGGTTTGCTGTTGATTGATGACTTATCAGTTTTTGGACCGTAAGTCATCTTATCCTCATTCATCAATTCCTCCTCAGCAAAGGGTAAGTAAGTGTAGTTATTATTGTATGGAGGAGGAACTTGCTTATAACCCAAACCACACCCTTTCTTTTTCTTGTATTCTAGTTGGAGGTCACATAGATCTTTGACCAATTTACTGGTTGGAGATCACATAGATATTTTTCTTTAATATCTTCCAATTCCTTGGTCAAAACACATACATTTTCTTTGACCTCCAAATAGTGGGCTGTCTTTACACTTAGATCATCCTTAAGTTGAATGATGTCTTTTCGCTGAGCTTCGATTTTCTCTTTAAAAAGCCTTTCATTTTTTGTTAAAGAAGAATTACGTCTTTTAATATCATTATAATCTTGAATTAGCTCAACGTTGTGTAAACGATATGCCTCAACTTTTTCCCTACATTCAGGAGTGCAAAAGACAGAAATTACCTCTTCAGCAGTGAGTCCATGAACAGGAGCTGACAGGATCTGAGTCATGAAAGCAAGGTTGTCGGTAGACGTCTGATCCTCAGGTGTTGAAGCAGATGATTGATCCTCAGGTGCATAAGTCACAAATGCAATATTGTCTGTGGAAGTCTGATTCTCTGGAGCTGAAATATCCAGTCTTTGAATCTCTGAGATCCCATCAAATGTAGCATCAGGCTGTACCATCAGGGCCGCACTTTGAGTACTCCCACTAGCAGCAGTTGTGGTGTTAGTTGTAGTAACAATAGCTCTTTTAGTGTTAGGAGGAACAGGTTGTGCTAGGGTTTGATTTCTATTGACTGGTGGCTTGGTGCAGTTTCATGCCAAGTGTCCTGGTTCATGACAATTGTAGCAGCGCATCTCAAATGGCATCTTGGTGGGTCTTGAAAAAGTAAGACCTTGCCACTTGTTTCTCCCTATTTTTCTCACGAAATTCTTTGCCCTAAATGCCGCCATAGCCATCTACCATGTGATATCCATTTCTTCGACGTCCTCGGGATGTATTTGATCTAAATTGTCCATAGAGAATTTTGGAGGATCTAGTTTACCTGTAACAAAAGCATTCAAACAGTTTATAACAGAGGCAACAATATCCAGATTCTCCTTGGACTATTGTGTGAAGAAAGCAATCATCTCATTCTTAACAGATGAATTAGTGAACACTAGCAGGTGCTGGAGCAGCCTTAGCAGATGCCGAGCTGCTAAACATTTAAAACCCAGCCTGTGACATGAGTGCAACATTGTTGTTTGAAGCAGAAGATGTTGCAGAGAATTCAGCAGCCAGCATACTATTCTTTTAATTTGTTTCCCTCTGTTTGTCATCTAGCTCGCACGCCTTGATGTGAGAAATCATCTCTGATAAGCTGCATCTGGCAAGATCTTTAGTTTTCTTGATCATGGCTACATGATGATCCCAGCTTTTTGGTAAGGCATTCAGAAGTTATTTGTTAGTTGTAGCATTTGTCAAGTGCAGATCTTCCATGCTCATTTGAGTAACGAGCTTAACGAATCTCTGAATTTGATTTTCAACAATTTCTCCATAGATATGGTTGAAGTTGTTGAATTTCTGACTTAGCAAGTTTCTTCGACTCTCTTTCATGTCTTCATTTCCCTCATAAACGTCTATCAAGGCTGCCCACGTATCTTTGGCAGACTTGCAAGTACGAAAGCCAATAGCAATGTCTGGACCCAGAGCCATAGTCAGGTAAGAGAGTGCCCTGTCATCTTCTTCGACAATAGCAAAGTCTTCTTCAGTGTACAGTTCAAGAGGCTTCTTTACTTTCACACCAGGTGAACCTTCTCGATCCATCATAATGTCCCTAGGACCTCTCAAAATACTTCTATAAATCTTAGCATCCTTAACCTTCACATGTTGCTCAAATCTCCACTTCCACTCAGGAAAATCATGACCACTTAATAATCTGGGAGCACGAGTAGTGGTCCCTATGATAGAGTCCAATTCCTGATGTTTGTTCATGGCTGCCAAGTCAACGATCTGATTTGTTGAGGCCATTTTTAATTAATTAATTTTTAAGTCCCAAAGTCCAAAGTCAATTTAACGTTGAAAACTGTTGTTTCGAGTCGAAACAGCGAGTCGAGACAATGGTTTCGAGTAATGAATCCTTGAGTTGAGAACACAGGTTGCGAATCGAAATCAGTAGTTTCGAGTACAAAAGCCTTGAGTCGAGACCACAACTGTGAGTAGAGAATCTTTCAGGTTGCGAGTCGAGACCTTTAGTCGAGTCCTTGATTTCGAGTAAAAAAAGTTACAACTCGAGACCAAGGAGATTGTGAGTCGAGACCTTGAAGATGAGAACCGAGACCACACTTGAGAGGTTGAGTTGAGACCTTGAATGAGATAAGTCGAGACCACGAGGTTGCGAGTTGGAACCTTCAAAACAGATAATGAGATAAACTTTGACTCGCAATCCCTAATTTTCAGCACTTCCAAAATTCAAAAGATTTTCAAATCTTTTGAATTAGCAGCAACCAATCTCCGACAAATGAGCAAACATAATTCTTGAATAAACAGAAACCAAAATCAGCAACTTTTGATGAATTTCTACGAAGAATAGTTGAACACTCAGAAGTCAGAAAACATGCAAAAACCAGGAATCACTGAAAACACTAGCAAATAAGATCAGTAAAACAAAAATAGCCTTCTTGAATATGAATAATATCGACCGAACCAAGACATGGTTTCTTGGCTCTAATACCAATTGTAAGTCCCGAATGGATCTTTCAATGATATCAAACTTGATCTTATGTGAGTGTGGAAAACAAACACAAGACGATTCAAGAACTATAATAAACCAAAACAGTAAATAATCAAAACAAACCAAAATATCTTGCATTCAACGGTAAACGATGACTGATACAAGACACCTTCTTTGGTTTCGGCTGGCTCTCACAAAATAGGAACTGATCTGTTGGTGCATATGTCTGTCGACTTCGTCTTGTATCGAGTCTTGTAATAGGTTTGATAGATCAGGTCACGTAGTATGAGAGAAACAGGAAACAGAGCTGAACAAGCCAGTTCACACGAAGTGGCCAGTTCACACGAACTGGACCAGTTCGTACGAACTGGACCAGTTCGTACGAACTGGAGAGCCATGTTCATGCGAAGTGGCTGTTCCTATATATAGGGGTCTTGGGTTTCTCATTTGTGTGTGTGTGATTCCGGTAGCGAAGCTCTGCCGAAGTATGTCCAGCTTGTAAAACGTTCTGAAATCAATTCAAGAGATAGTTAAAGTGAATCTAAGTGCATATCAAGCTGATTAAAGATCAAATCACTGAATTCTGCCACTGATCTGATCTAGAACTCTTCGGATTGACTCGTTTTGATCGATTCAACGATCCTACAAGTGGTATCAGAGCTCAGGAGCAAGAGTTCTTACCGATTCAGCTTGATTTCATCCAAAAATCTCACTTCTACTCACTTTCTTCACATTTTTTCAAATTTAATCGACATTTCACGGTTAAAATGAACTGATTTTCACATATTATACGCGAAACACTGTTTTAATCAATCCTTGAACATATCAGACCCTAATTCAGCTTAAAACTTGATCAATTTGTCAAAAAACTTTCCGATTGTTCGAACATGGCTCCAGTTCGCACGACCTGAGAACCCAGGTCGCATCAAGGACTCTACTTCGCACCTAGAATCCCCACTTCGCGTGGTTTGATACCAGGTCGCACCAAGATAGTCCAGGTCGCGCAGTTTGAGTGTTTGTTAGCTCAGTTCGCACGGGGTGAAGAACCACTTCGCACGAAGTGATATCAGGTCGCACAAAACTAACCCATTTCACACCAAGACCCACCACTTCGCACGAAGTCACATCCAGGTCGCACGGGGTGGAGTTTGAGTCTTGTTCAGTTTGCGTGTGATTACCAATTCGCACGAGTTCTTTTCAGTTGGCACGGAGTGTATAAGTTCAGTTCGCACAAAGAGGGTAATTCCAGTTCGTTTCAAGTCTCTAGTTCGTTTGAAATTTTGAGTTTGTGAAATTTTCAAAATCTAATCATGGAAAACGAATTTTACAACGCATTTGCAACTCTGATCACTATGACTCAGAATGCGATGTTAGAAAATAAAATGGGCACTATGCAAAAACCGCCTAAGCTCATGAATATCGAGGAGTATAGTGGATGGGAGGAGCGTTTTGAAAATTAGGTTCAAGCAAATTACTTAGATGCATGGGAATGTGTTGAACAATGATATATTAGACCGGTTAATGATGACGGAGAGGATGTTGCTATTAAAGATCTAAGTGTTGATGAGAAAAAGAAATACAAAAGTGAAAAGATGATGATCAGTATATTGCAGCAAGCTATTAAGGAAGAAATATTGATTTTATTACAACACAACGGAAGTGCACACTCAATGTGGAAAGAACTAAAAAACAAAGTTTGTTGGAAGTCAAGACATGATCAAGAACAAAAAATCGGTTTTGAAGAAAGAATTTGATCTATTTCATGGATTAAAAACTGAAAACACCAAGCAGATTATAGAAAGATATTGCAATTTGGTGGTTAACATGAAGAGATTGAACATCAAGAAAGATAATGAAGAATGGATTGAAAAGTTGGCCGATGCGTTGCCACAAGATGTTTGGGGCACGTATCTTATGATGTTTAAGAATAATGATGAGTTTGACAATCTAACATTGAGCAAGTTTATTGAAAAACTCAAAGTTCAAGAGATGGAACAACGAAAGATGGCGAGAATGAAGGACTTTAATGGTGAACAAGACATTGGTCTATATTACAAAGGAGGTACTAGTGATAGGACCAACATTGCACCAAAGATCGAAACTGCATTTAATGCAAAAAGTTCTTCTGGAAGATCATCTCGAGGATCGAACAACAATAATGAATTTTCTTCATATCCATCATTTGATTCAGAGTTTTCAGCAACCAGTTATAAATCGCAAAGCTCATACGACGGTAAAGGTCAAGTGCTAAACTGTAACATTGCATTACATCTTCAGAACGGTCAGAATTTCTCTGAAGAAGTAGCCAAAGGTCATATGTCTTTGTTGGTAACCGTGTTAGAGTCTTATGAGAGTTTAGTTGCAGGAAGGATCGGAAATCCAATGTTGACAAAGGAGGATTACGATCAGATTGATGCTGAGGAGATGGAACTTATGGATATTAAGTGGTGTTTAGCGAGCGTGTTGAGAAGAGCTGAGAAGTTTAAACAAATCACTGGAAGAGATGACTTTCGTGATGCTAATGTTTCTACTTTAGGTTTTGATAAATCTAAATTACTTGTTTTCGTTGCAGGGAGAAAGGGCACTTTAAACGAGAATGTACAAATCGCGAAGCAAGTGGAGCACAAAATCCATTCGGCAACAACGATTATTATCGAAAAGCGATTTATCATCAAGTTGCTCTGAATCAACAACAATCACCACAAACTTCACATGCTAAGAAGGAAATGATCGAAGAACCATCAAAGAGAAGAGCTTGTTATGGTTTGATAGATCAAGATGATGAAAGATTGCCAGAAGGTTTTAGCTGGGACAAATACTGTCCAGATGAAAATCTCTTAAAGCCTAAGGCATTTATTGCTCAAATTTTTGATGATTCAACTGCTGAAGAAGAAAAAAGTCCGAAAAAGAAAGAAGAAGAACCAGTTTCAACAAATAGGGGTTCAAGAAAAGCACCAATAGTTGAAGATAGTGATGATGATACCGAAGAAATTTGAAAACTTAAAAATTATCAAAGAAAATTTTTAATTGATAGTGATGATGATGATGATTTGTTTTATGCAGGTAAAACAAAAGATAAACAAGCTGCGAAAAAGAAGAATCATAAGGCAGCAAAGGTTAAAAAACAAGATGATAGTGATAATGATAATTCGTATTATGCAGGTAAAATGAAAGAGCTCAAAGAAAGACAAGCAGAGAAAGATGACAGTGATGATGAAAATGTTCGAGTGATAAAGAAGAAAATTAAAAAACAAGATGACAGTGATGATGATGTTCGAGTGATTAAGAAGCAGGTTAAAGAAATTCCAGCTTTCAAGATTGAGAAGGAAGTTGACGCAAAAAAGATGCCTGAGAAATGTGAAAATTGTGATACTGTGAAAAAGCACAACAACAAATTGATTCATAACATGAACAGACTGAAAGAATCTTATGATGTTTTAAACAAAGCTATGAATCAATATAACGAGTCAAGCAGTGAATAAGAAACAGCTATGAAGGCACTCAATGGAGCGTTCATGACAAAGCAGAAAATCATCAATAATTACATTGAAAAATGTGCTGTACTTGAACAAAAATTGGAAACCCAGAGGATAGAAACTGAAAGGGTAAATAGGTTATTGAGAAGTTACTCATGTGCTTCTTATGTGATTGACAGGATTTATCCTACAGTAGAAGGCATGAAAGCGTTTGAAGAAGAGGATACTGAAGTAAAGGATACTTGTAAGAAACATAGTACCGATTATACCAAGTGTCCACCATCGCTTGAAAATGGATATTCTCCATGAAATCCTAATTCAGAAAGAGTCAAAAAGGCAACCAATTTACAGTGGGAATCTGAATCTTCAGATGGATTGCCAGATAATATTGACGTCACATTCACATCGTCTGACAGTGATCATGAGTCTGAGTTAATAAAGAAAGTGGTCGATCAGGTGTTGGATAAGGATGAGGAGTCAGAGTCAAATTCTGAGTCTGAAACTTCAAGTTCATCAGTTGGTAGTCCGAAATCACTGGTTAAAAGAGTTTACAATAAAGATTTTCTGTTATCACAAAATAATTTGAATGACGAAACATTCAAAGTAGCATATACTTTGAATGATTCTGACAAATTATATTCTGATGAAGAATTTCCAATAAGAGGTGCTAAAACTGAAATGAACAACAAGGTTTTCAAACTAACAGAAATTAATATTTCTAAAATAAAAGATGTAAATCTTTCTGAAAAACCTAAAAAATACACCTCAAGAGTTCAACAAAGGTTAAACAAGAAAAAAGGTTACAGTTCTGGTTCTGGTTATCAAAAGAAACCAAACCATAACAGTAATTTCAAAAAGAAAGGTTTAGGTTTTATTCCACTAGAAAGTCATAAAAATGAGAAAACTTATAAATCAAAAACTGTATTTGTTTCAGGGACAAGTTCTGAAGAAGAAGAAGAAGAAAAGAGCTTATTCTGGAAACAGACGAACAAAGAATTCCTTGTTAAAAAGCAAGAAGGAATGAAGAATAAAGCTGATCAGAAGAAGGAGACAAGAACATGTTACGAATGCAGAAAAGTTGGTCACATTGCCTTGAACTGTCTAAAGGCAACCAACATACAACAGGAAGTGTCTCTTAAACTCAAAGAAAAGATGGTTGATAATGAACCACCAACCAAACAATTTAAAGTGTTTAAAAACTCAAAATTTGAGGTTGGTGAGTGTTCAAAATTTTTTTACAAAAGAAAGGTAAATCTTAACAACCAAAGGTGGGTTGTTAAGAAATCAGATGTTAGTTCTGGCGATGAATCTAATTCGTCAAAGTCAGAGGAGCCACAAGTTGAGCTAAAAAGAGAAAATTTAGTTCCGCCACTGGATGACGAAAATTTTCCACCCTTGCGGACTGAAAATTTTAAACAAAAAGTTGGAAAAATAGAGATTTCGAATCAATTCTATTCTAAAAAGAAAGAATTTGATGTCGAAAAATCCTTTAACCCTAGAGTTCTAAATATTTTTTGAAAAATGGTTGACGAGAAGGTCAAAGGGGTAAAGGAATTTTATGAAAAGAAAAAGAAAGGAAAGAAACCGAGTGATGATGACTCGGAAACTCCCAAGGACCGTCAGGCTTGGGAGAATATCTTTAAATGAAAAACCTGACTTGCCGGAGCTCCCAAGTTGGTAATCGTGGAGCATGAATCGACATCTTTCTTGAAAAATTCAACATTGTCATATTTCAATTTACAAGTGGTAATTGTTGATAAGTGAACCTACAAGTGGTTAATCAAGGTCATTAAGTTGAACTTGATTTAAATTTCATACAAGTGGTTAAATGAACATGGTGATGAATTAATCCCCGTTCTTAAAAATGGTATCAACAAAACTAATTTTCCGGAAAAACCATTTGATTAAAACAAACTTAAGTGTTTTGAAATAATAATGGGAAAATAGTTTGTTGTAAGGGGAGTTCTGATTGTTTTAGCCAAGTGGATGGCGATTTGACGCAATTCACATCGGTTTGTCAAGTTTTTCTTTAAATGGTTTTGAATTTTAAGGGGAGTAAGAAATTTCAGAAAATCCAAAAGCATTAGAAAATTTGAAAAAGCCAAAAACATGATAAAAATCAAAAATGAGTTTTGTTGTGAAAAAGAGGAAATGATAGTACATCAGTAGACAATCACAGTACGCTAAAGAATTGGAAAGTTAAAATGTGATAACGGTCTCACTGATGATATGCCAGTAGGTTTTTACACGCTTAGTAGATTGTTTTCGAGATATAAACCTAAATATCAAATACTTACTTATCTCGTGGGGAACATCTCTCGGATATATGGGTAATCCCCGAAATCTTGTTTGAAGGGCTTTCTATTTCTGACATACTAGGTCCTTGTGCGTGATGATATCTGGGGTATTATACCGGGACTTCTGATATTGATGGAGCGATAGCCTAGTCCTCGTATAATACTCTGCACTGCTTTAATCATAAAGCCCACCCTCAGCATAAAAAATGATGAAACATTGAAAAATGCTAATCATGTGCTGTTGAAATAGAAGATCCCCAAGGGGGACACACCTAAAGTCGAGCCATCATCTCTCTGATTTTGCGGAAGCAATAGCCTGAGCTCTCATGGTCTCGCATTTCACCCCTTACAGATATCATTAGTGTACATTCACCTGTAAGACTGCATATAGGAGTCTGGATACGGGAGTATATTCTGAGGTGGGACACGCGAATAAGTTTAAATTCTTTAAAACAATAATCTCGTATATCGAAGCAGTTGAACTTTGTGTGAAAATTTAACTGGATCAGTATACTGACAATCTAAGTGAATCGTTTAGAACTTAAAGTGTTTAAAGCTCAACGGTGCTAGTGATTTGTCAAAAACTGATATGATCCTCTTACACAAACTCACAAAAATATTGTTTGTAAATATTTCTTTACTACTTTTCTTTAAAAACAAAAATCCAAAAAGAATGTGTTTTAGCATAAATTTTTTTTTGAAAATTCAAAAAGATTTTATTTCATCTTATTTTCGACAACTGATGTTGAAAAGCTGGTTTTCAAAATTCCGAGTGCTAAACATGATGAACAACAGGTTTGGGAGAGTTTGTTTGAGATGAAAAATGAAGTTAAAATTAGAGATATTTTGGAAAATGTCATAATCTAACAAGTGTTGTTTTGAGATTGATTTTACAAATGATTAACAGAGATTAAAATTGTCATAAATAAAAATCTTATGTTCTGGGTAGAGATTGTGCAGGTAAGCCAAGTTCCGATTCCTGTAGACTTTCTGCATAACCAGATACATATTTTGGATCAACATCCAAGGGGGAGAAGCTGCTGATGCTGTTAAACTTAAGGAATCAAGAGATCTGATCAAGAGAATTGGAATAGTCAGGTTGAGATTCTGGAAAAGAGAAGAGAAATGATTGAAGGATGCTTTCAGTGTCAGATACTTTGGAAAGAGCGTGAAGACTGATCAAGTCTAAAGACTCGACGTAGTGAAGACTCGTACCAAAGACTCGTCAACATCCAAGGGGGGGGGGGGGGGGTTTGTTGGTGCATATGTCTGTCGACTTCGTCTTGTATCGAGTCTTGTAATAGGTTTGATAGATCAGGTCACGTAGTACGAGAGAAACAGGAAACGGAGCTGAACAAGCCAGTTCACACGAAGTGGCCAGTTCACACGAACTGGACCAGTTTGTACGAACTGGAGATTCATGTTCATGCGAAGTGGCTGTTCCTATATATAGGGGTCTTGGGTTTCTCATTTGAATTTTAGGGGGAGTAAGAAATTTCAGAAAATCCAAAAACATTAGAAAATTTGAAAAAGCCAAAAACATGATAAAAATAAAAAATGAGTTTTGTTGTGAAAAAAAGGAAATGATAGTACACCAATAGACAATCACAGTACGCTAAAGAATTGGAAAGTTAAAATGTGATAAACGGTCTCACTGATGATATGCCAGTAGGTTTTTACACGCTTAGTAGATTGTTTTCGAGATATAAACCTAAAATATCAAATACTTACTTATCTCGTGGGGAACATCTCTCGGATATATGGGTAACCCCTGAAATCTTGTTTAAAGGGCTTTCTATTTCTGACATACTAGGTCTTTGTGCGTGATGATATCTGGGGTATTATACCGGGACTTCTGATTTTGCGGGAGCAATAGCCTTGTCCTCGTATAATACTCTGCACTGCTTTAATCATAAAGCCCACCCTCAGCATAAAAAATGATGAAACATTGAAAAATGCTAATCATGTGCTGTTGAAAAAGAAGATCCCCAAGGGGGACACACCTAAAGTCGAGCCATCATCTCTCTGATTTTGCGGAAGCAATAGCCTGAGCTCTCATGGTCTCGCATTTCACCCCTTACAGATATCATTAGTGTACATTCACCTGTAAGACTGAATATAAGAGTCTGGATACGGGAGTATATTCTGAGGTGGGACACGCGAATAAGTTTAAATTCTTTAAAACACTAATCTCGTATCTCGAAGCAGTTGAACTTTGTGTGAAAATTTAAGTGGATCAGTATACTGACAATCTAAGTGAATCGTTTAGAACTTAAAGTGTTTAAAGCTCAACGGTGCTAGTGATTTGTCAAAAACTGATATGATCCTCTTACACAAACTCACAAAAATATTGTTTGTAAATATTTCTTTACTGTTTTTCTTTAAAAACAAAAATCCAAAAAGAATGTGTTTTAGCATAAAATTTTTTTTTGAAAATTTAAAAAGATTTTATTTCATCTTATTTTCGACAACTAATGTTGAAAAGCTGGTTTTCAAAATTCCGAGTGCTAAACATGATGAACAACAGGTTTGGGAGAGTTTGTTTGAGATGTAAAATGAAGTTAAAAATTGGAGATATTTTGGAAAATGTCATAATCTAACAAGTATTGTTTTGAGATTGATTTTACAAATGATTAACAGAGATTAAAATTGTCATAAATAAAAATCTTATGTTCTAGGTAGAGATTGTGCAGGTAAGCCAGGTTCCGATTCCTATGGACTTTCTGCATAACCAGATACATATTTTGGATCAACATCCAAGGGGGAGAAGCTGCTGATGCTGTTAAACTTAAGGAATCAAGGGATCTGATCAAGAGAATTGGAAGAGTCAGGTTGAGATTCTGGAAAAGAGAAGAGAAATGATTGAACGATGCTTTCAGTGTCAGATACTTTGGAAAGAGCGTGAAGACTTATCAAGTCTAAAGACTCGTACCAAAGACTCGTCAACATCCAAGGGGGAGTTTGTTGGTGCATATGTCTGTCGACTTCGTCTTGTATCGAGTCTTGTAATAGATTTGATAGATCAGGTCACGTAGTACGAGAGAAACAGGAAACAGAGCTGAACAAGCCAGTTCACACGAAGTGGCCAGTTCACACGAACTGGACCAGTTCGTACGAACTGGAGAGTCATGTTAATGCGAAGTGGCTGTTCCTATATATAGGGGTCTTGGGTTTCTCATTTGTGTGTGTGTGATTCCGGTAGCGAAGCTCTACCGAAGTATCTCCAGCTTGTAAAACGTTCTGAAATCAATACAAGAGATAGTTAAAGTGAATCTAAGTGCATATCAAGCTGATTGAAGATCAAATCACTGAATTCCGCCTCTGATCTGATCTAGAACTCTTCTGATTGACTCGTTTTGATCGATTCAACGATCCTACATGATCAACCTCAAACAAGTGAATGAGGCTAACTTATATACTAACACAAGTGGGCCGAAAACCCTTGAAGCCCAGTCGAAACCTATAGACCCACTAAACATAATATCGACCCAAACTATTAGACAAAACAAAGTTTACATGATCAACCTTTGAACTACGAGTAACCCTCTATGTATAAACCTTCATGTTCCAACATTCACCCGTCACTAAAAGTCGTCTCATACTTAATACAAGCATAAATATCTGTACGGAAAGTTGACAGTACACTGGTTAATGGTTATATTATATAGAGTATGGTATTTTATAAGAGGAAAGTGAATATGGTGCTGTTAGGCATCTAACCTCACACGCGAAACTCGAAACCCATTAAAACGACGTCTTTTTGATTAAAATCAAGTAAATCTTTTTATTTTGATATTTTATCTCCACTTATGGTTCTCCAAATCAGTATCATAATCAATTTTTGCATCTTCTTTGTGCTCTAATTCGATTAAATTAAATTTCCTGTTGATACGCAAGTTTGGCACGGTGAGCAGAATTCTTCACAAAATCACAGATAGCCATTTACAGTTGAAATTAATTGCTCGTAGTTGTTTCATCATTATAAGTTGTTGGAATTGTTCACGAAATCACAACTACCGTTTACAATTGAATAGAAATTGTTTATTCTATCATCAAAAGAAGGGCCGGCCCTACGGGTGGGTGGGGAGGACCACCGGCCATGGCTGTATATTTCGAAGGACACGCAATTTTTAGAAAAAAACTCGATATGTATACGTAAAAATTTCTTTTTAAATATGGTATACCTATACAAACATCAACATAGGTTCACTTACAAAACTATTCTTATGCTTTAGATTAGTTATTTGCCCATTGACGTTAGGTTTAGACCTTTATTGAGCCTAACACCCAATGTTGTTAAGGCCTAAGGGAACGTTTTTTGAAGCTCGAACAGGGTATACCAATTCTCAGGGCCGGCCCTGATCAAAAGTAGCTTGTTTAGATTTATATATTCTTAGTTTACACTTTAGAAATTGTTTATTCTATCATCAAAAGTAGCTTGTTTAGATTTATATATTCTTAGTTTACACTTTAGTTTAATTAGGTTAGATTTTAATTTAGTTTTTAGTTTAGTTTAATTATTAAATCAGTTTATTCTTCTTGTCCAAAATATAAGATTGATTTAGAACATGAAGAAGTAGAAAGAGAAGAAGCAAAATTAAGTTCTTAAACATATACACGATTTTAAATGATTTAAAGCAATCTCATCATCTGAACGTACTTTGATTTTAATTGGAACAACTTAATGGGATTTTTATAAGGTGTTCAAGATTGATCTGTGATGGACGCTTGGGGCAACAAATTCAGTTTTAAAACAGAATCAAGGATAATGATATTGGTGAAGTTGAAGACGTGAGAGTATCAGAGCAGGAACAACCGAGATGGATAGGGAGGAAATTGGGAATTAAAAGATTTAAATTATTGTATAGTTTGATTTAACCAAAACGACATCGTTTTGATGGGTTTTGGATGTAAGATTGCACGCCTAACAACATCGTATTCGCTTTCCCCTTTTTATAATTCTAATATTCCATATTAATAATACCGCACCGGTTAAAATGTCATATTCAGGTTCTGGCATGTTCAAAATATACTAAACTTTTTGCTTACACCATCCACCTTTTAATAATCTTTTCATTTTTTTTAAATTTCCAAGAGAAACTTTCTAAATGTCGTCATTTTAAACAGCACATAAATAATGGATAACAACTTACATTTTTCAGAGAATGAAACTATTGAAAACTAAAATCATAGTTGATATTAATTTGCTACCTAAAGCTTCTTGAAAATGATTCTTATCATGCTATATGAATGAAAAGAAACCATATAGAATTTCGATAAAATATTTTAAATCAAAGCGAAATGATGGACTTTTTCAGGAAGGGTTAAAGAGTATGTCTATAGTTGAGACATTTCTCATAACTAGTTTTGAGGCTTATAATTTAATTTCATTTGAAATAGTCATACAACTGCAAGTTCATAATTTTTTATATGCTTTCTGTTTAAATTAAGTGTTGTTCTTTTAAGGATAAAATAATGCAAATTGTATTTAAGTAGAAGAACCTCAAGCATTTAAGATATGATCAATATGTTGTCTCACTTTCTAGCTACAACTATATATATATCATAAAAACTTCTTCGCCATACACCCAAGTTTCCGGATCTTGTTCAATATCTGCATACCTTTGTAGCCATGACAGAAATACATCCAAGTGATGGCATATACGATTCACCCATCATCACAATGCAAACACACGCAAACCTTCAGCCCAAAAGCTCACTGTTATCTCTATTTGACTACCCTCCTGGTTTTACGCGGAAGGTAAAACATGCTATTTTTACGACGATTCATTTCATATTATATTTATAACGATTTAAATCAATGGTGTTTTGCAAACAGGTGTTGGCGGAAGTGGTGGCTACATTCTTGTTGGTGTTTGTGACATGTGGCGCTGGTACACTTAGCACAAGTGATAACCGCAAAGTGTCACAGCTTGGAGCCTCAATTGCGGGTGGGCTTATTGTAACTGTTATGATCTATGCTGTTGGACACATATCCGGTGCACACATGAACCCAGCCGTCACATTTGCTTTCGCTACTGGTGGACATTTCCCTTGGGTTCAGGTAGGTACCTGACCACACCTACATGAACACGTTATATTGGGACAATACATCTCAAAAGATTAGAACCATAAATTAAAGCATATGTGGTCAGTACGACAAGGATGGGAAATTGAGTCCTTAAGACCATGCCATGCCAAGTCAGCTGTGAAATTATGTAGCCCACCTGAGGATACATGGATACTAATTCGTGTCTAATTAGCCCAATTAGCTTTTGCTTTTACTTCTACAACATGTTAAGTTATCTAGATTACTATATCATACTATAAATAAATAAATTAATATAACTCGAGCCTGGAATCTTAAGGGTAGCGTCTCAAGCCCCTAGGATAGAGGTAAGATTTGAACCTATTACACCATATCCACACCCTACCATATATTTGTTTATTTGTTTGTTACATTAGACCTTTTTGGTGAGTCAAATAACTAATCTGACTAGCTCGATCTATGCAGGTCCCTATATACGCCGCAGCACAACTAACAAGGTCCATATCAGCTTCCTTTGCCCTAAGGGCATTGTTAGAACAGACAAAAGATTTGGGTACAACAACACCTTCAGGGTCAGACGTACAAGCTTTGATTATGGAGATCATCATCACTTTTAATATGATGTTTGTCACTTCAGCTGTCGCTACTGACGCTAAAGCGGTAAAAATACATATTTTACATTTAAAAAGTATTAAAACTATGGAATATTTAATACTTATATAATAAAAAATTAGTAATATAAGAAATAAAAGTGTTAAAATGTTTTCAGGTAGGAGAGCTAGCAGGTATGGCAGTTGGGTCAGCAGTATGCATAACTTCCATTTTTGCAGGGTACAACTTTAAAATTATATATAATATTTTAAACTATTTATATGTTAATAAATCAAACAAATATCTTATCAAACATGCATATATAATTTGCAGGCCAGTGTCAGGAGGATCGATGAATCCAGCACGCACCATTGGACCTGCGTTAGCTAGCAACAACTTTAAGGCCATTTGGGTGTACATTGTCGGTCCGGTATTAGGGACTGTATCGGCGGTGACGTGCTACAGTTTCATTCGATATACTGATAGACCAGTTCAACCTATATCTTCTTTCAAACTTGGAAGGACGAAGAGTAATGTCGAAGATGTTTAAGAGAAAGATTCTCTTAGTTTGGTGTAATGCTATTAATTAGTTAAATGTTATATGAAATCAAAGAGCTTCAATGAAGCTTAGTGAAATGTTATATGATATCAAAGAGCTTCAACGAAGCTCACCACATTAGTCTATGTGTATATTTCATAATAAATAGTTGGAGGTGTGATTCTCTTGTTAATTGTTATCATATTTGTAATTCCCTACACATCGATCAGCCAAAATCAAACGTGTTGTTTTAAAGCTGAATATCATAAATCACAATTATTGCAAATTAGGAATGATTTTAAAATGGCATTTGTGTGATACCCGATTCATACAGGCTCCCATACATTACAAAATAAAAGAGTGTCAACAGCGGTCAAATTAGTTGGTGATCCGTCGATGAAGACGGTGACCGATTGAGCTCCACAGAAACATGTCCTTGGAACATCCTTCTAGGTGCCCGATTCCAACAGATTTCTGATAGAATTTCAACGGCACGAGAGCAGTAGAGCATGCCATGGGTAATCCATACATTTTTAAAGTATTTAATTTGTTTTAAAGTATAAATTTCATAAAAAAGTATGAAAGTAAAATATAATTATAAATCTGAAACTTACTTATAATAAAGTTTTATACACTATATAAACCGAATAAAATATCATTACAATAGAGAGTTAAATCCATTAAATACCGATACATCAAATACCAAAACATCAAATCCAAGATCGCAAACTCTATTTAAATATGATCTCGCTAACTTGCGATTATTTCTAAAAATATGATCATAATAATGAGTTTAATACATTAAATACCGGCACCGAACTCGAAATATCTTATATTCAGATATCTGGATTTTCGGATTCAAATCTATCCAAAATATTTTAAGTAAATATTTTTGTTTTATATTCATTACTTATAATTTATACATAATACTAACTATTATTTTGTACATTTTGAATGTTACGAGAGTCGTTTAGTTTTTAAGTGGTAATAGGCTTTTGGTAGTAGCGTGGATTTAGATTTTAGAGAAAGGGGTTTAGGTTTTTAGGGGGTGAGTTAGGTCGTTTAGGCCTTTTTTTTGGAAAAAAAAATATTATACATAAAATATAACGATTTTTATTAAAAAAAATTCAAAAAAAAACCTGGTATGTTTTTTTAGGTTTTTTTAGATAGATTTTTTGTTTTCTCATTTAAACTAGTTTTCTTATGATTCATACCCTAAAAAAACCTAACCCCCCCCCCCCCCCAAAAAAAAAAAACCTAAACCCCCCATCACCTAACCCCCCTCCCCCCCCAAGCTAAATGCTAAAAACTAAAACCCCCAAAAAAACCTAAACAAAAACCTAACCCCACCGCACCTCACCCCCCCCCCCCCCCCCCCAAGCTAAATTGCTAAAAACTAAACACCTAAAAAAATCTTAAAAAAATCTAATTTTTTTTTTAATATTTTTTATGTTAAAATCGCTACTTTTAGTAGCCAAACGTATATATATATATATATATATATATGTATATAGGACAAAGATCCGTTAGGAACCATCCCTTATTGCGAGAACCGCGAGAACCAATGTGAACACAACCAAAAATGCCTAAAAATAGCTAAAAATCACACACAAAAAAAAAATTAATAATATTTTTTATAAAAAAATCGCTACTTTTCGAAGCCAAAAATTTTTTTTTTGCTACTAAAAGTAGCGATTTTAACATAAAAAATATTAAAAAAAAAACAATTTTTAGATTTTTTTTTATTTTTTTATATTTTTTTTTAGATTTTTTGGGGTTTAGTTTTTAGCATTTTAGCTTGAGGGGGGGGGGGGGGTTAGGTTGTACTACACAGGTGCACTAATACGGAAAGTCTAAACCACTTAACCCACCCCCCACCGACACCCCCAAAAACCTAAACCCCCCACCTCCACCCCCTAAAAACCTAAATTCACCCTCCCACCGAAGGCTTACCCCCCCCCCCCCCCCCCCGAAAACCTAAAACTAAACCCTAAATATAAACCCGAAAAAAAACCTAAAACCCCCACCTCCACCCCCCCAAAAACCTAATCATAATCCTAAACCTCCAAAAAAACCAACTCTAAAAGATAAACTAGACTCAGAAAGCTAATTTAAGCATGTAATGCACATGTGTAGTACACATATAATGCGCATGTGCAGTACAAGTTTTTCTTTTTTTATATATAAAAAATAGCGATTTTTTTTATAAAAACTGTAAAAAAAATAAATAAAATTTGGTATGTTTTTTAGGTTTCTTTAGTTAGTTTTCTAGTTTTCTCATTTAGATATAGTTTTCTCATGATCCTCTCCTTATATATATATATATATATATATATATATACTAACCCCGCCCCCAAAAAAAAAACCTAAACCCCCTCCCCCACCCCCCCCAAAAACCTAAACCCCCCACCCCCAAGCTAAAATGTTAAAAACTAAACCTCAAAAAACCTAAAAAAATCTCAAAAAAATCTAAATTTTTTTTTAATATTTTTTATGTTAAAATCGCTACTTTTAGTAGCCAAACGTATATATATATATATATATATATATATATATATGTATATAGGACAAAGATCCGTTAGGAACCACCCCTTATTGCGAGAACCGCGATAACCAATGTGAACACAACCAAAAATGCCTAAAAATAGCTAAAAATCACACACAAAAATTTTTTTTTTTAATAAGATTTTTAATAAAAAAATCGCTACTTTTCGAAGCCAAATTTTTTTTTTTAAATTCTTTTATTTTTATTTTTTTTTCTTCTAAAAGTAGCGATTTTAACATAAAAAATATTTTTAAAAAAAACAAATTTTTAGATTTTTTTTTTTAGATTTTTTTTAGATTTTTTTAGGTTTTTTGGGGGTTTAGTTTTTAGCATTTTAGCTTGGGGGGGGGGGGGGTTAGGTTTTTGGGGGAGGGGGGTTTAGGTTTTGGTGGGGGGGGGGGGTAGGTTTTTTTGGGTTTTTTTGAGTGTTTTAGTTTTTTAGCATTGGGGGGGGTTAGGTTTTTTTTTTTGGGGGGGGGGGGGGGGGTGGGAGTTAGTTTTTTTTTTAGGTTTTTTTAGGTATTTTAGGTTGTGTTCACATTGGTTCTCGCGGGTCTCGCAATAACGGTGGTTCTCGCATGAACCTTACCCTATGTATATATATATATATACGGGAAGGTTCTATGCCGCATACTAAATATTGTGAGAACACGTCGACCAAATTGAATCACCCATTTTTTCAATCCTTAAAACCTAAACACTAAATGAAAATGTTGCAAATGTAAGACTTTTTGTTATTTACACTAGAATTCAAAACACAAAATGGAAAACATTTAGTTTTTATTTAACCTACACATATGCAGGTTATGTGTAGGTTAATATATCTACATGTATGTAGGGTGTGTGTAGGTAAAAATATATGGTTTTTCTATGTATATATAATACACATATGAATGTAAGAAACATAAAATTTAATAAATATGAACCATAAATCCCAAAATTTAGGGATTTAAAGTTTTTTTTTTTGTTCTCGCAATAATGAGTGCTCTGTAATGATTCTCATCGTATATACATATATAAGCGAATTTTTAAATGAGATCGCTAAATACTGTGAAAACCGTGAAAACGAATGAAAAAACCTCGAGAACTTGTTCAAAAACAATTGAAATTCAAATTTTTTTAAACTTAATATTATTATTCTAATACAATATTAGAAATTTAATTTATACGTTTAAATTTATGTGAATTTGTAAATAAAGAAAATTTAGACATGGGTAGTTTTTTTTATTTACACATGTGTAAAAAATCTAATAAGCGTGATTTTGAGAGGAGAAAAGACTTGTTTGATGTTGTAAATTCTTTTTGTGATGTTGTACTTTAATTCTATTGAGGTTTGTATTAAATAAATGGTAATTATTGGTTTTTCATTGTTTCTGACGGTTCTCTCGCAATATTTAGCGTTCTCAACACAACCCTCCTTATATATATATATATATATATATATATATATGTAGGGGACGAATCATAAGAAAACTAGTTTAAATGAGAAAACTAAAAAACTAACTAAAATAGCCTAAAAACATACCAATTTTTTTTTATTTTTTATAAAAAAATAACTATTTTTTATGTATGAAAAAAAAATTAAAAAAAAAATTGTTGTACTACACATGTGCACTAATACGGAAAGTCTAAACCACTTAACCCACCTCCCACCGACACCCCCAAAAACCTAAACCCCCTACCTCCACCCCCTAAAAACCTAAATTCACCCTCCCACCGAAGGCTTACCCCCTCCCCCCCCCCCCCCCCCCCGAAAACCTAAAACTAAACCCTAAATATAAACCCGAAAAAAAACCTAAAACCCCCACCTCCACCCCCCCCCCCCCCCCCCAAAAACCTAATCATAATCCTAAACCTCCAAAAAAACTAACTCTAAAAGATAAACTAGACTCTGAAAGCTAATTTAAG